>OX465598.1:212357500-213607500 GCA_950022295.1 Bromus sterilis | reverse complement strand
CGTCACACAACTGTGTACACCGACTCTTGGGGAGTAACACTTCAAAAATTCTTCAGGAAATATGCAAGAAATTGTAAGTCCAAGGTTGATGCAGGCAACACAACCCGACACTTGGGGGCTACATCATTTCGAAGCAAAGTTCCATAAATACAAATTCTTCTTTGATAACCTGGTACGGCACATAAATGTGACTACACCATTTCATGGGCGATACAGATAGATCTGTCCTATGAGTCGATTACAGATACTAAACTATTCTGAATCGACTCAGGGGGCTACAGATACATATATTATCATAAACAATCGACTCTCATACATTCTGAGAAACATTTCAAGTCAGGAATAAAACCGACTCATGGACTCAATGAAAGATCATAAATTTCATTCATCAAACCAACTGGGTCTTACATCAAGGGAGACAACCTTACAAGAAAAAGCCAAACTCGGCAATACACTACTAAGAAGAAAAACCCACAGCTTCAGACATCTTTTTCAGAGTCAGCTTCATCCTCCGTTGAAGCTTCTTCTTCACTAAGGAGTTCTTCATCGCTGGAGCTCTCCACACAACAGCAGGCTCGGTCTCAATCCGAGTCAAAGATCCTAGCCGACAAGGTGTCTTCACCATCAAATCTTAAGACAATGGTGTCTCTTGAAATATTCCTGGACCGAAGAAAAGTTTTCCAACCTTCCTCAAAAAACATGGTGCCATGGCTAGAAAAACTAACTGTCACCTAGACAGGCCCATGAGGACATCCATCAGATCGGAGCCAAAGACCCGAAGGCGTCGAGTCAATCACAAGTTGAGAAAAAGACTCAGGAAGTTTGATCCAGCGACGAATCGTCCGAATATGAACCAAGAACTCATTCCTCTCAGGAGAAGAAGGGGGAGATTCAGAAGGAGAGGCATCACGAGTACTTCTTCCTCTACCTCTACCACGGTCACGTCCACGACCATGGCCGCGACCTCGAGTACTTACACGGGGATCGGGCTCGTTGGATGCCAAAGGAGAAGAGGCTTCTAGCTTATGTGCCATGGGGAAAACAGGAAGAGGAAGAAGAAGATGGATGCGCTTGAAAGATCAAACTATCCAAGGGATATTTATAGTATATTCATGGGAAGGATCCATTAATGCCATAAATAAAACGGGATAACTACCCATGGTAGATAGCATTTTGGAAAGACTCCTCGATTTCCACTACAAACATCAATGACTCTAACCGGCGTTTCGGGCAGTGTGATCATAAAAACCAAATCGGATCTTTGACCAAAGGTCAAAAGAAAAATCTTCAATTGAAAGGAAATGAGGAGCTAAAAAAGAGTTGACGACGGCAAATGATAGTTGATTCAACCAGAATATTTGACTTCATGGAGATAAAGGAATCAAAAAAATATTGAAGAGAGACGACTCCGACTCCCAATCAACGCCAAGCATAAAGTCGGCCCTTGATTCATGAAGAGCCGGCGACAATGAAGAAAATAAAAGAAGATTGCTGTGAAGACTAAAGCATCACAACAATCCTGGGGGCTATTGTCGGGGAGATGGATCAGGCCCATAGACCCGGCATTAGAAACCTCTTGGACGGCTTATATATGAAGGCCCACAAAGAAGACCCGACCAGGAGTCTGACGTGCCAAGCGTGAAGATTGAAGCCCTAGAAGGAATTCGACTTACCTTGTATAGCACGTAGAAAACTTGTAAAGTAGAATAGAACTCCACATCGTGTAGGAGTCAGACTCTAGGAATCCCGGGACCCGGCACCTTTATAAGCTGAGGTCCACGGGAGCCAGAGAAAGAAAAAAACTTACCTCAAGGCAGGATTAGACAACTCGCGATATAACCTAGATCTCCACGAGACTAAGGTTGCGAAACATCATCACTGTAGTCGATACGATCGGCTCTTCCTATTGAGGAGTCGATTCCCTATAGTCAAAAAGTAGGAGTAGGTCTTTACCGCATCGACGGGGCCGAACCTGGGTAAATCGCTGAGTCATGTGTCTATGTCGACTCTCTCCTCGAATTCTCCTCACAGCAAAGGTCCCATGATAAGGCCGAATCTACGGACTTCTTCCGTGACTTTCCCACGACAGATTCCGCCTCACCGGAGGCAAAAACGGACTCAATATTAGCTCTCCCGGAGAAGAAAAGAGGGTGGAGGCGGCTCCACAACGAGAATTGGCAAAGCAACTTCTTCTCTGGGGTTTCTCCGTCTCGGGTAAAAATAGGAGCCAATGTAGGGCACAAGAGGCGTGGGACCCACCCAGGCGCCCTCCTGGCGCGGCCAGGTGCCTGGCCAAGCCACCTGGCCTCCTGGGGTAGGCGCAGCCCTCCTCTGCACCCTCTTCTGACATTTGATTCCTCCCGGTGCGTGGATTTTCTCTATTTTTACTGGAATTTTATGGGACGCCTAAAAAATCATTTTCCTGCACACAAGAAAGCCAGACAGGCAACTCTGTCGAAAACAACGTCCGTCCGGGTTAGTTTCATTCAAATCATGAAAGAATGAGTTCAAAACAATAGCAAATTTTTTTGGAAAAGTCAATACGTTTGTGACGTATCATTCCCTCGCAATTGCGCCAGAAATACTCTTGATGACTCCGATTGATGACGCGTTGTTGGCTACCCCAAGTGGAAGGTTAAGATGTAGATAGAAGCATATTTCCCTCGGTGAAGATACCAAGGGTTATGTCTCTAGTAGGACTCCAAGTGCAATAAGAAGGTGGTTTTATAGCATAACATTACTAGTAGTTGTTGAGAACTCAATCTAATAAAACTCCACACTTAGTCTCCTTTGGAATCTTATTTTGACTCGTCCCCAGACCACTAGATATGTACAAGTCAAATTAATCCTCTCCCTTTCGAATTTGACCACCCATGGAATTAATGAGTGCAAGCAAGATTAGTTGGCACTTAGGATGACGAATAGAATAAAATGATGGGGAATGAAGTTAATAAGGTGTGAAAGGCTCACATCAATGAGGACAATCATAGGCGAGATAAAGCCAAATAATAGATATGATGTGAGGAGTAGGGATTTCCATGCAACAGATGCACTAATGATCGACGGGAAGCTCTCCAATGGTAATAGTGGGGGTTCATCCAACTTGCTTGCTCAAGAAGACATATACCTCATTTGAGTAGGCTCATCTTTGGAATATACAAGCCAAGGTATATAGTGTGAAGATCCCCACATAGTTATGCATGAATGATATGAAAACTTTCAATGAAATACAAATGCTACTTTGAAGCACGATTGTGGATCTTTCCAAAGGAATATTAGTGTTTCCCCTTTCTCTCTTTTTATTTCTTCTTTTCTTTCTCTTTTTATATTTTTTTGTATTTTTGTGGCCTCATTGGCTCTTTCTATTTATATCTCATTTTTCCTCTTTGGGATATTTTCATGTGTCCTCTTTTGGGATCTTTTCCTCACTTAAGGGCAACACTCTATATTTTACAAGGATGTAGAAGATCACACACTTTACAAAAAGTACTCAACATAAAGAAAACTAAAACTAAATCATGATGTATGCCAATGTATGAATCTGCCAGTGTAGCAGGATATGCAATGATACTAGCGCTTCATGTAGCAATTATAATGGCAATGCCCAACTAGCATGCGGCTCTCTGATCAAGCAAAAACATGTATGAAACTGAAAGATCAAGTCATGATAATATGGATGTTTATGGCAATGTATCTGCGAAAGGCTATGGAAATTCCTGGATATGTAGGTATGGTGGATGTTTTGAGGAAGGATATAATGAGGCTTATGATGACAGAGTGTATGATGCCATGGGTTTTGATGCACCGACGAAGTTTGCACCGACTCTCAAGACGAGAAAGGGAAATGCACGGTACCGAAGAGGCTAGCAAAATATGGATGTTGGAAGTGCGAACAATTGAATACTAACATTACTCAACGGAACTCATCCACTTATTATCGGTAACTTTCTATCTTGTTAGGAGATTCACAAAGAGAGAAGTACCCCTAGGACGATTCTATGGGGGTTTGGTTATCCTTGCGCAGCCTCGACCCATGATAACGTGAGGGTACTCTGTATATTACAACCCCTCCAGAGGTTAGTGATCCATCTAGTATCTAGAGTTGTCAACTAATTTTTGTAGTTTTCAAAAATAAGCACGTTGAACCAAAATACGACACTTATCACAAATAGTCTTGAGCTCTTGACACACATAAGTCCAAACATTACTCGAAACAACACCTCAAAACTATGGCAAGTTACTATTAAACTTAAAATAGCAACCTCAATTACCTACTCAAAGCAAGACACACATTCAGTGCAACAGGCCAACTCTCTAAAGAAGATAAGCATTAAATTCAAGAGAGTTCTAAAAGCAAAACGTAAACAAAATCTCTTAAAGATAAACATGAAAAAAAGAGCTAAACATGACATCAGCTGAAGAAGTACAAAACACTCAACAAAGATAAACATGAAAACTATGACCATTCTAGGCAAAAGCGGGGCGTGCTTCTCTCACAAACAAGGTATGCTAGGGTCCAACTTGTTATGAACAAAAAACAACACTAAATAAATAAAACTAAAAAGTAAAGAGCAAGACGCTCCAAGCATAACACATAACATGTGAATTGATAAAAATATAGTGTGGAGAAGGATGAACTGATGCTTTTTGATCAAGAAGGAGATGCGCGGGGCATTCCCAAGCTTAGACGCTTGAGTCTCCTTGAATATTTCTTGAGGGTGCCAGGTGCATCCCCAAGCTTGAGCTTTTGGCACTCCTGGATCTCCTTTCATCATCTTCCTTCGCACACTTGAAAACTCCCTTCATACGAAACTCATCATAGAATGATTAGAGTGGTTAGTACCCAAAGTAAATTAATTTTTATCTGATGGAAATACGTATTTTCAACAAGGGCTACAGTTTATCAAGATTTCCAAAAAAATTGCAAGGAAAAATCATGCACAAGATTTGCAAAACTGGGAAAACGTAAAACAGGACTGAGTCTGGGAAAACCATACCAGCAGGTAGTAAATAGTTATTTCCGGGTACTTCTCTAACTCAAATCAAAAACATCAGAACAAGCGGAAGATAGTCAATTGTATAGAGCATATTGTCAAAAAAATCCAGATAAAAAAGATGATCCGGTGATTTTTAAAGATCTTTTCAATGAAGCAAACAGAATCTGTTTTCAGGACAGCATTTCATAACTTTTGATCTACTAGCCACCGAAGGCTAAAACTTGGCACAAAGCTTAAAAATAAAGATACAATGATGTTGCTACGGTAGTAACAAGCATCAACACCAGTAAAACTAAAAGTAAAAATATTTTGGGTTGCCTCCCAGTAAGCGCTTTTATTATGCCTTTGAGCTAGGCAGGAAGCAAAAAGATCAAGGTTCAAAGAAAGCATCATCAATAGGATCATCAAAATTTGCAATTTGTTCTTCAATGACGTCCTCTTTCTTTTTTCTAGGGAATATATATGTACCTTTGGCTCTCCCACGTAAACGTATTTGACCTTTACCTATGTCAATGAAGCCTTTCATAGCTCGGAGGAAGTCCCTTCCAAGCACTATGTTTCCTTGATTTGTTGACTGCAAAATGATGACGTCAACCGCGTTGTCCATTTTCGCAAAATGATGAATCTCAGAAATAAAACCATTAGCATGTTCATGATAGCAAGGTAAAGCATACTCATTTGCGATTATATTTGTTGACTTCAAAATGATGAAGCTTGTGAGTATGCTCAGAAATAACACCATTATCTTTAAAGAATTATAAACAGTTTTGGGCATGGTAGAAAGCATGGATCCAATATCACAATAAGCAAAGTAGTCTTGGTTGAATATGCTAATTATAATAAAGGGCTCCCAAACATCATCTATCTCTAGCATCTCTTCTCTAATAGGTTTGGTTTCTCTACTTACCTAAACTATAAAGCATCTATTTTGTTTTCAATAGAGTCAAGTTTATCTATAATAGCATCAACTCCATGATCATAAACAAATAAGCTAGACAAACCATTTATAATATCAAGAGCTTTAGCATCATCACACCTAAGAAATTTTCCTCCAGCTAATAAGTCTAGGGAAAATTTACACCACTTAAAGATGCCATGATAAAAAGTGTCAACCAAAATACCCATAAATTTCTCACGCGTAACCTGCTTATAAATCCTAAAAATACTATCGCAGGCTTTTTCTAAAATTTACACCATTCTTCCATCTAATTTTTTTGAATTGAAAATCAGGAGAAGTTGTAAAAAAAGAGAAGATAGACATACTGAGCACTACTTGAAGCAAGCTAAGAACAAAGTAACTAATTTTTTGGTGTTTACGGTATAAGACTCTAAAGAAAAAACTAAAAAGTAAACTAACCAGACTAAAAAACAAAGGTAAAAGTTAGTGTCCAACTCCCCTATCTTGTATACTAGAGTCCCTGGAAACGCCGCCAAAAATTCGGCTGGTGCGTAAGTTGTTGGGTTCAGTCTTCTATCAAACTTGAGAGTACCCGACAACGGCGCCAGAAATTCACTTGATGACGCCGGTTGATGACGCCTCGTTGGCAACCCCAAGTGGAAGGTTAATATGTAGATAGCAGCAAATTTCCCTCGATGAAGATACCAAGGTTTATGTCTCCAGTAGGACTCCAAGTGCAACAAGAAGGTGGTGAAGCAAGAAAGGCGTGGTTTAAGATAAGTTACTCGCTTAACCTGGACCTGCACACAAACACAAATACAGATAAAGAGTACAGATATGTTTTTAATCTCTCCGGCCTTGCCTTTTCCAAAGGATCAAACACAAGGTGGAAATAGTAGTGGAAACCGAAAGGAAAGTAAAAAACTGTAAATTAGAGCAGTGTAAACTATGATGGAAATATGGAGCGGGGTCTCATGATTTTTACTAGTTATGTCTCTCTCCCAAAATACGAAAACATCTAGCTGGGTGAACAAATTACAACTAGGCAATTGACAGAATTATAAATGCACCGCACTGCTAATTATGCTATAAGAAAGTGAGAGGCTCAACCATGCGGGCATTACACCAAAACAATTAGACCATTTATCCATCAACATCTACTCACTAATCATACACCTTGATATATCTATCCAGAACATCTCGCTGATATTAAGTTGTGAACCCCAGCCAAACTATAGGCTCAAAGCAACGGACGACTGCCTTGACCGCGGTTACAAGCATCGATGTTTTATACCTGTTGGAAACAACACATCCCCTAGTCTCATGTTTCTGTCACTCAAGCTAGACACCAGGGGCATGAACCCACAATAATTCTTAAGCTCACTCTTGGAGTTACAATCTACTACTTGGCCAAAGCAACAAACGTAACGAGGAACATGCAAGAACATTCAAGAACTAAAATATAAAGGTAAACCAAATATATTACTCATCACAAGCTGAACATAATCTCATAATACATCGGATCCCAGCGAACACAGCATAACAAAGAAGGAACTAATACATACGTTCCTTGATCATGTTAGGCAGCTGATGTCTACACACGCTTCTATTCTTGTAGACTATGTTGGGCCTCCAAGCGCAGAGGTTTTTAGGACAGCAACAATTTCCATCAAGTGGATGACCTATGGTTTATTGAACTCAGGGAAGTAGAGGTTGAAGATGGTCTCTCTCAAGCAACCCTGTAATTAAGATACAAGAAGTCTCTTCTGTCCCCAACATACCTAATACAACTAGGAGTTGTATAGGTGCACTAGTTCGGCGAAGAGATGGTAAAATTTGGGTGATAGGTGTGGCAAAACAAAGTAATATAAATCTGTAATAAAAAGTGCAGCAAGCAAACATGTGACAAAAGTGAGCACAAATGGTGTAACAATGGTGGAAACAAGGCCTAGGCTTCATACTTTCACTAGTGGAAACTCCCAACAACATTAACATAGTCTAATCACATGATATTTCCCATAAAACATGCAATGGAGACGCAGTCGGAGGTCATTCCTTTGTGGTCAAGAGAGGACGAGAATTATGTAGGGCTACAAAAGCACACCTCAAAGTTCGTAGTTCTCAATCTATGGATTTCCCAATGTCACTGCGGCCATCCAAAGAGAGTACCACAATCACCACAACATATATCAGGGATAGTCAAAGACAAGCACCAAGAGACTCTCAATCTTCAATCAACACACAAAAGAGGAAATCACTCATGATAATATTCTTCTAACCCATGTCCAATAGACCGCTGTCACCATGGTCTCGGGGATTATACAAGATAAGATCAAGTGAGTACATCAATCCAATACATAGAGGAAGGGGAAATATCATGGGATCACCCTAGATTAACATAGCCTATGATCACAACGAAGATCACATCATGGGAGAGAGAATTGACCACATAACTACCGGTAGAAACCTCA
The DNA here is from genome assembly GCA_950022295.1 of Bromus sterilis. NCBI lineage: Eukaryota > Viridiplantae > Streptophyta > Magnoliopsida > Poales > Poaceae > Bromus > Bromus sterilis. The sequence goes on along the minus strand of OX465598.1, from coordinate 213,599,134 downwards.
GCCCCGAGGAGGAATTACTCCCGCTTCATGGAGGGAGGAAGCAACATCGATGGAGATGAATCCGGGGGCACTTCCCCGTCCCGGAAGGGTGCCAGCACAGGAATTCTGGTCCCCCGAAGCTTGTTGGCGATGGCGGCGGAGATCAGAATTGCTTCTGGAAAAAGGGGCCCGGAATCAGGGTTTTCGCGATGCGAGTAAAAATAACTGCCAAGGGGGGCACCGAGGGGGGCCACAGGGCAGCCAGGAGGGTGCCCGGCGTGCCCTAGGGGGGCGCCAGGGACCCTCCTGGGGCCTTGGTGGGTCCACTCCCTTCCATCCTTGGTTCTTCGGGAAGCTTCTGGGAGCTGATTTTTTACATAATTTGTCTGGAATTTATTTGGCACTTTTAATGGCCGGAAAACCTGAAATATAAAAAGAGCAGAAAACAAGAACTGGAAACTGGGTGCACTGAGTTAATAGGTTAGTCCAAGTATGATCAAAAGTGTATGAAAGTTCAAGCAAAACATGGCAAACTCACACAAATCATGCAAGGAACAAGCAGAAATTATAGATACGTTTGGGACGTATCAACTTCCCCAAGCTTAATTCCTGCTCGTCCTCGAGTAGGGAAATGATAACAAGCATAATTTCTGTGGAGACATGCCACACAACCATATAAGGACTTTTAAGTAAAGCAATCAAAGCATGCAATTCAATTCAAGTCTTAACGAGCAAGAGTCTATATTAGCATTGACACACGCAACAAAAGAACAAAGGGTGAAAAATCTCTCGCTGTCCATGACTGGAATGTCTCCAAATGGTGTTTGCGTGCAAGTAGGGGACTGGGAAAAAGAGAGAAAAAAGGTTGTTGAGTACTACTATCTACTAAAGTTTCACACTTAGTCTCCTTTGGATTCTTATCTTGACTCGTCCCCAGACCACTAGCCAGGTACAAGTCAAACTGATCCACTCCCTTTCGATATTTTTAGCACTCATGCAATGGATGAGCGTGAGCAAGAAAGTTGACACCTAAAAGGAGAAACAGAAAGAAGGTGGACGAGGAAGACAAAAAGGTGTGAAAGGCTCACATCAATGAGTACAACCATAGGCGAGAGAAGGCCATATGATATATATGATGTGAGAAGTAGGGATTGCCATGCAACGGATGCACATGTGAGCTAAAAGCTCTCCAAGGGAACTAGTGGGGGTGCATCCACCTTGCTTGCAGAAGAAGACCTAGAGCTCGTTTGAGGAGGCTCATCATTGGAATATACAAGCCAATTTCTATAGTGTGAAGGGTCCCCACATAGCTATATGCATGTATGATGATCTCTATGGAGTACAAGGGATAGAGGATGAAGTACTAGTGTGGATCTCTCAAAAGGAATAGTAGTGTGCCCCTTCCCTCTTTTTATTTTTTTCCTTTTCACTTTTTTTGTATTTTTTGTTTTTATTTGGTGGCCTAACTGGCTCTTTCTATTTAAGTCTCATTTTTCCTCTTTGGGATCTATTGATTTTGTACTCTTTGGGATCTTTTCCTCACTTTAAGGGCAACACTCTATATTTTACAAGAATATAGGAGATCTTTCACACTTTACAAGGGTACTCACATAAAGAAGATGTAGCAATGATTAGGGCAAGGACCAACTAGCATGCAGCTCATCGATCATGCAAGTGGCATGTATGACATGAAGATCAAGTCATGAGAAGGTGGATGTTGCATGGCAATGTATCTCGGAAGGGCTATGGAAATGCCTTGTAGGTAGGTATGGTGGCTGTTTTGAGGAAAGATATAAGGAGGCTTATGATGAAAGAGCGTATCATGCCAAGGGTTTGGATGCACCGGCGAAGTATGCACCAACTCTCGAGGTGAGAAAGGGCAATGCACGGTACCGAAGAGGCTAGAAAAATATGGGAGGTGGAAGTGTCAACTTTCGAATACTCACATTAGTCCGAAGAACTCATGCACTTATTATCGGTAACTGTCAATCTAATCAGGAGGTTCACAAAGAGACAAGTACCCCGAGGAGGAATGTATGGGGGTTTGGTTATCCTTGCGCATCCTCGACTCATGGTACGTGAGTGTACTCTAATATTCGAACCCTCCAGAGGTTGGTGATCCATGTAGTAGCTAGATTTCTCAACAGGGGGTTTTGGTTTTCGAAAATCACACGGATTGCCCAAAATACGACATCTATCACTAATAGGCTAAATCTCTTGACACCATAAGTTCAAACATTACTCTAGTCAATACCTCAAAACTATTGCAGGTTACTACTACAAAGAGAATAGCAACTTCAACTACCTACTTTCTAGTCAAGACACAAAACTCAGTGCAACAGGCAAACTCTCTAAACAAGATAAACATGCAACCTATAGAAAGTTCAACCTGAGACAAAAGAAAAGCTCTAGAAGAAAACTAAAGCACTACAACTAAACAGGGCAGCAACTAAGAAAAGAAAAAGAACAACTCACAGCTAAGGAAATAAGCATGTAAATCCTATGAGGATTTCTAGTTCAAACGGAGCGTTTTCCTCTCCCACACAGAAGAAAGCTGGGGTCTAACTTGTTGCTACAGCAAACAAAGAAAAAAACAAATCTAAGAAAAGTAAAGAGCGATACGCTCCAAGCATAGCACATAACGCATGAAGTGATAAAAATATAGTGCAACGAGGGACGAACTGATAATTGTTGATGAACAAGGTGATGCACGGGGGCATCCCCAAGCTTAGACGCTTGAGTCTTCTTGAATATTTATTGGGGGGTGCACATGGGAATCCCCAAGCTTGAGCGTTTGACACTCCAGGATCTTCTTTCATCATCTTCCATCGCACACTTGAAAACTCCCTTCATACATAACTCATCATAAGCTGATTAGAGAGGTTAGTACCCTTAATAAATAATTTTCCCACTGGATATAAAGATATTCTTGAAGAGCTACTGTTTCTCAAGATTTCCAAAAGGTTTTTTCAAAGAAAAAGAAGGTGTGCAAAAGTTAGGAGAGACAAAACGTGGCAGAATCTGTGAAAAATAGAACAACAGCAGTAAAGAATTTTTTAGGGGTACGTCTGCAACTCGAATAAAAAAACTCAGAACATACGAAAGTTCCGTGATTGTATATATCACTCTGTGTAAAAAAGTCAGCTCAAAAAGATGAACTGGTGATTTTATCTTATTTTTCCCGTCACGAGGACAGAATCTGTTTTCTGGACATCATGTCACAACTTTCACTTCCCTTGTCATATGAGGCTATAACTTGGCACAAAGCTTGAAAATAAAGATACAATGATGTTGCTACCGTAGTAACAATCATCAAGACCACTAAAAACAGAAGTAAAAACTCAAACTAAAGATAACAAGGGTTGTCTCCCTAGAGCTCTTTCTTTATAGCCATAAAGATAGGCTTAAGATTTCAATGATGCTCTCATAGGAATAAGGAATAAGAGTTGAAGAACAAAAGAGAGCATCAAGAAGAAAATAACAAACACATTTAAGTCTAACATTCTTCCTATGCAAAGGGATCTTGTAGAGAAATAATTCATTGAAGCATAAAGATATTAGCATAGGAAGGCAAAATAAGTGCAACTTCAAAACCTTCAACATAAAGAGAGGGAACTTGATATTATTGAAATATCTATAAGAATATATTCCCTTGTCATAATAATTTCCAGTAGTATCATGAAAAAACTCAACAATATAAGTATCACATAAAGCATTGTTACCATGATCCACATGCAAAAGGGTACTCTTGCTCTCCTCATAAGCATAATCTTTCTCATTGGTTATAGTGGGAGTAGGACTATCATAAACAACTTGAACACTATAGATTAATTGTGTTTTAGCAAGATGGTGTTCAACAAGGGAGTAATTCCCTTCATGATTTTGACAAGTTTCATAAGGATAATTTCTCCTTATGTCATAGGTACCTTTAAAATCAATATAGATAGGAGTTATGACATCATCATAGTAGAGAAGAGAATTATCATTTCTAGCAATTATATTTGTAAACATGATGTCTTTATTCTTACTAGAAAAAGAATTATCAATTACCACATCACTAATGGGTAAATGACTTGCAATCCTATCATATCCAAGCTTAGGGCTTTCCATATCATCACTCTCAGAGTTGGTACCAAAAAGATTTTCAAGATCATAAGTAGCATTATCATCATTTAAAGCAATCACAAAAAGTAACATGCATATCATAATCAAAATCATCTTCAATAGTGCCTATGGACTTAACATCAGGATAATAATGAATCCAATCAAGCTCACCGTCTTCCAAAAATTTATGCCCGTTAGGATAAAAATTGATGCGAGGGATATGCTCAGGCCAGGTTGATACCTATTCTTCTTCCTTCTTGCTCCTCTTCCTCCTCCTCTTGTTTTTCTTCTTCTTCACCTTAGGAGGGAGTGGTTGGAGATGATGTTTCTCCACATATCCTGGTTTATCATTAGAAACAATAGGGGAAACTTGGGAGAAACTCTCCTTTTTATTAGTAGAGATATAACAAACATTTTTATACTTAGGTAAAGTTCCCTCCTTTCTAATCTTACCTATGTAATCATTTTCATGGAAATTAACAACACAATAGAGATGGCAATTTTGCAAAGTGTTGCTAATTCCTAAGGCATTAACATCTATCCAAGAAGTCTTTTCTGATAACTCTTCACACATAAAAAATAACATAAGTTCATCATAAAGATCAGAAGTGATCATGTTATCACGCAACTGATTAACAGTTATGCTTTGAAAATTCATGCATTGAAAATTAAAGTGACCCTCTATACAGCAAAGTTCACAAGTAAAAGGATAAAGGTCACACAATTCTCTAGCAATTTCATTTAAATCTTTGACCCAAGTGATTGTTCTTTCATGCTTATGTTGCTTACAATACTTCTCTTCTTCAATCATAGGCCTTTCACAAGGTCTATTCACTCCACAAAAAATAACATGCTTATATAAAACTTCATTTTCAGGAATTGGATCATGCATGTTGCAATCATCATGAACAATTTTATTTTTTTCGAAATCTCTTTAAAAGGTTCATGATGCTTGATCCAATTCTCCTTAGGCATATTAAGATGTGAAGCAAAAGATTTGAGGAAATCAACAAGGAGTTGAGAATCAAGCCCAAACTTAGCACTAAACTTATTAAAACTTGCAGTTTCAACAAAGGACTTAATGCAATAATACTCATAATTTATACTGACTCTTTACCTTTGTCGATCTCCTAATCTTCAGTATTGCGTTGAATTCTTTAAAGGAGTTCCCATTTAGCATCAATCTTTTCGTTTTTGAAAGAACCTATAGAGAAAGCATCGAGAAAGTCTCTATCCTGTCGAGAGGGCCTCGCATAAAAATTAGTAATAATTATATCTTTGGGGAGCCCATGGTTAGGTAATTTTAGCATTGAAGTTTTCAGTCTCCCCCAAGCTTGAGATATGCTCTCTCCATCATGAGGATAGAAATTATAAACATAATTCCTATTCTCATGGACTTCATGAAGAGGATAAAACTTGGAGTAAAAGAGAGACTGGATCTCTTCCCAATCCCGTAGGTGAGAATCATCTTGTAGCCTATACCACTCCAATGCTTTTCCTTTCAGTGAGAAGGAAAATAATTTCTTCATGACTTCATCTCTTGTCAAACCTGAAATCTTAAATAACTCACAAAGTTCTGTAAGTTTCAAAAAATGATTACTAGGATTGACTGTCCCATCATAACAATCATTAATAATTATTTCAACTATCCCAAGTGGTATTTTGAACGGGATACTTTTGGTAGGTGGAGGAGACTTCTCTACCACGGACTGGTAAAGCGGCCTTCCCCAAATAGCGAACTAAGAGTGCAGTTTTCCATAAGCATAACTAGTGAAAATAAAAACAAGAAACGAAAAGATTTAATTGCAAGATCTAAAGATATACCTTCAAACCTTACCTCCCCGGCAACGGCGCCAGAACTATCTTGATGTCTACACACGCTTCTATTCTTGTAGACTATGTTGGGCCTCCAAGCGCAGAGGTTTGTAGGACAGCAGCAATTTCCCTCAAGTGGATGACCTAAGGTTTATCGAACTCAGGGAAGTAGAGGTTGAAGATGGTCTCTCTCAAGCAACCCTGTAATTTAGATACAAGAAGTCTCTTCTGTCCCCAACATACCTAATACAACTAGGAGTTGTATAGGTGCACTAGTTCGGCGAAGAGATGGTAAAATATGGGTGATAGGTGTGGCAAAACAAAGTAATATAAATCTGTAATAAAAAGTGCAGCAAGAAAACATGTGACAAAAGTGAGCACAAACGGTGTAACAATGGTGGAAACCAGGCCTAGGCTTCATACTTTCACTAGTGGAAACTCCCAACAACATTAACATAGTCTAATCACATGATATTTCCCATAAAACATGCAATGGAGACGCACACGGAGGTCATTCCTTTGTGGTCAAGAGAGGACGAGAATTATGTAGGTCTACAAAAGCACACCTCAGAGTTCGTAGTTCTCAATCTATGGATTTCCCAATGTCACCTTGGCCATCCAAAGAGAGTACCACAATCACCAAAAAATATCTCAGGGATAGTTGAAGACAAGCACCAAGAGACTCTCAATCTTCAATCAACACACAAAAGAGGAAATGACTCTTGATAATATTCTTCTAACCCATGTCAAATAGACCGATGTCACCATGGTCTCGGGGATTATACTAGATAAGATCAAGTGAGTATATCAATCCAATACATAGAGGAAGGGGAATATCATGGGATCACTGTAGATTAACATAGCCTATGATCACAAAGAAGATCACATCATGGGAGAGATAATTGACCACATAGCTAACGGTAGAAACCTCAGCCCCGAGGATGAATTACTCCCGCTTCATGGTGTAACATCCCGATTTTCTAAATTTGGATGTTCATAGATCATCATATGTATCCCATGCTGTTTCCGAATTTTTCTGGAGTTTAAAAAATATTTTAAATTTTTTTCAACTTAAGGAAATTTATTGGAGAGGATATAATATGACTTATCCCCATTTTTTAAATGTTGTAAAATAGTTAAAATATTTTCTGGAGACTTTTTAATTTTACTTTGGGGTTACAAATAATTTCTAAAAATATTTTGGGAATTTATTTATGCTCCGGGGGATTTTAAAATCATTTTTCTAGAGTTTTCGGTATTTTTAAATTGCCGGAAAAGTATTTAAAAGTATTTAAAAATAACTTGCAAAGTTTTTATTTTTATTGAATAGTTTGGTAATGCCAAAAATTCAATTTTATTATTTTAAAAGTTTTGGTGAAAACGGAAATTAAAAATAATTATCCGTTATTTTTCTAAAATTGTTTTGGGCCTAATGGGCCTGTTCTGTTTTTTTACGCCAGCCGTTTTTGAATTGGTTTCGAATTAAAAAAAATCCGCGGAGTGGGTTATATAAACCCGCGGGATTTAGGGTTTCCAACCCATACCCGCGAGCCGCCGCCGCCGTCCTCCGCCGCCGCAACGGAGTTCGCCGCCGCCGCCGTCCTTCCCCGCCACCCCGTGTCGCCCCGGGCACTCGTCGCGCCAGGCCGCAGGCCGCAGGCCGCGCCGCGCCGCCGGCTGGAATCGCCCAGATCCGGTCAACCGTCGGCCAGGGACCCGATCGCATTTTTTCGCAAAATTTTATTTATGAGTAGGTCCTTTTTGCAGATTGGACCCCGATGCCACCCCGGTACCGTTTTCGCGGTTACTTTTTAACCATAGCTCGGAATTAAGTTATTCCAGTTGCGTTGCGACCGTGTCGAAAAATTCTAGCCAGTAGACTAAGTTTTACAGAAGTTTGAAGTTTTCAAATTTGAATTCCAAGCATATTTAAATTTGAACTTCCGGTAGCCATATCTTTTAAACGGTGCGCCCGTTTGCGCCGTTTCTTTTTGCGTTAGTTTTCTTTTGTCGAGTACTTTAATTTTAGCTTCTGTTAGGAAAGTTTTGCTACTGTTCTTTGTATGTTTATTACTGTTGTGCATATTTGTGTTGAATATATGTTGATTGGTGCTATGTTTGCTCGTATAGATTGTCCGGAGTGCGCCGCATCTTTTTGTGAGGATTGTGATCATCTCGAACAGGAAGAAGGCAAGTGGTGCTTTGATCATACTCACACCTATAATTTTTCTATATGCATTATGTTAAGAATATCACCCTATTGCATGATAGGTAGTTTACTTTACTGTTGCTGCAAAACTAGTTAGGATAGCCACATGTCTTGACTTGTATTTGTAGATCAACCTAGAACGTGTTGTTACTTTATTGCTATGCTTTGTAGACGTGGTTTGGGCTGTGAGAATTCATGGAGTGCGTGTGAGCTATTTAATAATTTGTGTAGCAACTTTATAATAAATAGAAATCACTTCTGGACGGCCGGGTTGCATCCTGGTGGTTGTGCCTAGTCTGAGGACAGTGCCGGTGTTAAATGCACCCAATGGTTGTTTTCGTGGTGAACCGGGTGCGTCATGGTGACTACCCTCTGAACGTAGTGGGCATCGTCCAGGCTCAAAAAGATCAGACAGGCAATATTACTAGTAGCTTCCGTGTACAGCCACTGGCTATATGGGCTCTGGCTTAGCATGAGTACGTTTTGGGGAACCTGGCCCTGGTAGCTAGCTGATGTAGATGTGTGTTAGGTGTACCGGCTACCAAAGGGTGGAGGCAACCTCTTCGGAAAGTCTTCGTCTCAATCTTCGGGTTGAGTCTAGTGGGGAACGTGTACAACCTCTGCAGAGCGTATAAACTGATCATTATTAGCCGTGTCCACGGTTACGGACAAACTTTGAGCAACTAGTCAGTACTATTGATGAATGATCTTGACAGATGAACACTTAATAATAATTTCGTGGAAAAGATTAGCATGGGTTGCTGTGTGTTTCAGGTAGAATTCAACTTAAAATTTTGACTAGTTTAGTTCAGGAGAAAATTGGTTTTCTGCAAAATAAAACCATAAGCCTTTCCTTTGACTCACCTTGCATAGAGTTGTAGGTCCTTTATTTATACCTCTTTCGTGTAACTTGCCGTACAAATCAGATGTACTGACCCGTTGTCGGGCTGTAACCTTCGGTGTTGCAAGTTTTTCAGACGACCAGTAATGTGCGTATAGGGTTGCGGGTCTACACTCAGCATGTTCGCTTGTGGATGTTGATGGGACTCCTCGTTATTTGCTTTTTCTTCCGCTATATTTATGTTGAATAAGCTAGCCTTGAGCTATGCAACTTGTTCTTTGTTTTATTTTGGATCATACGTTGTAATAATGATGCACTTGTATTTCGATATACATCTATGATACTGTGTGTGCCAGCGAGTTCGATCCAGGGACTGGCACTTGATCACAGAGACTTCAATTCTATGTGAATTGGGTCGTTACAGATGATATCAGAGCAGTGTGTTGACTGTAGGACGTGACCCTAGAAAATGGATTAGAAAAGCCATAGGAATGAAAATATTACTTTACATCACTCTGTCTTGTACTTACTTACCTTCTCTATCTCGTATTCATACCTGTTCTAATCTTGCCTTTCCTCTCTTTGATTATAGATGACCACTTTGTCATACCGCGCTATGGCGTTTGGACCTGAGCTCAGGGGAATTTTCCATTACCTGAACATCTACGCGCCAGTCTTTGAGCTGGACATAGTGGAGACAAGGGGAGCTGATGACTACTGGAAAGTGGAGACATTTCTCCTAGGCAACATGACGGAAGAAAGGGTGATCACGGAGTCATTGGAGGTGCATGCCCCGAAGAAGGAGCAGTGTGTGCGCATAGCCGCTCACATGGCTCTTGGACGCATCGTTGAGAGGTATGCCGGCTAGCTAAAGGGTACGGTGTACGAGAAGATGACCAGGATCCTTCCATCGAGGAACATATGGCCAAAGAAGTTCAAGTATGTGCCTGGGACCATTTGGCCAGGTACAACTACCTACTTCATCCAGAGCCTGGAGAAGCACATCCCCAACCTGGAGAAGAGCACCCAGTCGGATCTCTACACCATCACTGAGTTGCAGCAGAAGAACTCTAAGCTCAAGAGGGACACCAAGAAGCTGAAGAAGGAGAGGATGGAGATGCAAGCGGAGATCAAGAGGCTGAAGGAGAAGATGAAGGCCAATGGAGTTGAAGAACAAGAAGAGGAACCCGAAGTGGAGACCTCGGCAGAAGAAGATGAACCGAGTCCCAAAAGTCGCAATCGTATTAGCGGGCGCGAATACCGTATGCTGTTTAGCAAAGACAGCGTTCAGAATTACTACACTGGCAATTAGTTTACTATCGTTATCGTGTTAGCGTATTTGACCATGTAGACTTATTCGGTATGGAAATACTAGGTTGCTTGATATACTCTTATATTATTCGTGGTTTTGTTGAGGATCTTATATTACCCGTGGTTGTGTTGAGGATCTTATATCAGTTATGCAATATATTTTGAGACTATATGGTGTGATTTTATTTGCTTATTGGTATGAGTGCTTTTGCTTGATGATATTGATGATTGATGATTGGTGATAATTGTATGATGATTGTGTGGAATGATATGCTGTATATGTATATGTTGTCTTGATCATAATAAGCATATTGGGTAGGATATATTTCCCTAGCTACTTTCTGTCTGTAACTTACCTATTCTTACCCAACAGATGCCACCGAGACGTGATCCCACGGGAAATGGGAACAACAACAATGAAGTGCCAGCTTACATGCAACAGTTACTTCAAGGACAAGCTCCGTTGATCCAGTTGCTCACTCAGAATATGGGCAACAAAAACAATGCACCACCACCACCACCACCTGTGGACATGCTTGCGAGGTTCCTGAGGATGAATCCTCAGAGGTTCTCTAGCACTCCTGAACCCATAGTGGCGGATGACTAGCTTTGTTCAGTGGGCCGGAACATGGAGACAGTTGGCTGTACGGAGGCAGAGAGGGTGAGGTTTGCCTCACATTTTCTGGAGGTCCCACCGCTGCCTGGTGGGACAACTACTTGGTGACTTATCCCATCGACACCATCACTTGGGCGCAGTTTCAGTTTGCTTTTCGCGCCGCACATGTTTCAGCAGGCGCCATGAGCTTGAAGAAGAAGGAGTTCCGTAGCTTGCGTCAGGGAAGCCGTTCAGTGGCCGACTATGTTGAGGTGTTCAACAAGCTTGCAAGATATGCTCCAGATGATGTCAAGAATGATGCAGCAAGGCAGGAGAAGTTCTTGGAGGGGCTGAATGATGAGTTGGGAGTCCAATTGACAGTGGCTACCTTTTCTAACTGCCAGGGGCTCATAGACAAAGCTATTGTGTTGGAAGGAAAGCAGCAGGCCATTGAGAACCGCAAGAGGAAGTACAATAACAACAATGGTGGAAAGTATAACTCTGGAACGCATCAGAAGCCACACAATTCTTATGGTAGCAATGGAGGACATAACCATGGACATAACCACAATGGTGGGAATGGCCATGTTCACAGTGGAGGACACAACCATCATGGTGGAAATGGTCACAACCATAATGGCCACAACCACCACAATGGTAACAGGAATGGAAATGGCAATGGAAGGAACAATGGGAATGGGAGAAACAATGGAGCCAATGGAGGAAATGTAAACAACCGTCAGAATGGCCAGGCACCAAAGGACTTGAGTCACATCCAGTGATTCAAGTGCAAGAACATGAGACACTATGCCACAGACTACCCAGAGTCGAAGCCCAATGGGAATGGAGTCGTCAAGCCCAATCCTTTCAACAAGGGGCATGTGAACCATGTCAACGTGGAGGAGATCTATGATGAGCCTGATGCTGTGATTGGTATGTTCCTTATCAATTCAGTACCCGCACTTGTTCTTTTTTATTCTGGTGCATCGCATTCTTTCAGATCGAGGTTATTTGTGGATAAGCATGAGTTACCTACCGTATTTCTTAAGTCATCTATGCTCATAAGTTCATCGGGAGTGGAGATGTCAGCTAGTTTGGGATGCTATCAGATGATCCTAGCCATAGGGAAGCATGTTTTTCCTACAGATTTGATTATATTGAAGTCACAAGGTTTGGATGTTATATTGGGCATGGATTGGCTAGCCAAGTACCAAGGTGTTATTGATTGTGCCAGTCGGTCCATCACTCTCCGTACCCCAAATGGGCAGAAGATCAGATATGTGTCCAAGTATAAGAATCAGCACGCTCAGGTGAATTCTCTTAGGGGGGTAGCCCAGATGATGTGCGCGTTGTGAGGGACTATCCGGCTGTGTTTCCAGAGGAGTTGCCAGGTATGCCACCGGATAGGGAGATTGAGTTCCTTATTGATTTAATACCAGGAACTGGGCCTATTGCTAAGAGACCGTATAGGATTCCCACTAATGAACTTGCAGAGTTGAAGGAACAGATTAGAGACTTGCAAGCAAAGGGCTTCATTCGCCCAAGCTCGTCACCTTGGGGATCTCCAGTGTTGTTTGTTGAGAAGAAGGATGGAACCCAGAGGATGTGTGTTGATTACCATTCTCGGAATGATGTACTATCAAGAACAAGTATCCTTTACCTATGATTAATGATCTATTTGACCAGTTGGAGGGAGCTTGTGTATTCTCTAAGATTGATCTTCGTTCTGGTTATCATCAAGTGAAGATTCGGGAGAAGGATATTCCGAAGACTGCTTTTACTACAAGGTATGGACTGTATCTGTCAGAACCCCAACTAGCGTAAGTGCTAGGTGTTGCTTGAGTCCTTTGCATCATGTGAAAAATTCAAAAAATAAATTCAAAATTGGGGAAAAGAAAGCCCTGAGAAATTTATTCAAATGGCCAGACAAAAATCTTTTTCCAAAAATCATTTGAGTATTTGGAAAATTCCTATAAATGATGGTGATCATTTTGAAAGTGGTTTGGGTTCTTTCCCATGCCCATGGAATATTAAAAAATTCAAAATGTGCCCTGGAAATTAAATTTGACCCCTATTTGATTTGAAATTCAAATGCTTTGAATTTCAAAAATGCTCAAATTCTACAAGTGACTTTCTACTGGTCACCTAGGATTTAAAAAAATATTTGGGAATTTAATAAAAATGCTCTGCTATTTATTTGGAGAAAAACAAAGCAAAGAATAATAGAAAACAAAAAGCACAAACAGAGAAAAAGAAAAAGAAAACCGAGCCCACTTACCTGGGCCTCGGGCCCAACTAACCGAACCGGCCCAGCGCACCTGGCCCTCCCTTGTCGTCTTCTTCCCGGCGACAGAGCAGGCAGCTCGCCGCCGTGGCGAGAAATGCCCGCATCCGCCGAGCCACCTAGGCCTCCCCTGGTCTCTTCTAGGTGCCACGGAACACGCCGCAACGCCCTCGTCCTTTCCCCTCACTCTCTGGACCTCCTCCCCCTCCCCGTTCGCCGTTCGGCTCGCCGCCCGAAGCCCGTGCCGGAGCGCGCCGCCGCGCCTGCGTGGCCACCGGCCGAGTTAGCCCGAGCCGTCGTATCAAGGCGACGTCCCGTGCTCGTCTTCGTCTCCCCAAGCGCGGAATCGAGCCCGGAGGACCCGAGTACGTCGCCATCTCCACCGAGTCGCCGAATTCGCCGAATTCGCCGTAGCCGTATCCCTTCCGGCCTCCCCGACTACATAGGCGTCCTCAGGGTGAGCTTCCCCTTCGCCCCAGCCCCTTCCCGCTCCTTCCCGTGCACCAAGTCGCCGTCGCTGTTCTCCAGAGCTCCGGCCGCCGCGCCATTTGAAGTCGCCGTCGCCCCAGAGCCCCTGGCGTTCCCCGGCATAGCGCATCAGACGTGGGAGCACGCGGCCTCCATTTTGGTGGCCGCCCCGTTCCCTCCCGTGGCCATTTGGGCACTCCTGCGAGGCGCCGCCGTGACCCGTGGTCACCGGCGGTTAGCCGCCGGCTGGTTTGGCCATTAGGGCCCTTAATAACCCCCCTGGGGTCTATGACAGATGGGCCCCCCAACCCTTAACCCCTCTGTTAGCTCTAATTAAAACGGGGTTAACCCCCACTGTGACTGACAGCAGGGCCCTACTGGTCAGCCCCCTGCTGACGCCATGCTGATGCAGTGCTGACGCAGTAATTGGATTAAAAGAATTTAAAGAAATTCCAGAAATTACAGAAATTAGTATAAACTTTGGAAATTCATATAAAATTCATTTTAACTCCAAATTGGACAATTAATATATGAAAAATTATCAGAAAAATGCAAGGATTAAGAATATGAAATTTGTTTTTATGTCTGACCATTTTAAAACGGGTGAACAGAAGCAAATGCGTATATGACTTAAGTTGAATTCAAATTTGGAGTTTGAAATTGCAAATCCATTGCAATACACTTCAACTAAATTGAATTTTCCACAAACCAGTACCCTTCACACCATGGAAAACTATATCATGTGTATGTGCATTTTACTTCCGAAGTTGTCCCCCCTTGTTGATGATTGCCTCCGATGACAGACGTTCCGAGACGGTGATCACCCCCGAAGGAGAAGACCACCGTTAAGACCCGTTTATTGTCAGCAAGGCAAGCAAACCCCATTGATCATGTCTATAAAATCCTACTTCCCTCTCAGTCTCGCTTATGCATGTTTAGGAGATCACCGAGACACGTTCTTTCGCATAGTTGAACCCATTCCGATGCATGACCTATCATTTTATCACCGTATGAAGCAAACCACAATCCTAGCAGATTTAGGAGTTGAATGTTGAGCATGTGGCCCCTACAACTGTTACTGCTTATTGCTGCTTAGTGATACAATGAGGATGTTATGATTGTGAGTCGGGATGGAATGAACACAGTGATGTTGATGATAACGTGTTGGTGAATCCACCCGAAGCAAAGGTGAACGATGAGAGGCTGTGTAGGAGTACACAGTGGGTTGTCTCGTTGAACACTTCCCTAGGCCCCGAGTTCCTATTTTTTGATCCAAGACAAAGAGTATGACCACATGTAGGGTTTTATGGGAGCCACGTTTGGCCTCTTTATGTACCCGATCCGGTCCAGGAGTCACACTAGATTCGGGCTTTCCATTTCACTTATGCATAGATATGTGGGTGGACCTGTGAGGCAGCGAAACCATCTGTCAAAGGTGGCGTCTCGGTCCCTTGCATTATCTGAGTCCGTTTCTTGGAACCGTCCGGACTCTCGAGCGGTGACAAACTCAGGTAGTCGACTCCTGGATTAGAGAAGGTGATGTGAGGGTAGTGCCTTGATTTAATCCACGTCCGACACCCGCTTGAAGGGTGACAAGAATGAGGCGATAAGTGATGACACGCATGTGAAGATGTACACCCCTGCAAGGTTAATGAACTATTAGAATAGTTGTGTCCGCGGTTATGGACTACTTAGAGACCTTTACTTGATCATAGATAACTTGAATGGATACTTATAAAACTCGCAAGATAAGCGTGAGTGCTATGGTGTGCTTCCTCGTGGGGAAGTCAAGGATGTAACCATAGTGGTGTATTGTTTGGAGACTTGGTAGTGGTCTCGTGTACGCTTCTTACCTCAAGTTTGGTACTCGTAGTACAGGACTAGCCAAGTCAAAGCTGGCACTTCTACATGTTGAACCCCACCTCCTTTACCTTGAAACTTGAGCATGAGTAGTGTAGTTCTGATGTAAGTCTTGCTGAGTACGACTTTGTACTCACGTTTTCTTATTCTATGTTTTAGATGAGAATCCGGACCCCGATGGAGTCACCTTCATGAAGCTCGACGTTGACCTTGGTAGTATAGTTCCAGACAGCAGTCTGGTCCCTCGTGGAAGGGCATGTTTGTTGAACAAGGCTTCTCTAAGCCATTTGTTAAACTTGTCTGTACTCAGACCTAATTTGCTTCTGTTGTATGATGTAATGATGATCACAGACATGTGATCTTTGTATGCTCTATGTGTAAGTCAATAAAGATATACTTTGTAGATTTATGTGATGATACATGTTGTTCATACAAGACATGTGTGATGCGTGTATGTTTATAACATGCATGTCTTAGTATGGGTTTTCGAGACCTTAGTTGTGATCTGGCTGGCGGTCTTGTACAAACCATGTGGCCCTTAGATGTGCGCATCTTGGGGCATCGCGATGCGATTGCTCGTCACTCTATCACGTGCACACTTTGTTGTATGATCGAGCCCGCCCTAGACCCCGACTAAGTGATCGGGATGGAATAAGTGTATGTAAGAGTTAGGATTCAATCGATAAAATGGTTGAGGCGACTTGTCTATGAGTATGGGATTGACCACCCATAAACATTTAGACTTGTGAGCGGACGATGAGGACCCATCTCAGTTGATCATCCGGCCTGGATGGGATGTCCCTCACGTTTGATGCTTTCCGAGAGTGTTCTGTGCTTGGCCTTGTCTTCTTAGCCAAGTGGGTACGGCTCTTAGCTCTCCATGTGATTGCATCTTGACTGGAATTACATACGCTTATTCCGGGTCCCGACAGACTTGGTATCAGAGCAGGACTGTCTGTAGAATTATTCAACCCTTGGTCGAAGTCGAGTCTAGCATTCTATAGTTATATAGTTACTCTGGGTATAAGGGAACAACGTAAGGCTTCTTTTTCTCCTTACCCTCATCGATCTGAGTTCTGAGTCACCCTTATCTTTTCGACGGGATGATAGGACTAGGCTTATCTATGTCTTACTAGAACATCTCGTTGAGTGTTTCCTTGTAGCCGTAGGATTGTTGTGGTCGTCCAGAGTCTCCGTATTTTGAGTTCCTTGAGGAAGTTCTGTCCAATCTCCTCGAGGTTGTCTTGTTTTCCATCCCGGTGTAGCCGTTATGCTGCCGGATTTATCCCTTGTTTCTTTGAATCATTGCCTTTGCATTATAGTCTTCTCCTCCTTAAAATCATGTCCTCTTATCTTTGATTCCATCGTACAACCTGTTCTGATTATTGATTTTTATCACACAGGATGTCTGGTGGAACTCGTAGTGCTGTTCGTCGCCATCGAGACCGTGATCGGAATCGAAATGATGATGCACCTCCACCACCGCCTTCTGCGGCGGAAATCATGATGGAAGCTGAGAAGAACCGACGTGATCAAACATGCCTTCTGGAGCTCATCGAGCAGAATACCTCACGTCATTGCAATGTGGTTGTGAGCATTCAGGACTTCATCCTCCTCAAGCCACCGGTATTTCGATGTTCTTCTGAGCCCCTTGAAGCTGATGATTGGCTCCGTTCCATCGAGCGTAAGCTTGACACGACACATGTTTCTCCCAATGATCGAGTTATATTCGCGGCATACTTTCTGGAAGGTGCTGCTGCTGAATGGTGGGAGAACTATGTTGCGGTGCAGCCTGATGGTCACATAGTGACTTGGCAGGAGTTCCGTGATGCCTTTCGAGGGTACCACCTTCTAGATGAGTTAATGGAGCGCAAGAAGGAAGAGTTCTGCAATCTGACTCAAGGAGAGATGTCCTTTCATGAGTATGTGAGAGAGTTCAACCATCTTGCTCGATATGCCCAAGATGAGATCACCACCGATGCCAGAAAGCTGGCAAGGTTCCGTAAGGGACTTAGTCCCATCCTTCGACATGATCTCAACCTCCTTGAATTTGCCACCTTTGAGGATTCAGTCAACAGATCCTTTAGAGCTGTGCATGGCAATGAAGTGTTCGAAGAGTCCCGCAAGCATGCTCTTGAGCTTGCTCCTTCTTCTAGTTTAGCCCCTCAGAATCGCTGAATATGGATCCCAACTCGTGCCATACCTCAAAACTTTCTTCAGAGACCACCATCCAATATATGCCATCCACCTCAACACATTGTTCCTCCCAGGAATGATGGTGTGCAATCAAGTACTCCTGCTCCCAGCAATTCAGGCAGGATGTGTTTCACGTGTGGTCTGACAGGCCATTCTTCCGACAATGCCCTACAGTGTTGGTGGAACCACGTAGACCTAGTCATAAGCCTTCAAAGAAATCAACCACCAAAACCTTTCCAGCAAAGCTTTCAGTCACAGGTAGTGAATATGTGAACCAAATCTCAGTTGAGAACACCACTGCTACTTCTGATGTTGTCCTTGGCACACTCCCAGTCAATCATGTTCCCGCCTCCGTTCTTTTCGATCCAGGAGCTTCTCATTCATTCATGTCGGAGAGTTATGCACTTCGTCATGAATTTCCTTTTGAAGAAATGTTTTCTCCAATGATCATTCAAACTCCTGGTTCCAAATGGCAAACTAATAGAGTAAGCCATGAAAATCAAATTACAATTGAGGGTTTAGTATTCCTTGCTTCTCTTATAGCACTCAAGTCTTCAGACATTGATGTCATCCTAGGCATGGATTGGTTATCAAGACAGAATGTTGTCCTTGATTGTAAAACCAAGTCAGTTAAGCTCACCCATCCTTCAGGCCAGATCATTGACTACACATCACCAAGCTCTAGAATCCATATGCATACTTTGAATGTGCTTCCATTTCCAGACCTTGAAGATATTCCGGTGGTTCGTGACTTCCCGGATGTCTTTCCTGAAGAGTTGCCTGGAATGCCACCCGACAGGTGTGTAGATTTCATAGTTGATCATATACCAGGCACCGCCCCAATTTCCAGGAGCCCATATAGAATGGCCCCACATGAGTTAGCTGAGCTAAAAACCCAACTTGATGCTTCGTTGGCAAAAGGCTTCATCCACCCTAGCTCATCTCCATGGGGTTGCCCCGTTCTGTTCGTAATGAAGAAAGATGGAATAGAAAGGATGTACGTAGACTATCGCCCGCTAAATCTAGCGACGATAAAGAACAAATACCCACTTCCCAGGATCAATGATATTTATGATCAACTTGCCAGATCCTCTGTCTTTTCCAAGATGGATTTGAGATTAGGCTATCATCAAATCAAAATCCGAAACAAGGACATCCCCAAGACGGCTTTCACTACTCGATATGGTCTTTATGAGTACACCATCATGTCCTTCGGTTTAACCAATGCCCCCGCCACATTCTCGCGCTTAATGAATTCGATCTTCATGGAGTACCTAGATAAATTTGTTGTGGTTTATCTTGATGACATTCTCATCTACTCGAAGAACGAAGAAGAGCACGCAGAACATCTTAGATTGGTATTGATGAAACTTAGAGAGCATCGTCTGTATGCCAAATTCTCCAAGTGTGAATTCTGGCTACCAGAAGTGACCTACTTAGGCCACGTGATTTCTGAAAAAGGCATTGCTGTCAATCCCGAGAGAGTTCAGGCCGTCCTTGACTAGACTCCACTTGAATCGGTTAAGCAAGTGAGGAGTTTTCTTGGCTTAGCAAGCTATTGTCGCCACTTCGTTGAGAACTTCTCCAAATTTGCAAAGCCTCTAACTAAACTCCTCAAGAAAGATAAGAAATTCCAATGGACTCCCAAGTGCGAGGAAATCTTTCAAGCGCTAAAAAGAAGATTGACTTCTGCACCCGTACTCGCACCTCCAGACACCAAAAGGGATTTCGAGATCTATTGTGACGCTTCACGGCAAGGGTTAGGATGCATACTTATGCAAGATCGAAATGTGGTAGCATATGCTTCACGCCAGATGCGTCCACATGAAGAGAACTATCCTACCCATGATCTTGAACTCGCTGCCGTAGTTCATGCCCTGAAGACTTGGCGATATTACCTCCTTGGTAATCGTTGTGAGATCTATTCCGACCACCAAAGCCTCAAATATATTTTCACCCAGCCAGATCTTAATCTCAGGCAAAGACGCTGGATTGAGTTGATAAAATATTATGACTTAGGAATTTCTTACACCACAGGCAAAGCCAATGTCATGGCTGATGCACTAAGTCGTAAGTCGTATTGTAACAACCTCATGTTACAACAGTATCAACCACTTCTGCATGAGGAATTTCGCAAGCTCAATCTTGAGATTGTTCCTCGTGGCTTTCTTTCTACCTTGGTGACGAAACCAACCCTTGAGGATCAAATCATAGCCGCCCAGAAACAAGATAGTATTATTCAAGAGATCAAGTAGAACATTGCTAGCGGAGTTGTTAAATGTTTCTCTGCAAATGATCAAGGAACGATATTCTTTGAAGATCGTTTAGTAGTTCCTGAGAATGAAGACCTAAAGCAGCTGATCCTTAAGGAAACTCATGACACTCCCCTCTCCATTCATCCCGGTAGCACAAAAATGTACCGAGATCTACGCCAGAGATTTTGGTGGGCCCGGATGAAGAGAGACATTGCACAATTTGTTGCCGAATGTGATGTTTGTCGTCGCATTAAGGCAGAACACCAAAGACCTGCTGGTACTCTTCAACCATTGTCTATTCCCGAGTGGAAATGGGACAAGGTCGGTATGGACTTCATCACCGGCTTTCCAAAAACCCAGAAAGGAAATGATGCCATCTTCGTTGTCATCGACTTTCCAAAGTTGCTCACTTCCTTTGAGTTCGCGAGTCTATAACTGCTAGTCAGTTGGCGGACTTGTATGTCTCTAGAATTATGTCTCTTCACGGTGTTCCTTTGGAAATCAATTCTAATCGTCGTAGCCTTTTCACCTCTAGATTCTGGGGAAGTTTTCAAAATTCTATGGGAACTCATCTCTCCTTTAGTACAGCTTTCCATCCTCAATCTAGCGGTCAAGTTGAAAGGGTTAATCAAATCTTGGAAGACATGCTCAGATATTGTGTTATCTCTTTCGGAAAGAATTGGGAGAAATCTCTTCCCTTCGCCGAATTTTCTTATAACAACAACTATCAATCTAGTCTGAACATGGCTCCCTTTGAATTCCTCTACGGCCGACGATGTCGAACACCCCTAAACTGGTCAGAAACCGGTGAAAGACAACTCTTTGGACCGGATATGATCAAGGAAGCAGAAGAGCAAGTTTGCATTGTTCGTGATCGATTGAAAGCCGCCCAGTCTCGTCAAAAAAGTTACTATGATCGTCATCATAGAGAAGAGAGCTACAATATTGATGAGAAGGCTTACCTTCGGGTTACTCCTTTGAAGGGAACCCAAAGATTCGGTATCAAAGGCAAGTTGGCCCCACGTTACATCGGACCTTTCCGCATTCTAGCTAAACGTGGAGAAGTTGCCTGCCAACTTGAACTACCCCCGCACCTTTCCCGAGTACATGATGTATTCCATGTGTCACAACTCAGGCGTTGCTTCAAGGACCCCATCCGCAAAGTCGACCATGAAACGCTTGATCTCCAAGATGACCTTTCTTATCGAGAGTACCCAGAGCGTGTTACTCATCGTCAGAAGATCAAGTTCCTCAAATTGCAATGGTCACATCACTCCGAGAAAGAAGCAACATGGGAAAGAGAAGACCGCCTCCATGCCGAGTACCCCTCCTTCCTCCCGACGACTTCTGAATCTCGGGACGAGATTCTTTTGAGTGGGGGCGAGTTGTCAGAACCCCAACTAGGGTAAGTGATAGGGCTTGCTTGAGTCCTTTGCATCATGTGAAAAATTCAAAAAAGAAATTCAAAATTGGGGAAAAAAAGCCCTAAGAAATTAATTCAAATGGCCAGACGAAAATCTTTTTCGAAAAATCATTTGAGTATTTGGAAAATTCCTATAAATGATGGTGATCATTTTAAAAGTGGTTTGGGTTCTTGCCCATGCCCATGGAATATTCAAAAATTCAAAATGTGCCATGGAAATTAAATTTGACCCCTATTTGATTTGAAATTCAAATGTTTTGAATTTAAAAAATGCTCAAATTCTACAAGTGACTTGCTACTGGTCACCTAGGATTTATAAAAATATTTGGGCATTTAATAAAAATTCTCTGCCATTTATTTGGAGCAAACAAAGAAAAGAAAAATTGAAAACAGAAAGCAGAAACAGAGAAAAAGAAAAAGAAATACCGAGCCCACTTACCTGGGCCTCGGGCCCAACTAACCGAACCGGCCCAGCCCACCTGGCCCTGCCTTGTCATCTTCTTCCCGGCGACAGAGGAGGAAGCTCGCCGCCGTGGCGAGCATGCCCGCGTCCGCCGAGCCGCCTAGGCCTCCCCTGGTCTCTTCTAGGCGCCACGGAACACGCCGCGACGCCCTCGTCCTTTCCCCTCACTCTCTTGACCTCCTCCCCCTCTCCCTTCGCCGTTCCGCTCGCCACCCAAAGCCCGTGCCGGAGCGCGCCGCCGCGCCTGCGTGGCCACCGGCTGAGTTAGCCCGAGCCGTCATGTCCACGCAACGTCCCGTGCTCGTCTTCGTCTCCCCAAGCGCGGAATCGAGCCCGGAGGACCCGAGTACGTCGCCATCTCCACTGAGTCGCCGCCGGCCGCCGTGGTTTCCCTCGCCGAATTCGTCGTAGCCGCATTCCTTCCAGCCTCCCCGACCACCTAGGCGTGCTCAGGGTGAGCTTCCCCTTCGCCCCAGCCCCTTCCCGCTACTTCCCGTGCACCAAGTCGACGTCGCTGTTCTCCAGAGCTCCGGCCGTCGCGCCATTTGAAGTCGCCGTCGCCCCAGATCCCCTGGCGTTCCCTGGCATAGCGCATCATACACAGGATCACGCGGGCTCCATTTTGGTGGCCACCCCGTGCCCTCCCGTGGACATTTGGGTACTCCGGTGAGGCGCCGCCGTGACACGTGGTCACCGGCGGTTAGCCGCCGGCTGGTTTGGCCATTAGGGCCCTTAATAACCCCCCTGGGGTCTATGACAGATGGGCTCCCCAACCCTTAACCCCTCTGTTAGCTCTAATTAAAACGGGGTTAACCCCCACTATGATTGACAGCAACGCCCCACTGGTCAGCCCCCTGCTGACGCCATGCTGATGCAGTACTGACGTAGTAATTGGATTAAAAGAATTTAAATAAATTCCAGAAATTACAGAAATTAGTATAAACTTTGGAAATTCATAGAAAATTCATTTTAACTCCAAATTGGACAAATAATATATGAAATGGGTGAACAGAAGAAAATTTTTATATGACTTAATTTGAATTCAAATTTGAAGTTTGAATTTTCAAATCCATTGCAATACACTTCAATTAAATTGAATTTGCCACAAACCAGTACCCTTCACACCATGGACAACTCTATCATGTGTATGTGCATTTTACTTCCGAAGGTCCCCCCCGCTTGTTGATGATTGCCTCCGATGACAGACGTTCTGAGATGGTGATCACCCCCGAAGGAGAAGACCACCATTAAGACCCGTGTATCGTCAGCAAGGCAAGCAAACCCCATTGATCATGTCTATAAAATCCTACTTCCCTCTCAGTCTCGCTTATGCATGATTAGGAGATCACTGGGACACATTCTTTCGCATAGTAGAACCCATTCCGATGCATGACCTATCATTTTATCACCGTATGAAGCAAACCACAATCCTAGCAGATTTAGGAGTTGAATGTTGAGCATGTGGCCCCTACAACTGTTACTGCTTATTGCTGCTTAGTGATACAATGAGGATGTTATGATTGTGAGTCAGGATGGAATGAACACAGTGATGCTGATGATAACATGTTGGTGAATCCACCCGAAGCAAAGGTGAACGATGAGAGGCTGTGTAGGAGTACACAGTGGGTTGTCTCGTTGAACACTTCCCTAGGCCCCGAGTTCCTATTTTGTGATCCAAGACAAAGAGTATGACCACATGTAGGGTTTTATGGGAGCCCCGTTTGGCATCTTTATGTACCCAATCCGGTCCAGGAGTCACACTAGATTCGGTCTTTCCATTTGACTTATGCATAGATATGTGGGTGGACCTGTGAGGCAGCGAAACCATCTGTCAAAGGTGGCGTCTCGGTCCCCTGCATTATCTGAGTCTGTTTCGTGGAACCGGCCGGACTCTCGAGCGGTGACAAACTCAGGTAGTCGACTCCTGGATTAGAGAAGGTGATGTGAGGGTAGTGCCTTGGTTTCATCCACGTCCGACACCCGCTTGAAGGGTGACAAGAATGAGGCGATAAGTGATGACACGCGTGTGAAGATGGTCAACCCTGCAGGGTTAATGAACTATTCGAATAGCCGTGTCCGCGGTTATGGACTACTTGGAGACCTTTACTTGATCATAGATAACCTGAATGGATACTTATAAAACTCGCAAGATAAGCGTGAGTGCTATGGTGTGCTTCCTCGTGGGGAAGTCGAGGAAGTAACCATAGTGGTGTATTGTTTGGAGACTTGGTAGTGGACTCATGTACGCTTCTTACCTCAAGTCTGGTACTCGTAGTACAGGACTAGCCAAGTCAAAGCTGGCACTTCTACATGTTGAACCCCACCTCCTTTACCTTGAAACTTGAGCATGAGTAGTGTAGTTCTGATGTAAGTCTTGCTGAGTACGACTTTGTACTCACGTTTGCTTATTCTATGTTTTAGATGAGAATCCGGACCCCGATGGAGTCACCTTCG
The DNA here is from genome assembly GCA_950022295.1 of Bromus sterilis. NCBI lineage: Eukaryota > Viridiplantae > Streptophyta > Magnoliopsida > Poales > Poaceae > Bromus > Bromus sterilis. The sequence continues at coordinate 213,574,877 of OX465598.1, read as the reverse complement.
TGAAGCTCAACATTGACCTTGGTAGTATAGTTCCAGACAGCAGTCTGGTCCCTCGTGGAAGGGCATGTTTGTTGAACAAGGCTTCTCTAAGCCATTTGTTAAACTTGTCTGTACTCAGACCTAATTTGCTTCCGTTGTATGATGTAATGATGTTCATAGACATGTGATCTTTGTATGCTCTATGTGTAAGTCAATAAAGATATACTTTGTAGAGTTATGTGATGATACCTGCTGTTCATACTAGACATGTGTGATGCGTGTATGTTTATAACATGCATGTCTTAGTATGGGTTTTCGAGACCTTAGTTGTGATCTGGCTGGCGGTCTTTTATACACCAAGTGGCCCTTAGATGTGCGCAGCTTGGGGCATCGCGATGCGATTGCTCGTGACTCTGTCACGTGCACACTTTGTTTTATGATCGAGCCCGCCCTAGACCCCGACTAAATGATCGGGCTGGAATAAGTCTATGTAAGAGTTAGGATTCAATCGATAACATGGTTGAGGCGACTTGTCTATGAGTATGTGATTCACCACCCATATACATTTAGACTTGTGAGCGGACGATGAGGACCCCTCTCAGTTGATCATCCGGCCTGGATGGGATGTCCCTGACGTTTGATGCTTTCCGAGAGTGTTCTGTGCTTGGCCTTGTCTGCTTAGACAAGTGGGTACGGCTCTCGGCTCTCCATGTGATTGCATCGTGACTGGAATTACATACGCATATTCCGGGTCCCGACAGTATGAGTATACCGTTATGTCATTTGGATTGACTAATGCTCCTGCATACTTCATGAATATGATGAACAAGGTGTTTATGGAGTTCTTGGATAAGTTCGTTGTGGTGTTCATTGATGATATATTGGTGTATTGCAAGAATGAGAAAGAGCATGAGGCACATCTGCGTTTGGTATTGGAGAAGCTCAGGGAGCACAAATTGTATGCCAAGTTCAGCAAGGGTGAGTTTTGGTTGAAGTAGGTAGGATTCCTTGGACATGTTGTGTCAGGAGAAGGAGTAGTTGTGGACCCCTCCAAGGTTTCAACAGGTACAGAATGGGAGACACCCACGACAGTTGGAGACATTCGCAGTTTCTTGGGGCTTGCAGGATATTGTAGGAGGTTCATTGAGAATTTCTCCAAGCTTGCAAAACCAATGACTGAGCTGTTGAAGAAAGAGAATAAGTTTGATTGGAGCGAGGAATGTGAAACCAGCTTTCAGGAATTGAAGAAACAGTTAGTAACTGCACCTGTTTTATGTTTGCCTGATATACATAAGGATTTCCAAGTATATTGTGATGCATCTCGTCGAGGACTTGGTTGTGTTTTGATTTAAGGGGGTAGAGTTGTTGCTTATGCTTCACGTCAGCTTAAGAACCATGAGCAGAACTATCCTACTACATTATTTGGAGTTAGCTGCAGTTGTTCATGCATTGACAACATGGATGCAATATCTTGTTGGTAATCATTGTGATGTTTATACTGATCATAAGAGTTTGAAGTATATCTTTATTCAGAAGGAGTTGAATCTCAAGCAGAGCAGATGGATGGAGCTTATTAAGTATTATGATTTGAATGTGCAGTATCATCCTGTTAAAGAGAATGTGGTTGCTGATGCATTGAGCCGTAAGAGTCATATCAATGTTGCTAATGTTGAGGATATGCCACTTGAGTTATGTGAGCAGTTCAAGAGTCTCAGGTTGGAGATAGTTCCTAAGGATATGTGGCAACATTGGAAGTGAAGCCAAATCTGTTGGAAAGAATCAGAGAAGCTCAGAAGAGTGATGCAGAAATTGATGAGATAAAAGTGAATATGACCAAAGGGAAAGCAGAGGGTTTCCGTGAGGATGAGCATGGAGCCATTTGGTTTGAGAAGCGCATTTGTGTACCGCAGGATGCAGAGATCAAGAAGTTGATTCTTCAGGAGGCACATGATTCACCTTATTCTATTCATCCCGGGAATACCAAGATGTATTTGGACTTGAGGGAGAGATTTTGGTGGCCTAGCCTGAAGCGAGAGATAGCCCAGTATATTGCATTGTGTGATGTTTGCCAGAGAGTCAAAGCTGAGCATCAGAAGCCAGCAGGATTGTTGCAGCCTTTTCCTATACCAGATTGGAAGTGGGATCAGATAGGTATGGACTTTATTACTGGTTTACCCAGGACTCGGTCAGGATATGATCCTATTTGGGTGATTGTTGATCGTTTGACCAATGTTGCTCACTTCATTCCAGTAATGACAACTTATACAAGTGCTAAGCTAGCCAAGATTTATATGACCAGGATCGTGTGTTTGCATGGAGTTCCAAGCAAGGTAGTGTCTGATAGAGGTACTCAGTTTACATCCAAGTTTTGGCGTCAGTTGCATGAGACTTTGGGAACTAGGCTGGAGTTCAGTACAACGTTCCATCCTCAGACAGATGGGAAGAACGAGAGAGTCAATCAGATCTTGGAGGATATGTTGAGAGCTTGTGCGTTGGATTATGGTTCGAGTTGCGATGACAACTTACCCTATGCTGAGTTCTCATACAGCAACAGTTACCAGGCTAGTCTTCAGATGGCACCATTCGAGTTACTGTACGGCAGGAAGTGCAGGACTCCGTTGATGTGGGATGAGGTAGGAGAGCGGCAGTTGTTTGGACCAGACCTGACCAGAGATGCTGAGGAGAAAGTCAAGTTGATCCGTGATAGACTGAAGATAGCACAGTCCAGGCAGAAGAGCTATGCAGATGCGAAGCGCAAGGACGTAACCAATGAGGTTGGAGACCGTGCGTATCTCAGAGTTTCACCAATTCGCGGGATCAAGAGGTTTGGAATCAAGGGCAAGTTAGCACCATGTTTTGTGGGGCCTTACAAGATCTTGGAGCGCAGAGGAGAGGTAGCTTATCAGTTGGAGTTGCCAGAAGCCTTGTCAGGAGTTCATGATGTGTTTCATGTATCCCAGCTGAAGAAGTGTCATGCAGAGATGGCAGATATTCCTTTCAGAGATACAGTACCACTTGAGGCAATTCAATTGGAGAGGGACCTGACTTATGAGGAGAAACCTGTGAAGATTCTGGATACTGGAGAAAGCGTTACCCGCACCAAGACCATCAGGCTATGCAAGGTTCAGTGGGATCATCATACCGAGGAAGAAGCCACTTGGGAACGAGAAGAAGATTTGAAGCAAGACCACCCGCACCTCTTTGCTATCCAGCCCGAATCTCGAGGACGAGATTCATATTAAGGGGGGTAGGTTTGTAACATCCCATTTTTCTAAATTTGGATGTTAATAGATCATCATATGCATCCCATGTTGTTTCCACATTTTTCGGGAGTTTTAAAAATATTTTAAACATTTTTCAACTTAAGGCAATTTATTGGAGAGGATATAATATGACTTATCCCCATTTTTGAAATGTTGGAAAATAGTTAAAATATTTTCTAGAGACTTTTTAATTTTACTTTGGGGTTATAAATAATTTCTAAAAATATTTTGGGAATTTATTTATGCTCCGGGGGATTTTAAAATCATTTTTCTGGAGTTTTCGGTATTTTCAAATTGCCGGAAAAGTATTTAAAAATAAGTTGCAAAGTTTTTAATTTTATTGAATATTTTGGTAATGCCAAAAATTCAATTTTATTATTTTAAAAGTTTTGGTGAAAACGGAAATTAAAAATAATTATCTGTTATTTTTCTAAAATTGTTTTGGGCCTAATGGGCTTGTTATGTTTTTTTTACGCCAGCCGTTTTCGAATTGGTTTCGGATTAAAAAAAAATCCGCGGAGCGAGTTATATAAACCCGCGGACCCACGGGATTTTGGGTTTCCAACCCGTACCCGCGAGCCGCCGCCGCCCGACCCGCCAACCCGCCCCGCCGCCGTCCTTCACCGCCATCCCGTGCCGCCGCGGCCAGCCGCCGCCGTCGGCTGGAACCGCCCAGATCTGGTCAACCGTCGGCAAGGAACCCGATCGCGTTTTTTCGCAAAATTTTATTTACGAGTAGGTCCTTTTTGCAGATTGGACCCCGATGCCACCCAGGTACCGTTTTCGCGGTTACTTTTTAACCGTAGCTCGGAATTAAGTGATTCCAGTTGAGTTGCGACGGTGTCGAAAAATTACAGCCAGTAGACTAAGTTTTGCAGAAGTTTGAAGTTTTCAAATTTGAATCCCAAGCAGATTCAAATTGAACTTCCGGTAGGCGTATCTTTTAAACGGTGCGCCCGTTTGCGCCGTTTCTTTTTTGCATTAGTTTTCTTTTGTCGAGTACTTTAAGTTTAGATTCTGTTAGGCAAGTTTTGCTACTGTTCTTTGTATGTTTATTATTGTTGTGCATATTTGTGTTGAATATATGTTGATTGGTGCTATGTTTGCTCGTATTGATTGTCTGGAGTGTGCCGCATCTTTTTGTGAGGATTGTGATCGTCTGGAACAGGAAGAAGGCAAGTGATGCTTTGATCATACTCACACCTATAATTTGTCTATATTCATTATGTTAAGAATATCACCCTATTGCATGATAGGTAGTTTACTTTACTGTTGCTGCAAAACCAGTTAGGATAGCCACATGTCTTGACTTGTATTTGTAGATCAACCTAGCACGTGATGTTACTTTATTGCTATGCTTTGTAGAAGTGGTTTGGGCTGTGAGAATTCATGGAGTGCGTGTGAGCTATTTAATAATTTGTGTAGCAACTTTATAATAAATAGAAATCACTTCTGGACGGGCGGGTTGCATCCTGGTTGCTGTGGCTAGTCTGAGGATAGTGCCGGGGTTAAATGCACCCAATGGTTGTTTTGGTGGTGAACCGGGTGCGTCATGGTGACTACCCTCTGAACGCAGTGGGCGCCGTCCAGGCTCAAAAAGATCAGACAGGCAATATTACCAGTAGCTTCCGTATACATCCACTGGCTATATGGGCTCTGTCTTAGCATGAGTACGTTGTGGGGAACCTGGCCCTGGTAGCTAGCTGATGTAGATGTGTGTTAGGTGTACCGGCTACCAAAGGGTGGAGGCGACCTCTTCGGAAAGTCTTCGTCTCAATCTTTGGGTTGAGTCTAGTGGGGAACGTGTACAACCTCTGCAGAGCGTATAAACTGATCATGATTAGCCGTGTCCACGGTTACGGACGAACTTTGAGCAACTAGTCAGTACTATTGATGAATGATCCTGACAGATGAACACTTAATAATAATTTGATGGGAAAGATTAGCATGGGTTGCTGTGTGTTTTAGGTAGAATTCAACTTAAAATTTTGACTAGTTTAGTTCAGGAGAAAATTGGCTTTCTGCAAAATAAAACCATTAGCCTTTCCTTTGACTCACCTTGCATATAGTTGTAGGTCCTTTATTTATTCCTCTTCCGAGTAACTTGCCATACAATTCAGATGTACTAACCCGTTGTCGGGCTGTAACCTTCGGTGTTGCAAGTTTTTCAGACGACCAGTAAGGTGCGTATAGGGTTGCGGGTCTACACTCAACATGTTCGCTTGTGGATGTTGAATGGACTCCTCGTTATTTGCTTTTGCTTCCGCTATATTTATGTTGAATAAGCTAGCCTTGAGCTATGCAACTTGTTATTTGTTTTATTCTGGATCATACGTTGTAATAATGATGCACTTGTACTTTGATATACATCTATGATACTGTGTGTGCTAGCGAGTTCGATCCAGGGACTGGCACTTGATCACAGAGACTTCAATTCTATGTGAATTGGGTCGTTACACATGGAGAGAGGAAGAAACGTCGATGGAGATGAATCCGGGGGAACTTCCCCGTCCCGGAAGGGTGCCGGCTCATGAATTCTGGTCCCCCGAAGCTTGTTGGCGATGTCGGCGGAGATCGGAATTGCTTCTGGAGAAAAGGGTTCCGGAATCAGGGTTTTCGCGATGCGAGTAAAAATAACAGCCAAGGGGGGCACCGAGGGGGGCCACAGGGCAGCCAGGAGGGTGCCCGGCGCGCCCTATGAGGGCGCCAGGGACCCTCCTGGGGCCCTGGTGGGTCCACTCCCTTCCATCCTTGGTTCTTCGGGAAGCTTCTGGGAGTTGATTTTTTATATAATTTTTCTGGAATTTATTTGTCACTTTTAATGGCCGGAAAACCTGAAATATAAAAATAGCAGAAAACAGGAACTGGCAATTGGGTGCACTGAGTTAATAGGTTAGTCCAAATATGATCAAAAGTGTATGAAAGTTCAAGCAAAACATGGCAAAGTCACACGAATCATGCATGGAGAAAGCAGAAATTATTGATACGTTTGGGACGTATCAGCAGCTCACAAGGGTAAACATTGAAGCACAAGATTGGAGAGAAGACATCACATAGCTACTGGTGATGGGCCCATGGTCCAACTGGGACTACTCACGGTACATCTCGGAGGCTATCATGGTGATGGAGAGGCTTCCGGAGGAAAATCCTCCCTCCGGTAGGGTGCCGGGACAGCTTCTCCCGGTGATCCCGAGATTGTAATCATGGTGCGGCAAAACAATGGACGAAATCTCGTAACAGGGTTGCTCATGCGGGTTCTCGGAGCGAGGACTAAATATAGATTGAAGGGGGCTCTAAGGGGAGGCCCCACTTGACCAGGCGGCCAGGTGGCGCGGCTTCCCCCTGGTCGCGCCAGGAAGGCTCCTGGCCTCGGGGTGGGCCCTCTTCAGGCTTCTGGATTCTTCTGAACTACTGATTTTTTATATATTTTTTTTGGAATTTTCCGAGCACTTTGATTTTTCACATTTTCCTGCAATGCACGGACAATAGTAGAGAAACTAGCACTGGGCACTGAATTAGTAGGTTAGTCCAAATATGTTGTAAAATATATTAAAGTGCATCAAAACATATAGAAATATCTCCAATATAAGCATGGAACAAACATAAATTATAAATACGTTTGGGACGTATCAACTAGGCGCATAATTAGTTGGGTAGTCCAAAATATGTTGTAAATGATATGAAAGTGCATTAAAATATATAGCAATATCATCAAAATAACCATGGAGCAAGCAGAAATTATAGATACGTTTGGAACGTATCAGGCCCCAACGTCGGCCAACAGAATACGGAGGAAACTCCGGTGCTGTAAGGCAGCGAGCCCATCTCTAGCGGCGTGCCTCGCTCTGCAGGGCCGACTGTTCCGATGGCAGCCAGATCACCGGGTAGGTGGGTGGGAGAGAGAGAGAGAGAGAGAAAAAGAAGAGTGGTGTGATGGGTCGATGGATCGCGGGTTGGGGTACGCAGTGGACAAACGCGGTCGAGGTGGATGCAAAAAGATGTTGACGCCGGTTTTTGGCATGGAAATGAACCTATATAAGCTGGCCTCAAATGAAGAAGTGCTCTACATAAAGAAGTTTGGTATTGTCAATATGAACATCTTTGTAGTTCGGGTCATCGCCATCCGATTCAATCTCAACGGTGAAACTATGTTTGAAGCAATAAGTTCCTGGCATTCGGGGTACTATTCTGCATCAAGTGGCTTATTCTCGTCGAACCGGTCGATTTTGATATTTGAAACGTCCTAATCAGACATCATATCAAAAAGTTACGGCCGAAACTGTGCGCTACTACAGAAAAAGTCAGAGACCCTCCAAGTGAAATTTGGACGTCCGACGTAAATCGGAAATCTGACTGAGCCTAGACGGAAAAGGTCAGTATATCTATGATTTTGGACCAGAAGTCTGATGTGGATTGTATGTCCAACAGGTCATACGTCCGAATGGCGACGGAACTTTGATTTTGGCGACGGGCTTCGGGAGAAGATCTTCAGATTCACGTTTTTCTCCGTCCTGAGTTATAAATCGGCTCGAAACTATTTCAATATGGATCTGAATCAAAACACGTTAAACATGAAAGTTCTTGGAAATTTCAAGGGCTACAACTGTAATGTTTTGAGTTTTTTTATCCGAGGTTGTTTGCAGCCTTGAAACTCCCAAAGGCCAAATTGTTGTCACAGGCACACCTGTAATCTGAGTTCGGTTAAGTTTGGAAAGATTTTGACGGGATTTGGAGTCCTTTTCTTGTACGGAAAGTCCGGACTCCTCATATATAGATGGGAGGATATGGCTGATTTGATAACACACAATCGAACAAACACATCTACACATTTTTACCCTAATTTTATCTCTCCCGTTTTCTCTTTCTCTCTCTCATTATTTGTCCGTTCTTCTTACTTCAGGGCGACAAAACTGCGAGACCCTAGGGGCGAGCGAACCGACCTAGGGAAGCCCATAGCCTCCGTTCTCCCTGACGGGGTCCCTCCCGGGAGCGTGGAGTTTCGGGTGTTCAAAAGCGCCCGCCGAATTTCTTGTGTACCGCGCATCTAGACGGGTCTCTCTCGACGTGAGCTGCGGTGCATCACCCCCGGCCTCGAGGGTACACGGTGAAGTGTTCATGTGAAAACACACTTTTTGGAGAATCCGACGTGGACGATAGATCAAGAATCATCTTCAACAATATCAGATCTCCCCAACCCCGCAGAACTGAGCGTCGAGAACGTCATTAAGCCCAGTCTTGATGAATTATCGAAGGACCATCACCAAGCCTATGAAGCCCTCAAAAAGCATCGTGAGGAGGCTTATGAGGCGCACAAGAAGCAGCGCGAGGAGGAGGCTTTGCAATCTTTTCTTGCAAGTTTCAAGAAGGACCTCCAAGGAAACATCACTTCGATTGGAGAACTCAAGTTCCCTCCCCTCGATGACAAACTAGATGAAATCACCGTGACTAAAGTTTTTTCTAGTGAGGAAGTTGCTGTGATTGAAAGTATAGTGAGAAAAGGCAATGATATGATGTATCATGCATTCATATCAAATGCTAGTGCTCAAAAAATATGCCTCCATCATCTAGTGGTGTTGTTGGTGTATCCGTTAGCCCAGAAAAACCTAATCCAACTTTACCTATTTCATCGACACCTCCCATGCAACTGTTGGAAATATGCCCTAGAGGCAAATAATAAAGTATGTTTTTTAGCATATTCCATTAGTTCATAATAAATTTTATACTATGCTATAACTGTATTAAGCGGGAACATTAATACACGTCCATTGACAATGAAGTCGTGTCATTACGATGACGATATGATGGACACACACACACATAAATGTTGAAGTGTGATCCAGTTACATAGTTCAACATTGCGATAACTTAAAAATGCAGTGACCCGACCCTTACACCATAATGATCATATGTAATTTCTATCTATCAGGATGCTTCGAGTGCATTAAACGTCACACTGAAAAATGGTGGCCATAAAGGTGAATCTTGGGCATTCCGAAGTAGGTATGTTGAGGACTATGAAATATACCAAAACGGGATTTGTCCATCCGAGTGACAGATAGGTACTCTGGGCCCACTCGATGATATTACATCATAAAGATTGCAATCATGTGACTAGGTCACGGGGTTGTAATATCACAGGATGAGTAAATACGTTTGTCAGTAACGAGGATGAATTAGGTATTGGATACTGAGGATCAAACCTCGGACAAACAAAGTACCGTATGAAGTTAATTCGATGGAAGCACATGTAGCATCAAGGCTTTTCTAACCAGATCCCAGATGATGGTAATTAGTCAGACAGTGTCTCGATCATGGCTATTGTTTCCCGAACCGCAGGGTGTCACTCTTAAGGCTATTCGACGCATTAAGGATAGATTCTGGATCGCCGGAAAAACAAGAGAGAACTCCGAAATCGTTTCAGAGGGGTGACTGAAAAAGTTTTGTGGTTTCGAATTGTTCGAAATTATTTGGATATGTTTTAATATTTAATTATATGAATTAAATATTAAAATATAATTTAAATAATTAAAAATAATAATGCTTCTTTTATTTTTCTTTAAAAAAGGAAAAGAAAAAGAAAAAGAAAAAAAGAAAAAAAAGGAGAAAGTGGGAGCCATGGGCAGGCCCATGTGGCCACTTGGCCATTAGCCACCCATGGTCGGCCACATGCATGCGACCACATGCCTTGCTTTGGAAGCCACGGCTAGCACACATGTGGTACTAGTTTTAGTACCACGTGGCTACTTGACAGGCATTGCACCCCTTTTTCCCCTATATATAGATATGGAGGGTGCCCTTCTTTGTACAACAGAAAAATCCAGATAAATTATGTTGATCTCTCTCTCCCTTTCTCCTTCCTTTGAGCGGACTCCCCTTGTTTGGATCCTGCACTTGGTTGGGTATTTCTCCACAATAAGCACGCCATCGTGCTGATGGAATCGGGATCTGAAAATCTCTTCTTTCTGTTGCTCGCCTGGTACGGAGTCCGGAGGAAACGTCGGGTACACCATATGCATGTAATCCCGCAATGCACTACACTTGTGGTGCTACTTCATCGTCGAGGCCATGTCGCGTATGTCTAATACGTCCCAAAGAAACCTATAATTTATGCTTGTTCCATGCTCATCTGGGTGACATTGCTATGTGTTTTGCTACACTTTCATACCTTTTTACACATATTTGGACTAACCTACTAACTCAGTGCTCCTGGTGCCAGTTTTTTCCTGCTGATGTTTATGAATTGCAAGTTTATATCCATATTTACAGTGCCCAAAAAATTCCAAGAAAAATATATAAAAAAGCATCATTCCAGAAGACTCCGAAGGCCCGAAGGAGAGCCGGAGGGGGGCCACCCCCTCCCAGGCGGCCAGTGGGCGCGGACCCACCCCTGGCCGCCCCAGGAGACTGCTTGGGAGGAGGGAACCTCCCCTGGTGCCCCCTTCAAGCTATATTTACCCCTCTATATAGAAACCATGAAAAAAGACCCCGCATCGCGATTCACCTCTGTTCCATCGCCACCGCGATCCCGAGATCAGGATCGCCAGAAGACCTCGTCCTGGCATGCTTCCCGGATGTGCCATGAGTAGTCCCCCTTGGACCATCAGTCCATGACCAGTGGCTATGTGATGTATTATCTCCAATCTTGTGCTTCAATTATTAGCCCTTGTGAGCTGCCCTACATGATCAAGACACGTATGTAATTCTTTTTTCTATTGCTATGTTGTGTTTGCTGGGATCCGATGGATGATGAGATTATTTTCAAATCGTGATGATTTATATATTTGGTTCTCCTTTTATATTTTGTTCTTGAGTAACTCTTGCATGTTCTCCGTTGCATTTTATTGCTTTTTCCAAGTAGTAGATAGTAACTCCAAGAGGGAGCGTTATGCTTGATTGTGGGTGCAAGACCCCGATATCTAGCTTGAGTGACAGAAACATTAGACTAGGGTGTGTGTTGTTACCACCAGGGAGAAAACAATGGTGCTTATAACCGCGGTTGCAAGGATTTTTTACCTTACGCAAAGTTTGTTAATGTAGTTGTCTATTGCTTTGGGTTTACTCTTTGGGTGGGGTCGCCACTTAATACCAGCGAGATGTTCTAGATAGATATCTCAAGGTGGATGATTAGTGAGTAGATGCTGATGAATAAACGGTCTACACTTGTCTTGGCGTACTGCCGATACGATTGAGCCACTAACTTTCTTGTGGCATAATTAGCATTGCAGTGCGTTTATAATTCTGTCAATTGCCCGGCTGTAATTTGTTCACCCAACATTCTTGTTTTGTCTTATTTTGGGAGAGAGACATCACTTGTGAACATCATGGGACCCTGGTCCATATTTCCACCATTGTTTGCACCTCCACTCTTTACTGTTTTATTTCCTTTTCATTGCAATCACCACTACTATTTTCCTCTTGTGTTTTGATCCTTTGTAAACAACAAGACCGGAGAGATTGACAGCCTCTCTGGCTCGTTGGGAGCAAAGTTATTTGCTTTTGTGTGCAGATCCAGGTTAAGCTAGTGATATCGAGTAAATGGTTGATGGCTTGTCGCCCGTCATTGGTTACCCCAACTGGAAGGTTGAAATGTAGCTAGCGGTAAATTTCCCTTGGCAAAGATACCAAGGTTTGAGTCGACTAGTAGGACTCTGAATTCTTCAAGTAGGTGGCAAGAAAACAATGGCACCGTTTATACCCAAGGTTGTTTTCTTGACTTGGACCTACAAACAACAACAAATAACTTTTCTCTCAAAGAGTTCAAAGAGGTTGTCAATCTCTCCGGCCTTGTCGTTTACAAAGGATCAAACGCACGGTGGAAATAGTGATGGTGATTGCAACTTAAAAGGAAATAAAAGTTGTAAAGAGTTGAGGTGTAAACAATGGTGGAAGTATGGACAGGGGTCCCATGATGTTCACCAGTGATGTCTCTCTCCCAAAATACGATAAAACAACTAAGCTAGGTGAAAAAATTACAGCTGGCCAACTGACACAATTATAAATGCACCACAATACTAATTATGCTGCAAGAAAGTTAGAGGCTCAAAAGTATGGGCCGTACGCCAAAACAAGTAGACCGTTTATCCATCAGCATCTACTCATAATCATCCAACATGATATATATATCCAGAACATCTCGCTGGTATTAAGTTGCGAGCCCCACCCAAAGTGTAATATCAAAGCAACAGACAACTGCATTAATAATTTTGCGTAAGGTAAACAATCCTTGCAACCGCGGTTACAAGCACCATTGTTTTATCCCTGGTGGCAATAGCTAGCACATCCCCTAGTCTCATGTTTCTGTCACTCAAGCTAGACATTGGGGGGCATGAACCCACAATCAAGCATAACACTCCCTCTGGGAGTTACTATCTACTACTTGGCCAAAGCACATTTAAAATATATAACTCCAATAACATTCAAGAACTAAAATATAAAGGTAAACCAAATATATAACTCATCACAATCTGAACATAATCTCATAATCCATCGGATCCTAGCAAACACATCATAGCAACAACAGGAAAATTACATAGGTGCCTTGATCATGTAGGAAAACTCAGAAGGTCTAAGAATTTAAGCACAAGATTGGAGAGAAGACATCACATAGCTACTGGTCATGGAACGATGGTCCAAGGAGGACTAACTACGGCACATCCGGGAAGCGCTCATGGTGGTGGAGAAGCTCCCGAAGGTCAATCCTCCCTCCAGTAGGGTGCCGGCAAGAGGTCTTCTGGTGCTCCTGATCTCAGGATCGCGGCAGCGGCGGAACAGAGGTGAAAATCGTGATGTAGGGTCTATTTTCAGGGTTTTCTCATCAGGGGTAAATATAGGCCGAAGGGGGCCTCCAGGGGAGGCCCCCACCTCCCAGCAAGCCTTGGGGTGCGGCCTCCCCTTGACCGCATCATGTGGCCACCTGGGAGGGGTGGCCCCTCTCCGGCTTCCCTTCGGTGTTCTGGAAGCTTCCGTTACAATGATTTTTTATATATTTTTCTTGGAATTTTGTGGGCACTATAAATATGGGTATAAAGCTGCAATTCACAGATATTAGTAGATAGATATTGGCACTGGGTGCACTGAGTTAGTAGGTTATTTCAAATATGTGTAAAATGGTATGAAAGTGTAGCAAAACACATAGCAAAGTCACCCAAAAGAGCATGAAAGAAACATAAATTATAGATATGTTTGGGACATATCAACATTCCCAAGCTTAATTCCTGCTCGTCCTCGAGTAGGTAAATGATAACACAGGTAATTTCTATGGTGACATGCTAACACACATATAAGCACTTCAAAGTAAAGCAACTAAGATATGCAATTCAAGTAAAGACAGTAACAAGCAAGAGTCTATATCTAGTATTGAAACTATTAAAGTAAGAACATAAAGGTACAAGAGCTCTTGCTGTCCGTGAATAGAATTTCTCCAAATGGTGTTTGCATGCAAGAAGTGGGATATGGGTTTAGAGAATAAAAGTACTATATATTTTAATTGAGAACTCAGTCTACTAAAACTTCAAAATCTAATTTTGACTCGCCCTAGACCACTAGTCAGGCACAAGTCAAACTGATCATCTCCCTTTCGACAAGTCAAAAATATGTTGGCACTTAGGATGGCAAAGAGAAAAATGATGGTGAAGGAAGACAAAAAGGTGTGAAAGGATCACATCAATGAGTACAATCATAGTCGAGACAAAGCCAAATGATAGATATGTTGTGAGGAGTAGTGATTTCCATGAAACAGATGCACATATGAGCTATGGAAAGCTCTCCAATGGAACTAGTGGGGGTGCATCACCCTTGCTTGCTCATGAACACCAAGAGCTCATTTGAGGAGGCTCATCCTTGAATATGCAAAGCCAAGTTCTATAGTGTAAGGGTCCCCACATAGTTATGCATGAATGATATGAAAATCTCTATGGAGTACATATATGACTATGGAGTGCGAGTGTGGATCTTTCAAAAGGAATATTAGTGTTGCCCCCTTCTCTCTTTTTCTTTCTTTTTTTTCCTTTCTTTTTTCTATTATTTTGTATTTTTGTGGCCTCATTGGTTCTTCCTATTTATCTCTCATTTGTCCTCTTTGGGATCTTCTAATTTGTCCTCTTTTGGGATCTTTTAATTTTTCCTCTTTGGAACATTTTCTTCACTTTAAGGGCAACGCTCTATATTTTACAAGAATATAAATAAGATCTTCACAGTTTAGAAGAAGCACTCAACATAAAAAAAACTGAAAAAACTATCATGATGTATGCAAATGTATGCCTCTGCTAGTGTAGGAGGATACGGAATGATATTAGCGCGTCATGTAGCAATAATAAGAGCAACTAGCATGCGGCTCCTTGATCAAGCAAAAGCATGTATGAAATGAAGATCAAATCATGAGATGATGGATGTTGCATGGAAATGTATCTCGGAAAGGCTATGGAAATGCCTTGATAGGTAGGTATGGTTGCTGTTTTGAGGAAGATATAAGGAGGTTTATGATGACAGAGCGTATCATGCCAAGGGTTTGGATGCACCGGCGAAGTATGCACCGATTCTCAAGATGAGAAAGGGCAATGCACGATACCGAAGAGGCGCGCATAAGAAACCGCTACTGATACAAAGCGTTAGCAGTAGCGCCTCCTGCAAGAGCCGCTACTACTACTACTACTACTACTAATAGCGGAAACGCCTGCCTCTGCCAGGTGCTACTGGTACATTTTTTCATTTTTTGGTTCATTTATTCTTATTTTATCCTATTTTTTTGTATAATCTCATGCACACAATAATTTCATCAATTTATAGACATACACACCTCAACATCTCATACACAGACAAGAGTATGAATTGATCATCTCATATATATCATCATAATCATAATATTCAACACAAAGGTCTTTTGCTAGTTTAACTTCTCTAATATCCAACACAAGTACGACTACTCCAACAAGATAATATTTAACAAAAGTACGAAACAACCTACGACTCCGCATCCTTCCAAGGGTAAATGTAAAAAAACAAAAGACACCTCCATTTCCATAATGTAATATGGAGAACATCTTGTCCCAAGCTTTTATATTCATCTGAATCACTATCCTTTGCCATCCATTGATCATTAAGTAGCCACCATCTTGTTGACTTTCAGTGTTGTATTCATTCTTGAAGAGTACATCCCATGACCGTGTAGAAAAACTTGGAAGCTCGCCTCTACGAGGCATCCACCTAGGCACACACGGTTTCGGGATCCTCTGTTGAAAACATATGAGTAAAATACTTAGTAATGCGGTATAATTAATCTTAGGTCAAAAGAATTCTGAAAATGAAGGACTAGTGACAGAATAGTAAAAAATCTCAACATGATCAAATCTTTTACATATCCCGGAAACAACTCGACAACTAATGGCACATATGGTGCATAAGATTCACCGGTATCATAAAAGTTTGCAAAGTCAGCTAAATCTTTACGAACTTCGATGTAATCATCTTGTTCATACATTGTTCGGTCAAAGCTACCATTTTAAAAAGCATTATCAAACATCATGCATATATCCTTTGGAGCATAGAGATAAACTGGCAATTATAAATAAATTTTCAACTTGGGAAGCAAGGAAATCAGAAAGGAAACGAGTCCAATTAGTTTAAGAAACTCACGTTGAGATAGAACCAGCTTCTTGTCGTCCACTAGCATGCAAATATCCTTAATTTAGAAATTTGATACAATCTCGCCAGCGAGGTCCAAGATCAAATGTTATTTGCATACCCTCCTCTAATGCATATGCCTTGCATAATGCATACCAATTTCGACAAGCAAAATAAGTGCACCAAGGAATATTAGTGACCTCGATCTTTAAAGTTATACCATGTTTCGTCGTCTCTAGTTTGAATTCTTTTGCTTCATTCTCTTGTCAATAATTGAATTTAACAAGGTCACATACGGAAATGAATCAACATTTCAGCAAAACATAGGCCACTCATATCCTGCAAACAATATCTAACACCCTACCAAAAAATATAGAAACAAATTTGTAGGTCAAAAAACAAAATTTTAACATGTGCTTTAGAGATTTTGTAAGACAAAACAGAAAATCCTACTTTGCAATTGTTTAACAACCTAACAATGGTCTCCGGCGAGGGGTTCATGCCTAACAAAACTACTAGTTTTCCCTAGCTCGTTGCCCATGTTTTAATCTAACAAAAATCCTACATTATGTTTCAATCCAACAAAAAACCTACAAAATGGAATAACAAAAAATATACGAATCTAGAGAGCACATTGAGATGGAGACTCACCAGGGGGCGGCGGCGGCGTGATCCGAGCGGGGCGGCGATGTGGTGGAGTGGGGCGGCCGGCGTCATAGAGGAGCGGGGCGGCGGCGGCAGGAGGAATGGGGCGACGTCGAGTCGGGGAGGCGGGTCAGGGCGGCGACAGGAGGGGCGGACGAGCGAGGCGGCGGCGGGTCGGGGCGGCGGCGCAGGGGAAGGTGATTGAGAGAGAAGGAAGTGAGATAGGGAGAGGGTTAGGCTGGCCCGGCCATGCGGTACGGTTAAGGGCCCATAGAGCAGCGCCCCGCGAGTGACGTGTTGCTGCTATGTGCGGACCGTTGGATCCACTCTAGCAGCAGCGTGTGATGTGTAAAGGTTCTACTGCTATGGTGATAGTAGTAGCGGGCATTACAGGGAGGCGCTACTAGTACAACTTGTCACTTGGGTTTGGTGCGGACCACCTATACATGTAGCGGGTCACTGAGGGGGCGCTACTGCTAAAGGTCTAACAGTAACGGGTTCCCAGAACTGGCGCTACTGATAATTAGCAGTAGCGCCCCTTTTTTGGGGCGCTACTGTTAAGCCTCTACCTATAAGCTTTTTCCAAGTAGTGTACGTGAGGGTACTCTATATATTCCAAGCATCCAAAGGTTAGCGATCAATCTAGTAGCTAGAGTTCTCAAATAATTTTTTTGTAGTTTTCAAAAATAAACAAGGATTGCCTAAAATACGACACCTATCACTAATAGGCTCAAGCTCTTGGAACCAAAATTCCAAACATTACTCAAATCAATACATCATAACTATTGCAAGTTACTACTACACTTATAATAGCAACCTCAATTACCTACTCATGCAAAACACACAACTCAGGGCAACAGACCAACTCTCTAAACAAGATAAGCATGATAACTCAAGATATGTTGTGTTCAACGGTGAAGTGGAGCGTGTTTCTCTCCCAAACAATGAGGGATAGGGTCCAACTTGTTATGAATAGCAAGCAAAACTAAAACAAACTACAAATTAAAGATCAAGACGCTCCAAGCATAGCACATAACACATGAAGAGATAAAAATATAGCATGGAGAAGGACGAACCGATGATTGTTGATGGAGAAGGGGATGCACGGGGGCATCCCCAATCTTAGACGATTGAGTCTCCTTGGATATTTCTTGGGGGTGCATGGGGGCATCCCCAAGCTTGATCTTTTGACACTCACGAATCTTCTTCATCATCTTCCTCCGCATACTTGAAAACTCCCTTCATACGAAACTCATCATAAGCTGATTAGAATGGTTAGTACCCATAAATACATAAATTTTCCCCACTGGAAATAGATATTTTCATGACGAGCTACTGTTTCTCAAGATTGCGAAAAAGGTTTTGCAAACAAAAAGCAAGCTTAAGATTTTCAAAACGGTGAAAATGCAAAATGTGGCAGATTCTGTGAAAAACAGACCAGCAGGTAGTAATTAGTTTTTTGGGGTACTTCTGCAACTCAAATCAAAAAACTCAGAACATACGCCAGAAAGCTAATTGTATAGAGCATACTGCGAAAACAATTCAGATCAAAAAGATGACCTGGTGATTTATGGTGAATTTTTCCATCAAGCAGACATAATCTGTTTCTGGACATCATGTCACAACTTTTGAGCTTTCTTGCAATCGGAGGCTAAAACTTGATACAAAGCTTCAAATTAAAGATAGAATGATGTTTCTACCATAGTAACAAGCATCAAGACCACTAAAACTGAAAGTAAAAAACATTTTGAGTTGTCTCCCAATAAGCGCTTTCTTTTATGCCTTTTACCTAGGCATGATGCAAAAAAGAGGAATCAAAATTCACCAAAGTCATCAGAATCATCAAAACCTTCTAATGGATCCTCAAGAAGTTCATCCTTATTTTTCCTAGGGAAGGGGTATGTACCTTTTGCTTTCCCACGTAAGCGTATTAGTCCTTTACATATATCAATGAAGCCTTTCATGGCTCGGAGGAAGTCCCTTCCAAGCATTATGTTTCCTTGTGTTTGGATCCATGATGAATAAGTCAACCGTTGCGCTGCTTTTGAAGAATATAACCTGGACTTATTTTGCCTTTCCCTGGATCTCGAAAACATCTCCATTAGCATGTTCATGATAAGATGAAACATTGACCATGTTTGAAAGTTTTAGAGAATCATAAACAACTTTTGGCATTGTAGAAACCATGGATCCAATATCACAATAAGAAAGGAAATCTTGGTTAGAGATGATAATTCTAAAAAGGGCTCCCAATCATCATCTATTTCCAAAATATCTTTCTTATCGGTCTTAGGTTTCTCCCTTTCTCTCAAGTCTAAAGCATCTATTATATTTTCAATGGTAGCAAGTCTTTCTATAATAGTGTCAAATTCATGATCATAAACAAAGTAACTAGATAGACCATGTATAATATCAAGAGCTCTAGCTTCATCACACTCTAAGGAATCTCCTTCAGCTATAGTATCAAGAGAGTGTTTGCACCATCTAAAAAGACCATGGTAAAAATTTCTAAGCATAATTTTTATAGGTATCCAAGGCATAATTCTTTTGTGTGCTTCATAAATTCTATCCCAAGCCTTTTTCATATTATCTCCATTCCTTGGTGGAAATCTAAGACCTCAGATTCCCGCAAAGCACCAAATCCTAACATGCTTGGCTAAACAGAAGGAATAACTAAGAGCAAAGTAACTAATTTGTTTGTGGATTTTGGTATAAGACTCTTAAAGAAAAAACTAGAAAGTAAACTAACAAGACTAAAAAGCAAAGGTAAAATATAGTGTGCAAATCCCCTATCTTGAAGATTGGAGTCCCCTGCAACGGCGCCAGAAATTGTCTTGATGGCTTCTCACCCCCTCATTGGTTACCCCTAGTGGAAGGTTGAGATGTAGCTAGTAGTAAATTTCTCTTGTCAAAGATACCAAGGTTTGAGTCGAACAATAGGACTCTGAATTCTTCAAGTAGGTGGCAAGAAAACAATTGCGCCTTTTATACCCAAGGTTGCTTGCTTGACCTGGACCTGCACACAGCAAAAAATAACTTTTCTCCCAACGAGTTCAGAGAGGTTGTCAAGCTCTCCAGCCTTGTCATTTACAGAGGATCAAATGCACGGCAGAAATAGTGATGGAGATTGCAACTGAAAAGGAAATAAAAGCGGTAAAGAGTTGAGGTGTAAACAATGGTGGAAATATGGACCGGGGTCCCATGATGTTCACTAGTGATGTCTCTCTCCCAAAAGACGATAAAACAACTAAGCTGGGTGAACAAATTACAGTTGGGAAATTGGCAGAATTATAAACGCACCGCAATTCTAATTATGATGCAAGAAATTTAGAGCCTCAAAAGTATGGGAAGTATGCCAAAACACGTAGACCGTTTATCCATCAGCATATACTCGATCACTAAGCATCCACCTTGATATATCTATCTAGAACATCTCGCTGGTATTATGTTGCGAGCCCCATGCAAAGTGTAAACCCAAAGCAACAGACAACTGCATTAACAAACTTTGCGTAAGGTAAACAATTCTTTCAACCGTGGTTAAAAGCACCATTGTATTATCCCCGGTGGCAACAACACATCCCCTAGTCTCATGTTTCTGTCACTCAAGCTAGACATCGGGGGGCATGAACCCACAACCAAGCATAACGCTCCATCTTGGAGTTACTATCTACTACATGGCCAAAGCAATAAAAAGAAACGGAGAACATGCAAGAGTTACTCAAGAACAAAATATAAAAGGAGAACCAAATATATAACTCATCACAATCTGAAAATAATCTCATAATCCATCGGATCCCAGCAAACACAGCATAGCAATAGCAAAAAGAATTACATACGTGTCTTGATCATGTAGGGCAGCTCACAAGGGCTAATAATTGAAGCACAAGATTGGAGATAATACATCACATAGCCACTGGTCATGGACTAATGGTCCAAGGGGGACTACTCACGGCACATCCGGGAAGCACTCATGGTGGTGGAGAATCTCCCGGAGGTCAATACTCCCTCCGGCAGGGTGCCTGGAAGAGGTATTTTGGTCCAAGAGGGACTACTCACGACACATCCAAGAAGCTCTCATGGTGGTGGAGAATCTCACGGAGGTCAATACTCCCTCCGGCAGGGTGCCGGGAAGAGGTATTTTGGTGCTCCCAATCTCGGGATCGTGGCAGCGGCGGAACAGAGGTGAAAATCGCGATGCGGGGTCCCTTTTTAGGGTTTTCTCATCGGGGAGTAAATATAGGCCGAAGGGGGCGTGTCGGGACCCGGAATATGCGTATGTAATTCCAGTCACGATGCAATCAGATGGAGAGCCGAGAGCCGTACCCACTTGTCTAAGCAGACAAGGCCAAGCACAGAACACTCTCGAAAAGCACCGAACGTGAGGGGCATCCCATCCAGGCCGGATGATCAACTGAGATGGGTCCTCATCATTCGCTTACAATTCTAAATGCTTATGGGTGGTGAATCCCATACTCATAGACAAGTCGCCTCAACCATATTATCGATTGATTTCTAACTCTTACATAGACTTACTCCAGCCCGATCACTTAGTCGGGGTCTAGGGCGGGCTCGATCATACAACAAAGTGTGCACGTGACCGAGTCACGAGGAATCGCATCGCGATGCCCCAAGCTGCGCACATCTCAGGGCCACTTGGTGTATAAAATACCGCCAGCCAGATCACAACTAAGGTCTCGAAAACCCATACTAAGACATGCATGTTATAAACATACACGCAGCACACATGCCTAGAATGAACAGAAGGTATCATCACATAACTCTACAAAGTGTATCTTTATTGACATACACATAGAGCATACAAAGATCACATGTCTGTGATCAACATTACATCATACAACGGAAGCAAATTAGGTCTGAGTACAGCCAAGTTTAACAAATGGCTAGTCATGTACTACTAGTACCATACTTTGAGGTAAGAAGCGTACACGAGTCCACTACCAAGTCTCCAACCAATACACAACTATGGATACTTCCTCGACTTCCCCACGAAGTAGCACACCATAGCACTCACGCTTAATACTTGCGAGTTTTATAAGTATCCATTCAAGTTATCTATTGATCAAGTAGAGTCTCCAAGTAGTCCATAACCACGGACACGGCTATTCGAATAGTTCATTAACCCTGTAGGGGTGTACATCTTCACACGCGTGTCATCACTTATTGCCTCGTTCTCGTCACCCTTCAAGTGGGTGTCGGACGTGGATGAAACCAAGGCACTACCCTCACATTACCTTCTCTAATCCAGGAGTCGACTACCTGAATTTGGCACCGCTCGAGAGTCCAGCCGGTTCCATGAAACGGACTCAGATAATGTAAGGGACCGAGACGCCACCTCCGCCAGATGGTTTCACTGCCTGACAGGTCCACCCACATATCTATATGATGCAACCTTTTATTCATTCTTTTTCTATGCACATGCCAAATGGAAAGCCCGAATCTATTGTGACTCTTGGACCGGATCGGGTACGTAAAGAGGCCAAACGGGGTTCCCATAAAACCCTACATGTGGTCATACTATTTGTCTTGGATCACAAAACAGGAACTCGGGGCCTAGAGCAGTGTTCAACGAGACAACCCACTCTGTACTCCTACACAGCCTCTCATCGTTCACCTTTGTTTAGGGTGGATTCACCAACACGTTATCATCAACATCACTGTGTTCATTCCATCCCGACTCACAATCATAACATCCTCATTGTATCACTAAGCAGCAATAAGCAGTAACAGTTGCATGGGCCACATGCTCATCATTCCACTCCTATATCTGATAGGATTGTGGTTTGCTTAATACGGTGACAAAATGATAGGTCATGCATCGGAATGGGTTCAGCTATGCGAAAGAACGTGTCTCGGTGATCTCCTAAACATGCATAAGCGAGACTGAGAGGGAAGTAGGATTTTATAGACATGATCAAAGGGGGTTTGCTTGCCTTGCTGACGATACACGGGATTTACCGAACTTCATCTCCTTCGGGGGTGATCACTGTTTCGGAACGTCTGTCATCGGAGGCAATCATCAACAAGGGGGGACAACTTCAGAAGTAAATGCACAAGCACATGATAAGTTGTGACATGATGTAAAGGGTACTGGTTTGTGGAAAATTCAATTTAATTGAAGTGTATTGCAATTGAATTGCAAATTCAAACTTCAAATTCAAATGATTCCATATGCATGTTTGCTACTGTCAACCCATTTTAAAATGTTCAAACATAGAAACAAATTGCATATTCTTAATCCTTGCATTTTTCTGATAATTTTTTATATATTATTTGTTTAATTTGGAGTTCATATGAATTTTCCATGAATTTTACAAGTTTAACCAATTTTCAGCCTTTTCTGTAATTTATTTCAATTCAAAAATGATTTATTGCGTCATCCCTGCGTCACAGTGACGTCAGGAGGGGTCTGACTGTTGGGGCCCCCATGTCAGTCTCTCAGGGGTTAATCCCCTCTCTGTTGAGTTAACGGAGGGGTTAGGGGGCCAGGGGGACCCACCTGTCAGCCCCTGTGGGGGTGGTTAACTTGGTGGTTAGGGTCCTAATGACCGGGGCCACGTCACCTCGCCGCCGGTGACCTAGGCAGACGGCGGAGGGCTCGCCAGAGATCGTAATCGAGCACGGGGGGAACGGGATGAACACCAAAATGTCCCCCGTGGCCTTCCGCGTCTGTTGCGCCATGTAGGGGAACGCCAGGGAGGCCGTGCGCGAAGACAGCTTCAACAAGGCGACGGCCGGAGCTTGGACCTCGTCGGAATCGGGCTCCGGGGCACGGGAGGAGGCGGGAATAGGGGCAAATTGAAGAGATGCTCACCCTGAGTTGAAAGGTGAAGACGGCGGGGTCGGGGGAAGCTCGATGGCGACGTATTTGAAGGTCTCCTTCTCGTCGGCCGGCGGCGATGTCTCGAGGCTGGTGTCGTCTCCTGTGGCGCTGGACTCAAATTGACACCGGGGTTAGACGAGGGTGTCTACTTCGGTGACGCTGGACACCGTGGTGCATCGCGAGGAGCCCGGTCGCCGCATCGGAGCTTCGTCGTGCTCCGGCTAGGGCTACGGGTGCGGCGCGGAATCACCGAGGAAGAAGAACGGGGAAGCTAGGAGAGGGGCAAAGGGGTGCGGGGGCTTCTAGCACCTGAGTGGTGTGCGCAGGGGGGCTGGGGAGGCCTAGACAGCTCTCACGCCGTCGACGTGGCGTCGGCGTGCCCCTGGCCTCCAGCGAGCTGCTTTGGGGGAAGGGGGAGGAAGACGACAGAAGCCTCGGGCTGGGCTAGGCCGAGGCCAAGGTAAGTGGGTCGTGCCCCTGGGCGACAGGTAGTCCCTGTTTAATTCCTTTCTTTTGTTTCTTTTCTGCAATTTTGTTTTGCTCTAAAAAATTTTAGCAGAGCATTTTATAAAATACCCAAAACTTTTATGTGGGCTTAGAATATAAGTAACTACCACTTATAACTTTTGGGCATTTTTGAAATTCAAACAATTTGAATTTCAAATCAAATAGGGATCAAATTTAATTTCCAGGGCACATTTTGAATTTTAGAAGATTCCATGGGCATGGGAATGAACCCAAACCACTTTTAAAATGATCACCATCATTTATAAGAATTTTCCAAATATTCAAATGGTTTTTGGAAAAAGATTTTTATCTGGCCATTTGAAATAATTTCTCAAGGCTTTCTTTTCCCCATTTTTTATTTTATTTTGAAATTTTCACATGATGCAAAGGGACAAGCAAGCCCTAGCACTTACCCTACTTGGGGTTCTGACAACTCGCCCCCACTCAAAATAATCTCGTCCCGAGATTCAGAAGTCGTCGGGGGAAAGGTGGGATACTCGACACGGAGGCGGTCTTCTCTTTCCCATGTTGCTTCTTTCTCGGAGTGATGTGACCATTGCACTTTGAGGAACTTGATATTCTGACGACGAGTGTCAAGCTCTGCTGAATCAAGAATACGAACGGGGTACTCTCGATAAGAAAGGTCATCTTGGAGATCAAGCGTTTCATGTTCGACTTCGCGGATGCGGTCCTTGAAGCAACGCCTGAGTTGTGACACATGGAATACATCATGTACTCGGGAAAGGTGCGGGGGTAGTTAAAGTTGGTAGGAAACTTCTCCACGTTTAGCAAAGATGCGGAAAGGTCCAATGTAACGTGGGGCCAACTTGCCCTTGATACCGAAGCGTTGGGTTCCCTTCAGAGGAGTAACCCGAAGGTAAGCCTTCTCATCAAGATTGTAGCTCTCCTCTCTATGATGACGATCATAGTAGCTCTTTTGACGAGATTGAGCGGCTTTCAATCGATCACGAACCATGCAAACTTGCTCTTCTGCTTCCTTGATCATATCCGGTCCAAAGAATTGTCTTTCACCGGTTTCTGACCAGTTTAGGGGTGTTCGACATCGTCGTCCATAGAGGAGTTCAAAAGGAGCCATGTTCAGACTAGATTGGAAACTATTGTTATAAGAAAATTCGGTGAATGGAAGAGATGTCTCCCAATTCTTTCCGAATGAGATAACACAAGCTCTGAGCATGTCTTCCAGGATTTGGTTAACCCTTTCAACTTGACCGCTAGACTGAGGATGGAAAGTTGTACTAAAGGAGAGATGAGTTCCCATAGCATTCTGAAAGCTTCCCCAGAATCTAGAGGTGAAAAGGCTACCACGATCAGAATTGATTTCCAAAGGAACACCGTGAAAAGACACAATTCTAGAGACATACAAGTCCGCTAACTGACTACCAGTTATAGACTCACGAACTGGAAGAAAGTGAGCAACTTTAGAATG
Organism: Bromus sterilis; assembly: GCA_950022295.1. Taxonomy (NCBI): domain Eukaryota; kingdom Viridiplantae; phylum Streptophyta; class Magnoliopsida; order Poales; family Poaceae; genus Bromus; species Bromus sterilis. Next base: position 213,549,577 of record OX465598.1, on the reverse strand, counting down.
TCGATCAATGATAACGAAAATGGCATCATTTCCTTTCTGGGTTTTTGGAAAGCCGGTGATGAAGTCCATACCGACCTTGTCCCATTTCCACTCGGGAATAGACAATGGTTGAAGAGTACGAGCAGGTCTTTGGTGTTCTTCCTTAATGCAACGACAAACATCACATTCGGCAACAAATTGTGCAATGTCTCTCTTCATCCGGGTCCACCAAAATCTCTGGCGTAGATCTCGGTACATTTTTGTGCTACCGGGATGAATCAAGAGGGGAGTGTCATGGGATTATTTGAGGAGGAGTTTCCTTAGATCTCTATTCTTAGGTACTACCAAACGATTTTCAAAGAATACCGTTTCTTTACTATCTGTGGAGAAACATTTAGCAAATCCGCTAGCAATGTTCTCCTAGATCCGGCGAACACGTCGTGCACGCCTTTGGGCAATTATGATTTGATCCTCAAGGGTTGGTTTCGCCACCAAGTTGAAAAGAGATCCACGAGGAACAATCTTGAGGTTGAGCTTTCGAAATTCCTCATGAAGAAGTGGTTGATACTGTTGTAACATGAGGTTGTTACAATACGACTTACGACTTAGTGCATCAGCCATGACATTGGCTTTGCCTGGGGTGTAAGAAATTCCTAAGTCATAATCTTTTATCAACTCAATCCAGCGTCTTTGCCTGAGATTAAGATCTGGCTGGGTGAAAATATATTTAAGGCTTTGGTGGTCGGAATAGATCTTACAACGATTACCAAGGAGGTAATGTCGCCAAGTTGTCAGGTCATGATCTACGGAAGCGAGTTCAAGATCATGGGTAGGATAGTTCTCTTCATGTGGACACAACTGGCGTGAAGCATAAGCTATCACATGTCTATCTTGCATAAGTATGCATCCTAACCCTTGCCGTGAAGCATCACAAAAGATCTCGAAATCCTTTTTGGTGTCTGGAGGCGCAAGTACGGGTGCAGAAGTCAATCTTCTTTTCAGCTCTTGAAAGCTTTCCTCGCACTTGGGAGTCCATTCAAATTTCTTATCTTTCTTGAGGAGTTCAGTCAGAGGCTTTGCAACTTTGGAGAAGTTCTCAACGAAGCGGCGACAATAGCTTCCTAGGCCAAGAAAACTCCTAACTTCCTTAAGCGATTCAGGTGGAGTCCAGTCAAGGACGGCCTAAACTCTCTCAGGATTCACAGCAATGCCTTTCACAGAAATCACGTGGCCTAAGTAGGTCACTTCTATAGCCAAAATTCACACTTGGAGAATTTAGCATACAGGCGATGCTCTCAAAGTTTCATCAATACCAGCCTGAGATGTTCGGCATGTTCTTCTTCGTTCTTCGAGTAGATGAGAATGTCAACAAGATAAACTACAACAAATTTATCCAAGTACTCCATGAAGATCGAATTAATCATGCGCGAGAATGTGGCGGGGGCATTGTTTAAACCGAAGGACATGACGGTGTACTCGTAAAGGCCATATCGAGTAGTGAAAGCCGTTTTTGGAATGTCCTCGTTTCGGATTTTGATTTGATGAAAGCCTAATCTCAAATCCATCTTGGAGAAGACCGAGGATCCAGCAAGTTGATCATAAAGATCATTGATCATGGGAAGTGGGTACTTGTTATTTATCGTCGCTAGATTTAGCGGGCGATAGTCTACGCACATCCTTTCTGTTCCATCTTTCTTCGTTACGAACAGAACGGGGCAACCCCATGGCGATGAGCTAGGGTGGATGAAGCCTTTTGACAACAAAGCTTCAAGTTGGATTTTAAGCTCAGCTAACTCACGTGGGGCCATTTTGTATGGACGTCTGGAAATTGGGGCTATGCCCGGTATAAGATCCACTATGAATTCTACACATCTGTTGGGTGACTAGGTTTAAGGAGTTGGATCTCTGGATAGCTTCCTAGAGGATGACCACGGCTTACTAGGGGCTACAACAGATATGCCAGAATAGCAAAGTACCTCAACACGATGGTCAGTGTGGTTATTCTGGTTAGGAAACATCTAAAGTTGGAGGAAGAACTGCAAATGCATCAATATAGGTTTCTAGAAGAAAACCTACATCAAACACTATGGAACTGTCGGGAATGCCACCTAACAAAACTTCTGGAAAGACAACCGAAAAAGAGAGAAGGATTTTGCAAATGCATCAGATTATGAAGAAACATGGAATGACTCGGACAACATAACGGCTGTAATTGCAAGAGAAATGGAAATCCTCACAACATTTCAACAGCACTTACATAAGAAGTCTCAGAATAGGAAGCACAACGACTCTAGAAAACCGAACACAACTTTCCTACGGCTACAAGGAAGCAATCAACGAGATGTTCTAGTAAAGACATAGATGAGCCTAGTCCTATCTTCCCGTAGAACAAGATGAGTGTGACTCAGAACTCAGATCGATGAGGGTAAGGAGAAAAAGAAGCCTTACGTTATTCCCTTATACCCAAAGTAACTATATAACTATAGAGTGCTAGACTCGACTTCGACCAAGGGTTTGATAATCCTACAGACAGTCCTGCTCTGATACCAAGTCTGTCGGGACCCGGAATATGCGTATGTAATTCCAGTCACGATGCAATCACATGGAGAGCCGAGAGCCGTACCCACTTTTCTAAGCAGACAAGGCCCAGCACAGAACACTCTCGAAAAGCATCGAACGTGAGGGTCATCCCATCCAGGTCGGATGATCAACTGAGATGGGTCCTCATCATTCGCTCACAAGTCTAAATGCTTATGGGTGGTGAATCCCACACTCATAGACAAGTCGCCTCAACCATATTATCGATTGAATCCTAACTCTTACATAGACTTACTCCAGCCCGATCACTTAGTCGGGGTCTAGGGCGGGCTCGATCATACAACAAAGTGTGCACGTGACCGAGTCACGAGGAATCGCATCGCGATGCCCCAAGAGGCGCACATCTAAGGGCCACTTGGTGTATAAAAGACCGCCAGCCAGATCACAACTAAGGTCTCGAAAACCCATACTAAGACATGCATGTTATAAACATATACGCAACACACATGCCTAGTATGAACAGCAGGTATCATCACATAACTCTACAAAGTGTATCTTTATTGACTTACACATAGAGCATAAAAAGATCACATGTCTGTGATCAACATTACATCATACAACGGAAGCAAATTAGGTCTGAGTACAGACAAGTTTAACAAATGGCTTAGAGAAGCCTTGTAAACATACATGCCCTTCCATGAGGGTCCAGACTGCTGTCTGGGACTATATTAACTTAGTCAACGTCGAGCTTCAGGAAGGTGTCTCCATCGGGGTCTGGGTTTCCATCTAAAACATAGAATAAGCAAACGTGAGTACAAAGTCGTACTCAGCAAGACTTACATCAGAACTACACTACTCATGCTCAAGTTTCAAGGTAAAGGGGAGGTGGGGTTCAACATGCAGAAGTACCAGCTTTGACTTGGCTAGTCCTGTACTACGAGTACCAGACTTTGAGGTAAGAAGCGTACACGAGTCCACTACCAAGTATCCAACCAATACACCACTATGTATACTTCCTCGACTTACGCACGAAGAAGCACACCATAGCACTCACGCTTATCTTGCGAGTTTTATAAGTATCCATTCAAGTTATCTATTGATCAAGTAGAGGTCTCCAAGTAGTCCATAACCACGGACACGGCTATTCGAATAGTTCATTAACCCTGCAGGGGTGTATATCTTCACACGCGTTTCATCACTTATCGCCTCGTTCTCGTCACCCTTCAAGCGGGTGTCGGACGTGGATGAAACCAAGGCACTACCCTCACATCACCTTCTCTAATCCAGGAGTCGACTACCTGAGTTTGGCACCGCTCGAGAGTCCGGCCGGTTCCACGAAACGGACTCAGATAATGTAAGGGACCGAGACGCCACCTCCGCCAGATGGTTTCACTGCCTCACAGGTCCACCCACATATCTATATGATGCAACCTTTTCTTCATTCTTTTTCTATGCACATGCCAAATGGAAAGCCCGAATCTATTGTGACTCCTGGACCGGATCGGGTGCGTAAAGAGGCCAAACGGGGTTCCCATAAAACCCTACATGTGGTCATACTCTTTGTCTTGGATCACAAAACAGGAACTCGGGGCCTAGAGCAGTGTTCAACAAGACAACCCACTGTGTACTCCTACACAGCCTCTCATCGTTCACCTTTGTTTAGGGTGGATTCACCAACACGTTATCATCAGCATCACTGTGTTCATTCCATCCCGACTCACAATCATAACATCCTCATTGTATCACTAAGCAGCAATAAGCAGTAACAGTTGCATGGGCCACATGCTCATCATTCAACTCCTAGATCTGCTAGGATTGTGGTTTGTTTAATACGGTGACAAAATGATAGGTCATGCATCGGAATGGGTTCAGCTATGCCAAAGAACGTGTCTCGGTGATCTCCTAAACATGCATAAGCGAGACTGAGAGGAAAGTAGGATTTTATAGAAATGTTCAAAGGGGATTTGCTTGCCTTGCTGACGATACACGGGGTTTACCGAACTTCTTCTCCTTCGGGGGTGATCACCGTCTCGGAACGTCTGTCATCGGAGGCAATCATCAACAACGGGGGACAACTTCGGAAGTAAATGCACAAGCACATGATAAGTTGTGACATGATGTAAAGGGTACTGGTTTTTGGCAAATTCAATTTAATTGAAGTTTATTGCAATTGAATTGCAAATTCAAACTTCAAATTCAAATTCAAATGATTCCATATGCATGTTTGCTACTGTTCACCCATTTTAAAATGGTCAAACATAGAAACAAATTGCATATTCTTAATCCTTGCATTTTTCTGATAATTTTTCATATATTATTTGTTTAATTTGGAGTTCATATGAATTTTCTATGAATTTTACAAGTTTAACCAATTTTTAGCCTTTTCTGTAATGTATTTTAATTCAAACATGATTTATTGCGTCATCCCTGCGTCACAGTGACGTCAGGGGGGGTCTGACTACTGGGGCCCCCATGTCAGCCTCTCAGGGATTAATCCCCTCTCTGTTTAGTTAATAGAGGGGTTAGGGGGCCAGGGGGACCCACCTGTCAGCCCCTGTGGGGGTGGTTAACTTGGTGGTTAGGGTCCTAATGACCGGGGCCACGTCACCTTGCCGCCGGTGACCTAGGCAGACGGCGGAGGGCTCGCCGGAGCTCGGAATCGAGCACGGGGGGGGGGGGGGGGCACGGGATGAACACCAAAATGACCCCTGTGGCCTTCCACGTCTGTTGCGCCATGTAGGGGAACGCCAGGGAGGCCGTGCGCGATGAAAGCTTCAACAAGGCGGCGGCCGGAGCATGGACCTCGTCGGAATCGGACTCTGGGGCACGGGATGAGGCGGGAATAGGGGGAAATTGAAGAGCTGCTCACCCTGAGTTGAAAGGTGAAGACGGTGGGGCCGGGGGAAGCTCGATGGCGACGTATTTGAAGGTCTCCTTCTCGGCGGCCGGCGGCGATGTCTCGAGGCTGGTGTCGTCTCCTGTGGCACTGGACTCAAATTGACACCAGGGTTAGACGAGGGCGTCCACTTCGGTGACGCTGGATACCGTGGTGCATCGCGAGGAGCCCGGTCGCCGCGTCGGAGCTTCGCCGTGCTCCGGCTAGGGCTACGGGTGCGGCGCGGAATCACCGAGGAAGAAGAACGGGGAAGCTAGGAGAGGGGCAAAGGGGTGCGGGTGCTTCTGGCACCTGCGTGGCGTGCGCAGGGGGCTGGGGAGGCCTAGACGGCTCTCACGCCGTCGACGTGGCGTCGGCGTGCCCCTGGCCTCCAGCGAGCTGCTTTGGGGGAAGGGGGAGGAAGACGACAGAAGCCTCGGGCTGGGCTGGGCTGGGCCGAGGCCAAGGTAAGTGGGCCGTGCCCCTGGGCGACAGGTAGTCCCTGTTGAATTCCTTTCTTTTGTTTTCTATTCTTCAATTTTGGTTTGCTCTAAAAAAATTAGCATAGCATTTGATAAAATACCCAAAACTTTTATGTGGGCTTAGAATATAAGTAACTAGCCACTTATAACTTTTGGACATTTTTGAAATTCAACCAATTTGAATTTCAAATCAAATAGGGATCAAATTTAATTTCCAGGGCACATTTTGAATTTTAGAAGATTCCATGGGCATGGGAATGAACCCAAACCACTTTTAAAATGATCACCATCATTTATAAGAATTTTCCAAATATTCAAATGATTTTTGGAAAAAGATTTTTATCTGGCCATTTGAAATAATTTCTCAGGGCTTTTTGTTCCCCATTTTTTATTTTCTTTTGAAATTTTCACATGATGCAAAGGGACAAGCAAGTCCTAGCACTTACCCTAGTTGGGGTTGTGACAGGGCGCCAGGGGAGGGCCCACCTCCCAGGAGGCCTTGGGGCGCGGCCTCGCCCCTGGCCGCACTAGGTGGCCGTATCGGAGGGTGGTGGTCCCTCTCCGGCTGCCCTTCGGTGTTCTAGAAGCTTCCGTTACGCTGATTTTTTATATATTTTTCTTGGAATTTTTTAGGCACTGTAAATATGGGTAAAAACCTTCAATTCACAAACATCAGCAAGCAGAAACTGGCACTGGGTGCACTGAGTTAGTAGGTTAGTCCAAATATTTGTAAAAAGGTATGAAAGTGTAGCATAACACATAGCAAAGTCACCCAAAATAGCATGGAACAAGCAGGAATTCTAGATACGTTTGGGACGTATCAACGACGAATCACTTACTTCACCACCTTCTTGTTGGTCCTCGGAGTCCTCCTAGTTTGATAAACCTTACAATCCTCGTGTAAGGGAATTTGCTGCTACTATATCCTAACCTTCCACTTGGGGTAACCAACGAGGAGTACTACTTCAGTCTCATCAAGCATAATTTCTGGCGCCGTTGTCGGGGACTCCAATCTTCAAGATAGGGGACTTACACACTATCTTTTACCTTTGACTTTTAGTCTTGTTAGTTTACTTTCTAGTTTTTGCTTTAGAGTCTTATACCAAAAACCACAAAAAAATAGTTAATTTGCTTTTAGTTGCTTAGTCAGGATGTCTATCGTTGATATCTATAGTACGCGTTTGGATGTTGAAAGTAATGCAATGGTTGACTTCCTCATTATGGAGCCGGACAACTAAGGACACATAGTGCTTGGAAGGGACTTCCTTCGAGCCATGAAAGGCTTCATTGATATAGGTAAAGGACAAATACGCTTTCGCGGGAAAGCTAAAGGTACGTATCTCTTCCCTAGGAATAACAAGAATGAGCTCATTGAAGAACAAGTTGAAATTTTTGATGATCCTATTGATGATGACTTCGGGGAACCTTGATTCCTCTTTTTGCCTCATGCCTAGCTCAAAGGCATAAAAGAAAGTGTTTATTAGGAGGCAACCCAAAATGTGTTTTACTTTCAGTTTTTGTGGTCTTGATGCTTGTTACTACTGTAGAAACATCATTGTATCTTTATTTTTAAGATTTGTGCCAAGTTTGAGCCTTCGATTGCAAGAAAGATCAAAAGTTGTGACATGCTGTCCAGAAACAGATTATGTCTACTTGATAGAAAAATTAACCAAAAATCACCAGATCATCTTTTTGACAGGTAGGGTTTACATGAGATCTGTCTAAAGGGGTGCCCCTGCCTCGCTTTATATAGATAGCCAGGTAGGGGTTTACATGAGTCCTAGTTGACTACGAATACGAGTCCTTGTCTTGTGCCTCAAGTCTCAGGTTTACATCTTCTTTCGTCATGTCGGTTCACCCGGGTGGGCCGCCGGTCTTGACACGCAGCAGGTACCCTCACGGAGAGGAGTCGTGGGGGTATCCCCTCATCAGTATCCCTCGAGTGCCTGGGGGACTCGAAGGATCGCGCAGGGACTCCAATCTGCATTAGCTGGTGTAGTGTGTGTCTCCTTTATGAATTGCAGGATGTCTTTATGATGTGTTATGTGCTGAAGTAGTATCGCAGCCTAGGTCCGAAGTAAGGGCAAGTGCAATATAGAATGCATCCACTCGGAATACGATCGAGTGAACTCTTAGTATGTGTTAGCGTCTGATGAAGGTTCGAGTGATCATTCGACGATTCGGTCGGACAAATATTATAGTTTATTTTCTTGTGTCATCTTGCGAGTAAGTGCTCAAGCGCTTGTTCAAAGGCGAGTAAGCACTCAAGCCTTAATGAGGTGTTTGTTGCTTCATACGCCAAGGCGAAGGATCACTCGAGCCTTCGTATAGTGTTCATGTTGCTTGATACGCCAAGGCGAGGGAGAACTCGGGCCATCGTAGAGTGTTCTTGTTGCTTGATACACCGAGGCGAGGGAGCACTTGAGCCTTCGTAGAGTGTTCTTGTTGCTTGATACGCCGAGGCAAGGGAGCACTCGATCCCCTCATAGAGTGTTCTTGTTGCTTGATACGCCGAGGCGAGGGAGCACTCGAGCCTTCATAGAATGCTTCGGGTTGCCTTTGCTCAGAGTGCTGCCTGAAGTGGTCGTAGATGGGCACTCGATAATTAGTCGAGTGACTACTTCAATTCGACTTTGGTGCTTGTTGTCTGCGAGTGAGGACTCGAATGTTCGTCATGTCATAAAGCTCGAATACGCAGGGTTGAGTGAGCACTCGAGTCCTTGTAATGTTCCTTGAATTCCTGCGGTCAGGGAAATAACATGCTCCCGATGGGAGTTTATTTGATGGAAGATCAAAGAAAAATTGGTCGAGTAATAAAATAATGTGATTGAAAAAGGCTAAAAAAACTCCCTCGATTGAAAATTGTGATGTTGTCTTTGCTGATGCAGAGGTGGCATGCCCGCGATGCCATGCTGAGATACGACTTCATGGTAAGCAGTGACATGGTATCTTTGTTGTCAGATGCAGAGTAGTTATCATCGGGTACGCGCCAGCGCTCACGAGGATATGAATGAATCATAGAGTCGGGCATAGGCTCGAGTTGTTTATTAAGCTAGTACCGTCTTATTATTTGATCTTGAATGGGGCTATGCGTCAATTCTTGAGTGAAGCAGGAGTCAATCCCCAGAGGAGCTCATCAGGTGCGACAGCGCTCCCGATGGGACTATCCCCTGAGGCTATGTGCGACTCGTAGAGTCGGGCATAGGCTCAGGTAGTTCTGAAGATAACCCCGATGCAAATTACTAGGCTTGTACGGCGCAGCCCGTGGGTGTCAGTTGCGCGTTGTCTTATCAGGAGTGGGTCAAAGAGTGGAACAAAGGTTATGGAGTGACGAAGTTGCGGTGTGTGGCCGGAAAGGACTCGACGCGCTGATCGGAGTCGACTTGACTAAGTTGAGGCGTGTGGCCGAAAAGCACTTGATGTGTTGATACTTGCACGATGGAGCTCTGTACGTGATAGCCCGTACAAAGGACCTTGGTGTAGGAGAGTGTGCGTGATGACGACCCTATATTTCTTCTCGAAGGGGCATGGAGTTGGAATATTTTATTAAACCAGAATCCCATGAAGGAGTCAGAATTTTTTAGTGAACCAGAATTTGAGCCGGGATTTTGCAATGAACCGGAATTTATGCAGGGATTTTTCAACGAACCGGAATGCGAGCCGGGATTTTTCAATGAACCGGAATCTGAGCCGGGAAATTCAGTGAATCAGAATCTGAGCCGGGATTTTGTAATGAACTTTGAAGATTCGTTGATCAGTATTCAATTTTCTGCAACATTGGCGCGCATGTAGCCCCCGAGTATCTAAATTGTCTCGAAGGGTCAGATATACTCTTTGCTGCAAGCATATGTAAGTGAGCTCATGGGTGTCGAGTGCAACCGGAGTGGGTTAGAAATAAAAACGAAAATTTTCGGCTCGTAGTAGAGGGACTTAGCGTTGTGTGAGCCTGCGTAGGTGTGGTGTGGGCGGAGTCAATGCAGCGAACGGATTTGATGCAGCGGCCGGAGTCGTTTAGTGGACGAAATCGATGCCGCTGATACGTCCCAAACGTATATATAATTTCTGCTTGTTCCATGCTTATTTGGGTTACATTGATATGTGTTTTGCTACACTTTCATACTTTTTTACACATATTTGGACTAACCTAGTAACTCAATGCACCAAGTGCCAGTTTATGTCTGCTAATGTCTGTGAATTGTAGGTTTGTACCCATATTCACAGTGCCCGAAAAATTCAAAGAAAAATATATAAAAAGTTAGCATTCCAGAACACTCCGGAAGCCCAAAGGAAAGCCGGAGGTGGGCCACCCTACTCCCAGGGAGCCAGGGGCGTGGCCCCACCCTAGGTCACGCCAGGAGGCCACCTGGAGGGGTGGCACCCCCGTGGTTACCTCCTTCGGCCTATATTTATTCCTCTACAGAGGAACCCGAAAAAATACCCCGCATCACGAAATTCGCCACTGTTCCGCTAGAAGACCTCATCCAGGCACCCTGTCAGAGGGAGGATTGATCTCCGGGAGCTTCTCCACCACCCTGAGCACTTCCCAGATGTTCCGTGAGTAGACCCCCCTTGTACCATGGGTCCATTAACAGTAGCTATATGATGTCTTCTCTCCAACCTCCTTCTTCAATTCTTTGCCCTTGTGAGCTGCCCTACATGATCAAGGCATCTATGTAATCTTTCTGTTGTTTCTATGGGGTTTTTGCTGGGATCCGATGGATTATGAGATTATTTTCAGATCGTATTGAGTTATATATTTGGTTCTCCTTTTATATATTTGTTCTTGAATAATTATTGCATGTTCTCCGTTGATTTTAATTGCTTCGGCCAAGTAGTAGATAGTAACTCCAAGAGGGAGCGTTATGCTTGATTGTGGGTTCATGCCCCCCGATATCTAGCTTGAGTGATAGAAACGTGATACTAGGGGAAGTGTTGGTGCCACCAAGGAGAAAACAACGATGCTTGTAATTGCGGTTGCAAGGATTGTTTACCTTCCGCAAAGTTTGTTAATGCAGTTGTCTGTTGCTTTAAGTTTACACTTTGCGTGGTGTTGGCAACTTGATACCAGCGAGATGTTCTGGATAGATATCTCAAGGTTGATGATTAGTTAGTACACGCTGATGAATAAACGGTCTACTTGTCTTGTCCTACTGCCCATAGGATTGAGCCTCTAACTTTCTTGTAGCATAATTAGTATTGTGGTGCATTTATAATTCTGTCAATTTCCCAGATGTAATTTGTTCACCCAACATAGATGTTTTATCGTCTTTTGGGAGAGAGACATCACTAGTGAACATCATGGGACCCCGGTCCATATTTCCACCATTGTTTACACCTCCACTAATTTACCGCTTTTATTTCCTTTCTGTTGCAATCACCACTATTATTTCCCACTTGTGTTTTGATCCTTTGTAAACAACAAGACCGGAAAGATTGAAAACTTCTCTAAACTCGTTGGGAGCAAAGTTATTTGCTTTTGTGTGAAGGTCCAGGTCAATTGAATAACTTATCTCAAACGAAGCCTTGCTCGTTTGACTACCTACTTGAAGAACTTGGGGTCCTTCTAGACTCGATAAACCTTGCAGTCCTCGTGTAAGGGAAATTAGCCGCTACTACATCTAAAACGTTCCACTTGGGGTATCCAACGAGGTGCACTACTCAGTGCCATTAAGACTAATTTCTGGCGCAGTTGCCGGGGACTCTTGTTTACAAGATAGGGGAGTTGCGCACTATCTTTTACCTTTTCTTTTTAGTCTTGTTAGTTTACTTTCTAGTTTTTTCTTTAGAGTCTTATACCAAAAATCACAAAATAATAGTTACTTTGCTCTTGCTTGTTACTACGGGTTCCACTAAAAACACCAAGTTGTGTGACTTCACTAGCCACAAAAACAATGATTTTATTAGCACTCCTATTGCTCCACCTGCCACTTCAGCACCTTCATATGAAATCAAATCTGCTTTGCTAAATCTTGTTATGAAATAACAATTCTCTGGTGCTAGAGATGATGCTGCTTTGCACTGAAATACTTTTGTTGAACTTTGTGATATGGAAAAGTACAAAGAAGTAGATGGTGGCATTGTTAAACTTAAGCTTTTTCCCTTCTCTTTGAGAGGAAGAGCTAAGGAGTGGCTCCAATCCTTTCCTAGGAATAGCATAGATTCTTGGGATAAGGCAAGGATGCTTTTATTGGGAAGTACTACCCACTTGCTAAAATTATCTAGTTGAGAAGTAACATTATGAATTTTAGACAACTGGATAATGAACACGTTGCCCAAGCTTGGGAACGTATGAAATCTCTTGTTAAGAATTGCCCTACACATGGTTTGACTACTTGGATGGTTATACATACTTTCTATGCAGGATTGAACTTTACCTCGCAGAATCTGTTGGACTCGGCCGTGGGAGGAACCTTCATGTCAACTACACTTGGTGCTGCCACAAAGCTATTGGACGAGATGTTGACACATTATTCTTAATGGCACACCGAAAGATCTTCAACGGTTAGAAAGTTAAACTCTGGTAAGGAGAACTCCTATTTAAATGAAAAGGTTGACTTGATCATGTCTCTACTTAATAAGAAAGCTCCTATTGATCCTGATGATGTTCCTTTGAAATATTTGTTTGCTCAAGAAAGAGAGCAAGTAGATGTTAATATTATTTCTAGGAACAACTTTAGCAACAATGCTTATAGGAGTAACTTTGGTAGCAATCCTAGACCGTTCCCAACTAACAACAATGGGAACAACAACACTTATCCTAGCACCAAAAACTCCACTTCTGAATTAGAGAGCATGCTTAAGGACTTTATCACTACTCAAAAAGCCTTCAAGAAGAGTGTAGAAGAGAAATTAGAAAAATTAGATAGTCTCTCTTTGAAGGTAGACAACATAGCTCATGATGTAGAGATGCTTAAAATTAGAACCTCTCCCCTTGAGGAAAGAAAAACTACACTCATGAATGCTATTCAAGTGCAAATTAATGCAAATATTAGAATGCTTGCCAAACTTAAGGATAGATGGGCTAGAGAAAAATAATACGAAGATAGGATTAAGAGACTTCCTACACACACTACTATTGCTACAATACAAGTTGTTGAGGATCTCAAAACCTTTAGCACCCATCACATCCCTAGTCCACCTAACGGACCTATTATTGGTGATGCTAATACCTCAACTTAGAAGGTTCCATGAACTTAGAAACTACCAAGAGAATGAGCTTAGATGACATCACCACCACTTTAATTAATGGTAGTGATCTTGATTTTGATAATTGTAGTCTTTCTGAAGTTATCACTTTTTTGCAAAGAATGGCCAAAGACCCCCACACTAGTTCACTCAACATTGCCTTCACCGAGCATATTACCAATTCTCTTATCAAAGCTATGGAGGAGAAACTTAAGTAAGAGGTTTCTATTCCTAGAAAATCAAAATGAATATTATTTTTCTTGATTTGCTTTATGTGATGTTGGAGCTAGTGCCTCCGTTTTACCCAAAAGAATGTACGATATGATTGAATTGAAACCTTTTGATCCTTGTTCTTTTGGTGTTCGTCTTGTTAATTCTTCCGTAAAGAAACCTTTAGGAAGGATTGATGATGTTCTTATTGTTGTCAATGATAATTATGTTCCCATTCATTTTCTTGTCATGGACATTGAGTGTGATCTCTCATGTCCAATTATTTTGGAACGTCCTTTTCTCCGCACCGTTGGTGCTATCATTGATATGAAAGAAGGGACTATTAGATTCCAATTCCCCCTCAAAAAGGTAATGGAACACTTTCCTCGAAAGAATATGAAGTTACCTTATGATTCTGTTACACGGGTAAGTTATTCAATTTAAGTTGACAAAACCTGATCTTTTTGCATCATGCCTAGCTAATAGTCATAAAAGAAAGCGCTTATTGGGAGGCAACCCAAAAAAATATTAATTGCAGTTTTAGTGGTATTGATGCTTGTTACTACTGTAGCAACATCATTGTATCTTTATTTTCAAGCTTTGTGCCAAGTTTAGCTTCCGATTGCAAGAAAGATCAAAAGTTGTGACATGTTGTAAAGAAAAGAGATTATGTATGCTTGACGGAAAACTTCTCCTAAAATCACAAGATCATCTTTTTGATCTGCATTTTTTTGATAGTATGCTCTATAAAATTTACTTTCGGCGGTTTATTCTGAGTTTTTTCATTTGAGTGGCAGAAGTGTCCCTAAAAAGTTATTTACTACCTGCTGATCTGTTTTTCACAGATTCTGCCATGTTTTGCGTTTTCTCCGTTTTGCAAATCTTAAGCTTCCTTTTTCTATGCAAAAACTTTTTGGCAATCTTGAGAAACAGTAGCCCTTCATGGAAATCTTTATTTCCAGTAGAGGAAAATTATTTATTTATGGGTACTGACGAGGATCGGCCTCGGCAAATCCCATGGTTAGTAACCCTGGGTTTGGATCATAGAGAGAAGGTGCATGTTGGCGATACTCGTCGGCTAACAGGAGACAGGGATTTACCCAGGTTCAGGGCCCTCGATCGGTGAAACCCCTACTTCCTACTCTTTCGTATTATGATGGAGGCGATTACAGTGGCGGTCGAGGCGAAATCGCTCGGGACCGGAGGTGTTGCTATGAAATAGGATCCCTTAGACGTCCCCTCTCCCAGCCTTTATATACTAGGCTGGGTCGCAAGGATTCCATCTAGGTTTATAGAAACAGTTTCCTAATCTAGTTTTAAACTTGGACGCCAAGTCGCAGCTTCCATAATCGCCAAGGACTCCTACGTTGATGCTTCGAGTGGGCCAGTAGTGGGCTGGTCGAAGCTTCCAGTGGGCCTTCTATCTGGACACGCACCAGGTACCCTCATCTGTAGGAGTCATGGGGACACCCCCTAGTCAGTAGCCCCCGAGTGCCTGGAGGACTCGAAGAGTCTCTCAGGGACTCAAGTCCGTAATCATCTGCAGTTGTGCGTGTCACTTTGTTGTGAGTCGTCAACTGTTAGCCACAAAAGATAGTTTATTCGAGGGATGCTAAGCTGAAAGGGCCCAAGATACTCGAATGGTCGAGCCTTGGTGAATTGTGCTAGTGGCAAACACCTCAGTAGCCCAATCAATCCCGTGTCCCTCGACACGAACTTGGATACAATCGGTGTCTAGCAAGGTCCATGCCGCTGCAGGGCTTACAGGATCAATGCCGTCGGTCTCAACAAATACAGCCTTAACGTGTCCGTTATCGGCACAACTTTCTTCATGCATCGCGCATCAAACCGTCGGGAGTGAAGTCGCGTTGTGGCAAGTCCCGGCCCAGCCGTCTGTGCAGCGGGGTCTTACCTACGCGCGAGCTTGCGCGGCCTTTGGGGTGCAGTGTGTCGCAGCATAGGAAATATTTGTAGGGGCGTATTGCCAAAATAGAATGCACCCACTCGGACAACGATCGAGTGGACTAATAGTAGTCACTCGCGGAGAATTTGCAGGCTCAGGCGAGGAATTGATAAGAGATGCACCCACTCGAATAATCATCGAGTGGGCTAATAGCGTAAGCACCTGTGATGCACTCGAGTGCTCGAGCGGATTGTTCTTTTGTGTGTCATTCGAGTCTTGCTTGTTAGTCCGAGTAGCCAATCGAGCACTTCATCATGTGGGTGAGGGAGCACCCAAACTCTGTATATGAATTGTTTCTTGTTTGGAGGGTTGTGACTACTCGCATCCTCGAGACTTGGTCTGTGCTCTGTTTTTAGCAAAGACAAAGCGCTCCCGATGGGAGTAAAATTTGATGTAGAGCGAAATTTTGAAGAAATAAAAAGTCTGAAAAGTAGGGCATCTTTCCAGTGACAGGTTTGCTTGTATCTTGTCTTGAATCGTCCCATCTGTGCTGCCGTGATGGGACAAGTTGTAATGATCTGCTTGATGACGCGCTTGATGACGGTGGTAGACTTGTGAACCATCACATCCTTGTTGCGATCATAATGATGTCTTGGATATTGTGTTGTGACCCAGCGCTGCTGCTGCCTATTGGGTTTCCAAGGCATGTGTGGGAACACGCGTGATTTGATGCCTTTAAATTTTGCTTGATATGAAAGGGCGTCTTGTCTTAGAATTCGTAGCGTTGCGTGCGCTGGTCTTTGTTATTAATTGTGACGCCAATTGGCTTTATTTGGAGCGTTCCTCTTTTACCTCCGTCTCGGCCTATATAAACAATGCCGTTGTGTTGTGCGATAGTAATTCTTCCATCCCTTTCTCCTATGATTGCTTGATATGGATCCAAAGCGCTGCGGTCGCGTTTCTTCTGCCAGTTCTTCTTGTGGCATGGCTGGCCGAGGTCGAGGCCATCATGGTCGTGGTACCCATGGTCCTCGTCCTTATCGGGGGCGCGATGGTGTTGCAATTGTGCCTACCCTTGCTGCTGCGGAGGAGGGCATCTGGCGCTATGACTTCATTCTGCGGATTGTTAGCCGGACCGCTAGCCAGATTCCACTTTTTTTTGCTCCCATTGTTAGTGAGCTCAATTTGAGAGGTCTTTGGCCTCGGCTTCAAGGGTTCTCTCGATCCCCTTTATGGATAGAACTTGAAGTTGATAGTTCATTCTTGATATTCTTGGGGTTTGGTTGGAGGTATTTTTCTCATCAACTGAATGTGCACGACGGTGATAGTCTTTGCTATCGTTTTGACGGTGTAGATACTCTCACCCTCCGTGCTTTTGATGCTAGCGGTAATCGTCTGGACCCATACTGGGAGAGCTCGAGCAGTGAGAGTTCTGGAGAATCGAGGGGCGCTTCGGCTTCTCTTCCTTCTTCTCCTAGTGGTTTGCCAGTGGCTTCTTCTTCTGCCGACTCGTCGTGTAACGACGTGATTCGCTAAGAATCCAAGTCTCTGTGCATTCTGTGCTAGTCCCTGGATCAATATCTAGCACACACACACAGTACATGATGTAATATCAAGAATAAACCACATGTCATATATATTACATCGAAGATCCATTATTACAATATAGCATACCTGCATAGCTCAAGGCTAGTTTACAAATAAAATACAGCGGAAAACAATAAAGAGCTTCGTGGCGTCCATCAACTCCACCGTCAAGTTGAGTATGGACATCGTAACCCTACATCGCATAACTTACTCATCGTATACAATCCTGCAACACCGAAGGTTACAGCCCGACAACGGGTCAGTACATCTGATTTGTACGGCAAGTCACACGAAAAAGTATATAACAGACCTACAACTACATGCAAGGTAAGTCAAAGGAAAGGCTTATGGTTTAGTTTTGCAGAAAGCTGAATTTTCCCTCACATACTACAACTAATCAAATTTTAATTTATCTTGCTAGTCCTAAGTATGGTTGAATCGGGCTACACCAATTCCAACCATCCCTTTATTAAAAGTTCCCACTCAAATTCTTATTAAGGTGAAATATCTGTCAAGACCATCCAACAACAATAATGCCCAGTTGCTCAAAGTTGTCCGTAACCGTGGACACGGCTAATCATGATCAGTTTTTACACTCTGCAGAGGATTGTACACTTTCCCCACTAGACTCAACCCGAAGATTGAGACATAGTCTTTCAGAAGAGGTTGCCTCCACCCTTTGGTAGCCGGTACACCTATCATATCTACATCAGCTAGCTACTAGGGCCAGGATCCCCACAACTTACTCATCTAAGCCAGAGCCCATATAGCCAGTTGTTGTACATGGAAGCTACTAGTCACACTGTCTGTCCGGTCTTTTTGAGCCTAGACGGCGCCCACTACGTTCACAGGGTAGTCACCATGACGCACCCGGTTCACCACCAAAACAACCAGTCGGGAAGCATTTAGCCCTGGTCCCTCCTTATCCAAGGCACGAGCCCCAGGATGCATTCCCTGCCCGCCCAGAGGTGATTTCTATTTAAGTTTGCTAGTCAAGTCATTAATCCTCACATAGCTCAATGATAACTCAACCAATCCCCATCTACAAAGCAATAGCAGTATATAACAACCACGATACTAGGGCGACAATGAAATACAAGGTCAGAACATATGGCTATCCTACTAGGTTTAAATCATAAGTAATATATAATCCTACACATGCATAGAGTGATAATTTGCTACATGCATAATAGAAAATATAGGTTGAGGTATGGTCAAAGTGTAACTTCCTTTTCCATTCGGTGAAATTCTTCGCTCTCACGTTCCAGTCAACTCTACTCGTCACACTCCGAGAATCTATCGCAACGAAGGAACTCGAATAAGCCATCACACCGCAAGGACAAGACAAAAGATCAACAAACAAACACAAAGGGTTTTAGCAACAAAACAAAAAGGTTTGAAGTGCAAAGGTGTCGATGTGCTCGAAGTGATCGCTGGAAGTGACCTCGAGAGAGTCAACAGATACAGAACTATCGGTAAAGAATTGTGATCATGGACATTATGAATTCAAGGTGAATATCATGCCCACATGAAAAGTGTGTGAACCTTACCGATAACATGTCTCCGGTGATCCGATATCAAAAAAGAATCACGTGAAACGAAATACTACAACACAGGTCATAGCAAGTGCAAAATTGAATTGAATTTGAATTTAAACATATCAAGAAACCTTTGAATTTTCGTGTACACATGATATAGACAGAAAGTACATGGAAAGAGTGATCCAACGCAAAAAGAATCACTCGATTTGGATCAACGGTTGAAAAGATACGACCATCGGAATTTGAATTTGAATTTGAAATAAATTCAAATTCAAAAGTGTGCAAAGTGTGCAAAAATATATACCATGCTAAAGTACAGAACAACACGAGCGTGTAGGAAAAATTTTCACCTCGATCTGAATTACTGTATAGAAGATATTGCACGTACGGCGCCGGGGTGTTTTCTGCCAAAAGGATTGATCCGCGAATAAAGTTTTTGTGAAAAACGCAATCGGGTCCTTGGTAAAGATCTGGCCGGAGTTGACTTTCGAGGGCTTATCCGGCGATGCTCCGGCGATTTTGGGCAACGGCTACGAGGGCGGCGAGGGCGCGGCAGGGTGGAGCAGCACGGGGCGGCGGCACAGGAGGCGGCCGGTGGCGGCGCGCGGCGGCTCGGCCCTGGCGGCGCGGCGGCGGCTTAGCCGCGGCGGCGAGCTCTGGCGAGAGGTGGCCGGCGGTGGCGCACGGGAGGCGCGGGCGGCGCACCGGGCGGGGCGAGGTGGCGCGTCGGCCGGCGCGGCGCCGGCGAGGTGCGGCGGCGAGCGGCGCGAGTGGCGGCGGTGGTTCGGCTCCGGCTGCGCGGCGCGGTCCCGGCTGCGGCGAAGCGGGACTTACCGCTAGGGTTTTCCAGAAAATAAAAAAAAGGAAAATAAAAGCAATTTCTGGATTTTTTTTAAGCAGAGGGAAAGAGAAAAAAAATCGGAAATCCGACTGAGCCTAGATGGCAAAGGTCAGTAGAACTCAGATTTTGGAAACGTCTGATGGGTCAGACGTCCGAATGGCGACGAATGTCCGATTTTGGCGACGGGCTTCGGGATAAGACCTTCCAAATTCACGTTTTTCTCCGACATGAGTTATAAATCGGCTCGAAACTATTTCAAGATGGCACTAAATCAAAAAAATGTTCAACATGAAAGTTGTTGAAAATTTCAAGGGCTACAACTTTTATATTTTGAGATATTTCATTTGATGTCGTTTGCAGCATCGAAACTCCCAAAACAAAACTGCTTCCCCAGGCCCACCTGTAATCTGAGTTCGGTTAATTTTGGAAAGATTTGCAATGGATTTGGAGTCCTTTTATTGTACAGAAAGTCTAGCTGCCTCATATATACATGAGTGGTGATGGCCGATTAGACAACACACAATCGAACAAACACATCTACATCTTTTTACCCTAATTTTATCTCTCACCCATGTTCTCTCTCTCTCATTCTTCGTTCGTTCTTCTTATTGCAGGGCGATGAATCCACGAGGCCCTAAGGGCGAGAGAATCAACCTAGGGCAGCCCATAGCCGCCATTATCCTTGGCGGGGTCCCTCTCGGGAGCATGGGGTTTCGGGTGTTCAAAAGCGCCGCCGGATTACTTGCGTACCGCGCATTCGGACGGGTCTCCTTCGACATGAGCTGCGGTGCATCACCCCCGGCGTCGAGGGTACACGGTGACATGTTCGTGTGCCAACAAAAGCATCCGGTATATGTTTGGTTCAAACCCAAATCTGGTGCAAATTTGGGCCCAAAATGGGTCAAAATGGACACAAAAATGACATGGGGCCGTAGTTTTTGCGCGTTTAAACCCAAATGAATACATATAATGGACGAAATGGATCCATACATTGGAGTTTCCCTAAGAGAAGTGAGTTATCTTACTGCTCTGTTGAATTTATTGGAAGCATGGAATGAATTAGTGATGTAAAAACATGTTTTTACCATAAATACAGTGGGGACGTAAAAGTATTTACATGCTGGCTAGTAAATTAGTAAAAGAGTATCAACTATAAAGCTATTACATACTACAAATACAGTTTTGCATCTCCTCTATGATATTAGGCTTGGCCTTGATCATCTTTTCCTTGAAAATATCCTTGAATTTCCTTTTTCATTCATTGATGGATGTTGCAATATGTTCAAATATAAGATTATTTCTTTGTATCCATGTAGTACAACATCCAATGATCATGATCTCCATGAAAATTTTATTCTGCGTATCAATAATCAAAGCATTAGTATTAAGATTAGTATTCCGTTCCATATTGATACTCCACCAGAAACCCTGACTGAAAGGACAATTGAAAAATAAGTGCATTATATCTTCATAGCTTCCATCAGTGCATATAACACATTGATTACTGTCAAGATCATATTTTTTGCTACTAAGTAAATCACAAGTGTTCAATTTCTCATTGAGTAGAAGCCAGTAGAAAAAATTAAGCTTTGGGACACATCATTTTTCCATATCCATTTCATAGGCATGGGGGAGTATGATTGTCAATCAAGTTGTTGTATATCCTTTTGGTGCTGAATTTGGTACTCCTTCCTATGATAGACCACACATCTTCATTATCCTGATCATGTTCACTATTCAGAAGATTTACTAGCTCATTGAATTGTTGGTGAGCAATGATGGATAAAGGGAGGTCTAATAGCTCAACATAATGCTCATATTCTCTGGCATGATATATGGATATATGCTCATTCTTGGAAAATGAGTGTAATTCAGGGTATTTATCTTGCATGCAGAATTCCTTCCATTCTTATTTCCATAATAGTATAAAATCTCCAATGCTAGATTTGACTTTGGTCATCCATCTGTATAAATCCACCAGGGTGAGACGATCTTTCCATCAAAATGATCAAATATTATTTCTGGAGTGTGGTGCATGTTGGTTATTGTAATATGCTTGCCATAACAATTTGACCCAAGGTATATCCTCTTTATTATAGAATTTGTGTAGGTTTTTGATCAAAAGGTCCACATTTTGTGTTCTCAGATTAAGTACACCAAGACCTCGGCTTCTTTTCGTTTGCACACCATTTTCCAATTGGCTAGGCAGTTTCCTTTTTTGTTGATATCATTTTCATGCCATAAATTTTTCTATGCATGATTTATTCACATGTTCCAATATGGTATAGTGAACTTTGAAAGTGCACATAGTGAAGATGGGCATGGAAGCAATCACATAGTTAACATAGGTGAGTCTCCTAGCATAGTTGAGAAGGTTTGGAACTCCAGATAAGCTTTTATCAATTTTAGCAATAACTGACATAAGGTCTCGAACTGAGGGTTTAGTGGTACCGAAAGGGATACCTAGAGATGTAAATGGGAGACTTTCTACAAGACACCCAAATTGGTCTGCTAATATCAATGCTTGATCATGATCAATATTTATGGGTACCATAGATGATTTAGCATAGTTGATAAATGATACGTCCAAAATGCATCACTATTTTGTATCATAATTTACCACTATTCATTGATATATTTCATATTATGATGCCTTTCTCATGGTGTTTTGGCTTGTTTTACACAATTTACAACTTTCTGGTGCCGAAATAGCAGAACCAGGAATCAACAGGGAAAAGCGCACATAGATAGGGCATATCTACGCAACTCCAAATGACTTGAAAATTTCAGAGATTGGTTTTCAGAAGAAATAACGAAGACACGCGGAAGGATCCCTAGAGGGGGGCCACCAGGCACCTGATGGCACTGAAGCAGTGAACCTCGTTGGTTACCCAAGTGGAAGGTTGAGATGTAGCCTAGCAGCAAATTTCCCTCGGTGAAGATACCAAGCTTATCGTACTAGGAGGACCCCGAATGATTCAAGTAGGTGATCAAACGAGTAAGCACCGTTTGAGATAAGGTACTCACTTGACCTTGACCTGCACACAAAAGAAAATTACCTTGCTCCAACGATTCAGAGAGGTTGTCAATCTCTCCGGCCTTGTAGTTTACAAAGGAGCAAACACACGATGGAAATAGTGATGGTGATTGCAACTGAAAGGAAATAAAGCAGTAAAGAGTTGAAGTGTAAACAATGGTGGAAATATGGACAGGGTCCCATGATGTTCACTAGTGATGTCTCTCTTTGATGTTTACAGCTGGGCAATTGACAGAATTATGAACGCAACGCAATGCTAATTATGCCACAAGAAAGTTAGAGGCTCAAAAGTATGGGAAGTACCCCAAGACAAGTAGAACGTTTATCCATCAGCATCTACTCACTAATCTCAACCTTGAGATATCTATCCAGAACATCTCGCTGGTATTAAGTTGCGAGCCCCACCCAAAGTGTAAACCCAAAGCAAGAGACAACTACATTAACAAACTTTGCATAAGGTAAACAATCCTTGCAACCGCGGTTACAAGCATCGTTGTTTTATCCCTGGTGGCAACAAGCTAGAAATCGGGAGGCATGAACCCACAATCAAGCATAAACGCTCCCTCTTGGAGTTACTATCTACTACTTGTCCAAGCAATAAAAAGCAACGGAGAACATGCAAGAATTACTCAAGAACAAAATATAAAAGGAGAACCAAATATATAACTCATCACAATCTGAACATAATCTCATAATCCATCAAATCCCAGCAAACACAGCATAGCAACAATAGGAAAATTACATAGGTGCCTTGATCATGTAGGGAAGATCACAAGGCTATGAATTGAAGCACAAGATTGGGGAGAAGACATCACATAGCTAATGTTCATGGACCCATGGTCCAAGGGGGGATACTCACGACACATCCGGGAAGCGCTCATGGTGGTGGAGAAGCTCCCGAAGATCAATCCTCCCTCCGGCAGGAGGCCGGGTGGTAACCCACAAGTGTAGGGGTTCGCAAAAGTCTTCGCGAGTAAGAATAACCCAATTTATTGATTCTACACAAGGGGAGCCAAAGAATACTTATAAGCCTTAGCAGTTGAGTTGTCAATTCAACCAAACCTGAAAAAGCACTAGACAAGATATAAGTAGCAACGGTGTGTTAACGGGTGTAGCCTTTAAGACTTCCCCAATCACCAACACCACAAAGTAGTAACAAAGTAGTAGGAGAAGCAAACAAAGTAGTAGGATAAGCAAAGCATTAAGAACAACAAATTGCAGCAACAATAATTCATAAACCTCTTAGGACTGAACAAGGTAACAATTCATCGGATCCCAACAAACACAACACCAATTACATCATATGGATCTCAATCATGTAGGTAAGCTCATGAGAACATTGTATTAAGGATCTAGGGGGAGAGAATACCACATAACTACTGCTAAGAACCCGTAGTCCAAGGAGGAACTACTCAAGAAGCATCATGGTGGAAGAAGGGTCGATGAAGATGGCCCCGAGGGACCAGGCCCTCCCCGGCAGGGTGCCGGAGCAGGATCCTGGTGACCCCCGAAGCTAGTTTTTTATGGAGGCGGAGATCGGAATCGCTTCTGGAAAAAGTACTTCGATATTAGGGATTTCCTCCTCGGGGGTAAAAATAGGGGCCAAAGGGGGCACCGAGAGGGGCCACCAGGCAGCCAGGAGGGTGCCTGGCGCGGCCTAGGGTTGGGCCACGCCATGGACCCTTCTGGAGTCCTGGTGGTGGCTCTCCCTTCCTTCCTTGGTGTTTCCGGAGGCTTCCGGGACGCTGACTTTTTAAATAATTTTTCCGGAATTTTTGGAGCACTTTTAATGGCCGGAAAACCTGAAATACAAAAACAGCAGAAAACAGGAACTGGCAACTGGGTGCACTGAGTTAATAGGTTAGTCCAAATATGCTCAAAGTGTATGAAAGTTCAAGAAAAACATGGGAAAGTCACACAAAACATGCATGGCACAAGCAGAAATTATAGATACGTTTGGGACGTATCAACATCCCCAAGCTTAATTCCTTCTCGTCCTCGAGTAGGTAAATGATGACAAGCATAATTTCTGTGGTGGCATGCCACACAACCATATAAGGACTTTTAAGTAAAGAAATTAAAGCATGCAATTCAATTAAAGACTTAACAAGAAAGAGTCTATATTATCATTGACACAAGCAACAAAAGAACATAAGGTACAAGAGCTCTCGCTGTCCGTGACTCGAATGTCTCCAAATGGTGTTTGCGTGCAAGAAGGGGAATTTGGGAATACGAGAGAGAAAACTTTTTATTATTGAGAACTAAATCTAGTAAAGTTTCACACTTGGTCTCCTTTGAAGTCTTATCTGGACTCGTCCCCAGACCACTAGCCAGGTACAAGTCAAACTGATCCACTCCCTTTCGATATTTTGAGCACTCATGCAATGGATGAGCGTGAGCAAGAAAGTTTACACCTAAACGGCGAAATAGAAAGACGGTGGAGGAAGAAGACAAAAAGGTGTGAAAGGCTCACATCAATGAGGACAATCATAGGCGAGAGAAAGTCATATGATAGATATGATGTGATGAGTAGGGATTGCCATGCAACATGCGGATGCACATAGAGGTATAAGTGTATGAAAGCTGTAACAGCCCAGATTTCACAAAAATTAAAAATTTTGTTTTTGGTGTGAATTGTTTGATTGTCTGATTTGTTCGTGGTGTTTGCATCCCCGATTTATCGATCGGTGATTATTTTTCCCCCTCTTATCCCGTATCGAACGGAGACCGACCCTTGCCACCCTAACACTCGACCTTTGCGACATCGGGTTTCGCCCGATCACCGTCGCAAAAACCGCATGAGACCAGCCGCAGCCAATGGAACGAAAAACTCCGTTTAATAATTAAACGGGATATTTTTATAGCGCGCCGGAAAGTTTTCTCGGAACCGTTCCAGCGCGAGGTGAACGCCGCCGGCTCGATGCGCTGATCGCGCAGTTCGAAGTTTTACCCGAATCGGAGGTACTGCGGACCCCCGGCGGTCAGAAACGTGAACACCGCGCGCGAGAGAGAAAAACCGGGGATGTTTTTGCAAATTGTGAGCCACCTGGGCTATATAAATACCACCACACTCCCACCCCTTTCTAGGGTTTCCCTAGCCACAAAACTGCAGCCACCCCCTCCACTTTGCCCCCAAAACACCCCCAATTTCGTCCAATTTTATGCCCAATGAGTTTTGGGCCGTCAGATCGTCTGATCCGACGTCCTGGGATCGTCCACGTCGCTCTCCTCCTCTCTCCTCCCAACTTCTCTCTCCTCCTCCCCAAGCCGCACCAGCCGCCGCATCCGTCTAGCCAGCCGCCGGCCACCGGAGCACGCAGCAGCCGGCGCCGCCTCCCCCTCCGGCCACCTCTCCCTCTCTCCTCTCCTAACCTCTCCCTCTCTCTTCTCTCTGCGTGCAGGCCGCCGCCGCCATTGGAGCCGGTCGGGAGCTCGCCGTGCCGCCCGATCCGCTCGCTCCAACCGCCGCAGGCCGCCGCCGGGACTGGATCCGGCTGCACCGCCCCTCAGCGCCCCTCCACGGCCTCCTCACCCCGCCGCATGGCCACGTCGGCAGCCGGCCTTGCTCCGTCGTCGTCCACGTCGGAAGGGACGAGGTCCCGCCCCCCTGCTTCGCCCGATCCAGCGCCAGGCTGGGCTCCTCCCACGCGTGGCCCAGCAGCCGGCCTGCCTTGCCAGCCAGGCCAGATGGGCCTCGGCCCACTAGGGTAAGCCTAGGCCGCCCCCTCCAGATGGGCCACGGCCCAGAGGTGAGCGCCCTCTGTTTTTTTTTTGTTACCTGTTGGGCTCGGCCTAGTAATGTTTTTTTTGTTTCCTAGGCTTTTTAATTTGCAGTTGTGCTAGTATTTTTGCGGTAGCTATATCTTTTCACCGGTAGCTCCGATGGAGACGCTTTCTACATGAAAGTTGCTCCGTTTTGCGCGTAGATTATTAAAATGTTGTTTGTTGCCATGTTTGACTTTGTTTACATGTAGTTTACCTGCTAATTACAACCGTCTGCCACTGTAAACTGTAATTGCAATAACTTTTTAACCGTTGCTCTGTTTAAAATGTTTCTAATATGTAACTTGACTAGAATTGCATGTAGATTGTGTTTTTGCTGCTCTTGCTTGATAATAAAAATAATAAAATATTGTTTAGGGCAAAACAATACCAAATTCCAATTTTATCGTGGGGTCCGCAATAGTTTGCCATGTCTAGGATTTCACCCCACTTCAATTGACTAGCTTAGGTAGTTTAATTATGCTTCACCTCTTGCCATGTTTGAGTGCTATGCCATGCTTCTGTGCTTGCCATGTTAACAACTTTGTCGATCACCTGTAGCTAAACAACTTGAACCATCGTAAAACGTGCAGTATCGTCGTGTGTGACGAGTACTCCACTTAACCTGTTAGTAACCGCTCTCGACGGTAGGTGCGATGTCTCGTGTTGCCTTCTTGTTGATGCTTGCTCGTGTTTGCCTCGTAGTAATAGATGATTGCTCGTTGATTGCCTTTTCCAGTGTTTATCGTCTTGTGTGCTTCCGCGGGTACCCTTCGGAGACGATGCGAGATTGCGATCAAATACACCTTCGGAACCCGACCTATCAACAGGCAAGGACTATACATTACTTATGATCCATTCTATTTCAACTAGCGGTTTGCATGCTAGTCTAGGTTAGGTTCGATGTTTGATCCTACCACATGTTTACAGCCTCTTTCAAACCGATACAGCCATGTCCCCTCCCAGCAAACCATGTACTGCTATGTTACTATTGCTCGTTGCTCAGCCCCTGCTTAGTATGCATGCTTAGGATGCTACGATGTTACCTCCTGTTACTCCTTGGGTTGGGATATCACATTATTATATTGTTGTTGATGATATGATTATTATAAATGTTGACTATATTCGACGAAGGATGGAAGGTCTAGGCTATCCCGCCCCGACGTTTTGTTCCATTCGAGTCACCTAGGATCCGAGTTCCGGGTATTGGTTTTAAGACTGAGCGTGCCTAACCGCGTGTGGGATTTTATGGGGTCCCCTTTTCTTACCTACCTAGCTTCAAACATTTCTAGTGGTGGCCCAAGCTGATTTACCATTTGAAACCGTGTATGTGCTGGTCGGCCGCCAGTTGTTTACAAACCAACCTGGACCAGTGAGGACATAGTTCCCTTGCTGGTCCACCTTGTCCGGCTGAGGACCCGGTGTCCCATGTGGGATTAACCGGCTATCCAAACCTGCGACAGACGGTTGAGACCAGATCGAGAGCGCGGCCGGCTCCTGAGATGGATGTCGACTCACCGGGGGCCACCCGGATTTGTTCGTTGTTAGCTAGAGGGACCTGTCATTTCGAATCTCTTGGAACTAAATCATAAAATGGTTTCCTGTGATGGGTAGCAACTAAGAGAGATGGACGTGCGTGCGGAGCCTCGTAATGGGAAGTTGGTACACCCCTGCAGGGTTAAATCTTTTCGAGAAGCCGTGTCCACGGTTATGGACGACTTGAGACCTACTCCTTGTTCATAGACAACAACAACAACTGAGATAATCTTAATACAACTTGATCAACGTGTGTGTGTGCCTTGAATGCTTCTTCTTCGTCGGGATGCGAAGAGGAGGACAAGGATAGGATAGGTGTTATGATTGCGTAAGTAGTTGATAGAAATACTTGTTGGAGGCGATTCCTCATCGAATGCTTGGCTTCTTATCTTACTCTCTAGATCGTTAGCCACTTCATAAATTCTAGTGCGGCAGCAACCTCGCCACTTACCCCTTCCTTACCGTAAACTACTAGTTGTCCTAGAATGACGAGTGATGAAGTCCTTGCTGGGTCAGATGACCACTACAGTTGGATGCTGAGTACCTCTGTACTCATGATACTACCCCCAAACTCTTTTCAGGGTACTGATCGACAATAGGTACGGTGATCGACGTTTCACGTGGAGACTCGACGACGACTAGTTAGGCGGATCCCGGCGGAGGGCCTGGACCCGTGTGGTTATGGGATCGATGTTTTTCTCTTTGCCAATAGGAATTTGCTTGTAGTCTGTACTCAGACATGTATCTTCCGTTGTTGTATTGTATTAAGGCAGTTGTATGACGATTGTATGAGATGTTGTATCCTTGTATCTGTAATGTTGTGATATCATGTTGGAAATCCGGGGCATATGGCTTTGTCATATGTCGCGGTGGGACCGATATGTGCTTCGTCCCCGGATCTGGGTGGAAACACCTAGATCTGGAACAGTACCGCATATCAGGCCTTACAAAAGTCCTCCAATGGAACTAGTGGGGGTGAATCCAACTTGCTTGATCATGAAGACCTAGATCTCTTTTGAGGAGGCTCATCCTTGGAATATGCAAGCCAACTTCCATAGTGTAAGGATCCCTACTTAGTTAAGCAAGTACAACATGAAAACTCTCTACAAACTGAAGTACAGGTGCTACTTTGAAGCACAAGTGTGGAATAAAGGATAGTAGTGTTGCCCCCTCTCTCTGATTTTGGGTGGCCTCCATGGCTCTTTATTTCTCTCTCTTTTTTTCGTCCTCTTTGGGATCTTTTTTTTGTATTTTGTCCACTTTGGGATCTTTTATTCCTTTCCTCACTGTAGGGGCAACACTCTAGAAGAACATCAACACACTTTTATCTACTTATAACTCTGAATCAAAAAGTAATGACTCTATATGAATGCCTCTGCCAGTGTAACAGTATGTGCAATGATCAAGCGCAACATGCAGCAAAAATATGAATAGCGGGAAAAGCCCAACTACATGAAGGCTATGAGATCATGCAAGGCAATATGACAATGAAGGATAAGTCATATGAACATGAAGAACAATGGATGTTGCATGGCAATGTATCTCGGAAAGGCTATGGAAATGCCTTGTAGGTAGGTATGGTGGCTGTTTTGAGGAAAGATATAAGGAGGCTTATGATGACAGAGGATATCATGCCAAGGGTTTGGATGCACCGGCGAAGTATGCGCCAACTCTCGAGGTGAGAAAGGGCAATGCACGGTACCGAAGAGGCTAGAAAAATATGGATGGTGGAATTGTCAACTTTCGAATACTCACATTAGTCCGAAGAACTCATGCACTTATTATCGGTAACTCTCAATCTAATCAGGAGGTTCACAAAGAGACAAGTACCCTGAGGAGGAGTGTATGGGGTTTTGGTTATCCTCGCGCATCCTCGACTCATGGTACGTGAGTGTACTCTAATATTTGACCCCTCCAGAGATTAGTGATCCATCTAGTAGCTAGAGTTCTCAACAGGGTTTAGGTTTTCGAAAATCACACGGATTGCCCAAAATACGACATCTATCACTAATAGGCTAAAGCTCTTGACACCATAAGTTCAAACATTACTTAAGTCAATACCTCAAAACTATTGCAAGTTACTACTACAAAGAGAATAGCAACTTCAACTACCTACTTTCTAGTCAAGACACAAAACTCAGTGCAACAGGCAAACTCTCTAAACAAGATAAGCATGCAAATTATAGAAAGTTCAAGCCTGAACCAATTAAAAGCTCTAGAAGAAAACTCTAAAGCACATGAACTAAACAGGGCAGCAGCTAAGAAAAGATAAAGAACAACTCACAGCAAAGAATAAGCATGAAAAATCCTATGAGGTGTTCTAGTTTAAGCGGAGCGTGTATCTCTCCCAATCAAGCATGTTAGGTTCCGACATTGTAATGACCAGAAAACAAAACAAAAGAACTAAGAAAAGTAAAGAGCAAGACGCTCCAAGCATAGCACATAACGCATGAAGTGATAAAAATAGTGGAACGAGGGACGAACTGATGATTATTGATGAAGAAGGGGATGCATGGGGGCATCCCCAAGCTTAGATGCTTGAGTCTCCTTGAATATTTCTTGGGGGTTCCGGGCGCATCCCCAAGCTTGAGCTTTTGACACTCCAAGATCTTCTTTCATCATCTTCCATCGCAAACTTGAAAACTCACTTCATACATAACTCATC
Organism: Bromus sterilis; assembly: GCA_950022295.1. NCBI lineage: Eukaryota > Viridiplantae > Streptophyta > Magnoliopsida > Poales > Poaceae > Bromus > Bromus sterilis. Next base: position 213,519,436 of record OX465598.1, on the reverse strand, counting down.
ATAAGCTGATTAGATATGTTAGTACCCTATTGAAAATAATTTTCCTCTACTGAAAATAAATATTTCCAGGAAGGGATACTGTTTCTCTTGCCTGCCCAAAAGTTTTTGCAAAGAAAAAGCAAGCTTAAGGTTTGAAAAACTGCCAAAAGAAAAAAAGGGACATAAGCTGAGAAAAACAGAACAGCAGAGAGAAAATAATTTTCTCTAGGCACTTCTGCAACTCAAATAAAAAAAATCAGAACATACGAAAGTTTCGTAATTGTATAGAGCACTCTGTGTAAAAAATTCAGCTCAAAAATATGAACTGGGATTTTTCTCTGATTTTTCTAGTCACAAGGACAGAATCTGTTTTCTGGACAGCATGTCACAACTTTCACTTCCCTTGTCGTATGAGGCTAAACTTGGCACAAGGCTTGAAAAGTAAAGATACAATGATGTTGATACAGTAGTAACAATCATCAAGACCACTAAGAACAGAAGAAAAGCAAAAAGAAAAACCTAAGTTCGTTGCGGGCTGCCTCCCGAAAGCGCTTCTTTAGAGCCATTAGCTAGGCATGAGTGTAACGATGCTCACAAGTGAATAAGAGTTGAAGCGCAAAAGAGAGCATCAAAGGAGCAAAGACAAACCACATTTAAGTCTAACATGCTTCCTATGCATGGGCAACTTGAAACAAAATAAATAAATGAAGAAAAAAGCAACAAGCATAGGAAGGTAAAACATGAGCACCTTCAAGATTTTCAACATGGAGAGGGGTGTTTTCCTAACATGAAAATTTCTATAACCATATTTGCCACTCTCATAATAATTTTCAGTAGCATCATGAACAAACTCAACAATATAATTATCACACAAAGCATGCTTTTCATGATCTACTAGCATATAATCATGTAGACTTTCTAAGCAAACCTCATCATCATTAAGAACATCCATAGTAGGCAAAAATAGAGGTTTATCATAAGATTCATCTAGATAGCAAGGGTTATCATAAATAACAGTAGAAAAATCATCCTTGCAAGTATCATTCATAGGGGCATCGTAGCCACAAGCATCAATTTCATCAAAAAAGGATATTTCAAAAGAATCCATAGGATCATAGCAATCAATATAGCATTCATCCTCCTTTGGTAAGCATGGAGGGCAATCATATAAAGTAAGAGTCAAAGAGTTACTCTCATTAGTAGGTAGAGATGGGTAGCTACTCCATTCTTCCTCCTTTTGTTTGTCTCTCTCCTCGTCTTTTTCATCCAAGGAGCATTCAGTTTCAGCAATTTCTTCTTCCGTAGAGTCCTGCAAAGCATTAGTCTCTTCCTCTTATGGAGAGAACCTTTTGAGATGGTCAATAATATAATAATTGTCATTAAAATCCTCAAAGAAATAATTAAGTATTTCAAGACTCTCGGATTTGCAAGGGGCATCATCAATATTTTCAACAAAGGAAGCAATTTCATAGGCACCCTTAAAGATAACAACTTCTTCTATTTGTTCTGCATCATAAAAATCATAGTTTCCCTTAGCATAAGAAGCTAAGGTTTCATCATCATTGTACTCACATTGGAAAGCAAGGTGTTTGTGCCTCATAAAGCAACAAGATTCATCCCTGCAGAAAGATATATTATATATTGAGCACAAGTTTCTAGCATAATCATACAACTCCTGTATTAGTCCCCATGACTGTATCCCTTTTTGAGATAAGCGGTATTCCTTGTAATCTTTTTTTCCGTGAATCCTCCTTGCCAATAAGATATAGTCTCAAAGAAAGTAGTCATTAGTAGAAAACAGAGTAATAAGCAAAAGTGTACTTATCAAGTGAACTTATAAGTAAAGCTATGCTCCTCGGCAACGGCGCCAGAAAATACTCTTGATAACCCATAAGTGTAGGGGATCGCAACAGTCTTCGCGAGTAATAATAACCCAATTTATGGATTCGACACAAGGGGAGCCAAAGAATACTTATAAGCCTTAGCAGTTGAGTTGTCAATTCAACCACACCTGAAAAAGCACTAGACAAGATATAAGTAGCAACGGTGTGTTGATGGGTGTAGCCTTTAAGACTTCCCCAATCACCAACACCACAAAGTAGTAACAAAGTAGTAGGAGCAGCAAAGAAAGTAAAAGTAACAATGAAGTTAATGAAGGTGAAATATGGACCGGGGGTTCAAGGTTTCACTAGTGGTACCTCTCAAGAAAAAGAGCAAGGTGCTGGGTGAACAAATTACAGTTGGGAAATTGACAGAATTGCACCAACTCTAGCCAAAGAACAAACTAGAGCATCCTAGTATAAGAACCAACCGTAGGCATGTATTCCGTATGTAGTTGTATGTGCTTGCAATAAGAACTTTGCACAACATCTTTTGTCCTACCATCCCGCTACGAACAGGGCCACTTAAGGAACTTATGGAGATTAAGGTGCTCGTGCGGCGGAGTACCAGAACAAAGCATTAACACTCCATGAACATATGTGACCCTAAAATTATAACCCATCCCATTTGGTGTCCCAAGATGTCACCATTGGGATCACCGGTTCCGGACTATAATAGGTGCATACACCGTATATAAGATCTAGAACAACAATTATAATCATGCAACCATAACGTGCTCAGATCTGAGATCATGCTACTCGTGCACTAGTAACAAGCATTAAGAACAACAAATTGCAGCAAGAATAAATCATAAACCTCTTAGGACTGAACAAGGTAACAATTCATCGTATCCCAACAAACACAACACCAATTACATCATATGGATCTCAATCATGTAGGGCAGCTCATGAGAACATTGTATTGAGGATCTAGGGGGAGAGAATACCACATAGCTAATACCAAGAACCCGTGGTCCAAGGAGGAACTACTCAAGAAGCATCATGGGGGAAGAAGGGTCGATGAAGATGGCCCCGGGGGCCAAGGCCCTCCCCGGTAGGGTGCCGGAGCAGGATCCTGGTGACCCCCGAAGCTAGTTTTCGATGGCGGCGGAGATCGGAATCGCTTCTGGAAAAAGTACTTCGATATTAGGGATTTCCTCCTCGGGGGTAAAAATAGGGGCCAAAGGGAGCACCGAGAGGGGCCACCAGGCAGCCAGGAGGGTGTTTCCGGAGGCTTCCGGGACGCTGATTTTTTACATAATTTTTCCGGAATTTTTGGAGCACTTTTAATGGCCGGAAAACCTGAAATACAAAAACAGCAGAAAACAGGAACTGGCAACTGGGTGCACTGAGTTAATAGGTTACTCCAAATATGCTCAAAAGTGTATGAAAGTTCAAGCAAAACATGGCAAAGTCACACAAAACATGCATGGCACAAGCAGAAATTATAGATACGTTTGGGACGTATCACCGGGACGAGGTCTTCTGGTGATCCCGATCTCGGGATCGCGGCGGCGGCGGAATAGAGGTGAAATCGTGATGTAGGGTCTTTTTCCAGGGTTTCAGTGTCGAGGAGGTAATATAGGCCGAAGGGGGCGCCAGGGAGGGCCCCACCTCTTAGGCGGCCTTGGGGCGCGGCCCCACCCCTGGCCGCGCCAGGGGGTGCTAGGGAGGGTGTGGATCCTCCCCGGCTACCCTTCAGTGTTCTAGAAGCTTTCGTTACGCTGATTATTTATATATTTTTCTTGGAATTTATTGGGCAGATTAATATGGGTAAAAACCTGCAATTCACAGACATCAGTAGACAGATACTGGCACTGGGTGCACTGAGTTAGTAGGTTAGTCCAAATATGTTTAAAAAGGTATCAAAGTGTAGCAAATCACATAGCAAAGTCACCCAAATGAGCATGGAACAAGCATAAATTATAGATACATTTGGGGCGTATCAACATCCCCAAGTTTAATTCTTGCTCGTCCTCAAGTAGGCAAATGATAACACAGATAATTTATGTGGTGGAATGCTAACACACATATAAGAACTTCCAAGTAAATCAAGTAAGATATTTAATTCAAGTCCAGACAATAACAAGCAAGAGTCTATGTCTAGTATTGAAACTAGAAAAGTAAGAGCATAAAGGTGCAAGAGCTCTCGCTGTCCGTGACTCGAATGTCTCCAAATGGTGTTTGCGTGCAAGAAGTGGGAGATGGGTTTAGAGCATAAAAATATTATATAGTTTTAATTGAGAACTCAATCTACTAAAACTTCACACTTGGTCTCCTTTGGAATCTTATTTTGACACGTCCCCAGACCACTAGTCAGGCACAAGTCAAAATGATCCTCTCCCTTTCGACTTTGAGCAATCATGCAATGGATGAGCGCGAGCAAGATGTGTTGGCACTTAGGATGGAAAATAAAAAAATGATGGGGATGGAAGACAGAAAGGCGAGAAAGGATCACATCAATGAGGACAACCATAGGAGAGAGAAAGCCAAATGATAGATATGATCTGAGGAGTATGGAATGGCATGCATCGGATGCACATAAGAGCTAAGGTACGCTCTCAAATGGAACTAGTGGGGTGCATTCAACTTGATTGCTCATGAATACCTAGAGCTCATTTGAGGAGGCTCATCCTTGGAATATGCAAGCCAAGTTCTATAGTGTAAAGATCCCCACATAGTTATGCATAAATGATATGAAGATCTCTATGGAGGACAAATATGACTATGGAGTACGAGTGTGGATATTTCAAAAGGAATAGTAGTGTTGACCCCTTCTCTTTTTTCCATTTTTTTTATTTTGTGGCCTCATTGGCTCTTTCTATTTATCTCTCATTTGTCCTCTTTGGGATATTTTAATTTGTCCTCTTTTGGGATCTTTTATTTTGTCCTCCTTGGGATATTTTCCTCACTTTAAGGGCAACACTCTATATTTTACAAGAATATAGAAGATCTTCACACTTTACAAGAAGTACTCAACATAAAAAAACTGAAAACTATCATGATGTATGCAAATGTATGCCTCTGCCAGTGTAGCAGGATATGCAATGATACTAGCGCGTCATGTAGCAATGATTAGGGCAAAGCCCAACTAGCACGCGGCTCTACGATCAATCAAAATAAAGTATGACAAGAAGCTCAAGTCATGAGATGATGGATGTTGCATGGCAATGTATGGAAAGGATATGGAAATTCCTTGATAGGTACGTATGGTGGCTGTTTTGAGCAAGATATAATGAGGTTTATGATGCCAGAGCGTATCATGCCAAGGGTTTGGATGCACCGGCGAAGTTTGCACCAACTCTCAAGATGATAAAGGGAAATGCATGGTGGCGAAGAGGCTAGAAAAATATGGAAGGTGGAAGTGCCAACAATCGAATACTTGCATTAGTCTGAAGAACTCATGCACTTATTATCGGTAACTCTCTATCTAATTAGGAGGTTCACAAATTGACAAGTACCCCGAGGATAATGTTGGAGATATTCCCTAGAGGCAATCATGTTATGATGTTATCCCCTTATGTATTCATGAGTTATTTGTAGTGTCCTTGAACATCATCACTGATATGTATCAATAAGTATGTGACTTGTTTGTGAGACTATATATTCTATGATGATTGTTCTAATGGTCCCTAGTTGATAAGGTTATGTGGACACATATCCTTGACTAGTATGTGATTCGGTTGATGACTATGTTTCACAAGTCATGAGCATGGAGATGCTACCGATAGTATGAACTTAGTGATGGGATCACTGAGTTGGACAGAGACCCACTTTGAGATGCGGCGAGATATTGTCATCTGTTATTCTCAATAGAATGTATATGCCATGTCCTAGACCTGAGGCCCTCACATGTTCTCGGGATGAGGAATGAATCACTTAGGGACTATCAAACGCTACACCATAACTGGGTAGTTATAAAGTTAGCTTACGGGTGAGTCATGATACATGACGCGAGACATGGTTGATCAAGATGGGATTTTCCCCTCCACCATGGAGAGATATTCTCTGGGCCCTGTCGAGTGATAAGATTCAGAAAGCATGGCCATGCGACATGGGTTAAGTGTTAACCCGGTTCAGGAATCTATATCAAGGTTTTGTCATCTGTTAGTATCAATACAATGTGTATGCCATGTCCTAGACCTGAGGTCCTCGCATGTTCTCGGGATGAGGAATGACTCACTTAGGGACTATCTAATGCTACATCGTAACTGGGTAGTTATAAAGGTAGCTTACGGGTGAGTCATGATACATGCCGCGAGACATGGTTGATCAAGATGGGATTTGCCCCTCCACCATGGAGTATCTCTGGGCCCTCTCGAGTGATAAGATTCAGAAAGCATGGCCATGCGACATGGGTTAAGTGTTAACGCGGTTCAGGAATCTGTATCATGGTTTCGAGAAGAGAGGTCAAGCTATCACAAGGGTGACAAGTAATCACCTTGAGCTTGACAACATATATCATGAGGCAAAAGGAATCTTGCATATGACATTTTGTAATGGTGCGTCTTATGACTTTACGCATATATAGGAACTGGCACGTTCTGCTAGGAACCGCTGCTAACTACCGAACCAGATGTGATTCAGGTCATATCAATGTATACGTGAACCTATTGGGTCGCGCGCTTAAGGGGAAATGAGCCCATTCGGATGTGATCTGAATGGAATATGGATGGAGGGTCCGGATTGCCTCAAGGGTTGAGGCCATTCCATGGGCGCCTATATAAGGGCTAGGGCGAACCCCGAAGGGGTAAAGGTCAGACCACAACCCTAGACGCCAATCCACCTCCAGTTCGAGCCGTCGGACCTAGCAGTTTGCCGCCCGGCGCTCCTCCTTGTACATGTGCATCCCTTGGAGGTGCCGCACCTACGATGCTTGGACGAACTGTTCGCGGGATCGGATCGCGGGACTCCATTCGTGGGATCAGTTCGAGGGATTCGAGGAGCATCCGCCGACGCGCATCGCCAACTCTCCTTCCGCTGCCGTGACTGCGCGTCTAGTGGTAATACCTCATCATGTAGTTCTTCTCCAGCAGCAAGATCTTGGTTGTGCGTGGTAGAAATTTTAATTTAGCGCTAGTGTAGCATACCGCATGCCACAAAAGTGGTATCAGAGCCTCTGCTGTGTGGCATTGAATTCGTGATAGAATTTCATATGGAGATATGTAGATCGGATCATGTGATGGTGGATCAGATTGGTTTTGCATGTTTGAGGTTCTTGATTTCATGATCTGTCCCGAGGCGCGAGCTACTTAGGTCGTGCCACAACTTATCCCTAGAGGTCGCTTATCCACCATTAGGATAGATAGTGAGCCATAACTCCTATTGTGGCACGCGGATATCACTAGGTGATTGATCCGAGACACGGATCAGGATACGGCGTAGATATGATCTGCGCTGTCCAGAAATCTGTGAGCAGGTTCGGTTCACAGGCCATATCTTGGTCATATGAACTCTGATTGAGCTCCATGACCTACCAAACGATGCAGAATGAAAATATATGCAAAACTGCGGTAGAACATCTAACTTGGTCATAGAACTCCGATTAGGCAATCTTTCGCACACCTAATTTGACTAGTGCTAAAAGAGGTTTAGATGACGGTAGAACATCTAACTTGGTTTTGCAGGGAACTATTGTGGTCTGCTATAGCCCATTGTGTATGTTATTATTCATGACCTGCGTGTCATGGTTTTGACAACCGGATGGAGCCATATGGTTGTCTATTATTGTATTAATGACATGCGTGTCAACTTGTGGAGCCATGTAATGTACCTTACTTTCATAGCTATTAGTTTGTAATAGCATAGTATCTTATGTAACACTTAGCGGTTGACACTACGGCGTGGAGATGGAGATCACCACGAAGACAACCGTACATGGAGATGGAGATCGCCATGGGAGGTTCGCGCACATGGAGATGGAGATCACCATGCGCTATGATAAAGGGGTTATACCATATCGCTTGTATAAACTGCTTGTGAAAGTTTATCCCTTTTTACATCCTTCTTTGGCATGGTAGATGTTTTAAGTAGGATGATCCCTCAAAGAATGTCAAGTAAAATTTGCCTCCCCAATTGTTGCACATCACATGTCATGTATATTTATTAGTAGGCCTATAAAATTAGGGTGCTTCTAGATCTCCTTGGCGTGATGGGTTTGTGTCGGACACTTACACGCATAGCATTTGGTTAACTTGTCTAGGCTATCAAAACTGTTTTGGACCTCGAGGCATAAGTGTTGGCGTGTATGTGATGCGCATCAATAAATAGGAGTCGTATGGTTGATGCGATTAGCAAGGAGTTTCTTACCGGTAGATCGAGTCGGCTAGCAGTGATGCAAAAGATCACTAGTCAATTCGCTCCATCGGATCCTGAATCACTCAGTGTCGACTAGAGGGATGTTGAACTTAGTGGGAGTAATATTATTAAAGTGTTTAATATGAATTGCTCTTCATGAATACATGTCTTAGTATTTTGCATTTTATGTTGTAGATCAATGATACCACCTGCTCCAGTAACCAATTTTGCGTTGAAATCCATCCTTGAGAAAGATAAACTGAATGGAACAAACTTTACCACCTGGTATAGAAATCTGAGAATTGTTCTCAAGCATGATAAAAAGGAAAATGTTCTGGAGGAACCGCTTCCAGAGGAACCGGCTGATAATGACACCGCTGCTGCTAATAATGCCTATCAGAAACTCAAGGATGAGTCTACTGAGATCATCTGCCTCATGCTGGCTTCTATGGAGCCCGAGATGCAACAACAGTTCGAATACATTAGGGATTTTGATATGATCAAGAGTCTTAAGGGCATGTTTCAGGTTCAGTCTTGGACCGAAAGGTTCAACGTCTGGCGATCCCTGATGGATTGCAAGCTGAAAGAGGGTGATTCACTGAGCCCGCATATCATCAAAAAGATGGGGTACATGCAAGCTTTGGATCGTCTTGGGCATCCGTTGAGTCCTAAGTCAGCTACAGATACAATTCTAGGTTATCTTCCGCCAAGCTATAACTCGTTAATTACAAACTTTCATATGCATGGCATGGAAAAGAAGCCCACTGAATTGCTTGGGATGCTTAATATAGCAGAGCAGGACATTAAGAAGGCCACGCATCAAGTATTGATGGTGCAGAACAAGACCAAGTTCAAGAATTCATGGACCAAGAAGAAGGCTAACGCAAAGGGCAAGGACAAGGATGTGATCCCAACTCCAGCCCCGGCACCTAAGCCTGGGCGTGACACAGAGACCATTTTCTTCTATTGCAAGGAGAATGGTCACTGGAAGAGGAACTGCAACAAGTTGCTCGCCGGCAAGGGCAAGATTAGTGGGAGTACATCTTCTACAGGTACACTTGTTGTATATGTTATAGACATTTATCTTGCAGACATTTCTAATAGTTCTTGGGTATATGATACCGGATCGGTTGTTCACATTTGCAACTCGATGCAGGGACTAAAAGGAAGTAGGGATGTCACAAGAGGAGAAGTTGACATACGCGTAGGGAATAAAGCAAGAGTTGTTGCATTAGCTGTCGGCACCATGCAACTTAATTTACCTTCTGGATTTGTAATGGAGCTTGATGATTGTTATTATGTTCCATTGTTAAGTCGAAACATTATTTCTTCCTAATGTTCGATGAGACAAGGTTATGAATTCGTTATTAAGGACAATGGTTATTCTATATATTTGAATAAGATGTTTTATGGCTTGGCGCCCATTGTGAATGGCTTATTCATTTTGAATCTTGAAGGGGAATCTTTCTATAATATAAATGCCAAGAGGCTTAAACCTAATTATCTGAATACAACTTACTTTTTCCACTGTCGGCTTGGTCATATTAGTGAAAATCACATGAAGAAGCTCCATGATGATGGACTTTTAAATTCGTTTGATTTTGAATCATTCGAGACATGCGAATCATGCCTACTCGGCAATATGACCAAGACACCTTTTGCAGAGAGTTGCGAGAGGGCGTCCGACTTTTTGCAACTCATACATCCTGATGTGTGTGGACCAATGAGCACGACTGCTAGAGGTGGTTACCATTACTTCGTGAATTTCACCGACGACTTGAGCATATATGGATATATCTACTTGATGAGGCACAAGTCGGAAACCTTTGAAAAGTGCAAGGAGTTTAAGAATGAAGTAGAGAATCAACTCGGCAAGACGATCAAACTTCTATGATCAGATCGTGGAGGTGAATATCTGAGTCAAGAGTTTGATGATCATCTCAAGAGTCGTGGAATAGTTCCACAACTCACTCCTCCTGGAAAACCGCAAAGAAATGGTGTATCGGAACGGAGGAATCGCACCTTGTTGGACATGGTTCGATCGATGATGAGTCAGTTAGATCTACCATTGCCATTTTGGGGTTATGCTCTAGAAACTGCAGCTTTAATACTAAACAGAGTACCATCTAAATCCTTAGATAAGACACCATATGAGATATGGACTGGGAAGCGTCACAGTTTGTCTTTTATAAAGATTTGGGTTTGTAAAGCATTTGTCAAGCGACTTCAGTCGGACAAGCTCGCACCAAAATCGGATAAGTGCATAATCGTGGGATATCCAAGGGAAACCTTAGGGTATTACTTCTACAACCGACAAGAGGGCAAAGTGTTTGTCGCTCTACACAGTACGTTCCTTTATAAAGAGTTTCTCACTAGGAAGGCTAGTGGGAGGACGGCGCAACTCGAAGAGGTTCGTGATAAACCACTCGGGGAAGACACGACAAGTGATGCCATTATGGCAGAGCCAGTCAGTGAACCTGTGGTTGAAGTAGCACCCGCACCGCGAAGGTCAGAAAGGTTGTGTAATGCAAGCAATGTATTGTTGTTGGACAAGGATGAGCCTTTGACATATGCGGAAGTGATGGTGGATCCAGATTCCGAGTTATGGCTTGAGGGAATGAGATCCGAGTTAAAGTCCATGGATGACAATCAAGTTTGGAACTTGGTTGATCTGCCAAATGGTGCAAGAACCATTGAGTGCAAATGGATCTTTAAGAAGAATACTGATATGGATCAAAATATTCAAATTCATAAATCTCGACTTGTCGCGAAGGGGTTTCGACAAGTTCAAGGAATTGACTACAACGAGACCTTCTCGCCTGTAGCGATGCTTAAATCAGTTCGGATTATTCTAGCTATAGCTGCCTATTTCGATTATGAGATTTTGCAGATGGATGTCAAAACATCTTTCCTTAACGGAAATCTAGATGAGGACGTGTATATGATACAGTGTCAGAACCCCAACTTAGGTAAGTGCTAGGGTTTTATTGTGCCTTTGCATCATGCAAAAATTCAAAATAAAATTCAAAAATGGGGAAAAGAAAAGCCCTGAGAAATTAAATCAAAAGGCCAGATAAAAATTTCTTCCAAAAATTCCTCTGGTATTTTTGAAAAGTCTTATAAATATGCATGATCACATCTAAAGTGAAGTGGGTCCCACTGCATGCACCAAGATTTGTCAAAAATTCCAAATAGGGCTTGGAAATTAATAAATACCCTATTTGAATTAAAATTCAAATTATTTGAATTTTAAAAGTGCTCAAAATTTATGAGTGGCTAGCTCTATATTTTATGAGGCCACATAAAAATTTGGGGCATTTTATAAAATGCCTTGGTATTTTTACCAGATCAAAACAAAAGAAACAGAAAATTTTAAAAAGAAAAGGAAAGAAGGAGCTTACCAGACGCCCACAGGCGAGGCCCACTCACCTGTGCCACGGCCCAGCGCACCAGGGACGCCTTGTCTTCTTCCTCCCCGCCGAGCCAAGCTGCTCGGTGGAGGGCAGAGCAAGGCCACGGCGACACGGCGACGCCCAGCCTCTTCTAGGCCACCCCCTACCTCCTTCTCTCGCCACGCAGACGCCCACGTCGCCCCTCTTTCCCCTCGCAGAGACGAGCTCCCGTTCTTCCTCCTTGCCAAATCCCTCACGCGACCGTAGCCTAGCCGGAGCACGGCGACGCCCCGACGCGGCGACTGAAGCCCTCGAGCTCCGTCGACTTGTCCAGCACGTCCGCAGCCGTCGTCTACGTCGAGCCACTGCGCCAATCAAAGCTCAGCGCCCCTGGAGACGTCGCCAGCATCAATTCCTCGCCGACGGTCGCCAAGGAGCTCAACGGCGATTCCGCCACCGTCCGGTGAGCCCGTTTAGTTTAGGAGTTAACCCCCCCCCCCCCTTAACCCCCCCTTAGAGACACTGAGAGTGGGGCCCAGAGCCCCCTAATCCCAGAGCCCCCTAATCACTTCATGATCAACCTTTTCAAATGAACTTTCATGCATTCAAATGCATTTGAAATTCATCGATACATCAAATGGAGTTTGAATTTTCATTTCAAATGCAATATACTCCTTTTAAAAGGAATGCTCAACACATCAGTACCATGAACATCACCATTACAATCTTATTCATGTGATTGTGCATTGTACATTATGTTGATCCTATGATTGTCATGTTGCTGATAGAAGTGGAGCCGGAACCCGAGATCACCCCCTTCGTTGAAGACCCCGTGACTGAAACTTGTCAGCAAGGCAAGCAAACCCCCATTGATCATGTCGGTAAAATCCCACTTCCCTCTCATGTCTCGCTTATGCATTGTTTAGGATGATCACCATGATAACGTTTCTACCGCATAGTTGAACCCATATCCTTTGCATGACCTATCATCTTGTCACAGTAGTAAGCAAACCACAATCCTAGCAGATGTAAGAGTTGGTTGATATCATGTGGCCCCTGCAACTGTTACTGCTTATTGCATGCTTAGTGGTACAACGAGGTTGCTTTTGATGTGAGTCGGGATGATGATAAACATGGTGTTGATGAAAGTGAAATGTGTTGGTGAATCTACCCTAATACAAGGTGAACGATGAGAGGCTGTGTAGGAGTACGCAGTGGGTTGTCTCGTTGAACACCGCCTTAAGTCCGAGTTCTTGTGTGGTAATCCAAGAAGAAGAGTACAACCACACATTGGGCTCACTGACCCCTCTCATCCTAGTACCTCACCCCGTTCGAACCCCAAGAGTCGCAGTAGTTCGGAGTTCTGGTAGGGCTGTGGCACGGTCTGGGAAGTGGATGAACGGCTTTTCAAGACCGTCTTGGGACCCTGCACACATCGTTTGAGGCTGTACTGGAACCTCGGCCGGACTTCCATACGGATCCCCCTCAGATAGGCGACTCCCTGGACTAGAACGGAGCTGTGGGCGAAGTGTTGTGGTGAACATCCTCGCCGACACCCCTTGAATGGTGTCGAGGCCAAAGGCGGTAACTGATGGTCATGTGTGTGTATTAGTACACCCCTGCAGGGTTAACAAAACTATTCGAATAGCCGCGTCCGCGGTTAAGGACTGCTTGGAAAGCTTAGCTTGATTATTAGACAACTTGAACTGGATACATCAAGATAAGCGTGAGTGCTATGGTGTGCTTCTCGTGGGGAAGTCGAGGAAGTAACCATAGTGGTGTAATTGGTTGAAGAGATGTAGTGGACTCGTGTACGCTTCTTACCCCAAGTCTGGTACTCGTAGTTCAGGACTAGCCAAGTCAAAGCTGGAACTTCTGCAAGTGAAACCCCACCTCCCTTTACCTTGATACATGTGCATGAGTAGTATAGCTCCTACGTAAGTCTTGCTGAGTACGACTTTGTACTCACGTTTGCTTATTCTATGGTTTAGATGAACCCACCGGCCCCGATGGTGGCTTCTAACCGAAGCTCGAAGAATGAAGACTCGGACCAAGACCAAGCTAGTGTAGTCCCAGTCAGACGACTGGTTCCCTCTTGGAAGGGCTTGTTATAGAGAAGGCTTCTCTAAGCCATTTGTTAAACTTGTCTGTACTCAGACCTACTTTGCTTCCGCATGTTTGATGTAATGTTGGATCACAGACTTGTGATCTCTGTGTGCACTCTGTAAGAGTTATTAATAAAGATGTATACATTGTAGAGAATTGCAATGATACCTGCTGTTCATACTAGACATGTGTGCTGCGTGTATGTTTATAACATGCATGTCTTAATATGGGTTTTCGAGACCTTAGTTGTGATCTGGCTGGCGGTCTTTTATACACCAAGTGGCCCTTAGATGTGCGCAACTTGGGGCATCGCGATGCGATTGCTCGTGACTTTGTCACGTGCGCACTTTATTTTATGATCGAGCCCGCCCTAGACCCCGACTAAGTGATCGGGCTGGAGTAAGTCTATGTAAGGGTTATAATACAATCGATAGTATGGTTGAGGCGACTTGTCTATGAGTATGGGAGTTCACCACCCATATCATTTAGACTTGTTTGCGGACGAGGAGGACCCATTTTAGTTGATCATCCGGCCTGGATGGGATGCCCCTCACGTTCAATGCTTTCCGAGAACGTTCTGTGATTGGCCTTGTCTGCTTAGACAAGTGGGTACGGTTCTCGGCTCTCCATATGATTGTGTTGTAGCGAGGCTTGCATACTCTAACCCCGGGTCCCGACATACAGCCCGAAGGTTTTGTCGATCCAGAGAATGCTAGTAAGGTATGCAAACTTCATAAATCCATTTATGGATTCAATAAAGCATCTGAGAGTTGGAATATTTGTTTTAAAGAGATTGTCAAATTGTTTGGTTTCATCGAGAACGAAAAGGAACCTTGTGTGTTCAAGAAGTTTAGTGGGAGCGCAATCGTATTTCTAATCTTATATGTGGATGACATATTATTGATTGGGAATGACATTCCAATGCTGGAAGCTTTCAAGGACTCATTGAAAAATAGTTTTTCAATGAAGGACTTGGGAGAAGCAGCTTACATTTTGGGAATCAAGATATATAGAGATAGAGTTGGTCCACACCGGGCCAGTGGGATGGTATATCCTGTTGGTCCACACCTGGAAGCTAGGGAGCCTACCCAGGCGAGGGTTGGTTATCCCGACCTCGTCCAGACGGTAGAGACCGATTCGAGAGTGCGGCCCGCTTTTGACTTGGATGTCCACTCATCGGGGGCCACCCGGTTTTGTGCGTTGTTAGTTAGAGGGACCTGTCATTTCGGATCTCTCAGAATTAAATCATAAAATGGTTGCATGTGATGGGTAGCAACCGAGAGAGATGGGCGTGCGTGCGGAGCCTTGTAATGGGCAGTTGGTACACCCCTGCAGGGTTAAATATTTTTGAGAAGCCGTGTCCACGGTTCTGGACAACTTGAGACCTACTCCTTGTTCATAGACAACATCAATTGAGGCAATCTTAACAACTTGATCAACATGTGTGTGTGCCTTGACTGCTTCTTCTTCGTCGGGATGCAAAGAGGCGGAGAAGGATATGATAGGTGTTATGTTTGCGTAAGTAGCTTGTAGCAAGACTTGTTGGAGGCGATTACTCATCGAATGCTTGGTCCTCATCTTACTCTAAAATAGACCGTTAGCCACTCAAATATTGCTAGTGCGTCTGCAACCTCACGACTACCCCCATCTTACTGTGAGAAGTTAGTTACAAGACTTGTTGATATAGCTCACCCCTTATTTTCTCTTTTACGCATGTTATACAAACGATCTTGGATTTCAGAGGAGCTCAACGACCCTTTTTTTGGACGCCTTTGCGGAGATTCGACGACGACTAGTTAGGTGGATCCCGGCGGAGAGCCTGGACCCGTGTGGTTACGGGATTGGTGTGTTTTACTTTTGCCACTAGGAATTTGATTGTAGTCTGTACTCAGACATGTATCTTCCGCTGATGTATTGTATTAACGCAGTTATATGCCGATTGTATGAGATGTTGTATGCTTGTATCTGTAATGTTGTGATATCCTGTTGGAAATCAGGGGCATATGAAAGTGTCATATTTCTCGTTGGAACCAATATGTGCTTCGTCCCCGGATCTGGATGGAAACATCTAGATCTGGAACAGTACCGCATATCGGGCCTTACATATGCAAGATTTAGTCGCCGGCCGAATCAGTAGAAGTCGGCAAGGAAAAGTCTACATCGACGACACCACCTGGGGTCCCGGAGCGAACTCCATCCAGTCAGGCCATCGGGTCCAGATTAGTTCCATCCACATCTTCATCGACAGGGTAAACAGATTTGACCAAGAGCCGGATTGCAACACCCTGACGAAAGCTGCGAGCCGGTCGGTGACCAACTCGAATCACTCCTTTGTTGGATTCATTAATGGATCTCCAGAGCCGACACGATCGTTTGAGACCTTGGAACAGGATAGCTCGACGGAGCTCTCCGACGCCGACTCATACCCCAGTGAAGGAAAGGACTCGGATTCCGGGTCAATCCGATCTGCTGGAAGTAACATGCTTGGATCGGCAATAGAGGGTTATGACCTAGACCCCCCTATTTCCAGCCATCATACTAAGCCATCGTTTATATGGCAGGACCTCAGGAGCAGCAGAATACGACCATAAATCTGAATGATGGATCGGCCGCCCATGCCCCGGAACCGGTTCTCACCGGAATTGATGCCCTTGCGGCAACCTTGGACTCTTTGCGAGCGCCTCTGGCTACCGCGATCACTCTGGAAAACAGGAGGCTCGCAAAGAGGAAATCGAAGAGCTTGAGAAGCAAGTGACCAGAATCCGCGAGGAAATCCAAGTGGAAAAGGAGAAGATGGAATTCGAAGCTGCCCGGCTTGTGCAAGAAGCCAGGCGAGTACAGGAGTAATCCGAGCAGCTGAACGCCTAGATGGCGAACCATACAACCGCTCATTAGACCAGGCAGGTTAGTCGGATTCTGCTAGGCATGTTTGGGCGGGAACTTTTTCAAAGCCCACAGAAGGGAGCTACCCCGCAGCGAGAGCCAGAGAAATTACACACACCACCTAGCCATTATAACAATCCCGTGGAAAACGTTATGGTTGCGACTCGGTACCTGGCCAACGGACCCATCCTTGGGAACACTCCCGCAGAGCAGGGTGCACGAGATGCAATAGAGTTTCTCAAAAAAGCACTCGCTCAGCAAGCCCAATATTCACATGGAATATCATATCTTCATGAGACTCCTCACCCAAGGGGAAGCCGGCAAGCTGAATCCCCGCCTCCAGCAGTCACCGTCAACAGAGAGGACAGCCGGACCCCGAGCTACAGCAAGCGGTCCGCCTCACTACACAGCCATCAGCCAGAGTTCCTGAACCGGCAATACAACCCCCACTTTAGGAGGAAGGGGATGGTTTTGTTAGCCGTTCTGTTGGAAATCGTTGCTTGGTCTTAGCTCTAAGGAGTGCCCGTATACCTTCAGATTTCAAAGGGCCTCGCAAAATCCCAAGCTATACAGCAGATATGGATCCCGCATCGTGGATCGAAAGCTATGACCTAGCAATGTACATGCTCCAGGCTAGCGACGGATTCTGCGTTCGATACCTCACGATGATGCTGGAAGGACCGGCTCATACCTGGCTCAGAAACCTCCCTGATAACTTTGTCAGCTCCTGGTCTGAGTTGAAGGAGAAGTTCATCCAGAATTTCCAAGGTACATGTCGGCGTGCTACCACGATCGTCGATCTGGAGAATTACCTTCAGAAGGAAGGATATTTGGCTCATCATTGTGCCCGGCGATTAGCCGAAATAATTCATTCCTCGGAAAGCATCACAACCCAGACAGCCGTTTTAGTCCTGGAGAAAAACTGCAAATTTGAGCCCTTGATCCACAAACTCAGCAGTATCAAGAGAACGGTCAGAGATATGTCGGAGCTCATGGATGCGGTAACCAAATATGCTGTCTCTGACAAGACCAAAGACGGCGAATCCGATGAGGAAAAAAACAGCCAAGGAAAGAAAGGTAGTGTCAAAAGTCATCAGAGCGGTAGAAATCAGAATCCCCAGAACAAGCGCCGGCTTGACCACAATGCATCTGACTTGCTAGCCATCACCAATGTCGGCTCCCAAAGACTAGGCTAGGGGCGTCTACTAGAAGACGGGCGAGAGATGTCACCCGAATAGTTACGAATCTTCCATCAAGGGACCATGCCAAAGACATAGCAGACCCGGTCGCCCGGCTAATCATTCCTGGGAGAACTGCAACATCATGCAGGAGTTTCTGTGGCGAGGAAGCAATGGTGGAGGACACCAAGGACCTTCTAGCCCATGCTCAGGAGCCGGCTACAATAAAAGCAACCAACAAACATCCACCAGGGAGCCGTCTATAACAATAACAATCAGCAATAAGGCAATGCGTGGCCCGGCTCAGGATCTCAATATCAAGGAGCTGGAGCCGGAAGACAGATGCAGTCAGTACTTGTTGGATTTGAAGCAAATCCAAAGAAACTAGATGACCATGAAGCATATCACGTTTTCACCACCAGCACTTGCCAAAGGGATAGAAAACTCCAATAGCGTGCAGCCTTGTCTGTAGCGAAGGAGCTGGCGATACCCAAATGGCTCAACTGGTCTGAACAGCCAATAACCTGGACAAGGGAGGATCACCCCCAAGTGGTGAATAACCCGGGGGCTTTCTCCTTGGTAGTAGCACCTCAAGTCGGAGGATACACCTTGCATAAGGTACTCATGGATGGAGGGACTAGCATCAACATCCTCTACTATGACACTTTCCGCAGGATGGGTTTAACCCACAAACAGCTACAACCTTTGGGAATTCTAAGAACTATCATTTTCATGGAATCGTTCCCGGCAAGTCAGCCCGACCTATAGGAAAGATATACCTCGAGACAACCTTTGGGAATTCTAAGAAATATCATTCTGAAATCATACCCTTCGAGGTCGTTAAGCTCGAAAGCCCATATCATGCCATCTTGGGGAGGACGGCTTACGCCTGCTTCATGGCTCATCCCTGCTACGTCTATCTGAAGCTCAAGATACTAATTCCGAATGGACCGATAAAGGTAGAAGGAAGCCAGTCATGGGCCACCGAATGCGAGGAACAACATGTTAAGTATGCCGAGTCGTCCTACGCCAAGGAGGACTTGACAGTCTATAAAGAGAAGGTAGACCCAGAGGATCATACGATTTAAAAAAAACCGACCCTGAATACCAAACCAAAGTTTCAGCCGACTCTGGATACCAAGAAAGTCGACTTTGTCCGCAGTGATACCTCCCGGCAGTTCATCATCGGGACATGGCTCTCTGATAAATAGGAAAGCGCGCTCATCGCGTTCCTCCGTGAGAATCGGGACATCTTTGCAGGGAAACCTTCTAACATGCCAGGCATCCCGAGGGAACTCGCTGAGCACCACCTTAAAACAGATCCTAATCTGAAGCCTATAAAACAGTTCCTCTGTCAATTCAACGACGAGAGAAGAGATGCTATTGGAGAAGAGATAGCCCGACTCCTATCTGTCGGGTTTATCACGGAAGTTTTGCATCCGGAGTGGCTGGCAAACCCAGTCCTCGTTCTGAAAAAGAACGGGACTTGGCGTATGTGTATAGATCACACAGATTTAAACAAAGCCTGCCCGAAGGATCCTTTCGCTCTGCCTAGTATTGATCATATTACAGATTTGACAGGATGTGATCTCTTATGCTTCCTCGACGCCTATTCTGGATATCATCGAATCAAGATGGTCGTTGAGGACAAGGAGAAGACATCCTTCATCACCCCCTTTGGATCCTTCTTCTATAATTAGATGCCTTTCGGTTTGAAGAACGCAGGAGCCACCTATCAACGGACAGTGCAGAACTGCCTCAAGGACCAAATAGGGTGCAATGTACACGCTTATTTGGATGACATAGTGATAAAATCCCTGCTAGCCGACTCTTTGATCGACGACTTGCGGGAAACTTCTAAGAAGTTGCGTACTTACCAGATGAAGCTGAACCCGGCCAAGTGCACCTTCGGGGTCCCAGCTGGGAAACTCCTCGGATACATTGTATCTAAGAGAGGGATTGAGGCAAACCCAGAGAAAATCAGCGCCACCATGGAACTTTAGAAGCCGAATTCAGTCAAAGGGTTTCAACGACTCATGGGGTTTGTGGCCTCCTTAAGCCGTGTCATAAGCCGGCTTGGAGAAAAAGCCATCCCATTATACCGACTTCTGCGGAAGACTGAGAACTTTTTCTGGGATGCAGAGGAAGATGAGGCGCTTGAATCACTGAAGAGGCAACTGTCCCAAGCACCCATCTTGGAAGCTCCCAAACCCAAGGAGACTATGCTCCTTTACATATTAGCCAACAACCAAGCGGTCAGCGCTGTAGTTGTGGTTGAACGTAAAGAAGGGGGCAAGGAGCATCCCCTCCAGAGACATGTCTACTAGGTCAGCGAGGTTTTAACATCATCTAAGAAAAGATATCCTCAATGGCAGATGTCAGACCACTCTTTTAGGTATGTGCTAGGATCAAGCCTCACCTTGCATTCATGTCAAAAATTTCAAAATAAATTTGAATTGGGGAAAGCAGAAAGCCCTAAAGATTTTAATTCAAATGGCCAGATAAAAGTTGCTCCAAAAATTCCTTTTGTATTTTTTAAAACTCACATAAATGAGTATGATCACATATAAAGTGATGTGGTAGCATTCCCATGCTCATGGATTTTTCAAATATTCAAACATGACCTTGGAATTAATCAAAAACCCCTATTTGAATTGGAATTCAAATATTTTGAATTTAAAAAATGTTCAAAAGTTGGGAATGACTAGCTACTGGTCATGTAAGTCCAAATATAAAATTTGAGCATTTATAAAAATGCCTAACTATTTTATTTAATTGGGAAACAAAATTACAGAAAAGAAATTAAGAAAGGAAAGATTAAACAGACAGGAAAATAGAAAAATCTTACCTCTCGCTCAGGGCAAGGCCCAGCAAGCCGGCCCAACATCCTTCTTCTTTGTCTTCTACCTCCTCGCGCCCACAAGCTGCTCGGTGGAAAGCCACCGACTCCGCCTTGCCACCTCCTGCTCGCCGTGGACGCCCCGAGCCCTCTAGACGCGCCACGACGACGCCCTGGAAGCCCCTCGTCCATTTCCCCCCCCTCCAGGTTGGCTCTCCACGCCTCTCTCGCCGGATTTCATCGCCGACCGAACACCGCCGTCACCATGGTCGAGCGCCCGCGCGGCCAGTGAGCACCAGAAGCCCCTCTGTGTTGTCCTTCGTCTTCGCCTACGCCGACTATGTCTCCGTGCAGAAGCAATCGAGCCCAGATGCCCTGGAGCAGCTGAACCCCTTCCTCGTCCTCGTCTACGGCCGCCGCGCGCCCTCAACGATTACCTCGCCATTGAAGCTTCCCCGGCCTCCCCGCCGTGTCCGCTGCAACCGTGGCGAGCAGGCGCACCAAACCCCCAACTCAAACTCACCGTGTTCGTCCTCTATCTCATGCCGCCATGGGAGACGAGCTCCGTCGCCGCCATGGCTGACTCCGAGCTCGCTCCCGTGCTCTTGTGCCCGCACCGAGGTGTCCGTCGTGTTCCTGGGCTCTCCAGGAGTGCAACGAGCCAACGGGCGCGTCTTCTTGCGCTCGGTATCGTCACGCTGCCCACGTCCGTGGCTCCGTCGCCACCAGACTTGATGTCGGCGACGCTCCGGTGATCCCCTGCACCCCTTCTTGGCTCCACTTGACGCGCGCCACCTCCATCCACCCAACGCACCTAGCCGCGCTTCATTTGGTGGCCGGAATCGAGAACCCGTGCGTCGCCGCCGTGGAATTTGGTCACCGACGACTCGCCGCCGGCGAGATGACGTGGAAGTCATTAGTTTAACCACTAATCACCCCTAACACACACTGACAGTGGGCCCATGCCCCTGTTAATTTCTGCTTAAATTAAATCAAAATGTTTAATTAAAACAATCACACTGACATGGAGGCCCCACCTGTCAGCAACCCCCACGCCAGCCTTGCATCATGCTGACGCAGTAAAGGGTTTTCTAATTAAAAGAAATTCAGCAAATTCCAGAAAAAGGATTAAACTTTGGAAATTCATAACTAATTCATTTTAAATCCAAATTGGACAAATAATATGTCTAAAATTATCAAAAAAATACAAGGTTTGTGAATATGGACTTTTTTTCATGTTTGACCATTTTAAAATGGGTGAACAGTGGCATATGTGCATATGGATCCTTTTCAAATTCAAATTTGGAGTGATTTTGCAAATGACTTTGCAACACACTTCTTTTAAATGGTTTCATCCACACATCAGAGATTTTACCTCACCTTTACAACATCACTTCATGCTCAACCATTTCAAATGAACATTCATGGATTCAAATGCATTTGAAATTCATCGATAAATCAAATGGAGTTTGAATTTGCAATTCAATTGCAATATACTCCTTTTAAATGGAATAACTCACACATCAGTGACACATACATCAAGTTTCAACCTTCAACTCATGTGTTTCAGCATTGTCTTATTATTGTTTCGATGTTTGTGTTGTTTTTCGAATAGATGTGGAGCCGGAACCCGAGATCACCCCCTTCGTTGAAGACCCCGATACTGAACCTCGCCAGCAAGGCAAGCGAACCCCCATTGATCATGTGGATAAAATCCCACTTCCCTCTCAGTCTCTCTTATGCATTGTTTAGGATGATTACCATGATAACGTTTATACCACATAGTTGAACCCAATCCTTTGCATGACCTATCATTTTGTCACAGCAGTAAGCAAACCACAATCCTAGCAGATTTAGGAGTTGATTGTTATCATGTGGCCCCTGCAACTACTACTGCTTATTGCATGCTTAGAGCTACAATGAGGTTACTCTTTTGTGAGTCGGGATGGTAGTGATCATGTTGATGATGGTGGAAATGTGTTGGTGAATCTACCCTAATACAAGGTGAACGATGAGAGGATGTGTAGGGGTACACAGTGGGTTGTATCGTTGAACACCGCCTTAAGCCCGAGTTCTTGTGTGGTGATCCAAGACGAAGAGTACTACCACATGTTGGGCACATGGACCCCCGCTCAACCTACTAACTCACCCCTTCTTGGTTCAATGAGTCGCATTAGTTCAGAGTTCTGGTAGGTCTGTGGCACGGTCTGCAAAGTGGAAGAACGACTATTCAGACCGGCTTGGGACCCTGCACACATCTTCTGGGATCACATCGGTAAACCGGCCGGGTTCACGATGTGGACTCCAGCCCAGATAGGCGTCTCCATTGGATTTGAGTTGGCTGTGAGGTAAAAGTTGTGGAAATTATACTCGCCGACACCCGCTTGAAGGGTGACGAGATCCCGGCGGTAACTGATAGTTTCATGTGTGTAGCAGTACACCCCTGCAGGGTTAATAAACTATTCGAATAGCCGCGTCCGCGGTTATGGACTGCTTGGAAAGCTTAACTTGATTATTAGATAACTTGAACTGGATACTTATAAAACTAGCCAAGATAAACGTGAGTGCTATGGCGTGCTTTCTCGTGGGAAGTCGAGGAAGGCACCATAGTCGTGTAACTGGTTGGAGACATGTAGTGGACTCGTGTACGCTTCTTACCTCAAGTCTGGTACTCGTAGTTCAGGACTAGCCAAGTCAAAGCTGGCACTTCTGATTAAGAACCCCACCTCCCTTTACCTTGATACATGTGCATGAGTAGTATAGCTACTACGTAAGTCTTGCTGAGTACGACTTTGTACTCACGTTTCCTTATTCTATGTTTTAGATGAACCCACTGACCCCGAAGGTGGATTCTTCCTCGAGCCCAACGACTAAAGACCAAGCTAGTGTAGTCCCAGTCATACGACTGTTCCCTCGTGGAATGGCTTGTTTATAGATAAGGCTTCTCTAAGCCATTTGTTAAACTTGTCTGTACTCAGACCTACTTTGCTTCCGCATGTTTGATGTAATGTTGGATCACGGTCTCGTGATCTCTGTGTGCACTCGGTAAGAATTATCAATAAAGTTGTAAACTTTGTAGAGAATTGCAATGATACCTGCTGTTCATACTAGACATGTGTGCTGCATGTATGATTATAACATGCATGTCTTAGTATGGGTTTTCGAGACCATAGTTGTGATCTGGCTGGCGGTCTTTTATACACCAAGTGGCCCTTAGATGTGCGCAGCTTGGGGCATCGCGATGCGATTGCTCGAGACTCCGTCTCGTGCACACTTTGAGGTATGATCGAGCCCGCCCTAGACCCCGACTAAGTGATCGGGCTGGATTAAGTCTATGTAAGGGTTGTAAGACAATCGATAGTATGGTTGAGGCGACTTGTCTATGAGTATGGGAGTTCACCACCCATATCATTTAGACTTGTGTGCGGACGAGGAGGACCCATTTCAGTTGATCATCCGGCCTGGATGGGATGCCCCTCACGTTCGATGATTTCCGAGAATGTTCTGTTCTTGGCCTTGTCTGCTTAGACAAGTGGGTACGGTTCTCGGCTCTCCATATGATTGTGTTGTAGCGAGGCTTGCATACGCTAACCCCGGGTCCCGACAGACTTGGTATCAGAGCAGGACTGACTGTAGGATTATCGGCCTTGGCCGAAGTCGAGTCTAGCCTTCTATAGTTATATAGTTACTCTGGGTATATAAGGGAAACGTAAGCCTTCTTTTTCTCCTTACCCTCATTATTCTGAGTTCTGAGTCACCCTCCTCTTATTCTACGGGAAGATAGGACTAGGCTCACCTCTGTCTAATTAGAACATCTCGTTGTTTGCTTCCTTGTAGCCGTAGCAAAGTTGTGTCCGGTTTCCTAGCATTGTTGTAATGCTGATTTCTTAAATCGTATTATGTAAGTGTTGTATCTACATTGAAAGAAAATTGTTTTCTTGAAAATTACAGCGGTTATGTTGTCCGAGTCATTCCAGGTTTCTTCAAAATCTGATGAATTTGCAAAATTCTTCCCTCCTTTTCGGTTGTCCTTTTAGAAGAACTTCTAGGTTGCATTCCCGACAGTTCCATAGTGTTTGATGTTGGTTTTGCTCTAGAAACCTATAGTGATTCAATTGCAGCTCTTGCTCCCACTTTAGATGTCTTCTAGCCAGAAGAACCACACTAACCATCGTGTTGGGGTACTTTGTTACTCTGACATATCTGTTGTAGCCCCTAGTAAACCATGGTCATCCTTAGGAAAACCATCCAGTAACCAAACTCCTTAAACCTAGCCACCCGACAGATGTGTAGAGTTCATTGTAGATCTTGCCCCAGGAACCGCACCAATTTCCAGACGCCCATACAAAATGGCCCCACGTGAGTTAGCTGAGCTTAAAACCCAACTGGAAGCTTTGTTGGAAAAAGGCTTCATCCGCCCTAGCTCATCGCCATGGGGTTGCCCCGTTCTGTTCGTAACGAAGAAAGATGGAACAGAAAGGATGTGCGTAAACTATCGCCCGCTAAATCTAGCGACGATAAAGAACAAGTACCCACTGCCCAGGATCAATGATCTTTATGATCAACTTGCAGGATCCTCTGTCTTCTCCAAGATGGATTTGAGATTAGGTTATCATCAAATCAAAATCCGAAACGAGGACATTCCAAAAACGGCTTTCACTACTCGTTATGGTCTTTACGAGTACACCGTCATGTCCTTTGGTTTGACCAATGCCCCCGCCACTTTCTCACACATGATGAATTCGATCTTCATGGAGCACCTAGATAAATTTGTTGTAGTTTATCTCGATGGCATTCTCATCTACTCGAAGAAAGAAGAAGAACATGGCGAACACCTAAGGCTGGTATTGATGAAACTTAGAGAGCATCGCCTGTATGCTAAATTCTCCAAGTGTGAATTTTGGCTACCAGAAGTGACCTACTTAGGCCACGTGATTTCTGCAAAAGGCATTGCTGTGAATCCCAAGAGAGTTCAGGCCGTCCTTGACTGGAATCCACCTGAATCGGTTAAGCAAGTTAGGAGTTTTCTTGGCCTAGCCAGCTATTGCCGCCGCTTCGTCGAGAACTTTTCTAAAGTTGCAAAGCCTTTGACTGAACTCCTCAAGAAAGATAAGAAATTCCTATGGACTCCCAAGTGCGAGGAAAGCTTTCAAGAGCTAAAAAGAAGATTGACTTATGCACCCGTACTTGCGCCTCCAGACACCAAAAAGGATTTCGAGATCTTTTGTGACGCCTCACGGCAAGGGTTAGGATGCATACTTCTGCAAGATAGACTTGTGGTAGCTTATGCTTCACGCCAGTTGCGGCCACATGAAGAGAACTATCCTACCCATGACCTTGAACTCGCTGCCGTAGTTCATGCCCTAACAACTTGGCGACATTACCTCCTTGGTAATCGTTGTGAGATCTATTCCGACCACCAAAGCCTCAAATACATTTTCACCCAGCCAGATCTTAATCTCAGGCAAAGACGCTGGATTGAGTTGATAAAATATTATGACTTAAGAATTTCTGACACTCCAGGCAAAGCCAATGTCATGGCTGATGCACTAAGTCGTAAGTCGTATTGTAACAACCTCATGTTACAACAGTATCAACCACTTCTTCATGAGGAATTTCGAAAGCTCAATCTCGAGATTGTTCCTCGTGGATCTCTTTTCAACTTGGTGGCGAAACCAACCCTTGAGGATCAAATCGTAGTTGCCCAAAGGCGTGCACGAGGTGTACGCCGGATCAAGGAGAACATTGCTAGAGGAGTTGCTAAATGTTTCTCCACAGATAGCAAAGGAATGGTATTCATTGAAAATCATTTGGTAGTACCTAAGAATAGGGAACTAAGGCAACTCATCCTCAAAGAAGCCCATGACACACCCCTCTCAATTCATCCCGGTAGCACAAAAATGTACCGAGATCTACGCCAGAGATTTTGGTGGACCAGGATGAAGAGAGACATTGCTCGATTTGTTGCCGAATGTGATGTTTGTCGTCACATTAAGGCAGAACATCAAAGACCTGCTGGTACACTTCAACCTTTGTCTATTCTAGAGTGGAAATGGGACAAAGTCGGTATGGACTTCATCACCGGCTTTCCAAAAACCAAGAAAGGAAATGATGCCATCTTCGTTGTCATAGATAGGCTTTCCAAAGTTGCTCACTTCCTTCCAGTTTGCGAGTCTATAACTGCTAGCCAGTTAGCGGACTTGCATGTCTCTAGAATAGTGTCTCTTCACGGTGTTCCTTTGGAAATCAATTCTGATCGTGGTAGCCTTTTCACCTCTAGATTTTGGGGAAGCTTCCAACATGCTATGGGAACTCATCTCTCCTTTAGTACGGCTTTCCATCCTCAGTCTAGCGGTCAAGTCGAAAGGGTTAACCAAATTCTTCTAGACATGCTCAGAGCTTGTGTTATCTCATTCAGAAAGAATTGGGAGAAGTCTCTTCCATTCGCCGAATTTTCTTATAACAATAGTTTTCAATCTAGTCTGAACATGGCTCCTTTTGAACTCCTTTATGGACGACGATGTCGCACACCACTAAAATGGTCAGAAACCGGTGAGAGACAATTCTTTGGACCGGACGTGATCAAGGAAGCAGAAGAGAAAGTTCGCATTGTTCGTGATCAATTGAAAGCAGCCCAGTCTCGTCAGAAAAGCTACTATGATCGTCATCATAGGCAAGAGAGCTACAATCTGGATGAGAAGGCTTATCTTCGGGTTACTCCTCTGAAGGGAACCCAACGTTTCGGTATCAAAGTCAAGTTGGCCCCACGTTACATCGGACCTTTCCGCATTCTTGCCAAACGTGGAGAAGTTGCCTACCAACTTGAACTACCCCCGCACCTTTCCCGAGTACATGATTTATTCCATGTGTCCCAACTCAGGCGTTGCTTCAAGGACCCCATCCGCGAAGTCGACCATGAAACGCTTGATCTCCAAGATGACCTTTCTTATCGAGAATACCCCGTTCGTGTTCTTGATTCAGCAGAGCGATTCACTCGTCGACAGAAGATCAAGTTCCTCAAAGTTCAATGGTCACATCACTCCGAGAAAGAAGCAACATGGGAAAGAGAAGACCGTCTCCGTGCCGAATACCCCTCCTTCCTCCCGCAGACTTCTGAATCTCGGGACGAGATTCTTTTGAGTGGGGGCGATTTGTCAGAACCCCAACTTAGGTAAGTGCTAGGGTTTTATTGTGCCTTTGCATCATGCAAAAATTCCAAAAGAAAATTCAAAAATGGGGAAAAGAAAAGCCCTGAGAAATTAAATCAAAAGGCCAGATAAAAATTTCTTCCAAAAATTCCTCTGGTATTTTTGAAAAGTCTTATAAATATGCATGATCACATCTAAAGTGAAGTGGGTCCCACTGCATGCACCAAGATTTGTCAAAAATTCCAAATAGGGCTTGGAAATTAATAAATACCCTATTTGAATTAAAATTCAAATTATTTGAATTTTAAAAGTGCTCAAAATTTATGAGTGGATAGCTCTATATTTTATGAGGCCACATAAAATTTGGGGCATTTTATAAAATGCCTTGGTATTTTTACCAGAGCAAAACAAAAGAAACAGAAAAGTTTAAAAAGAAAAGGAAAGCAGGAGCTTACCAGACGCCCACAGGCGAGGCCCACTCACCTGTGCCACGGCCCAGCCCACCGGTGACGCCTTGTCTTCTTCCTCCCCGCCGAGCCAAGCTGCTCGGTGGAGGGCAGAGCAAGGCCACGGCGACACGGCGACGCCCAGCCTCTTCTAGGCCACCCCCTGCCTCCTTCTCTGGCCACGCACACGCCCACGTCGCCCCGCTCCTCTTTCCCCTCGCAGAGACAAGCTCCCGTTCTTCCTCCTCGCCAAATCCCTCACGCGACCGTAGCCTAGCCGGAGCACGGCGACGCCCCGACGCGGCGACTGAAGCCCTCGAGCTCCGTCGACTTGTCCAGCACGTCCGCAGCCGTCGTCTACGTCGAGCCACTGCGCCAATCGAAGCTCAGCGCCCCTGGAGACGTCGCCAGCATCAATTCCTTGCCGCCAGCCGCCGAGGAGCTCAACGGCGATTCCGCCACTGTCCGGTGAGCCCGTTTAGTTTAGGAGTTAACCCCCCCCCTTAATCCCCCTTAGAGACACTGACAGTGGGGCCCAGAGCCCCCTAATCACTGGTTAGTTTAAAACTAACCGGGTTAGTTAACCAGTGAGGCTGACCAGTGGGACCCCCCCTGTCAGGCCAGCCATGACGTCAGCCTGGTGTCACTCTGACGCAGTAAAGCTTTTAAATCTTTTTATATAATTCCAGAAATTACAGAAAATGGCCAAAACTTCAATAAATCATAGAAAATTCATGTTAACTCCAAATTGGACAAATAATATGTCTAAAATTGTCATAAAAATACAAGGATTATGAATATGCAATTTGTTTTCATGTTTGACCATTTTAAAATGGGTGAGCAGTAGAAAACATGCATATGGATCCTTTTCAAATTCAAATTTGGAGTGATTTTGCAAATGATTTTGCAACACCCTTAATTCAAACGGATTCATCCACACATCAGAAACATTATCTCAACTATAACACATCACTTCATGATCAGCCTTATCAAATGAACTTTCATGCATTCAAATGCATTTGAAATTCATCGATAAATCAAATGGAGTTTGAATTTGCATTTCAAATGCAATATACTCCTTTTAAATGGAATGCTCAACACATCAGTACCATGAACATCACCATTACAATCTTATTCATGTGATTGTGCATGTATTTATGTTTATCCTATGATTGTCATGTTGCTGATAGAAGTGGAGCCGGAACCCGAGATCACCCCCTTCGTTGATGACCCCGTGACTGAAACTCGTCATCAAGGCAAGCAAACCCCCATTGATCATGTCGATAAAATCCCACTTCCCTCTCATGTCTCGCTTATGCATTGTTTAGGATGATCACCATGATAACGTTTCTACCGCATAGTTGAACCCATATCCTTTGCATGACCTATCATCTTGTCACAGTAGTAAGCAAACCACAATCCTAGCAGATGTAAGAGTTGGTTGATATCATGTGGCCCCTGCAACTGTTACTGCTTATTGCATGCTTAGTGGTACAAGGAAGTTGCTTTTGATGTGAGTCGGGATGACGATAAACATGGTGTTGATGAAAGTGAAATGTGTTGGTGAATCTACCCTAATACAAGGTGAACGATGAGAGGCTGTGTAGGAGTACGCAGTGGGTTGTCTCGTTGAACACCGCCTTAAGTCCGAGTTCTTGTGTGGTGATCCAAGAAGAAGAGTACAACCACACATTGGGCTCACTGACCCCTCTCATCCTAGTACCTCACCCCGTTCGAACCCCAAGAGTCGCAGTAGTTCGGAGTTCTGGTACGGCTGTGGCACGTTCTGCGAAGTGGATGAACGGCTTTTCAAGACCGGCTTAGGACCCTGCACACATCGTTTGAGGCTGTACTGGAACCTCGGCCGGACTTCCATACGGATCCCCCTCAGATAGGCGACTCTCTGGACTAGAACGGAGCTGTGGGCGAAATGTTGTGGTGAACATCCTCGCCGACACCCCTTGAATGGTGTCGAGGCCAAAGGCGGTAACTGATGGTCATGTGTGTGTAGTAGTACACCCCCTGCAGGGTTAACAAAACTATTCGAATAGCCGCGTCCGCGGTTAAGGACTGCTTGGAAAGCTTAGCTTGATTATTAGACAACTTGAACTGGATACTTCTAAAACACACCAAGATAAGCGTGAGTGCTATGGTGTGCTTCTCGTGGGGAACTCGAGGAAGTAACCATAGTGGTGTAATTGGTTGAAGAGATGTAGTGGACTCGTGTATGCTTCTTACCTCAAGTCTGGTACTCGTAGTTCGGGACTAGCCAAGTCAAAGCTGGCACTTCTGCAAGTGAAACCCCACCTCCCTTTACCTTGATACATGTGCATGAGTAGTATAGCTCCTACGTAAGTCTTGCTGAGTACGACTTTGTACTCACGTTTTCTTATTCTATGTTTTAGATGAACCCACCGGCCCCAATGGTGGCTTCTAACCGAAGCTCGAAGAATGAAGACTCAGACCAAGACCAAGCTAGTGTAGTCCCAGTCAGACGACTGGTTCCCTCGTGGAAGGGCTTGTTATAGAGAAGGCTTCTCTAAGCCATTTGTTAAACTTGTCTGTACTCAGACCTACTTTGCTTCCGCATGTTTGATGTAATGTTGGATCACAGACTTGTGATCTCTGTGTGCACTCTGTAAGAGTTATTAATAAATATGTATACATTGTAGAGAATTGCAATGATACCTTCTGTTCATACTAGACATGTGTGCTGCGTGTATATTTATAACATGCATGTCTTAGTATGGGTTTTCGAGACCTTAGTTATGATCTGGCTGGCGGTCTTTTATACACCAAGTGTCCCTTAGATGTGCGCAGCTTGGGGAATCGTGATGCGATTGGTCGAACTCCGTCTCATGCACACTTTGAGGTATGATCGAGCCCGCCCTAGACCCCGACTAAGTGATCGGGCTGGAGTAAGTCTATGTAAGGGTTATAATAAAATCGATAGTATGGTTGAGGTGACTTGTCTATGAGTATGGGAGTTCACCACCCATATCATTTAGACTTGTGTGCGGACGAGGAGGACCCATTTCAGTTGATCATCCGGCCTGGATGGGATGCCCCTCACGTTCGATGCTTTCCGAGAACGTTTTGTGCTTGGCGTTGTTTGCTTAGACAAGTAGGTACGGTTCTCGGCTCTCCATATGATTGTGTTGTAGCGAGTCTTGCATACGCTAACCCCGGGTCCCGACAGACTTGGTATCAGAGCAACTGTAGGATTATCAGCCTTGGCCGAAGTCGAGTCTAGCCTTCTATAGTTATATAGTTACTCTGGGTATATAAGGGAAACGTAAGGCTTCTTTTTCTCCTTACCCTCATCGTTCCGAGTTCTAAGTCACCCTCATCTTATTCTACGGGAAGATAGGACTAGGCTCACCTCTGTCTAATTAGAACATCTCGTTGTTTGCTTCCTTGTAGCCGTAGGAAAGTTGTGTCCGGTTTCCTAGCATTGTTGTAATGTTGATTTCTTACATCGTATTATGTAAGTGTTGTATCTACATTGAAAGAAAATTGTTGTCTTGCAATTACAGCCGTTATGCTATCCGAGTCATTCCAGGTTTCTTCAAAACCTGATGAATTTGCAAAATTCTTCCCTCCTTTTCGGTTGTCCTTTTAGAAGAACTTCTAGGTGGCATTCCCGACAGTTCCATAGTGTTTGATGTAGATTTTTCTCTAGAAACCTATAGTGATTCAATTGCAGCTCTTGCTCCCACTTTAGATATCTTCTAGCCAGAAGAACCACACTAACCATCGTGTTGGGGTACTTTGTTACTCTGACATATCTGTTGTAGCCCCTAGTAAACCATGGTCATCCTCAGGAAAACCATCCAGTAACCAAACTCCTTAAACCTAGCCACCCGACAGATGTGTAGAGTTCATTGTAGATCTTGCCCCAGGAACCGCACCAATTTCCAGACGCCCATACAAAATGGCCCCACGTGAGTTAGCTGAGCTTAAAACCCAACTGGAAGCTTTGTTGGAAAAAGGCTTCATCCGCCCTAGCTCATTGCCATGGGGTTGCCCCGTTCTGTTCGTAACGAAGAAAGATGGAACAGAAAGGATGTGCGTAGACTATCGCCCGCTAAATCTAGCGACGATAAAGAACAAGTACCCACTGCCCAGGATCAATGATCTTTATGATCAACTTGCAGGATCCTCTGTCTTCTCCAAGATGGATTTGAGATTAGGTTATCATCAAATCAAAATCCGAAACAAGGACATTCCAAAAACGGCTTTCACTACTCGTTATGGTCTTTACGAGTACACCGTCATGTCCTTTGGTTTGACCAATGCCCCCGCCACTTTCTCACGCATGATGAATTCGATCTTCATGGAGTACCTAGATAAATTTGTTGTAGTTTATCTCGATGACATTCTCATCTACTCGAAGAACAAAGAAGAACATGCCGAACACCTAAGGCTGGTATTGATGAAACTTACAGAGCATCTCCTGTATGCTAAATTCTCCAAGTGTGAATTTTGGCTACCAGAAGTGACCTACTTAGGCCACGTGATTTCTTCAAAAGGCATTGCTGTGAATCCCGAGAGAGTTCAGGCCGTCCTTGACTGGACTCCACCTGAATCGGTTAAGCAAGTTAGGAGTTTTCTTTGCCTAGCCAGCTATTGCCGCCGCTTCGTCGAGAACTTTTCTAAAGTTGCAAAGCCTCTGACTGAACTCCTCAAGAAAGATAAGAAATTCCTATGGACTCCCAAGTGCGAGGAAAGCTTTCAAGAGCTAAAAAGAAGATTGACTTATGCACTCGTACTTGCGCCTCCAGACACCAAAAAGGATTTCGAGATCTTTTGTGACGCCTCACGGCAAGGTTTAAGATGCATACTTCTGCAAGATAGACATGTGGTAGCTTATGCTTCACGCCAGTTGCGGCCACATGAAGAGAACTATCCTACCCATGACCTTGAACTCGCTGCCGTAGTTCATGCCCTAACAACTTGGCGACATTACCTCCTTCGTAATCGTTGTGAGATCTATTCCGACCACCAAAGCCTCAAATACATTTTCACCCAGCCAGATCTTAATCTCAGGAAAAGACGCTGGATTGAGTTGATAAAATATTATGACTTAGGAATTTCTTACACCCCAGGCAAAGCCAATGTCATGGCTGATGCACTAAGTCGTAAGTCGTATTGTAACAACCTCATGTTACAACAGTATCAACCACTTCTTCATGAGGAATTTCGAAAGCTCAATCTCGAGATTGTTCCTCGTGGTTCTCTTTTCAACTTGGTGGCAAAACCAACCCTTGAGGATCAAATCTTAGTTGCCCAGAGGCGTGCACGAGGTGTACGCCGGATCAAGGAGAACATTGCTAGCGGAGTTTCTAAATGTTTCTCCACAGATAGCAAAGAAACGGTATTCTTTGAAAATTGTTTGGTAGTACCTAAGAATAGGGAACTAAGGCAACTCATCCTCAAAGAAGCCCATGACACACCCCTCTCAATTCATCCCGTAGCACAAAAATGTACCGAGATCTACGCCAGAGATTTTGGTGGACCAGGATGAAGAGAGACATTGCTCGATTTGTTGCCGAATGTGATGTTTGTCGTCGCATTAAGGCAGAACATCAAAGACCTGCTGGTACACTTCAACCTTTGTCTATTCTAGAGTGGAAATGGGACAAAGTCGGTATGGACTTCATCACCGGCTTTCCAAAAACCCAGAAAGGAAATGATGACATCTTCGTTGTCATAGATAGGCTTTCCAAAGTTGCTCACTTCCTTCCAGTTTGCGAGTCTATAACTGCTAGCCAGTTAGCGGACTTGTATGTCTCTAGAATAGTGTCTCTTCACGGTGTTCCTTTGGAAATCAATTCTGATCGTGGTAGCCTTTTCACCTCTAGATTTTGGGGAAGCTTCCAACATGCTATGGGAACTCATCTCTCCTTTAGTACGGCTTTCCATCCTCAGTCTAGCGGTCAAGTCGAACGGGTTAACCAAATTCTTGAAGACATGCTCAGAGCTTGTGTTATCTCATTCGGAAAGAATTGGGAGAAGTCTCTTCCATTCGCCGAATTTTCTTATAACAATAGTTTTCAATCTAGTCTGAACATGGCTCCTTTTGAACTCCTTTATGGACGACGATGTCGAACACCACTAAACTGGTCAGAAACCGGTGAGAGACAATTCTTTGGACCGGACGTGATCAAGGAAGCAGAAGAGCAAGTTCGCATTGTTCGTGATCAATTGAAAGCAGCCCAGTCTCGTCAGAAAAGCTACTATGATCGTCATCATAGGCAAGAGAGCTACAATCTGGATGAGAAGGATTATCTTCGGGTTACTGCTTTGAAGGGAACCCAACGTTTCGGTATCAAAGGCAAGTTGGCCCCATGTTACATCGGACCTTTCCGCATTCTTGCCAAACGTGGAGAAGTTGCCTACCAACTTGAACTACCCCCGCACCTTTCCCGAGTACATGATGTATTCCATGTGTCCCAACTCAGGCGTTGCTTCAAGGACCCCATCCGCGAAGTCGACCATGAAACGCTTGATCTCCAAGATGACCTTTCTTATCGAGAATACCCCGTTCGTGTTCTTGATTCAGCAGAGCGTGTCACTCGCCGACAGAAGATCAATTTCCTCAAAGTTCAATGGTCACATCACTCCGAGAAAGAAGCAACATGGGAAAGAGAAGACCGTCTCCGTGCCAAATACCCCTCCTTCCTCTCGCAGACTTCTGAATCTCGGGACGAGATTCTTTTGAGTGGGGGCGAGTTGTCAGAACCCCAACTTAGGTAAGTGCTAGCGTTTTATTGTGCCTTTGCATCATGCTAAAATTCAAAAGAAAATTCAAAAATGGGGAAAATAAAAGCCCTAAGAAATTAAATCAAAAGGCCAGATAAAAATTTCTTCCAAAAATTCCTCTGGTATTTTTGAAATGTCTTATAAATATGCATGATGACATCTAAAGTGAAGTGGGTCCCACTGCATGCACCAAGATTTGTCAAAAATTCCAAATAGGCCTTGGTAATTAATAAATACCCTATTTGAAATAAAATTCAAATTATTTGAATTTTAAAAGTGCTCAAAATTTATGAGTGGCTAGCTCTATATTTTATGAGGCCACATAAAAATTTGGGGCATTTTATAAAATGCCTTGGTATTTTTACAAGAGCAAAACAAAAGAAACAGAAAAGTTTAAAAAGAAAAGGAAAGCAGGAGCTTACCAGACGCCCACAAGCGAGGCCCACTCACCTGTGCCACGGCCCAGCCCACCGGGGACGCCTTGTCTTCTTCCTCCCCGCTGAGCCAAGCTGCTCGGTGGAGGGCAGAGCAAGGCCACGGCGACACGGCGACGCCCACCCTCTTCTAGGCCACCCCCTGCCTCCTTATCTCGCCACGCAGACGCCCACGTCGCCCCCTCTCCTCTTTCCCCTCGCAGAGACGAGCTCCCGTTCTTCCTCCTCGCCAAATCCCTCACGTGACCGTAGCCTAGCCGGAGCACGGCGACGCCCCGACGCGGAGTCTAAAGCCCTCGAGCTCCGTCGACTTGTCCAACACGTCTGCAGCCGTCGTCTACGTCGAGCCACTGCGCCAATCGAAGCTCAGCGCCCCTGGAGACGTCGCCAGCATCAATTCCTCGCCGCCGGTCGCCGAGGAGCTCAACGGCGATTCCTCCACCGTCCGGTGAGCCCGTTTAGTTTAGGAGTTAACCCCCCCCCTCCCCCCCCCCCCCCCCCCCGTTAATCCCCCTTAGAGACACTGACAGTGGGGCCCAGAGCCCCCTAATCCCTGGTTAGTTTAAAACTAACCGGGTTAGTTAACCAGTGAGGCTGACCAGTGGGACCCCCCCTGTCAGGCCAGCCATGACGTCAGCCTGGTGTCACTCTGACGCAGTAAAGCTTTTAAATCTTTTTATATA
The DNA here is from genome assembly GCA_950022295.1 of Bromus sterilis. Lineage (NCBI taxonomy): Eukaryota > Viridiplantae > Streptophyta > Magnoliopsida > Poales > Poaceae > Bromus > Bromus sterilis. Next base: position 213,483,406 of record OX465598.1, on the reverse strand, counting down.
ATTCCAGAAATTACAGAAAATGGCCAAAACTTCAATAAATCATAGAAAATTCATTTTAACTCCAAATTGGACAAATAATATGTCTAAAATTATCAGAAAAATACAAGGATTATGAATATGCAAAAAAAATTCATGTTTGACCATTTTAAAATGGGTGATTAGTAGCAAACATGCATATGGATCCTTTTCAAATTCAAATTTGGAGTGATTTTGCAAATGATTTTGCAACACCCTCAATTCAAATTGATTCATCCACACATCAGAAACATTATCTCAACTATACCTCATCACTTCATGATCAACCTTTTCAAATGAACTTTCATGCATTCAAATGCATTTGAAATTCATCGATCAATCAAATGGAGTTTGAATTTGCATTTCAAATGCAATATACTCCTTTTAAATGGAATGCTCAACACATCAGTACCATGAACATCACCATTACAATCTTATTCATGTGATTGTGCATTGTACATTATGTTGATCCTATGATTGTCATGTTGCTGATAGAAGTGGAGCCGGAACCCGAGATCACCCCCGTCGTTGAAGACCCCGTGACTGAAACTCGTCAGCAAGGCAAGCAAACCCCCATTGATCATGTCGATAAAATCCCACTTCCCTCTCATGTCTCGCTTATGCATTGTTTAGGATGATCACCATGATAACGTTTCTATCGGATAGTTGAACCCATATCCTTTGCATGACCTATCATCTTGTCACAATAGTAAGCAAACCACAATCCTAGCAGATGTAAGAGTTGGTTGATATCATGTGGCCCCTGCAACTGTTACTGCTTATTGCATGCTTAGTGGTACAACGAGGTTGCTTTTGATGTGAGTCGGGATGATGATAAACATGGTGTTGATGAAAGTGAAATGTGTTGGTGAATCTACCCTAATACAAGGTGAACGATGAGAGGCTGTGTAGGAGTATGCAGTGGGTTGTCTCGTTGTACACCGCCTTAAGTCCGAGTTCTTGTGTGGTGATCCAAGAAGAAGAGTACAACCACACATTGGGCTCACTGACCCCTCTCATCCTAGTACCTCACCCCGTTCGAACCCCAAGAGTCGCAGTAGTTCGGAGTTCTGGTAGGGCTGTGGCACGGTCTGCGAAGTGGATGAACGGCTTTTCATGACTGGCTTGGGACCCTGCACACATCGTTTGAGGCTGTACTGGAACCTCGGACGGACTTCCATACGGATCCCCCTCAGATAGGCGACTCTCTGGACTAGAACGGAGCTGTGGGCGAAGTGTTGTGGTGAACATCCTCGCCGACACCCCTTGAATGGTGTCGAGGCCAAAGGCGGTAACTGATGGTCATGTGTGTGTAGTAGTACACCCCTGCAGGGTTAACAAAACTATTTGAATAGCCGCGTCCGCGGTTAAGGACTGCTTGGAAAGCTTAGCTTGATTATTAGACAACTTGAACTGGATACTTCTAAACCACACCAAGATAAGCGTGAGTGCTATGGTGTGCTTCTCGTGGGGAAGTCGAGGAAGTAACCATAGTGGTGTAATTGGTTGAAGAGATGTAGTGGACTCGTGTACGCTTCTTACCTCAAGTCTGGTACTCGTAGTTCAGGACTAGCCAAGTCAAAGCTGGCACTTCTGCAAGTGAAACCCCACCTCCCTTTACCTTGATACATGTGCATGAGTAGTATAGCTCCTACGTAAGTCTTGCTGAGTACGACTTTGTACTCACGTTTGCTTATTCTATGTTTTAGATGAACCCACCGGCCCCGATGGTGGCTTCTAACCGAAGCTCGAAGAATGAAGACTCAGACCAAGACCAAGCTAGTGTAGTCCCAGTCAGACGACTGGTTCCCTCGTGGAAGGGCTTGTTATAGAGAAGGCTTCTCTAAGCCATTTGTTAAACTTGTCTGTACTCAGACCTACTTTGCTTCCGCATGTTTGATGTAATGTTGGATCACAGACTTGTGATCTCTATGTGCACTCTGTAAGAGTTATTAATAAAGATGTATACATTGTAGAGAATTGCAATGATACCTGTTGTTCATACTAGACATGTGTGCTGCGTGTATGTTTATAACATGCATGTCTTAGTATGGGTTTTCGAGACCTTAGTTGTGATCTGGCTGGCGGTCTTTTATACACCAAGTGGCCCTTAGATGTGCGCAGCTTGGGGCATCGCAATGCGATTGCTCGAGACTCCGTCTCGTGCACACTTTGAGGTATGATCGAGCCCGCCCTAGACCCCGACTAAGTGATCGGGCTGGAGTAAGTCTATGTAAGGGTTATAATACAATCGATAGTATGGTTGAGGCGACTTGTCTATGAGTATGGGAGTTCACCACCCATATCATTTAGACTTGTTTGCGGACGAGGAGGACCCATTTTAGTTGATCATCCGGCCTGGATGGGATGCCCCTCACGTTCAATGCTTTCCGAGAACGTTCTGTGATTGGCCTTGTCTGCTTAGACAAGTGGGTACGGTTCTCGGCTCTCCATATGATTGTGTTGTAGCGAGGCTTGCATACTCTAACCCCGGGTCCCGACATACAGCCCGAAGGTTTTGTCGATCCAGAGAATGCTAGTAAGGTATGCAAACTTCATAAATCCATTTATGGATTCAATAAAGCATCTGAGAGTTGGAATATTTGTTTTAAAGAGATTGTCAAATTGTTTGGTTTCATCGAGAACGAAAAGGAACCTTGTGTGTTCAAGAAGTTTAGTGGGAGCGCAATCGTATTTCTAATCTTATATGTGGATGACATATTATTGATTGGGAATGACATTCCAATGCTGGAAGCTTTCAAGGACTCATTGAAAAATAGTTTTTCAATGAAGGACTTGGGAGAAGCAGCTTACATTTTGGGAATCAAGATATATAGAGATAGATCAAGGAGGCTTATTGGATTAAGCCAGAGTACGTATATTGACAAGGTGTTGAGAAGGTTCAACATGCATGAGGCTAAGAAAGGGTTCTTGACTGCGTCACATGGCATTCATCTAAGCAAGACTCAGGGTCTATCAACTCTTGATGAGCAAAGACGCATGGATAAGATTCTGTATGCTTCGGCCATCGGGTCTATCATGTATGCTATGCTATGTACTCGTCAAGATGTTTTCTATGCTCTAAGTGCTACGAGAAGATACCAGGCTAATCCAGGCGAGAGCCACTGACAGCAGTTAAGAGCATCCTAAAGTACATGAGAAGGACTAAGGATATGTTCCTAGTTTATGGAGGTGAGGATGAGCTCGTTGTAAAGGGTTACACCGATGCTAGTTTCCAAACCGACAGGGATGACTTTCGTTCACAATCTGGTTATGTGTTCATTTTGGATGGAGGTGTAGTGAGCTGGAAAAGTTCCAAGAAAGAGACGCTAGCTGAATCTACAACAGAGACCGAGTACCTTGCAGCTTCTGAAGCTTCAAAGGAAGGTTTTTGGATAAGGGATTTCATTTCCCTACTTGGTGTGGTTCCAGACTTGGCAAACCCGTTGGACCTCTATTGTGATAATAGTGGTGCCATTGCACAGGCCAGGGAGCCAAGGCATCACCAGAAATCCAAGCACATAGAAAGGCGTTATCATCTCATACGACAATTCATAGATGTTGGTAATTTAAATGTATGCAAAGTACACACAGATGCAAACGTTGCTGATCGTTTGACGAAGCCTCTCCCGATGCCGAAGCATGAGGTGCACGTAAGAGCCATGGGCCTTTGATGCATAACTGATTGACTCTAGTGCAAGTGGGAGACTGTTGGAGATATGCCCTAGAGGCAATCATGTTATGATGTTATCTCCTTATGTATTCATGAGTTATTTTTATTGTCCTTGAACATCATCACTGATGTGTATCAATAAGTATGTGAATTGTTTGTGAGACCATATATTCTATGATGATTGTTCTAATGGTCCCTAGTTGATAAGGTTATGCGGACACATATCCTTGGATAGTATATGATTCGGTTGATGACTATGTTTCACAAGTCATGAGCATGGAGATGCTACCGATAGTATGAACTTAGTGATGGGATCACTGAGTTGGACAGAGACCCACTTTGAGACGCGGCGAGATATTGTCATCCGTTATTCTCAATAGAATGTATATGCCATGTCCTAGACCTGAGGTCCTCACATGTTCTCGGGATGAGGAATGAATCACTTAGGGACTATAAAACGCTACACCATAACTGGGTAGTTATAAAGTTATCTTACGGGTGAGTCATGATACATGACGCGAGACATGGTTGATCAAGATGGGATTTGCCCCTCCACCATGGAGAGATATTCTCTAGGCCCTGTCGAGTGATAAGATTCAGAAAGCATGGCCATGCGACATGGGTTAAGTGTTAACCCGGTTCAGGAATCTATATCAAGGTTTTGATAAGAGAGGTCAAGCTATCACAAGGGTGACAAGTACTCGCCTTGAGCTTGACAACATATATCGTGCGGTAAAAGGAATGTTGCATATGACACTTTGTAATGGTTCATCTTATGACTTTACGCCTATATGGGAGTGGCACGTTCTGCTAGGAACCGCTACCGACTATCGAACCAGATGTGATCCGGGTCGTATCCATGTATACATGAACCAATAGGGTCGTGTGCTTAAGGGGAAAGGAGCCCATTCGGATGTGATCCGAATGGAATATGGACGGAGGGTCCGGATTTCCTCAAGGGTTCAGGCCATTCCACGGGCGCCTATATAAGGACTAGGGCGAATCCCGAAGGGGTACAGGTCAGACTACAACCCTAGACGCCACTCCACCTCCAGGCCGAGCCGTCGGACCTAGCAGTCCGCCGCCCGGCACTCCTCCTTGTACGTGTGCATCCCTTGGAGGCTCCGCACTTGTGGTGCTTGGACGAGCTGTTCGCGGGATCGGATCGCGGCACTCCGTTTGTGGGATTGGTTCAAGGGATTCGAGGAGCATCCGCCGAAGCGCATCACCAACTCCCCTTCCGCTGTCGTCACTGCGCGTCTAGTGGTAATCCCTCATCACGTAGTTCTTCTCCATCAGCAAGATCTTGGTTGTGCGCAGTAGAAATTTTAATTTAGCGCTAGTGTAGCGTACCGCATGCCACAACAGAGGAGTGTATGGGGTTTTGTGTTGGATATGTGCCCTAGAGGCAAATTAATAAAGATATTTTTCACATATTCATTTTGTTCATAATATGTTTAATACTATGCTAGAACTGTATTGCTTGGAAACACTAATACACGTGTAGTATAAACACCCGTCCCTAGTTATACTCATGTATACTAGCTCATTGGGCAATCGATGATCATGGTTTCCTGATCATGAGGTACGAACCGCCTATTGACAATGAGGTCATATCATTAGGAGAATGATGTGATGGACACACACCCATCTAAGGCATTGCGATGTGATCAAGTCACATGGTTCAGCATTGCGATGACTTTGTAACATATGACTTAGTCCTTAGACCATAATGATCATACGTAATTGCCATCTGTTAGGAAGCTTTGATTTGCATCCACCGCCTGACTAAAATATGCTAGACATAAAGGTGTACTTTGGGAATTCCGAAATAGATATGTTGATGAGTATGCAAATAGATCAAAGCGGGCTTTGTTAGTCCATGTGACAGAAAGGTACTCTGGGCCCACTCGGTTATACTGCATCAACAGCTTGCAAGCAAGTGACTAGGTCACAAGAGATGTAATAGGCATGGACGAGTAAACTTCTTTGTTGAGAACGAGGTATGAACTGCGTATAAGGATACTGACGATCAAACCCCGGACAAACAAAGTACCGCACGACAAAGGGATCATGTCTTATCGTTAACTGATTGCATAAGCGATTGAAGTTCATTCGATGGAAGCGCAGGAGATATCAAGGATTGTAACAAGGTCCAATTGATTAATCATTGATCGAAAAGAGTGTCTTGATCATGTATGTTGTTTCCCGGACCGTAGGGTGTCACACTTAAGGGGTAATCGATGCATTAGGAAAGATTCAGAATCATCGGTGAAAAAGAAGAGAGCACCAGAATTGTTCTGGGAATTACCGAAAGATGTTGTGGATATTTTGAAAGGTTCAAAATAAAGTTTCATTATATTTAATAATGTTTTATTATTTAATTGTCTGAATTAAATATTTAAATAAATTAAAATAATGGAAAATGGCTAATTGGCCATATGGGGCCAATTAGGGGAGGAGGGGGTTCCCCCCTTGGGCTTGGCGCCAAGGGTGTGGCCCATCCCCCCCCTTGGGGGTTTAGTTTCACATGGGGGAGGGGAGGAGGTTCACCCTCCCCTTGGCCTATATAAGGAGGGGTAGACCCCCCCCCCATTTTTCCATACAACTTTAAATACCTCTCTCTCTTTCTCCTACCTTGAGCGGACTCCCCTTGTTTATAGTTCGCACCTGGTTGGGAGTCCTCCACCAAAGCACGTCACGGCTCTGCTGGAGTCGGGATCCGAATCCATCTTCTTTCCGCTGCTCGCCTGGTTCGGAGCCCAAAGGGAACATCGATTGCAATGTACGTGTGTAATCCCCTCGAGGCACTACACTTGTGGTGCTACTTCATTGCCGGAGGTCGCCAAGATTCTTCATCACCGGTGGTCTTCTACATGATAGGGAGGTCATAGGTTCAGAGTCTATGCCAACCACGTTTGTAGAACGTTTCCCTCTTTCGATCTTCAAAGGTATGAACACCGATTCCCTCTGTTACTTTACATCGACATATCATATATCTTGGGTTCGGGTATCGTAGGTTGGAAAATTATTGTTTTCTGTCCTGTATCCCAATAGTGGTATCATGAGCTAGCTATGCGTAGATGTATTTTACAGGTAGAACACATTGACGATGTGGGAATCAATTATCCATTTGTTACCCTCCCACGTGTACTCATTTAGCGTTGCGGCAATGTCCTGATGAAGAGGCCCCGACCGACCTTACGCGTTTACACGAGACTGGTTCCACGCTTGAAATATGGCTTGTACAATATAAGTGGCTCAGGGGGTGTATGTCTCTCTAACATTAGCGACGCGAAGATGATTGCAACGGAGGGCCTCGACAGGGGTGTAATAGAGACAATTGTGGAATTGGTGTTGTGGCATGATTTCGCATGATAGAAATGTTTCTCTCTATCGAAACCCCTAGCAGCCACGTAAAACATGCAAAAGATAAAGTAGAAGGCATTTAACTTTAATTTGCATGAAGGGGGGTCATAGCATGTATGATTTATAGTTGTACTTCATGTTTTTGCTACTATGGTAGATATAACGACGGTACCATAAATACGATCATCTCTCTCAATACCAGTATTGTGTTCTCCCTTAATGGGCACCGCCTGGAAGGATCTCCCTTACGACCGATATGCCAGAAATGGATGTCATGCGTAATAAACGGTGTTCTCATGAGGTTGGGTTTGGCAAGCCTAGCATATGTAGATATGGCCTTGCTAAACAACTAACATTAAGGTCAGATGGCAGGCTTGGCGTATGTAGATGCGGGCCTGGAACACAGAAGATCGAAAGATCGAGCACGAGTCACATAACTGATGTGATTGGCATGATGGCCTACCTTAGCCACATACTGATGGCCGTGATGATCGGGGGAGGTATGAGGTTATATGATTGTATGATCACTTAGTTAAATTGAGAGGTGTTTTTCTAAGTGTGAGCTTTCTAGAATTTAAGTTGAAATTGAAACTCCACACTGTGAACAAAAGTCTAAATTTGTATCTTTGTGAATCACCATTGTAGATGACAGCACCACGTCCCTCATTCAACTTAGCGTCATTCCTAGAGAAATACAAACTGAAAACTGATGGGTCAAACTTCACCAACTGGTTCCACACTCTGAGGATTCTCCTCGTTCCCCTCAAAATGGCATACGTACTAGAGGCCGCATTAGGTGATGAACCACCAGAAGCTGAAAGCCAGGATGAGAAGAATGTCTACCTCTCCAAGGCTGATGATTACAACCTTCTCCAGAGTGGAATGCTCTATTCCATGGAGGTTGATTTGCAGAAGCGCGTTGAGAGGATGGGTGCTTATGTGATTATCACCGACCTCATAGCCGTCTTTGCACCTCAAGCCAGGGCTGAAAAATACGAGGCTTCTGAAGCCTTCTTCTCGGCTAAGATGGATGAGCACAGCAGTGTTAGTGAGCACGTGGTCAAAATATCTGGCTATTTTCAACGTCTGAATGCTCTAGAATGTCAGATTTCGGATGAACTTGTTGTTGATAAGGTACTGCAATCGCTACCCCCTAGCTACAAAGGCTTTGTGCTGAACTACAACATGCAAGGGATGAATAAGACCCCTTCTGAGTTGTTCGCCATGCTGAAAAGTTTTGAGGTTGAGATCAATAAGGACCATGATGTATTCATGGTCAACAAGACCACTGAATTCAAGAAGTCTGGCAAAAGGGAGAAGGGAAAGAAAGGAGGCCCTAAACCATCAAGAAGGATGGCAAGTCAGTTGTCACTCATCCAAAGGCACCTAAACCTGGACCTAGGCCTGGAGTTGAGTGCTTCTACTGCAAGGGTGATGGCCACTGGAAACGCAACTGCCCCAAGTACCTAAAGGACAAGAAGGCTGGCAAGATTGCCAAGAGAGATGAAGGTATATTTGATATACATATTGCTGATATTTTCTTAACAAGCGTCGGGAGCACTTCCTGGATATTTGATACAGGATATGTTGCTCATATTTCTAACTTTGTTCAGGGATTAAGGAATAAGCGACGTTTGATGAAAGATGAAGTGACGATGCGCGTGGGCAACAGCTGTCAAGTTGAAGTATTGGCTGTCGGCACGAAGCATCTTAGTCTCCCTTCGGGATTAGTTTTGATTTTGAACAAATGCTACTATGTACCCGCATTGAATGTGAACATCGTTAGTGGTTCTTGCTTGAAGAAATACCACTATTCTTTTAAGTCAGATACAATTGGTTGTGCGATTTATAAGAGTAATGTGTTTTATGTTCACGCACCGGAAAGAAATGGTTTATTCATACTTAATCTCGATTATGATGTATGGCATATCAACAATATAAATGTCAAAAGATTAAAGCCTAGTGGAGAAGAGCACATGACGATGTGGCATTGTCGACTTGGTCATATTGGTATAAAGCGCATGGAGAATCTTCATAAAGATGGACTTCTGGAGTCATTGGATTTTGGATCATTTGACACATGTGAACCATGCCTAATGGGCAAAATGACAAGGATTCCATTCAATGGAACAATGGAACTTGCGGCGGACTTATTAGGGATCATACATATAGATGTATGTGGACCTATGAACGTCCCCACACGAAGTGGTCTTCATTACTTCATGACCTTCACTAATGATTTGAGCAGATATGGGTATATTTACTTGATGAAACACAAGTCTGAAACCTTTGAAAAGTTCAAGTAATTTCAGAGTGAGGTCAAGAATCAACTCAGGAAAAAAATCAAGCACATTCGATCCGATCGAGGAGGCGAGTATTTAATTCACGAGTTTGGCAATCATCTAAAGGCTTGTGGCATTGTACCACAACTTACGCCGGCAGGAACAACTCAACGGAATGGTGTGTCCAAATGACGTAATCGAACTCTATTGGATAGTGTACGATCGATGATGGCTCATACCGACTTACCTGTGTCATTATGGGGGTATGCATTAGAAACCGCCGCTTACGTTCTTAATAGGGCACCATCCAAATCCTTAAAGACAACCCCATTTGAGGAATGGTAAGGCAAGAAGCATGCGTTGTCTCACCTGAAGATTTGGGGTTGTGAGGCTTATGTTAGGAAACTTCAGCCTGACAAGCTCGAATCTAAGGCGAACAAGCTCATCTTTGTAGGCTATCCAAAGGAAACTTGTGGATACACCTTCTACAATCCGTCTGAGGTCAAAATGTTTGTCGCCAAGACTGGAAGCTTTCTTGAGAAAGAATTTCTTTCAAAAGAATTGAGTGGGAGGAAAATAGACCTCAATGAACCGATTGACCAATCACTCCAAATGGAAGATAGGGCAACAAAAATTGTTCTGGAACCATCTTCCATAGTGGGAGCTGAAGAGAATGGTCAACACGACATTCATAACGATCATGACATAAATGATGATCATGATGAAAATGAAGAGGAACCTATTGTGCCTTGTAGGTCATCAAGAATTCGTCAAGCTACTGAGTTTTACGGACAACTTGTGAATGCAGTCACGTTGAATGAACTTGACGAACCTACGAGCTACAAAGAAGCAACGGAAGGACCCCAGTCCGAGAAATGGCTAGAAGCCATGAGATGTGAAATAGACTCTATGCATATCAACAAAGTAAGGACTTTGGTGGATATTCCTGAGGACCGAAAGGTCGTCGAGAATAAATGGATATTCAAGAAAAAGACTGACGCAGACGGAAACGTTTTTGTCTATAAAGCTCGACTTGTCGCGAAAGGGTTCCGACAAATTCAAGGAGTTGACTATGAGGAGACATTCTCTCTGTAGCAATGATAAAGTCTATTCGGATTTTACTAGCAATAGTTGCCTACCATGATTACGAGATATGGCAGATGGACGTGAAAACCGCGTTCCTTAATGGTAACATTGAGGAAGAGTTGTACATGGTGCAACTGGAAGGTTTCATTGATCCAAAGAATGCTGGTAAAGTGTGCAAGCTTCAACGGTCCATCTATGGGTTGAAGCAATCATCCCGGAGCTGGAACCTTTGATTTGATGAGGTGATCAAAGCGTTTGCATTTGTCCAAAAGTTCGAAGAGTTCCGTGTCTATAAGAAACTGAGTGGGAGCTCTGTAGCATTCCTTGTGTTGTATGTCGACGACATATTACTGATAGGGAACGATAAAAAATTCTTAGAATAAGTGAAGTAATACTTGAATGGGAAATTTTCTATGAAGGAGCTAGGTGAAGCCGCGTACACACTAGGCATTAAGATCTACAGGGATAGACCAAATCGCCTATTGGCCTTGAGTCAAAGAACTTATATTGAGAAAATATTGAAAAGGTTCAGTATGGATAACACCAAGAGAGGTCTCTTGCTAGTTATAAAATGAATTAAGTTAAGTTTGACTCAATGTCCAACGACAGCAAAAGAAAAGGAGGAAATGTCCTCAAAGCCCTATTGATACGTACAAAATGCATCACTATTTTATATTGTAAATTTTTTTTAATTTTAAGGACTGTGAAGCATGAGCTCCACATTATTTTATTGAATAGTAAAAGAAGTACAAAGAGAGAACCTCAGTTCTCAAAGTAAAACATGGAAAATTACAGGGTGGGGGGATACTTACCTACTCTAACTAGAGCATACTATTGATCCAATCTAGCAACTGAGATCTAGTATCTCCCTGAAATCTATGTGAAAGCAGGGTGATGTCATGCACAAAGTGCCTTCTCCAGGTACGAAAAGCAACTCTTTCATTCCTGAAGGTCTTCCCATTCCTGACTAGCCAAATACCCCAAGAAGCAGTGGGCATAACTTCCATGAAGAAGGGGTGACCAAAAGAAAGTCAGGCCTGCTGGAGACAATCATGAACATTCTCAACAGTAGACCATTCAATTTGCAGATAGGTCCACACTCTGGTGCTAAAGTTACAAGTAAAGAACAGATGTAATTTGTCATCATAAACCTGAGTAGGGCATAGCACACAGTAGTTGTCTTCAGCAGCAGATCTCCAGTGCCTTCTCACCAAGAGATCTTTAGTGTTCAGTCTATCAAAAAGTAACAGCCAACCAAAGACCTTGATCTTCATTGTACATTTGCTTTTCCATAATTTGGTGCAAGAATTGTCATTCTGGATGTTGGAGTGCATGAGAGTATAGAAACCTTTCGCAGTGAATCCATATTTACCAGGCCAAACCCAAGATTCATGGGGATGGGAAGGTCTTTGCGTCACACTTAGCCAATCTCTGAGAGCAAAGTATTCAGTTGCAGCCTTTTGAGAAAGGGGTAAGTGAAAAAGATGTTGCTCCCCCTTAGTGTTGAGAAAATCATGCACAGGGATCTTGTCATCTAGGACAAAGGAGAAAAGGTGTGGAAGTCTGTCTCTGAGGGGTCTATATGACTTGTTAATGATCCAACCATCAGACCAAAAAATCAAAGAATCTCCAGAGCTCACCCTGACTGAAGCTACAGGCCTATATAGATCAGAGAGTCGCATGATATCCCTCCACCAAAATGAACCACAAAGAACAGTGGCATGGGCCACATTTCCTTCATGGTATGAGTTCCATATGAGAGAAACCCAGAGGATATCCTCTTTGTTGTAGAACTTATGAAGGTGTTTTAAAAGGACAGCTTTATTTTGCAACTGTAGGTTGATGATTCCCAATCCTCCTTTGTTCTTTGGTCTACAGACCAAGTCCCAAGAAGCAAGAGACTGTCTAGGTATTTCAGAGTTACCCCTCCACAGGCACTGCCTCTATATGCGCTCAATCTGTTTGAAGATACCCTGAGGGATAGCTAGACTGCCAAGAAAATAAATGGGCATGGAAGATATGACAGAGTTCAGAAGCTGCAGTCTTGCACCTTGATTAAGCATTGCAGAGCTAGCAGATAATCTTCTCTCTATCCTGTCTACCAGAGGCATCAGATCCTGAATTGTGGGTTTAGTGGTGCCCAAAGGCAAGCCCAAATAGGTAAAAGGTAGTTGTCCAATGCTACAACCCAAAACAACAGCCATGCTAGAAGAATCCTCCACAGAAACATTTAATGGAACCATAGATGACTTGCTGAAGTTGACCTTAAGCCCAGTTGATAGGTGAAAGTCATTCAACATCTCTTTCAGAGCCAGCAGCTGTCTCTCTTCATCATGGACCACTAAAATGGTATCATCCGCATACTGATTAATGGGAAAGTATGGATCATGAGATGGAATAGGCAAGGAAAAAAGGCCATTGTGTAGCATGTTGTTCACCACAGATTGGAGCAAATCAGCTGCCAACACAAAAAGTAGAGGGGACAAAGGATCACCCTGCCTGACTCCCCTTCCGCAGTAAAATTGGTTGCCTGGAACTCCATTTAATAAAATGGAAGATGATCCAGAGCACATGATATCCCTAATCCATCCAATCCACTTATCAGAAACCCCTTTGTGCTGAAGAACTTTTAAGATGACCTCATGCTCAATTGTGTCAAAAGCTTTAGCAAAATTCAGTTTGAGAATGAGCAAAGGTTTCTTAGATTGTTTACACTGGTGAATATATTCAAAAGCCCAGGCAATACAGTCCTGGATGGATCTTGATTTGAGAAATCCATACTGGTTCATGTGGATGCATCTCAGGATGACTTTCTGAAGTCTGTTAGAGATATGGGCCTAAAATCATTAATGCAGACAGGGGCAAGCATCTTTGGGATCAAAGCAATAAGGGATCCATTCAAACACTCCAACTTTAAATTACCAGAAGCAAACTGATTAAGAAGGTCCATGAAATCAGATTTGATAGTAGGCCAACATTTTTTCAGAAACAATCCATTAAAGCCATCAGGCCCAGGTGCTCTATCCACAGGCATGTCCTTCAGAACAGAGTCAATTTCAACTTGAGTGAATGGTGCATCTAGATCTTGCAATCTATCCACTGGAGATAGGAGGAGAGCTAAATCAAACTTCATTTGGATTTCCTAAGCAACACCAATTCTGTCTCTGAAAGAATTCCACAGTAGCCCTGCCATAAGCTCATGATCAGTAAGAGTAGACCCATCAGGAGCCTGGAGACTAGAAGTGGAATTTTTTTCTCAATATTTCAGATGCCATAGCATGGAAAAATTTGGAGTTTTCCTCACCAACTCTGATGTCTCTCATGGTGCACCTTTTCTTCCAGTAGAGAAACTGGAGCTTGAGCAGATGTTCATGATGTGATTTCACAATTTGTCTGAAGTTGAATTCAGGCCTAGTTAAAGTTCTCAATTCTTCCAACATGTCAAAAGCAAGCACAAATTGAGAGCATCTTGCAATGTTCCTTTTTAGGGAGGCTGCATTTCTGGCCCATTTTTCAGGTGAAATCTCAGCCACTTAAAAAATTTGGAAAGGACAGTAGCAGTAGAGCTTACACCAGGCAAAGGGGCATTCCAAGAGCTCGCAACACATTCATAAAACCCAGGTAATTCAGCCCAGTAATTCTCAAACCTGAATAAATTGCTTTGGGGGATTGTTGTATCAATGGATACAATGCAGGGTACATGATCAGAAGATGTTTTGGCCATAGGAAGAACAATTGTATTGGGGTAACTAGATATCCAGGAGCTTGAAGTGAAAAACCAGTCCAATTGCTCCAACAGAGGATCTTCCTGCATGTTAGACCAGGTATAGGCCCTTCCCTTGAGAGGTATTTCAAGAACCCCCAGGTGTCCAATGATCTCATTGAACAGGAAAATATCATTGATGTTACCCCCTGGCCTGTTTCTGTTTTCAAGAGATCTGATGAAATTAAAATCCCCAAGCAGCAGCCAATTTTCATCATCAGGTATATGAAGATTATAGAGCCAGTAGACAAAATCATCACGTAAAGTACCCTGGCAAGGACCATACACCAAGACCAAAGTCCAAGTCTCAGTATTATGCATGGATGTAAAGGAAACAGTGATTACAAAATGCTTGGAGTCAATTAGCGACCCAGAGAACATTGAAGAACACCACACCACAATTATACCACCCGAAGCGCACACAGAGGGGGAGAAAGCAAAGTGGTCAAAGCGTCTTGGGCAAAAAATTCTCACAAGTCGTAGATCAAAGTTTTCACATTTGGTTTCCTAAAGACGAACGATAGAACAGCCACTTTCTTAAATTTTAAGACGAACAGCGCGTTGTCTAGCTTCTGAATTTAAACCACGGACATTCCAACAGAGCACACGCCAATTACGATAATTTGTACTATTCATTAAGACCATGTAAACCAGTAGTAACTACCACCTCTGCGTAATAGAGAGGTAAAAGTACGAAGCTGATAGTTTGATAAGTAAAGTTAAACCAAACCAGGTACAAAAGACAAAAGTACCCCTCCATAACAAACAGAACTAAAGCTGAACTAATCATGGGAAACATTGGGGTTTTGTTCAGCAAACGGCCCAGCCATAAGCTTAGTCGTGGTTAGTTCTTCAGGGGCTATGCCCAGGGAGGCGCCCAAATCCTGCCTAGCGTGTATGGGTGTCGGTGGTGGAAGAACAGCTTCAGAGGAAGCTTTATCATCTTGATCACCTTGGTCTTCAGAAGCAGGATTCATGCGCTGCTTTTTGGCCTTTGGTTGTCTCATTGGTGTGTGCTTCAGGGGGACTGCAGAGACTGGCTTAAACCCCGAACGCTTGGCAGAGCTTCTCGTGATGCGACGTGAGGAGAAATCCTCATCCTCGCGGACTAGAGAAGACCTGGTCTGGCGCCTGCGTTTTGTGGGTACAGTCTTGCAGACAGCAACAAAATGGATTTGGTCGTGCATAGGTGCAGAGACACTTGATGCATTGGCCGACAATTCCAGAAGCAGAGGTGTATTTTCAGAGTTAATTTCCTCCATGATGACATTGTCAGATGGCATGAACTCAATCCAATCTCCCATAGGGGACATTGCATCAGGTAGAGGAAATAGGTCCAGACCCCTGGGGATGATGTTCATAGCGAGAACTAGCATCAAATTGGAAAAAGATCTCTCCCAAATCATATGCGGGGGAAGGACAGGTCCAAAGACATCAGGGGCTCACTGAACTGGATCCAAGTCAATCACCGGGGGTTGATATACAACCATAGCCCAATCATTTACATCCTGGACAGGATCCTGAACCACATTTTGAGGTGCAACATGATGTTGCACCTGAACAACAACCACATCCTCAGAATCAGAGGAGCTGCTACTGTCCATGGAGGGATTGAGCACCATGGAATTCTGATCTTGTGGGGGCAGCACATCATGGATGACATTATCATCAGCCACCTCTTCATTCCATGCACGCCAGCCCTCATCCACAGGAACTGCCTCATCATTGGGAGCATCATTGTTCACCTGCTGTTGCACTTGTGCATCGTTCCATCCCAGGGCAGGATAGGGTGGTAATCCCCACATAGGTGCAGGAGGCGCAATATGACCAGGCATTGGGTGAGGATTGACGTCCAGGGGCATGATATCCTCATCAACGGGTAGAGTAGCATCAGAAAAGTTGGCAGTCAAAATATAAATTGGGGCCATCCATGAGACCACAGTTCCTCCCCAAGCAACAAATTCACGAAAGACCACATCTCTTGGCACCAAAGAATTATCAGGGAATGAAGCATTAACAAGTGATCAAACCAAACGCCTATCAACGGAGTCCCAGGAGAGAAACTGTCCAAAAGTGCCGACCACCTCAGACAGAAAGCGAGTATTGCGATAATCCAAGGGGACTCCAATAAACATCAACCATCTAGTTTGATGTCCATGAACTGCACGGAAACCTTCCTCTTGATTGTGTGGGATGAAACGGACAAAGATTTCATCTCCCTCCTCATCAAGCCCAAGTGCAAACGGCGCATGCTAGGTGAAAGAAGCTCTAATGACCGGGCTCTGAACCTCAAAAAGACCAACGCCCTGAAACCAAGTTTGGGCAGAGGGGACAATCACCTGAAGCTCCTGGGTGAGGAAGTGAATAAATTTCTCTCTGCGGACCCCAACCAGATGGGCCGGCGGGTGCGGTTCAACGATCGCCACCATGTATAGCTCATGCATCCTTGGAGGCGGCTGGGAAGTAGTGTAAAAAGTCCGAGGGAAGCGCTCGGGTACTCCGTCAACAATGTCATGGCCCTCCGGCAAGAAGCAGCGCGGGTCAAGCTCGAAGTTGGCCATGGAATCTTGGGCACCCGAACCGATGGATGGCGGAGCGGTCGATGGATGGGGATCGACTTGCGCAGTCGGAGGGGCGGCGGCCTTGGGGTGGGGGGTTTCTTCTGTAGGCTGCTGCAAAGTCGAGAATATATGAATCGGTGGAGAGGAAACCGAATCGTCCGAAGAGGACAAGGAGGCGGCGCGAGACTCAAAGTTTTTAGATGGGACTTTGGGCACCCAGACGGTAGAAGCATTGATGATGCCCGGGCACTCATTTTTCACATGGCCCGATCTGAAACAGAGTCGGCAGCGCACGCGGTTAGTACACGTCTCCGTTGCATGTCCCATGCTGATACAGTTCTGACAATCCCAAAAACTAGAAGCCATATCTTCAATCATTTCTTCAAAACTTTGCAAACCCCGAACCGCCTCCTCCGGAGACGGGATTTTAACTGGGGTAGAATCGTCTGTATCATAATCCACAAGACACAAATGCCTGGCCGGAGATGGTGTTCGGAACGAATCAGGCGTGACAGGCTCAGACGCTTCTGATATGGACTTTGGGCCGTTCAAAACACGGGGTGAATCAGTAACGGAACCCGTAGAAACAGGGCTATCATAGTGTAACATCCCAACTTTTACAAATTGGATGTTAATAGATCATCATATGCATGTCATGCTGGAGTTTTGCATTATTTGAACTTTTTTCTGAATATTTAAAACAGTATTTCAACTTAAGGCAATTTTATTGCAGAGGATATAATATGACTTATCCCCATTTTAAATAAAGTTTAAAAGTGTTGAAAATAATTTTTGGGTGTTTATAAACTATGTCATAGGAATTATAAATGACTCAAATTTATTTTTGGGATTTTTATAATTTTTATACGGAGGTTATTGCATAAAAGGTATTTATAAAAATTGCATAATAGCTCAAATAATAATTTCGGCAAAAACAATTATTTCTATTATTTTATTTTATTGTTGTGACATTTTTAAAATTCTTATTTTATTATTTAAAAATGTTCTCCGTAGTCGGTTGACCAAATAAAAAAAATAAAAAAGGGTTTTCGTTTTGGGCCTTCTAGCGGCCTAGACGGCTATTTAGCGCTACGTGCAGTTTGAGTCCGTTTCGGACTAAAAAACATTTTTTTCTTGGGCTTATATATATTTTTCTATTTTTTCCGATTTTCGTTTTTTCCAAAAAACCTAAAAAACTCCGCTGCGCGTCCCGCGCCAAGTCGCCGCCGCCGCCTGGAGTCGCCGCCGCCGCCGTCTCACCGCCGCGCCGCCGGTAAGCCGCCTCCCCGCCGCCATGCGCGCCACCGCTCGCCGCCGCGAGGCTGCCGCCTTGCGCCGCCTCTTGCCGCGGGCCGGGCCACGCCGGGCCGCGCCGTCGCGCCGCTGACCGTCCGATCTGGGAACGGACGGCCCGGATTAGCTCGGGTTAGATCCAGATCTGGATCTGGTTTTTTTCGGTTTTGTATTAGGGTTTTCGGTTTATTCCGGTTAACCGCCGGTTAGACTATTCAACGAACGTTCGCCGGAGTTTCGCCGGAGTGGACGTCGTTCGCTCCATAGTCGAGGACCTGTTCGCGGCAGAAAAGTTATTTTATTTATGATTAAGCCATTTTTCACAGATTTCACCCTAGAACGGTATTCGCTATATCTTTTAAACCGTAGCTCCGTTTTAGGTGATTCTTTTTGCGTTGCGACCGTCGTGAAGTCTAGTTTATAGTAGTATGTACTTTGCACTATTACAATTTTCGAATTTGAATTTTGTACAGATTTAAATTCAAACTTCCGGTGACCGTATCTTTTATACGGTGTATCCGTTTTTGCCGATTCCAGTTGCGTTGGGATCGTGGTGACTTGTAATTATAGGTTAGCTACTGTTTAGTTGGTTTTATACCTGTTCATTTGGTTCTTTTACTGTTGCATTGTTTATGTGTTGCATGTGTATTTATTGCATTATTGTTGATCGTGTAGATTGTTTGGAGTGCAGAAAGGATCAGAAATAAAGGTTAGAGTACTTCAACACCGTTTAAGTCAAGTTTCACTTTTGGTTATGCTCATCCTATGTTTCTACGCATGTGAAATATTACTACCTTATGCTGAAACCTGGTAGGATAGCCACATGTTTTGATTGATCATTGCATCCAACGCTGATGTGTTTTAGTACTTCTTGTGTTATGTGACTATATGCTTACTGTTGCAATGATAATCATGGGGGGGAATTTATTGTGTTATTCAAGTGTTGCAACAACATTATTATTAGTAAAATAGTAACCTGTAATTGAGATGTTGTAGAGGGGTATTGCATCCTGAGGGCTCTGTAATATTCACGTACGATTTGTTTGTGTGGCATTGCACCCTGAGGGCTCTGCAATGTTCACTTTGTGTCTAGGTAGTGGCACTGTATCCTGAGGGCTCTGTAACAGTCACGAATGTGTTGGTAGTGGCATCGTATCCTGAGGGCTCTGTGATGTCCACGAATAGGCGGTACGTGTGCGATTGTATCCTGAGGGGTCTACAACACTCACGAAACCATGATCCCGAGGGCTCTAATGGCTGCCATTAGAAATCCTATGATCCTGAGGGATCTCATAAGTGGTTAGTTAGCTGTAGTCCTTTGTGGGTTGATATTAACTTGAGATGATAAAAATGTTGAGTAGTAAGTAGAAGTAAATGAATACCAACTTTATGTACAACAAACCAAGCTTGTTTCATGTTATTGATTTGAAATTAGTTGTAGGATTGCTTTATCACTTGTGTTACTTGCCGTACAAATCAGATGTACTGACCCGTGTTCGGGTTGTAACCTTCGTGTTGCAGGTTTCTCAGAAGATGAGTGTGTTATGATAGGGTTGCGAGTCTACACTCAGCATGTCGCTTGTGGATGTTGATGGGACTCCTCGCTACTAGTTTGCTTCCGCTATAGTTATATTGAATAAGCTAGCCTTGAGCTATGCAAGTTGTTATTTGTTTTGAATTCTGGATCATACGATGTAATAATGATGCACTTGTACTTTGATATTCATCTATTATACTGTGTGTGCTAGCGAGTTCGATCCAGGGACTAGCACTTGATCACAGAGACTCCGATTCTATGTGAATTCGGTCGTTACAGATGGTATCAGAGCAGTGTGTTGACTGTAGGACGTGACCCTAGAAAATGGATTAGAAAAGCCTTAGGAGTGAAAATTCTACTTTGCAACTTTTGCCTACTTATTAGTCCTTACTCTCGTATTCATATCTTCATTCATTGTTGACTATCTTCTCTTTTAAATTGTGGATGACCTTGTAGTCATATTAGTGTTATATAAGAAAGATTAGTTGGCAGACCACCATGTTTTTTAAGATAATTTGTCGTTATGCGTCTAGTTGATATTAGGATTGTTGTGCTTGTGTGGCTTGTGTGTTTGCTGGAGCCTGATTGTTATTGTGTGCTTATGGGTAGTGATTCCCCTTAGACATGTTTCTATCTAAACCTTACCTCTGATCACCCACCAGATGCCGCCAAGACGAGATCCTACGGGCAATGGGAACAACAACAATGGAGTGCCAGCCTACATGCAACAATTACTTCAAGGGCAAGCCCAGTTGATCCAGTTGCTCACTAAAAATATGGGCAGCAACAACAACAACAATGCGCCACCCCACCCCCACCTGTGGACACGCTTGCTAGGTTCCTGAGGTTAAATCCTCAGAGATTCTCTAGCACTCCTGAACCAATTGTGGCGGATGGCTGGCTTCGCTCAGTGAGCCGGAACATGGAGACAGTTGGTTGTACTAAGTAGTAAGTAAGAAAGATTAGTTGGCAGACCACCATGTTTTTTAAGATAATTTGTCGTTATGCGTCTAGTTGATATTAGGATTGTTGTGCTTGTGTGGCTTGTGTGTTTGCTGGAGCCTGATTGTTATTGTGTGCTTATGGGTAGTGATTCCCCTTAGACATGTTTCTATCTAAACCTTACCTCTGATCACCCACCAGATGCCGCCAAGACGAGATCCTACGGGCAATGGGAACAACAACAATGGAGTGCCAGCCTACATGCAACAATTACTTCAAGGGCAAGCCCAGTTGATCCAGTTGCTCACTAAAAATATGGGCAGCAACAACAACAACAATGCGCCACCCCACCCCCACCTGTGGACACGCTTGCTAGGTTCCTGAGGTTAAATCCTCAGAGATTCTCTAGCACTCCTGAACCAATTGTGGCGGATGGCTGGCTTCGCTCAGTGAGCCGGAACATGGAGACAGTTGGTTGTACTGAGGCAGAGAGAGTGAGGTTTGCCTCACATTTTCTGGAGGGTCCTGCCGCAGCATGGTGGGACAACTACTTGGTGACTTATCCCATCGACACCGTCACATGGGCGCAGTTCCAGGCTGATTTTCGCGCCGCACATGTCTCTGTAGGCGCCATGGCTTTGAAGAAGAAGGAGTTCTGCAGTTTGCGCCAGGGAGGTCGCACAGTAGCGGAGTATGTGGATGAATTCAACAAGCTCGCCCGCTATGCTCCAAATGATGTCAACACGGATGCAGCCAGGCAGGAGAAGTTCCTGGAGCGTCTCAACAATGAGTTGGGGGTTCATTTGACTGTGGCCACCTTTGCAAATTGTCAGGAGCTCATTGATCGGGCTATTGTACTTGAGGGAAAGCACCACGCCATAGAAAATCGAAAAAGGAAATACAACAACAATGACAAGTATAACTCAGGAGTTCAGTAGAGGCCTCGTACTACGTCAACATACCCTGATGTGCATAATGAATAGGGTAAGCACAATGGCCATGGATATAACTCAAATGGAGGGGACGCCAATCAACCACACACCCCTTCGGCGCACAGGAGGGATATGAGCAAAGTAGTTTGTTTCAATTGCAAGAGGCCTGGACATTATGCAAGAGACTGCACTGAACCAGCTAGTGGGAATGGGTATTCTGGAGAAAAGAAGCATGATCTTTTTGAAAGAGAGCATGTGAATCATGTCAATGTGAGGAAATCTGGACGAAATAGGTGTGATCATGTGGAGAGAGGATATGTGAATTTCGTCGATGTGGAAAGTTTCAATAAAGCATCAGACTTGGAACCCGGTAAGATTCTAATCAAGTCCCAGTATTGTGGTCATTCCTTACAGTAATGGTGCATCACATTGCTCCTATCAGTTGAAAAGAAGCATGGAATTTCCATAACGGGTTGATTTTGGATTTCTCTAGATACCAATCTTTAACCATTTCTAGCCAACTCGAATCTCGAGGACGAGATTCATTTTAAGGGGGGTAGATTTGTAACATCCCAATTTTTACAAATTGGATGTTAATAGATCATCATATGCATGTCATGCTGGAGTTTTGCATTATTTGAAAAAAAATCTGAATATTTAAAACATTTTTTCAACTTAAGGCAATTTTATTGGAGAGGATATAATATGACTTATCCCCATTTTAAATAAAGTTAAAAAGTGTTGAAAATATTTTTTGGGTTTTTATAAACTATGTCATAGGAATTATAAATGACTCAAATTTATTTTTGGGATTTTCATAATTTTTATACGGAGGTTATTGCGTAAAAGGTATTTAGGAAAATTGCATAATAGCTGAAATAATAATTTCGGCAAAAACAATTATTTTTATTATTTTATTTTATTGTTGTGACATTTTTAAAATTCATATTTTATTATTTAAAAATATTCGCCATAGTCGGTTGACCAAATAAAAAATTTAAAAAAATGGTTTTCGTTTTGGGCCTTCTAGCGGCCCAGACGGCTATTTAGCGCTACATGCAGTTTGAATCCGTTTCGGACTAAAAAACATTTTTTTCTCTGGGCTTATATATATTTTTCTATTTTTTCGATTTTCGTTTTTTCCAAAAACCTTAAAAAAATCCGCTGCGGGTCCCGCGCCAGTCGCCGCCGCCGCCAGTTAACCGCCACGCCGCCGACCGTCTGATCTAGGAACGGACGGCCCGGATTAACTCGGGTTGGATCCAGATCTGGATCTAGTTTTTTTCGGTTTTGTATTAGGGTTTTCGGTTTATTCCGATTAACCGCCGGTTAGGCTATTCAACGAACGTTCGCCGGAGTTTCGCCGGAGTGGACGTCGTTCGCTCCGTAGCCGAGGACCTGTTCGCGGCAGAAAAGTTATTTTATTTATGATTAAGCCCTTTTTCACAGATTTCACCCTAGAACGGTATTCGATATATCTTTTAAACTGTAGCTCTGTTTTAGGTGATTCTTTTTGCGTTGCGACCGTCGTGAAGTCTAGTTTACAGTAGTATGTACTTTGCACTATTACAATTTTCGAATTTGAATTTTGTAAAGATTTAAATTCAAACTTCCGGTGACCGTATCTTTTATACGGTGTATCCGTTTTCGCCGATTCCAGTTGCGTTGGGATCGTGGTGACTTGTAGTTATAGGTTAGCTACTGTTTAGTTGGTTTTATACCTGTTCATTTGGTTCTTTTACTGTTGCATTGTCTATGTGTTGCATGTGTATTGAATGCATTATTGTTAATCGTGTAGATTGTTTGGAGTGCAGAAAGGATCAGAAATAAAGGTTAGAGTACTTCAACACCGTTCAAGTCAAGTTTCACTTTTGGTTATGCTCATCCTATGTTTCTACGCATGTGAAATATTACTACCTTATGCTGAAACCTGGTAGGATAGCCACATGTTTTGATTGATCATTGCATCCAACGCTGTTGTGTTTTAGTACTTCTTGTGCTATGTGATTATATGCTTACTGTTGCAATGATAATCATGGGGGGAAATTTATTGTGTTATTCAAGTGTTGCAACAACATTATTATTAGTAAAATAGTAACCTGTAATTGAGGTGATGTAGAGGGGTATTGCATCCTGAGGGCTCTGTAATATTCACGTACGATTTGTTTGTGTGGCATTGCACCCTGAGGGCTCTGCAATGTACACTTTGTGTCTAGGTAGTGGTACTGTATCCTGAGGGATCTACAGTGTTCACGATAGGGTGATGTTGCATCCTAAGGGCTCTGTAACAGTCACGAATGTGTTGGTAGTGGCATCGTAGCCTGAGGGCTCTGTGATGTCCACGAATAGGCGGTACGTGTGCGATTGTATGCTGAGGGCTCTACAATACTCACGAAACCATGATCCCAAGGGCTCTCATGGCTGCCATTAGAAATCCTATGATCCTGAGGGCTCTCATAGGCGGTTAGTTAGCTGTTGTCCTTTGTGGGTTGATATTAACTTGAGATGATAAAAATGTTGAGTAGTAAGTAGAAGTAAATGAATACCAACTTTATGTACAACAAACCAAGCTTGTTTCATGTTATTGATTTGAAATTAGTTGTAGGATTGCTTTATCACTTGTGTTACTTGCCGTACAAATCAGATGTACTGACCCGTGTTCGGGTTGTAACCTTCGTGTTGCAGGTTTCTCAGAAGATTAGTGTGTTATGATAGGGTTGCGAGTCTACACTCAGCATGTCGCTTGTGGATGTTGATGGGACTCCTCGCTACTAGTTTTCTTCCTCTATAGTTATATTGAATAAGCTAGCCTTGAGCTATGCAAGTTGTTATTGGTTTTGAATTCTGGATCATACGATGTAATAATGATGCACTTGTACTTTGATATTCATCTAGTATACTGTGTGTGCTAGCGAGTTCGATCCAGGGACTCCGATTCTATGTGAATTGGGTTGTTACACATAGATACGTACTGGGCTAGGAGGGCATGAGGAAAAACTACCAAACTGAATTCTCGACGCCGCTGGAGTTGGCATCGGCGGAGAGGGTGAGCGATCAGCCACTGGCGTGTTGACATGTAGGCGGGAAATCTCATGGCGAGAAAAGGAATAACCCCCCTCAAGAACAGTTTGAACGTCCCGACCAGTGGGAAAAAATCTATAACCCTTGCACGCCTCATAATTCATGAACGTAGAAAATTTAACCTTCTTATTCTTCTTTGAAGATGAAAATTATAAATCCGTCTTTGAAGGAGATTGCTTCAGCGCAGCCAAGCCAGCCCTGGCCCGGCGCTTAGATGGACTAACAAGTGTCCATTCTTCATCACATTCTATTTGCCAACTTCTGAATTCTTTCTTCCAATCAGGACCCCCATTGCCCCAGAGATGAAAAACGCAATGAAACTTAGGAGAAACGAAAGTTTTCTGATGAAAGATGAAAACCCCCACGTCCTTGCAAGAGACATGGAAAGCATAAACCCTATCTTGCAGAAGAGAAACCTTGAGTTTGGAGCAATAACCCCCGATGGCAGATTCAAGAGCCAAACTTACAGATTCTTCGTCGAGCCGAAAAGAATGCCTCACAAAGGAGACCACCATGATGAAATGACCCGATCCATCAGGGTGCACCGACCTCTTGAAGAGGCGATGAACACGCTCGGCCATCTTGATCCCAGGGCGAAATCTAGGCCCATGGAGATTGATGCATGGATCGCCATAAGATGGAGATCGGTCGATGCAGGAGAGGACGCCGAGAAGGATGGTGGGAGCCGACGTCGATTACCACGGTTGGATGTGGAGATCGCCGGCGATGAGGTGGCGGCTAGGGCTAAGGGGGTGGGAGCGGGGTGGGAGCCATCGCGACTGCCTTTATGGATTCCCCAATGCATTTTATATTGTAATTCACCCCTATTCATTAATATATTTCACATTATGATGTTATTCTTATGTTGTTTTGGCTTGTTTTACACAGTTTGCAACTTTCCGGTGCTGAAACAGCAGACGCAGGTTTCATCGGAGAAAATTGGACATTGAGTTGCTGAAACAGAACATCTCCAAATGAGCTGAAAATTGACGGGGGATATTTTTCCGAAGAATAACGAAGCCTCGCCGAAAAGGAGCAAGAGGGGGCCACCAGGTGCCCAGGCGCCCCCCCCCCCCTGGCACGGCCCCCACCAAGAGCGCGCCAGGAGGCTGCCTGGACCCCTAGGGCCACTCCCGGATCCCCCCTTTTGCATATATATTCCTCGTCATCCGAAAACCCTAAAAGATGAGGAGTTTCGCGAGTTCCGCCGCCGCTCCGTGGCGTAAACCTACAGAGAAGAAAAGGCATCTCCAGCGGGAAGATTCCGCCGGGGAGAACACCTCCCAGAAGGGTAGATCATCGCCATCGTCATCACCATCGTCATGGGCATCATCGAGATCATCATCAACATCATCCCCAACATCAGCACCATCTCCATCTCTATCCCACATCATCACACCATTGCAACTTGTGTTGTAACCCGTACTATCCATCCACTCTATCCTATTGGTGTTGATTACCTCTTTGTGGTGAATTCTATTGAGTTTTATTGGAGAATTATTGTTATGTCCAGATTTTTTATCATCTCTTTATCACCACTGATCATGATCTTTTTTATGTCTTGTGAGTAGTTACTTTAGTTCTTGAGGACATGGGAGAAGTCTAGTTGTTAGTAGTCATATGATGTTGAAGTAATATGTGTTGTTTGATATTTAAGTTGTGTTATTCTTTTTCTAGTGGTGTTATGTGGGTCGAACACATAACACTTCGCCTTGTTAAGGACCTATAGGAATACATTGTGTATAAAGGATGCTTACGGTGGGTTGCCGGAGTGACAGAAACCTGAACACCGGTTCGCACACTTTTGCACAAGGGAATAATGGATCCTTGATCTTACTACTGTGGTTAGGTTTTTGCCTTAATTTTTACCTTGTATTTTGCGGATGCTTTCAAGTTGTTTAATCATAAGAGTGCACTTATCTTAGTCTAGAAGGTGTGCTAGCATAGATCCACCCACTCAACACTTATCAACACAAAACATAGTACCAATACGGAATATGGCGAAAGCACATGACTATGTCTCCCGTGTGTCCTCAAGAATGCTTTAGCCTTTATAAGTTCAGTTTCTAGGCTTATCCTTTGCTCAAAAGGATTGGGCCACTTGTTGCTCCTCGGTACCTTTTACTTTGCTTGTTTTTACCTTCTTCTTGCTCATACCGAAAACCCCTAAAAAGTTATCTTTCAGTGCTTGCAGTTTTTCCTTGTCCAAAGTCACTTATCAATACCTTCTGCTCCTCGTTGGGTTCGACACTCTTAATTATCAAAAATGCTACAATAGATCCCCTACAGTTGAGGAGTGCAGCGCTATTGGTAAGTGAAGCTTGTAAGGAAAGCTTTATATTTTGTGTGTTGTTTTTATTTTGTTGTTGCTACTTTATGTCCTTATGACAACTCTACTCTTGTTGCATTGCTTTTGGGGAAGCGCCCCGCTACTGTGGTGGTTACTCCCACCCCTACTGAAATTGTGCCTTATAAATTACTAACTGGTATTATCTATTATGTCTTCGCTAATCGTTATGCACGAGACAGACATCCAGGTGTACACTTGCTATATTTGTCACAACTATGTTCATTATTTAAGCTTGCAGGTGTGTGATGCTAAATCCTCGTTGGTTATCCCAAGTGGAAGGATGGATGAAGTGTAGCAGCAAGATTTCCCTTGGCAAAGATGCCAAGGTTGAGTATCGATCAGTAGGACTCCAAGGTCAACAAGTAGGTGGTGAAGTGAACAATGGCGCCGTTCACAATCTAAGATTGCTTAATTCACCTGGACCTGCACACACAACAAATAACTTTGCTCCCAACGAGTACGGAGAGGTTGTCAATCTCTCCGGTCTTGCTGTTTACAAAGGATCAACGCAACAGATAATAGGTAGTGATAGCTATAACTAGAAAGTAAAAGCAGGAAGTAAACTGAGCGTGTAACAGTGGTGGAAATATGGACCGGGGTCCCATGATGTTCACTAGTGATGTCTCTCTCCCAAAAGACGATAAAACTGATATGTGAGGTAAACAAATCATAGCTGGGCAATTGACAGGATTACGGGCACAAACCAATGCTAACTATGCTAAAAAGAAAGGAAGAGGCTCAAAAGCATGGGCGGTACACCAAAATAAGTAGACCAAAATCCATCTACATCTACTACTAATCATCCACCTTGAGATATCTATCCAGAACTTCTCGCTTGTATTAAGTTGCGAGCCCCACCCAAAGCAACAGACAACTTCATTAAAAAGAACTTTGCGTAAAGTAAATAATCCTTGCAACCGTGTTACAAGCACCGTTGTTTTCCCCCTTGTGGCAACAACACATCCCCTAGACTCATGTTTCTGTCACTCAAGCTAGTCATCAGGGGGCATGAACCCACAATCGAGCATAACGTTCCCTCTTGGAGTCACTACTACTACTAGGCCAAAGTAATAAACAGCAACGGAGAACATGCAAGAATTACTCAAGAACTAAAATATAAAAGATAAGAACCAAATAGTAAAATCAACGGGAACATAATTCTCATTGACAATGATAAGAACATCGTCAATCTTCCGCAAAGGTTTCTTTACGGAAGAATCAATGAGACGAACACCAAAAGAACAAGGATCAAAAGTTTTCAATTCAAACATACCATACATTCTATTGGGCATAACGGAGGTACTAGCTCCAACATCACATAAAGCATAGCAAGAGAAGTTATTCAATTTAATTTTTATCATAGGATCCCAACCATCTTCTAGCTTCCTAGGTGTGGAGGCTTCTACTCTAAGCTTCTCCTTGATACGTCCAAAACGTATCGATAATTTCTTCTTGCTCCATGCATGTTTTGTGTGATATTGCTATGATCTAGATACACTTTCATACATTTTTATCATATTTGGACTAACCTATTAACTCAGTGCACCCCAGTGCCAGTTCCTGTTTTCTACTGCTTTTCTATTTCAGTTTTCCCCCATATAAAAAGTGCCAGAAAAATTCCGGAAAATTCAGATAAAAAAATCAGCGTGACGGAAGCTTCGAGAAAATCTCGGGAGGGGCTAGAGGGGGCCAGGGGGGCCCAGGCGGCCACCCGGCGCGGCCCCACCCCTGGCCGCGCCAGGGGGGCCCCTGGGGCCCCTGGTCCACCTCTGGCTGCCCCCCTTCGCCTATTTATCCCCCTTCACGGGAAAACTCCAGAAGCAGAACCCTATTCCGCGAACTCGCCTCGATTCCGCCGCCGCCGCGCTTCCAAGATCGGGAGCACCAGAAGACCTCTTCCCGGCACCCTGCCGGAGGGAGGATTGACCTCCGAGAGTCTCCTCTCCACCATGGATGCTCCCCGGATGTCTCGTGAGTAGTTTTCCTTGGACCATGGGTCCGTGATCAGTAGCTATGTGATGTTCTCCTCCCCTCTTTGATCTTCATTGTTTAGACCTCGTGAGCTGCCCTACATGATCGAGGCACCTTTGTAATATTTCTTCTATTGCTATGTTGAGTTTGATCAGATCTGATGGATTATGAGATTATGTTCAGATTGTGATAGAGTAATATATTTGGTTTTTATCTCTTATATTTTTTTCCTAAGTAATTCTTGCATGCTCTCCGTTGCTGTTTATTGCTTTGGCCAAGTAGTAGGTAGTGACTCCAAGAGGGAGCGTTGTGCTAGATTGTGGGTTCATGCCTCCCCGATGACATGCTTGAGTGACAGAAACATGAGTCTAGGGGATGTGCTGTTGCCACAAGGGGTAAAACAACGGTGCTTGTAACCGCGGTTACAAGGATTTTTTACTTTACACAAAGTTCTTTTTAATGCAGTTGTCTGTTGCTTTGGGTTTACACTTTGGGTGGGGCTCGCAACTTAATACCAGCGAGATGTTCTGGATAGATATCTCAAGGTGGATGATTAGTAGTAGATGCAGATGGATTTCGGTCTACTTACCTTGGCGTACTGCCTGTGCTTTTGAACCTCTTCCTTTCTTTTGTAGCATAGTTAGCATTGCGGTGCGTTCTTAATCCTGTCAATTGCCTTTCTGTAATTTGTTTACCTCGCATAGCATTTTTATCGTCTTTTGGGAGAGAGACATCACTAGCGAACATCACGTATCCCGGTCCATATCCTCATTATTGTTTCCAAGCTATATTTACTTTTCTGCATTTACTTTCAAGTTGCTATCATTATCCCCTTGCGTTTTATCAATTGTGAACAACAAGACCGGAGAGATTGACAACCTCTCTGAACTTCGTTGGGAGCAAAGTTATCTGTGTCTGTGTGCAGGTCCGCGTCAGTTGCGCCGCTGACACCTACTTATCATCTTTGGAGTCCTACTGGAGACAAACCTTGGTATCTTTACTGAGGGAAACTTGCTGATGTGCCGCATCACGCCTTCCACTTGGGGCCTACCAACGAAGGGCGAGAAGCCGTCATCAAGAGAAATTTCTGGCGCCGTTGCCGGGGACTCCAAGTGCTAAGATAGGGGAGTTGCACACTACCCTTTACCTTTGTTTTTTAGTCTTGTTAGTTTATCTTTCAGTTTTTATCTTTGTGTCTTTTATCAAAATTTACAAAAAAAAATTATTTATCTTGTTGTTAGTAGTCCTCCTTGTTTAGATGAACATGTTAGGACTAGGTTCTTTGCGGGAATCAGAAGTTCTCGATTTCCGTCAAAGGGATGGAGAAAATATGAAGAAGGCATGGGACAGAATTTCTGAAGCACATAAAAGAGTTATGCCTTGGATATCTATAAAAATTGTGCTTAGAAATTTTTACCATGGTCTTTTTAAGTGGTGTAAACACTCTCTTGACATTATAGCTGAGGGAGATTTTCTAGAGTGTGATGAAGATAGAGCTCTTGAGATTTTGCATAGTCTATCTAGTTATTTTGTTTATGATAGTAGTGTTGATATTTTTCATAGATAGACTTGCCACTATTGAAAAAATACTGGATGCTCTAGATTTGGGGAAAGTAGAGGAACTTAAGTCCAACAAGAAAGAAATGTTGGAGATAGATGATGATTGGGAGCCCTTTGTTAGGATTAGAATCTCTAACCAAAGCTTCCTTGCTTTTTGTGATATTGGATCCGCAGTTTCTACTATGCCAAAAATAGTTTATGATTCTTTGAAACTGGATATGAATATATTATCATCTTATCATGAACATTCTAATGGAGATATCTCAAAGGTTAAAGGAAAGGTAAAAGAAGTCCAAGTTGCATTCCTTCATAGGACTGCACCAATGGATTTCTTCATCATGGAGCCAAACCAAAGTAACATTGTGCTCGGAAGAGACTTCCTCCGTGCTATGAAAGGCTTCATTGATATTGGTAATAGGCATATACGCTTACGCGGTATGGCGAAAGGTAAGTATATCTTTGTCGGGACCCGGGGTTAGCGTATGCAAGTCCAGCTAAGACATAGTCATATGTAGAGCCGAGAACCATACCCACTTGTCTAAGCAGACAAGGCCAAGCACAGAACGTTCTCGGAAAGCATCGTACGTGAGGGGCATCCCATCCAGGCCGGATGATCAACTGAGATGGATCCTCATCGTCCGTACACAAGTCTAATGATATGGGTAGTGAACTCCCATATTCAAAGACAAGTCGCCTCAACCATACTATCGACTATCTCAAAACTCTTACATAGACATACTCCAGACCGATCACTTAGTCGGGGTCTAGGGCGGGCTCGATCATACCACAAAGTGTGCACGAGACGGAGTCTCGAACAATCGCATCGTGATGCCCCAAGCTGCGCACATCTAAGGGCCACTTGGTGTATGAAAGACCGCCAGCCAGAACACAACTAAGGTCTCGAAAACCCATACAAAGACATGCATGTTATAAACATACACGCAGCACACATGCCTTGTATGAACAGCAGGTACCATTGCAATTCTCTACAAAGTGTACAATTTTATTGATAACTCTTATAGAGTGCAAACAGAGATCACAAACATGTGATCCGACATTACAACACAAACGGAAGTAAATTATGTCTGAGTACAGACAAGTTTAACAAATGGCTTAAGAAGCCTTATTTAAACACAAGCCCTCCACGAGGGAACTAGTCGTCTGACTGGGACTAGACTAGTTGGTCTTCAGTCGTCCAGCTCGATGAAGAAGCCACCTTCGGGGTCAGTGGCATCATCTAAAACATAGATTAAGCAAACGTGAGTACAAAGTCATACTCAGCAAGACTTACATAGGAGCTATACTACTCATGCACATGTATCAAGGTAAAGGGAGGTGGGGTTCACTTGCAGAAGTGCCAGCTTTGACTTGGCTAATCCTGAACTACGAGTACCAGACTTTGAGGTAAGAAGCGCACACGAGTCCACTACTTCTCCAACCAATTACACCACTATGGTGCCTTCCTCGACTTCCCCACGAGAAAGCACGCCATAGCACTCACACTTATCTTGGTGTGTTTTAGAAGTATCCAGTTCAAGTTGTCTAATAATCAAGCTAAGCTTTCCAAGCAGTCCATAACCCCGGACGCGGCTATTCGAATAGTTTTGTTAACCCTGCAGGGGTGTACCGCTACACACACATGATCATCATTTACCGCCTTTGATCTCGACACCATTCAAGGGGTGCCAGCGAGGATGCTCACCACAACTGTTACCTCATAGCCGATCTAGTCCAAGAAAGCCGCCTACTTGGGTTGGCTACCACTATCGTGAACCCGGCCGGTTTACCGAAGTGGACCCAAGTGATGTGTGCGTGGTGCATAAGCCGGTCTCGGATGAGCCGTTCTCTCACTTAGCATCCAGGCCACAAGTCTACCAGAACTCCGAACTATTGCGACATCTGGACATGGAAAGGGATGAGTTAGTAAGCTGAGAGGGGTCAGTGCGCCCAATGTGTGGTTGTACTCTTCATCTTGGATCACCACACAAGAACTCGGACTTAGGGCGGTGTTCAACGAGACAACCCACCGTGTACTCCTACACAGCCTCTCATCGTTCACCTTGTATTAGGGTCGATTCACCAACACTTTTCTACCAACATCAACATGATCACTACCATTCCGACTCACATCACAGTAACAACATGGTATCATACTAAGCATGCAATAAGCGATAACATTTGCAGGGGCCACATGATATCAAACAACTCCTACATTTTCTAGGATTGTGGTTTGCTTACTACTGTGACAAAATGATAGGTCATGCAAAGGAATGGGTTCATCTATGCGGTAGAAACGAATCATGGTGATCATCCTAAACAATGCATAAGCGAGACATGAGAGGGAAGTGGGATTTTATCGACATGATAAATGGGGGTTTGCTTGCCTTGCTGACGAGGTTCGGGTTCTGGGTCTTCAGCGAAGGGGGCAGCCTCCTGCTCCGGTTCCACCTCTACTCGACAAACAACAAGCAAAGTAGCAAAGTAAATACAATGCACAATCACAAGATGGAAGGTTGAAACTTGATGTATATGCTTTGAGGTGTGAAGAAATTCCATTTAAATGGAGTATATTGCAAATTGAATTGCAAATTCAAACTCCAATTTGAATTCAAACTTAGTCAAGTTACATGTGACATTGTTTGATCATTTTGAACCTTCTTCAAATGTGTATGATATGCCTCTGAAGTGTGGTTGAAATGTAGCATAATTCCATGGTCCAAGTTGCAAAAGCATTTGATTTGAATTTGAATTAATTTCAAATAAACCAAATGACATATGCTACTGGTCCCATTTTAAAATCAACTCAAACATAGTTGAAAGTTGCATATTTGGAAAGATAATTTTCTCCTGATCATTTTTCATATATTATTTGTCCAAGTTGGAGTTAATATGAATTATCTATGAATTTCCAAAGTTTGAGCTATTTTCTGGAATTTCTGGAATTTCTTTAATTCAAATAATCTCTGGAAATTCATTTAATAGATTTATTGCGCCAGGCTGACGTCAAGCTGGCGTCAGGGGGGGGCTGACATGTGGGTTCACCCTGTCAGTGACTGGGTTAATTAACCCGGCTGGTTAATTTAACAAGTGGCTTAATTAAGCCACTGGGCCCACTGGTCAGTGACCCAGGGGGTGTTTAGCGAGGAGTTAAGGGATAACCCACCGGCGGCTTGACGCCGGTGGCCTGGCCACGGTGGCGCCCTTGCCGGAAACTGCTAGAGGCCACAGGAGAGGAAACGGAGGGCATCGGCGTGCTCCTGGAGGTCGTCTGCCTCGAGAGGAAGCAACAGGGGGTCACGGGGAGGTCGGAAGCGACGACGGCGACGTGCTGGGCGGAAACAGAACGACGGCGAGGTTGGGGAAGAGGCTAGGGTGCACGGCTTGGGATGATCTTGCGTGCGTCCGAAAGCTGGAACGCCCGCGAGTCAAACGCGCGCACTGGGGGGTCGCGAGGAGCACGAGGGCGAGCTCTAGCTCAACCATGGCGGCGAGGAGCTCGGTTCTCATGGCGGATTCGGCTAGAGAGGCTACGGGGTGCTAGGAGCTTGGGGGAAAAACTCAGAAGCTCACCGCGGTTCGAACGGAAGCAACGGCAAGCTCGGGGAGGCTTCCACGACGGCGAATCGACGACGGCGAGCTCGCGGGTCCGGCGACTCCTCGATGAAGCTGGCGACGTCTGCTGAGGCGCTCGGGCTCGATTGATTGAGGGGAACGACGAAGACGCTTGCTGCGGTTCTCCTGGACACGGCGGAACGGCTCGGGGACGACGTTGGCTGCGTGGACTCGGCGGCGTGCTCCACGGCGGTCCTCGGGCGGCGACGAAATCGAGCACGGAAGGAGGAGGAGGAAGCTATGGAGGGGGGGAATGGATCAGGACGGGAGAGAGGCATCTCCAGGCGCGAGAAGGGGGCACGGGGAGGCCTGGAAGGCGCTCGGCAGCGACGTGGCGTCCACGGCTGGCTCGGTGGCATTCCACCGAGCAGCTTGGAGGCGCGGGGCGGGGAAGAAGACCCCGCTGCCCCTTTGGGCCGGGTGGGCTGGATGGGCCGGCTTCGCCTGGGCGTCTGGTAAGTCTTTCTGATCCCTTTTCTGTTTTTCTTTTCTGACATTTGTTCTGTTTAGCTAAATAAAATAGCTAAACATTTTATTTAATGCTGAAAATTTTTATATGGCCTCATAATAATATAGACTAGCCACTTATAAAGTTTCAACATTTTTAAAATTCAAATGATTTGAATTTTAAATCAAATATGGGTATTTATTTAATTCCAAGGCACTGTTTGAATATTTGAAAAATCTATGAGCATGGGATGGGTCACACATCACTTGATATGTGATCACACTCATTTATAAGACTTTTCAAAAATCTAACATGAATTTTTGGAGAAGATTTTTATCTGGCCTTTTGAATTAATTCATCTAGGGGGTTTCCTTCTCCCATTTTGATTTTGAAGTTGATTTCAAAGATTTCTTTCATGAATGCAAAGTGAAAAATATCCTAGCACATTACCTAACAGAGGGTTCTGAGAACTCGCCCCCACTCAAAAGAATCTCGTCCCGAGATTCAGAAGTCTGCGGGAGGAAGGTGGGGTACTCGGCACTGAGACGGTCTTCTCTTTCCCACGTAGCTTCTCTCTCAGAGTGGTGTGACCACTGCACTTTCAGAAACCTAATCTTCTGACGACGAGTGACACGCTCTCCGGAATCAAGAATACGAACAGGGTATTCTCGATAAGAAAGGTCATCTTGGAGATCAAGCGTTTCATGGTCGACTTTGCGGATAGGGTCCTTGAAGCAACGCCTGAGTTGGGACACATGGAATACATCGTGTACTCGGGAGAGGTGCGGAGGTAGTTCAAGTTGGTAGGCAACTTCTCCACGTTTAGCAATAATGCGGAAAGGTCCGATGTAACGTGGGGCCAACTTGCCTTTGATACCGAAACGTTGGGTTCCCTTCAGAGGAGTAACCCGAAGGTAAGCCTTCTCATCCAGATTGTAGCTCTCTTGCCTATGATGACGATCATAGTAGCTTTTCTGACGAGACTGGGCTGCTTTCAATTGATCACGAACAATGCGAACTTGCTCTTCTGCTTCCTTGATCATGTCCGGTCCAAAGAATTGTCTTTCACCGGTTTCTGACCAGTTTAAAGGTGTTCGACATCGTCGTCCATAAAGGAGTTCAAAAGGAGCCATGTTCAGACTAGATTGAAAACTATTGTTATAAGCAAATTCGGCGAATGGAAGAGACTTCTCCCAATTCTTTCTGAATGAGATAACACAAGCTCTGAGCATGTCTTCAAGAATTTGGTTAACCTTTTCGACTTGACCGCTAGACTGAGGATGGAAAGCCGTACTAAAGGAGAGATGAGTTCCCATAGCATTCTGAAAGCTTCCCCAAAATCTAGAGGTGAAAAGGCTACCGCGATCAGAATTGATTTCCAAAGGAACACCATGAAGGGATACAATTCTAGAGATGTACAAGTCCGCTAACTGGCTAGCAGTTATAGACTCGCGAACCGGAAGGAACTGAGCAACTTTGGAAAGCCTATCTATGACAACGAAGATGGCATTGTTTCCTTTCTGGGTTTTTGGAAAGCCGGTGATGAAGTCCATACCGACTTTGTCCCATTTCCACTCGGGAATAGACAAAGGTTGAAGTGTACCAGCAGGTCTTTGATGTTCTACCTTAATGCGACGACAAACATCACATTCGGCAACAAATTGAGCAATGTCTCTCGTCATCCTAGTCCACCAAAATCTCTGGCGTAGATCTCGATACATTTTTGTGCTACCGGGATGAATTGAGAGGGGTGTGTCATGGGCTTCCTTGAGGATGAGTTGCCTTAGTTCCCTATTCTTAGGTACTACCAAACGATTTTCAAAGAATACCGTTCCCTTGCTATCTGTGGAGAAACATTTAGCAACTCCGCTAGCAATTTTCTCCTTGATCCGGGGAACAC
Source organism: Bromus sterilis (assembly GCA_950022295.1). Lineage (NCBI taxonomy): Eukaryota > Viridiplantae > Streptophyta > Magnoliopsida > Poales > Poaceae > Bromus > Bromus sterilis. The sequence continues at coordinate 213,447,031 of OX465598.1, read as the reverse complement.
CTCATGCACGTCTTTGGGAAACTATGATTTGATCCTCAAGAGTTGGTTTCGCCACCAAGGTAGAAAGATAGCCATGAGGAACAATCTCAAGGTTGAGCTTGCGAAGGTCCTCATGAAGAAGTGGTTGATACTGTTGTAACATGAGGTTGTTACAATACGACTTACGACTTAGGGCATCAGCCATGACGTTGGCCTTGCCTGGGCTGTAAGAAATTACTACGTCATAATCTTTTATCAACTCAATCCAGCGTCTTTGCCTGAGATTAAGATCTGGCTGGGTGAAAATATATTTGAGGCTTTGGTGGTCGGAATAAATCTCGCAACGATTACCAAGGAGGTAATGTCGCCAAGTTGTTAGGGCATGAACTACGGCAGCGAGTTCAAGGTCATGGGTAGGATAGTTCTCTTCATGTGGCCTTAACTGGCGTGAAGCATAAGCTACCACATGTCGATCTTGCAGAAGTATGCACCCTAACCCTTGCCGTGATGCGTCACAATAGATCTCGAAATCCTTTTTGGTGTCTGGAGGTGCAAGTACAGGTGCAGAAGTCAATTTTGTTTTTAGCTCTTGAAAGCTTTCCTCGCACTTGGGAGTCCATAGGAATTTCTTATCTTTCTTGAGGAGTTCAGTTAGAGGCTTTGCAACTTTAGAAAAGTTCTCGACGAAGCGTCGGCAATAGCTGGCTAGGCCAAGAAAACTCCTAACTTGCTTAACCGATTTAGGTGGAGTCCAGTCAAGGACGGCCTGAACTCTCTCGGGATTCACAGCAATGCCTTTTGCAGAAATCACGTGGCCTAAGTAAGTCACTTCTGGTAGCCAAATTTCACACTTGGAGAATTTAGCATACAGGCGATGCTCTCTAAGTTTCATCAATACCAGCCTTAGGTGTTCGGCATGTTCTTCTTCGTTCTTCGAGTAGATGAGAATGTCATCGAGATAAACTACAACAAATTTATCTAGGTACTCCATGAAGATCGAATTCATCATGCGTGAGAAAGTGACGGGGGCATTGGTTAAACCAAAGGACATGACGGTATACTCGTAAAGACCATAACGAGTAGTAAAAGCCGTTTTGGGAATGTCCTTGTTTCGGATTTTGATTTGATGATAACCTAATCTCAAATCCATCTTGGAGAACACAGAGGATCCTTCAAGTTGATCATAAAGATCATTGATCCTGGGCAGTGGGTACTTGTTCTTTATTGTCGCTAAATTTAGCATGCGATAGTCTACGCACATCCTTTCTGTTCCATCTTTCTTCGTTACGAACAGAACGGGGCAACCCCATGGCGATGAGCTAGGGCGGATGAAGCCTTTCTCCAAAAAAGCTTCCAGTTGGGTTTTAAGCTCAGCTAACTCACGTGGGGCCATTTTGTATGGGCGTCTAGAAATTGGTGCTGTTCCTGGGGCAAGATCCACTATAAACTCTACACATCTGTCGGGTGGCATGCCCGGCAGCTCTTCAGGAAAGACATCCGGGAAGTCACGAAGCACCGGAATATTTTCAAGTTCGGGAAGGGGAAGTACATTCAAGGAATGCACTTGGGTTCTTGTTCTGGGTGAGGTATAGGTGACTGTTTTTCCTGAAGGGTGGGTGAGTTTCACGGATTTGCCTTTGCAATCCAGGTAGGCATTCTGTCTTGATAGCCAATCCATGCCAAGGATGACATCAATGTCTGAAGACTTGAGGGCTATGAGTGAAGCAAGGAATACTAAACCCTCAATTGCAATTTGATTACCATGGCTTACTCTATTAGTTTGCCATCTTGACCCTGGAGTTTGAATAATCATTGGGGTGGACAATTCAACAAAAGATAACTCATGACGAAGTGCATAACTTTCCGACATGAATGAATGAGATGCTCCTGGGTCGAAAAGAACGGAAGTAGGAACATAATTGACTGGGAGCGTACCAAGAATGACGTCAGTGGTGTCGTCAGTCTCTTCGGCGGCGATCTGGTTCACACGTCCACGAGTGGCGGGAGGAGCGGTTTTGGCGGTGTAGACTTTCTGTGGCGGCTTGCCACGACCATTGTTGTTGTTGCCTCCGGCACGGGGTGGAGCATTCTGATGCTGGATCTGGTTCTGGGGACACTCACGAGAATAGTGGCCTGCCTAACCACACTTGTAACAGGCTCCGAAAACAGTGCGTGGAGCTGGGTTGTTTGGTGGAGCTGGGTGGAACTGGGTTAGTGGACGAGGCGCCACATAGGATGGCCTCGGTGGGTTGTTCTGGCGGAACATACTGTTTGGGATCCAGATCTTGCGCTTCTGGGAGCCAGAACTGGATGAACTGCCATCTGTGGGATGTTTGCGAAAATCGTTGGGGGTGTTCATGTCCTCGGCCTTGATGGCCTTGTTGACAAGGACCTGGAATGTGGCAAAGTCATGAAGATTGAGCTCACGACGGAGTCCAGTGTTGAGGCCACGACGGAACCTCTCTTGCTTCTTGGAGCCGGTGGAGACTTCTTCGGTAGCATAACGAGCAAGTCGGTTGAACTCACGACTAAACTCATCAACGGTCCTTCTGCCTTGAGTGAGGTTGCAGAACTCCTCACGCTTGCGGTCCATAAGACCCTTGGGAATGTGGTGCTCGCGGAAGGACGTGCAAAATTCCTCCCAAGACGCAGGTGGTCCAACGGGACGCATATTCAGAAAGTTCTCCCACCAAGAGCTAGCTGCACCTTCGAGGTGATAGGTGGCATAGCTGACCTTGTCACCAGTTGCAACACGGCCTGCTTGGAGCTTCCTTTCGATGTTGCGAAGCCAGTCATCGGCGTCAAGGGGCTCGGTGGAGTAACTGAAAACCGGGGGATGAAGTCGAATGAAGTCGTTCAGGGACACCAACTCATTGCGCTGCTGAGTGGTGTTGCGAGCAATGACTTCCAACAGATGGTGAGAGTCTCGGCGGTTCCTCTCGACCTCCATCAGAACCTGAGCCATCGTGGGTGGGGGTGGAAGGTTGCCTTCCTCCTGGTCATTCCCACGACCTTGGTTACGACCAACCTGGCCACGGGTTCCTTGAGACATCCTGAAGGTGAAAAACCAAAGTCAAACAGAGTTGATTTGAAGAGTCTAAACAAGGTATTGGAGTACTGGAAGGATTACAGAGCAAAGGAAGTAATCATCTTGACAACATGGTGATAAAAGCATACAAGCCATATATTCACAAGCTTTCATACAAACCATACATCGTTTTAGTACAAGCACCAAGCTAATACAAACGTGATGAAGATGATACATCCTTCAGAGGCACTCTGACTTCCTATACATTATTTATCTAAGCCTCTGGAACTTAGATACCTTGCATACAATATACTAAGATACTACTACCTCATCACTAAGTAAGACCACAGGCGGTCTCACTCATCTCCATCTCCATAGTAGTCCTCATAAAAGTTACCCGCGTATCCCGGTAGCTGGAGGTGACCATCGGAAAACACGGAGGCTTGTGGACCCTGATATCCATTTGGGCAAGGATGGGGCCTAGGTCCAGCGTAGGTTGGAAGCAAAGGACCACGGGGCGGAAAAATGCCTCCAATCTCGGGCCAAGCAACTCGAGAAGGCATCTGAGTCCTCATTGGGTAGATCGCATCAAACTCAACTGATCCCACGCTCACAAAGGGTGCCAAGAGGGTCAGTGCTCGATACAAACGAACACGGGTGGCGTGGAGCTCGAAACGGAGAGCGCGTGCATCACGATCTCTGTCACTAGCAAACCTAGCAGTCATCTGAAGTGCTGGATCTTCTGCAGAGTGATCTGAGTAAAGTCCGGTGTAATATCCCTCTTCTCCTGGAAGTGCAGCAGGGATATAGCGGAAAGAGGTCTCTCTCAGCAAAGTGTGCTCCTCTCTCAACAGGGTCATACATGAGTATGGAGCATCTTGCACAGCCATGTTCTCGGTAACGCCAATGCCATGTCCAAAGTGGATAGGCTGAGTGACTCCAACGTGGTGCGGGTAGATCCTGACAATGCAGTGGAACTGTGTCTGGTTGAAGTCGTGAAACTGCTCCTCGACGGTGTACTCAGGGTACCACCGATATCCCACATAGGACATCATCTCGATCAACGTGGCGGGATGGCCACGCACACCGAGGCACCTGGTCAAACGAACAATCTGCCGAGGGGGAAGATCTGCCATCTGAAACAGAAAGAAGGAGTTTGCAAATGCATCAGATTATGAGATAAACCTGGAATGACTCGGACAGCATAACAGCTGTAATTGCAAGAAAAGACAATTTCTTACAACATGGAAACAACACTTACATACGATGTAATAAAACAGGAAGCATAACCACTCTAACAAATCGGTCACAACATTCCTACGGCTACAAGGAAGCAAACAACGAGATGTTCTAATCAGATAGAGGAGAGCCTATTCCTATCTTCCCATAGAATAAGATGAGGGTGACTCAGAACTCAGAACGAAGGGGGTAAGGAGAAAAAAGAAGCCTTACGTTATTCCCTTATATACCCAGAGTAACTATATAACTATAGCAAGCTAGACTCAACTTCGGCCAAGGCTACTAGTCCTACAGTCAGTCCTGCTCTGATACCAAGTCTGTCGGGACCCGGGGTTAGCGTATGCAAGTCCAGCTAAGACATAGTCATATGGAGAGCCGAGAACCGTACCCACTTGTCTAAGCAGACAAGGCCAAGCACAGAACGTTCTCGGAAAGCATCGTACGTGAGGGGCATCCCATCCAGGCCGGATGATCAACTGAGATGGGTCCTCATCGTCCGTACACAAGTCTAATGATATGGGTAGTGAACTCCCATATTCAAAGACAAGTCGCCTCAACCATACTATCGACTATCTCAAAACTCTTACATAGACTTACTCCAGCCCGATCACTTAGTCGGGGTCTAGGGAGGGCTCGATCATACCACAAAGTGTGCACGAGACGGAGTCTCGAACAATCGCATCGCGATGCCCCAAGCTGCGCACATCTAAGGGCCACTTGGTGTATGAAAGACCGCCAGCCAGAACACAACTAAGGTCTCGAAAACCCATACAAAGACATGCATGTTATAAACATACACGCAGCACACATGCCTTGTATGAACAGCAGGTACCATTGCAATTCTCTAATAAGTGTACAATTTTATTGATAACTCTTATAGAGTGCAAACAGAGATCACAAACATGTGATCCGACATTACAACACAAACGGAAGTAAATTATGTCTGAGTACAGACAAGTTTAACAAATGGCTTAAGAAGCCTTATTTAAACACAAGCCCTCCACGAGGGAACCAGTCGTCTGACTGGGACTAGACTAGTTGGTCTTCAGTCGTCCAGCTCGATGAAGAAGCCACCTTCGGGGTCAGTGGCATCATCTAAAACATAGATTAAGCAAACGTGAGTACAAAGTCGTACTCAGCAAGACTTACATAGGAGCTATACTACTCATGCACATGTATCAAGGTAAAGGGAGGTGGGGTTCACTTGCAGAAGTGCCAGCTTTGACTTGGCTAATCCTGAACTACGAGTACCAGACTTTGAGGTAAGAAGCGCACACGAGTCCACTACTTCTCCAACCAATTACACCACTATGGTGCCTTCCTCGACTTCCCCACGAGAAAGCACACCATAGCACTCACACTTATCTTGGTGTGTTTTAGAAGTATCCAGTTCAAGTTGTCTAATAATCAAGCTAAGCTTTCCAAGCAGTCCATAACCCCGGACGCGGCTATTCGAATAGTTTTGTTAACCCTGCAGGGGTGTACCGCTACACACACATGATCATCATTTACCGCCTTTGATCTCGACACCATTCAAGGGGTGCCAGCGAGGATGCTCACCACAACTGTTACCTCATAGCCGATCTAGTCCAAGAAAGCCGCCTACTTGGGTTGGCTACCACTATCGTGAACCCGGCCGGTTTACCGAAGTGGACCCAAGTGATGTGTGCGTGGTGCCGGTCTCGGATGAGCCGTTCTCTCACTTAGCATCCAGGCCACAAGTCTACCAGAACTCCGAACTATTGCGACATCTGGACATGGAAAGGGATGAGTTAGTAAGCTGAGAGGGGTCAGTGCGCCCAATGTGTGGTTGTACTCTTCATCTTGGATCACCACACAAGAACTCGGACTTAGGGCGGTGTTCAACGAGACAACCCACCGTGTACTCCTACACAGCCTCTCATCGTTCACCTTGTATTAGGGTCGATTCACCAACACTTTTCTACCAACATCAACATGATCACTACCATTCCGACTCACATCACAGTAACAACATGGTATCATACTAAGCATGCAATAAGCAATAACATTTGCAGGGGCCACATGATATCAAACAACTCCTACATTTTCTAGGATTGTGGTTTGCTTACTACTGTGACAAAATGATAGGTCATGCAAAGGAATGGGTTCATCTATGCGGTAGAAACGAATCATGGTGATCATCCTAAACAATGCATAAGCGAGACATGAGAGGGAAGTGGGATTTTATCAACATGATCAATGGGGGTTTGCTTGCCTTGCTGACGAGGTTCGGGTTCTGGGTCTTCAGCGAAGGGGGCAGCCTCCTGCTCCGGTTCCACCTCTACTCGACAAACAACAAGCAAAGTAGCAAAGTAAATACAATGCACAATCACAAGATGGAAGGTTGAAACTTGATGTATATGCTTTGAGGTGTGAAGCAATTCCATTTAAATGGAGTATATTGCAAATTGAATTGCAAATTCAAACTCCAATTTGAATTCAAACTTAGTCAAGTTACATGTGACATTGTTTGATCATTTTGAACCTTCTTCAAATGTGTATGATATGCCTCTGAAGTGTGGTTGAAATGTAGCATAATTCCATGGTCCAAGTTGCAAAAGCATTTGATTTGAATTTGAATTAATTTCAAATAAACCAAATGACATATGCTACTGGTCCCATTTTAAAATCAACTCAAACATAGTTGAAAGTTGCATATTTCGAAAGATAATTTTCTCCTGATCATTTTTCATATATTATTTGTCCAAGTTGGAGTTAATATGAATTTTCTATGAATTTCCAAAGTTTGAGCTATTTTCTGGAATTTCTGGAATTTCTTTAATACAAATAATCTCTGGAAATTCATTTAATAGATTTATTGCGCCAGGCTGACGTCAAGATGGCATCAGGGGGGGGGGCTGACATGTGGGGTCACCCTGTCAGTGACTGGGTTAATTAACCCGGCTGGTTAATTTAACCAGTGGCTTAATTAAGCCACTGGGCCCACTGGTCAGTGACCCAGGGGGTGTTTAGCGAGGGGTAAAGGGCTAACCCACCGGCGGCTTGACGCCGGTGGCCTGGCCACGGCGGCGCCCTTGCCGGAAACTGCTAGAGGCCACGGGAGAGGAAACGGAGGGCATCGGCATGCTCCTGGAGGTCGTTCGCGTCGAGAGGAAGCAACAGGGGGTCACGGGGAGGTCGGAAGCGACGACGGCGATGTGCTGGGCGGAAACAGAATGACGGCGAGGTTGGGGAAGAGGCTAGGGTGCACGGCTTGGGCTGATCTTGCGTGCGTCCGAAAGCTGGAACGCCCGCGAGTCAAACGCGCGCACTGGGGGTCGCGAGGAGCACGAGGGCGAGCTCTAGCTCAACCATGGCGGCGAGGAGCTCGGTTCTCATGGCGGATTCGGCTAGAGAGGCTACGGGGTGCTAGGAGCTTGGGGGAAAAACTCAGAAGCTCACCGCGGTTCGAACGGAAGCAACGGCAAGCTCGGGGAGGCTTCCACGACGGCGAATCGACGACGGCGAGCTCGCGGGTCCGGCGACTCCTCGATGAAGCTGGCGACGTCTGCTGAGGCGCTCGGGCTCGATTGATTGAGGGGAACGACGAAGACGCCTGCTGCGGTTCTCCTGGACACGGCGGAACGGCTCGGGGACGACGTTGGCTGCGTGGACTCGGCGGCGTGCTCCACGGCGTTCCTCGGGCGGCGACGAAATCGAGCACGGAAGGAGGAGGAGGAGGAATCTATGGAGGGGGGGAATGGATCAGGACGGGAGAGAGGCGTCTCCAGGCGCGAGAAGGGGGCACGGGGAGGCCTGGAAGGCGCTCGGCGGCGACGTGGCGTCCACGGCTGGCTCGGTGGCATTCCACCGAGCAGCTTGGAGGCGCGGGGCGGGGAAGAAGACCCCGCTGCCCGTTTGGGCCGGGTGGGCTGGATGGGCCGGCTTCGCCTGGGCGTCTGGTAAGTCTTTCTGATCCCTTTTCTGTTTTTCTTTTCTGACATTTGTTCTGTTTAGCTAAACATTTTATTTAATGCTGAAAAATTTTATGTGGCCTCATAATAATATAGACTAGCCACTTATAAAGTTTCAACATTTTTAAAATTCAAATGATTTGAATTTTAAATCAAATAGGGGTATTTCTTTAATTCCAAGGCACTGTTTGAATATTTGAAAATCTATGAGCATGGGATGGGTCCCACATCACTTGATATGTGATCACACTCATTTATAAGACTTTTCAAAAATCTAACATGAATTTTTGGAGAAGATTTTTATCTGGCCTTTTGAATTAATTCATCTGGGGGGTTTCCTTCTCCCATTTTGATTTTGAAGTTGATTTCAAAGATTTCTTTCATGAATGCAAAGTGAAAAAGATCCTAGCACATTACCTAACAGAGGGTTCTGCCAATCTTCCCGAGTAAAAAGAAGAAGGAACTTATTGAAAATCAATTTGAGGGTTTTTATGATTCTGATCTTGGGTACCCTTGATTCTTCTTTTTGCATCATGCCTAGCTAATGGCTTTAAAGAAGCGCTTTCGGGAGGCAGCCCGCAATGAATTTAGGTTTTTCTTTTTGCTTTTGTTGTGTCTTGATGATTGTTACTACTGTAGCAACATCATTGTATCTTTACTTTTCATCTTTGTGCCAAGTTATAGCCTCTTACGGCAAGTGAAGTAAAAGTTGTGACATGCTGTCCAGAAAACAGATTCTGTCCTCGTGACCCGAAAAATTCCAGAAAAATCCAAGTTCATCTTTTTGAGCTGAATTTTTTACAAAGTATGCTCTATACAATTATGAAACTTCCCTATGTTCTGAGTTTTTTGATTTGAGTTGTAGAAGTGCCCCTAAAAAATTCTTTACTATCTGTTGTTCTGTTTTTCACAGATGCTGCCACGTTTTGTCTCTCCTAACTTTTACAAACCTTAAGCTTGCTTTTTCTTTGCAAAAACTTTTTGGCACTCTTGAGAAACAGTAGCTCTTCAAGATTATCTTTATATGCAGTGGAGAAAAAAATTTATTTATAAAGGGTACTAACCTCTCTAATCAGCTTATGATGAGTTATGTATGAAGGGAGTTTTCAAGTGTGCGTTGGAAGATGATGAAAGAAGATCCAGGAGTGTCAAGCGCTCAAGCTTGGGGATGCCCCCATGCATCCCCAATAAATATTCAAGGAGACTCAAGCGTCTAAGCTTGGGGATGCCCCCCGTGCATCCCCTTCTACATCAACCATCATCAGTTCGTCCTTCGTCTCACTATATTTTTATCACTTCATGTGTTATGTGCTATGCTTGGAGCGTCTCGCTCTTAGGTTTTGTTTTTAGTTTCTTTAGCTTTGCTTGCTGTTCATAACAAGTTAGATCCCATCTTACTTTGTGTGGGAGAGAAACACGCTCCACTTTCAAAATCTAGAACACATCATAGGATTTTTCCTGCCTATCTTTTTGCTGTTGTGTGTTCTTTATCTTTTCATAGCTACTGCCATGTTTAGTCTTAGTTTTAGTTTGTCTTTAGCAAGAGCTTTGGCCTTTGTTTAGTTTGTTGCTGCAACTCTTTTTAGTTTTCATGTTTATCTTGTTAAGAGAGTTGGTTGTTGCACTGAGTTGTGTTTTGTCTTGAAAGTAGGTAATTGAGGTTGCTATTTAATTTTAGTAGTAGCTTGCAATAGTTTTGAGGCATTGTTGTGAGTAATGTTTGGACTTTTGGTGTCAAGAGATCTTGCCTATTAGTGATAGGTGTCGTATTTTGGGCAATCCGTGTTTATTTTCAAAACCTACAAAACTAGTTGAGAACTCTAGCTACTAGATAGATCACTACTCTTCTGAGGAGTCGAATATTAGAGTACACTCACGTACCATGAGTCGAGGATGCGCAAGGATAACCAAACCCCCATACACTCCTCCTCGGGGTACTTGTATCTTTGTGAACCTCCTTATTAGATTGAGAGTTACCGATAATAAGTGCATGAGTTCTTCGGACTAATGTAAGTATTGAGAGTTGACACTTCCACCTTCCCATATTCTGCTAGCCTTTCCCGTGCCGTGCATTGCCTTCTTCTCACTCCGAGAGTTGGTGTCCACCTTCGCCGGTACATCCAAACCCTTGGCATGATACGCTCTGTCATCATAAGCCTCTCATTATCCTTCCTCAAAACAGCCACCATACCTACCTATGAAGGCATTTCCATACCCTTTCCGAGTTACATTGCCATGCAACTTCCACCTCTTCATGACTTGATCTTCATGTCATACATGTTCCTGCTATACTGGCAGTGACATACATTGCATACATCATGATAGTTACATCTTCTTTATGATTTTTAGTACCTTGTAAAGTGTGAAAGATCTCCTTTACCTTCTTGTAAAATAGAGTGTTTCCCTTAAGTGAGGAAAAGATCCCAAAGTGGACACATTAAAAGATCCCAAAGAGGACAAATGAGAGTTACATAGAAAGAGCCATTGAGGCCACCAAAAAATACAAAAAAATAGAAAAAAGAGAAAAAGAAATAAAAAGAGAGAAAGGGGCAACACTACTATCCTTTTGAGAGATCCACACTAGTACTCCCTCTATATCTTTGTACTCCATAGAGATGATCTTTATGCATATAGTTTGGAGAGCTTCTTAGCTCGTATGTGCATCCATTGCATGGCAATCCCTACTCCTCACATCATATCTATCATTTGGCATCTCTTGCCTATGATTGTCCTCATTGATGTGAGCCTTTCTCATCCTTTTTGTCTTCCTCCTCCACCATATTTCTCTCTTTGCCATCCTAAGTGTCAACTCTCATGCCTACGCTCATCCATTGCATGAGTGCTCGAAATATCGAAAAGGAGTGGATCAAATTGACTTGTACCTGGCTAGTGGTCTGGGGACGAGTCAAGATAAGATTCCAAAGAAGACCAAGTGTGAAACTTTAGTAGATTGAGTTCTCAACAAAAATACTTTTTTCTCGTATTCCCTATTCTCCTTTCTTGCACGCAAACACCATTTGGAGACATTCGAGTCACGGAGAGCGGGAGCTCTTGCACCTTTTGTTCTTTTGTTGCTTATTTCAATGCTAATATAGACTCTTGCCTGTTATGACTTGAATTGAATCTCTGACCTTGATTGCTTTACTTTTCAAAGTTCTTTTATGGTTGCTAGCATGTCACCACAGAAATTATGTTTTTATCATTTACCTACTCGAGGACGAGCAGGAATTAAGCTTGGGGATGTTGATACGTCCAAAACGTATCGATAATTTCTGCTTGCTCCATGCATGTTTTTTGTGATATTGCTATGATCTAGATACACTTTCATACATTTTTGATCATATCTGGACTAACCTATTAACTCAGTGCACCCCAGTGCCAGTTCCTATTTTTTGCTGTTTTTCTATTTCAGTTTTCCCCCATATAAAAAGTGCCAGAAAAATTTGGGAAAATTCAGATAAAAAATCAGCGTGACGGAAGCTTCGAGAAAAGCCCGAGAGGGGCCAGAGGGGGGCCAGGGGGCCCAGGCGGCCACCCGGCGCGGCCCCACCCCTGGCCACGCCAGGGGGGCGCCTGGGGCCCCTGGTCCACCTCTGGCTGCCCCCCTTCGCCTATTTATCCCCCGTCACGGGAAAACTCCAGAAGCAGAACCCTATTCCGCGAACTCGCCTCTGTTCCGCCGCCGCCGCGCTTCCAAGATCGGGAGCACCAGAAGACCTCTTCCCGGCACCCTGCCGGAGGGAGGATTGACCTCCGGGAGTCTCCTCTCCACCATGGATGCTCCCCGGATGTCTCATGAGTAGTTTTCCTTGGACCATGGGTCCGTGATCAGTAGCTATGTGATGTTCTCCTCCCCTCTTTGATCTTCATTGTTTAGACCTTGTGAGCTTCCCTACATGATCGAGGCACCTTTGTAATATTTCTGCTATTGCTATGTTGAGTTTGATCGGATCTGATGGATTATGAGATTATGTTCAAATTGTGATAGAGTAATATATTTGGTTTTTATCTCTTATATTTTTGTTCCTAAGTAATTCTTCCATGCTCTCCGTTGCTGTTTATTGCTTTGGCCAAGTAGTAGGTAGTGACTCCAAGAGGGAGCGTTGTGCTAGATTGTGGGTTCATGCCTCCCCGATGACATGCTTGAGTGACAGAAACATGAGTCTAGGGGATGTGATGTTGCCACAAGGGGGAAAACAACGGTGATTGTAACCGTGGTTACAAGGATTGTTTACTTTACGCAAAGTTCTTTTTAATGTAGTTGTCTGTTGCTTTGGGTTTACACTTTGGGTGGGGCTCGCAACTTAATACCAGCGAGATGTTCTGGATAGATATCTCAAGGTGGATGATTAGTTGTAGATGCAGATGGATTTCGGTCTACTTACCTTGGCGTACTGCCTGTGCTTTTGAACCTCTTCCTTTCTTTTGTAGCATAGTTAGCATTGCGGTGCGTTCTTAATCCTGTCAATTGCCTTTCTGTAATTTGTTTACCTCGCATAGCATTTTTATCGTCTTTTGGGAGAGAGACATCACTAGCGAACATCACGTATCCCGGTCCATATCCTCATTATTGTTTCCAAGCTATATTTACTTTTCTGCATTTACTTTCAAGTTGCTGTCATTATCCCCTTGTGTTTTATCATTTGTGAACAACAAGACCAGAGAGATTGACAACCTCTCTGAACTTCGTTGGGAGCAAAGTTATCTGTGTCTGTGTGCAGGTCCGCGTCAGTTGCGCCGCTGACACCTACTTATCATCTTTGGAGTCCTACTGGAGACAAACCTTGGTATCTTTACTGAGGGAAACTTGCTGCTGTGCCGCATCACGCCTTCCACTTGGGGCCTACCAACGAAGGGCGAGAAGTCGTCATCACTCCTCACTAGCTTTAATGAGAGCATTAGTGATATGCTCCGTGAAGGCAAGATTTAGTGTGCTAGTGTGGGGGTCTCTAGACATTTTGTGTAGCAAGCTAATAACTACTGAAAGGGTCGAACTATCAAAATCAATGTCACTACTATCAAAGGTGGTAGTGGTGTCATCTAGGCTCAGTTGTTTGAAAGCCTCTATGTTCATAGGAGTTTCTTCTTCTATGGTTGAGGTAATATCATCACCATTAATAGGTCCAACGGGACTAGGAGTGTGTTGGGTGCTAAGAGTTTGGTTATCCTCAACAACTTGGATAGTAGCAACAGTGTGGTGTGTAGGAAGGCTCTTAATTCTATCCTCTTCCTCTTTTTCTCTAGCCCATCTTTCTTTAAGTTTAGCCATCATCCTAATGTTTTCATTAATTTGCAATTTGATAGCATTAATAGGAGTGGCCTTCCTCTCCTCGAGGGGAGAGGTTCTAATTTTAAGCATCTCGACATCAAGGGCTAAGTTGTCTACCTTCAAAGAGAGATTATCTAATTTGTCTAACTTCTCTTCTACACTCTTGTGGAAGGCTTTTTGGGTAGTGATAAAGTCTTTAAGCATGCTTTCTAATTAAGAGGTGGGGTTCTTGTTGCTAGGATAACTGTTTTTGTTCCCATAGTTGTTGGATGGAAACGGTCTAGGATTGCTAGAAAAATTGTCCCTATAAGCATTATTATTGAAGTTGTTTCTAGAGATAAAGATCACATCTACTTGTTCTTGAGCAACGAAAGAATTTAAAGGGACATCATGAGGATCAATAGGAGCTTGCTTGGAAAGTAGAGACATAATTAAGTGAACTTTTTCATTTAGGGAGAATATCTCCTCCACAAAGTTTACCTTCCTACCTGTTGGAGCTCGTTCGGTGTGCCATTGGAAATAATTGGTCATCATCTCATCTGGGAGTTTTGTGGCAGCACCAAGTGTTGTTGACATAAAGGTTCCTCCCGTGGCCGAATCTAACAAGTTCCGCGAGGTAAAGTTCAAGCCTGCATAAAAATCCTGGATAACCATCCAAGTAGTCAAACCATGTGTAGGGCATTTCTTAACAAGAGATTTCATTCGTTCCCAAGCTTGCGCAACGTGTTCATTATCTAATTGCTTAAAATTCATAATGTTACTCCTCAATTGGATAATTTTAGCAAGTAGGTAGTACTTCCCAATAAAAGCATCCTTGCACTTATCCCAAGAATCTATGTTATTCCTAGGCAAGGATTGAAACCAGATTTTAGCTCCTTACCTCAAAGAGAATGGGAAAATCTTAAGCTTAACAATATCACCTTCTACTTCTTTATACGTTTGCATATCACAGAGTTCAACAAAATTATTTAAGTGTAAAGCAACATCATTTCCAACACCGGAGAATTGATCTCTCATAACAAGGTTCAGCAAGGCAGGTTTAATTTCATAAGAGGTAGCTGAAGTAGCAGGTGTGGCAATAGGAGTGCAGATAAAATCATTGTTGTTGTGACTAGTGAAGTCACACAACTTGGTGCTTTCAGTGGAAACCATAGTAGCAGCAGGTGGGACAAACATTTTTTCGTGATTTTCGATAAAGGACACAAAGATAAAAACTGAAAGGTAAACTAACAAGACTAAAAAGCAAAGGTAAAAGATAGCGTGCAACTCCCCTATCTTGAAGATTGGAGTCCCCGGCAACGGCGCCAGAAATTGCTTGATGATAACTCCTCGTTGGTTACCCCAAGTGGAAGGTTGGAAGTACTGTAGCAACAAGATTTCCCTTAGCAAAGATGCCAAGGTTGAGTATCGACCAGTAGGACTCCAAGGTCAACAAGTAGGTGGTGAAGTGAACAATGGCGCCGTTCACAATCTAAGATTGCTTACTTCACCTGGACCTGCACACACAACAAATAACTTTGCTCTCCCAATGAGTACAGAGAGGTTGTCAATCTCTCCGGTCTTGATGTTTACAAAGGATCAACACAACAGATAATAGGTAGTGATAGCTATAACTAGAAAGTAAAAGCAGGAAGTAAAATGGGCGTGTAACAGTGGTGAAAATATGGATCGGGTCCCATTATGTTCACTACTGATGTATCTCTCCCAAAAGACGATAAAACTGCTATGCGAGGTAAACAAATCACAGCTGGGCAATTGACAGGATTACGGGCGCAAACCAATGCTAACTATGATACAAAGAAAGGAAGAGGCTCAAAAGCATGGGCGGTACGCCAAAATAAGTAGACCGAAATCCATCTGCATCTACTACTAATCATCCACCTTGAGATATCTATCCAGAACATCTTGCTGGTATTAAGTTGCGAGCCCCACCCAAAGTGTTAACCCAAAGCAACAGACAACTGCAATAAAAAGAGCTTTGCGTAAAGTAAACAATCCTTGCAACCGCGGTTACAAGCACCGTTGCCCCTTGTGGCAACAGCACATCCCCTAGACTTAGTAGCAGAGCTAGCCAACTGAATCAGGGTGGGCCTACTGTAAACTTGCTCATGTAATTACAAATTTCAGTATTTATATATCATTTTTAAGGCTTGAAACAAAGGGTTGGAAATTCCCAGGGTGGGCCGTGGCCCACCCGACCACCCCCCTAGCTCCGCCACTGCATAGACTCATGTTTCTGTCACTCAAGCTAGTCATCACGGAGCATGAACCCACAATCGAGCATAACGTTCCCTCTTGGAGTCACTACCTACTACTTGGCCAAAGCAATAAACAGCAACGGAGAACATGCAAGAATTGCTCAAGAACTAAAATAGAAAAGATAAGAACCAAATATATTACTCAATCACAAACTAAAGATAGTCTCATAATCCATCAGATCCCAGCAAACTCAGCATAGACACAGCAGAAAGAATTACATATGTGCCTTGATCATGTAGGGCAGCTCACAAGGTCTAATCCATGAAGAACAAAGAGGAGAGAAGAACATTACAGATCTACTGATCATGGACCCATGGTCCAAGGTGGACTACTCGCGGATCATCCGGGAAGCGTCCATGGTGGTGGAGAAGCACTCGGAGGTCAATCCTCCCTCCGGCAGGGTGCCGGGAAGAGGTATGCTGGCGCTCCCAATCTTGGAAGCGCGGCGGTGGCGGAACAGAGGCGAGATTGCGAAAAAGGGTTCTGTCTTTGGAGGTTTCCGATTACGGAGAATAAATAGGCGAAGGGGGGCAGCCAGGGCGCGCCGGGAGGGCGCATGGGGCCCTGGTGGGTCCCCTTTGGCCCCTCCTCGGTGATTCCCGAAGCTTCCGAGACGCTGATTTTTTATTGTATTTCCCCGGAATTTTTGGAGAATTTTTTATATGGGGGAAACCTGAAATAGAAAAACAGTAGAAAACAGGAACTGGCACTGGGGTGCACTGAGTTAATTGGTTAGTCCAAATATGATCAAAAGTGTATGAAAGTGTATCTAAAACATAGAAATATCACACAGAACATGCATGGAGCAAGCATAAATTATAGATACGTTTGGGACGTATCAGTGTGTCAATGGAGTTTGTCATGAGGAAATTATTCTCCGTATCACTTATATGTAAAGCTTCAGATTGGTATAAGCTTCTCGATAACTCACATTTTCTTAATTGGCAAGAGCTTATGTCCCTCTTTTATACAAAGTTTTATCCTCTTCATGAAATTAATCGAGACAGGAACTACATCTCTAACTTTTGGTCTCGTGACGGAGAAAGCATCGCTGAAGCTTGGGGGAGATTGAAGTCCCTAATGCTCAAATGTCCTAATCATGAGCTCCCCATGGAAATTATACTTACATATTTTTATGTCAGGCTTTCTCGTCAGAATAAGGATATGTTGGATGCCTCCTCCAGTGGGGTATTTCAAACGAGAAGCATTGAAGAGAGATGGGGTCTCATTGAAAGGATTCAGAAGAACACTGAAGACTGGGAAATGGATAAAGGTATTGAACCCGTTATAAATTATGAGCATGATTATATTGAGAGCTATGTGAAAACTGATTACTTTAATACCTTTTGCTCTATGATTGGTCTTGATTCCCAGCTAATGATTGATTTTTGTAAGGACTTTTCCTCTCATGTTGACTCTTCTAAGAAGAAGAAGGATCAGTACCATAAACCCTTGAAGGAATTACCTGTTTCTATTAATATTGCTGAGCCTATTTTTCCTGCAGTTATATATGAAAACCCCCTTTTCCCGCAAGGATAAGGGAGCATTCTTTTTTGACAGGCATAAGAAATAAAAGTGAGAGAAGAACTGACGAGCCTATGGACCAGATCAAGGTCGATTCTCAAGTTGCATTGGTTAAAGATCTACTCCCTCCGTTCCAAAATAACTGTTCCAAAATAACCATCTCAACTTTATACTAGCTCTAGTACAAAATTGTACTAAGGCTGTGACAGTTATTTTGGAACGGAGGAAGTAGTTACTAATGATGTTTTAGATTCCAATATAAAATTTTGTGTTGTTTCCACTAACATTGTTACAACCAAGAATAAATGACAAATTTCAGATACACCAGTTGTATCTGTTAAAATAGGAGATCATAATTATTATGGGCTATGTGATTTGGGATCAAGTACTAGCGCTATTCCTTATTCACTCTATCAGGAGATCATGGGTGAGATTCACCCTATGAACTTGAAGAGATTGATGTTATTATTTATCTAGCAAACAGAGAAACTATCTCTCCCATTGGAATTGTGAGAGATGTTGAAGTCCTATGTGGAAAGGTAAAGTATCCTATCGACTTTCTAGTACTTGGTTCAGTGCAAGATAGTTTTTGCCCTATTATCTTTGATAGGCCTTTCCTCAGCACTTGTGAAGCTATTGAAAGGATGCCCTATCCAAGGGACATCAAAGGTATTCGTCGTTTTCTCGGTCATGTTGGTTTCTATAGAAGATTTATTAAAGACTTTTCTAAGACTTCGAGACCCCTCACAAATCATCTCCGGAAGGATGCTCCTTTTGTATTTTATGAAGATTGTAAGGAAGCCTTCGAAGTTCTTAAGAAAGCTTTAATAAGCGCTCCTATAGTACAACCACCTGATTGGAATTTGCCCTTTGAAATTATGTGTGATGCTAGTGATTTTGCTGTTGGAGCTGTTTTAGGACACAGGGTTGATAAGAAATTGAATGTTATACATTATGCTAGCAAAACCCTTGATAGCGCTCAAAAGAATTATGCTACTACTGAGAAATAATTCTTAGCAGTAGTGTTTGCTTGTGATAAGTTTAGGCAGTATATTGTTGATTCTAAAGTTATTATTCATACTGACCATGCTGCCCTTAAGTATCTTATGGAGAATAAGGATGCCAAACCAAGGCTCATCAGATGGGTACTCCTTCTTCAAGAATTTGATTTGCAGATTTTCGATAGGAAAGGAGCAGACAATCCGGTGGCGGATAATCTTTCGAGGATGGAAGATATACCGCAAGATCCCATTCCAGTGAACGACAGCTTTCCAGACGAACAACTAGCTGTTGTAAAAGTATAATATCTCTCTGATCCTTGGTTTGTAGATTATGCTAATTTTATTTTTGCAATTTTTTTGCTTCCAGGTCTAACATTTCAGCAAAGGAAGAAGTTCTTCCACGATTTGAGGCATTACTTTTGGGATGAGCTACATCTTTTTAAAGAAGGTCCAAACGGGATCGTAAGAAGATGCATACCGGAACACGAGCAGAAGGACATTCTCACACAATGTCACGATAGTCCCTATGGAGGACATCATGCCGGTGAGAGGACGACACATAAGGTTCTACAATCAGGTTTTTATTGGCCTACTCTCTTTAAGGATGCTAGAAATTATGTTTTATCTTATGATAAGTGTCAGAGAGTTGGTAATATTAGTTGGAGAAATGAGATGACTATGAATTACTCTCTAGTGATTGAGCCTTTTGATTGCTGGGGTTTTGATTTTATGGGTCATTTTCCTCCTTCAAACAAGTACACTCACATTTTAGTAGCTGTTGATTATGTAACCAAGTGGGTTGAAGAAATCCCCACTGAAAGTGTTGATCACAAGACATCTTTTAAAATGCTCAAGGATGTAATTTTTCCTAGGTTTGGTGTACCAAGGTACCTCATGACTGATGGAGGTTCACACTTCACACATGGAGCTTTTAGGAAAGTTTTAGCCAAGTACGATGTCAATCATAGAATTGCTTCACTGTACCATCCTCAAACTAGTGGGAAAGTTGAGCTCACCAATATAGAGATCAAGTTGATCTTACAAAAGACATTTAACAGCTCTAGAAAGGACTGGTCGAAGAAGTTAGGAGATGCTTTGTGGGCGTATAGAACAGCTTATAAAAACCCCATGGGCATGTCTCCCTATAAGATGGTCTATGGCAAGGCTTGCCATTTTCCATTAGAGTTAGAACACAAAGATTTTTGGGCTATTAGAGAGCTTAATGTTGACCCAAAATTAGCTGGTGAAAAGCGTCTCATGAATTTGACTTCTCTAGATGAGTGGAGAAGTGAAGCTTACGAGAGTGCTAAAATGTTCAAGGAAAAGGTAAAGAAGTGGCATGATAGAAGGATTCTGAAACATGAATTTAATGTTGGTGATAAAGTTTTGTTTTTTAGATCTCGTTTCAGGTTTTCTCCAGGTAAACTACTTTCTAGATGGGAAGGGCCATTTCATATCGAAGAAGTCTACCGCTCCGGTGCAATCAAGATTAACAATTTTGAAGGCACCAAACCTCAAGTTGTGAATGGACAAAGACTCAAGCATTACATGGCAGGAGACCCTGTCAATGTTGGTGTGAATTTGATACACACAACAACACATGAAGAACATGTTGCAGCCTTGTTTCAAACACCACTAGAAGCAGAATAAGGAAAGGTATGTATTAAGGTAAGGAAACATCGCGAACATCCATAAAAGTTCCATATTATGAGTTTCTACAAAATTAGGAAAATTTGAAGCCGGAGAGGAGCTCCAGGAGGTCCAGGCGCCCCCTGGCACGGCCTACCCCCTGGCCGCGCCGGGAGGCCACCTGGGCACCCCGGAGTCCATCTCCGACCCCACTTTGGCTTGTTACCTTCCTTTTGGTGTGGAAATTTTTGCTATATATTTGCCCGGATCATCCCGGCACCGTATCTCGCGATTTCGTGTGTTTTCTTTTCGATCTGTTTCTACCAAGAAATCTTTCAGCTAGACCTAGGTGCCATGGCTTCCCTAAGTTCACCCAAGGGCAAGTTCGTCGTCAATGTCATCAACCCTTACCTCGCACCCTCAAACTATTTGTGTGGAGGATGGTGTCCTCCACCAAGAATATCTAAAGGGACCTATCAAGGTTGGGAGCATCGAGGCAAGGCTGGAAGAAGTGGAGCAAGAAGTCTTCAAGTACAAGAAGATGGTCGAGCGTGGTGTTGAAGCCAACTTCGACATCAGCAACGATCTGAAAGCACACTACAAGAAGGAGATGAAGGAGATGTGGTCAAGCGTGACCAAACTGGAAGAAAAATTGATTGAGCTCGAAGGGAAGATTTATGATCTCCAGAACCAGAACTGTGAGTATGAACTAAAGTTTCCGTGCATGGATTTGGGTGCTGAGTGCAGGATCCCGGAGACCGACATCTCTTATGAGACTGAAGAACCTGTCGAGGGGATGGATCAAGCCCATGACCCGGCATTAAGATTCATGGGCCGACTCACCTATAGAAGGCCCACAAAAGAAGACCCGGCCATGGGCCGGCTGCGCCAAGAAAAGAAGATCGAAGCCGTAGAAGGAATTCGACTTACGTTGTATAGCACATAGCATATTTGTAAAATAGAATAGGACTCAACCTTGTGTCAGAGTCGGAGTCACGGAATCCCGGGACTCGGTACCTTTATAAGCCGAGGACCATGGGATCCAGGGCCAAGGAATAATCTCAATCTAAGATAGGACTAGACACTTGTCGGCGTAACCTAGATCTCATCGAGACTAAGTTTACGAGCCGACTCACTTGTAATCGATCAACCGACTCTTCTTTCAAAAGTCAAAACCCATAATAATAAGAAGCAGGATTAGGCTTTTACCTCGATACAAAGAGGGGTTGAAACTTGGGTAAATCGCCGAGTCTATTCTCAATGTCGACTCTCTCCACGAAATCGCCTCGCAGCAAAGGTCCCATGTTAATTTCAACTCTTCGGACATCTGTCGTGAGATTCCCACGACAGTTTGCGCCCACCATGGGTCCTGCGCTTGCAGGTGTTGAGATTTTGGAGGGAGCTCTGCAAGGCATGGAGGGATTCGTCGCCGGACGGATCACCAGAAGCCGGCGCGGGAAGCTCTGCATCGACGACTCAAACTGGGGGCCCGAAGCCGATTCTGTCGAATCAGGATATCGGGTCCCGATCGGGTCTATCCACATATTCAATGGCAGGAAGGAAGGATCTGAGCCAGAGCCAGACCCTGAAGTTCCCATCGAAACTTCAAGTTGGCGACACGCCGGCTCCAAAAGCACTTTCGTCGGATTCATTGGTGAGTCTCCAGAGTCGAAGCACTCTGTCGAGTCCCCAATGTACGACACCTCTGAAGAACTGACTGAGGCCGACTCATATCCAAGTGAAGGAAGCTTCTCAGATGAGGGGTCCATTCGATCTGTGGGAAACAACAGACTCGGCACCAGTATGCCAGAATATAACCCGGATTACCCTCAATTTGAACCTCCATATTGTGCCACGGTGTTCATGGCCGACAATGGAGGACCAGAGAGTCAGGCAACCCAACATCAAGGCGCAGAGTCGGCAGCCGCCGCGGCTCCTAATGTCAATAGGGAGCCGGCAACCCCCTCGTCAGCCCAAGTCCCCACTGGAGTCGAAGCCCTCGCAGATGCCCTAAACTCGCTTGATGAGACTTTGGCCATGACGGTAAAAACGGAGAATCAAGAGGCCTGGAAGACAAGGGTTAACGAACTCAAGACACGGATAGCGAACTTATGGAGGGAAGCCAACGCCGAGAAAGAGAAGATGGCCGAAAGAGAAGCCTGGCTCGTCCAGGAAGCTGCGCGCCTCCGGGGAGAGTCGGATCTTATAGATGCTCAACGATTGAGTCTCGCCCATACGCGCCCGCCGGGATACACGAGTCGGTTCCCCCTCGGATACCAAGGGTGAATGCTTTTCCACAGCCCTGACCAGTCGACTCCCCCGGATTCACGCCTCCCATACAGCTGGCTCCCTCACCACGCCAAGATCGCTTCCATACACCTCCTCACCACTTTGATAACCCCATGGCTAATATCATGGCGGCAACTCGTTAACTCACTAACGCGCCAATCCATGGGGACACCCCAGCGGATCGTGCTGCCCAAGAGGTTGTCGATTTCCTCAAGACTGCGATCACACAGCAAGGCCAATACTCACAATGGGTCACATACATACATGGAACTCCATATCGAAGTGTGAGCCGGCAAGCAGAGTCGCCAGCTCCGGCAGCCTCGGGCATCCAGCAACACCACATAGTACCCCTGAGCCCTCAAGGGGCACTGAGAATCATGGACCTACCGTCTCCCAACACCAATCAACATACAGAGCCGGCGGACCAACTCCCCTCACGGGAACCAAACACCGAGTTCGTTAGCAGATCCGTGGGTAATCGATGTCTAGTGTTGGCTTTGAGGAACACACACTTGCCCCTAGATTTCAAGGGACCGCGTAAGATCCCAAACTACACGGCTGACATGGACCCGACGACTTGGATCGAAAGCTACGACCTCGCCAAGGACATGCTGCAAGTGATGTCTACGCACGCTTCTATTCTTGTAGACTATGTTGGGCCTCCAAGCGCAGAGGTTTGTAGGACAGCAGCAATTTCCCTCAAGTGGATGACCTAAGGTTTATAGAACTCAGGGAAGTAGAGGTTGAAGATGGTCTCTCTCAAGCAACCCTGCAATTAAGATACAAGAAGTCTCTTGTGTCCCCAACACACCTAATACAACTAGGAGTTGTATAGGTGCACTAGTTCGGCGAAGAGATGGTAAAATATGGGTGATAGGTGTGGCCAAACAAGGTAATATAAATCTGTAATAAAAAGTGCAACAAGAATACATGTGACAAAAGTGAGCACAAACGGTGTAACAATGGTGGAAACAAGGCCTGGGCTTCATACTTTCACTAGTGGCAACTCTCAACAACATTAACATAGTCTAATCACATGATATTTCCCATAAAACATGCAATGGAGACGCACTCGGAGGTCATTCCTTCGTGGTTAAGAGAGGATGAGAATTATGTAGGGCTACAAAAGCACACCTCAAAGTTCGTAGTTCTAAATCTATGGATTTCCTAATGTCACCGCGGCCATCCAAAGAGAGTACCACAATCACCACAACATATCTCAAGGATAGTCAAAGACAAGCACCAAGAGACTCTCAGGGATGAGAACTGATGAGAACTGTACTCTCTTTGTGATGAGAACTGTACTCTCTTTGTTGCCTGTGTCTTTTTCTGATCCGGGCGCTGATCCATTTGATGTGTGGCAGGCGGCCTCGGCGGAATCCCACTATTTCTGTGTCGACGAACCGGTTGCTCCCGAACCGGCTCGTGTTCAACATTGGTTTCCGGAGGCGCAACATTGTTTTGTGGAGGCTCAATATCATCCACTCTTATCTGGTGACCAAATGTTGCAATAACGTCCGTGTACCTTGGCTTCATAACTGTTATGAGTTTATCTTCATCGTCATCATCATCGTCGTCTCGCTGCGCATGCTGCCCCATGTATATCAGTTCATCGTTCTCCTCATCTTGGTTGCTATGTTCTATTCCGTCTTCATCTTCGTCCTCTACATCTTCCTCCGCTGAGTATGCAGTCCTATTTGTCGTGTTGAGAAAACCTCTAGGTATCTCTGGTGTTATCTTTGCGGCCATCTCCCACTCTTCTCTCTCAACGCAGTTTAGGGGCTGATTGTCGTGAATCACTCGCTGCATCTTCTGGCTTCTCTTCACAGCTTTATCCTGCATAGGAGAATAGGCAGTGAACTGCACTTTAGTATCTAATCCAAAGTGGTACTTTTTTTATTTGTAGAATAGTGAACTGCACTGTATTTTTTTAGATACTATATGTAATTTCTGTACGCAACAAGCAAAAACTGCACTGCATTGTTACTTTCGCAGTTCAGTTACTGTGAAACTATATTTTTTTGGATGCAATGTACTCCCATGCAGTTCAGTTGAAAGACACAGTGCTCCACATATATAACAATGTGCACTTCATTATTTTCACAAACTACTACATATTGTAAGCCATGGGAGAGACACGAACGCATTTTTGACGCAAGAACACACTGCATTGCAAACAAACAGAGCACTGCATTATGAATTCACGTAGTAGGACTGCTTACGTTAGTTGTATGCGCGACCTTCCTCTTGAAAGCAGTCCTGCCGTTCTGTAGTTGCAGTTCGGCTTGTTGTTGACGTGCAGCCCACCTGCGTTGTAGGAACACATGGGCCTTCTCAACCTGCGCCATCGTCGCTGGAGAAGGTTGTATGGGCGATATGACCATTGCAGTTCGCTCCCATGACGACTGCGACTTCGCCGGAGAAGGCCTCCTTGCAGTTCGCTTCCCCCGACCATGCATCACCGTGGTTGGATGCCCCGATTTGCTGAACGACGGGGGGTCTCGCAGGCTAGGAGATCGGAACTGAAGCAGTGGTGGAGCTGCAGGCGGTGGCGGCACTGAATTGTGGAAGGATCCGCCGAATCCGCGCCGCATAGTGGCTCTCTTTGTGTCGTTCGCCGTTGGCCTTGGGCGCTGCGCGGTGGGGGTCACCGCCAGCTGCGGGCGCTGCCACGCCAGGAAGCTGGGAGAGGTCGGGGTCGTCGCCGGATCGGGGCGCTGCCGTGTTAGGAAGCTGGGAGGGGGAGGGGTCGCCGCCGGATCGGGGTGCTGCGGCGCCAGGAAGCTGGGAGGGGGAGGGGTCGCTGCCGGATTGGGGCGCTGCCGCGCCAGGAAGCTGGGAGGGGTGGGAGGGGGTGTTGTTAGAATAAGGCTTTTGTTGTTAGAATAAGGTCTTAACCCAAACCTAAGGGGGTGTTGTTAGAAAAGACCCATGTTGGATATATGCTCTAGAGACAAATAATAATGATTATTCCAATATATCTAAATAAGTTCATGACCAGTTTCATACTGTGCTGGAACTGTATCAGTGAAACAATGATACAGGTGTGGTATAGAAACAACCAGAGTTCCTTGTCAGCCTCTCATGATGACTGGTTTATCGTCAACTGATGATTGTGGTTTCACGATCATGGACAATCAAGTCAATTGACGGTAAGGTCACCTCATTGAATGAATGACGTGATGAACATTACCCAATGCAAGCATTGCAACATGATCAAATCGTAAAAGTTCAGTGTTGTAATTACAGAACGTAGTAGCCTGTTCCTTTGACCGTGAGATCACGCATAATTGCTATCTTCTGAGGATGCTTTGAGTGCATTAACCGTCACACTGAAACATGGTGACCATAAAGGTGTATCTTGGGCTATCCGATGGGATATGTTGAGGAGTGTTGATTCAAGAGCGGGATTTGTCAATCCATATAATGGAAAGATACTTCATGGCCAACTCGGTGAGATTGCATCCATAAAGCTGCGCAGCGTGTGACTAGGTCACAAGGATGAATATCACGGAACGAGTGAATAAGATTTGTCGATAACAAGATAGAACTAATGCATTGGATGAAGTTGATCGAATCTTGGACTAATCTAGTGTCGCATGACAAAGGGAATGGTATACAACGTGTACGGTTCAGTCGGTTACTTCCAGAATGCACAGGGGTCATTATGGGCATCCAGGTCCCGCTATTGATCATTGGCCGTAGCCTTTGTCTCGGTCATGACTGGAGTGTTCTCGGACCGTAGGGTAACATAGTTAAGGGCTCGATGAATATCGGAGACCTTTACGGAACTATTGGAGTTACCGGAGAAGAGAGAAAGACGTACCGGAAAAGTTCCGTGTTGGTCCGAAGGACGTTCGGAGTGAGCTGGAAGGAGTTCCGGATCATCGGGAGATGAAATAATATGTATTATTTATTAATTAAGTGAATTAATAATTAATAATAATTTATTTCAGATTAAAAAGTGCAATGGGCCTTATTTGTGAAAGAAGCCCATTAGGGGAAGGAGGGAAATAAAAGGGAAAAGGAAAAGAAAAAAGGGGGGCGCCATGGGCCTTGGGGCCCATGTGGGTGGCGCCCCACTTCCCCCCTCCTCCTAGCCGCACCCTCCCCCCTTGGCAAGGGATTAGTCCCACATTGCCAAGGGAAGGGGGGTTGACTCCTTCCGTCTGCCTATATAAAGATGGCCAGGGGTGCACTTCTTGAAGACAGAAAAATTCGCAGAGAATTCAATATTACTTCGAATTGAGATCGGTTTTCACCGGTCTTCTCCCCTCTCTCGTCTCTCTCAATCCGGGGTCCCCTTGTCTGGAACCTGTGCTGGGATTGAGGCTTCTCTGCTACACGGACGCCGTCGTGCTGCCGAGACTCCGGTTCCGGGAGGTCTACTTCCACCACCTTCGCTGGATCGGAGAACGGAGGTCGTCATCGAGTCCGTACGTGTGCGAGTACTACGAGGTGCTGCACGTGCGGCACTACCACCCAACATGGTGCTAACACAGGCAGGGGGCTGTGAAAGGTTTACAGCGTCATCAACCACGTTTACGGGAACGTTTCCCGCGCAACGGACTACACCCCGAGGTATGTTTCCGCAAGTCTTTCCGTTACGGCATTATAGCTAGATAGATCTTGGGTTAAGGGCGACGCTAGTTAGAAAAATTATTGTTTTCTGCTGCGAGACACAACAGCGGTATCATGAGCTAGATCTATGCTTCGTATTGCTGTACGGTTAGAACACATCGGGGATGTGGGCCTTGATTCTACGATTGTTACCCTCTCACGTGTACTTGTTATATATGTGGCATTGTTTGATGAAGCGGCCCCCGACCGACCTTACGCGTACGCTTACGCCAGACTGGTTCCACGCTTGACATACGGCTTGTACCGTATAAAGTGGCTGTGAGGGGTGTCTGTCTCTCTTACTTTAGCGGATATGGCATTTGCAACGGAGGGCCACGTACGGGGTGTAATAGAGACAATCTATAATCAGCGTTGTGGTTCAATGTTCATAGAAACGGTTGATCTATGAAAATCCCTAGCAGCCACGTAAAACATGCAATATACAAATATAGAGGCGTCTAACTTTATATTTCAGAGGGGGCTATTGTTGTTTGCTTAATCTTGATGTAGTGATAGCTTTGCTATGTGTTACTAGAAAGTAGTAAACGTTCATCATGATGAAACAAACTTAAATGGAGACACTGTAGACTTAGTGCCACCATGATCATACATCTTAAAACTTGCTAGTATAGGATACACGATGGTAGCATTAAATAAGATGATCCCTTATAAAATACCAAACATAAGTATTTTACCGAAGTGTGCACCACCTGGAAGGTTCTCTTTATGATAGGCAGGCCATGACGATCGGGTGTCATACATACATTAGAGTTCGCATGAGGTTGGGCCTGGCAAGCCTAGCATATGTTGATATGGCCTTGCTAAGCAGCATATAACACTAAGGTCAATTTGGTAAGCCTAGCATATGTAGATATGGCCTCGGAATACTAGAGATCGAAAGATCGAGCATGAGTCACATATAGGATGTGATCGCACAAACTAGTTGTCTACCTTTGAAACTAATCCGTCGGCCGTTGTGATATTCGAGGACGGATAGTGAATCTGGATCATGTAATCACTAAAACTTCTTAGGGATGATTGTTTTAGTGTGAGCTCATCTATAATATGATTATTATGAACTCATTGTTATGAACTAGTCTTAATTGTTTTCCTTGCAAATCTTTTGTAGAAAATTAAAGTGGACATGAATCAGTAGCATGGATTGGTTACTTTCTTACGTGGTGAAAGACTTAAAGATGATGGGTCAAATTTCGTTGATTGGTACTTATACCTTAGGACTGTGCTCAAGAGAGCTAACCTCTTGTTCATGATACAAGAGCGTATGGGAGACCCTCCAGTAGACAACATGGATGAAAAGTAATGCTTGATTACCATAATCGTCGAAGGACTTACGCCATGGTTTAAAGTGTCATAGAAACTAGCTTTCCGCAAGATTTACGTGAACAATATGCGGATATGGACACGTTTGACACAATCGACAAGATGAAGTCATTGTTTATACATCAGTTCAAGGTGGCCAGATTTGAGTTAGAAAATGAGTTTCTTACTACAAAGATG
The DNA here is from genome assembly GCA_950022295.1 of Bromus sterilis. NCBI lineage: Eukaryota > Viridiplantae > Streptophyta > Magnoliopsida > Poales > Poaceae > Bromus > Bromus sterilis. The sequence continues at coordinate 213,418,741 of OX465598.1, read as the reverse complement.
GAAGAGAACACTTGTCTGAAAACTCACGTAGCCAAGATGCATGGGATACATCTAAAACTCGTGGAGGACTTTGACTATTGGACCACAGAGGAGTCTGCTACAAACACGGTGCTACACTCGCTTCCACCGAGTTACACAGACTTTATCCATGACTATGTCGGAAGAGGTGAAAGCCTTCAGTTCTTTGAGTTCATGGTCAACCTCCGAGATTTAGAGGTTGAACCCATTGAAGGAGAAATTGTTGATGGAGAAGGTATATATTTGATATACTCGTTATAAATGTTTGTTCCCTTATACAACATTTGCAGTTTAATAAGTATTTGATACTTGTTCTGTTTTATGAAAACAGGGTCTGTCGTTGCATGGACGGCAAGAGGTGCGATCCAGGATTGATGGCAACAAAGACAGTTGATGGCCACCAAGATTTCACCAAGACATCTATCATAGAATTATACTTAGAGTATTAGATAAATCTTTTGTAATTGATTAAGTATGAACACTTAGTGATATGTCTTGCATCTCGCAAGACGAAGTTATTCATGTTTTGAGACAAGTTAGTTGTTCCAGTTTGATGAATAAAGTGTGTTTATACTCTGATTGCAATTGAGTTTATATTATGATAGAAGCATTTATATAACACCATAATTGTCAAGTGATATTCAATGTTTAATGATTGAGTTATTATGAATAACAACGAAGTCAAAAGTCATAGTTAGATTAAATGCATGAGATGAATTCATAAATGATGAACTCATTAGATACTCGATCTATTAACTCATGAATTTATTATCAACCAAGATGACTAATGACGGAGTTCTAGCAAAGTATAACTTGCGCCAAACATTGTACATAAATGATGTATTAACCAAGCGCATGAATAATCATTAAAGATGCTTCGCATGATTAATTGAACAAGGATTCAATTGAGATCATAAATCTGAGATTACAGAATCACACTTAAGTAAGATATAAGAAAACGAATCACCATGATGTGATCAAAGTGATAAGTATTATAGTTGACATAAATGGGAGACTTTTGGAAGTAATACCACAAATTACGATGGAAGTTTAAAGTGCTCAAGCACCTAAAACCATTCGTAGTCATGCTAAAATGTAGTGTGGTCTAAATACATTCCCCTTACGCTAATGCTATTTTGAATGAACAAAGTTGTTATAATTTATTAAGTTAAAACACCCACTTGATGAAATAAGGAAACCATTCTGAATTTAATGAAGCTGATGACTCCATATGATGATAGTGTTAGAAAGTTTCTAGAAGTTTTATATGATATAACTTTCTTTGTATTAGAGTTGTGAGCAATTGTAAAACACACCTTCCCAAATAGCAAAACTTGTATTGCTTGAATTGGTGAATGAGAAGATGGTTCTCAAGGAATAAACCAATGGGAGAAAAGTGAATTCTTTGACCAGGGTGATTGACCCTGCCTCCAGATAACAGAGTAACGCAACGGAAAACGTTCCGCTGCAATGAAACCATGAAAAGAGGAAATATGCTAGTGATGATGATCATGGTATATTAGTTAAAGCCTTAGTTTAAAAATAAGAAGATTGTCATGAATATGTTCTGTACAGAACAATAATCATGAGTCTTCTTAAGTGAAACAAAAGGGACACTGCTCATAAATTACGAAGGATTGATGGTTACCTAGGAAACGAGGAGAAATGAAATCATATTGAGTTGCATATGGGATGGCTCACATCCTATGAAATAAAGTAGTTATTTCACATTCCGAATAACCAGGTAGTTATTAAGAATGATGCAACACATAAAGATTGATTTGGCACATAAAAGATATTATGGCTAAATTCAATAATGCTTGAGTACAGAAGCGTAGCAATGCTAAATCAATATGGGCATTTCATTCACAAACACTATACTGGGTCCATAGCCTGAAGAAAATTGCATCACATTCAAATTTGGAATTTGAAGAGAAGTAGCAAATGGCATAACGAAAGAATGTTTCGATAAGATGGACCATAGTACCTCAAGGCAGAAACTCTCAACCTTGATTTGATCAAGTGATTTTGAAGTAATCAAAATATTGAGATGGACTGCAATTTCATGAAACTGAGTGGGAGCTTTGGAGATTTCCTGAAAACTTGGAATGCATAGAGCATTTTCTGAGTGGGAGCTTTGGGAGAAATATTATTATGTCTGACATAATTAGAATAGAAACTTAATAAAAGCTTACTTACAGATATATGTCGGATATATTTGAGTGGGAGCACAATGTCAATTTCATATATATACGATGATATATGTGAAAACAATCTCATATATATACGTTGATATACATGGAGATTAAGGCTAATAATATGAAAGGATTACGAGAATCTTATATGAACGAAATACAGATGTGTCACACACTAAAATCTATAAGGATAGATTAGGACACGTGTAATGAACATCAAAAGGATTGGAATGATATCCTAAACAAGAAAAGGTTCTTGTGGCTAGGAATTATATAAAGGATGTAAAACCTTAATATCACGAAATAATGTTTTAATGGAAGAATAGGGATGCACTTTGTCTCAAAACATGTGATCCTATATGACCTTTGACATATGATTCTACCATAAAACGGAAGTTGTGAATCCAATAACAGAATGACTCAAAGGTTCTTAGAAGAAGAACAGGTTCTGATGTGCTTGGTTGGCAAAACACAGAACCTGAGAAAAGTCCAAGCATTCAGTATCTGAAGAGAAACTGAGGACAATACTCTAAATGATAGAAAAGATAATATACTTGAATGTAATACTGGATTACGATTGCAAGCCTTATTATGGGTCTATATGAATTAGAGATATCACCAAAAGGAATAGAAAGGAAATGTGAGCTATAATTTCACGAACCAAAACTCTACAAAATATAAATATCTACTTAAGGAAGTAGAAGGTTGAATAAAGTTTAGCGTAAGAAGTTTAGACTTGTGGCTGAGTGTATTTTTCAGTATACATGACTATGGGAGTCCTAGGGACTAAAACCATTTTGTCATTAGAGAATACTGTAAAATAAGAAGTCTCACTCTCCCACCAAACTTATAATTCAAGCATTATTAGATAATGAAGGGTATATCAAGCAAGTTGACCAATACCTATTGCAAAGGAACATACGAATCTGAACGGGTACAGATCGTTGACGAAACCTCTTCCATGAGTAAGCATGATCAATAAACACTTATATGATAAGATGATTATGATCGAGAAAATATGCAGCTAGATTATTTGCTATCTAGTGCAAGTGGGAGAATGTTGGATATATGCTCTAGAGGCAAATAATATATGATTATTCCAATATATCTAAATAAGTTCATGACCAGTTTCATACTGTGCTGGAACTGTATCAGTGAAACAATGATACAGGTGTGGTATAGAAACAACCAGAGTTCCTAGTCAGCCTCTCATGATGACTGGTTTACCGTCAACTGATGATTGTGGTTTCATGATCATGGACAATCAAGTCAATTGACGGTAAGGTCACCTCATTGAATGAATGACGTGATGAACATTACCCAATGCAAGCATTGCAACATGATCAAATCGTAAAAGTTCAGTGTTGTAATTACAGAACGTAGTAGCCTATTCCTTTGACCGTGAGATCACGCATAATTGCTATCTTCTGAGGATGCTTTGAGTGCATTAATCGTCACACTGAAACACGGTGACCATAAAGGTGTATCTTGGGCTATCCGATGGGATATGTTGAGGAGTGTTGATTCAAGAGCGGGATTTGTCAATCCATATAATGGAAAGATACTTCATGGCCAACTCGGTGAGATTGCATCCATAAAGCTGCGCAACGTGTGACTAGGTCACAAGGATGAATATCACGGAACGACTGAATAAGATTTGTCGTTAACAAGATAGAACTAATGCATTGGATGCAGTTGATCGAATCTTGGACTAATCTAGTATCGCATGACAAAGGGAATGGTATGCAACGTGTACGGTTCAATCGGTTACTTCCGGAATGCACACGGGTCATTATGGGCATCCAGGTCCCACTATTGATCATTGGCCGTAGCCTTTCTCTCGGTCATGACTGGAGTGTTCTCGGACCGTAGGGTAACACACTTAAGGGCTCGATGAATATCGGAGACCTTTTCGGAACTATCGAAGTTACCGAAGAAAAGAGAAAGACGTACCGGAAAAGTTTCGTGTTGGTCCGAAGGACGTTCGGAGTGAGCTGGAAGGAGTTCCGGATCATCGGGAGATGAAATAATATGTATTATTTATTAATTAAGTGAATTAATAATTAATAATAATTTATTTCAGATTAAAAAGTGCAACGGGCCTTATTTGTGAAAGAAGCCCATTAAGGGAAGGAGGAAAAAAAGGGGAAAAAGAAAAAAGGGGGGGGGCATGGGCCTTGGGCCCATGTGGGTGGCGCCCCACTTCCCCCCCTCCTCCTAGCCGCACCCTCCCCCCTTGGCAAGGGATTAGTCCCACATTGCCAAGGGAAGGAGGGTTGACTCCTTCCGTCTGCCTATATAAAGATGGGCAGGGGTGCACTTCTTGAAGACAGAAAAATTCGCAGAGAATTCAATATTACTCCGAATTGAGATCGGTTTTCACCGGTCTTCTCCCCTCTCTCGTCTCTCTCAAGTCGGGGCCCCCTTGTCTGGAACCTGTGCTGGGATTGTGGCTTCTCTGCTACGCGGATGTCGTCGTGCTGCCGAAACTCCGGTTCCGGGAGGTCTACTTCCGTCACCTTCGCTGGATCGGAGAACGGAGGTCGTCATCGAGTCCGTACGTGTGCGAGTACTACGAGGTGCTGCACGTGCGGCACTACCATCCAACAGGGTGCTAACACAGCCAGGTGGCTGTGAAAGGTTTACGGCTTCATCAACCACGTTTGCAGGAACGTTTCCCGCGCAACGGACTACACCCCGAGGTATGTTTCGCAAGTCTTTCCGTTACAGCATTACATCTAAATAAATCTTGGTTTAAGGGCGACGCTAGTTAAAAAATTTATTGTTTTCTGCTGCGACGCTAGTTATATATATATATATAAGGTGAGTCTATTATGATAACACCCCTTAAGACCTTATTCTAACAACACTAATATGCTTATTCTGCTAACACCAAAACCAGCGATTCGAATTAGTAACGCAAACCCACCCACCTTCTTGGGCGATTTGATATTTTGCCACCCGTTACTTTGCCACTTTGTGATTTGCCACCCCATGTCTCAATGACGGGTGGCCCGGACCCCACCTGTCATTCTGAGGGCAAATTATCAAATGGGGAAATAAGGTGTGGCAAAAGATCAAATTTGCCCTCCTTCTTGGCCCGACCCCCGCGGCCGCCCACCCGACCTCGGCGAACCATCCACCTCCGCCGCCCACCACCTCCTAGATCCGGCGCGTCCCCGGTCTCACCCTCATGCACAACCTACCCACCTTGCCATCCAGCCCACCACCTTCCTCCCACACCATCCAATCCCATACTCGCCCTCCACGGCGACCGGATCCGGGCATCAACGACGAGATGCACCGCCCCACTTCTCCTCTGTGCGGCAGCTAGATCCGAGCTGCCCCACGTCGCTCGTGCAGCGACGCCACCCCACCCAGGCCACACACAACGGTGATTCAGCGTAGCTCAAAGGTATGCTGGGGACGAGAAGAAGTTCAGGAGAGGAGCGCCGGATCCGTCCCGGCTGGATCCAAATCGCGAGCGCGGTGTCTGGCCATCATGACCATGCCAACCGATGCGCCTCCCATGGCGACTGAGCCCGAGCAGATCAGCCGACGGACCATCACCCATGGCGCGCCCAGATTCGCCCTTCATCTGGTCGTCACCGTGGAGCTGCATCCTCTGCGACGAGACAAGCTGCCGGTGAGACAAGCGCCATCCTCCACGCCTTTCTTTCTAGCTTATCCATTTCCTCTCTCTCTCTCTCTCTCTCTTGCTTTGTATTACAACAGAAGGGACGCATCCATTGCCCGACGCTTGTCGCCGCCATTTATGCAGTTCGCCGGCGAGCGGCTTGCGTTAAGCCCAGCTCGTACCTGCATTCCACTGTTAGGACACCCCAACCCCTCGGCGTTGCAGTCCGAGGGAGTACTTCATGCAGCTCGCCTAGTTTTGCCGCATACGTACGCCATGTTTATGGAATCAACGCTTGCATGCATCTCGCCTCAGTGGATTCATGGATGGATGTTGGCGAGGTCATTGGTTACTAGTACCAATTATGATTGTTGATGGATTTTCCTGGTGCTAATTAAACTATCACAGTTAGTTGATGCCATAAAACATGCTTTCTTTTCCTCATTACCGCTGCTGTGCGAGCACCGATCAGTACATTTTAGTCTTAGTTTGCTTTGTTGGAGGGGAAGAAAGGCTTGATTGATTATACCCTAGTTGTTATTGTATGCTAATGCGATCGATATTTCGTTGTCTGATGTTTGATTATGCCGAAATTGCTATTTATTTTCATCTATTATCCCCAAATTTGATACTGCCAAAATTGCTATTTATTTTCATCTATACCGCACCCAAATTCTGAGTGGCTTTAGTATTGTTTTTTGAAATCTTCAGGACAGTCTCATATCTCCTTTTATATATCACTTTCCCCTGCAGAGAAAAAGCTGCTCTTTTTTATCTCTTCCCCATGTGCGCCATGATCCTGGCTCTTTTGTTTAATCGCCGCGTTTGTATAAGGCTAATGATGGGGAACGGTCGACCAGCGTATTGTTTCGCCGGTCGCCTTCCTTCTTCTTCACGCGCGACCAGATGTACCGCCAGCGCTGCAGCCCGCCGCCTTGTTGTGCCGCCGTTCGCTGCTGCGACTAACCCCTCGCCCCGCTGCTCCACTGTCATGGCCACCGCGAGCCGCTGCCCGCGTCATGGCTGTTGCCCGCGTGGAGCTCGAGGAGCTCGCCGCCGTGCTCGTAGAATCTCGCCGGCGTTCTCCTCTGCCCAGATCCGGCGCCTTCCCGACCAGCCACGTCCGCCCCGGTCCTCCTCCGGCAAGCCCGCACCTCCCCGTGCCCCCATGTCGCCGGCCATGGCCGCCATGGCCATGAACAGCCATGTGCACAGCCATCATTTTTTTTGCTATAACCATATTATATTTTTGCTACAACCATATCATATTTTTGCTACAAAGAAACAAACTGGTGTTTTTGCTACAACGCATAATGTACAGGGAAATATCTGAGTACGCAATGTTGCAACCAGTGAACCATTTTGTTTCTACTGTTTTATGTTTTTGCTACTACCAGCCAAGTTTTTTGCTACATCACCACTGCGGAGCTACGACCTTGACGGCGGCGACGATGAATTTTGTTGCAATCGTTATTTTTTCTGCTACAACCGTTGTATGTTTTTGCTACCATTGTTGTATGTTTTTGTTACGCATAATGTTGCAACTGTTTAAATTTTTGCTTCCACCATTGTGTATTTTTGCTACTATCGTTAAGAGTTTTTGCTACAACGAAAAAGTTATAAAGTAATTAGCAACGACGGATTATGATTTTTTGTTGCAAACCGATAGTAAAATAATGCTACCACCAGCGATTAATTTTTTGGTGTAAAAAACATCAAAAATAAAAAAGTTCTATCCGTGTATCAAAAAGTTGCGAAAGTACCGCAAATGTTGCAAAGGTACCGCAAATATTGCAGTCAAAACGAAAGGGTACGCGCGAATCTGGACCGTTAAATCGCGGAGATCAGACGGTCCGTGTCTGACCGGCACAAAACATTTATTTTGCAGGCAGTCAAAATGTAACTAGCGCCGGTCGACCCGCGCCTATCACCCGGCCTTTGTATAAACAGAGCTGCTGGTGTAGAATGGTGTGTATTAACATTTATTTTGTTTTGCCTCCAATCGAGGTTTCATTGGTTGTCTTGATCTGCTAGCTAGCATAAGTTTCAAACAACCTTGTTCTCTTGAAATTTACTACTGTACTAGCTAGTAAAGTACTGAGCAAATTTATTTTTCAGTTGCTGCAAACTACTAGTACGTGCAAGGAAACCAATCATCCAATAACAGTAACGTGAACCAGCACCCTGAATCTTGTGGTTCAGGACGTCTTGCCGGGCTTTCAATTCTGGATTATCTGACGCAATGGCGTTTTATGCAGACAAAAGCTAAAGGACGTCACGGATGGGAACGACTGCATGCATTGCACATTGCCACGTCGGCCAGCCGCTGGACTGAGTTCTTCCATTTGGTTCAGTACTATAAGATTGAATTTAGTGTTTTCCTGTGCTTTCATTGCTTCTCTTGCTGGATGACAACAAGGCTCTGACCGATGCGAGTTTCCTGTGCAGTTTGCCGTGGCGTCTCCCCAGGCACGGTGGTGTCCCTCCCCACCGGCGCACTACAGAGGAGGAGCACTACGGCGGCCTCCCTCCCCACCGGCCATCTTCCAGCTGCGGTGGTCTCCCAGGCGCGGATCCAACCGTCGGGCAAGGTGCTACGGGGATCCTCGGCCGCGTGGCGGGGCTCGTCCATGTACGCCGCCCGGGCTGGCTGGTCGCTCGTCCCCGCTCGCCCAAGGCCGCCTAGGCCACGCTTCTTGCCTCTCCAGCCAAGTTGTGGATGCTCGTGCGAGGCGGGTCTTCTCTACGTGCGCCATCCGTTGCACAAACTGCAAGCGCCCGATGCAGTCCGCGGCCGCGGTTGGTCCTCAACTGCACTTCTAGCAAAAAATGTAAGCGATGTTCAATGGATGCCAGTGCACAACGGGGGTGATTCACCATTGTGAAATGCAGTTTTTCAGCGTGTTTGAGTGAAAAAAGAAAAAAATATTTGTAATTATTGAATAAACCCGATGCGGTTCACTTGTATGTATGTGATTTTTTCCAGTTTTGTGCTACTGATTTTTAATTTGATGTAGTGCGGTAGTTTGTTTATACATATATGTTAAAAAATTTAATGCAGTTCACCATGTGATATAAGTACGTTTCCAAAAAGTTTCATCAAAAAAAATATTATTAACATTGCAGTACGCTTCATGTTTTGATGCAATTTATTGAATAAAGTTGCAGTGCGCTTGGTGTTTCGATGCAAATTACGGGATAATATTTAATGTATATGTGAATTACGAGAAAAGGAAGAAAAAGATGAAGCTCAATTGTGAAGCCGAATGCAGTGCGCTTAACACTCGGATGCGGAAATGCGTGTAGTGCTCTCTGTCGACAAATGCGGTGCGGTTGCCCGTCCGATGCAGTTCACTTGGCCGATTTCGGATCCGCGAAAAACACGTTTCTGTTTTCCGATAATGCAGTGCGCTTGCCCGTCTGATGCGGTGCGGTTGCCCGGCGAATGCAGTTCACTTGGTCGATTTCGGGTCCGCTAAGAACGGAGTTCCGCGTTTTTAGTAGAATCGACACGACTTTTAAACCGTAAGGAATTAGACGGTGTGTTCTGCATGAAAATGGAGCGCATCGACGATATCTATCCAACGACGTATCAATTGCATCAATCAGATAAGTGAATCAAAAGAATTTACGAAAAAACACCCGTTGCCCCAAATGTGGACAACCACACCGTGTTTCAAATTACTTCAAAACCGTGGGGAATCTGGAAAAGTGTTCAACATATGAATTAATATCCTACTCCATACGAATCTAACGGTGTATCATACGCATCGATCGGACAAGCGGTTTAAAAGTTCTACTCTCTACAAGATCCGGCGGTGAAAAATAGAATGTGCGCGTTTTTTTGCTGCTAGATTTATCTTAAATCCGTAGCGAATTAGACAAAGTGTTCTACATATGGATGGAGTGCCTGATCGATATATTTTCAGCGATATATCATTTGCATCATTCCGATAAACGGTTTAAGAAAAATCATGGAGAAGCTGCCGCTGCGAAAGTGGGCCGCCGCATCGTTTTCGAAACTTCTCTTAATTCGTGAAGAATCGGGACAAGTGTTCAACATACGAAAGATGCTTCATTTCCATACGAATCCAACGGTGTACCATACACTCAATTCCGACCAATCGTTAAAAAGTTAAGGCAAAAATACTGCATGCGGTTCATTTTTACCCGAGCTGCAGTGCTTGTAAGTCAGCACTGTGGTTCCTTTAGCGATACGATGCAGTTTAGAAGTGTTAGCAGAATAGTTATTCTTCTAATATTAGTAGAATAGCACCGGATATCGCCACATAATAAAATTCGATCTACATCGCATTAGGCTTTCGCCATAGCTAACTTAATAAGTCGATCTTCATCGCATTTAGGCCATCGCCATAATTAAACATATAAAGTCGGCCTTCGTCGCAAATAGGCTTTCGCCATAAAGTCGATTTTCATCGCAACTGGCTTTTGCCATAAAAGTCAATTTCCATCGCAACTGGCTTTCACCATAAAGTCGACTTTCGCCTCACTTATGCATACAATCAACCTTCATATTGCATATTCTTTCATTCATATTGCATCATATTTCATCATAAATTACATATTTTTACACTTTTCTCAGAGACCTGGGGGCTTGATCAACCCTCTATCAGCTCTGAGCATGTATATTGCAAGTCAGGAAAATCGTGGAGCACGATGATACTCATCGACTCTTGCAAGAGAAGCCGGCATATATGTGTAAAATTCCACATGTGTTTGCTTAATCAGGGGCAGTAGGGGAGTTTGATGGTTCCCATCGACTCTTAAATGAAGAAATCCCGGCATATACATGACATGGCCACCCACGTCGCCCGGCCTGTACAGCTCAAGCTCATATGACTAACGCGAACCCGGTTGTTCTAAACTTTGGGGGCTTACACAAAAATGCCTATCGAGTTTAGTTCTAAGAGCCGGGCACGCTAGTCATATAAGCCGAATTTACAGAGAAGTTTCGGCTCCTGAACCAATAATCTCTCTCAACGCGAGAAGATGAGGTCTAAGTCGACTTCTACTAGCATTTGCATTTCATTCTTGCATACAAAGCATCATGCTCAATTAACAATAACATTTTTTTCTCACAAATAAAAGTTAGACCTATGTGACTCGACACAGCACCCAGATGCATATACCGACTCCTGGGGACTACACTTCAAAACAAAATCTTCTGAAAAGACCCGACACGACGCAATGATGTTCGTCCCGACTCTTGGGGACAACACTTCAAAGTTTCTTCTGAAGCAAAGACTCGGTACAGCACCCACATGCATACACCAACTCTTGGGGAGTAATACTTCAAAAATTTCTTATTCAAGATTTGACACGACGCCATAACACTCATACCAAGTCTTAGGGAGTATTACTTAAAAAATAATATATGACCTGGTATGGCACACAACGTGACCACACCAACTCAGGAGGGCTACAAGTTGATCTATCCTATGAGTCGATCAATGACCCAAGACCATTCTGAATCAACTCAGGGGGCTACAGATACAGACTAACAAAAATATCGGCTCTTATGCATTGTGAAAAATATTCAAAGTCAGGAATAAAACCGACTTATAGACTCGATGAGAAATTAAAATGTTCATTAATCAGCAATCGAGTCTTACATCAAAAGGAGAAGCCTTACAGGAAAATAAAATCCAAAGTCGGCAAAATACTACTAAAAACTACAGCTTCAGTCATCGTCTTCAGAGTCGGCTTCATCTTCAGATGAAGAGACTTGGACTTCCTCTTCATTATTGTAAAATTCTTCATCACTGCTACTGGAACTCTCCATGCAGCAGCCGGCTCGGTAACCATCCAAGTCAAAGATTATGGCCCACAAGGTGTCACCACCATCATATCCAAAAACAATGGTGTCTCCCCTTGAGATGTTCCTGGAACGAAGGAAAGTTTTCCAACCTTTCTCCAAGAACATGGAGTTGTGGCTAGAGAAGCTAGTAGCTTCCCATACATGTTCATGAGGACACCCCTCGGAGCAAAGCCAAAGACCCGAAGGCCTTGAATCCATCACAAGTTCGGCGAAAGACCCAGGAAGTTTGATCCAACGACGAATCGTCTGGACGTGTATCAAGAACTCACCCCTCTCAGGAGAAGAAGAGGGGGATTCAGATGGAGAAGCAGCACGAGTACTTCTTCCCCTACCTCTGCCACGACCACGACCTCGCCCACGGCCACGACCGCGGCCACGACCTTGGCCTCGACCACGAGCACCTGCACTGGAACTAGGATCATCGGTCGCCACAGGAACACGAGCAACTAGCTTGGGAGCCATGGAGAAAGTAGCAAAGAGAGAAGAGGAAGAATAAGGTACGGGTACTCAAAGGATAAACTTCCCAATGGCTATTTATAGCCGTTCCAAGGAGAGGACCAATCAATGCCATAATGACTTGGGTGAACTACCCATGGTAGGTGATATTTATGGAAAATACTCCTCGATTCCCATCACAATATCAATGCTTCCAACAGGCGTTTCGGGCTGTGTAATCATAAAAGCGATACCAGATCTTTGACTGAGAAAGTCTAAAGAAATTTTCTGGTTGGAAGATGAAGCGAAGAAACAAGATAATTAGCACCGACTCCTTGCAAATCTCAAAAGATGGGAAAGTCGGTTTAACCAATTGAAGAGTCAGCAAAAAACACGTTAAAATCAAGAAGACAGCTGTGAAGACTAAAGCATCACACCAATCCTGGGGGCTAATGTCGGGGGGATGGATCAAGCCCATGACCCGGCATTAAGATCCACGGGCCGACTCACCTACGGAAGGCCCACAAAAGAAGACCCGGCCATGGGCCGGCTGCGCCAAGAAAAGAAGATCGAAGCCGTAGCAGGAATTCGACTTACCTTGTATAGCACATAGAATATTTGTAAAGTAGAATAGGACTCCACCTCGTGTCGGATCGGAGTCGCGGCATCCCGGGACCCGATACCTTTATAAGCCGAGGACCATGGGATCCAGGGCCAAGGAATAATCTCAATGTAAGATAGGACTAGACACTTGTCGGCGTAACCTAGATCTCATCGAGACTAAGTTTACGAGCCGACTCACTTGTAATCGATCAACCGACTCTTTTTTCGAGAGTCGGAACCCATAATAATAAGAAGCACGAGTAGGCTTTTACCTCGGGACAAAGAGGGGCTGAAACTTGGGTAAATCGCCGAGTCTCTTGTCAATCTCGACTCTCTCCATGAAATTGCCTCGCAGCAAAGGTCCCATGGTAAATTCGACTCTTAGGACTTCTGTCGTGACTTTCCCACGACAGAACCCCTTCCGTGGAAGCACTTCGCCAAGGACTATGCGATCAACAGGAACAGGAATGAGGAGTGAAATCTCCTCGGGTAATGGCATCCCCTTAGCTTGTTCCAAGCTTGGGGGAGTGCCCGGTATCTTTATCTTCGACTTTTAGAGTAAAGTAGAGTCGTATCATGTCTAGGGAAGTTATCTTACAAAATAGGTGCTTGCATTGAGGTCTATCACTCCTTTGTGGAGAGTCTTGTATCCGTGAGTGTGGAGTCGTCTATGATGGAATATTAATGAGAAGTCTATTGGTTTCTTCTCTGCACTCGGTATTTTCTTCACGCAATCGACCTTATATGATGATTCTTATGGGGAGTATTGACTTTATATCACGTATGGCTCTGAAAACTTTATTTAAATCTTAGCAATCATAGCTTTGGCCATAACAACAAGCATGATTTTCTCAAGTAGCGACATAGCCAAAAACTTTATGTTATTATGCTTGAAGTGTTATGTTGACAAGGAAGATAACTTGATGTGTTATGCTTATTTTAATGTTTATGCTTTATATGCTTTGCATCCAGGTCATCATCAATTGTCTGTTCTCTCAAAGCCTTTGATAGCCAAACTCTGTACTAAGAAGATTTCTGCTTGTGCATCCATACCCTGAAACCAATATCTTCCATATGAGTCCACCATACCTTCCTATTCGCGGTATTTCCCCACCACTCCTAAAAGTATAGAATTCATGTGTTATCCTTAAATGTTCAAAATCTTTTGTTTTGTGCCTCTGGTTAGCTCATGGGGAAGTAGTAGGTAATTCATGATCTTCTTAAGTTGGACAAGTTTTACCCCGAGATTGCATGTCTAATCTGCAAACCCCTAATACGAGGAGGAATTGGCATGAATGCGCCCAGCTCGTAAGATAATACAACAAACAAACCATCCTTCACGCTTGGTCTATGAGAAATCAGAAACTTTGGCAGTGATAAACAAAGGAGATTAAGGGGATGTGATCATCCCCACTTGGGAGCCGTTCCTCGAAACTTGTCCAGCTTGAGAAGTAATTGAGCTATCTATTAGCATTCGTTGACAAACTATGCACCTCCCAAAACTTGTTTTCATTCTGTTTGATTTAAGGATGGCACATGAGTTTTCCCTACTTCCCTATAGCAGGGCCTGTCTTTTACTTTTATGTTGAGTCAGTTCTTCCTACTTCCTTCTTTTCCTAAAGAGAACAGACACTTGATATTGAAAGGATTCATTCATATAATGCTGCATTAAAATGGGTCATGCCACATCCTTGTTGACATTATCATTTGATAAGTAAGTTTTTTGCAAAAGCTTAGGCCAAGCAAACATCTTCCTTTGTGTTAGCATTTTCACTTCATGACTAATAACATGTTCTTTCAAAATCTTGAAAGTGTTTCATTATAAAGTGAAAGAGCAAGAATAAAAGTTCTTAGTTGTCCTCTGACCAAGGACATGTTTGCCATGATTTGATGAGTTTCCTTAGCCCTACTTTTGATTATAATTGTTATTACTTTTTCATAAGGTCCTTATGAGTTGAGATTGCTATTGAGGATGCTTGAGTTTGGTGAAGAAATCATGACACTTCACTCTCTAAACTTGTAGACAGGTTTACCGAGCTCAGTATTCGGTTGGGGACAAGCAAGGTCTAAGCTTGGGGGAGTCGATACGTCCAAAATGCATCACTATATTATATTGTAATTCACCCCTTTTCATTGATATATTTCACATTATGATGTTATTCTTATGTAGTTTTGGCTTGTTTTACACAGTTTGCAACTTTCCGGTGCCGAAACAGCAGACACATGATTCAACGGAGAAAAGTGGACATTGAATTGGTGAAACAGAACATCTCCAAATGAGCTGAAAATCGACGGAGGATATTTTTCCGAAGAATAAAGAAGCCTCGCCTAAAAAGAGCCAGAGGGGGGCCACCAGGTGCCCAGGCGCCCCTCTGGCGCGGCCCCCACCAAGGGCGCACCGGGAGGCCGCCTGGACCCCTGGGGCCACTCCCGGCTCCCCCTTTGGCATATATATTCCTCGTCATCCGAAAACCCTAAAAGAGGAGAGTTTATCGAGTTCCACTGCCGCTCCATGGCGGAAACCTACAGAGAATAAAAGGCATCTCCGGCGGGCAGATTCCACCGAGGAGAACACCTCCCGGAAGGGGAGATCATCGCCATCGTCATCACCATCATCACGGGCATCATCGAGATCATCATCAACATCATCCCCAACATCAGCACCATCTCCATCTTCATCCCACATCATCACAATAGTTCAACTTGTGTTGTAACCCGTACTATCCATCCACTCTACCCTATTGGTGTTGATTACCTCTTTGTGGTGAATGCTATTGAGTTTTGTTGGAGAATTATTGTTATGTCCAGATTGTTTATCATCTCTTTATCACCACTAATCATGATCTCTTTTATGTCTTGTGAGTAGTTACTTTAGTTCTTGAGGACATGGGAGAAGTCTAGTTGTTAGTAGTCATATGATGTTGAAGTAATATGTGTTGTTTGATATTTAAGTTGTGTTGTTATTTTTCTAGTGGTGTTATGTGAGTCAAAAACATAACACTTCGCCTTGTTAAGGGCATAGAGGAATACATTGTGTATAAAGTATGCTTACGGTGGGTTGTCGGAGTGACAGAAACCTGAACCCCAGTTCGCACACTTTTGCACAAGGGAATAATGGATCCTTGATCTTACTGTTGTGGTTAGGCTTTTGCCTTAATTTCTACCTTGTATTTTTGGATGCTTGCAAGGTGTTTAATCATAAGAGTGCATTTATCTTAGTCTAGAAGGTGTGATAGCATAGATCCATCCACTCAACACTTATCAACACAAAACATAGTACCGATACGGAATATGGCGAAAGCACATGACTACCTCTCCCGTGTGACCTCAAGAACGCTTTAGCCTTTATAAGTTCAGTTAATAGGCTTATCCTTTGCTCAAAAGGATTGGGCCACTTGTTGCTCCTCAATATCTTTTACTTTGCTTGTTTTTACCTTCTTGTTGCTTATGCCGAAACCCCCTACAAAGTTATCTTTCAGTGCTTGCAGTTTTTCCTTGTCCAAAGTCACTTATCAATACCTTCTGCTCCTCGTTGGGTTCGACACTCTTACTTATCAAAAACGCTACAATAGATCCCCTATAGTTGAGGGTCATCACCTATGCCTCAGCCATAGGTTCTATAGTGTATGCTATGCTATGTACTCGGTCGGATTTAGCTTTGGAAATTAGTATGACTAATCGCTACCAGAGTAATCCAGGAATGATTCATTGGACCACGGTAAAGAACATCCTGAAATACTTATGAAGGACGAAGAATCTCTTTCTCATCTATGGAGGATGTGAAGAGGAGCTAGACGAAAAAGGTTACGTCGATGCTAGCCTTGACTCTGACACAGATGACTCCAAATCCCAGACGGGATATGTGTTGTAAGGCCCGATATGTCGTACTGTTCCAGATCTATATGTTTCCATCCAGATCTGGGGACGAAGCACATATCGGTCCCACCGCGACATATGACATAGCCATATGCCCCGGATTTCAAACATGATATCACAACATTACAGATACAAGGATACAACATCTCATACAATCGACATACAATTGCCTTAATACAATAAAACAACGGAAGATACATGTCTGGGTACAGACTAAAATCAAATTCCTACTGGCAAAGAGAAAAACATCGATCCCATAACCACACGGGTCCAGGCCCTCCGCTGGGATCCGCCTAACTAGTCGTCATCGAGTCTCCACGTGAAACGTTGATCACCATACCTGTTGTCGATCAAGAACCCTGAAAAGAGTTTGGGGGTAGTATCATGAGTACAGAAGTACTCAGCATCTAACTGTAGTGGTCAACTGACCCAACAAGGACTTCATCACTCGTCATTCTAGGACAACTAGTAGTTTATGGTAAGGATGGGGTAAGTGGTGAGGTTGCTGCCGCACTAGCATTTATGAAGTGGCTAACGATCTAGAGAGCAAGATAAGAAGCCAAGCATTCGATGAGGAATCGCCTCCAACAAGTCTGCTATCCACCTACTTACGCAAGCATAACACCTATCATATCCTTGTCCTCCTCTTCTCATCCCGACGAAGAAGAAGTATTCAAGGCACACACACGTTGATCAAGTTATATTAAGATTATCTCAGTTGTTGTTGTCTATGAACAAGGAGTAGGTCTCAAGTCGTCCATAACCGTGGACACGGCTTCTCGAAAAGATTTAACCCTGCAGGGGTGTACCAACTACCCATTACAAGGCTCCGCACGCACGCCCATCTCTCTCAGTTGCTACCAATCACAGGCAACCAATTTATGATTTAGTTCCAAGACATCCGAAACGACAGGTCCCTCTAACTAACAACAAACAAATCCGGGTGGCCCCCGGGGAGTCGACACCCAATCCAAAAGCTGGCCACGCTCTCGGATCGGACTCTTCCGTCTCAACAGGGTTTGGGTTACCGAGACGCCTCACGTGAGGCCTCGGGCCCTCGCCGGTCAAAGGTGGACCAACAGGGAAACAAAGTCCTCACTGGTCCGAGTTGGTTTAAAGGATATCTGCTAGGAGCGACCCGACAGATATATATGCATGGTTTGCAAAAGGTAAATCAGCTTGGGCCACCACTAGAAATGTTTGAAGCTAGATAGGTAAGAAAAGGGGACCCCATAGTATCCCACACGTAGTTAGGCACGTTCAGTCTTAAAACCAATACCCGGAACTCGGGTCCTAGGTGACTCGAATGGAACAAAGCGTCGGGGCGGGATAGCCTAGACCTTCCATCCTTCATCGAATATAATCAACATTATAATAATCATATCATCAAAAACAATATAATAATGTGATATCCCAAACCAAGGAGTAACAGGGTAACATCATAGCATCCTAAGCATGCATACTAAGCAGGGGCTGAGCAACGAGCAATAGTAACATAGTAGCACAAGGTTTGCTGGGAGGGGACATGGCTGTATCGGTTTGAAAGAGGCTGTAAACATGTGGTAGAATCAAACATCGAACCTAACCTAGACTAGCATGCAAACCGCTGGTTGAAATAGAATGGATCATAATTAATGTATAGTCCTTGCCTGTTGATAAGTCGGGTTCCGAAGGTGTAGTTGATCGCAAGCTCGCATCATCTCTAAGAGGTACCCGCGGAAGCACACAAGTGGGTAAACACTGGAAAGCAATCAACGAGCAAGCATCTATTACTACGAAGCAAACACGAGCAAGCATCAACAAGAAGGCAACACGAGACATCGCACCTACCTTTGAGAGCGGTTACTAGCAGGTTAAGTGGAGTACTCGTCACACACGACGATACCGCACGTTTAGAATAGTTCAAGTTGTTTAACTACACAAGATGAGCAAGGTTGTTAACATGGCATCTCACTCAAGCATGGCATAGCACACAAACATGACAAGAGGTGAAGCACAAAGTAAACTATCTAATCTAGTCATTTTAAGTGGGGGTAAAACCTACACATGGCAACTATTACGGACCCCACGATAATTATAATGTTTGGTACTGTTTTTCCCTAAACAATATTTTATTATTTTTATTATCAAGCAAGAGCAGCATAAACAAAATCTACATGCAATTCTAGTCAAGTTACATATAAAGAACATTTTTATCGGAGCAACGGTTAAAAAGATATTAAATAAACAATTTACAGTGGCAAGCAGTTGTAATTAACAAGTAAACAACATGTAAACAAGGTCAAACATGGAAAAAGAGCACATTTCATTAAACTAGACAAAATTCTAAGCAAGTTTCATGTTTAAAGCGTCGCGATCCGAGCTACTGTTAAAAACATACGGGCATCGCAAAATACTAAAATAATCTGCAAATTATTCTAACGCGAAAAAAATTACAAGGCCTACTGGGCCTAAACAGGGGCGCGCTGCCTAATTATCCTACGCTCGAGGCGAGCTATAGCTGCAAACCGAACTGGGCCAAGCCCATCTAGCGCAACAGAAAAAAACAAATAAAAAAAAGGGACATGCTCACCCTAGCGGGCCGTGGCCCAAGTGGCGCGGTGGCTGGGCTGAGGGCGTCGCTGGAGCGTTGTTGGGCCGCGTGGGGCGAGGCCTGCCCAGCCTCGCTGCTTCGTGCGTACGGGCACGGGGCTCGTCCTCGACAGGGCCGAGCAGCGGCGGCCACGCTCGGCGAAGTCCGGCGAGGGGCGGCAGCCGAGGGCACGGGGACGAGCGGGACGGGCGCTGTGAAGGCAGGGCACGACGGATCCAACCGCCGGCGAGGTCTTGGCGACGTGGCACAACGTGGACCACCCGATCTTGATCCGACGGTCTAGATCGGCGGATCTGGATCCAGGGTGGGGGTTGGTTGGTTGCTGAAAACTAGGTGGAGGAGGTGGCGGCTGGGTTAGGGGAAACCCTAATTTGGCTTAGGTTAGCTGCCCAAAAATGGCACGGGAGATGCCTCTATTTATAGCCAAGGTTAGGTGGGCTTGCAAATGACGAAAATACCCCAACTTTATCACCCGCGTCCCGCGTTACACGTTTCTGACCGCACAGGCTTCGTCTGACCTCTGATTCGGATAAAACCTCGAACCACGCGCTCAGCGCGGCGAGCTCGTCAATCTTACCTCACCTAGGTAACGTTCCGAGAACATTTTCCGGTGCCCAATAAAATAATCCATTTAATTATTAAATGGGGGTTTTTTGTTCCGATGGCGTTGGCTGGTCTTGTGCTGGTTTTTCCGACGATGATCGGGTGAAACCAGGTGTCGCAAAGGTCGAGTGTCAGGGTGGCAAGGGTCGGTCTCCGTCCTGTATGAGATAAGAGGGGGGGAAATAATCGCCGATTGATAAATCGGGGATGCAAACACCGCAAACAAATCAGACAATCAAACAATTCACACCGAAAACAAAAATTTTAATTTTTGTGAAATCTGGGCTGTTACAATACAACACCACCAACAAGGGATCTCGTCCCGAGATCCAGGACGATCCGGGGGAGAGGGGGGAGAGAAAATACAGTCGATGATCTTCAACACCACCAACAAGGGCCTCTGCTCCATGTCGACGTCGAACTTCTGTCGAGATAAATTTTCGCAGAGAGACGACATCGTCGAAAATACGAAACCTTCGGTGTCAAGAGGAGGAACGACAACGATAACCGGATCAAAGGATAGTGTTTTCAACGCAAGTCGTGAAAACACCGGCAAAAGGATGGATGGAAATGGATGAACCAGATGATACTAGAGTTGGAAGTCTGAAGGTACTACCGGATATCCCAAACCCGAGATCGGAATCGAGACAATACGTTCCAAGCAAGGCATTGTAATGGTTCCGATACTCCACACACTCGTGTTCCTAAAGTTTCAAAGGGGATAAGTCGAGATTAAAACACTTACGACACTTGTCCTGACCAGAGCATGGGTAAGGAGTAAAAAGATTCCTACTCTCCGATATCTAACTTAGTAACTACAAAATAGTTTTTGTCTAGACTCGACTTCGGCCAGAGAAGGGATCCTACGGCCGGTAAGGCTCTAATACCAAGTTGTAAGGCCCGATATGCGGTAATGTTCCAGATCTACATGTTTCCATCCAGATCCTGGGACGAAGCAAATATCGGTCCCACCGCGACATATGACATAGCCATATGCCCCGGATTTCCAACATGATATCACAACATTACAGATACAAGGATACAACATCTCATACAATCGGCATACAATTGCCTTAATACAATATAACAACGGAAGATACATGTCTGGGTACAGACTACAATCAAATGCCTACTGGCAAAGAGAAAAACATCGATCCCATAACCACACGGGTCCAGGCCCTCCGCCAGGATCCGCCTAACTAGTCGTCGTTGAGTCTCCACGTGACATGTCGATCACCATACCTGTTGTCGACCAAGAACCCTGAAAAGAGTTTGGGGATAGTATCATGAGTACAGAAGTAATCAACATCCAACTGTAGTGGTCAACTGACCAGCCAAGGACTTCATCACTCGTCATTCTAGGACAACTAGTAGTTTACTGTCAGGGTGGGGTAAGTGGTGAGGTTGATGCCGCACTAGCATTTATGAAGTGGCTAACGATCTAGAGAGTAAGATAAGAAGCCAAGCATTCAATGAGGAATCGCCTCCAACAAGTCTGCTATCCACCTACTTACGCAAGCATAACACCTATCCTATCCTTGTCCTCCTCTTCGCATCCCGACGAAGAAGAAGTAGTCAAGGCACACACACGTTGATCAAGTTATATTAAGATTATCTCAGTTGTTGTTGTCTATGAACAAGGAGTAGGTCTCAAGTCATCCATAACCATGGACACGGCTTCTCGAAAAGATTTAACCCTGCAGGGTTGTACCAACTGCCCATTACAAGGCTTCGCACGCACGCCCATCTCTCTCAGTTGCTACCCATCACAGGAAACCATTTTATGATTTAGTTCCAAGAGATCCGAAACGATAGGTCCCTCTAACTAACAACGACCAAATCCGGGTGGCCCCCGGGGAGTCGACACCCAATCCAAAAGCTGGCGACGCTCTCGGATCGGACTCTTCTGTCTCAACAGGGTTTGGGTTACCGAGACGCCTCACGTGAGGCCTCGGGCCCTCGCCGGTCAAAGTTGGACAAAAAGGGAAACAAAGTCCTCTCTGGTCCTGGTTGGTTTAAAGGATATCTGCTAGGAGCGACCCGACAGATATATATGCATGGTTTGCAAAAGGTAAATTAGCTTGGGCCACCACTAGAAATGTTTGAGGCTAGATAGGTAAGAAAAGGGGACCCCATAGTATCCCACACGCGGTTAGGCACGCTCAGTCTTAAAACCAATACCCGGAACTTGGGTCCAAGGTGACTCGAATGGAACAAAGTGTCGGGGCGGGATAGCCTAGACCTTCCATCCTTCGTCGAATATAACCAACATTATAATAATCATATCATCAACAACAAAATAATAATGTGATATCCTAAACCAAGGAGTAACAGGGTAACATCGTAGCATCCTAAGCATGCATACTAAGCAGGGCTGAGCAACGAGCAATAGTAACATAGCAGTAAAAGGTTTGCTGGGAGGGGACATGGCTGTATCGGTTTGAAAGAAGTTTTAAACATGTGGCAGGATC
This sequence comes from Bromus sterilis, assembly GCA_950022295.1. NCBI lineage: Eukaryota > Viridiplantae > Streptophyta > Magnoliopsida > Poales > Poaceae > Bromus > Bromus sterilis. The sequence goes on along the minus strand of OX465598.1, from coordinate 213,396,471 downwards.
AAACATCGAACCTAACCTAGACTAGCATGCAAACCGCTGGTTTAAATAGAATGGATCATAAGTAATGTATAGTCCTTGCCTGTTGATAAGTCGGGTTCCGAAGGTGTAGTTGATCGCAAGCTCGCATCGTCTCTGAGAGGTACCCGCGGAAGCACACAAGAGGGTAAACACTGGAAAGCAATCAACGAGCAAGCATCTATTACTACGAAGAAAACACGAGCAAGCATCAACAAGAAGGAAACACGAGACATCGCACCTACCGCCGAGAGCTGTTACTAGCAGGTTAAGTGGAGTACTCGTCACACACGACGATACCGCATGTTTAGAATGGTTCAAGTTGTTTAACTTTACAAGATGAGAAAGGTTGTTAACATGGCATCTCACTCAAGCATGGCATAACACACAAACATGACAAGAGGTGAAGCACAAAGTAAACTATCTAATCTAGTCATTTTAAGTGGGGGTAAAACCTACACATGGCAACTATTACGGACCCCACGATAATTATAATGTTTGGTACTGTTTTGCCCTAAACAATATTTTATTATTTTTATTAGCAAGCAAGAGCAGCATAAACAAAATCTACATGCAATTCTGGTCAAGTTACATATAAAGAACATTTTTATCGGAGCAACGGTTAAAAAGATATTAAATAAACAATTTACAGTAGCAAGAAGTTGTAATTAACAGGTAAAAAGCATGTAAAAAAGGTCAAACATGGCAAAAGAGCACATTTTATTAAACTAGACAAAATTCTAAGGAAGTTTCATGTTTAAAGCATCGCGATCCGAGCTACCGTTAAAAAGATACGGGCATCACAAAATACTAAAATAATCTACAAATTATTCTAATGCGAAAAAAATAACAAGGCCTATTGGGCCTAAACAGGGGCGCGCTGCCTAATTATCCTACGCTCGAGGCGAGCTATAGCTGAAAACCGAACTAGGCCAAGCCCATCTAGCGCAACAGAAAATAAAAATAAAAAAGGGACATGCTCACCCTAGTGGGCCGTGGCCCAAGTGGCGCGGTGGCTGGGCTGAGGGCGTCACTGGAGCGTTGTTGGGCCGCGTGGGGCGAGGCCTGCCCAGCCTGCCCGCTTCGTGCGTACGGGTACGGGGCTCGTCCTTGAAAGGACCGAGCAGCGGCGGCCGCGCTCGGCGAAGTCCGGCGAGGGGCGGCGACCGAGGGCACGGGGACGAGCGGGACGGGCGCTGTGGAGGCGGGGCACGACGGATCCAACCGCCGGCGAGGTCTTGGCGACGTGTCACAACGTGGACCGCCCGATCTGGATCCGACGGTCCAGATCGGCGGATCTGGATCCAGGGTGGGGGTTGGCTGGTTGCTGAAAACTAGGTGGAGGAGGTGGCGGCTGGGTTAGGGGAAACCCTAATTTGGCTTAGGTTAGCTGCCCAAAAATGGCAGGGGAGATGCCTCTATTTATAGCCAAGGTTAGGTGGGCTCGCAAATGACGAAAATACCCCAATTTTAACACCCACGTCCCGCGTTACACGTTTCTGACCGCACAGGCTCCGTCCGACCTCTGATTCGGACAAAACCTCGAACCACGCGCTCAGCGCGGCGAGCCCGTCAGTCTTATCTCACTTAGGTAACGTTCCGAGAACATTTTCCGGCGCCCAATAAAATAATCCATTTAATTATTAAATGGGGTTTTTCGTTCTGATGGCGATGGCTGGTCTTGTGCTGGTTTTTCCGACGGTGATCGGGCGAAACCCGGTGCCGCAAAGGTCGAGTGTCAGGGTGGCAAGGGTCGGTCTCCGTCCGGTACGAGATAAGAGGGGGGGATAATCGCCGATTGATAAATCAGGGATGCAAACACCGCAAACAAATCAGACAATCAAACAATTCACACCGAAAACAAAATTTTTAATTTTTGTGAAATCTGGGCTGTTACATGTGTTCATGTTGAATGGCGGCACAATTAGCTGGAGGAGCGGAAATCAGTCAGTCGTCGCCCAATCTTCAATGGAATCGTAGTATATTGCCGCTTGTGAAGCGTCAAATGAAGCGCACTGGCTGAAGAAGTTCGTGATCGAGCTTGGTGTCTTTCCCAGCTGCACTGACCCCGTTGGCATTTACTGCGACAACACGGGTGCCATTGCTAACGCGAAGGAACCAAGAACTCACTCTACAACCTAGCGTATTATCCGACGATTCCATGTGACGCGGGACTACGTCAAGGATGGTCATACTAGAATTCACAAAATACATACGGATCTGAAAGCATCAGATCCAATGACTAAACCTCTTCCACAAAAGCAAGTTTGAAGAACACCGAGAGACTATAGGTGTTAGATGCATGCCTGATGTAAACTAGTGTAATTTGTACTCTAGTGCAAGTGGGAGACTGTTGGATATGTTCCCTAGAGGAAAATGAATAAAGATATTTGTCACATATATGCCGGTTGTCAATCTCTCCAGCCTTGTTGTTTACAAAGGATCAAACACAAGGCATAATGATAATGGTGCTAGCAGCTAGAAAGTAAAAGCAGGAAATAAATCGAGCGTGTAAATAGTGATGAGGATATGCACCGCGGTCCCGTGATGTTCACTAGTGATGTCTCTCTCCCAAAAGACGATAAAACTGTTATGCGAGGTAAAAAAATCACAACTGGGCAATTGAAAGGATTAAAAACACACCGCAATGCTAACTATGCTACAAAGAAAGGACGAGGCTCCAAAGCATGGGTGGTACGCCAAAATAAGTAGACCTAAATCCATACACATCTACTACTAATCATCCACCTTGAGATATCTATCCAGACCATCTCGCTGGTATTAAGTTGCGAGCCCCACCCAAAGTGTAAACCCAAAGCAACAGACAAATGCATTCAAAGCACTTTGCGTAAAGTAAAAAATCCTTGCAACCGCGGTTAAAAGCACTGTTGTTTTCCCCCTTTTGGCAACAACACATCCCCTAGACTCAAGTTTATGTCACTCAAGCTAGTCATCACGGGGCATGAACCCACAATCGAGCTTAACGTTCCCTCTTGGAGTCACTACCTACTACTTGGCCAAAGCAATAAATAGCAACGGAGAACATGCAAGAATTACTCAAGAACATAAATATAAAAGATAAGAACCAAATATATTACTCAATCAAAAACTGAACATAGTCTCATAATCCATCAGATCCCATCAAACTCAGCATTTCAACAGCAAAAAATTACATATGTGCCTCGATCATGTAGGGCAGCTCATGAGGTCTAATCCATGAAGAACAAAGAGGGGAGGAGAACATCACATATCTACTGATCATGGGCCCATGGTACAAGGTAGACTACTCACGGATCATCCGGGAAGCATCCATGGTGGAGGGGAGGCTCCCGGAGGTAAATCCTCCCTCCGGCAGGGTGCCAGGAAGAGGTTTGCTGGCGCTCCCGATCTTAGAAAGCGGCGGCGGCGGAGCAGAGGCGAGATCGCGAAAAAGGGTTCTATATTCGGAAGAATCTCGTCACGGGCAATAAATAGGCGAAGGGGGGCATCCAGGAGGGCCACCAGGTGTCCAGGCGGCCTCCCGGCGCGGCCAAGTCCTAGGCCGTGCCACCTGGCCGCCTGGGCACCAGGTGGGGCCCTTCTGGCCCTCCTTCGGGACCCCGGAAGCTTCCGTTATGCTGATTTTTGATCTGATTTTTCCCGAATTTTTGGAGCACTTTTAATACGGGGGAAACCTAAAATAGAAAAACAACAGAAAACAGGAACTGACACTGTGGTGCACTGAGTTAATAAGTTAGTCCAAATATGATCAAAATTGTATGAAAGTGTATCTAGATCATAGCAATATCACACAAAACATGCATGGAGCAAGCAGAAATTATAGATACATTTGGGACGTATCAACTTCCCCAAGCTTAATTGCTACTCGTCCTCGAGTAGGTAAATGACAAAAAGCATAATTTCTGTGGTGACATGCTAACAACCATATAAGAACTATGAAAGTAAAGCAATCAAGGTATGTAATTCAATTCAAGTCATAACAGGCAAGAGTCTATATTAGCATTGAAACTAGCAACATAAGAACATCAAGGTGCAAGAGCTCCCGCTGTCCGTGACTCGAATGTCTCCAAATGGTGTTTGCGTGCAAGAAGGGGGAGATGAGAATACGTGAGAGACAATATTTTTGTTGAGAAATCAATCTACTAACGTTTCACAATTGGTATTCTTTGGAATCTTATCTTGACTCGTCCCCAGACCACTAGCCAGGTACAAGTCAATTTGATCCAGTCCTTTTCGATATTTTGAGAACTCATGCAATGGATGAGCGTAAGCACGAGAGTTAACACTTAGGATGGCAAAGAGATAAATATGGTGGAGGAGGAAGACAAAAGGGTGAGAAAGGCTCACATCAATGAGGACAATCATAGGCGAGAGAAGGCCAAATGATAGATATGATGTGAGGAGTAGGGATTACCATGCAACGGATGCACATATGATCTAAGAAAAGCTCTCCAATGGAACTAGTGGGGGTGCATCCAACTTGCTCGGTCATGAAGACCTAGATCTTGTTTGAGGAGGTGCATTCTTGGAATTTGCAAGCCAAGTTCTATAGTGTGAAGGTCCCCACATAGCTATATGCATAAATGATCATCTCTATGGATCACAAAGATAAGAGGGAGTACGAGTGTGGATCTTTCAAAAGGAATAATAGTGTTGCCCCTTCCTCTCTTTTTTCTATTTCTTATTTCTTTTTCTCTTTTTTCTATTTTTTCTATTTTTTTGGTGGCCTCAATGGCTCTTTCTATTTAACTCTCATTTTTCCTCATTGGGATCTTTTAAATTCGTCCTCTTTGGGATCTTTTCCTCACTTAAGGGCAACACTCTATTTTACAACAAGGTAAAGAAGATCTTCACACTTTACAAGGTACTCAACATAAAGAAGATGTAGCTATCATGATGTATGCAAATGTATGCCTCTGCCAGTGTAGCAGGAACATGTAGGACATGAAGATCAAGTCATGAAGAGGTGCATGTTGCATGACAATATATCTCAGAACGGCTATGGAAATGCCTTGATAGGTAGGTATGGTGGCTTTTTTGAGGAAAGATATAAGGAGGTTTATGGTGACAGAGCGTATCATGCCAAGGGTTTGGATGCACCGGCTAAAGTGGACGCCAACTCTTGGAGTGAGAAGAGGGCAATGCGCGGTACCGAAGAGGCTAACAAATATGAGGAGGTGGAAGTGTCAACTTTCAATACTTACATTAGTCCGAAGAACTCATGCACTTATTATCGGTAACTGTCAATCTAATGCGGAGGTTCACAAAGAGACAAGTACCCCGAGGAGGAGTGTATGGGGGTTTGGTTATCCTTGCGCATCCTCGGCTCATGGTGCGTGAGTGTACTCTAATATCCGATCCCTCAAAAGATTGGTGATCCATCTAGTAGCTAGAGTTCTAAACTAGTTTTTTTAGGTTTTAAAAATAAACACGGATTGCCCAAAATACGACACCTATCACTAATAGGCTAGATATCTTGACACCAAAAGTTCAAACATTACTCACAACAATACCTCAAAACTATTGCAAGTTACTACTACAATTGAATAGCAACCTCAATTACCTACTTCAAGAGAAGACACAACTCAGTGCAACAACCAACTCTCTTAACAAGATAAACATGAAAAGTAAAGAGAGTTCCAGCAACAAACTAAGCAAAAGCTAAAGCTCTTGCTAAAGATAAACATGAAAACTAAGAGCTAAACATGGCAGAAGCTACGAAAAGATAAAGAACACACAACAGAGAAAAGATAAGCATGAAAATCCTATGATGTGTTCTAGATTGAAGTGGAGTGTGTTTCTGTAAGGCCCGATATGCGGTACTGTTTCAGATCTAGATGTTTCCATCCAGATCCGGGGACGAAGCACATATCGGTCCCACCGCGACATATGACAAAGCCATATGCCCCGGATTTCCAACATGATATCACAACATTACAGATACAGGATACAACATCTCATACAATTGGCATACAACTGCATCAATACAATAAAACAGCGGAAGATACATGTCTGAGTACAGACTACAATCAAATGCCTACTGGCAAAGAGAAAAACATCGATCCCCATAACCACACGGGTCCAGGCCGTCCGCCGGGATCCGCCTAACTAGTCGTCGTCGAGTCTCCCTGTGAAACGTCGATCACCATACCTGTTGTCGATCAAGAACCCTGAAAAGAGTTTGGGGGTAGTATCATGAGTACATAAGTACTCAGCATCCAACTGTAGTGGTCATCTGACCCAGCAAGGACTTCAACACTCGTCATTCTAGGACAACTAGTAGTTTACGGTAAGGAAGGGTAAGTGGTGAGGTTGCTGCCGCACTAGCATTTATGAAGTGGCTAACGATCTAGAGAGTAAGGTAAGAAGCCAAGCATTCGATGAGGAATCGCCTCCAACAGGTCTTGCTATCAACTACTACGCAAACATAACACCTATCCTATCCTTGTCCTCCTCTTCGCATCCCGACGAAGAAGAAGCAGTCAAGGCACACACACACGTTGATCAAGTTATATTAAGATTATCTCAATTGTTGTTGTCTATGAACAAGGAGTAGGTCTCAAGTCGTCCATAACCGTGGACACGGCTTCTCGAAAAGATTTAACCCTGCAGGGGTGTACCAACTGCCCATTACGAGGCTCCGCACGCACGCCCATCTCTCTCAGTTGCTACCCATCATAGGCAACCATTTTATGATTTAGTTCCAAGAGATCCGAAACGACAAGTCCCTCTAGCTAACAACGAACAAATCCGGGTGGCCCCCGGTGAGACGACATCCAGCTCAGGAGCCGGCCGCGCTCTCGATCTGGTCTCTACCGTATGACTCCAGGTTTGGATTGCCGGTTAATCACACATGGGACACCGGGTCCTCAGCCGATCATGATGGGCCAGCAAGGGAACTATGTCCTTACTGGTCCGGGTTGGTTTAGAAACTACTGGCGTACGACCAGCACACACACGGTTTCAAATGGTAAAATCAGCTTGGGCCACCACTAGAAATGCTTGAAGCTAGGTAGGTAAGAAAAGGGGACCCCATAAAATCCCACACACGGTTAGGCACGCTCAGTCTTAAAACCAATACCCGGAACTCGGATCCTAGGTGACTCGAATGGAACAAAGCGTTGGGGCGGGATAGCCTAGACCTTCCATCCTTCGTCGAATATAGTCAACATTATAATAATCATATCATCAACAACAATATAATAATGTGATATCCCAACCCAAGGAGTAACAGGGTAACATCATAGCATCCTAAGCATGCATACTAAGCAGGGGATGAGCAACAAGCAATAGTAACATAGCAGTACATGGTTTGCTGGGAGGGGACATGGCTGTATCGATTTGAAAGAGGCTGTAAACATGTGGTAGGATCAAACATCGAACCTAACCTAGAATAGCATGCAAACAGCTGGTTGAAATAGAATGGATCATAAGTAATGTATAGTCCTTGCTTGTTGATAAGCCGGGTTCGAAGGTGTAGTTGATCGCAAGCTCGCATTGTCTCTGAGAGGTACCCGCGGAAGCACACAAGAAGGAAACACTGGAAAGCAATCAACGGTGCAGCATTATTAATACGGAGCAATACGAGATCAAAGAGACAACACAAGGCACGGCAACGCGATACAGATCTATCGTCGAGAACGGTTACTAACAATTTAAGTGGGGTACTCGTCACACACGACGATACCGCACGTTTACGGTGGTTCAAGTTGCTTAGCTACAGGTGATCAACCAACGGTTATTAACATGGCAACTCAAGCAAGCATGGCATAGCACACAAACATGTCAAGAGGTGAAGCACAAAGTAAACTATCTATGGTAGTCAGTTTAAGTGAGACACAACCTAAACATGGCATAACACTAAGTGCCGCACGACAATTAAAGGATTTGGTACTGTTCTTTCCTAAACCATATTTTAGGTTGGTTAACAACAGCAAACAATAGCACAAACACAAATTACACGAAAAACTAATCAAGTTACATATAAAGAACACCCCAAACGGAGTTACGGTTAAAAAGATATAAGCAAAACAAGTTACGGGCACAAACTGCCAACATCACGAAGCACACTTTAGAGCAATGCATAAACAGGATAATCAATGCAAACATGCTCACAAATGGTATGAAATTAAATTAGACATGACAGGGAAGGCATGGCAAAAAGAATCATGCAAATAGGCATCATAGATCAAAAGATATTAAGCAAACAACATGGCATCGCAAAGTAACAGACTTAGTGAAAATCAGAGGTGGCTGTCAACAACAGCAGCATAGCAACTTTGGAGCTAAAAATCTATATGACCAGCAAGCATATCATGACAATGCAATACATATAATGAAAGTAGACATGATGCTTAACAATATGCAATTGGAATCAATCAATTCCGATAAACGGCCGCGACACACTCGTCGACCGAAGTTGCAACAAAATAACAGTTTCAGCAACAACAGCACATTAACATCAGGATCACCACTTTGGAGAAAGATTTATTATAGATAAAGCACACAAAAATGACAAGTTAAAGCATGGAAATGAAGTACACATGATGCTTAACACATAGGAAAAAGAATCAATGCAATAGGACTCATGGATTAGTCACAATCATCATGCAAAGTTGTAATAAAATATAAACAGCAGCACTTAACAGGAAATAGTAGCAGTTTAACGGCCTGATGCCCACTTTAGCACACATTTGCAACATCAAGATGAGCTCAAATGCAAAAACTTTCTACATACGAATGCTAGAGCATGCAAAACTGAGAAACTTTCGTTTTGGGGGCACGTTCGTCGGAGCTACGGTTTACTCGCAAATTACCGTGCAAAACTGAAACAGCAGCAAAATTCCAGGGACTTAGCAGAAATTTCAGCAGGGTTCCAGAGAAAAAAAAACATAAAAGAAAAAAATGGAGGCCCTCACGTTTTGGGACGGCCCATCTGGAGGAGGCTCGCGGCCTGGGCTGGCCCACCAGCGGCGGAGGCTGGCCAGATCGGATCGGCCGATCCAGCCCCACGGCGAGCGGCGGCTCCGGCCGCGTTGGCTCCGGCGCGGAGGGCCACGACGGCGAGGGAGGCCGAGGGGCACGGCGGGTGCGGCAGGTCGTGGGTGGCCGGATCCGTTTGATGGCGGCGACGGGGAGCCAAGGGAGTGCGGCGGCGCGAGCTTGGCTCGCCGGCCATGGCGCTCGGCGGCGGGGCTGCCTGCGGGAGAGAGAAAAGAGGAGAGGTGAGGAGGAGGGGAGCGGCATGAGGAGGAGGAGGAGAGGAGAGGTGCGGGCGCGGCTGCTGCGGGCGGCTCGCCGGCGGCGGCCTTGGATGGTGGGAGGCGGAGGCCCCACCACGGGAGACGGCGGCGACGCGGCTCGGGGCAGGAGGAGAGAGGTGGGAGCAGGGACGCGTTCTGGCCGTCAGATCGCCCGATCTGACGGTCCAGATCGTTGGGGAGCTAGGGTTTGCTGGAAATGGGGCTAAATTGTGCGAAAATGGGGTAAAATATCTCAGATCTGGGGGCTGGTGGCTGCCTAGGTGCTTAGGGAAAACCCTAAGTGGTGGAGTGGTCTTTATATAGCCCAGGTGGCTCGCAGTTTGCAAAAACATCCCCGGTTTTTCTCTCGCGCGCGCGGTGCTCACGTTTCTGACCGCCCGGGGTCCGCAGTACCTCCGATTCGGGTAAAACTTCGAACTGCGCGATCAGCGCGTCGAGCCGGCGGCGTTCACCTCACGCTGGAACCGTTTCGAGAACATGTTCCGAGAACACGTTCCGGCGCGCTATAAAAATTAAACGGGGTTTTCGTTCCGTTGGATGCGGCTGGTCTCGTGCGGTTTTCGCGACGGTGATCGGGTGAAACCCGGTGTCGCAAAGGTCGAGTGTCAGGGTGGCAAGGGTCGGTCTCCGTCCGATACGAGATAAGAGGGGAAAAATAATCGCCGATCGATAAATCAGGGATGCAAACAGCGCAAACAAATCAGACAATCAAACAAATCGCACCGAAAACAAAATTTTTAATTTTTGTGAAAACTGGGCTGTTATAGTTTCTCTCCCACACAAAGTAATTTGGGGTCTAACTTGTTATAAACAACAAGCAAAGCTAAAGAAAACTCAAAGGGAAACCTAAGAGCGAGACGCTCCAAGCATAGCACATAACGCATGAAGTGATAAAAATGTAGTGAGACGGAGGACGAACTGATGATTGCCCATGGAGAAGGGGATGCATGGGGGCATCCCCAAGCTTAGACGCTTGAGTCTCCTTGAATATTTATCGGGGATGCATGGGGGAATCCCCAATCTTGAGCATTTGACACTCCCGGATCTTCTTTCATCATCTTCCCTCGCACACTTGAAAACTCCCTTCATACATAACTCATCATAAGCTGATTAGAGAGGTTAGTACCTTTAATAAAATACTTTTTATCCATTATAAATAAATATATTATTGAAGAAATACTGTTTCTCAAGATTTCCAAAAAGTTTTTTCAAAGAAAAAGCAAGCGTAAGGTTTGCAAAAGTGAAGAAAGGCAAAATGTGGGAGAATCTGTGAAAAACAGAACAAAAGGTAGTAAATAATTTTTTCGGGGCACTTCTGCAACTCAAATCAAAAAACTCAGAACATGTGAAAGTTTCACAATTGTATAGAGCATGCTGTGTAAAAATTTCAGCTCAAAACAATGAAATGGTGATTTGTTTTGATTTTTTCGCCAAATAAACATAATCTGTTTTGTGGACAGCATGTCACAACTTTTGCTTCCCTTATCATAAGAGGCCAGAACTTGGCACAAATCTTGAAAATAAAGATACAATGATGTTGCTATAGTAGTAAAAATCATAAAGACCACTAAAAACATAAGTAAAAACATCTTGGGTTGCCTCCCAACAAGCCCTTTCTTTTACGCCTTTGAGCTAGGCATGAAGATTATAAAAGATGCTCTCACAAGAATAAGAATTTTGAAGCAAAAGAGGGCATCTGTAACATCCCAAAATTTTCTAAATTTTGGAATGTTAATAAATTAATTATAAATAATGATTGTTTGCTTGATATGATTGATTTTCACTAGGACCTGAAACTTTTGGAGTTTAAAGTGAATATTAAAATGAGAGGGAATAAAATGACTTTCCCTAATATTCATTGTTGGAGTTTTGGAATTTAGTATTTAAAACAAATCCAATAATTTAAATTGAGAGAAGGTAATATGACTCCTTCAATATAAAAGAAAAATTGGAAATGTTTTAAGTATGATTTTATTTTAATTGGAGTTTATTTAAATAATTTCCCATTCAAAATAATTATAACATGAGAGAAGATAAAATGACTTCTTCAGAAAAATTGATCGGGAATTTTTTAAATAAGTATTGAGATTTTATTGTTTTTTCCAATATTTTATAACTAAATAAAGGCATTAATAAAATGTCATTATTTTTGGTTATTAATTTGATAGAAATTTGCATTGCATAATTTTCTTTAGGTTATTTGATGAATTTAGGAATTTATTTCATATTTTTCTGAGTTACGGTTGATTTTATTTAATTGTTTGAAGTTTGAGTGTTAAAAAAAATCTTAGCCCAGCCGACCCAGTAGCCTTTTCCGCCCACGAGCGCATTTGAGTCCGAGTCGGTTTTTGTTGTTTTTTTCTCTTTTGTTGTCTGTCTATAAATAGATTTTAGTATTTGCTTTTATTTCTTTTCTTTTCCTTCCAAACAAAAATAACACTAGCCGCCGGGACCTGCGGCCCGGCGCCGCCGCCGGGCCCCACCTCGCCGGACCTCGCCGGCCATAGCCGCCGGAGCGCCACGCCGCCGCCGCTCGTGCCGACCACCGCCACCTCCTGGCGCCGCCCGCGCGCCGCCTCTGCCTGCACCACCGACGCCTTGCCGCCGGCCACCGCCCCGGCCCGGCCTCCCCGCCAGATCGCCGGCCGGCCGCACTCGCCGGACTGCCGTGAACCATCGCCGGAGCACGCGCGCCGCCCCGCGACGCCCCGCCGCCGGCTCGCGCCTCCACGCGCCACTGGTCGCGCCCCCTCCTCTCAGCCGCACCCTACCGCCCGCCACCAGGCACCACCTCGCCGGACCACCGCGCCGCTCGCCGGAGAAGCCCTCGTCGGAGTCAACCCGGTTCAGATCCGGTCAACCGCCGCCAGGGACTTGATTGCTTTTTGTAAAAAAAAAGTTATTTGCGAACAGGTCCTTTTGGCAGAAAAGACCCCGACGCCGTACTCGCAATATCTTCTTCACCGTGCGTCGGATTGAGGTGAAACTTTTTCCTACGCACACGTGTTGTTCTGCAGTTTAGCATGGAATCAACTTTTCAAACTTTTGCACACTTTTGAATTTGAATTTATTCAAATTTGATATTCAAATACCGGAGGTCGTATTTTTTCAACCGTTGATCCAAATCGAGTGATTATTTTTGCGTTGGGTCACTCGTTCCATGTACTTTCGGTCTATAGCATGTGTACACAAAAATTCACAAGTTTCTTGATCTGTTTAAAGTCAAATTCAATTCAAATTTGAACTTGCTTTGACCTGTGTTGTAGTATATCGTTTCACATGATTCTTTTTGCATATCGGATCATTTGAGACATGTTATCGGTAAGATTCATACACTTTTCATGTGGGCATGATATTCACCTTGAATTCATAATGTCCATGATCACAATTCTTTACCGATAGTTCTGTATCTGTCGACTCTCTCGAGTTCACGTTCCACCGATCACTTCGAGCACATCGACACCCTTGCACTTCAAAGCTTTTGTTTTCTTGCTAAAACCTTTGTGATTGTTTTGTTGATCTTTTGTTTTGTACTTGTGGTGTGATTGCTTATTCGAGTTCCTTCGTTTGCGATAGATTTGCTCGGAGTGTGACGAGTAGAGTTATCTGGATCGTGAGAGCAAAGAACTTCATCGGATGTATAAGGCAAGTCATACTTTGACCATTTCACAACCTATATTTTTTACTTATGCATGTAGCAAATATCACCCTATGCATGTGTAGGACTAGTATATATACTCATGCTGCAAACCTGGTAGGATAGCCATATGATCTGATCCTGTATTCTTTGTCGCCCTAGTTCGTGTTGGTTATATATTGCTATGCTTGTAGAAGGGGATTGGTTTGAGATTACATTGAGCTATGTGAGGATTTAATGACTTGACTAGCAAACCTTTAATTAGAATACACCTCTGGACCGGCAGGGAGTGCTTCCTGGGGGCTCGTGCCTTATCTAAGGTGAGACCAGGTTGTACCCCTAATGGTTGGTTTTGGTGGTCGATAGTACGTCATGGTATCTACCCTCTGAACGTAAGTGGGCGCCGTCCAGGCTCAAAAAGATCAGACATACTTGGTGACTAGGAGCTTCCATGTACAGCCGCTGGCCATATGGGCTCTGGCTTAGTTGAGTACGATGTAGGAATCCTCTCCCATGCAAAGCTAGCAGATGTAGATGTGATAGGTGGTACCGGCTTGCCGTTGGGTGTAGGTGACCTCTTCTGAAAGACTTCGTCTCAATCTTCGGGTTGAGTCCAGCGGGGAAAGTGTACTAACCTCTGCAGAGTAAAAAACTAATCATGATTAGCCGTGTCCCCGGTTATGCACATCCTTGAGCTACTAGACATTACTGTTACTGGAGGATCTTGACATATGAATCACCATAATAACTTGAGTGGGCAATATTTAATAAAGGGTGTGGATTGGAACTGGTGTGCCCAGTTCGATCTTAAGTAGTAAGTTAAACTAAAATTTTGACTAGGTAGATTGGGAAAAATCAGCTTTGTACAAAATAAAACCATAAGCCTTTCCTTTGCCTTATCCTTGCATGTAGCGATAGGTCTTTTATATCCTTTTTCGTGTGACTTGTCGTACAAATCAGATGTACTGACCCGTTGTCGGGCTGTAACCTTTGGTGTTGCAGGACTGTATACTACGAGTAAGTGATGCGATGTAGGGTTACGATGTCTATACTCAACTTGCCGGTGGAGTTGATGGATGCCACGAAGCTCTTTATTGTTTTTCTGCTGTATTTTTATTTGTAAGCTAGCCTTGAGCTATGCATGTATGCTTTATTGTAATACTGGATCTTCGATGTAATATATATGACATGTGGTTTATTCTTGATATTACATCATGTACTGTGTGTGCTAGCTATTGATCCAGGGACTAGCACAAAATGCACAGAGACTTGGATTCTTAGTGAATCGGGTCGTTACAGATGGTATCAGAGCCCATGTTGACTGTAGGTCGTGACCCTAGAAAATGGATAGGAAAAACCATAAGAACAAAATTAGTTTTATCACTCTTTGATTACTTACTCTCTTCACTAGTATCTCTCATCTATTATTCATTTTCTAAACTCCTTGTCTTGTTTTAATGTAAATACCCCTCCGAATTGCTTATGCCCCTGAAGACATGACTTTTGAGAAGTACAACATCAACCTCGTGGATCAATTGAAGTTACGGCTGCCAAAACTAGTAGGAGTAACCTATGGGGTTCAATATGTTTTGACACTACGAGAGGATTTACAAGATCAGCTTAGCTGAGAAGGATGAAGTTTAGATTCAGACCACCACTGCTTTACGAAGTTAGATAAACAAATTTCGTGTAGCATGATGAGATCACATGTCTTGCACATATGACCTTACTCTAGGTGTTCTTTGTGTGGTTTGACTTTTGTGACTGTATTGATTGATGTTATGTGATGTTATTTGCATGTAGGTGTTTTGCCTTATTCTTGTTTGTGTGCTTATGCTTGGTGCTTCCTTTGGATTTGTTTTCCTGTCTGTATCCTAGTTGCCCCTAACCCTTGTTGTTTGGGCTCAATAGATGGAGTATGTAGTAGGACTCTTTTTTTCTGGGGCGATGCCTAGACTGAAGGTGGAGCAATGGATTCATAATATGGAGGATCACATGGAGAATAACAAGGTTGGAAGTGATGGCATGGTCCACTATGCTTTCAAGCACTTTGTAGAAGAGGATGCTACTTGGTGGAGAATGCATCAGGCGATTAACAAATCAAAGAGGGAGATTACAAGGAAGGAGTTTACAAAGATTTTGCTGGGATCTCGCCTCGTCACCCCGATACAAAGGAAGGTAACCCTTAAGAGGATCCGTGCTTGTTCAATTTGCGGTGAAGAAGGACACTCCTAGGAAGGTCACCAAGATGGATGTACCTATTGTGAGGAAACTCACTCGGGAGAAGAATGTCCTACTGCTTAAGTCACATGTTTTGTGTGCGAAGGAAATAATCATTACCCCGCTCAGTGTCAATTTTTCATCATGACACAACAAGTATCTCAGCGTCAAAAGGAAGGAATGGAGAAAATTATCCAAGAATTTAGGGAAGCACCCGTGAAGAAGAAAAAGAAGGAGCTTAGACAAGTTGAGTGTTACCGGTGCAGGAACATAGGACACTACAACAACATGTGTCTAGGACTGAAGAGAAAGAAGAAGATGTCGCCATAATGAGGCTTATGTTTGGCAATTGGAGGATAGACATTCTTAATCGTACACTTAGTGTATGATGGTACCTTTTAATGTTAGTTGGAGATGTGTATTGATGCATGTTTTGCTGTTGATTAACTGGATGTGTTATGTCATGATTTGTTTGGTTAAGTTTTGTCTTGTGCCCTTTGACCTTGATATGGATTTTATTTATATTGTGTGTGGTGCTTTGCGTTTCTTCTATGCGGGTAGAATAAGTTTACGTTTCATTAGACCCCTCATCTACTTAGTATGCTTCAAGACTGAAGAAGACATATCAACAAGAAGAATGAGTTCACAAGTGACTCGACGATACGAAGATTGCTTCAACAAACACGAAACTGAAGCTACCATCATTGAAGACCTGAAGACTTGAAGACCTGGAAGATTCAAAGTTTCTACCATTAGATCGTTTTCGTGAGCTGTCATTTCTTGTGTTATAGCGACAACTACACATAAAAACTTATATTTTCAAAACTAGTGTGATGTTTGTATGGGTATCTCTCCATATCTCTCTCTACCTCGCGATCTACATTCTATTCCCCCTCATCCTCATCCCTAAACTGAAGAAGCTACTACAATGGCTGCTAAAGTCAAGACGAAGGATAAATTTGGCTGCAACTTAATGCCAAGATCAAGTTAACCTCGTGTGCTAGGATCTTACCACAAGCAAGCCCAATCTTGCTGGAGCAAGAACCCTAGAGGAAGTTGTAGTTCACTAGTACACGTATATAATAGTCTACGTAAACCTGAGAGTTGTGAAGAAACGATAGATGTTTTGTTTGGATTGCAAAACCTTGGATTTATCTGAACCCAGTTCAAGATCAAGAGGAACTTTCTGCAATGTCTGGGAGGAGGACCGAGTGTTAGATTGCGAGATTTGCTAAACCATATACAAGGTAATGATTTGGGTGCGGAATGGATTGATCACCATGACGACTACCCTTATTATTCGCTCTTGCTATGTGGGATAGTAAATCTTGAGTGACTTACCTATAGTAGAGAGGCGACAATGTTAAGCCTAAACCCTAGTGTGGTACGATGTTGACCCCTGTAGAATATTATTGTTAATAATAGTAAGTTGTACGGTGAGTATAGGCCAAGACCATTTCAAGCAGGTATCCCATAGAAGTATTCTTGATGGCCACCATGAGGGAACCGATAGTTGCCTAGTATTGGCGCCTGACCTGTCAGCCATGAAGGTTCGGTATATGGAAGACTCCTCTTTTACTAAGGATTCAAGACTTCAAAGGAGTTGGTGAAATCTCTATGAAGGATGTGATCAGTGGAGCAAGACTCATCAAGACTATGTTGTATTCCTTTTAAGGGTGGTAGCATCCTAGCTCATCGGAGGATCGGCGGATCGTCATGAAGGCCCAAACCCTAACCTTTTCTTTCTAGCCTTTTCGAATCTCAAGGACGAGATTCCTTTTAAGGGTGGTAGTGTGTAACATCCCAAAATTTTCTAAATTTTGGAATGTTAATAAATTAATTATAAATAATGATTGTTTGCTTGATATGATTGATTTTCACTAGGATCTGAAACTTTTGGAGTTTAATGTGAATATTAAAATGAGAGGGAATAAAATGACTTTCCCTAATATTCATTGTTGGAGTTTTGGAATTTAGTATTTAAAACAAACCCAATAATTTAAATTGAGAGAAGGTAATATGACTCCTTCAATATAAAATAAAAATTGGAAATGTTTTAAGTATGATTTTATTTTAATTGGAGTTTGTTTAAATAATTTCCCATTCAAAATAATTATAACATGAGAGAAGATAAAATGACTTCTTCAGAAAAAATGATCGGGAATTATTTAAATAAGTATTGAGATTTTATTGATTTTTCTGATATTTTATAACTAAATAAAGGCATTAACAAAATGTCATTATTTTTAGTTATAAATTTGATAGAAATTTGCATTGCATAATTTTCTTTAGGTTATTTGATGACTTTAGGAATTTATTTCATATTTTCTGAGTTACGGTTGATTTTAATTAATTGTTTGAAATTTGAGTGTTAAAAAAAATCTTAGCCCAGCCGACCTAGTAGCCTTTTCCGCCCACGAGCGCATTAGAGCCCGAGTCGGTTTATGTATTTTTTTCTATTTTGTTGTCTGTCTATAAATAGATTTTAGTATTTTCTTTTATTTATTTTCTTTTCCTTCCAAAAAAAACCCATAGCCGCCGGGACCCGCGGCCCGCCGCCGCCGCCGAGCCCCACCTCGCCGGCCATAGCCGTCGGAGCGCCACGCCGCCGCCGCTCGTGCCGACCACCGCCACCTCCTGGCGCCGCCCGCGCGCCGCCTCCGCCCGCACCATCGACGCCGAGGCGCCGAGCACCGCCCCGGCCCGGCCACCCCGCCAGATCGCCGGTCGGTCGCCCTCGCCGGACTGCCGTGAACCATCGCCAGAGCACGCGCGCCGCCCCGCGACGCCCAGCCGCCGGCCCGCGCCTCCACGTGCCACTGGCCGCGCCGCCTTCTCTCAGCCGCACCCCGCCGCCCGCCACCGGCCACCACCTCGCCGGACCACCGCGCCGCTCGCCGGAGAAGCCCTCGCCGGAGTCAACCCAGTTCAGATCCGGTCAACCGTCGCCAAGGACCTAATTGCTTTTTGTAAAAAAAGTTATTTGCGAACAGGTCCTTTTGGCAGAAAAGACCCCGGTGCCGTACTCGCAATATCTTCTTCACCGCGCGTCGGATTGAGGTGAAACTTTTTCCTACGCGCACGTGTTGTTCTGTATTTTAGCATGGAATAAACTTTTCAAACTTTTGCACACTTTTGAATTTGAATTTATTCAAATTTGAAATTCAAATACCGGAGGTCGTATTTTTTCAACCGTTGATCCAAATCGAGTGCTTCTTTTTGCGTTGGGTCACTCGTTCCATGTACTTTCGGTCTATAGCATGTGTACACAAATATTCACAAGTTTCTTGATCTGTTTAAAGTAAAATTCAATTCAAATGATCTGATCCTGTATTCTTTGTCGCCCTAGTTCGTGTTGGTTATATATTGCTATGCTTGTAGACGGGGATTGGTTTGAGATTACATTGAGCTATGTGAGGATTTAATGACTTGACTAGCAAACCTTTAATTAGAATACACCTCTGGACCGGTAGGGAGTGATTCCTGGGGGCTCGTGCCTTATCTAAGGTGAGACCAGGTTGTACCCCTAATGGTTGGTTTTGGTGGTCGACAGTACGTCATGGTATCTACCCTCTGAACGTAAGTGGGCGCCGTCCAGGCTCAAAAAGATCAGACATACTTGGTGACTAGGAGCTTCCATGTACAGCCGCTGGCCATATGGGCTCTGGCTTAGTTGAGTACGATGTAGGAAGCCTCTCCCATGCAAAGCTAGCAGATGTAGATGTGATAGGTGGTACCGGCTTGCCGTTGGGTGTAGGTGACCTCTTCTGAAAGACTTCGTCTTAATCTTCGGGTTGAGTCCAGCGGGGAAAGTGTAATAACCTCTGCAGAGTAAAAAACTAATCATGATTAGCCGTGTCCCCGGTTATGGACATCCTTGAGCTACTAGACATTACTGTTACTGGAGGATCTTGACATATGAATCACCATAATAACTTGAGTGGGCAAGATGTAATAAAGGGTGTGGATTGGAACTGGTGTGCCCAGTTCGATCTTAAGTAGTAAGTTAAACTAAAATTTTGACTAGGTAGATTGGGAAAAATCAGCTTTCTGCAAAATAAAACCATAAGCCTTTCCTTTGACTTATCCTTGCATGTAGCGATAGGTCTGTTATATCCTTTTTCGTGTGACTTGCCGTACAAATCAGATGTACTGACCCGTTGTCGGGCTGTAACCTTCGGTGTTGCAGGATTGTATACGACGAGTAAGTGATGCGATGTATGGTTACGATGTCTATACTCAAATTGCCGGTGGAGTTGATGTACGCCACGAAGCTCTTTATTGTTTTTCCGCTCTATTTTTATTTCTAAGCTAGCCTTGAGCTATGCAGGTATGCTTTATTGTAATACTGGATCTTCGATGTAATATATATGACATGTGGTTTATTTTTGATATTACATCATGTACTGTGTGTGTGCTAACTATTGATCCAGGGACTAGCACAGAATGCACAGAGACTTGGATTCTTAGTGAATCGGGTCGTTACAGATGGTATCAGAGCCCATGTTGACTGTAGGTCGTGACCCTAGAAAATTGATAGGAAAAACCATAAGAACAAAATTATTTTTATCACTCTTTGATTACTTACTCTCTCCACTAGTATCTCTCATCTATTATTCATTTTCTAAACTCCTTGTCTTGTTTTAATGTAAATACCCCTCCGAATTGCTTATGCCCCTGAAGACATGACTTTTGAGAAGTATATCATCAACCTCGTGGATCAATTGAAGTTACGGCTGCCAAAACTGGTAGGAGTAACCTATGGGGTTCAATAAGTTTTGACACTATGAGAGGATTTACAAGATCAGCTTAGCTAAGAAGGATGAAGTTTAGATTCAGACCACCACTGCTTTACGAAGTTCGATAAACAAATTTCGTGTAACATGATGAGATCATATGTCTTGCACATATGACCTTACTCTAGGTGTTCTTTGTGTGGTTTGACTTTTGTGACTGTATTGATTGATGTGATGTGATGTTATTTGCATGTAGGTGTTTTGCCTTATTCTTTTTTGTGTGCTTATGCATGGTGCTACCTTTAGATTTTTTTTCCTGTCTGTATCCTAGTTGCCCCTAACCCTTGTCGTTTGGGATCAATAGATGGAGTATGTAGTAGAACTCTTTTTTTCTGGGGCGATACCTAGACTGAAGGTGGAGCAATGGATTCATAATATGGAGGAGTACATGGAGAACAACAAGGTTGGAAGTGATGACATGGTCCACTATGTTGTCAAGCACTTTGTAGAAGAGGATGCTACTTGGTGGAGAATGCATCAGGCGATTCACAAATCAAAGAGGGAGATTACATGGAAGGAGTTTACAAAGATTTTGCTGGGATCTCGCCTCGTCACCCCGATACAAAGGACGGTAACCCTTAAGAGGATCTGTGCCTGCACAATTTGCGGTGAAGAAGGACACTCTTAGGAAGGTCACCAAGATGGATGTCCCTATTGTGAGGAAACTCACTCGGGAGAAGAATGTCCTACTGCTTAAGTCACATGTTTTGTGTGCGAAGGAAATAGTCATTACCCCGCTCAGTGTCAATTTTTCATCATGACACAACAATCCTTGCAACCGCGGTTACAAGCACCATTGTTTTTCCCCTTGTGGCAACAGCACATCCCCTAGACTCATGTTTCTGTCACTCAAGCTAGTCATCAGGGGGCATGAACCCACAATCGAGCATAACATTCCCTCTTGGAATCACTACCTACTACTTGGCCAAAGCAATAAATAGCAACGGATAACATGCAAGAATTACTCAAGAACATAAATATAAAAGATAAGAACCAAATATATTAATCAATCACAAACTGAACATATTCTCATAATCCATCAGATCCCAGCAAACTAATCATAGCAACAACAGAAAATTACATATGTGCCTTGATCATGTAGGGCAGCTCATGAGGTCTAATCCATGAAGAACAAAGAGGGGAGGAGAACATCACATAGCTACTGATCACGGACCCATGGTCCAAGGTAGACTACTCACGGATCATCCGGGGAGCATCCATGGTGGAGGGGAGGCTCCCGGAGGTCAATCCTCCCTCCGGCAGGGTGCCGGGAAGAGGTCTGCTGGCGCTCCCGATCTTGGAAGCGCGGCGGCGACGGAATAGAGGCAAGATCGCGAAAAAGGGTTCTGTCTTCGGAAGAATCCCGTCACGGGGAACAAATAGGTGAAGGGGAAAGCCAGAGGGGCCACCACGTGTCCAGGAGGCCTCCCGTCGTGGCCAAGCCCTAGGCCGCGCCACCTGGCCGCCTGGGCACCAGGTGGGGCCCCTTTGGACCTCCTTCGGGACTCCGGAAGCTTCCGTTACGCTGATTTTTTATCTGTTTTTTTCCGAATTTTTGGAGCACTTTTAATATGGGGGAAACCTGAAATAGAAAAACAACAGAAAACAGGAACTGACATTGTGGTGCACTGAGTTAATAAGTTAGTCCAAATATGATCAAAATTGTATGAAAGTGTATCTAGATCATAGCAATATCACACAAAACATGCATGCAACATCCACCATCTCATGACTTGATCTTCATGTCATACATGATTTTGCTTGATCGATGAGCCGCATGCTAGTTGGCCCTTGCTCTAATGATTACTATATGACGCGCTAGTATCGTTGCATATCCTGCTACACTAACAGAGGCATACATTTGCATATATCGTGATAGCTTCATCTTCTTTATGCTGAGTACTTTTTTAAAGTGTGAAAGATCTTCTATACTTCTTGTAATATATAGAGTGTTGCCCCTAAAGTGAGGAAAAGATCCCAATAGAACAAATTAAAAGATCCCAAATAGGACATATGAGAATTAAATAGAAAGATCCATTGAGGCCACCACAAAAATACAAAAAAGGAGAAAAAAGAGAAAAGAGAAAATAAAAAGAGAGAAGGGGGCACACTACTATTCCTTTTGAGAGATCCACACTCGTACTCCCTCTTATATCTTGTACTCCATAGAGATCATCATACATGCATATAGCTATGTGGGGACCTTTACACTATAGAACTTGGCTTGTATATTCCAATGATGAGCCTCCTCAAATGAGCTCGAGGTCTTCTTGAGCAAGCAAGTTGGATGCACCCCCACTAGTTCCATTGGAGAACTTTCCATAGCTCACATGTGCATCCGTTGCATGGCAATCCCTACTCCTCACATCATATCTATCATTTGGCTTTCTCTCGCCTATGATCATCTTCATTGATGTGAGTCTTTCACACATTTTTGTCTTCCTCCTCCATCATTTCTCTCTTTGCAACCTAAGTGTCAACTTTCTTGCTTACGCTCATCCATTGCATGAGTGCTCAAAAAGTTGAAAGGGAGTGGATCAGTTTGACTTGTACCTGGCTAGTGGTCTGGGGATGAGTCAAGATAAGATTCCAAAGGATACCAAGTGTGAAACTTTAGTAGATTGAGTTCTCAACCAAAATAAATAATATGTTTTTACTCTCTCATAATCCCATCTCCCACTTCTAGCACGCAAACACCATTTGGAGACATTCGAGTCACGGACAACGAGAGCTCTTGCACCTTTATCTTCTTATGTTGCTTGTTTCAATGCTAATATAGACTCTTGCTTGTATGACTTGAATTGAATTACATGCCTTGTTTTCCTTACTTAAAAGTTCCTTTATGGTTGGTAGCATGTCACCATAGAAATTATGCTTGTTATCATTTACCTACTCGAGGACGAGCAGGAATTAAGCTTGGGGACGTTGATATGTCTCAAACGTATCTATAATTTCTGCAAGCTCCATGCATGTTTTGGGTGATATTGCTATATTTTTATGCACTTTCATACACTTTTGATCATATTTGGACTAACCTATTAACTCAGCGCACCCCAGTGCCAGTTTCTGTTTTCTGCTATTTTTGTATTTCAGGTTTTCCCATTACTTAAAGTGCCAGAAAAAATCCGGGAAAAATATATAAAAAATCAGCGTTACGGAAGCTTCTAGATGCCCGAAGGGGGGCTGGGGGACCCACATGGTGCCTAGGGGGCCAGGGGGCGCGACCCCACCCTAGGTCGCGCCAGGGGGCCGCCTGGACCCCCTGGTCCACCCCTGGCTGCCCCCTTCGCCTATATTTACCTCTCGTCCTGAAACCCCCAAGGACAGAACCCTTTTTTGCGATCTCCCCTCTGTTCTGCCGCCGTCGCGCTTCCAAGATTGGGGCCAAAGCAATAAATAGCAACGGAGAACATGCAAGAATTACTCAAGAACATAAATATAAAAGATAAGAACCAAATATATTACTCAATCACAAACTGAACATAGTTCATAATCCATCAGATCCCAGCAAACTCAGCATAGCAACAACAGAAAATTACATATGTGCCTCGATCATGTAGGGCAGCTCACGAGGTCTAATCCATGAAGAACAAAGAGGGGAGGAGAACATCACATAGCTACTGATCACGGACCCATGGTCCAAGGTAGACTACTCACGGATCATCCGGGAAGAATCCATGGTGGAGGGGAGGCTCCTGGAGGTCAATCCTCCATCCGACAGGGTGCCAGGAAGAGGTTTTCTGGCGCTCCTGTAACAGCCCAAATTTCACAAAAATTCAAAAAAATTGTTTTCGGTTTGAATTGTTTGATTGTCTGATTTGTTTGTGGTGTTTGCATCCCTGATTTATCGATCGACGATTATTCCCCCCCCTCTTGTCTCGTACCGGACGGAGACCGACCCTTGCCACCCTGACACTCGACCTTTGCGACAACGGGTTTCACCCGATCACTATCGCGAAAACCGCACGAGACCAGCCGCAACCAGCGGAACAAAAAACCCGTTTAATAAGTAAACGGGATATTTTGATAGCGCACCGGAAAGTGTTCTCGGAACGTTTCCCGCGCGAGGTGAACGCCGCCGGCTCGACGTGCTGATCGTGCAGTTCAAAATTTTACCCGAATCGGAGGTCCTGCGGACCCTCGGCGGTCGGAAACGTAAACACCGCGCGCGTGCGAGAAAAACCGGGGATGTTTTTGCAAACTGTCAGCCACCTGGGCTATATAAAGACCACCACTCCCCACCCCTTTCTAGTGTTTCCCTAGCCTAAAAATTTCAGCCACCCCTCACAATTGCCCCCATATCCAGTTTTAGCCCCAAATTCGTCAAACCTAGATCCCAAATATTTTCGGCCGCCGGATTTTGCGATCGGAGGGCCCTGGATGCGCCACGTCACCCCTAGCCCATCTCCTCTGTCCTCCCGCTGCGCACGAGCCCCGATCTCCGCCGCCACCTCGCCTCCGCTCCGGCCGGCGAGCCGAGCCGCCGACAGCCGCGCGCCCCTGCAGGTCACGCCGCCGCCTCCTCCTTCTTCCTCTTCCTCTACCCTCTCTCCCCATGACCTGTCTCTCTCTCACTGTCCAGGATGCAGCCATGGCCACCCGAGCTCCCACGAGCCCCCTGGACGTTGTTGCTGGCCAGATCCGGTAAGACTCTGGACGGATCCGCGCCCTCGATCCCCGTTCCCGCCGTCCCCGCCTCCCAGACGGCTCGCCGAAGCTCCACCGGCGTACATCGCCGCTCGTCGTCCTCCTGGAGAACGAGCCCCAACGCCAACCGCTCGGGACTAATCCCGCTCGTGACCGTGCGTAAGGAATACAAGATGCGACATAGCTTCTGCTGTGTCAATCATGCCACAAGAAAACTATTGGCCATAGGAGTTTGTGCCAGAGAACGCGCGGCCTGCCCCGAATGAGAAAGGGGATCCATGGTCTGGGACCTGGGTCAGAACTCCTATGACACGACTCAATCAAGGGGTAAGCACCAGAACGCCGGGTGGAATCAACAGAACGTGATCCTAATGTCAGAGTTAGTAAACCTTACCAGAAAGGATAAGAGAGAAGAGTCCTAGAGCATAGGTACGAAGAAAAGGATCATAATACCATAGATATCACGAAAGAGTGATATCGATGTGGGCCCGTAAGCCAAACAACAAGTTAGAAAAATAGTTTTTCAAAGACTAGACTCAACTTCGACCAAGGAGTGGGTGGGTGGATTCCTACAGGCAGCCGTCTCTGATACCAACTTGTGACGCCCCTAAAATCAATCCTTGTACAGTAATCATACACGCAGGGTACACGGCTGAGATTAGGGTGCCACGGTGAGAATATCACAGCACAACACTAAACACAAAATGATAAACCAATATGTTACAAGATAAGGGGTCGCACGGACCCGAAATACATAAGTTATACAAGCCATAATATCTGAGTACAGACATAGTTAGTCAAGTTTTGCCTTAAGAGGGCTAGCACAAATATCATCAGAGATACAGATCAAAAAGGCAAGCCCTCCTGCCTGGGAGCCTTCGAAACTACTCCTGGTCCTGGTCAGTGGGGGTCTCGACGTAGTAGTATCCGCCTCCGGGTTACTCCTACGCCTGGGATCCAACGTCGACTGCAGCGGCCGATCAGGCAAAACATAAAGGGGGAAATAAAGCAAGGGTGAGTATCTAGTATACCCGCGAGTCTTACGTCCTCTACTAAGCATTTATGCATTTGTATCAATGGAAAGGGGATGCTTTATATAGTGGACTGCAAGGTAGAAATCATAATAAGGATAAGAAGCTAGGCCTATCAAAGACTAGCATCTTCTGACCTATGTTGCAGCACAAGAAGAGAACAACCAACAGTTTATATAAAGCATAAAGTAACAATGCAGCAGAAGTTGCCGCAACATTGTATAATAGTAAGTTGTAATTATATAACAATATTAATGCCTCCGAGTTCCCTTCCTCGACTTCCTTTCGAGGAAGAAGACCCGGAACCATACAGTTTAATAGAAGTAGTAGTTTCTAGTGGTAAAATCCGGCTTTGTCATAAAGCGTCCTGTTACCGTGGACACGGCTATTCGAATAGATTAAACTCCTTGCATGGGTGCACTACTGTTCAGCCTGCACGCTCGGATCTCCAGGGTGGCGGGAACCTTGTTAGGGAACGCTCCACCAAAGCTATCCGACATGTCGCAACCCATCCTAGGCTCAACAGAGAGGCCATCCGCCGGACTATATCCTTTGCGATCAGGGGTCTAGGAACCCTCACCCTTCACGCTCTTGCATGGTGCATGGCTAGCCGATGAAGCAAAAGCAAATCCAAATACACACCGCTTGAGCAAAGAAGACACCACTTCTCGGCACAGGTCGCGGTACTGCTGATGTCTGAAGAGCTTTCGAACAAACTACGACGCAGGGGAGCCCATAAGTCCTTATCCCACGTGAAGGTAGTGCGTACAGGCCTTTGCGGCCTCTCAAGTCATCCATCGAATCATTTAGCATTTTAATATTATCTCGTAGACAACTGTTATCGCTGTCTGACTAACAACACAAGGGACAACAAACATCGACAAGGTCCACCAGTAACGTCAGGGCCTGCTCTGTCGTCCCGTCAAAGCGCGTGGTTACCAACAAGGTGAACCGTCTCCTTACCTTGTCTCGCGTGTG
Organism: Bromus sterilis; assembly: GCA_950022295.1. NCBI lineage: Eukaryota > Viridiplantae > Streptophyta > Magnoliopsida > Poales > Poaceae > Bromus > Bromus sterilis. Next base: position 213,369,884 of record OX465598.1, on the reverse strand, counting down.
CTCTTGTTAGAGCTCGACTTTGCGTGGTTTGGTAAATCTCGCGAGATACGAGCAGGTCCCAAGCACGCCAGTAACGTTGGTCGTACCCTCCCTGTCGTTCCCGACGCAATACCTCTCGCGGGCACCGTTGGGTCGCCCGACTCTTACCTTTAAGGACACCAGTTGATTCAGGTGCCTACCATCAAGTGAAACCAGGAGGAATCACCCTCGATGGTACACTTGAAGAGGTTCGACCGAGACATCAGCGGAATGAACTAAAGAGGTAAACCTCGTATCATCCCGGTGATGCTACGCTACTGAGCCGACGAGAGTGAAATACGAGTCCATCCACTCGTAAGTCAAACTTGAAGCGACTCGGTAGAGTATCGCTGTTGTAGGTTCCCTAGGGCGTCTGCATTTATCCGTACCTGTTGCAGTTGTATATATTTTGTATCCGCATTCACTCCCCTGAGTGATCACGACCCGCTATTCTAAACCTAGCTAACAATGCGCAGGGTTCACTGCTGAAAAATGCATAATTATAATAGGCAGCATAGGATAAAGGAAGGTACATCAAGGGGCGAAAAAAACAGGCTATGCAATTGAATAGGATTGTAACATAGCAGCAGGAGTAACAATGCCTAGTGCAAGAAATGTACGGAAAAGATAGGCGATATCTGGGGAAGAGAATGCCTCTGCTTGCCTGGAAGCTCGACGGTAGGGGTAGGGTCGTCGATGAAGTAGTCGTACGCAGCAGCGGTGTAGTCGGCGGTAGCAGCGGGGTCTACCAGAGATTAAAGGGGGGAGAAACAGTAAATATAAAGCAATCGTAGCAAATAGATGAATGGCATGACGTATGCAATGTGAACGGTGATCTAACGTAGTGCAAAGCACGTTGCTCGGAGCAGGAATTCATCCGGGGATGAAAAGCCGGCTCCGGGTGATTATCGACAGACGGCTCGGAGGGGGATGTCGATGTTCGTTGTGTTAGAGGAGTGTGGTGGGATACAGATAGCGTATTCATATTCGTTATATTTTTCTGATTAATTTTCATGTATAAAGTTTTTGAATCTGACTTACGTTTTAAAAGATATTCAATTTTAAAGTTTAAATCATTTTCTGGATTTTTATTATTATTTAAATAAAGCATTATCCACAACAGTGGTGTTTGACCAGTCAACTGACATGTGAGTCCCACATGTCAGCCTCTAGTTATTTATAAAATCATTTTGTTTAATTAAACAACACCTGGCCCCACATGTCATACATTCACTCTATTTAAACATTTGATTTAATCTAAACTATCTAGTGGGGCCCATGTGTCATACTTACAGGTTTTATTAAAACAATTTATTAAACTAACCAAGGGTTAAGTGGGCTGGGCCCACCGGTCATCTGACCAGGGGGTACTTTATTTTTTCTTCACCTTTAAAGAGGCCCCACCTGTCATTGACAGTGAGGAGGGGGGGTTAACTAACAGGGGGATTAGGGGCTTAACCCCTCATCTAATCAGGGCCGGCCCCACAGTATAGTGGGTCAAACCCACAGCATGAGCACGCCGACAGCGAGCAGCGCCATGGCCGGCAACCGTGTGCTCGCCACAGGCCGCCGGAAGGGGCGCCCCGGGGCTTGTTCGAACCAGCGAGGAGCGGCGCGTCATCTGGTGGTGCTACCTCGGGCGGGGTTGGCCGGAGCGACGCCGGCGAGCAAACGCGCGGCGGCCCGTACGTGGGTGTCGTCGGAATCGTGGCTCGGGTGCTCCTCCGCGAGCGTGAACTAGCGGGGCGGGTCCAGTGGAACACCAGGAGCCCGTGGGTGTCATAAGCGCGAGCTGAGGTGCACCGGGAGCGCGGTGCTCGCGGCCATGGCGGCGGCCGGAGCGCGCGTCGACGAGGATGGCGATAAATACACCAAACGGAGCGCAAGGAGGGGGGAACGGAGCAGAGCTCACCGGGGAGCTTGTAGCCGTGGCGAGGGAGCGCGGGGCGGACGGGGTTGGGAGAATCGGGCGGCGAGGTCGCGGAGGCCATGGCCGGAGAGGATGACGCCGCCGACGTGCTCATGTCCCCTTCGTTCAAATTGATTGCGCAGGGGGACGAGGACGTCCACAGCGGCTCGCTCGGACGTGCTGGTCGGGCCAGAGGTGGCCAATGGCCGCGAGCACCACGGCGGCGTGGCCACGGCCGCGCTCGGGATCGTGCGGGAGGGGAGGGAAGAGCACGCGGGGGGAATGGAGATGGAGCGGGGGAAACTAGGGTTTCCAGGGGCGCAGGGGGGGTCGCCTTCTTATCCCGCCGGCGACTCGCCGGATGGCCGCCACGGCACACCGGACGGTGCTGACCCTCAACTGTAGGGGATCGTTTGTAGTGTTCTCGCGGGTAAGTTAACCCAATTTGTTGATTCGACACAAGGGGACACAAAGAGTATTTATACGCTTTGACAGTTGTGTTGTCAATTCAACCGCACCTGAAATATGCTTGCTTGCAACAAAATATTAATAGCAACTGTGATATGATAGTAATAGTGAAACAGCGGAAAGTAACAACTAGTGACCAGCAGGATTAAAATACTTTAGGCTAGGGAGATGGATGGTCGGGAGCTGCATGAATAAGAATGAAAATGTAATAAATTCTAACACGGGGCAAGACACACAGAAAGGTAATGATCATCTAGGCAAATATCAAACATTAGGCATGACTCCCATAGGTAGTTGTGCGTGCTTGCAATAAGAACTTGCACAACATCTTTTGTCCTACCATCCCGCTATGAACGGGGCCAAAAGGAATTTATGGACATTAAGGTGCTCCTGTCAAAGAGCATCAGAACAAAGCAATAAACTCAATGGATACATGGAATCCTCAAATTATGGACCATCCCCTTTGGTGTCCCAAGCTGTCACCTTTGGGACCGCCGGTTCCGGACCATAATAGGTGCATACAACTCATAGATAGGATCTTGAACATAGATAAACTCATGAAAACATAAGTGGTTCAGATCTGAAAACATGGCACTCGGGCCCAAAGTGACAAGCATTAAGAACAACAAGTTGTAGAAAAGATGATAAACACCAAAGTAGATGATAGGCAACATGCGCCCAACAATATGACGAACTATTACATGATCAATCTCATCCAATCCCTACCATCCCCTTTGCCTACAGCAGGGAATTACTCATACATGTGAAGCGAAGTCATGGAGGAAGGAGGGAGTGATGATGGTGATGGCGACGATCTACCCTCTTCGGAGGCCAAATCAGCCTCCAGATTAGCCCTCTCGAGGAAGAACAGAGGTTGGCGGCGGCTCCGCGACGGGTACTGGAAAAGCGACATATGTTTCGGAGTTTCCCCGTCACGGGAATAAATAGGAGTCGAAGTAGGGCACCAGGGGAGGGGCCAGTCGGCCAGAGGACGCGGCCCCACCCCTGGCCGCGCCAGCAGGGCTCCTGGGGGCCCCCTGGCCCCCCTTCTGGCTCCGGGCTTCTTCGGGTGCGTGGATTTTTTGGTATTTTTCTGGGAATTTTCTGAGATGTCCAAAAATCCATTTTCCCGCGCACAATAAAACCATACAGGCATCTCTGGTGAAAACAACATCAGTCCGGGTTAGTTTAGCTCAAATCATGCAAGAATGAGGGCAACACAATAGCAAAAGTGTTTGGAAAAGTAGATACGTTTGAGACGTATCAGCCGGCCGCGGGATGGCCTCCACGCAACGGAGGTAGAAGACAACGGGGAGGGGAGTGGGCTGGGAGGTTGGGCTAGGCTCGGCCTGGATTCCTTTTTATTTCTTTTCTGTCTTGTATTTCTTCTTTGTTTATTTTTGGTTTTCTATCAAATGATTTTTCTAAATTATGAGACTTGCTCCATTATTTGTATTGCACTATGTAGCAAAGCTACAAAAAGTTTGGTGATTAAATAAATTCATTTGAATATTGTTGTTTATTTTTAAAGGGCTTTTTGTGTTGTTTTGCTACTGTTATTTATTGTTTGCAATATTTAGATATTGCAATAAATGCCCATTGCAGGTTTATCATGGTCCACTGGTTTTTAGGGATTTTACAAAAGTGGTTTCACAATTTTTGTACAATGTTTTATTTCCACTTAAATTTTTGGCAATTCAATTTGGTTGCAAAAGACAAGGGCATGATCAAAGGTGATTAGTGACTTGCTAATCATAAAGATTTATCATTAACAAAAGTTTTACTGTTTCCTGACACTAAGGGTGTTACAAATCTCCCCCACTACAGGAATTCTCGTCTCGAGAATTTAAGTTGTAGAGGGAAAAAGATCGGGGTATTCTTCCCGAAGACGATCGTCGCGTTCCCAAGTGGCTTTGTCTTTAGAATGATTCGACCACTAAACTTTGAGGAACTTGGTTGTATTGTTCCGGGTTTTGCGTTCAGACTGGTTGAGAATGCGGCTCGGATGTTCTTGATAAGTCAAGTCCTGTTGCAATTCAATCAGATCATGTTCCACTTCACGAATAGGGTCCTTGAAGCAGCGTCGGAGTTGGGACACGTGAAAGACATCGTGGACTTGAGAGAGGTTTGACGGCAATTCCAAACGGTATGCCACTGGTCCACTTCTGGAAAGGATACGGAACATGCGAATGTAGCGAGGAGCTAACTTTCCTTTGATCCCGAAACGATGAGTGCCCCTCATGGGAGTGACACGAAGGTAAGCTTGTTCGCCGGGTTGATAGATCATTTCCTTGTTGAAAGGATGGGGATGTCGCCTAGAGGGGGGGTGAATAGGCGCTTAAAATAATTATGGTTTAGGCTTGAACAAATGCGGAATAAAACTTAACGTTTAATTGCCAAGCAAGAAACATAAATAAGCTAGGCTCAACTATGTGCACCAACAACTTATACTAAGCAAGATAAATAACTATGTGATAGCAAGATATATAACAAGAGCACTAAGGCTATCACAAAGTAGGTGCACAAGTAAATAGGTTGACTAGATGAACAACCTATGGGAAAAGAAATGCACAATAAAATGAGCAAGCACAAGATAAACAATGTAATAAGCTTGCTCAAAGTAAGGGTAGAGATAACCGCAAGTGGAGCCGATGGAGACAATCCTTTGTTACCGAAGTTACTTCTCTTGCGAGAAGTACGTCTCCGTTTGGAGAGGGTGCGGAACACAATGCTCACACGAAGCCAACGAGGGCCACCCTATTTCTCCTCACGCTCTTACCAATGCAAGATGTCGTGATTCCACTATTAGGACACTTGAGGGCGGTCACCGAACCCGTACAAATGGCGACCCTTGGGGGCGGTCATCGAACCCGTACAAATGCTCGGGGCAATCTCCACAACCGAATTGGAGGCTCCCGTAGTGTCCCGAAGCTTTACACCACAATGATTGAGCTCCGCTACAACAAGCCTCTAGGCGCCAACACACCCACGAGGTACAAGCTCTAGAGTGCCAATGCACTCAAGAGTACATATCTTCTCAACTTTACTTACTGAAAGTGCTATCTTGCCCTTAATTATATTTTGATGTTGATGACAATTTACATATAGAGGACTAATCATGTGTGCCAAGTATATCTCAGGTTTTAGTCCTCGGTGCGGTGTGTTGGTGGATCAAGGACCATCTAGTCATGTCGATATGCTCAAGATATGGATCCAATCCATATTAAAGTGTAAGCTTTTTTGTTTATCTTGAGTATAGGGATCCCAGCACTATTAACAGGGGATCAGTGGGTTTGTGTTTAAGATTTTCTCAAAGCTAATTAAAAACAAAAAACATCTCGACACAAAAGTGGAGCCCTAAAGTAAAAATATGATCACTGCTTTCGGGAATCCGACGAGTTTCGGACGTCCGACATTTCAAAGTTTCGGATGTCCGACACTCATTGGACGTCCGACATCTCGTATTTTGGTTATCGTAGGAAAGGTCAGTAGACATGCAAAAATGCCGGGCTTCCGACGGGTTTCAGACGTCCGATCCGTCGGACGTCTGAACACTGTCGGACTTCCGATGTGCTACTGATATTTTTCTTACTATGTTCGTTGCTGCACACAGATATTACACTTCAGACGTCCAACCTGGCTCGGACGTCCGACATGTGAACTTTCGGACGCCCGATACCTGACGGACGTCCGACACTTACACAACATTATTGTCCCAACGGCCATTTCGTCCCTTGGACTATAAATACCACCTCACTCCCACTTGTGAGGGTTGACCACTTCATTTAGAATCCGCCAAGAACACAAGTGCTCCCTCTCATTCTCTCCCTCACCAAATCTCAGATCCCGGAGAGTTCCTTGAGAGTTCTTGACGGATCTTTCACCCAGTGATAGATCCGCCCCTTCCCCATCTTCCAACCAAAGCAAATCACGTTTTGAGCAAGTCTTGTGCATTTCCCATTGATCTTGTTACTCTTGGAGGTTGGAGACTCCTAGGCGGGTAGGAGTTCTTCGGAGAGGAATCGACCATTGTGATTACCCCCGTTGAGTTTGTGAGGGTTTGGTGACCACCTTTAAGGTCAACCGGTAGTGGTTGGGAATCGCCTTCGTGGTGATATCTCAAGGGGAATAGAGTGAGACTTCGTGGCATTGGTGTGCCTTCGTGGTTTCACCCATTCTCTCCGAACGGTGAGTAGCTTCCCTCCAAGGAAGTGAACATCGGGATACATCGTTGTCTCCGCGTCATTCGGTTATCCCTAATCTTTTCCCTTACTACTTGTACTACCGTATTATTTGCCCCTCACTTTCTTGTGTTTATTGTGCTTATTTTTTGTCTTGTCTTTGCTAAATAGACCTTGCAATTATTAGGCACACTTTGTTTTCCGCACTATTGCTTAAAAATTGCTAAGTAGTGATAAAATTTGTAATAAGACCTATTCACCCCCCCTCTAGGTCTATCTCGATCCTTTCAATTGGTATCAGAGCCTCGTGCTCTATTCTTGTGGCTTAACCGCTCTAGAGCGAGATGACCAAGAATGGCATCCCCGAAAGTTCGGGTGCCAATGTGGAGGAGGTCGCAATTGCTGCGGATGCCGCGAGTTCGGAAGCTGAGAGATTGGCTACCGAAAAAAGGGCCGCCGCAGAAGCTGCGTTGCCTCCCTCCACGGGGCATGTTAGTTATGAGATTGAGGACCCCAAGTTGTTCACCTCCGGAGATATGGAAAAAGCCTTGCAAAAGGCTTTGGAAAATCAAAGGAAGGAAATGGAAGCCTCCTTTTCTAGATTGAAGGCTTCGGCGTCGGAGTCACAAACGTCAAGTGGTGCGGCCCCTAGGTCCCCACAAGCGACCTTTGTGCACCCCGGCTCCGAGGCTCCCTTGCAAAGAGGTGGTCCCTACCAATGGGACTATCCTTCTCCTAAGCTTGTGGAACCTAAGTATAATTTCAACGGCAATCCGCCGGTACTATCCGAGAACATTAACTTTTTGGATTGGAAAAGTCGTATGGAAGATTATCTTAGGTTTGTGTGCGAACCAGTGTGGAACCTCATCGACTCCGGAAAAGGCTATTATCCTGTTGATCCGAACAACCTTACTCCAAGTGAAGTGTTTGATCGACATCTCAACCTTGTGGCTATTGGGTTCTTGAAGAGAGGAATGGATGAGTTGACACGTGCACCATTTCTTCATATCACCAATGCGAAGGAAATGTGGGATACTCTTCTCATTGCCAAGTCCGGCACTGGGTCGTTTCAAATGACAAGATACGAGACCGCAAAGAATGCATTGCACAACCTTCACATGAAGAAAGATGAGACGCCCCAACAACTTCATATGCGTCTCAAGGTTCTCTCTGCTCATGTCCAGTCCTTCACATGTGAAATATTTCTGGATGGATATCAAATCACCAACCGGTACCTTGTGGACATAATGTTGAATGCTCTCATGGTGTATCCTTATCAAATGGTGTGGGAATTGAGGCGTATGCCCGACTTCTTCAAGATGACACCGGATGATGTGATTGGCACCTTCTTGCAATATGAAGAGCACCTAAATGAGTCCAAGAGGCTCCTTGCCACATATGGTGGTCCGTCCTCAAACCTTGCTCTCAAGGCTAGGCTCGAGGAGTTTGATGATGATGAGGAAGAAGATGAGTATGAAGATGATGATAACTCCGATGATACTCCCTCATATGATGATATTGCTCTCTTTGTGAAGAAGTTCACCAAAGGGGACTTCAAGGGAAGATTCCAAAAGAAGAAGAAAAGAAACTGCTACAACTGTGAGAGACCGGGACATTTTGCGGAGGAGTGTCCATATGAGAAAAGAGAGGACAAACCTCGATTTCCTCGGAAGGATGTCGCCAAGAAGCTCCCAAACCCTCTCAACAACAAGTTCAAGAAGAAAGCATTGTTGGCACTTGAAGGGTCCGATCCCGAGGATGTTGGTGGTGTGGCCGGAGTTTCTCAAGATACACAAAAAACATTGAAGCTCCTCAACAAGGAAGGTGAAGTTGTAAACTACAACTACATGAGTGACTACGCCGGCAATGCACACAAGTGTCTTATGGCCAAGTTGGTTGACGATGACACTCCCTCCTCCTCGGCTAAGATCAAGGTAACTCCTATTGATGAGTCCTTCGTGTTCTCTTCCGAATCTCATGATGAATTTCATGATGCGGAAAGTGATGATGCTCATGCTATATGTGAAGATTTGTTGTTTGCCAAAGTGAACAAAATGATGAGCTCTCTCAAAGGCAACAAGCTCAAAATGTTTCAATTACTTATGGATGTGGTGGGTAAGCACTCCACAACCATTAAGGATCTTGAAATCCTCCTCACCGAGGAAAAGGAGAACTATACTCTCCTTGAGAGAAAAATTGACTTTGAGGAAGCTCGAAATGACAACTTATGCAAAGTTGTTCACGCATCAAACGACTTAAATGACAAGCATGTTGCCTCCTTGAAAAAGGCTAATGAAATATGTAAAGAGCTTGCTAATGATATGAGAAAACTTGTGGAGCTAAACACCTCCCTTTCTAAGGATGTTGAGGTACTCACCTTGTCCCTCAAGACAAAAGATGAGGAACTCGCCATCCTTAAGAAAAATCTCGAGGCCCACAAACTTGCTTATATAAAAACACTTACGAAGATGTCTCCTCCAACTATTGTGCATATTGATGCTTGTGCTAATAACTCTACTCTTGATCAAGCATCTCTCATTGAGGAGAACTTAGCTCTTCATTCTCAACTAAAGAAGGGTCTCTTGACTTGTGTCCAAGGCGAGAAAAACCTAAATGATGTACTAAGTCATCACAAGGAGTCATTTGCTAAGGAGGGACTTGGTTTTGATCCAAGTACGAGTGTGACAAAGGATGTCACCCTTAGCAAGGGATCAACTCCTCAAAAGGTGATCTTTATTCGTGAAGGGCACAAGGACAAAGGTAAGAAGAAAGTTGATGAGGTTGGTGTTGGGAGTGGGAAGGCCACTAGGGGCAAGTCCATTCCCAACAAGAAGAAAGAAAAGATGCCCCCATCCTATGTGCTCCGTAAGGCAAAGGATGGAGATGTGTATGCCAAATTCATTGGAACCCGTAATGCTTTTCGTTTCTATTCTATTTGGGTTCCAAAGACCCTTGTTACTAACCTTAGAGGTCCCATTGCGAAATGGGCACCACTAACCAAAGCCTAAACGTGTGTGTAGGGTGCTTTCTCCGGTGGAGTCAAATGGGTGATTGATAGTGGATGCACAAATCATATGACCGGAGAAAGTCGTTTTCTCAAGGACTTCATGGATGCAATACAACCATATATGAGCATTGTCTTTGGTGGTGGTTCCAAGGGAAAGATCGTGTGTGTAGTGCGTGCATCACCGGGAAGCAACATCAAGCAAAGCACACCCCCAAGAATGTTGTGTCAACTTCAAGGCCCTTGGAGCTCCTTCATGTGGATCTCTTCGGGCCTCCATCATGGGATAGTCTTGGTGGAAAGAAATATGGTCTTGTCATTGTCGACGATTACTCAAGATACACGTGGGTGTTCTTCCTCAAGTCCAAGGATGAGATGAAGGCCACCTTCATCGACTTTTCCAAGCAAGCCCAAAGAAAATACAACATGGCTATCTTGGCAATAAGAAGTGACAATGGCTCCGAGTTCAAGAACTACACCTTGGAAGAATTCTTGAGTGATGAGGGGATTGAGCATCAATATTCCGCACCATATACCCCTCAACAAAATGGTGTAGCCGAGAGGAAGAACCGCACTCTTGTGGAGATGGCCCGGTCCATGTTGGATGAGTACAAGTCTCCTTATAGCTTTTGGGACGAATCCATCAACACCGCATGTCATGCGTCAAACCGGCTCTTCCTTCGCAAGATATTGATGAAGACCCCATATGAACTTCTAACCGGACACAAGCCAAACGTCAAATACTTCCGTGTATTCGGTTGTAAGTGTTTCTTTCTCAATAAGAAAGATAGGTTAGCAAAGTTTCAATCCAAAACAGTTGAGGGTATATTTGTTGGGTATGCTTCAAACTCTCACGCCTATAGAGTCTACAACAAATCCACCGGATGTGTTGTGGAAACTTGTGACGTGGAGTTTGATGAATTTAATGGATCTCATGGGGAGCAAGTTGATCTAAGTGATGTAGGTAATAATGAAGATTCCTCTCAAGATATTTTGGCTATGGGCATTGGAGATCTTGTGCCCATAGCTCAAGTGCCTAGAGATGATGAGGTTGGTGATGGGCCAAGTGTTTCCCCAACACAAGCACCTCCTCCTACCACTCAAGATCCAATTTCTCATGATGAGCCCATTATCCAAGAACAAGAACAAGACCCTCCACAACCCGATGTGTCCACTGAACCACAAGTTGTGGGTGCGGTTGATCCACGTGATCGACTTGACCGTCTTTGCTTTGGAGAAAATGATGAAATTGAGGATGGCTCCGCCCTTGATGATGAACCAAATGTTGCCCATGAGCCCGAATGGGTAGAGCCTATTGAAACTCCAACTTCCATCATGCCATTGGTGGTTAGACGTGTTGATGTTGACAAGATCCTCACAGGATTGGGACAAGGTATAGTTACTCGTCGTCAACTTATGAACTTTTGCGCTCACTTCTCGTTTTTGTCTTGTATTGAACCACTTAGGGTTGAACAAGCACTTGAGGATGCGGATTGGCTCATTGCAATGCAAGATGAGCTCACTAGCTTCACCCGGAATGAAGTTTGGTCTCTCGTGGAGAGGCCTTCCGGTCATGATCATAACATCATTGGAACCAAGTGGATCTTCAAAAACAAGCAAGATGAATATGGTAATATCATTCGAAACAAGGCAAGACTAGTGGCTCAAGGGTACTCCCAAGTTGAAGGCTTGGATTTTGATGAGACCTTTGCTCCCGTTGCTCTCCTTTAATCTATACGCATGTTTCTTGCTTATGCTGCATTCAATGGATTTCCATTATTTCAAATGGATGTGAAAAGTGCTTTTCTTAATGGTCCTCTACAAGAGGATGTATATGTAGCTCAACCACCCGGCTTTTGTGACCCTCATCACAAGGACCACGTGTACAAACTTCATAAGGAATTATATGGTCTTAAGTAAGCTCCTAGGGCTTGGTATGACCATCTTAGGATGTTTTTACTCGAGGAAGGATTTGTGAGGGGTGTCATTGATGCCACTCTTTTTACCAAGAGAACCAATGGTGAATCGCTCATATGCCAAATCTATGTAGATGACATCATATTTGGTTCTCCTAATCCATCTTTGTGCAAGTGGTTCTCGGAAACTATGACCAAGAACTTTGAGATGTCCATGATGGGGAGCTTGAAGTATTTCCTTGGATTTCAAATCGAGCAATTTGCCGAAGGAACCTTCATCTCTCAAACAAAGTACATTCAAGACATGCTCGTGAAGTTTGGTATGAAGGATGCCAAGCCATGAAAGACACCCATGCCAACCAAGGGATATCTAGATCAAGACCTTTCCGGTATTCCATTTGATGCTACTCTTTATTGTTCTATGATTGGGTCATTGCTTTACCTTTGTGCATCTAGACTGGATATCATGCTTAGCGTAGGAATGTGTGCAAGATATCAAGCCTCTCCCATGGAGAGTCATCATTTGGCGGTTAAGCGCATTCTTAGATACCTTGTTCATACTCCTTTGTTGGGCCTTTGGTACCCCAAGGAAGCCAAGTTTGATCTCTTGGGGTACACCGATGCGGATTGGGCTGGAGATAAGGTGGATCGGAAGTCAACATCCGGTTCATGCCAATTTCTTGGGCGCTCATTGGTAAGTTGGCATTCCAAGAAGCAAAATTGTGTCTCCCTCTCCACCGCTGAAGCCGAGTATGTGGCCGCCGCAGGTTGTGCTACTCAAGTTCTATGGATGAGGCAAACCTTGAAGGACTATGGCCTCACCTACAAGAAGGTACCCATCTTATGTGACAATGAAAGTGCTATCAAGATTGCCAACAACCCTTGTCAACATCCCCGCACCAAGCATATTGACATTCGTCATCACTTCATACGGGATCATATTCAAAAAGGTGATATTGTTCTTGCACATGTGGGCACCGACAAGCAACTTGCCGACATCTTCACCAAGCCGTTGGATGAAGCAATGTTTTGCCAACTAAGGGGTGAACTTGGTATCTTGGAACGTTATAGCTTCTCGGCCTAGGGGTATCTTGCTCTCATTCATGCACATAGCAACTATCTTGTCTAGATGTAGGCATATCTGTAGGGGGAGACACTCAATAAATGAGTTCTCTCCTTCTACATGATGCATAAATGGATTCCCACATCAACAATCCGCGTGCTCACCACGGTGAACCCACGTGTAGCGGTTATCGATGGAGTAAGTGTCTTTGAACCCAAGGTACATCTTCGCGGTATGAAAGCACTATACACTCAAACATGGTGGCTTCGGCCACCACCTCTCCTTTGAGAAAGGTTTGCTTTGATCATTCATGTGTGCAGACAGTGCTATGATTTTGTGTGTTTATCTACTTTTGTCCCCTGACATGATTGTTTGATCTTCTAGCGTCACCTAATTCTTCATGTTTTCGCGCCTATTCGTCAACTTCCAGTAGCCAGTCGGAATTCCGTTGGATTTCGGATGTCCGATGCGTCGGACGTCCGAAACACGTCGGATTTCCGACATTTCCTGTTGTCCACACCTGGATCTCCAGCCTGTCCAGCCTGCTCAGAATCAGCCCTCTTCGGAAATCCGTTGGCTTTCGGACGTCCGACACGTCGGACGTCCGAAACGCGTCGGACGTCCGAAGTAGGCTGCCCTATATATACTGGGCGTCGGGCCGAGGGGGGCAGTTTTCCTTCCCCTCGGCCGTTCCCCACTGGACCCCTCGTGCGCCTCCATCGCCTGACGCCGCCGCCGGCCGCCCCGGCCTCCCCGGTGCTCCTTTCCCCCGGATCTCCTCCCCCACGGTACCTCTCGTCCCGATCTGCCTTTCCATCCGATTAATTTTTGCCATTTTTGCCTGGTTCTTGGCTCATTCTTGCATCTCCTTCCTCTAGGGATTCACAATGGTGAGGACAAAAACTTGCGGTCGCAACAATCGCGAGGCCTCCGGTTCCCGTGGTATGCGTTGTCCTAGCTTTCTCTCCTTCGTGTGTCTTCCTTTGTTGATTAGGGTTTCGTACTCATACTCCTGATATATGGCTAGGTGGTTCCGGGGATGAGCCGCCTCGTCTTTGTTGTCGCATGAAGCAACCTACGTACACAGAACCCTCCTCGGACAGTGAGCACACTCCTAGCGAGGAGGATAGTCCCTATGCTTCTGATTCTGAGGCTGACAAGGAGTTTGTTGTTGAAGAAGATGATCCCCCTGTGGTGACTCGCCCCTCCAAACTTGGGGTGCGTCGCCCGACTAAGGGCTCCTCATCGGCGTCTGGTGCTCGTGCTGGTGCTGATCATGATGATGCGCCTCCTATCCCGATACATATCTCATCTGAGCCGGTGGTTGCTACTGGACGTATGATGGCAGACTACTCGAAGATCTCTTTGGATGCCTACCGCAAGCTCCGCCGTGTTAATCAGTTTGAGGTTCCTCAGGATTGTCTGTACAGCCGGTTCCGGACCAATGTGCAGGCCGATATATTCACGTCAGTTGCAGTTCGTCGGGACCTTGCAAACTCCCATGCCTGCATCCCCCTTGACTTCTTCTGGGAGAATCCGGACAAATTTCCCGGTGTGATGGAGATTATTGAGTCTGTGGGGCTCGGTCCAGTGTTCTGCTTTCGACGTGACTAGAACACTGCTGCGATCCTTCAGTTCTATGCCACCTGCTACTTTCACACCAATCACAGGGAGATCTCATGGATTACTAGAGAGCAGCAGTGCACAGCCACCTTTGCTCAGTTTCAGAGGGCTCTGCACATTCGCTCCTTTGGAGTCCAGATTCATGCCTCTACCAAGGAGAAGCCCAAGGGGATCAATGACTGTCTGTGCTTTATTAGGTCTGGGATTCGTGGTGATGACACCTACAGGAAGGCTAATGACATATCCATTTGGAAGCAGCCCTATAGGTTCCACTACCAGTGCATCCTCCGGACTCTTTATCCCAAGTCTGGTGACAAGACTCATTGCAGCAGCTCGGCTATCACACTGATGTGCCATATCCATGGCTCTCCTCAGAAGCGTCTTGATGTGGCCCACTATCTCTGGCACGAGATTCGGATGGCGAGTCTTCAGCAGCGTCACCAATATCTGCATGCACCCTTCATCATGGCTCTCATTCAGTTCGTCGTCTCCTCCCCATTGGAGATCACTCAGCCCCACGCTGTTTGGTCCATTCCGGAGCACATGTACTTTGATGCTCCTGAGGTTGGTATGACGCGCCCTGTTCCGATACACACCACGGTTCGTGGCAACCTTGAGCGTCAGTCTGTGGAGCAGGCTCCTATGCGCCGTATGGCTCTGTTTTTGGGAAAGGACCGAGCGGCTATGATGCACGCTATTTCTTTCAACTGCCACTCGAACCACACGGTGGTCTCGCGTCTTATCCAGTCCAAGAACTCCCTCAAGGCTCGTCTGCGTGCACATGGCGAGGCCAACGTCAGTGATGATGAGCGCCTTCCGGATGCTCCTCCCGCTGATCTTGGTTTCGATTTTCCTACTAGACCGGAGTGGGAGGATTTCTTCCCTGGAGACCCTGGCGCTAGTGGCAGTGGGACTCACTAGTTTGTCAGCGTGTGTGCCCCCTTTTTGGTCCTTGATGCCAAAGGGGGAGAGTCATATGTCATATGTGTGTTTTCTTTTGGTGTCTAGGTGTTCGTGACTCTATTATGTTGTTATGTGGGATCTGGTGTGTGTAAGACCTTTATGTGTGATTGTCTTGTGTACTGTGTTAATGCATTGTGTACTTTGTGTTACACATGGTGTTGCTCTTGAGTTTGGCTGGCTTGTGGCATTATTGGTCTATTATGTTTTGGTGCAATCTAATATTTTATCTCCATAATCAATGATTGCTTGCCTTGATATCATGTATTGTGACTCGCTCCAAAATGTGTGCATCTTGTGTGAAAGTAGAGAATCTTATATGCACACATTAAGGGGGAGCTCATTGTAAAACTTACTCCCACCAAAAGCATATTGTTGAACAATTTTGGGGAGCTATATGTATGTTGTCATCAACTACCAAAAAGGGGGAGATTGAAAGTGCTATCTTGCCCTTAGTTATATTTTGATGTTGATGACAATTTACATATAGAGGACTAATCATTTGTGCCAAGTATATCTCAGGTTTTAGTCCTCGGTGCGGTGTGTTGGTGGATCAAGGACCATCTAGTCATGTCGATATGCTCAAGATATGGATCCAATCCATATTAAAGTGTAAGTTTTTTTGTTTATCTTGAGTATAAGGATCCCAGAACTATTAAGAGGGGATCAGTGGGTTTGTGTTTAAGATTTTCTAAAAGCTAATTAAAAACAAAAAAACATCTCGACACAAAAGTGGAGCCCTAAAGTAAAAATATGACCACTTCTTTCGGGAATCCGACGAGTTTCGGACGTCCGACATTTCAAAGTTTCGGATGTCCGACACTCATCGGACGTCCGACATCTCGTATTTTGGTTATCATAGGAAAGGTTAGTAGACATGCAAAAATGCCGGGCTTCCGACGGGTTTCGGACGTCCGATCCGTCGGACGTCCGAACACTGTCGGACTTCCGATGTGCTACTGATCTTTTTCTTACTATGTTCGTTGCTGCACACAGATATTACACTTCAGACGTCCGACCTGGCTCGGACGTCCGACATGTGAACTTTCGGACGTCCGATACCTGACGGACGTCCGACACTTACACAACATTACTGTCCCAACGGCCATTTCGTCCCTTGGACTATAAATACCCCCTCACTCTCACTTGTGAGGGTTGACCACTTCATTTAGAATCCCCCAAGAACACAAGTACTCCCTCTCACTCTCTCCCTCACCAAATCTCAGATCCCGGAGAGTTCCTTGAGAGTTCTTGACGGATCTTTCACCCAGTGATAGATCCGCCCCTTACCCATCTTCCAACCAAAGCAAATCACGTTTTGAGCAAGTCTTGTGCATTTCCCATTGATATTGTTACTTTTGGAGGTTGGAGACTCCTAGGCGGGTAGGAGTTCTTCGGAGAGGAATCGACCATTGTGATTACCCCCGTTGAGTTTGTGAGGGTTTGGTGACCACCTTTAAGGTCAACCGGTAGTGGTTGGGAATCGCCTTCGTGGTGATATCTCAAGGGGAATAGAGTGAGCCTTCGTGGCGTTGGTGTGCCTTCGTGGTTTCACCCACTTTCACCGAACGGTGAGTAGCTTCCCTCCAAGTAAGTGAACATCGGGATACATCGTTGTCTCCGCGTCATTCGGTTACCCCTACTCTTTTCCCTTACTACTTGTACTACCTTATTATTTGCCCCTCACTTGCTTGTGTTTATTGTTCTTATTGTTTATCTTGTCTTTGCTAAATAGACCTTGCAATTATTAGGCACACTTTGTTTTCCGCACTATTGCTTAAAAATTGCTAAGTAGTGATAAAATTTGTAATAAGACCTATTCACCCCCCCCCTCTAGGTCTATCCCGATCCTTTCACTTACTACAACGAATCCTCGGAGAGAACACAAACCGATTCACCAAATGCAATGGCAAGAGCACACGAAGTGCTCAATTCCCCCACTCTCAAATCCCACCAAAGCAACAAAACCTATGGAGGAGTATGAGAGGAAGAACAAGGAGAACACCAAGAACTCCAAGATCTAGATCCACAAGGTTCCCCTCACAAAGAGGAGAGTTGACTTGGTGGAGAATGTGGATCTAGATCTCCTCTCTCTTTTCCCTCAAAAAGGAGCAAGAATCATGGGAGGGAAAGAGAGCAAGCAAGCTTTTAGAGGTCAGCAATGGAGGAAGAAACTTGCAAAGAACCGGTAGGGACAAAGGAGGAAGAAGACCCCCTTTTATATGTCCCCACGAAATCTGACCGTTATGCACAGAAAAGCACAGACCGGTACAACCGGCCTGCACCCCTGGTACAACCGGTCCACCCAGAGAAAATCACACTCTTTCGAACCCTAGCTAGTGGCAGAGCAGGCAGGGCGGTACAACCGCTCCGGCATCCAGTAGTACCGGATTTACCGGTACAACCGGTAAGCTACCGCTCTGCCACCAGCTCAGGTCAGAAGGAAAATGGCTATCGCCTGGTGGTTGGTCCGGTAGGGGGCCGGTACAACCGTTCCCCTAAACCCTAGCCTCTGGTGGGGGAGGGGGAGCGGTAGAACCAGCACCGGTAGTACCGGTTTTACCGGTACAACCATGTTGCAACCGCCCTGCCACCAGCCTAGATCCGAGAGGAAAGGCTCCTAGCCCGGTGGTTGGACCGGTACCTAGCCGGTGGTACCGTCCCCTGACAAGGGCGGTTGACGGGGATCGGCCCCGGCAAATCCCATGTTCAGGGATCCTGGGTTAGTCATAGAGGAGGCACAGGTTGGACGATACTCGTCGGCTAACAGGAGAAGCACTTCCTGCTCGATATTATTGCGTAAGGAGGCGATTACAGAGGAGGCCAGGCGAGTTCTCGCAAGACCAGGTGATTAGATGTGTGTTGGATTGATTTGGACGTCTCCCCTCCCGGCCTTTATATACTAGGATAGGTCTCGGGGAGTCCGCACTAGGTTACAAAGATAGTTTCCTAGTTCTAGTCTTTCCTTGTACGCAAAGTTGTGCCTTCCATACTAGTCGCGGAATCCTACGTCGGTGTTTGGTTGGGCCAGTCATGGGCCTGTCGTGGCTTCCCAGCAGGCCTTCTGTCTTCATACGCACCAGGTAGCCTCACATGCAGGAGTCGTGGGGTCACCCCCTCGTCAGTAGCCCCCGAGTACTTGGGGGACCCGAAGAGTCGCGCAGGGACTCGAATTTGTCAGTGCTTTATTGTTTGTAGGCGCGGCATTACCGCGGGTCGCTGGAAGTTTTGAGCCATGACAATATCTGTTTCGAGGGATTGTTAAGCTGAAAGGGCCCAAGGAGTCGACTGGTCGAGCCTTGGTGAATTGCGCTAGTGGAAAATACCGCAGTAGCCCAATCAAGCTCACGTCCCTCAACAAGAACTTGGAACGACCGGTGTCAAGCAAAGTCATGCCGCTGCAGGTCTTAAAGGATCAATTCCTTCCAGTCTAAGCACATAGCCTGAGCGCGTCCGCTCGGCTCTTTCTATCATGCGAGCGCATGGAAAAGGTCGGGAGTGAAATCGCTCTGCGGCAAGTCCCGGCCCGGCCGTTCTGCGCAGCGGGGTCTTACCTACACGCTAAGCTTGCGTGGCATCTGGGTACAGTGTGTCGTAGCCCAAGCATAATTATTTTTGTAGAGGCACGGAGCCTGGTTAGCGATGCACCCACTTGGAATAAACAATCAAGTGAGATGTTTAGCAGTCACTCGCGGAGCTTGTAATGAACTCAGGCGAGGAAAATAAAAAAGCACCCACTCGGAATTTCGTCGAGTGTGCGAGTAGATCGTATTGTTGAATTGCTGAGTCTCTTTGCGAGTAGTCGCTCGAATGCTTTACCGACTTTAGGGTGAGGGAGCACCCGAACTCTGAGAGTACGTTTTTTCCGCTGGTGTGAGTGATCACTCGAGCACGTCTTTGCTTTCTGTGTGAGGGAGCACCCTAACTCGAATAAAGGTACTCCCAATGGGAGTAAGAGATTTTTAGAATCAGAAAATTTTGACATCAAGAAATAGCTGGCTTTTGGAATCCTTTGGTATTTTCCTGACCACTTTTATCTTGATCTGTCCCTCTTGAGATGTCATGCTGATATGCATTGTCATGTTGACTGATAACCTATGATGATGTTTGATTTTTTGATCCGTCGCGTCTTCTGGACCGTCATAATGATGGTGTGAACGTCATGCTGCCTGTTGCCTGTTGGGTTTCCAAGGCTTGTATGGGAAATATGCGAGATTTGACTTGTCCTGTAAATAATGCTGACCCTGTGAAGGCATCTTGCCTTGGAATTCATACGCCCGACCCGTTTGGTCTTTGATGCAATGATGGCGCCTCCTGGGCTTCTGCGTGTTTTTCCTGGTTTGCCCTTGGATTGTGCTATAAATACCTCATGTGGTTGCCTGTCCTTGGCATCCGTTCTTCGCATCTTTCTCTTCTGCTTCTTCTTCATATGGCACCCAAGCGTGGTGGTTGTGTGACTGGGCGGGGCCGTGGCCGCCGTGGTCGTGGTGGCCGCATGCCTCGTTCTTCACGCGGTGGACGTCATGGTACCACGTCGGTGCCTTCTTCTTCTTCTTCCTCCATGGAAGAGGGTTTTTGGCTCTATGATTTTCTTTGGCGTGTTCTTAGCCGGAATGCTACCCGAATTCCTCTTCCATTCTCGTTTGCGTTCATTGCTTCTGAGCGTAACTTGAAGGGCTTCTGGCTCCGTCTTCACGGATGCGCTCGTTCTTCTTCTTGGGTGGAGCTGGAAGTTGATAATTCGTCCTTGATTTTCCTTGGGTCTGGCTGGAGGGCGTTTTCTCGTCGGTTGAATCTGTGCGACGGAGATAGTCTTTGCTGTCGTTTTGATGGAGAAGATATTGTTATTATCCGTGCATTTGATGCCGGTGGCAATCGTCTGGATCCATACTGGGAGGAAACAAGTAATGGTGATTCCGATGGCTCGAGTGGTGGTTCGCCTGCTTCTCCCGTGTCTTCGTCTTCAGCTAATTCCTCGGCCGATGGTGTTTGCTCTTCTAGTTCTAAGGATGAACTGGACGTCAAACCGGTCGTCAAGCGTCTGCGTCAGTAGGCGAGGCACCTTGTAGAACTGGAGGACGGCGACCTTCTTCTTCACGGGCAGGGTTGCTACTTTGTCTATGGTGATGCCCGTCAGGTTGTGGCATGAAAGTCCCAATTATCTCAGCATGAGCACACATGTAGAAGTTTAATGTAGCACATCTTGCAGTTCCACGGGTCCTTCTGTAGTGGCAACTGTCGTTTTGACTTCTTTCTAATGAAATGACTGTCTTCGACTCCTTTGTAATGACTATCTTCGACTCCTTTGTAATCACTGTCTTCGACTCCTTTATAATGAAATTGTCTTTGACTCCCTTGTAATGAAATTGTCTTCGACTCCCTTGTAATGAAATTGTCTTCGACGGGTACGCTCCAGCGCTCTCGATGCATTTGATTTGTAGAATCAAGCCTAGGCTTTATGCATTTTTTTGTCTCACTGGTTTGTAGCTGTTTTTGAATTTTTCCAAGTTTGGATCGGGTGCGCGCTAGCGCTCCCGATGGGAGTAGACCCCGAGTATTTAGGTGATCGCTTGCGATCAGGTGAAGACTAAAGAACCGTGCGCTTTTCGATGCAACTTTCTTTGCCGAAGCTTTTGTTTTTTGGCGGGAGTCTTGCGTTCTGGCCTCCCGATGGTTGTAGATGGTCGCGTTTTTAGCGAGGATAGCGTCTCTCGGGGGGAAGCTTATGCTTGAGCCCCCGAGTGCTTTTAATTAAGAGTCGCGTGAGCGAAGATAGCGTCTCTCGGGGGGGGGGGTTAGGCTCGAGCCCCTGAGTGCTTTTAAGTAAAAGTCGCGTGAGCGAATATAGCGTCTCTCGGGGGAAGTTTAGGCTCGAGCCCCAGAGTGCTTTTAAGTAAAAGTCGCGTGAGCGAAGATAGCGTCTCTCGGGGGGAGTTTAGGCTTGAGCCCCCGAGTGCTTTTAAGTAAAAGTCGCGTGAGCGAAGATAGTGTCTCTCGGGGGGAGTTTAGGCTCGATCCCCTGAGTGCTTTTAAGTAAAAAGTCGCGTGAGCGAAGATAGCGTATCTCGGGGGGGGGGGAGTTTTGGCTCGAGCCCCCGAGTGCTTTTAAGTAAAAAGTCGCGTGAGTGAAGATAGCGTCTCTCGGGGGGAGTTTAGGCTCGAGCCCCCCGAGTGCTTTTAAGTAAAATTCGCGTGAGCGAAGATAGCGTCTCTCGGGGGGAGTTTAGGCTCGAGCCCCCGAGTGCTTTTAAGTAAAAGTCGCGTGAGCGAAGATAGCGTCTCTCGGGGGGAGTTTAGGCTCGATCCCCCGAGTGCTTTTAAGTAAAAGTCGCGTGAGCGAAGATAGCGTCTCTCGGGGGGAGTTTAGGCTCGGACCCCCGAGTGCTTTTCAGTAAGATGATTTGGGCAACATTATTTTATTTCTTCGAATTTTACATGGGTTGCCGATCGGTGCTGCTGCCGATGTCTCTGATAATGCCTAGAGGACTATGGATAGAACATGCGTAGGTTCGCTACGTTCCATGGATTTCCCACGTCCTCATTGGTCTTCGGGTTCTTCAATCTGTATGCTCCTCCTCCTATGACTTCCGAGATGATGAACGGCCCCTCCCATTGTGGGGCAAGCTTGTGCACTTTTTACTGTATCAACTGTAACACGAGGTCTCCTTTGTTGAACATTCTGGTCCGCAGACGACTGCTTTGATACGTGCGTAATTTGTCCTGGTATCCTTCAGATCTTGTGATGGCTGTGTCCCGTGCTTCGTCTGCTATGTCTTTGTCGTTCTGCAGCGCTTCTTCTGCCTCTTCCTCTTCGTACCCTGAGATTCTGGGTGCTCCAAATTTTAAGTCGTGCGGCAGTACTGCTTCTGCCCCGTATACCAAGAAAAAGGGTGTATACTGGGTTGAGATGTTTGGGGTGGTGCGCAGGCTCCATAGCACTGCGGGAAGTTCCTCTATCCAGTTTCATGCGGCTTGTTCTAGTGGTTCTAGGAGTCTCTTTTTTATTCCTCCGCATACTAGACCGTTAGCTTTCTCCACTTAGCCTTTGGACTGCGGGTGTGCGACTGATGCGTAGTTGATTTTGATGCCCAGCTCGTGGCAGAAGTTTTGGAATTCTGCTGCTGTGAAGTTTGTGCCATTGTCTGTGATGATATTGTGTGGTACTCCGAATCTGAAGATGATTGATTTGTTGAAGTTGACTGCCGTGAGGGCTGTTGAGCTAGTGATTGGTACTGCATCGATCCATTTGGTGAACTTGTTGACTGCGAACAGTAGGTGTGTTCTTCCTCCTTTTGAGGATTTCTTGAGTGGGCCTACCATGTCGAGTCCCCATGTGGTGAATGGCCATGATAATGGTATAGTTTTGAGTTCCGATGCTGGGGCGTGTGGCCCGCTGGCGAATTTTGGCAGGCGATGCAACGCCGTAAAATATCCTCTGCATTTCTCATGGCGGTCGGCTAGTAGAATCCTTCCTGAAAGGATTTTTCCACAATGCTCGACTGCTGGTATGATGCCCGCAGGTGCCTTCATCAATCTCGAGTAGTAGGGCTTTGCCGTCTTCTTTGTCTATACACTTTTGGAGGACTTGAGAAATGCTGTGCTTGTAGAGCTTTCTGTTGATTACTGTGAATGCTTTATATCGTCGACTGATGCGTCGGGCTTCTTAAAAGTCTTTTGGTAGAGTCCCTTCGACTAGGAATCAAAGGAAGGGTCTTTCCCAGGCCGGGTCTTCGAGTGCTGCTAGTTCTTCGACTTCGATTGCTTGGTTGTTTGTGCCGTCAGCTGTGCTCGTTGCTGCCACCTGTGCTGGCTCATTTCTTTCGTATTCCTCTGCGACTACCTTGGGTTCCGCTGGCTTTGCTCTTAATTATCTCTGGTTGATGCTCTCGAGGAAAACGCCCGGTGGTATTGGTCCTCGAGTCGATCTGATGTTTGCGAGTTCGTCGGCTTCTGTATTATTTGCTCTGGGGATGTAGTTGAGTTCACAGCCGTCGAATCCTCCTTCTAGTGTGTTATAGAGCTTCTGGTAGGCTGCCATGTTGTCTGTGACTATGTTACAGTCTCTCATCGCCTACTGGACGACGAGGTTGGAGTCTCCATAGATCGAGAGGCGAGTGGCACCGCAAGTTTTTGCCATGCGCATGCCGTGAATTAGTGCCTCGTATTCTGCTTCGTTGTTGGAGGCGTTGCTGAAGTTGATCTGGAGGATGTATTTGAGCTTCGTTCCTTTGGGGGAGACTAGTACGACGCCTGCTCCGACTCCTTGCTGTCTTTTAGATCCGTCGAAATACATCGTCCATCAGTTGGATAGGTCTGGGGGACCTGGTGTTTGGACTTCTGCCCACTCGACCAGGAAGTCTAGGAGTACTTGGGCTTTGATTGTTGTCGGGTGTTTGAACTGCAGGTCTTGCGGGATGAGCTCCATGTTCCACTCAGCGACTCGACCGGTCGCTCCGGGATTGTTGAGGATGTCCGTGAGTGGTGCACTGCTCACGATTGTGATGGAGTGTTCGTCGAAGTAGTGCGATGATTTCCTGGAGGTCATGATAATGGCGAGCAGGAGCTTCTGGTAGTGTGGGTACCGCTGCTGTGGCTTCGTGAGTAGCGTGCTGAGGTATTAGATTGGTCTTTGGATGCTCTGGATTTTCCTTCTTCTGCGCGCTCGACGACAAGCACTGTGCTCACGACACTGCTGCGTGCTGCTATGTAGAGATACAACTTTTCTCTTTCTTTAGGCACCGCCAAGATTGGTGGGGTCGAGAGGGTCTTCTTTAAGTCCGCGAATGCATTGCTGGCTTCCTCGGTCCACTCGATTTTTTCTCCTTTTCTCAGCAGTTTGTAGAATGGTAAGGTCCTTTCGCCTAACCTGCTGATGAAGCGGCTCAATGCTGCAAGCTTTCCTGTGATCTGTTGTACTCCTCTGATGTTGGTTGGCCTTTGCATCTTGGCGATTGCCTGGACCTTTTCGGGGTTTTCTTCGATTCCTCGGGCAGATACCATGTACCCGAGTAATTTTTCGGCTGGGATGCCGAACACGCATTTTTTGGGGTTGAGCTTGATCATATACTTGTTGAGGGCCGCGAATGTCTCGCGGAGGTCGTCGAGTAGCGTGTTTGCGCTGTAGGTTTTGATGACAATGTCGTCTACATAGACCTGAACGTTCCTGCCAATCTGGTCTCTCAAGCATGCTTGCATCATTCGCTGGTACGTGGCTCCCGCATTTTTTAGGCCGAAGGGCATTTTTTGGTAGCAGAATACTCTGTAGGGGGTGATGAACGAGGTGTGCTCTTCGTCTTCTTCCTTCATCCTGATCTTATTGTATCCTGAGTATGCGTCGAGGAAGAGGTCGCATCCTGCAGTGGAGTCGATTATTTGATCGATTCTTGGCAGGGGGAAGTGGTCTTTTGGGCAGTGCTTGTTGATAGGCCCATAGTCGACGCACATCCTCAGTACCTCGGTGTCCTTTTTAAGGACTAGGACTGGGTTTGCTATCCAGGTTGCTTTCTTTGTCTCTCGGATGAACTGTGCGTCGAGTAGTCGGTTGACTTCTTCTCTGATTGCTCTGTGCTTGGGTTCTGAGAATCGTCGCAGTGCTTGCTTTACTAGTTTGGTGTTTGGCTTGATGTGGAGCGCGTGTTCTGCAAATTCTCGTGGCATCCCGGGCATGTCGGCTGGGCACCAGGCGAAAATTTTCCACTCTTCGCGAAGGAAGGTTATGAGGGCGGTTGCTTGCTCTTCTGGAAGGTGGGCATATACGTGAACCGTCTTCTCTGGGTCTGTTGGGTGGACTTGGTGTGTGATTGTGTCGCTGTCGATGCTGAAATCGCGGCCGAATTCTTTTGTCTCGCTTCATCTTGCCAGTGGAAATATGCTTTTGTCCGTCACCATGGCAATTTCTTTGAACTGTTGTTGGGCTCCAAATGTGTCGGAGACTTTGTGGAAATCGCGGTCGCACTGGTCCGATTTGGTGAAACTTCCCTTGACTGTGATGATTCCTTGTCACAACCCTACTTTTGGTATGTGCTTTTATTACTAGAAATAATTGCATCATGTTTAAATTCTATGGTTTAAGAATTGGGGATTTGGAAAAGCCTCAAAATGAATTTAAATAAAAAGGCCAGATAAAAAGTTTTTCCAAAATTCCTCCAAACAATTTTGAAAAGTCCTATAAATGAGTGTGATCATTTTAAAAATGATTTAGAGTCAAAAACATGCTCATGGATTTTTCAAATATTAAAACAGAGGCTTGGAAATTAAATTTAAATGCTATTTGAATTGAAATTCAAATGTTTTGAATTTCAAAAATCTTCAAGACTTGGGAGTGGCTAGTACTATGTCACCTATGTCCAAGATAAATATTTGGGTTTTTTTTAAAATTCTTTAGTATTTTTTTTCCAGAGAAAAACAAGTAAAAACAGAAAGCGTTAAAAGAAAAGAAAAAGGACAGAGCAACCTCACCTTTTGGCCCATCTGGCCCAAAGGCTTGGCCCAGCCCAGCTAGCCTCCTTGTCTTCTTCCTCCTCTGCCAGAAGGAGGCACGGCCGAGCCGTGCGCCTCGCATGGCCTCCACCTCCTACTTCTGGCCACGGAGCTGCTCCGCCGTCCTCATCTCTTTGCCAGGAGAAGCCCCCCGAAGCCCTCCTCCATTCCCCCCTCTCCCTGGAACTCGCCCCTCTCGCCTCGCCTTTTTTCCCACCGCCCCGAGAGCTCGTCGCTGCTCACCGTCAAGAACCACCGCGGCCAACGACCACCATTCGCCGCGCTGTGTTGTCCAGCAAGTCCGCGTCGTCGTCTTCGTCGAGCACCATTTTCAATCGAGCCGAGGAGCCCCCGAGGTCGTCGCACGCTTCCTCTACTCGCCGCCGGCCGCCATGGTTTTCCCCGTAAAATTCGTCGCCGCCACCGCTCTTTGGGCCACCCCGACCACCCCGTCGTACTCACGGTGAGGCCCCGGTTCATTTCCCCCTAGCCCGTGCTCTGTTCCGCGCCCCGGTGCCCTTTTCCCCCCACCAGCCGAGCGGCGCCGCCGCGGAGGTCCTCGCCGTCGTGGCCTCCGGCCTCCTCCTGTAGGCGCATGTGCTCCACTAGATGCGCGCGTGCAAGGGCTGCATCCTGGTGCCCTTGGCGCAGCCATCCGTGGCCGGAGCCGCCGTCCGCAGCGGGCGCCGCCGCGTCCAGTGCCACCGGCGGCTAAACACCGGCAGCTGGATTAATTAGGGGCTAACCCCCTGGTTAGTTGGCCCTAAGCCACTGACAGGTGGGGCCCTAGCCCCCCTTAACCCCCCCTGTCAGTTTAATTAAACGTGATTAAAACCAGTCCCACTGACAGGGTTGGCCCACTCGTCAGCCCCCCTGCGTCAGCATGACGTAGGCATGACGCATTAAATTAATAAATCAATTTCTTATTTAATAGAATTTCCAGAAATTGATTAAATCTTTGAAATTCAATAACTTTCAAACCATAACTCCAAATAAAAGTCTTATATATGAAAAATCATCAGAAAAATGCAAGGATTCCAAATATCATATTTTCATAGATGAAAAACACATCTATGATGATGGACCAGTAGCATTTAGCTATTTGGGTTATTTGGAATAATTCAAAATAAATGTTTAAATCATTTAAAATTAAATCTTTGCAATGCCAACCTTATCACATGAACATCAGAGGCATATCATACACATGACAACATAGTTTACAAAGTCCAAACATTAGCAAATGCAACTTGGGATAATTTGAACAACATTTGGAGTTTGAATTTGAATTTCTTATTCAAATCAACTTCAATTAACATGTGACAAATTGAACCTAGATCACATCAGTACCATGCCATGATTCATTTCTTGAATGTGCATTGCAATGTAATGTTTACATTGTTGTTGTCTCGGTGTTTGCCTCTTCTCGATAGATTCATCGCCGGACGTAGTTTCCGACTGCTCTGAAGAGTGACACCTCGTGATCGTCAACAAGGCAAGAAAACCCCCTTTGATCATATCTATAAAAACCCAGTTTCCCTCTTGTTCTCTTATGCATGATTAGGTGATTCACATGTTACCGTTCTACCGCTAGTTGAACCCATCCTTTGCATGACCTATCATTGCTGCCACAGTATTAAGCAAACCTCAACCTAGCAGATACAAGTTTGTTTGTGTTCATCATGTGGCCCTTCATCCATGATATGCTATGCCATGCTAGAGTTGTTTGCAATGAAGTTGATCCATCTGGGTGATGTATCGGGATGGCAGTGATCACATGCAACAAGGTGGTAACGGGTTGATGAAGTCACCCTAATATAAGTGAACAATGAGAGGCTGTGTAGGAGTACACAGTGGGTTGTCTCATTTACACTGCCCTAGGCCCCGAGTTCTTGTGTTGTGATCCAAGACACAGATTACTACGACATGTTGGGCTCATTGACTGTAAGGCCCGATATGCGGTACTGTTCAGATCTAGATGTTTCCATCCAGATCCGGGGACGAAGCACATATTGGTCCCACCGCGACATATGATAATGTCATATGCCCCGGATTTCCAACATGATATCACAACATTACAGATACAAGGATACAACATCTCATACAATCGGCATACAACTGCCTTAATACAATACAACAGCGGAAGATATATGTCTGAGTACAGACTACAATAAAATGCCTACTTGCAAAGAGAAAACATCGATCCCCATAACCACACGGGTCCAGGCCCTCCGCCGGGATCCGCCTAACTAGTCGTCGTCGAGTCTCCACGTGAAACGTCGATCACCATACCTGTTGTCGATCAAGAACCCTGAAAAGAGTTTGGGGGTAGTATCATGAGTACAGAAGTACTCAACATCCAACTGTAGTGGTCAACTGACCCAGCAAGGACTTCATCACTCGTCATTCTAGGACAACTAGTAGTTTACGGTAAGGATGGGGTAAGTGGTGAGGTTGCTGCCGCACTAGCATTTATGAAGTGGCTAACGATCTAGAGAGTAAGGTAAGAAGCCAAGCATTCGATGAGGAATCTCCTCCAACAAGTCTGCTATCAACTACTTACGCAAGCATAACACCTATCCTATCCTTTTCCTCCTCTTCGCATCCCGACGAAGAAGAATGAGTCAAGGCACACACACATTGATCAAATTATATTAAGATTATCTCAGTTGTTTTTATCTATGAAGAAGGAGTAGGTGTCAAGTCGTCCATAACCGTGGACACGGCTTCTCGAAAAGATTTAACCTTGCAGGGGTGTACCAACTACCCATTACAAGGCTCCGCACGCACGCCCATCTCTCTCAGTTTCTACCCATGATAGGCAACCATTTTATGATTTAGTCCCAAGAGATCCGGAACGACAGGTCCCTCTAACTAACAACGCACAAATCCGGGTGGCCCCTGGTGAGTCGACATCCAACTCAAAAGCCGGTCGCGCTCTCGAATCAGCCTCTGTCGTCTGGACGAGGTCGGGATAACCTACCCTCGCCCGTGCAAGCTCCCTAGCTTCAAGGTGTGGACCAATAGGATATACCATCCCACTGGCCCGGTTTATTTTAAATCCACTGGCTGCAGACCAGTTACGCACACTGTTTCTCAAATGGTAAAATCAGCTTGGGCCACCACTAGAAATGTTTGAAGTTAGGTAGGTAAGAAAAGGGGACCCCATAAAATCCCACACGCGGTTAGGCACGCTCAGTCTTAAAACCAATACCCGGAACTCGGGTCCTAGGTGACTCGAATGGAACAAAGCGTCGGGGCGGGATAGCCTAGACCTTCCATCCTTCGTCGAGTATAGTCAACATTATAATAATCATATCAACCACAACAATATAATAATGTGATATCCCAAACCAAGGAGTAACAGGATAACATCTTAGCATCCTAAGCATGCATACTAAGCAGGGGCAGAGCAACGAGCAATAGTAACATAGCAGTACATGGTTTGCTGGGAGGGGACATGGCTGTATCGGTTTGAAAGAAGCTGTAAACATGTGGTAGGATCAAACATCGAACCTAACCTAGACTAGCATGCAAACCGCTGGTTGAAATAAAATGGATCATAAGTAATGTATAGTCCTTGCCTGTTGATAAGTCGGGTTCCGAAGGTGTAGTTGATCGCAAGCTCGCATCATCTCTGAAGGTACCCGCGGAAGCACACAAGACGATAAATACTGGAAAGCAATCAACGAGCAAGCACTCTATTACTACGAGGCAAACACGAGAAAACATCAACAAGAAGCAACACGAGACATCGCACCTACCGTCGAGAGCGGTTACTAACAGGTTAAATGGAGTACTCGTCACACTCGACGATACCGCACATTTATAATGGTTCATGTTGTTTAACTACACAAGATGAGCAAAGGTTGTTAACATGGCATCTCACTCAAGCATGGCATGTCACACAAACATTACAAGAGGTGAAGCTTAAAGTAAACTATCTAATCTAGTCACTTTAAGTGGGGGTAAAACCTATACATGGCAAACTATTGCGGACCCCACGAAAAAATGGAATTTGGTACTGTTCTGCCCTAAACATAATTTTATTATTTTTATTAGCAAGCAAGAGCAGCATAAACACAATCTACATGCAATTCTAGTCAAGTTACATATAAGAAACATTTTAAACAGAGCAACGGTTGAATAGTTATTAAATAAACAATTTGCAGTGGCATGCAGTGTAATTAGCAGTCAAACAACATGTAAACAAAGTCAAACATGGCACCAAGAATCATTTTATTAATCTACGCGTAAAACGGAGCAACTTTCATGTAGAAAGCGTCTCCATCCGACTAACGGTTAAAAAGATAATGCAATCGCCATATTGCATAATAATCTGCCAATTTAATCTAACGAAAAAAAGTAAAAAGGCCTACTGGGCCGAGCCCACTAACGCAACAGAAAAAAAATAAAAGGGGGCTGCTCACCACTGTGCCAAGCCCAACAGTGGCTGGCGGCTGGATCGTCCTGGGCCGAGGGGGGCGGCTGGGCCGCGGTGGCCTGGGCTGGCCTACCCGAGGCTCCCTTGTCCCGATCCGATCGGGGTCGACAGGAGAGTACGACAGGACGACAGCCGGCGTCGGTGGCGCTCCGTCCAGGAGGCAGGCGGCGAGGAGGGAGGACGCAGGAGGTGCGGAGGAGCCGGATCCGCCGGATCTCGGCCGGATCTGGGCGGCGCGGCGAGGGGGGTCGCCGGCATGGCTCCAAGGCGCGACGGAGAGCTCCATGGGCGCGTCCATGACGACCTGTTCTGCGAGGAAGACAACCATGGGGTGAGAGGAGAAGCAGGAGGGAGGAAAGGAGGGTGGCGCGGCGGTGGTGACCTGCTGCTGCGGCGGCACAGTGGCACGGGCCGACGACCGGAGCAAGGAGACGACGGGCGGCGAGATCGGTCAGGGGAGGAGCTTGGGCAGGGAGGAGAGCCTCCACGGGAGATGCCCAACTGGTGATGTGGCGGGCTTTGGTTCGTCCGATCCAGATCGAACGGACTAGGATGAGTAGGATCTGGATAAGGGTTGGGGTTGGATGTGCACGGAAAGAGAGGAGGATGGTCTAGGGTTTGCCCATTTTTGATAGGGGTAGCACTGCTATATATAGAAAGTGGGTGTTTGGGAGGCTTTCGATCCACAAAAATGGCCCGTTTCGGGTCCGGTTTTTCGGGTGGGCTAGAACCCGAAGATAAGAGAGAGATCTGGGGGTCCATCTAAAGGCACGCGCGACATTTCATAAATACGCCCTTCGGATTACATCGGCTACTATGCCTGGCACATCCGAACGTTCACCTACCCGACGAAGTCGAAATCGCACGAAATTCAAACCACCGCCTTGCTGCGCTAAACTGACGTCGTCTACATCATTTAACGCGAAAAGAGAACGTCGAGCACCTCCCGATAAAATAACCCATTTAAATATAAATGGGGTTTTTCCGCACCGTTGGTTATGGCTGGCCCTATGCCAGAGGTCGCGACGGTGATCGGGTGAAACCCGGTGTCGCAAAGGACGAGTGTCAAGGTGGCAAGGGTCGGTCTCCGTCCGGTACGAGATAAGAGGGGGGAAAATAATCGCCGATCGATAAATCGGGGATGCAAACACCGCAGACAAATCAGACAATCAAACAATTCACACCGAAAGCAAAATTTAAATTTTTGTGAAATCTGGGCTGTTACATTGACCCCTCTCGACCTATTAACTCACCCCGACTATGGTCCAGGATTCGCATGGGTTAATTTTATTCTATTTGATTTCATAACGTAGCACGGTTTTAGGCAAGCGCAGCACCATCCGTCGAGGTGGGCTTGTCCGACCGTCCATACATCGTCTGGGTCCTGAACGGAAACCCCGGCCGGATTCCCGATTGGGGTACTTACTCAGATAGGCGATCCCGTGGACTAGACTTGGAGCCGTGAGGTAAGTGTCGTGGTACTATCCTCGCCGACACCGCTTGAAGGTGACGAGTTCTAGGCGGTAAGTGGTAGCTACGTATGTGAAGAAGTACACCCCTGCAGGGTTAATGAACTATTCGAATAGCCGTGTCCGCGGTTATGGACTACTTGAAGATCTTTACTTGATTATTAGACAACTCAAATGGATACTCTAAAAATCTCAAGATAAGTGTGAGTACTTTGGGTTGCTTCCTCGTGGGGAAGTCGAGGAAGGATCCATGGTTGTGTATTGATGTGGTGATCAGGATTAGATGGACTCGTGTGCGCCTCTCATCTCAAATCTATGTAGTCATAGTACAGGATAGCCAAGTCAAAGCTTTCTGCATGACAAACCCACTTGCCTTTACCTTGATACCTGAGCATGAGTAGTATAGTTCTGACGTAAGTCTTGCTGAGTACGACTTTTTACTCACGTTTGCTTATTGTATGTGTTAGAGACGAGACCACTGAACCTGATGGTGGCCTCCCCTCAAGCTCGACGTCGACGAAGTAATGTAGTCCCAGACGGCAGCCTGGTCCCTCTGGAGGGTCGTTGTGTTTTCTTAAAGGCTTCTTAAGCCATTTGTTAACCTTGTCTTTACTAATACATAATTTGCTTCCGTTGTTGTATGATGTAATGTTGGGTCACATTTATATGATCTCTGCTTGTAACACTACTATATCTGCTCTGTATAGAAGATGCAATAAAACTATGAGTTTGTAGAGTTCATGTTGTGTTACCTGATGTTTACACTAGACATGTATGCTGCGTGTATGATTATAACGTGCATGTCTTAGTGTGGGATTCGATAGCTTAGTTGAGTTCTTGCCGGTGGTCTTTTATACACCAAGTGGCCCTTAGATGTGCGCAGCTTGGGGCATCACGATGCGATTGCTCGTGACTCTGTCACGTGGCACACTTTGTTGTATGATTTAGCCCGCCCGAGACACCGACTAAGAGATCGG
Source organism: Bromus sterilis (assembly GCA_950022295.1). Lineage (NCBI taxonomy): Eukaryota > Viridiplantae > Streptophyta > Magnoliopsida > Poales > Poaceae > Bromus > Bromus sterilis. The sequence goes on along the minus strand of OX465598.1, from coordinate 213,337,376 downwards.
GCTGGAGTCTGTTTATGTAAGTGTTATAATTCAATCGATAATATGGTTGAGGCGACTTGTCTATGAGTATGGGATTTCACCACCCATAATCATTTAGACTTGTGAGCGGGGGATGAGGACCCATCTCAGTTGATCATCCGGCCTGGATGGGATGCCCCTCACATTCGATGCTTTCTGAGAGTGTTCTGTGCTTGGTCTTGTCTGCTTAGACAAGTGGGTACGACTGTCGGCTCTTCATATGATTGAGTTGTAGCAGGAATTACATACGCAAATTCCGGGTCCCGACAGACTTGGTATCAGAGCAGGACTGCTTGTAGGATTACTAAACCTTGGCCGAAGTCGAGCCTAGCATTCTATAGTTATATAGTTACTTTGGGTATGAGGGAACAACGTAAGGCTTCATTTTTCTCCTTACCCTCATCGATCTGAGTTCTGAGTCACCCTCATTTCTACGGGAAGATAGGACTAGGCTCATCTATGTCTATACTAGAACATCTCGTTGTTTGCTTCTCATTAGCTGTAGGAATGTTTTGGTTGTCTAGAGTCACCATTCCATCAAGCCTTTTGAGAAGGTTTTGATCATTCTTGCAGATTGATTCATTTTTCCACCCCGGTACAGCCGTTATGCTGTCCGATTTGTCCCGTGTTTCCAGTGAGTCCAATGCTTTTGCATTACAATCTTGTCCGCTCTTAAATTATGTCATCTTTGCTTTGATTCCATCATAAATCCTACTCTGATTGTTGAATGTCAGGTGGGACTAGATGTGTTGAATCTGGTCACGGTAATCAAAGTGGTGATGATGATCCTCCTTCACCGCCTTCTGCGGCGGAAATCATGATGGAGGCTGAGCGAAATCGACGTGATCAAACACGCCTTTTGGAGCTCATTAAGAAGAATACTTCTCTTCAGCGAGATGCGGTAATATCCATCCAGGATTTTATTCTTTTGAACCCGCCAGTTTTCCGATGTTCATCTGAGCCCCTTGATGCCGATGATTGGCTCCGTTCCATCGAGCGTAAGCTTGAGACGGCGCATGTTTCTCCAGATGATCGTGTGATGTTTGCGACATACTTTCTGGAAGGTGCTGCTGGTGAATGGTGGGAAAGTTTTGTTGCAATGCAGCCTGATGGTCACGTAGTGACTTGGCAGGAGTTCCGTGATGCCTTCCAAGGGTACCACATTCTGGATGAGTTGATGGAAAGAAAGAGGGAAGAGTTCTGCAACCTATCTCAGGGAAATATGACTATTCATCAGTACAGGACTGAGTTCAATCGACTTTCTCGTTATGCCCCTGAGAAGATATCAACCGATGCCAAGAAGCAGGCAAGGTTCCGCAAGGGACTTAGCCCTATCCTTCGTCATGATCTCAATCTCCTTGAATTTGTCAACTTCGAGGATTTGGTCAATAGATCATTCAGAGCTGAGCATGGAAATGAGGTCTTTGAAGAGTCTCGCAAGCGTGACCGTGATCTAGCTTCATCTTCTAGTTCGGGTTCTCAGAAACGTCGAATTTGGATCCCAACTAGTGCTATTCCTTCGCACTTGATTTCAAGACCATCTCCACAAAGCAAGAAAACCCAGAAAGATAGTAGAGAGCTTGCCATCCAAACTCCACAACCTAACATCCGTTTGTGCTACAAGTGTGGTAATCCTGGCCACATTGCACGATAGTGTTCATTGCATGAGAATGTTCCTCCTCGTCCAAAACATAAAGCCAAAGCTAAGCCACCAAAGCCTTCCAAAGCCAAGTCCGCTATTGTTGAATACGGACGTGTGAACCATGCCACCATCAAAGAAGCCCAAGAGAATACTAAGGTTGTACTCGGTACACTTCCTGTTAACTCCAAACCTGCTTCTGTTCTATTTGATTCTGGAGCTTCCCATTCCTTTTTGTCTGAAAAGTTCGCACTCCTACATGACATTTCATTTGAGGAGTTGCCTACCCCTTTCATGATTAAAACTCCAGGATCCACATGGCGTACCAGTAGGGTAAGTCATGATAATGAAATTGCCGTTGAGGATGTTGTATTCCTTGCTTCTCTCATAGCCCTCAAATCTTCAGATATCGATATCATCTTAGGCATGGATTGGTTGTCTAAACACCGTGCCAATATTGATTGTGCCACTAAATCAGTCCAACTCACTCATCCTTCCGGCAAGATAGTCCATTTCGCATCTCAAGGTTCAGAAACCCAGCTATATTCGTTGAATGAACATCCCCTTCCTAACCTTGAAGATATTACGATAGTCTGCGATTTTCCGGATGTCTTTCCAAAAGAGCTGCCGGGAATGCCACCCGACAGGTGTGTGGAATTCATAGTGGATCTTATACCAGGCACAACCCCAATTTCGAGACGCCCATATAGAATGGCCCCACATGAGTTAGCTGAGCTTAAAATCCAACTTGAAGCTTCGTTGGCAAAAGGCTTCATCCGCCCTAGCTCATCGCCATGGGTTTTCCCCGTTCTGTTCGTAACGAAGAAAGATGGAACAGAAAGGATGTGCGTAGACTATCGCCCGCTTAATTTAGCGACGATAAAGAACAAGTACCCACTTCCCAGGATCAATGATCTTTATGATCAACTTGCTGGATCCTCTGTCTTCTCCAAGATGGATTTGAGATTAGGTTATCATCAAATCAAAATCAGAAACGAGGACATTCCCAAGACGGCTTTCACTACTCGTTATGGTCTTTATGAGTATACCGTCGTGTCCTTCGGTTTAACCAATGCCCCAGCCACTTTTTCGCGCTTGATGAATTCGATCTTCATGGAGTACTTAGATAAATTTGTTGTAGTTTATCTTGATGATATTCTCATCTACTCGAAGAACGAAGAACATGCTGAGCATCTAAGGCTGGTATTGATGAAACTTAGAGAGCATCGCCTGTATGCTAAATTCTCCAAGTGTGAATTTTGTCTACCCGAAGTGACCTACCTAGGCCACGTGATTTCTGCAAAATGCATTGCTATGAATCCCGAGAGAGTTCAGGACGTCCTTGATTGGACTCCACCTGAATCGGTTAAGAAAGTTAGGAGTTTTCTTGGCTTAGCAAGCTATTGTCGCCGCTTCGTTGAGAACTTCTCCAAAGTTGCAAAGCCTCTAACTGAACTCCTCAAGAAAGATAATAAATTCGAATGGACCCCCAAGTGCGAGGAAAGCTTTCAGGAGCTAAAAAGAAGATTGACTTCTGCACCCGTACTTGCGCCTCCAAACACCAAAAGAGATTTCGAAATCTTTTGTGATGCTTCACGGCAAGGGTTAGGATGCATACTTATGCAAGATCGACATGTGGTAGCATATGCCTCACCCCAGTTGCGTCCACATGAAGAGAACTATCCTACCCATGATCTCGAACTCGCTGCCGTAGTTCATGCCCTGAAGACTTGGTGGCATTACCTGCTTGGTAATCGTTGTGAAATCTATACTGATCACCAAAGCCTCAAGTACATATTCACCCAGGCAGATCTTAACCTCAGGCAAAGACGCTGGATAGAGTTGATAAAAGATTACGACTTAAGTATCTCTTACACCCCAGGCAAAGCCAATTTCATGGCTGATGCACTAAGTCGTAAGTCGTATTGTAACAACCTCATGTTACAACAGTATCAACCACTTCTCTATGAGGAATTTTGAAAGCTTAATCTCGAGATTGTTCCTCATGGATTCCTTTCCACCTTGATTGTGAAACCAACCCTTGAGGATCAAATCAAATCTGTTCAGCAACATGCTTGAGGTATCCGATATATCAAACAGAACATTGCTAGCGGTAAGGCAAAATGTTTTACCCTAGACAATGAGGGTACTGTGTACTTCGAGAATAGGATGGTAGTTCCGAAGAATAGGAATCTAAGGCAACAGATCCTTAAGGAAGCTCATGACACCCCTCTCTCGATTCATCCTGGTAGTACTAAGATGTATCAAGATCTACGCCAGAGATTTTGGTGGACTAGGATGAAGCGAGAAATCGCTCGATATGTTGCTGAGTGCGATGTTTTTCGTCGTGTGAAAGAAGAACATCAAAGACCTGCTGGTACTCTTCAACCTTTATCCATTCCTGAGTGGAAATGGGATAAAGTCAGTATGGATTTCATCACTGGCTTTCCAAAATCTCAAAAGGGAAACAATGCCATCTTCGTGGTCATTGACCGTCTTTCCAAAGTTGCTCATTTCCTTCCTGTTCGCGAGAGTATAACTTCTAGCCAGTTAGCGGATTTATATGTCTCCCGGATCGTTTCTCTCCATGGTGTTCCTTTGGAAATCAATTCAGACCGAAGAAGTCTTTTCACCTCTCGATTTTGGGAAAGTTTTCAAAATGCTATGGGAACCCATCTCTCCTTTAGCACCGCCTTTCATCCCCAGTCAAGTGGTCAAGTAGAAAGAGTCAATCAAGTTCTCGAGGACATGCTCAGAGCCTGTGTTATCTCATTCAGAAAAAGTTGGGAGAAATATCTTCCATTCGCCGAGTTTTCTTATAACAACAGCTTCCAATCTAGCTTGGGCATGGCACCCTTTCAATTTCTCTATGGACGAAAATGTCGAACACCATTGAACTGGTCAGAAACCGGTGAAAGACAATTCTTTGGACCGGATATGATCCGGGAAGCAGAAGAGAAGGTTCGCATTGTTCGTGAGCAATTGAAAACAGCCCAGTCTCGTCAGAAAAGCTACTATGATCGTCATCATAGGCCAGAAAGCTACGAGCTGGATGAGAAGGCTTACCTCCGGGTTACTCCTCTGAAGGGAACCCATCGCTTCGGTATCAAAGGCAAATTGGCCCCACGTTACATAGGCCCCTTTCGCATTCTAGCTAAACGTGGAGAAGTTGCCTACCAACTTGAACTACCCCCGCATCTTTCTCAGGTTCACGATGTCTTCCACGTATCTCAACTCAGGCGTTGCTTCAAGGACCCCATCCGCGAAGTAGACCACGAAACGCTTGATCTCCAAGAAAACCTTTCATATCGAGAGTATCCCGTCCGTATCCTCGATGAAGCTGAGCGTACCACCTGACGTCAGAAGATCAAGTTCCTTAAAGTACAGTGGTCCAACCATTCTGAGAAGGAAGCCACCTGGGAATGAGAAGATCATCTCCGAGTTGAATACCCCACCCTCTTCCCGACTACTTCTGAATCTCGGGACGAGATTCTTTTGAGTGGGGGAGAGTTGTCACAACCCTAGTTTTGGTATGTGCTTTTATTACTAGAAATAATTGCATCATGTTTAAATTATATGGTTTAAGAATTGGGGATTTGGAAAAGCCTCAAAAAGAATTTAAATAAAAAGGCCAGATAAAAAGTTTTTCCAAAATTCCTCCAAACAATTTTGAAAAGTCCTATAAATGAGTGTGATCATTTTAAAAATGATTTGGAGTCAAAACCATGCTCATGGATTTTTCAAATATTCAAACGGAGGCTTGGAAATTAAATTTAAATGCTATTTGAATTAAAATTCAAATGTTTTGAATTTCAAAAATCTTCAAGACTTGGGAGTGGCTAGTACTATGTCACCTATGTCCAAGATAAATATTTGGGGGTTTTAAAAAATGCTTTGGTATTTTTTTTCAGAGCAAAACAAATAAAAACAGAAAGCATTAAAAGAAAAGAAAAAGGACAGAGCAACCTCACCTTTTGGCCCATCTGGCCCAGAGGCTTGGCCCAGCCCATCTGGCCTCCTTCTCTTCTTCCTCCTCTGCCAAAAGGAGGCACGGCCGAGCCGTGCGCCTCGCATGGCCGCCACCTCCTACTTCTGGCCACGGAGCTGCTCCCCCGTCCTCATCTCTTCGCCAGGAGAAGCCCCCCGAAGCCCTCCTCCATTTCCCCCTCTCCCTGGACCTCGACCCTCTCGCCTCGCCTTTTTCCCACCGCCCCGAGAGCTCGTCGCTGCTCACCGTCGTGAACCACCGCGGCCAACGGCCACCATTCGCTGCGCTATGTTGTCCAGCAATTCCGTCGTCGCCATCTTCGTCGAGCATCGTCTTCAATCGAGCTGAGGAGGCCCCGAGGTCGTCTCCCCCTTCCTCTACTCGCCGCCGGCCGCCGTGGTTTTCCCCGTAAATTTTGTCGACGCCACCGCTCTTTGGGCAACCCCGACCACCCCGTCGTACTCACGGTGAGGCCCCGGTTCATTTACCCCCTAGCCCGTGCTCTGTTCCGCACCCCGGTGCCCTTTTCCCCCCACCAGCCGAGCGGCACCGCCGCGGAGGTCCTCGCCGTCGTGGCCTTCGGCCTCCTCCTGCAGGCGCATGTGCTCCACTGGATGCGCGCGTGCAAGGGCTGCATCCTGGTGCCCTTGGCGCATCCATCCGTGGCCGGAGCCGCCGTCCGCAGCGGGCGCCGCCGCGTCCAGTGCCACCGGCGGCTAAACACCGGCAGCTGGATTAATTAGGGGCTAACCCCCCTGGTTAGTTGGCCCTGAGCCACTTACAGGTGGGGTCCTAGCCCCCTTAACCCCCCTGTCAGTTTAATTAAACGGGGATTAACCCCAGTCCCACTGACAGGGCTGGCCCACTCGTCAGCCCCCCCCTGCGTCAGCATGACGTAGGCATGACGCAGTAAATTAATAAATCAATTTCTTATTTAACAGAATTTCCAGAAATTGATTAAATCTTTGAAATTCAATAACTTTTAAACCATAACTCCAAATCAAAAGTGTTATATATGAAAAATCATCAGAAAAATGCAAGGATTCCAAATATCATATTTTCATAGATGAAAAACACATCTATTATGATGGACCAGTAGCATTTAGCTATTTGGGTTATTTGGAATAATTCAAAATAAAATTTTAAATCATTTAAAATTAAATCTTTGCAATGCCAACCTTATCACATGAACATCAGAGGCATATCATACACATGAAAACATAGTTTACAAAGTCCAAACATTAGCAAATGCAACTTGGGATAATTTGAACAACATTTGGAGTTTGAATTTGAATTTCTTATTCAAATCAACTTCAATTAACATGTGACAAATTGAACCTAGATCACATCATTACAATGCCATTATTCATTTCTGGAATGTGCATTGCAATGTGATGTTTACATTGTTGTTGTCTTGGTGTTTGCCTCTTCCCGATAGATTCATCGCCGGACGTAGTTTCCGACTGCTCTGAAGAGTGACACCTCATGATCGTCAACAAGGCAAGAAAACCCCCTTTGATCATATCTATAAAAACCCAGTTTCCCTCTTGTTCTCTTATGCATGATTAGGTGATTCACATGTTACCGTTCTACCGCTAGTTGAACCCATCCTTTGCATGACCTATCATTGCTGCCACAGTATTAAGCAAACCTCAACCTAGCAGATACAAGTTTGTTTGTGTTCATCATGTGGCCCTTCATCCATGATATGCTATGCCATGATAGAGTTGTTTGCAATGAAGTTGATCCATCTGGGTGATGTATCGGGATGGTAGTGATCACATGCAACAAGGTGGTAACGTGTTGATGAAGTCACCCTAATATAAGTGAACAATGAGAGGCTGTGTAGGAGTACACAGTGGGTTGTCTCATTTACACTGCCCTAGGCCCCGAGTTCTTGTGTTGTGATCCAAGACACAGATTACTACCACATGTTGGGCTCATTGACCCCTCTCGACCTATTAACTCACCCCGACTATGGTCCAGGATTCGCATGGGTTAATTTTCTTCTATTTGATTTCATAACGTAGCACGGTTTTAGGCAAGCGCAACAACATCCGTCGAGGTGGGCTTGTCCGACCGTCCATACATCGTCTGGGTCCTGAACGGAAACCCCGGCCGGATTCCCAATTGGGGTACTTACTCAGATAGGCGATCCCCTGGACTAGAGTTAGAGCCGTGAGGTAAGTGTCGTGGTACTATCCTCGCCGACACCGCTTGAAGGTGACGAGTTCTAGGCGGTAAGTGGTAGCTACGTATGTGAAGAAGTACACCCCTGCAGGGTTAATGAGCTATTCGAATAGCCGTGTCCGCGGTTATGGACTACTTGAAGATCTTTACTTGATTATTAGACAACTCAAATGGATACTCTAAAAATCTCAAGATAAGTGTGAGTACTTTGGGTTGCTTCCTCGTGGGGAAGTCGAGGAAGGATCCATGGTTGTGTATTGATGTGGTGATCAGGATTAGATGGACTCGTGTGCGCCTCTCATCTCAAATATATGTAGTCGTAGTACAGGATCGCCAAGTCAAAGCTTTCTGCATGACAACCCCACTTGCCTTTACCTTGATACCTGAGCATGAGTAGTATAGTTCTGACGTAAGTCTTGCTGATTACGACTTTTTACTCACGTTTGCTTATTGTATGTTTTAGAGACGAGACCACTGAACCTGATGGTGGCCTCCCCTCAAGCTCGACGTCGACGAAGTAATGTAGTCCCAGACGGCAGCCTGGTCCCTCTGGAGGGTCGTTGTGTTTTCTTAAAGGCTTCTTAAGCCATTTGTTAACCTTGTCTTTACTAATACATAATTTGCTTCCGTTGTTGTATGATGTAATGTTGGGTCACATTTATATGATCTCTGCTTGTAACACTACTATATCTGCTATGTATAGAAGATGCAATAAAACTATGAGTTTGTAGAGTTCATGTTGTGTTACCTGATGTTTACACTAGACATGTATGCTGCGTGTATGATTATAACGTGCATGTCTTAGTGTGGGATTCGATAGCTTAGTTGAGTTCTTGCCGGTGGTCTTTTATACACCAAGTGGCCCTTAGATGTGCGCAGCTTGGGGCATCGCGATGCGATTGCTCGTGACTCTGTCACGTGGCACACTTTGTTGTATGATTGAGCCTGCCCGAGACCCCGACTAAGAGATCGGGCTGGAGTCTGTTTATGTAAGTGTTATAATTCAATCGATAATATGGTTGAGGATACTTGTCTATGAGTATGGGATTTCACCACCCATAATCATTTAGACTTGTGAGCGGGCGATGAGGACCCATCTTAGTTGATCATCCGGCCTGGATGGGATGCCCCTCAAGTTCGATGCTTTCCGAGAGTGTTCTGTGCTTGGCCTTGTCTTCTTAGAAAGTGGGTATGACTCTCGGCTCTTCATATGATTGAGTTGTAGCAGGAATTACATACGCAAATTCCGGGTCCCGACATTCCTGCAGGTCCCGGCATCTTGAGCTTGAGATATGCATAGTGTGGGACCTCCATGAATTGTGCGAACGCTGGTGACGAGGGGGTGACCCCACGATTCCTACATGTGAGACTACCTGGTGCGTGTGAAGGCAGAAGGCCCGCTGGGAAGTTACGACAGGCCCGCGATTGGCCCAACCAAGCACCGACGTAGGAGTTCGCGACTAACATGGAAGGTGCTACTTGGCGTACAAGGCAGGACTAGAATTAGGACACTACCTATGTAACCTAGCATGGACTCCCCGAGACTTAGCCTAGTATATAAAGGCTAGCAGGGGAGACGTCCAGATCAACTCGATATGCATCTACTCACCCTAGCCTTGCGAGAACTCACCTTGGACTCCATTGTAATCGCCTCCTCACGAAATAATATCGAGCAGGAAGTGCTTCTCCTGTTAGTCGAAGAGTATCGTCCAACCTGTGCCTATCTCCGTGACTAACCCAGGGTCCCTGACCATGGGATTTGCCGGGGTTGATCCCCGTCAATTGGCGCCGTCTATGGGAACTACACAGGTTGGAATCACGATCTCGGCGGTCCTGGCCTCAACAGATAGGGACTCGAGGACTAGAGCCAGATCCAATCCGCTCGAGAGATTCAAGTTCACCGCAAGCGTCTCCGTCACCCCATCAGGATCACCCAGCCTGCAGCAGAACTAAGTCCAGCACCTCGACGACTGTCAGATCCATCACCGACGGAAAAGAACTCGAAGACCCAGAAGACAAGCACAAGGAGGCCACTCGAGAATCCCACTCGAGGAGTCGCGGCGCGTGGCCGAAGGCTCGCCCATCAGTCAACGACCCGCCGCCACCCGGACTCCCACCACACGCCAAAACAGCGACTCCGAGACCCAGACCGGAGATTACTACAACCCATATCGAAGGCCAGACGAACTCGCCAACTTCATCCAGAATCAATCACTCAGCGAGGGGATAGAGATCGACCCAAGAGTCCACAGCCGAGCAGAAGACCGCTCGCAGATCTTCCAAGTCTCAAGGAGAAGAAGGCACGCCGGCTCCAGCAAACTCACAGCTAATGAGCAATTGGAAGGACCTTGCGCGATCCATTGTTTTGAAGAAAGTCAAGGACACCTCAGAGCAAGCCACACACTGGGAGACTGCCGCCTATTCGCCGAACTCTCCAACAACCTCAAGGAGGAGAAGCAGCATGAAGCCAAATTCACTCGAAGAAGCACGCAGTCACCGGCACCGAGTGCAGAGGAGCAATACCCCGCGTCCCAGGGACGAATCTGCATGATCCAAGAAGGAAGACCCTCGAAAGCAAAGCAAGATGCCTACACCTTGCAGGCCGAAGCAACCGAAGACCTAAAGACAACTTGTAACGCCCGATATGCGGTACTGTTCCAGATCTAGATGTTTCCATCCAGATCCGGGGACGAAGCACATATCGGTCCCACTGCGACATATGACGAAGTCATATGCCCCGGATTTCCAACATGATATCACAACATTACAGATACAAGGATACAACATCTCATACAATCGGCATACAACTGCCTTAATACAATACATCAGCGGAAGGTACATGTCTGAGTACAGACTACAAGCAAATGCCTAGTGGCAAAGATAAAAACATCGATCCCATAACCACACTGGTCCAGGCCCTCCGCCGGGATCCGCCTAACTAGTCGTCGTCGATTCTCCACGTGAAACGTCGATCACCATACCTGTTGTCGATCAAGAACACTGAAAAGAGTTTGGGGGTAGTATCATGAGTTTGGGGATTTAGTTCCTAGAGATCCGAAATGACAGGTCCCTCTAACTAACAACGAACAAATCCGGGTGGCCCCCGGTGAGTCGACATCCATCTCAGGAGCCGGTCGCTCTCTCGATCTGGTCCCTACCGTCTGTCGCAGGTTTGGATAGCCGGTTAATCACACATGGGAAACTGGGTCCTCAGCTGGACAAAGTGGGCCAGCAAGGGAACTAAGTCCTCATTGGTCCGGGTTGGTTTGTAAACAACTGGCAGCTGACCAGCACACACACGGTTTCAAATGGTAAATCAGCTTGGGCCACCACTAGAAATGTTTGAAGCTAGGTAGGTAAGAAAAGGGGACCCCATAAAATCCCACACGCGGTTAGACACGCTCAGTCTTAAAACCAATACCCGGAACTCGAGTCCTAGGTGATTCGAATGGAACAAAGCGTCGGGGCGGGATAGCCTAGACCTTCCATCCTTCATCGAGTATAGTCAACATTATAATAATCATATCATCAACAACAATAATAATAATGTGATATCCCAAAACCAAGGAGTAACAGGGTAACATCGTAGCATCCTAAGCATGCATACTAAGCAGGGGCTGAGCAACGAGCAATAGTAACATAGCAGTACAAGGTTTGCTGGGAAGGGACATGGCTGTATCGGTTTAAAAGAGGCTGTAAACATGTGGTAGGATCAAACATCGAACCTAACCTAGACTAGCATGCAAACCGCTGGTTGAAATAGAATGGATCATAAGTAATGTATAGTCCTTGCTTGTTGATAAGTCGGGTTCCGAAGGTGTAGTCGATCGCACGCTCGCGTCGTCTCCGAGAGGTACCCGCGGAAGCACACAAGACGATAAACACTGGAAGCAATCAACGAGCAAGCACTCTATTACTACGGGGCAACACAAGATCAAGAAGACAACACAGGGCACGGCAACGCGATACGGATCTATCGTCCAGAACGGTTACTAACAGTTTAAGTGGGGTATCGGTCACACACGATGAATACCGCACGTTTACGGTGGTTCAAGTTGCTTAGCTACAGGTGATCAACCAACGGTTATTAACATGGCAACTCAAGCAAGCATGGAAAAGCACACGAACAAGTCAAGAGGTGAAGCATAAAGGAAACTATCTATGCTAGTCAATTTAAGTGAGGCACAACCTAAACATGGCATAACACTAAGTGTCGCACGACAATTAAAGGATTTGGTACTGTTCTGTCCTAAACCATATTTTAGATTGGTTAACAACAGCAAACAATAGCATAAACACAAAGTGCACGAAAAACTAATCAAGTTACATATAAAGAACACCCCAAACGGAGTTACGGTTAAAAAGGTACAAGCAAAACAAGTTACGGGCACAAACTGCCAACATCACGAAGCACACATTAGAGCAATGCATAAACAGGATAATGAATGCAAACATGCCCACAAAAGATATAAAATTAAACTAGACATGACAAGGAAGGCATGGCAAAAATAATCATGAAAAAAGGCATCATAGATCAAAACATATTAAGGAAACAACATGGCATCGCAAAGTAACAGACAGTGAAAAACAGAGGTGGCTGTCAAAAACAGCAGCATAGCATCTTTGGAGCTCAATAACTATATGACCAGCAAGTATATCATGGCAATGCAATACATGGGATGAAAGTAGACATGATGCTTAACAATATGCAATTGGAATCACTCAATTCCGATAAACGGTCGCGACACACTCGTCGACCGAAGTTGCAACAAAATAACAGTTTCAGCAACAGCAGCACATTAACATCAGGATCACCACTTTGGAGCAAGATTTAATATAGCTAAAGAACCCAAACATGACATGTTAAAGCATGGAAATGAAGTACACATGATGCTTAACACAATGGAAAAAGAAACAATGCAAAAGGCCTCATGGATTTGTTACAATCATCATGCAAAGTTGCAACAAAATATAAACAGCAGCACTTAACAGGAAAAAGTAGCAGTTTAATGGCCTGATGCCCACTTTAGCACACAATTACACAATCAAGATGAGCTCAAATGCAAAAACTTTCTACATATGAATGCTAGAGCACGCAAAACTGAGCAACTTTCGTTTTGGGGGCACGTTCATCGGAGCTACGGATCAACGGGAAAATACGTCGCAGAATTGAATCGGCACACAGGTTTTAAGGACTTAGCAGAAATAACAGATAAAAAGAAAGGAAAAAAACAGAACGTAAAAAAAAAGGGGTCGGGCCTCTCACCCAATGGGCTGGCCCAACTGGCCAGGCTGAGGAGGCGGCCTGGGCTTGGCTGGCGCGGTGGGCCGTGGTGGCCTGCCAGGCCGGCCCACCTGGCGGGCTGGTGCGCTGGAGGAGGGCGCTCGGGCTCCTCCCGAGCTCACCCAGGCGACGACGGCGGTTACCCGGTGGCACGCCGGCCACCAGCGGCGAGGAGGGCGGCTGGGAGCGGCGAGCAGGGGCGGAGGAAGGGCGCGGCTGGCCGGGGCGGTCGGATCCGGGTGGGGGCGAGGTCCCAGGCGGCGGCTCCGGCTAGGACAAGCTCGGGCTCGTGCGCCATGGCCACGGTGGCTTCGGTCGATGGCCGTCCTGCGAGAGAGGAGAGGGTGGTGAGGCTAGAGGAGGGGAAGGAAGAGGAGGGGGGAGCGCGAGGAGAGGTGGAGCGGCGGCTCGCCGGCCTGCTCGCCGGAGCGCGGGCGGCGCGGCCATGGCGTCCACGGGCTAGAGGAGGAGGAAGGTGGAGGTTGAGGAGAGAGGAGGCTAGGGGTGACGTGGCGCATTCTCGTCCGTCCGATCGCGGGATCGAACGGCCCGAAAAATTTGGGAATTTTGGGCCAGATCTGAAATTAGAGAGGGGGGTGGCTGCAATTTTGTGGCTAGGGAAACCCTAGAAATGGGGTGGGAGTGTGGTGGTCTTTATATATCCCTGATGGCTGGCAGTTTGCAAAAACATCCCTGGTTTTTCTCTCTCGCGCGCGGTGCTCACGTTTCTGACCGCCAGGGGTCCGCAGTACCTCCGATTCGGGTAAAACTTCGAACTGCGCGATCAGCACATCGAGCCGGAGGCGTTCACCTCGCGCTGGAAACGTTCCGAAAACACTTTCCGGCGCGCTATAAAAATAACCCGTTTAATTATTAAACGGGGTTTTCGTTCCGTTGGCTGCGGCTGGTCTCGTGCGGTTTTCGCGACGGTGATCGGGTGAAACCCGGTGTCGCAAGGTCGTGTGCCGTGGTGGAAAAGGGGTCAGTCACGCATCCGATACGATAATAAGGGGGAGAAATATTCACCGATTATTATTTCAGCGAAGCAAACACTGCAAACAACACGGACAATCAACAATTCACACCGAAAACAAAAATTTTAATTTTTGCAAAAACTGGGCTGTTACACAACTGAAACCTACCAACTGAGTGGCGCCGAGACCAGCATCCCTTTCTCACAAAGCGACCATCCGCCCGACGTCCCGAGGCCTGGGCATGCACCCCTGGTCCTCGAAGCTTAGATCGGAGGATACGACATGGACAGAATCTTCATGGACGGAGGCAGCAGTCTAAACATAATCTTCGCCAGCACTCTACGCAAGATGTTCATCCCACGATCAGTTTGGAAGAAGTCAGGAACCACAATATACGGCGTAGTCCTTGGCGAAGCATCCACCTCCATCGAAGAAATACAGCTTGATGTGATCTTCGTCAGCAAGCGCAACTTCGCAAAGCAGGCACTCGAGTTCGAAGTGCTCGACTGGCAGTCGCAGTATCATGCCATACTCGGGCGACCAGCGTTCGCACAGTTCATGGCGGTTCCACACTATGCATATCTCAAGCTCAAGATGCCAGGACCTGAAGGAATCATCACAGTCGAGGGAAGCTTCATCAAATCGTACCAGTGCGACCGCGACTTCCACAAAGTCTCCGACACATTTGGAGCCCAACAATAGCTCAAAGAAATAGCCATGGTGACGGACGAAAGCATATTTCCACTAGCAAACAGAAGCGAGACAAAGGAATTTGGTCGCGAGTTCAGCGTCGACAGCGACACGATCACACACCAAGTACACCCAACAGACCCAGAGAAGACAGTCTGTGTATATGCCCACCTTCCAGAAGAGCAAGCAACCGCCCTCATAACCTTCCTTCGTGAAGAATGGAAAATTTTCGCCTGGTGCCCAGCCGACATGCCAGGGATACCACAAGAATTCGCGGAACACGCGCTCCACATCAAGCCAAACACGAACCCAGTAAAACAGGCGATGCGCTGGTTTTAAGAGCCCAAACGCAGAGCAATCGGAGAAGAAGCCAATCGACTACTCGACGCACAGTTCATCCGAGAGACGAAGAAAGCAACATGGATAGCAAACCCAGTCTTAGTCCCTAAAAAGGACACCAAGGTACTGAGGATGTGCGTCGACTACGGGCATATCAACAAGCATTGCCCAAAAGATCACTTCCTTCTGCCAAGAATCGATCAAATAATCGACTCCACAGCATGATGCGACCTCCTATCTTTCCTCGACGCATACTCAGGATACAATCAGATCAGGATGAAGGAAGAAGACGAAGAGCACACCTCGCTCACCACCCCCTGCGGCACATCCCGCCGCCAAAAAATGCCCTTCGGTCTAAATAACGCAGGAGCAATATACCAGCAAATGACACAAGCATGTGTAAGAAACCAGATTGGCGGAAACGTCCAGACCCACATACACGAGATCACGATCACAATCGAAGAACTCGGACTAGAAGCAGATACAGAGGACGGCAATACAAATGAACAAGCGCAAGCAGCAGCAGCGGACCCAACCGCTAAAGAAGAAGACAACAACGCTAGAAAGGAGCCAGAGCAAGCCGCACGTGAAGACCCAGCTTGGAGAGAACCGCTCCTCAGATTCCTAATACAGGACACCCTGCCACAGGACGCTGCAGAAGCCCAGCGCATCAGTCGACGATCTAAAGCATTCACGGTAATCAACAGAAAGCTCTACAAGCGCAGCACTTCCCAGGTCCTACAAAAGTGTATAGACGAAGAAGACGGCAAAGCCCTACTACTGGAGATTCACGAAGGCACCTGCGGGCATCATGCCAGCAGTCGAGCACTCGTGGAAAAAAGCCTTTCAAGCAGGATTCTATTGGCCAACCGCCATGAGAAATGCAGAGGATATTGTACGGCGTTGCATCGCGTGCCAAAAATTCGCTAGCAGGCCGCACGCCCTAGCATCAGAACTCAAAACCATACCATTATCATGGCCATTGGCCACATGGGGACTCGACATGGTAGGCCCACTCAAGAAATCATCAAAAGGAGGAAGAACACACCTACTAGTCGCAGTCGACAAATTCACCAAATGGATCGAGGAAGTACCAATCACCAGCTCAACAGCCCTCACGGTAGTCAACTTCATCCAATCAATCATCTTCAGATTCGGAGTACCACACAACATCATCACAGACAATGGTACCAACTTCACAGCAGCAGAGTTCCAAAACTTCTGTCAAGAATTGGGCATCAAAATCAACTACGCATCAGTCGCACACCCGCAGTCTAATGGCCAAGTGGAGAAAGCAAACGGCTTAGTATGCGGAGGATTAAAAAAGCGACTCCTAGCACCACTAGAACAGGTCGTAGGCAACTGGATAGAGGAGCTCCCCGCATTACTATGGAGCCTACGCACCACCCCAAACATCTCAACCCAATATACGCCCTTCTTCTTGGTATACGGGGCAGAAGCAGTGCTACCGCACGACCTAAAATTCGGAGCACCCAAAATCTCAGGGTACGAAGAGGAAGAGGCAGAAGAAGCGCTGCAGAACGACAAAGACATAGCAGACGAAGCACGAGACACGGCCCTCACAAAATCTGAAGGATACCAGGACAAGATGCGCACCTATCAAAGCAGTCGCCTACGGACCAGATCATTCAATAAAGGAGATCTCGTGCTACGACTAATACAGGAAAAAGTGCACAAACTTTCCCCTCAATGGGAAGGGTCGTTCATCATCTCAGAAGTCATAGGAGGAGGAGCATACAGATTGAAGAATCCGAAGACCAACAAGGACGTGGGAAATCCATGGAACGTAGAGAACCTACGCATGTTCTACCCATAGTCCTCCAGGCATTATCAGAGACATCGGCAGCAGCACCGATTGGCAACACATGTAAAATTCGAAGGAATAAAATAATGTTGCCCAAAGCATATTACTTATAAGCACTCGGGGGCTCGAGTCTAGAACTCCCCCCGAGAGACGCTATCTTCGCAAACGCGACTCTTACTTATAAGCACTCGGGGGCTCGAGCCTAGAACTCCCCCCAAGAGACGCTATCTTCGAAAATGCGACTCTTACTTATAAGCACTCGGGGGCTCGAGCCCAGAACTCCCCCCGAGAGACGCTATCTTCGCAAACGCGACCTTTACTTATAAGCACTCGGGGGCTCGAGCCTAGAACTCCCCCCGAGAGACGCTATCTTCGCAAACGCGAATTTCACCTAAAAATACTCGGGGGCTCGAGTACACAACTCCCCCTGAAAGACGTCACCCTAGCTAAAAACGCGACTCTCGCAAAACAAAGTTGCATCGAAAAGTAAATGATTCCTTAGTATTCACCCGATCGCAAGTGATCGCCTAAAGACTCGAGGGCTACTCCCATCGGGAGCGCTGACGTGCACCCGATATAAACTTGGAAAAATTCAACGACAAGCTACAAACTAGTGAGTCAAAAATTCATAAAGCCTACGCTTGATTCTGCAAATCAAACGCAGGCTCGGGGGCTACTCCCATCGGGAGTGCTTGCACGCACCCGAGAAGACATTTCTCATTACAAAGGAGTCAAAGACATTCTTATTACAAAGGAGCCGAAGAAATTTCATTACAAAGGAGCCGAAGAAATTTCATTACAAAGAAGTCGAAGAAATTATCATTACAAAGGAGTCGAAGACATTTCATTACAAAGAAGTCGAAAACGACAGTTTGCCGCTACAGAAGGACCTATGGAACTACAAGCTAGGCTACATTTCAACTTCTACATGTGTGCTCATGTTGAGATAATGGCACTTTCGTGCCACAACCAGGCAGGCATCATCATAGACAAAGTGGCAGCCTAGTCGGCGAGGGAGAATCTCGTTGTCCTCCAGTTCTACAAGGTTCCTCGCCTACTGTTGCTGCCGCTTGACAAATGGCTTGATGTCCAGTTCTTCCTTAGAACTAGAAGAGCAAACACCATCGCCCGAGGGATCAGCCGAAGACGAAGACACGGGAGAAGCAGGCGAACCACCACTTGATCCATCGGAGTCGCTGCTGCTCGTCTCCTCACAGTATGGATCCAGACGGTTGCCACCATCATCAAACGCACGGATAATAACAGTATCTTCGCGGTCAAAATGACAGCAAAGGCTGTCCCCGCCGTGCAAATTCAACTGACGAGAAAACGCCCTCCAGCCAAACCCAAGGAAGATCAAGGATGAACCATCAAAATCTAGCTCCACCCAAGAAGAACGAGAGCATCCATGATGACAGAGCCAGAAGCCCTTTAAGCCACGCTCAGAAGCAATGGAGGCAGGAAGAGCAATCCGGGCAGCATTCCGCCCAAGAACATGCAAAAGAAAATCATGGCGCCAAAATCCCTCTTCCGTGGAGGAAGAAGACGAAAGCGTCAACGCAGTACCATGACGCCCACCACGTGAGGAACGAGGGGTGCGGCCACCACGACCACGGCAGCCACGACCTCACCCTGCAACACCACGGCCTCGCCTAGCTACACCGCTACCACGCTTGGGCGCCATATGAAGAAGAAGCAGAAGGAAAAGATGCGAAGATGGGATGCTAAGGACGGGCAACCAAAGGAGGCATTTATAGCTCAATCCAAGGGCAAAAGAGGAAAACCACACAAAAGCCCATGCGGCGCCATCATTGCATCAAAGACCAAACAGGTCGAGCGTTACGAATTCCAAGACGAAGATGCCTTCACACGGTCAACATTATTTACAGGACGCGTCAAAGCCTTGGAAACCCAACAGGCAACAGGTTGTGCGTCGTCCAAACCGTCATCATGACATTCCAGAAGACGTGACAGATCAAAAAAATCAAGCATCATCATAGGTCATCAAACAGCATGACAATACATATCAGCACAGCACCCCAAAGGGAACGGATCAAGGCTAAAGTAGTTGGGAAAACCCAAACGATTCCAAGAGCCAGCTATATGCCTAAATTTTCTAACTCTAAAAAATTCTTACTCCCATCGGGAGTACCCTTTTGAGTTCGGGTGCTCCCTCACCCAGAAGGAAAAAATGTGCTCGAGTGATCACTCGCACCAGCAGAAATTTACATACTCTCAGAGTTCGGTTGCTCCCTCACCCCGAGAGCAGAAAAGCATTCGAGTGACCACTCGCAACAAAGACTCAACAATTCAATAAACATGACTTACTCGCACACTCGACGACTTTCCGAGTGGGTGCTATCTTATTTTCCTCGCCTGAGTTCATTACAAGCTCCGCGAGTGATGACTAAAACAGCTCACTTGATTGTTTTATTCCAAGTGGGTGCATTGCTAAATCAGGCTCCGTGCCTCAACGAAAACAAATTATGCCTAGGCTACGATAGACTGTACCTAGATGCCACGCAAGCTTAGCGTGTAGGTAAGACCCCGCTGCGAAGAACGGCTGGGCCGGGACTTTCCGCAGAGCGATTTCACTCCCGACCTTTTCCATGCGCTCGCATGATAGAAAGAGTCGAGCGGACGCGCTCAGGCTATGTTCTTAGACTGGCAGCAATTGATCCTATAAGACCTGCAGCGGCATGACTTTGCTTGACACCAGTGTTCCAAGTTCATGTCGAGGGACGTGGGCTTGATTGGGCTACTGTGGTATTTGTCACTAGCACAATTCACCAAGGCTCGACCAGTCAACTCCTTGGGCCTTTCAGCTTAGCAATCCCTCGAAACAGATATTGTCATGGCTCAAAACTGCCAGCGACCCGTGGCGATGCCGCGCTTACAAACAATAAAAGCGCAGATGAATTCGAGTCCCTGCGCGACTCTTCGAGTCCCCCAGGCACTCGGGGGCTACTGACGAGGGGGCGACCCCATGACTCCTACATGTGAGACTACCTGGTGCGTGTGAAGACAGAAGGCCCGCTGGGAAGCTACGACAGACCCGCGATTGGCCCAACCAAGCACCGACGTAGGAGTTCGCGACTAACATGGAAGGTGCAACTTGGCGTACAAGGCAGGACTAGAATTAGGAAACTACCTATGTAACCTAGCACGGACTACCCGAGACTTAGCCTAGTATATAAAGTCTAGGAGGGGAGACGTCCAAATCAACTCGATATGCATCTACTCACCCTAGCCTTGCGAGAACTCGCCTTGGAATCCATTGTAATCGCCTCCTCACGCAATAATATTGAGCAGGAAGTGCTTCTCCTGTTAGCCGAAAGGTATCGTCCAACATGTGCCTATCTCCATGACTAACCCAGGGTACCTGACCATGGGATTTGCCGGGGTTAATCCCCGTCAGCTGGTCGCCCGAGTATGGCTGTCAGAACCCTCTGTTAGGTAATGTGCTAGGATCAAGTAACCTTGCATCATGTCAAATTTTCAAAGGAAATCAACTTCAAAATCCAAATGGGAGAAGGAACACCCCCCAGATGAATTAATTCAAAAGGCCAGATAAAAATCTTCTCCAAAAAATTCATGTTAGATTTTTGAAAAGTCTTATAAATGAGTGTGATCACCTATCAAGTGATGTGGGACCCACCCCATGCTCATAGATTTTTCAAATATTCAAACAGTGCCTTGGAATTAAAGAAATACCCCTATTTGATTTAAAATTCAAATCATTTGAATTTTAAAAATGTTGAAAGTTTATGAGTGGCTAGTCTATATTATTATGAGGCCACATAAAAGTTTTCAGCATTTAATAAAATGTTTAGCTATTTATTTTAGCTAAACAGAACAAATGTCAGAAGAGAAAACAGAAAGAAAAAGAAAACAAGAAAGTGGCCCGCTTACCTGGGCCACCCCGGCCCAACTCACCTCTCCCGCAGCCCAGCCCGCGAAACCCCCTTGTCGTCTTCCACCCTGCGCTGCCAAGCAGCTGGGTTGCGAGGCGCCGACGCCGTGGACGCCACCGCGACGCCTTCGAGCGTCTAGGCCCCCCCCCGAGCTTATCTCTTCATCCAGACGCATCCTGGAGCCACCCTGCTTCATTCCCCCCCCCCTCCAGGAACACCTCCCCTTCCTCTCTCGCCCGATTCATCGCCGTCCGAGGAACACGCCGGAGCGCCGTCGAGCACACGCGTGGCCATTGATGCCTAGAAGCCCCAAGACTGTGTCCAAGCGCTTCGTCGTCGTCGTCTTCACCGACTTGCAGAAGGAATCGAGCCCGGAGCCCATGTAGACGCCGGATTCTTCCTCGAGTTCCCGCCGGCCGCCGTGAAGGACTTCGTCAATTCCGCCGCCGTTGAGCCACCCCAGCCCTCGCCA
Source organism: Bromus sterilis (assembly GCA_950022295.1). Taxonomy (NCBI): domain Eukaryota; kingdom Viridiplantae; phylum Streptophyta; class Magnoliopsida; order Poales; family Poaceae; genus Bromus; species Bromus sterilis. The sequence goes on along the minus strand of OX465598.1, from coordinate 213,316,043 downwards.
CCACCTCTACTGAGTTCCTGGTGAGCTCGGGTTCGAAAACCCTCTCTTCTCCCTCTGGATTACTCACTCTAGCCGGATCCGCCATGAGAGCCGAAGCTCCTCGCCGCCGGGATCCATGGCGAGGTCCAGCCGTTAAGTAATCGATCCCGCCTTGTTGTCCATCTTGTTCCCCGTGTTCTTCCTCGTCGAACCAGCCTAGCCTCGCCTCAAGTCGTGCCCTGGAACGATATCTCGATCATGGCCGTAGCTAGGTCGCCGCAAAAGTTGACGCCGGCGAGCGTACCGTGCACCCCAGCTCTTGGAATCGGTTCAGTTCGACACGCACGGGAGAGGGCTTCAATCTGGTGGTCTTCGCGCTCCAAATGACGGCCGGAATAGTGATCCCGTGCAGCGCCGCCGCGACTCCAGTCGCCGGCGTTTAGCCGCGGGCGTGTCAGCACTAACCCCCTTGTTAATCACCCAGTTAGTGACCCCTGGGTCACTGACCAGTGGGCCCAGTGGCTTAATTAAGCCACTGGATTAATTTAAACCCACGGGTTAATTAACCCAGTCACTGACACCCTGGACCCACATGTCAGCTGACGCAATAAATCATCTTATGAATTTCCAGAAAATCAAAATGAATTAAAGAAATTCCAGAAATTCCAGAAAATACCCCAAACTTTGGAAATTCATAGAAAATTCATATTAACTCCAAATTGGACAAATAATATATGAAAAATGATCAGGAGAAAATTATCTTTCCAAATATGCAACTTTCAACTCTGTTTGAGTTGAATTTAAAATGTGATAAGTAGCATTGCTATTTGATTTAAATGGAATTAAATCCAATTCAAATCAAATATTTTTGCAACTTGAACCATGGCAACATGCTACATTTCAATCACACATCAGAGGCATATCATACACATTTGAAGATGATTCAAAATGATCAAACCATATCACATACAACTTGGTTAATGTTGAATTCAAATGTGGAGTTTGAATTTGCATTTCAAATGCAATATACTCCACTTAAATGGAATTGCCTTACACATCAAAACTTATACTTCAAATTTCAACATTCATTCATGTGCTTGAGCATTGCATTCATATTGATTGCTACTTCGTGCTTTGTTTGTCGAATAGAGGTGGAACCGGAGCAAGAGGTTGCAACCTTCGTTGAAGACCCCGAACCCGAACCTCGTCAGCAAGGCAAGCAAACCCCCATTGATCATGTCGATAAAATCCCACTTCCCTCTCATGTCTCGCTTATGCATTGTTTAGGATGATCACCATGCTTCGTTTCTACCGCATAGATGAACCCATTCCTTTGCATGACCTATCTTTTTGTCACAGTAGTAAGCAAACCACAATCCTAGCGAATGTAGGAGTTGTTTGATATCATGTGGCCCCTGCAATGTTACTGCTTATTGCATGCTTAGTATGATACCATGTTGTTACTGTGATGTGAGTCGGGATGGGAATGATCATGTTGATGATGGTAGAAAAGTGTTGGTGAATCGACCCTAATACAAGGTGAACGATGAGAGGCTGTGTAGGAGTACACGGTGGGTTGTCTCGTTGAACACCGCCCTAGTACGAGTTCTTGTGTGGTGATCCAAGATGAAGAGTACAACCACACATTGGGCTCACTGACCCCATCCCTTTCGATGTCCAGATGTCGCAATAGTTCAGAGTTCTGGTAGGTCTGTGGCCTGGATGCTAAGTGAGAGAATGGCTCATCCGAGACCGGCTTATGCACCACGCACACATCACTTGGGTCCACTTCGGTAAACCGGCCGGGTTCACGATAGTGGTAACCAACCCAAGTAGGTGGCTTTCTCGGACTAGATTGGCTATGAGGTAACAGTTGTGGTGAGCATCCTCGCTGGCACCCCTTGAATGGTGTCGAGATCAAAGGCGGTAAATGATGGTCATGTGTGTGTAGCGGTACACCCTTGCAAGGTTAACAAAACTATTCGAATAGTCGCGTCCGCGGTTATGGACTGCTTGGAAAGCTTAGCTTGATTATTAGATAACTTGAACCGGATACTTCTAAAACACACCAAGATAAGTGTGAGTGCTATGGCGTGCTTCCTCGTGGGGAAGTCGAGGAAGGCACCATAGTGGTGTATTGGTTGGAGAAAGTAGTGGACTCGTGTACGCTTCTTACCTCAAAGTCTGGTATTCGTAGTTCAGGATTAGCCAAGTCAAAGCTGGAACTTCTGCAAATGAACCCCACCTCCCTTTACCTTGATACATATGCATGAGTAGTATAGCTCCTATGTAAGTCTTGCTGAGTACGACTTTGTACTCACGTTTGCTTAATCTATGTTTTAGATGATGCCACTGACCCCGAAGGTGGCTTCTTCATCGAGCTGGACGACTGAAGACCAACTAGTCTAGTCCCAGTCAGACGACTGGTTCCCTCGTGGAGGGCTTTGTGTTTAAATAAGGCTTCTTAAGCCATTTGTTAAACTTGTCTGTACTCAGACATAATTTGCTTCCGTTTGTAATGTAATGTTGGATCACATGTATGTGATCTCTGTGTGCACTCTATAAGAGTTATCAATAAATATGTACACTTTGTAGAGAATTGCAATGGTACCTACTGTTCATACAAGGCATGTATGTTTATAACATGCATGTCTTTGTATGGGTTTTCGAGACCTTAGTTGTGTTCTGGCTGGCGGTCTTTCATACACAAAGTGGCCCTTAGATGTGCGCAGCTTGGGGCATCGCGATGCGATTGCTCGAGACTCCGTCTCGTGCACACTTTGTGGTATGATCGAGCCCGCCCTAGACCCCGACTAAGTGATCGGGCTGGAGTAAGTCTATGTAAGAGTTTTGAGATAGTCGGTAGTATGGTTGAGGCGACTTGTCTTTGAATATGGGAGTTCACCACCCATATCATTTGACTTGTGTGCGGACGATGAGGACCCATCTCAGTTGATCATCCGGCCTGGATGGGATGCCCCTCACGTACGATGATTTTCGAGAATGTTCAGTGCTTGGCCTTGTCTGCTTAGACAAGTGGGTGCGGTTCTCGGCTCTCCATATGACTATGTCTTAACTGTACTTGCATACGCTAACCCCGGGTCCCGACAGACTTGGTATCAGAGCAGGACTGACTGTAGGACTAGTAGCCTTGGCCGAAGTCGAGTCTAGCCTTCTATAGTTATATAGTTACTCTGGGTATATAAGGGAACAACGTAAGGCTTCTTTTTTTCTCCTTACCCCCTTCGTTCTGAGTTCTGAGTCACCCTCATCTTATTCTACGGTAAGATAGGACTAGGCTCTCCTCTGTCTGATTAGAACATCTCGTTGTTTGCTTCCTCATAGCCGTAGGAAAGTTGTGATCGGTTTGTTAGAGTGGTTATGCTCCCTGTTTTATTACATCGTATGTAAGTGCTGTTTCCATGTTGTAAGAAATTGTCTTTTTCTTGCAATTACAGCCGTTATGCTGTTCGAGTCATTCCAGGTTTATCTCATAATCTGATGCATTTGCAAACTCCTTTCTGTTTCAGATGGCAGATCTTCCCCCTCGGCAGATTGTTCGTTTGACCAGGTGCCTCGGTGTGCGTGGCCATCCCGCCACGTTGATCGAGATGATGTCCTATGTGGGATATCGGTGGTACCCTGAGTACACCGTTGAGGAGCAGTTTCACGACTTCAACCAGACGCAGTTCCACTGCATTGTCAGGATCTACCCGCACCACGTTGGAGTCACTCAGCCTATCCACTTTGGACATGGCATTGGCGTTACCGAGAACATGGCTGTGCAGGATGCTGCATACTCATGTATGACACTGCTGAGAGGAGCACACTTTGCTGAGAGAGACTTCTTTCCGCTATATCCCTGCTACACTTCCAGGAGAAGAGGGATATTACGCCGGACTCTACTCAGATCACTCTGCAGAGGATCCAGCACTTCAGGTGACTGCTAGGTTTGCTAGTGACAGAGATCATGATGCACGCGCTCTCCGTTTCGAGCTCCACGCCACCCGTGTTCGTCTGTATCGAGCACTAACACTTTTGGCACCCTTTGTGAGCGTTGGATCAGTTGAGTTTGATGCGATCTACCCAGTGAGGACTCAGATGCCTTCTCGAGTTGCTTGGCCCGAGATTGGAGGCATTTTTCCACCCCGTGGTCCTTTGCTTCCACCCTACGCTGGACCTAGGCCCCATCCTTGCCCAAATGGATATCAGGGTCCACAAGACTCCGTGTTTTCCGATGGTGACCTCCAGCTACCGGGATACGCGGGTAACTTTTATGAGGACTACTATGGAGATGGATATGAGTGAGACCGCCTGTGGTCTTACTTAGTGATGGTGTAGTAGTATCTTATTATATTGTAAGCAAGGTGTCTAAGATTCCAGAGGCTTAGATAAATAATGTATAGGAAGTCAGAGTGCCTCTGAAGGATGTATCATCTTCATCACGTTTGTATTAGCTTGGTGCTTGTACTAAAACGATGTATGGGTTGTATGACAGCTTGTGAATATATGGCTTGTGTGCTTTATCACCATGTTGTCAAGATGATTACTTCCTTTGCTCTGTAATCCTTCCAGTACTTCAATACCTTGTTTAGACTCTTCCAATCAACTCTGTTTGACTTTGATTTTTCACCTTCAGGATGTCTCAAGGAACCCGTGGCCAGGTTGGTCGTAACCAAGGTCGTGGGAATGACCAGGAGGAAGGCAACCTTCCACCCCCACCCACGATGGCACAGGTTCTGATGGAAGTCGAGAGGAACCGCCGAGACTCTCACCATCTGTTGGAAGTCATTGCTCGCAACACCACTCAGCAGCGCAATGAGTTGGTGTCCCTGAACGACTTCATCCGACTTCATCCCCCGGTTTTTAGTTACTCCACCGAGCCCCTTGACGCCGATGACTGGCTTCGCAGCATCGAGAGGAAGCTCCAAGCAGTCCGTGTTGCAACTGGTGACAAGGTCAGCTATGCCACCTATCACCTCGAAGGTGCAGCTAGCTCTTGGTGGGAGAACTTTCTGAATATGCGCCCCGTTGGACCACCTGCATCTTGGGAGGAATTCTGCACGCCCTTCCGCGAGCACCACATTCCCAAAGGTCTCATGGACCGCAAACGTGAGGAGTTCTGCAACCTCACTCAAGGCAGAAGAACCGTTGATGAGTTTAGTCGTGAGTTCAACCGACTGGCTCGTTATGCTACCGAAGAAGTCTCCACCGACTCCAAGAAACAAGAGAGGTTCCGTCGTGGCCTCAACACGAGACTTCGTCGTGAGCTCAATCTTCATGACTTTGCCACATTCCAGGTCCTTGTCAACAAGGCCATCAAAGCAGAGGACATGAACACCCCCAATGATTTCCGCAAACACCCCAGAGATGATGGTTCATCCAGTTCTAGCTCCCAGAAGCGCAAGATCTGGATCCCAAACATCATGTTCCGCCAGAACAACCCACCGAGGCCATCCTATGTGGCGCCTCGTCCACCCACCCAGTTCCACCCAGCTCCACCAAACAACCCAGCTCCACGAACTGTTTTCGGAGCATGTTACAAGTGTGGTCAGGCAGGCCACTATTCTCGTGAGTGTCCCCAGAACCAGCTTCAGCACCAGAATGCTCCACCCCGTGCCGGAGGCAACAACAACAGCAGCAATGGTCGTGGCAAGCCACCCCAGAAGGTCTACACCGCCAAAACCGCTCCTCCCGCCAATCGTGGGCGTGTGAACCAGATCGCCACCGAAGAGACTGACGACACCACTGACGTCATTCTTGGTACGCTCCCAGTCAATTATGTTCCTACTTCCGTTCTTTTCGACCCAGGAGCATCTCGTTCATTCTTGTCGGAAAGTTATGCACTTCGTCATGAGTTAACCTTTGTTGAATTGTCCACCCCAATGATTATTCAAACTCCAGGGTCAAGATGGCAAGTTAATAGAGTACGCCATGGTAATCAGATTGCAATTGAGGGTTTAGTATTCCTTGCTTCACTCATAACCCTCAAGTCTTCAGACATTGATGTCATCCTTGGCATGGATTGGCTATCAAGACAGAATGCCTACCTGGATTGCAAAGGAAAATCCGTGAAACTCACCCACCCTTCAGGCAAAACAGTCAACTACACCTCACCCAGAACAAGAACCCAAGTGCATTCCTGGAATGTACTTCCCCTTCCCGAACTTGAAGATATTCCGGTGGTTCGTGACTTCCCGGATGTCTTTCCTGAAGAGCTGCCGGGCATGCCACCCGACAGATGTGTAGAGTTTATAGTGGATCTTGCCCCAGGAACCGCACCAATTTCTAGACGCCCATACAAAATGGCCCCACGTGAGTTAGCTGAGCTTAAAACCCAACTAGAAGCTTTGTTGGAGAAAGGCTTCATCCGCCCTAGCTCATCGCCATGGGGTTGCCCCGTTCTGTTCGTAACGAAGAAAGATGGAACAGAAAGGATGTGCATAGACTATCGCCCGCTAAATTTAGCGACGATAAAGAACAAGTACCCACTGCCCAGGATCAATGATCTTTATGATCAACTTGCAGGATCCTATGTCTTCTCTAAGATGGATTTGAGATTAGGTTATCATCAAATCAAAATCCGAAACGAGGACATTCCCAAAACGGCTTTTACTACTCGTTATGGTCTTTACGAGTATACCGTCATGTCCTTTGGTTTAACCAATGCCCCCGCCACTTTCTCACGCATGATGAACTCGATCTTCATGGAGTATTTGGACCAGTTCGTCGTGGTTTACCTCGATGACATTCTCATCTACTCGCAGAACGAAGAAGAACATGCCGAACACCTAAGGCTGGTATTGATGAAACTTAGAGAGCATCGCCTGTATGCTAAATTCTCCAAGTGTGAATTTTGGCTACCAGAAGTGACCTACTTAGGCCACGTGATTTCTGCAAAAGGCATTGCTGTGAATCCCGAGAGAGTTCAGGCCGTCCTTGACTGGACTCCACCTGAATCGGTTAAGCAAGTTAGGAGTTTTCTTGGCCTAGCCAGCTATTGCCGTCGCTTCGTCGAGAACTTTTCTAAAGTTGCAAAGCCTCTTACTGAACTCCTCAAGAAAGATAAGAAATTCCTATGGACTCCCAAGTGCGAGGAAAGCTTTCAAGAGCTAAAAAGAAGATTGACTTCTGCACCCGTACTTGCACCTCCAGACACCAAAAAGGATTTCGAGATCTATTGTGATGCATCACGGCAAGGGTTAGGATGCATACTTCTGGAAGATCGACATGTGGTAGCTTATGCTTCACGCCAGTTGCGGCCACATGAAGAGAACTATCCTACCCATGACCTTGAACTCGCTGCCGTAGTTCATGCCCTAACAACTTGGCGACATTACCTCCTTGGTAACCGTTGCGAAATCTATTCCGACCACCAAAGCCTCAAATATATTTTCACCCAGCCAGATCTTAATCTCAGGCAAAGACACTGGATTGAGTTGATAAAAGATTACGACGTAGTAATTTCTTACACCCCAGGCAAAGCCAATGTCATGGCTGATGCACTAAGTCGTAAGTCGTATTGTAACAACCTCATGTTACAACAGTATCAACCACTTCTTCATGAGGACTTTCGCAAGCTCAATCTTGAGATTGTTCCTCATGGCTATCTTTCTACCTTGGTGGCGAAACCAACTCTTGAGGATCAAATCATAGTTGCCCAAAGGCGTGCACGAGGTGTTCGCCGGATCAAGGAGAACATTGCTAGCGGAGTTGCTAAATGTTTCTCCACAGATAGCAAAGGAACGGTATTCTTTGAAAATCGTTTGGTAGTACCTAAGAATAAGGAACTAAGGCAACTCATCCTCAAGGAAGCCCATGACACACCCCTCTCAATTCATCCCGGTAGCACAAAAATGTACCGAGATCTACGCCAGAGATTTTGGTGGACTAGGATGAAGAGAGACATTGCTCAATTTGTGGCTGAATGTGATGTTTGTCGTCGCATTAAGGCAGAACATCAAAGACCTACTGGCACACTTCAACCTTTGTCTATTCCCGAGTGGAAATGGGACAAAATCGGTATGGACTTCATCACCGGCTTTCCAAAAACCCAGAAAGGAAACAATGCCATCTTCGTTGTCATAGATAGGCTTTCCAAAGTTGCTCACTTCCTTCCGGTTCGCTAGTCTATAACTGCTAGCCAGTTAGCAGACTTGTACATCTCTAGAATTGTATCCCTTCATGGTGTTCCTTTGGAAATCAATTCTGATCGTGGTAGCCTTTTTACCTCTAGATTTTGGGGAAGCTTTCAGAATGCTATGGGAACTCATCTCTCCTTTAGTACGGCTTTCCATCCTCAGTCTAGCGGTCAAGTCGAAAGGGTTAACCAAATTCTTGAAGACATGCTCAGAGCTTGTGTTATCTCATTCGGAAAGAATTGGGAGAAGTCTCTTCCATTTGCCGAATTTGCTTATAACAATAGTTTTCAAACTAGTCTGAACATGGCTCCTTTTGAACTCCTTTATGGACGACGATGTCGAACACCTTTAAACTGGTCAGAAACCGGTGAAAGACAATTCTTTGGACCGGATATGATCAAGGAAGCAGAAGAGCAAGTTCGCATTGTTCGTGATCAATTGAAAGCAGCCCAGTCTCATCATAAAAGCTACTATGATCGTCATCATAGGAAAGAGAGCTACAATCTGGATGAGAAGGCTTACCTTCGGGTTACTCCTCTGAAGGGAACCCAACGTTTCGGTATCAAAGGCAAGTTGTCCCCACGTTACATCGGACCTTTCCGCATTATTGCTAAACGTGGAGAAGTTGCCTACCAACTTGAACTACCTCCGCACCTCTCCCGAGTACATGATGTATTCCATGTGTCCCAACTCAGGCGTTGCTTCAAGGACCCCATCCGCGAAGTCGACCATGAAACGCTTGATCTCCAAGATGACCTTTCTTATTGAGAATACCCCGTTCGTATTCTTGATTCCGCAGAGCGTGTCACTCGTCGTCAGAAGATTAAGTTTCTGAAAGTGCAATGGTCACACCACTCTGAAAGAGAAGCTACGTGGGAAAGAGAAGACCGTCTCAGTGCCGAGTACCCCTCCTTCCTCCCGCAGACTTCTGAATCTCGGGACGAGATTCTGTTGAGTGGGGGCGAGTTGTCAGAACCCTCTGTTAGATAATGTGCTAGGATCAAGTAACCTTGCATCATGTCAAATTTTCAAAGGAAATCAACTTCAAAATCCAAATGGGAGAAGGAACACCCCCCAGATGAATTAATTCAAAAGGCCAGATAAAAATCTTCTCCAAAAAATTCATGTTAGATTTTTGAAAAGTCTTATAAATGAGTTTGATCACCTATCAAGTGATGTGGGACCCACCCCATGCTCATAGATTTTTCAAATATTCAAACAGTGCCTTGGAATTAAAGAAATACCCCTATTTGATTTAAAATTCAAATCATTTGAATTTTAAAAATGTTGAAAGTTTATGAGTGGCTAGTCTATATTATTATGAGGCCACATAAATTTTTTCAGCATTTAATAAAATGTTTAGCTATTTATTTTAGCTAAACAGAACAAATGTCAGAAGAGAAAACAGAAAGAAAAAGAAAACAAGAAAGTGGCCCGCTTACCTGGGCCACCCCGGCCCAACTCACCTCTCCCGCAGCCCAGCCCGCGAAACCCCCTTGTCGTCTTCCACCCCGCGCTGCCAAGCAGCTCGGTGGTGAGGCGCCGACGCCCTGGACGCCACCGCGACGCCTTCGAGTGTCCAGGACCCCCCACCCCCCCGAGCTTATCTCTTCGTCCAGACGCATCCTGGAGCCGCCCTGCTTCATCCCCCCCCCTCCAGGAACACCTCCCCTTCCTCTCTCGCCCGATTCATCCCCGCCCGAGGAACACGCCGGAGCGCCGTCGAGCACACGCGTGGCCATTGACGCCTAGAAGCCCCAAGACTGTGTCCAAGCGCTTCGTCGTCGTCGTCTTCACCGACTTGCAGAAGGAATCGAGCCCGGAGCCCACGTAGACGCCGGATTCTTCCTCGAGTTCCCGCCGGCCGCCATGAAGGACTTCGTCAATTCCGCCGCCGTTGAGCCACCCCAGCCCTCGCCACCACCTCTACTGAGTTCCTGGTGAGCTCGGGTTCGAAACCCCTCTCTTCTCCCCCTGGATTACTCACTCTAGCCGGATCCGCCATGAGAGCCGAAGCTCCTCGCCGCCGGGATCCATGGCGAGGTCCACCCGTTAAGTAATCGAGCCCGCCTTGTTGTCCATCTTGTTCCCCGTGTTCTTCCTCGTCGAACCAGCCTAGCCTCGCCTCAAGTCGTGCCCTGGAACGATATCTCGATCATGGCCGTAGCTAGGTCGCCGCAAAAGTTGACGCCGGCGAGCGTACCGTGCACCCCAGCTCTTGGAATCGGTTCAGTTCGACACGCACGGGAGAGGGCTTCAATCTGGTGGTCTTCGCACTCCAAATGACGGCCGGAATAGTGATCCCGTGCAGCGCCACCGCGACTCCAGTCGCCGGCGTTTAGCCGCCGGCGTGTCAGCTCTAACCCCCCTGTTAATCACCCAGTTAGTGACCCCTGGGTCACTTACCAGTGGGCCCAGTGGCTTAATTAAGCCACTGGATTAATTTAAACCCACGGGTTAATTAACCCAGTCACTGACACCCTGGACCCACATGTCAGCTGACGCAATAAATCATTTTATGAATTTCCAGAAAATCAAAATGAATTAAAGAAATTCCAGAAATTCCAGAAAATACCCCAAACTTTGGAAATTCATAGAAAATTCATATTAACTCCAAATTGGACAAATAATATATGAAAAATGATCAGGAGAAAATTATCTTTCCAAATATGCAACTTTCAACTCTGTTTGAGTTGAATTTAAAATGTGATCAGTAGCATTTGCTATTTGATTTAAATGGAATTAAATCAAATTCAAATCAAATATTTTTGCAACTTGAACCATGGCAACATGCTACATTTAAATCACACATCAGAGGCATATCATACACATTTGAAGATGATTCAAAATGATCAAACCATATCACATAAAACTTGGTTAATGTTGAATTCAAATGTGGAGTTTGAATTTGCATTTCAAATGCAATATACTCCACTTAAATGGAATTGCCTCACACATCAAAACTTATACTTCAAGTTCATTCATGTGCTTGAGCATTGCATTCATATTTATTGCTACTTCGTGCTTTGTTTGTCGAATAGAGGTGGAACCGGAGCAAGAGGTTGCAACCTTCTTTGAAGACCCCGAACCCGAACCTCGTCAGCAAGGCAAGCAAACCCCCATTGATCATGTCGATAAAATCCCACTTCCCTCTCATGTCTCGCTTATGCATTGTTTAGGATGATCACCATGCTTCGTTTCTACCGCATAGATGAACCCATTCCTTTGCATGACCTATCTTTTTGTCACAGTAGTAAGCAAACCACAATCCTAGCAAATGTAGGAGTTTTTTGATATCATGTGGCCCCTGCAATGTTACTGCTTATTGCATGCTTAGTATGATACCATGTTGTTACTGTTATGTGAGTCGGGATGGGAATGATCATGTTGATGATGGTAGAAAAGTGTTGGTGAATTGACCCTAATACAAGGTGAACGATGAGAGGCTGTGTAGGAGTACACGGTGGGTTGTCTCGTTGAACACCGCCCTAGTACGAGTTCTTGTGTGGTGATCCAAGATGAAGAGTACAACCACACATTGGGCTCACTGACCCCATCCCTTTCGATGTCCAGATGTCGCAATAGTTCGGAGTTCTGGTAGGTCTGTGGCCTGGATGCTAAGTGAGAGAACGGCTCATCCGAGACCGGCTTATGCACCACGCACACATCACTTGGGTCCAATTCGGTAAACCGGCCGGGTTCACGATAGTGGTAACCAACCCAAGTAGGTGGCTTTCTCGGACTAGATTGGCTATGAGGTAACAGTTGTGGTGAGCATCCTCGCTGGCACCCCTTGAATGGTGTCGAGATCAAAGGCGGTAAATGATGGTCATGTGTGTGTAGCGGTACACCCTTGCAAGGTTAACAAAACTATTCGAATAGTCGCGTCCGCGGTTATGGACTGCTTGGAAAGCTTAGCTTGATTATTAGATAACTTGAACCGGATACTTCTAAAACACACCAAGATAAGTGTGAGTGCTATGGCGTGCTTCCTCGTGGGGAAGTCGAGGAAGGCACCATAGTGGTGTATTGGTTGGAGAAAGTAGTGGACTCGTGTACGCTTCTTACCTCAAAGTCTGGTATTCGTAGTTCAGGATTAGCCAAGTCAAAGCTGGAACTTCTGCAAATGAACCCCACCTCCCTTTACCTTGATACATATGCATGAGTAGTATAGCTCCTATGTAAGTCTTGCTGAGTACGACTTTGTACTCACGTTTGCTTAATCTATGTTTTAGATGATGCCACTGACCCCGAAGGTGGCTTCTTCATCGAGCTGGACGACTGAAGACCAACTAGTCTAGTCTCAGTCAGACGACTGGTTCCCTCGTGGAGGGCTTTGTTTTTAAATAAGGCTTCTTAAGCCATTTGTTAAACTTGTTTGTACTCAGACATAATTTGATTCCGTTTGTAATGTAATGTTGGATCACATGTATGTGATCTCTATGTGCACTCTATAAGAGTTATCAATAAATATGTACACTTTGTAGAGAATTGCAATGGTACCTACTATTCATACAAGGCATGTATGATGCGTGTATGTTTATAACATGCATGTCTTTGTATGGGTTTTCGAGACCTTAGTTGTGTTCTGGCTGGCGGTCTTTCATACACCAAGTGGCCCTTAGATGTGCGCAGCTTGGGGCATCACGATGCGATTGCTCGAGACTCCGTCTCGTGCACACTTTGTGGTATGATCGAGCCCGCCCTAGACCCCAACTAAGTGATCGGGCTGGAGTAAGTCTATGTAAGAGTTTTGAGATAGTCGGTAGTATGGTTGAGGCGACTTGTCTTTGAATATGGGAGTTCACCACCCATATCATTTGACTTGTGTGCGGACGATGAGGACCCATCTCAGTTGATCATCCGGCCTGGATGGGATGCCCCTCACGTACGATGCTTTTCGAGAATGTTCAGTGCTTGGCCTTGTCTGCTTAGACAAGTGGGTGCGGTTCTCGGCTCTCCATATGACTATGTCTTAACTGTACTTGCATACGCTAACCCCGGGTCCCGACAATGGCGTGGTACTGCGACTGCCAGTCAAGCACTTCAAACTCGAGGGCTTGCTTTGTGAAGTTGCGCTTGCTGCCAAAGATTACGTCAACCTCTATTGTTTCGAAGGAGGTGGCTGCTTCGCCCGGAACTAAGCCGTATATTGTGGTGCCCGACTTCTTCCAAACTGATCGTGGGATCAACATCTTGCGTAGGGTGCTGGCGAAGATTATGTTTAGACTGCTGCCTCCGTCCATGAAGACTATGTCCATGTCGTAACCTCTGATTTGGGCTTCGAGGACCAGGGGTGCGTGCCCTCGCCTTGGGACTGCGGGCGGGTGGTCGCTCTGAGAGAAGGTGATGCTGGTTTCGGCATCGCGAAGTTGGGAGATTTCTGCTATCTTTAGGCCTTCGGCTGCTTCGTCCTGCAAGGTGTAGGCGTCTTGCTTTGCTTTTGAGGGTCTTCCTTCTTGGATCATGCAGATTTGTCCATGGGACGTGGGGTATTGCCTTTCTGTACTTGGTGCTGACGACTGCGCGCTTCATCGAGTGCGCTTGGCTTCACCCTGCTTCTCCTCCTTGATGTTGTTGGAGAGTTCGGTGAATAGGCGACAATCTCCTAGGGTGTGGCTTGCTCTGAGATGTCCCCAACTGTCTTCACAAGGTCCTTCCAGTTGCTCTTTAGCTGTGAGTTTACTAGAGCCGGCGTGCCTTCTTCTCCTTGAGATTTGGAAGATCTGCGAGTGGTCTTCTGCTCGGCTGTGGAATCTTGGGTCAAGTTCTATCCCGTCGCTGAGTGATTGGCTCCGGATGAAGTTGGCAAATTCGTCTGGCCTTCGATCTGGGTCGTAGTATTCTTCGGTCTGGGTTTCGGAGTCATTGTCTTGGCGTGTGGTGGGAGTCCGGGCGGCGGGTCGTCGACTGGTGGGCGAGTCTTCTGTTACGCGTCACGACTCTTCGAGTGGTGTCCCCGAGTAAAGTCCTCGCGCTTGCCTTCTGAGTCGTCGGGTTCTCTTCCGTCAGCGAGGGATCTGATGGTCCTCGAGGTGTTGGACTTGATTCGGCTGCAGGCTAGGTGTTCTTGGCGAGACGATGGAGATGCTTATGGTGATCTTGAATTCCTCGAGCGGGCTAGATCTGGTTCTAGTCCTCGAGTCTTGATCTGCTGAGGGCGGGACCGCCGAGATCGTGATTCCAACCTGTGTAGTTCCCACAGACGGCGCTAATTGACGGGGATCGGCCCCGGAAAATCCCATGGTCAGAGACCCTGGGTTAGTCATAGAGGAGGCACAGGTTGGACGATACTCGTCGGCTAATAGGATAAGCACTTCCTACTCGATATTATTGCGTAATGAGGCGATTACAGAGGAGGCCAGGCGAGTTCTTGCAAGACCAGGTGAGTAGATATGTGTTGGATTGATTTGGACGTCTCCCCTCCCAGCCTTTATATACTAGGCTAGGTCTCGGGGAGTCCGTACTAGGTTACAAAGATAGTTTCCTAGTTCTAGTCTTGCCTTGTACGCCAAGTTGTGCCTTCCATACTAGTCGCGGACTCCTACGTCGGTGCTTGGTTGGGCCAGTCGTGGGACTGTCGTGGCTTCCTAGCGGGCCTTCTGTCTTCATACGCACCAGGTATCCTCACATGCAGGAGTTGTGGGGTCACCCCCTCGTCAGCGGTACAACCGGCCCAACCGACCGGTACAACCGCCCGGCAGGAACTGCCATCACCAGGAAAACCAGAACAGCCACAACTTCTGCATATGAACTCCGATTGAGGCAAACTCAAGCTTGATGGAAAAATAACGAACAGAGCTACCTAATCACGCCTGGAAATATTAAGAAGTGGCAAGAGATAAACACCAAACAAATAGAGGTGTGAAACCTCTAAACGAGAAGAACCGACAAATCTCCCACATCGAAAAACACAAGAGAATATGCATATGAAATCCTCTTTCAATGAACACGAGCTTCTCAAGAGGAATACCACAAGCTCCAAAACTCACAAAGAGAAAAACCAAACAAGAACCAATAAAGATGATGCCAAGGATGCAAAGGTTTGAGCTCTCCACGAACGATTCGGCCTAGCCTATAACCCGGTCTCCTAACTACCACCAAGAGACCGGTAAACTAGACACCTATCTATGTCAAACCTTTGTCTTGCGCATAATCCACTTGAGCTTGATGATGACGATCGTGCCTGCCTCAAGTTGGAGCATCTTCCTTGAATCTTCCGGCTCGATGAATACTAGTAGATTTCTCCCCCATACTCCATTATGGGTGAGCCTCTTTTAGGCACATCTTCACAAGACCATTATCACCAAATGGTCGGAAAGCTCCAAGCATATGATAGCTTCGTGATGCTCCTCTTGAACTTGCACGCATCAACTTGACCAATCTTTGGATACCTCCATGAAGAACACCTTGGTCAACACGTAATCTTCATCCTACAACCTTGAAGCCAACATATGATCTTCAAGCGTTGCCTATGGATGAACCTTCAAGTATAACTCAAGGAAACCATTAGTCCATAAAGTTTGTCATCAATTACCAAAACCAAACATGAGGGTGCATGCCCTTTCACTTGTGCTTGCGGTCATAGTTGCTTTTCTGGCGGGACTGAGCAGCTTTCAAGTGTTCACAGATAACGCGAACTTGATCTTCGGCATGCTGAATAATGTCCGGACCAATGAGGGTTCGTTCCCTAGTTTCTGACCAATTCAGAGGGGTTCGACACTTACATCCATAAAGAACTTCAAAGGGTGCCATCTGCAGACTAGCTTGATAGCTATTGTTGTACGAGAATTCAGCAAATGGAAGAGATTCCTCCCATTTCTTACCGAATGAAATGACACAAGCTCGAAGCATGTCTTCAAGCACTTGGTTGACTCGTTCTACTTGTCCTTGCAACTGGGGGTGATAAGCAGTGCTGAATTTCAGATGAGTGCCCATAGCTTCTTGGGAACTATCCAAGAACTTCGAGGTGAAAATGCAGCCACAATCTGAACCGATCTCCAACGGAATACCGTGGAGGGACACAATTGTGGAAACAAATAAGTCTGCTAAATGACTAGCAGAGATCGCCTCCTTGACTGGCAGGAAGTGGGCAACCTTGGAGAATCGGCCGATGACGACAAAGATCGCATCATGACCCTTCTATGATCGCGGAAAACCGGTGACGAAGTCCATTTTAGTCTTGTCCCATTTCCATTCAGGGATAGAGAGTGGTTGCAGAGTACCAGCAGGTCTTTGATGTTCGGCTTTGACGCGACGGTAAATGTCACATTCATCAACATAACGAGCAATGTCTTGTTTCATGTTAGACCACCAGCACCGCTGACTAATGTCTTGGTACATCTTGGTACTACCAGGGTGGATCGACAAGGGTGTATCATGAGCTTCTTTCATGACATCCGGGGTGTAGTCTAGGTTGGACTTTTTTGTCGGGACCACTAAGCGACCCTTGAAGTACTTCCTACCATCATCAACAACATGGAAGAATGAGGGCTTCCCTCTGGCGAGATAGCGCTTAATCTTCGCAATGTCAAAGTCATAACCTTGTATCACCTTGATGCTATCGTCGAGGTCAGATTTAAGAACCAGGGAATTCACATGTCCCTGCGGAAAAATTTCAAGGTTCAACTTGTGGAGCTCTTCATACAGAATTGGCTGCTCTATCTGGACTTCAAGTTTAGAACAGTAGGCTTTGCGGCTTAAGGCATCGGCCACCACATTAGCTTTACCAGGGGTGTAAGAAATTCCCATGTTGTAGTCGGCTATTGTCTCGAGCCATATCTGCTGGCGGAGATTCAGGTCTGGTTGAGTAAACAGGTACTTCAGGCTTTGGTGGTTGGTGTATATCTCGCAACGATTATCGACGAGGTAATGTCGCCACAACTTCAGTGCATAAATTACCGCTGCCAATTCGAGATCATATGTTGGATAGTTTTCTTCGTGAGCACGCAACTGACGAGAGCCATAAGCAATCACTTTGCACTCTTGCATTAGGACACAGCCTAATCCTTGACGAGATGTGTCGCAATATATCACGAAGTCCTTCTGAGTATCTGGGGGAGCAAGCACTAGGGGAGAAGTGAGCTTTTCCTTCAGAGCTCGAAAACTTTCTTGACATCTGTCTATCCACTCAAACTTGACGCCTTTGTGAAGCAGATTAGTCAGAGGCTTGGAAATCTTGGAGAAGTTCTCGACGAAACGGCGGCAATAGCTGGCAAGGCCGAGGAAACTTCGGACTTGCTTGACAATCTTGGGAGGAGTCCAGTTAAGAATATCATGGATACGTTCTGGGTTGACGGCAACGCCATCCTTGGAAATCACATGACCAAGGTAAGTTACTTCGGGAAGCCAGATCTCACACTTAGAATACTTAGCGTAGAGTTTGTGTTCTTGAAGCTTTTCCAGTATAAGACGAAGATGTTCAGCATGTTCTTCTTCATTCTTGGAGTATATACAGATATCGTCCAGATAAAACACGACAAACTTGTCGAGGTATTCCATGAATATATAGTTCATCAATCGGGAAAAGGTGGTTGGGGCATTCGTCAAGCCAAAGGACATGACGGTGTACTCGTATGAACCTTCACGGACCCAGATTTGGTGATAACCCAACCTCAAGTCGAGTTTAGAAAACACCTTGGATCCAGCAAGCTGATCATACAGATCATTGATCTGAGGAAGTGGGTACTTGTTCTGTATCGTGGCTTGGTTGATAGGTCGGTAATCTTGGACCAACTGGTTCATTCCGTCAGTCTTCTTGACAAAGAGCGAAGGTGCTCCTCAAGCAGAGGAAATAGGACGGATGAAGCCTTTGTCGAGTGTTGTGTCGATCTCCTTCTTCAGTTCAAGGAGGTGGTGAGGTGGCATCTTATAGGGACGCTTAGCAATAGGGACGGTGCCAGGCTTCAAGTCGATGACGAATTCAACCTCTCTAATCGGGGGTATTCCCGGAAGTTCTTCTGGGAAGACGTCGGGAAAATCACGAACGACTAGAACTTGCTCGATTCCTTCAAGAGGCAAGACGTTCAAAGCATTCATCATATAGATATGTGTTTTAGCATCGCAGGTCATTCGGGTGGTGTGGTTACCAATCTCACCGGAGGGGTGAAAAAGTTGGACAGACCTGGTACCACAATACAGTGCGGCATCATGGACTTTCAACCAATCCATTCCCAGGATGAGGCCTATGGTGGAAGACTTCAGAATGATGGGGGACACATGGAATACAACTTCCTCGATTTCAACGATGGTATTGAGCACCATCATGGTGGTTCGACATTGGCCTATCGGGGTGCGAACAACCATTGAAGTGTTCATCTTTCCAAGCGTAAAGTTATGCGACAATGACAATGCTTCCGACATGAATGAATGTGATGCTCCTGTATCAAATAAAACAGTAGCGGGTATTGAGTTAACGAGGAGAGTACCCATCACGGTAGCGGGCTGTGCTTGAGCTTCTTCAACATCAATGTGGTTAGCATGACCACGAGTGTGAGCAGAAGATCCAATGTTATATTTGGGGGTCCTTTTGTTGCCACGGCCATTTCCGCGGCCAGCAGGGTGAACTACCAGTTGATTCTGTCGCTGGGGGCAGTCTCTTGAAAAGTGACCTGGAAGGTGACACTTGAAACACAACCCATCTTGAGGACGGAGGCAGACGGGGTGCATCATACGACGGCCTTGGTGCAAGGGTAGGTGGACGATACACACTGTGTGGAATCCAAACGCGTTGCTTCTGTGTTGTGCCCGAAGATGAGCCAGCGTCACGGGGGCGCTTTGGAGAACCCCTAAACTTAGACTGAGCAGTCTCAAGAGTGATAGTCTGGTTCACCATAGTAGCAAAGTCGGGGAACAAGTGCAGGGCCAGAGCAAGCTGAAGATCTGAGTTGAGTCCATCACGGAACTTCTCTTGCCTACTTGCATCATTTGGGAGGTCACTTGCAGCATAGCGGGAGAGTCAGATGAATTCCCTCTGATATGCCTCGACAGTTTTGTTGCCCTGAACGAGGTTGCGGAACTCGGCCTTCAGACGGTTCATAACCACCTGGGGGACATAACGAGCACGGAAGGCAGTCTTGAAGTCATTCCAAGTGACGATAGTACCTTCAGCTAGCGAGCTCTTGTGGGTGTCCCACCATTGAGCAGCGGGGCCACGCAGGAAATAAGTCGTGAAGGTGACATAATCAGCAGCGTGCACCCTAGCGAACTCTAGCTGACGGGTGATGTCTTGAAGTCAATCATCGGCATCCAACGGCTGTTCAGGTTGGTGGAAGGTAGCGGGATTGAGACGCATGAAATCCCGCAGAGTAACCACAGGCGGTTGGTTCTGGTGCTAGTTTTGGTTCTGGTTCTGGTTCTGGTTCTGGAGCTGATCTATGACTCCTTGCATGAACACTTGGTTCAACTGAAACTTCCGCATCATTGCGGCCATGTAGTCCGGCGGCGGAGGTGGATCGTTGGCACCACGACCACGACCAGCCATCCTGCTAGAATTTAACAGGGGTATTTCAGCGATGAAAATTTAACGAGATACCGGAAACGACTAAGTGGTAAAGCGACAACAAAGAGGAGGAGCGAATATATAGGAGTATTCATATAAGACATACACATCCACATATAGAGTCAATCGAAAATCGGGTAGCGTAACGTCATAGAAATTAAGGAAAAAGAC
This sequence comes from Bromus sterilis, assembly GCA_950022295.1. Classification (NCBI taxonomy): domain Eukaryota; kingdom Viridiplantae; phylum Streptophyta; class Magnoliopsida; order Poales; family Poaceae; genus Bromus; species Bromus sterilis. The sequence continues at coordinate 213,296,252 of OX465598.1, read as the reverse complement.
ACACTAGGCGGCGCGCAGACCGCGGTAAGGAATACACGACGCGACATAGCTTCCGTTTTGTCAATCACGCCACAAGAAAACTGTTGGCCACAGGAGTTTGTGCCAGAGAACGCGCGGCCTGCCCCGAATGAGAAAGGGGATCCGCGGTCCGGGACCTGGGTCAAAACTCCTGCGACACGACTCAATCAAGGGGTAAGCACCAGAACGCCGGGTGGAATCAAGAGAACGTGATCCTAATGTCCCAGAGCATAGGTACGAAGAAAAGGATCCTAATACCATAGATATCACGACGGGGAGATATCGATGTGGGCCTGTAAGCCAAACATTAAGTTAGCAAAATAGTTTTTCAAAGACTACACTCAAATTCGACCAAGGAGTGGGTGGGTGGCTTCCTACAGGCAGTCGGCTCTGATACCAACTTGTGACGCCCCTAAAATCAATCCGTGTACATTAATCATATAAGCAGGGTACACGACTGAGATTAGGGTGCCACGGTGAGAATATCATAGCACAACACTAAACACAAAAGGATAAACCAATATGTTACAAGACAAGGGGTCGCACAGACCCGAAATACACAAGTTATACAAGCCACAATATCTGAGTACAGACATAGTTAGTCAAGTTTTGCCTTAAGAAGGCTAGCACAAATAACATCAGAGATACAGATCGAAAAGGCAAGGCCTCCTGCCTGGGAGCCTCCGAAACTACTCCTGGTCCTGGTTAGCGGGGGTCTCGACGTAGTAGTATCCGCCTCCGAGGTACTCCTGCTCCTGGGCTCCAACGTCGACTGCAGCGGCCGATCAGGAAAAACATAAAGGTGGAAATAAATCAAGGGTGAGTATCTAGTATACCCGCAAGTCTTACGTCCGCTACTAAGCATTTATGCATTTGTATCAATGGAAAGGGGAGGTTGTATATAGTGGACTGCCAGGTAGAAATCAGAATAAGTATAAGAAGCTAGGCCCATCAAAGACAACAGTTTATATAAAGTTGCAGCACAAGAAGAGAACGGCCAACAGTTTATATAAAGCATAAAGTAACAATGCAGCAGAAGTTGATGCGGCATTGTATAATAGTAAGTTGTAATTATATAACAATATTAATGCCTCCGAGTTCCCTTCCTCGACTTCCCTGCGAGGAAGAAGATCTGGAACCATACAGCTCAATAGAAGTAGTAGTTTCTAGTGGTAAGATCTGGCTTCAGCATAATGCATCATGTTACCGTGGACACGGCTATTCTAATAGATTAATCTCCCTGCAGGGGTGCACTACTGTTCATCCTGCACGCTCGGATCTCCAGGGTGGCGGGCACCTTGTTAGGGAACGCTCCACCAAATTTATCTGACACGTCGCAGCCCATCCCAGGCTCAATAGAGAGGCCATCCGCTGGACTATATCCTATGCGATAAGGGGTCTAGGAACCCTCACCCTTCACGCTCATGCACGGTGTGTGGTGATGTCTACGCACGCTTCTATTCTTGTAGACTGTGTTGTGCCTCCAAGCGCAGAGGTTTGTAGGACAGCAGCAATTTCCCTCAAGTGGATGACCTAAGGTTTAACGAACTCAGGGAAGTAGAGGTTGAAGATGGTCTCTCTTAAGAAACCCTGCAATTAAGATACAAGAAGTCTCTTGTGTCCCCAACACACCTAATACAAATAGGAGTTGTATAGGTGCACTAGTTCGGCAAACAGATAGTAAAATATGGGTGATAGGTGTAGCAAAGCAAGGTAATATAAATCTGTACTAAAAAGTGCAGCAAGCAAACAAGTAGTAAACGTGAGCGCAAAAGGTATTGCAATGGTGGAAACAAGGCCTAGGCTTCATACTTTCACTAGTGGAAACTCCCAACAACATTAACATAGTCTAATCACATGATATTCCTCATAAAACATGCAATGGAGACATACTCGGAGGTCATTCCTTTGTGGTCAAGAGAGGACGAGAATTGTGTAGGGCTACAAAAGCACACCTCAGAGTTCGTAGTTCTCATCTATGGATTTCCCAATGTCACCGCGGCCATCCAAAGAGAGTACCACAATCACCACAACATATCTAAAGGATAGTCAAAGACAAGCACCAAGAGACTCTCAATCTTCAATCCACACACAAAAGAGGAAATCACTCATGAAAATATTCTTCTAACCCATGTCCAATAGACCTCTGTCACCATGGTCTCGGGGATTATACTAAATAAGATCAAGTGAGTACATCAATCCAATACATAGAAGAAGGGGAACATCATGGGATCATCCTAGATTAACATAGCCTATGATCACAATCAAGATCACATCATGGGAGAGAGAGAAGACCACATAGCTACTGGTAGAAACCTCAGCCCCGGGGAGGAACTACTCCCGCATCATGGAGGGAGGAAGCAACGTCGATGGAGATGAATCCGGGGGCACTTCCCCGTCCCGGTAGGGTGCCGACACAGGAATTTTGGTCCCCCGAAGCTTGTCGGTGATGGAGGCGGAGATCGGAATTGCTTATGGAGAAAAGGGGTCTGGAATCAGGGTTTTAGCGACGCAAGTAAAAATATGGGCCAAGGGGGGCAGCCAGGGGGGCCACCAGGAGTCTAGGCGGCCTCCCAGTGCGGCCACCCCCCAGGCCGCGCCCACTGGCCGCCTAGTCACCAGGTGGGGCCCCTCTGGGCCCCCTTCGGGCGTAAGCTTCTGGAATGCTGATTTTTTATATATTTTTCCCGGAATTTTCTGAGCACTTTTTATAATGGGAAAACCTGAAATACCAAAACAATAGAAAACAGAAACTGGCACTGGGGTGCACTGAGTTAATAGGTTAGTCGAAGTATGATCAAAAGTTTATGAAAGTGTATCTAGAACATAGCAATATCACACAAAACATGCATGGAGCAAGCAGAAATTATAGATACGTTTTGGACGTATCAACATCCCCAAGCTTAATTCTTGCTCGTCCTCGAGTAGGTAAATGATAAAAGCATAATTTCTGTGGTGACATGCTAACAACCATATAAGAACTTTTAAGTAAAGCAATCAAGGCATGTAATTCAATTCAAGTCATAACAGGCAAGAGTCTATATTTAGCATTGAAACAAGCAACATAAGAACATAAAGGTGCAAGAGCTCTCGCTGTCCGTGACTCGAATGTCTCCAAATGGTGTTTGCGTGCAAGAAAGGGGATGGGGATATACGAGAAAAAGTATTTTTGTGTTGAGAACTCAATGTACTAAAGTTTCACACTTGGTCTTCTTTGGAATCTTATCTTGACTCATCCCCAGACCACTAGCCAGGTACAAGTCAAAATGATCCACTCCTTTTCGACATTTTGAGCACTCATGCAATGGATGAGCGTAAGCAATAAAGTTGACACTTAGGATGGCAAAGAGATAATATGGTGGAGGAGGAAGACAAAAAGGTGTGAAAGGCTCACATCAATGAGGACAATCATAGGCGAGACAAAGCCAAATGATAGATATGATGTGAGGAGTAGGGATTGCCATGCAACAGATGCACATATGAGCTAAGGTAAACTCTCCAATGGAACTAGTAGGGCTGCATCCAACTTGCTTGCTCAAGAAGATCTAGAGCTCATTTGAGGAGGCTCATCATTGGAATATACAATCCAAGTTCTATAGTGTGAAGGTACTCAAATCATAAAGAAGATGTATCTATCATGATGTATGCAAATGTATGCCTCTGCCGGTGTGGCAGGATATGCAATGATGCTAGCGTGTCATGTAGCAATGATTAGGGCAAGGCCCAACTAGCATGCGGCTCATCGATCAAGCAAGTAGCATGTATGACATGAAGATCAAGTCATGAGAAGATGGATGTTGCATGGCAATGTATCTCGGAAAGGCTATGGAAATGCCTTGATAGGTAGGTATGGTGGATATTTTGAGGAAGGATATAATGAGGTTTATGATGACAAAGTGTATCGTGCCAAGGATTTGGATGTACCGGCGAAGGTGGACGCCAACACTCGGAGTGAGACAGAGGCAATGCACGGCACAGGAAAGGCTAGAAAAATATGGGAAGGTGGAAGTGTCAACTTTCGAATACTCACATTAGTCCGAAGAACTCATGCACTTATTATCAGTAACTCTCAATCTAATAAGGAGGTTTGTAACGACCCGATCCCGAATAGGACCAAAGTATCTGTGATCCGTGCCAGTCCCTGGATCAACTTGCTGGCACACATAGTACTCGATGAATAACAGAATAAATCACATGTCTTTTATTACATCGGAGAGTTCAAAATAAAGAAAATTTATTACAATAGTATGGCTTAAGGCCATCAAAAACTGCGGAAGCAATAGTAGTAGTAGTGATCCATCCTACTCCACGGCAAAACGTTGAGTATAGGACAATAACCTATTCGCACCTTAATCACCGTCAGAGTAATCTGCAACAATCGTACAGCCCAAATAGGGTCAGTACTTTGAATGTACGGCAAGTCATACCAAGGAGAAGAAAATGAAGTCCTACAATACATGCATTTGGCTGGTGGAGCTTCTACGTTTCAATTTGCATAAAGCTATATTTTTCCCTATAGAATAAGTGTTCCTAAAATAATCTCAACAAGAATAAGAACAAGACAACCCATGGTAATTATAACCAAAATGATTAATTAAAGGTGATGAGATTTCTCAAAATTACCATAACTAGACGCTCAAATTGTCCAATACCGGGGACTCGGCTAATCGATTAGATTTATACGCTCTTCAGAGGTTTGTGCACTTTTCCCCACAAGACTCGACCACCTCCATTGGTATTTGCCACACTACATGTTGTATGGAAACAGGAAGGTCGAGACATGGTCTTTTAGAAGAGTTTCCCTTCCTCTGGCGGTGCCCATCCCACCTACCAACACTACGTTCGTAGCACCACCTAGCAAGAGTCACTACTACTAATTAACCAAGCCAGAGCCCATAATAGCTTGTGGCTGCACACGTAAGCTTCTAGAGATGAAAATATGATAAAATCTCTTTAAGCCTGGGTGGCTTTCCGCAGTGATCCCTGGCCATCTCCAGGTCACCTAGGCATCTCCACTGGTTCCACCAGGGTGCCCCCAACCAATCCACCCAGGTATTTCATTGAGTTTAACTTGGTCCTGATTTACTACAAGGTCACTCACCTGATCGTGAATTCACTCCCCAATCCACGTCTACAATAGCAAAGCACTACAATTTCCTACACGATGGTGACAAGTTAAACCTACCACAAATTGAACTACTGGGTTTTGCGTGAAAGTAACTTCTACTTATGCATTCTAAGAAAAGGGGTACTACATGCAATAAAACATAGGTAAATTTGAAAATGATCAAAGGTAGACTTGCCTGGCTGCTGCTGGTCAAACTCTAAGAACTGGAAATATTCTGCTTCGCACTCGGGACAATCTATTGCAAACAAACAAGTGCATCCAATCAAAACATAATACAAAAGAAAACAAAAACAATGTTTCGACAAACTTTGAAAAGAAAGAATGAAAAGGTTTTGAAAAATAGAACAAAATTTCGTGTAAAACTTGTTGATGAAAGTCCTAAGTGATAGGGATAATTTAGGGTTTCGATTTGCAAAAAGAATCGGTCAAAACCGAGCTACGGTTATAAAGTTATGGCCAAACAAAGTTTGAATTTAAATATGTCCAAACTAATATTTTAAAATTTAAATTTTTTGAAAATAGGTGTCCACGGGATAGAGGAATGAAAAACTTAAACGTTGGATTTGGTTTCGTCTAAAACTAATAAACGAGTAAAAAGATATAGCTAAAATAAGACTAGGGGCTAAATAGCTAAAACAGAAAATTAAATAATTAGATATAAGTCCCTGGCTATCGTGTGAACAGGGGGCTAAAATTCTAATCTAGTGAACGTTCTAAAAATAAATAAATAAACGTTTCGTTTTTTTTTACAAAACTTTTTTTCCTAAGCCATCTTCTTCTACACAGAGGAACACACACGTACATGGAGGTTGGCCGGCGGCGGCTTCTTCGTGGGGGCGGCGGCTCCGGCGGGGATTGGCGGCAAGGGAGATGTCGGGGAGGGGCGGCTCTGCGTGAGGAAGCGCGGGGTGGTGGCGGAGACTTCCGGAGTGGCTACGACGTGGCGGGGCGGCGGTGAACTCCGGCAAACTCCGGTAGGCGCACGAGCTCCGGGACGTTGCTGTGGTGCATGAGAAGAGGCAAAAACTTGTCCATAAGATGCGCAACAACGAGGGCGACCAATTTCCAGAGTTTGGGGTCTAGAGATGGCTTACCGGCGACGTGATCGACGCCGAGGCGGAGCTCGACCGGCGAACTTCGGTGAGCAAATTCGCGAGCTACGGTGCGTCTTTTGGCTAGATTTTTGGGGGCTTTGGACGAGTGGGAGGAGAGGCACGCACGGGTGATTTATATATGGGGAGGGGGTGTCCAGATGCGTGCTCCCAGCGACAAAATCCGGCGAGTGCGGAAACTCCGAAGAGGTCTTTAATGGCGGCTTAATGGGGGTCTTTATGGTGTCGGGGTGGAGAAGGGAGGTGCGGGATACGCGGGGAGGCGGGGAAGGAAGGAAGGAGGGCCTGGCCGGGCGTGGCGTTGTTAGCGCTGCAGCGCGCGCGCTGCTGCTGCTGCCGCGTGCGCCCGCACGCGCACGGGAGGAAGGAGACGGGGCGCGGCTGGGCCTGGCGGCTGGGCCGGCCTGTTGGGCTGGCCTGCTGGGCTGACCTGGCGGCCGAATTTTTTTTTTAATAAAATAATATACTTCTAGAAAAATACTTAGTAAATTTTTAAAATCTTAGAAATATATAAGGGAAATATTATTAACTTTTCCTGGCCAAAATAAAATACTACAGAAAAATCTATTTAAAAATACGTTCAATAAAACTCTAATAAAACCTCAAAAACAATTATAAAGCCTAGGATAAATACTCCTAGCTCAATGTGATTTTATAAAATGTGAAAATTTATTTATAAAACCATTTTGGACAATTAATAAATTCCAAAAGGAATTTTAGGATTTATTAAATTCCTGAAATGCTTTATTAAAATAAAATAAAATGCTCCAATATTTTCTTAACCCTTTTTATGTTGAAGAAGTCATGTTATCTTCTCTCTTGATTTTTTTATTGGGTTAAAATAAATTGGAAAGAAAATCCAAAAGATCAAATATGCAATGGGAAGAAAATGATATGCACAAATGATTCTATTAACATCCAAATTTTACAAAAATTGGGATGTAACAAACCTACCCCTCTTAAGATGAATCTCGCCCTCGAGATTCGGGTTGGTTAGCAAAAAGGTGTGGGTGGTCCTGCTTGAGTTCTTCTTCTCGCTCCCAAGTGGCTTCTTACTCAGTGTGGTGACTCCACTGAACCTTGCAGAATTTGATAACCTTGGTACGAGTGACTCTGTCCTTGGTGTCAAGAATTTTGACTGGCTTCTCTTCGTATGTCAAGTCACTCCCCAGCTGAATTGCTTCCAAGGGTATCGTGTCTCTCAACGGGATATCTTCCATCTCTGCATGACACTTCTTCAGCTGAGATACGTGAAACACATCGTGAACTCCAGACAATGCTTCTGGAAATTCCAACTTGTATGCAACCTCTTTCTTGCGTTCCACAATTTTGTATGGCCCCACAAACCGTGGTGCTAGTTTCCCTTTGACTCCAAATCTCTTGATCCCACGAAGTGGGGACACACGAAGATATGCTCGATCTCCCACTTCGTATATTACCTCCTTGCGTTTTGCATCAGCGTAACTCTTCTGCCTGGATTGGGCTATCTTCAATCTATCACGGATCAATTTGACCTTCTCTTCGGAATCTTTAATCAAGTCCGGTCCAAACAATTGACGATCTCCAACTTCATCCCACATTAACGGTGTTCTACACCTTCTTCCATAGAGTGCCTCAAACGGGGCCATCTTCAAACTAGTTTGATAATTGTTGTTGTATGAGAACTCTGCATAAGGTAAATTATCATCCCAACTGGATCCATAATCTAGTGCACAAGCTCTCAACATGTCTTCCAGAATTTGATTCACTCTCTCTGTCTGCCCATCTGTCTGTGGGTGAAAAGCCATGCTGAATTCCAGTCTGGTTCCCAAGGTTTCATGCAACTGTTGCCAGAATTTTGAGGTGAACTGAGTGCCTCTATCTGACACAATCTTCTTCGGGACTCCATGCAGACATACGATTCTCGACATATATATCTTTGCCAGCTTTGCACTCGTATAGGTGGTTTTCAGGGGGATGAAGTGAGCTACCTTAGTCAAACGATCCACCACTACCCAGATAGAGTCATATCCTGATCGAGTCCAGGGTAATCTAGTGATGAAATCCATGCCAAGTTTGTCCCATTTCCAATCGGGTATCGGCAAAGGCTGAAGTAACCCGGCCGGCTTCTGATGTTCTGCCTTCACTCTCTGACATACATCACACACTGCTACATATTCCGCAATATCCTTCTTCATACCGGTCCACCAGAATTTTTCCTTCAAGTCCAAATACATCTTGGTGTTGCCTAGGTGTATGGAGTAAGGCGAATCATGAGCTTCCTGATCTACGGGTTATTGGGCAGGTAAATACGTTGTTCAAACCATAAGGTTCCATGTTCATCCTCACGAAATCCTTTGGCCTTTCCTTTGTCCATTATTTCCTTTATCTCAGCAATGTCTTTGTCCGTCTTCTGAGCCTCGCGGATCTTTTCCAACAATGTGGATTGAATCTCCAGAGTGGCGATAAATCCTTGAGGAACAATCTCCAATCGGAGGTCTCTGAGGTCATCGCATAATTCTTGAGGTAAACCTCCTGCTATGAGGGTATTAACATAACTCTTCCGGCTCAAAGCATCAGCCACAACATTGGCCTTTCCTGGGTGGTAGTGCAATCTCATATCATAATCTTTAATGAGCTCTAACCACCTCCTCTTCCTAAGGTTCAACTCCTTCTGTGTGAAGATATATTTCAAACTCTTATGATCAGTGTACACATCACAACTATTCCCAACAAGGAAGTGTCTCCAGGTCTTGAGTGCATGCACTACGGCTGCTAACTCCAAATCATGTGTGGCATGGTTCACTTCATGAGGTCGAAGCTGACGTGAGGTGTAAGCTACGACCTTTCCGTCTTGCATAAGGAAACCTCCAAGTCCTTGACGAGAGGCATCACAATACACTTGAAAATCCTTGTGTATATTAGGCAAAATCAGCACTGGGGCTGTAACCAACCTTTTCTTCAATTCTTGAAAACTTGATTCACATTCTTCCGTCCACACGAACTTGGTTTCCTTCTTCAACAACTCCGTCATGGGCTTGGCGATCTTGGAGAAACTCTCAATGAATCTCCGGTAATATCCCTCAAGTCCAAGAAAGCTACGGATTTCAGTGACTGATGTGGGTGCAATCCATTCCGTGACTGCTTCAACCTTGGAAGGGTCCACTGCTATGCCTTCACCTGACACAACGTGCCCAAGAAATCCCACCTCCTTCAACCAAAACTCACATTTACTGAACTTAGCATAGAGTTGATGTTCTCTGAGCTTCTCCAAGACTAAGCGCAGATGTTCTTCATGCTCCTCTTCATTCTTGGAGTAGATCAAGATATCATCTATGAATACCACAAAAAACTTGTCCAAAAACTCCATGAATATCTTGTTCATCATACTCATGAAGTATGCAGGGGCATTGGTCAAACCAAAAGACATGACTGTATACTCATAAAGTCCATATCTGGTGGTGAAAGCGGTCTTGGGTATATCTTGTTCTCGAATCTTCAACTGGTGGTATCCAGATCGAAGATCGATCTTGGAGAAAACACTAGCTCCTTCCAGTTGATCAAACAAATCATTGATCATCGGTAGTGGATACTTGTTCTTGATAGTCACCTCATTCAATGAGCGATAATCCACAACCATTCTTAGGGTTCCATCTTTTTTCGCCCCTAAGAGCACTGGGGCTCCCCAAGGTGATGAACTCGGACATATATACCCTTTTTCCAACAACTCCTCAATCTGCTTCTTAATTTCTTCCAGGTCGTTAGTGAGCATTCTATACGGTCTCTTGGATATTGGTCCGGTGCCTTGCAACAACTCAATCAAGAACTCAATGTCTCGATCCGGTGGCATTCCGGGCAATTCCTCCGGGAATACATCGGGGTACTCCTTGACTATCGATACTTCCTCCAGGCTAACCCCATTAAGTGAGTATACCTGGACTTTTCTAGGCTTATGCTTGGACACATACTTGATCCTCTTTCCCTCTGGAGTGGTGAGATAAATCAATCTTCTAACACAGTCAATGTTGCGTTCATACTTCGACATCCAATCCATGCCTAGAATGACATCTAATCCTTGTGACTTCAGGATGATCAGGTATGTGGGGAAATCATGCCTGCCAATGGCGAGGTTCAACTGGGGACAACCTATGCCTGCCACCATCTCGGCTCCCGGGGAACTCACCATAATGGGCATACTAAGGGTCTTGGTAGGAAATCCATACTTATCCACAACTACCCTTGATATGAATGAATGTGATGCACCAGTATCAAAAAGAACTAATACCAGATGAGAGTTTAGGAAAAACTTACCAAACACTGCATCTGGATGTTCATAGACTTCCTCCACATTGACATGATTCACTTGTCCCTTGGCGAAAGGATTTGGCTTCTTATTTCTAGAATTTCCATTACCATTTCCATTCTTGTTCTCAGGACAATCTGTTGAGTAGTGTCCTTTATTGTTGCACTTGAAGCAGGTGATCTGACTCAGATCCTTCCTCATTGGTGCAGTATTGTTGGGACGGTGTTGATTCCCATTTCCTCCATTTCCATTTCCTCCATTTCCATTCCTAGGGCCACCATGATTGTTTCCATGGTTCCCATGCTGAGAATGGCCTCCATGGTTATGATGGTTGTGTCCTCCAAACTTGTTGTGGCCTAATCCACCATATCCCGAGAATGGTGCGGTACGGGGCGTCTGCTGAGCTCCAGAGTGAAACTTTCCCTGACCGTACTTCCTCTTGCGATTCTCCATTATCTGATGCTTGCCTTCAAGAATGATAGCCTTGTCCACCATCTCTTGATAATTAGCAAAAGTTTCCACCGTCAGCTGAACTCCAAGCTCATCATTTAGTCCCTCCAGAAACTTCTCTTGTTTCGCAGCATCCGAGGCCACATCTTCTGGAGCATAACAATACAACTTGTTGAACTCCTCCACATATTCTGCCACTGAACGGACTCCTTGGCGTAAGTTGCGGAATTCCCTCTTCTTGAGACTCATAGCTCCAGCTGAAACATGAGCCGTGCGGAATGCCTGCTGGAACTGATCCCAAGTCACATAGCCATGGGGTATGTGGTGGTATAGTTATCCCATCATGCGGCTGCAGGTCCATCCAGCTGGTGCGACGCGAACCTCACTTTCTCCCCATCAGTGCATCCAGCGGTTGCCAGCTTCCTTCCCATGTTACGAAGCCAATCATCAACCACAATTGGCTCTGGGCTGCTTGAGAACAATGGTGGGTTCAACCTCAGGAAACGGGTGAGACTATCCACCGGAGGCGGTGGTGGTGGAGGTGGTGGTGCGTTGTTGTTGTTGTTGGTGTTCATGTTCTACATCAGAAGCTGCATCAACTGGTTTTGGGTCTGAAGCAACTGCTCTAGACCGGGGATTCCACTCCCTGATCCACTTCCGGAAGGGTCCCTTCTTGGTGGCATCTGTTGGGTTAGAATAGATGAGATATAGAGGGAGAAAAGGGCCTAAGGGGGAAAACACTACCCATATGCAAAAATGATAACAAAGTTTCAATTCAATTCACCCAAATCAAGTTTCAAACAAGCAACCTAAGATAATCCATGTCACAAAGTCGACATGGGAACTAAAAAACGATAGATCGAAACTCTACTCGAGTAGCTAAGGATAATCATCTATGATGGTGGTCTGTAACTAATTTGAGTCGGTAGAAGACTCGCTCATCTCAACGTCATGTGACCCCTCATGATCCTTATCCTGGCTGACGAAATCTCCATCAGAGTTGTCGTCCTGGATGTTTTCTCCATGATCAAGCTTCTCTTCGGCTTCTTCTAGCAGGAGCTTCACTTCTTCATGCTTCTTCAGTAGCGTGTTGATTTCATCCTCGTACCCTTCACGGGTTTCCTTGAGTTCCTCCTCCAGCTCCTCTTGGCGGATGGCCAGCTTCCTGGAGGTCTTCATGCCACGGTGCATCACCTTCTCCAAGCTGCGGATGTGCTCCTCCAGGTCTTGGATATAGGATGATATAGTGTCGTCCTCAACGGTGCGCACAATCTCTCCATGGTGATCCCGACGTCCGCACGCCATGAAGGTGGTTCCCTTGAGATCCTCTTTGTATTCCTCGCGGATGCGTCCGAGGGAGGTGTGTGCTGCGATGCTCTGGCCCAAACTCCAAGTTGGTGCCTCCAAGAAGAAGTCGTTAGGCTTGATGTTCTTCCCAAAGGTGCGTCCTGGAATGTGGACGTTGATCCTCCAGCATCTATCTTCTGGCGTCGACGTCTTGAGGGTTCCAGTAAAACTGGGCAGGCCGATGTTCGGGTACTTGGTGATCTTCGTCAGGCGTCTCCCAAAAGGCATGGTCTCATCGGGCTGGGTGAACCGGGTCATGGCAGTCGACATCTATATTTAAAAAAAGAGAAGTTAGATTTGAATAGACAAGGATACGAGAACAACGAAAAGTAGAAGGTTTGCAAAATAAAATTTTGTCCTATGGCTTTTCCATTTCTAAGGTCACGTCCTACAGTGTCGGGACCCGGGGTTAGCGTATGTAATTCCGATCACAATGCAATCACATGGAGAGCCGAGAGCCGTACCCACTTGTCTAAGCAGACAAGGCCAAGCACAGATCACTCTCGGTAAGCATCGAACGTGAGGGGCATCCCATCCAGGGCGGATGATCAACTGAGATGGGTCCTCATCGTCCGCTCACAAGTCTAAATGCTTATGGGTGGTGAATCCCATACTCATAGACAAGTTGCCTCAACCATGTTATCGATTGAATCATAACCCTTACATAGACTTACTCCAGCCCGATCACTTAGTCGGGATCTCGGGCGGGCTCGATCATACAACAAAGTGTGCCACGTGACAGAGTCACGAGCAATCGCATCGCGATGCCCCAAGCTGCGCACATCTAAGGGCCACTTGGTGTATAAAAGACCGCCAGCAAGAACACAACTAAGCTATCGAACCCCACACTAAGACATGCATGTTATAATCATACACGCAGCATACATGTCCAGTGTAAACAGCAGGTAATCACAACATGAACTCTACAAACTCATATTCTTTATAACTTCTGCTAAACAGAGCAGACATAGTAGTTGTATTACAAGAAGAGATCACATGTTTGTGATCCAACATTACATCAAACATCAACGGAAGCAAAATATGTCTTAGTAAAGACAAGGTTAACAAATGGCTTAAGAAGCCTGAAAGAAAAATACAAAGACCCTCCAAAGGGCACAGGCTGCTGCCTGGAACTATACGACTTGGTCCACGTCGAGCTCGAGGTAGAGGCCACCATCAGGGTCAATGGTCTCGTCTCTAAAACATAGAATAAGCAAACGTGAGTACAAAGTCGTACTCAGCAAGACTTACATAGGAACTATACTACTCATGCACATGTATCAAGGCAAAGGGAGGTGGGGTTTCACTTGCAGAAGTGCCAGCTTTGACTTGGCTAGTCCTGAACTACGAGTACCAGAGAGAGGTAAGAACGTACATGAGTCCAAGTAACAGTCTCCAACCAATACACCCCTATGGTTACTTCCCCGACTTCCCCATGGGGAAGCACGCCATAGCACTCACACTTATCTTGGCAAGTTTTATAAGTATCCGGTTCAAGTTATCTATGATCAAGTAAAGGTCTCCAAGTAGTCCATAACCGCGGACACGGCTATTCGAATAGTTCATTAACCCTGCAGGGGTGTAATGCTACACACACGCTTCATCAGTTACCGCCTGGGGATGGACCCTTCAAGTGAGTACCGGCAAGGATGCTGCCACGACACTTCACTCACGGCACCATCTCTAGTCCTAGGGAGTCGCCTATTTGAGTTGGGACCACGATCGGAATCTGGCCGATTTTTCCGATGCGGACTCAAACGTTGTGTGATCGTCATCAAGCTCAACTCGATCATGATCACTTGATTCAACGTGCCCACAACCTACGTCAACCACTTACCTTGGTTCCACCTGCTTGAGATCGTTAAAGGGCGAACTACTTGCGACTCCTGGACAGGTCCGGGGTGAGGTACTAGGTCGAGAGGGGTCAGTGAGCCCAATGTGTGGTCGTACTCTTAGTCTTGGATAACAACACAAGAACTCGGGCTTAAGGCAGTGTTCAACGAGACAACCCACTGTGTACTCCTACACAGCCTCTCATCGTTCACCTTTGTTTAGGGTAGATTCACCAACACTTTACCACCATCATTCACATGATCACTACCATCCCGACTCACAGGTCAAAGTAGCCTCAGGTAACAACTCTAAGCATGCAATAAGCTGTAACAGTTGCAGGGGCCACATGAGAACAACCAAGTCCTACATCTGCTAGGATTGTGGTTTGCTTACTACTGTGACAAAATGATAGGTCATGCAAAGGAATGGGTTCAACTAGCGGTAGAACGTATCATGGTAACATCCTAAACATGCATTTGCGAGAATGAGAGGGAACTGGGATTTTATAGACATGATCAAAGAGGGGGTGCTTGCCTTGCTGACGATCACGATGTAACACTCTTCTGACGTGAGGTTGAACTCGTCTCCGAGATCAACTCTACCGAGAAGAAGCAATCACCGAAGCACTGGAAGTAAAGCACAATCAAGATAGTACAATGCACAATCAATATGTAATACAAAGCATGGCAATGTGCTGATGTGACTTATGTTTGAATTGCCACATGTTAATTGAAGTTGATTTGAAAAGTAAATTCAAATTCAAACTCCAAATGTTATTCAATTTAGTTCAACTTGCATTTGCTAATGTTGGTACTTTGTAAACCAAGTGATCATATGTGTGAAATGCTTCTGAAGTACAAGTGAAGTGTGGTGCATTTCAATGGTTGAAGTTGGAATAGCTTTTGAATTGAATTTGAAATAATTCCAATTAAATCAAATAGAAAAAGCTACTGATCCCTTTTTAAGATCAACTCCAACATAGCTGAAAGTTGGAAATTTGGATAGACGATTTTCTCCTGATCATTTTTCATCTATTACACTTTGAATTTGGAGTTATAGTTTAAAAGATATTCAATTTCAAAGTTTTGCTTATTTTCTGGAATTTACTGAATTTCTTTAATTCTTTTAAAAGGTTTTTCTGTTTATTGCGTCATTAAGACGTCAGCATGACGCAAGCGGGGGGCTGACCAGTGGGTCCTGGCTGTCAGTGACCCAGGGGTTAAAACCCGGTTTAATTAACCCACGGGTTAATTAGGGGGCCCTTGGTCCCACCTGTCAGCGAGGGAGGAGAGGGGTTAGGCGCTGGGTTAGGGGCTAACCGACCGGCGGCTAGACGCCGGTGGCCTAGCCACGGCGGCGCCCTCGCCGGAATCGGCTAGGGGCCACGGGGAGGGGAAAGGAGGGCACGGGCATGATGCCCGCGACGTCGCGCGTCGGGTGAGGCTACTGGGGGTTCAAGGAGGCGCTCGGGGCCACAGCAACGACGACGAAGGCGGCGGCTGAAGCTCCTGGTCATGGCCAAATGGCACGGAGAGCACGGGGAGAAGCACAAATAGGGGGGGACGAAGCTCCGTTCTCACCTGAGCACGAAGGCGAGCTCGGGGCGGCCGGGGAGGAGCTGGACGAAGCGGATTTCTCGCCGGAGTTTGTTGCGGCCGGCGGCGAGGATGTGAAGGGGGCGACGCCTCTGGTGAAGCTCTGCTCAAATTGACGTGGGGGATCGGCGTAGTCGTCGACGGCGGATCTCCTGGACACCTCAGCTCAACGAGAAGGGGCCAGTGGCCACGCGCGGGCACGACGGCGGCGAGGAGAGCTCTCGGGCTTGCGCGGAAAACGGATAGAGAGGGAGAGGGGGAAGAAGGACCTGGGGTCTTCCAGGCGTCGTCCAGCGCGAAGGAGAAGAGGGGGGAGAGCAGGAGGTGGCGAGGAGGTGGAGGTGGCGGCCATGCGCAGTGCACGGCGCCTCCGTCTCTCCTTCTGGCAAGGAGGAAGACGACAGGGAGGTGTGGCTGGGCTGGGCCGAGGCCAGGTAAGTGGGCCTCGCCCTGGGCGCAAGGTAAGGCTCTGCCTTTTGTTTTCTTTTTATTTGTTTTCTGTTCTTTTTGTTTTGCCCTAAAATAAATAGCCAGGGAATTTTATAAAATCCCCAATTATTTTTATAAACCCTAGGTGACTCTATAGAAGTCAACCCCAAGTTTTGGAAAATTTTGAAATTCAATTTATTTGAATTTCAATTCAAATAGGCAATTGTTTTAATTTCCAAGCCACTATTTGGATTATTGAAAAATCTATGAGCATGGGATTAATCCCAAATCACTTTTAAAATGATCACACTCATTTTTAGGATTTTTCAACACATCCAAAAGAATTTTGGAAAAAGATTTATTTCTGGCCTTTTTATTTAATTCATTTAGGGCTTTTCTTTTCCACAATTCTTTTTCTTTTGCAAAAATTTTCAAGATGCAAAAATGCAAACTTAGAAAAGCACAAACCTAAATTAGGGTTCTGACAACTCGCCCCCACTCAAAAGTATCTCGTCCCGAGATTCAGAAGTTGTCGGGAGGAAGGTGGGGTACTCAGCTCGTAGACGATCCTCTCGTTCCCAGGTGGCTTCTTTCTCTGAATGATGCGACCACTTCACTTTGAGGAATCTGATCTTCTGACGTCTGGTGCTACGCTCGGCTTCATCAAGAATACGAACAGGGTACTCTCAATACGAAAGGTTATCTTGGAGATCAAGCGTTTCGTGGTCTACTTCGCGGATGGGGTCCTTGAAGCAACGCCTGAGTTGAGAGACGTGGAAGATATCATGAACCTGGGAGAGGTGAGGGGGTAGTTCCAATTGTTAGGCAACTTCTCCACGTTTAGCGAGAATGCGAAAGGGACCGATGTAACGTGGGGCCAACTTGCCTTTGATACCGAAGCGATGGGTACCCTTCAGAGGAGTAACCCGAAGGTAAGCCTTCTCATCCAGACTATAGCTTTCTTCCCTATGATGACGATCATAATAGCTTTTCTGACGAGACTGGGCTGTTTTCAATTTCTCACGAACAATACGAACCTTCTCTTCTGCATCCTGAATCATATCCGGTCCAAAGAATTGTCTTTCACCGGTTTCTGACCAGTTTAGGGGTGTTCGACATTTCCGTCCATAGAGAAATTCAAAAGGAGCCATGCCCAAGCTAGATTGAAAACTATTGTTATACGCAAATTCGGCAAAAGGAAGAGAATTCTCCCATTTCTTTCCTAAAGAGATAACACAAGCTCTGAGCATGTCTTCAAGAATTTGATTGACCCTTTCTACTTGGCCACTGGATTGCGGGTGATAAGCGGTGCTAAAGGAGAGGTGGGTTCCCATAGCATTCTGGAAACTTTCCCAAAATCGAGAAGTGAAAAGACTACCACGGTCTGAATTGATTTCCAAAGGAACACCGTGAAGTGACAAGATTCGAGAGACATACAAGTCCGCTAACTGGCTAGCAGTTATAGACTCTCAAACTGGAAGGAAGTGAGCAACTTTTGAAAGTCGATCAATGACAACGAAGATGGCATCATTTCCTTTCTGGGTTTTTGGAAAGCCAGTGATGAAGTCCATACTGACTTTATCCCATTTCCACTAGGGGATAGGAAAAGGTCTAAGAGTACCAGCAGGTCTTTGATGTTCTGCCTTAACGCGACGACAAACATCACATTCAGCAATGAACTGAGCAATTTCTCTCTTCATCCTAGTCCACCAAAATCTCTGGCGTAGATCTCGCTACATTTTTGTGCTACCGGGATGAATCGAGAGGGGTGTGTCATGGGCTTCTTTGAGGATGAGTTGCCTTAGTTCCCTATTCTTATGTACTACCAAACGATTTTCAAAGAATATCGTTCCCTTACTATCTGTGGAGAAACATTTAGCAACTCCGCTAGCAATGTTCTCCTTGATCCGGCTAACACCTCGTGCACGCCTTTGGGCAACTATGATTTTATCCTCAAGGGTTGGTTTCGCCACCAAGTTGAAAAGAGATCCACGAGGAACAATCTCGAGGTTGAGCTTTCGAAATTCCTCATGAAGAAGTGGTTGATACTGTTGTAACATGAGGTTGTTACAATACGACTTACGACTTAGTGCATCGGCCATGACATTGGCTTTGCCTGGGGTGTAAGAAATTCCTAAGTCATAATCTTTTATCAACTCAATCCAACGTCTTTTCCTGAGATTAAGATCTGGCTGGGTGAAAATGTATCTGAGGCTTTGGTGGTCGGAATAGATCTCACAACGATTACCAAGGAGGTAATGTCGCCAAGTTGTTAGGGCATGAACTACGGCAGCGAGTTCAAGATCATGGGTAGGATAGTTCTCTTCATGTGGACGCAACTGGCGTGAAGCATAAGCTACCACATGTCGATCTTGCAGAAGTATGCATCCTAACCCTTGCCGTGAAGCATCACAATAGATCTCGAAATCCTTTTTGGTGTCTGGAGGCGCAAGTACGGGTGCAGAAGTCAATGTTCTTTTTAGCTCTTGAAAGCTTTCCTCGCACTTGGGGGTCCATTCGAATTTCTTCTCTTTCTTGAGGAGTTCAGTTAGAGGCTTTGCAACTTTAGAAAAGTTCTCGACGAAGCGGCGGCAATAGCTTGCTAAGCCAAGAAAACTCCTAACTTGCTTAACCGATTCAGGTGGAGTCCACTCAAGGACGTCCTGAACTCTCTCGGGATTAACAGCAATGCCTTTTGCAAAAATCACGTGGCCTAAGTAGGTCACTTCTGGTAGCCAGAATTCACACTTTGAGAATTTGGCATAAAGGCGATGCTCTCTAAGTTTCATCAATACCAGCCTAAGATGTTCTGCGTGATCTTCTTCGTTATTCGAGTAGATGAGAATGTCATTAAGATAAACTACAACAAATTTATCTAAATACTCCATGAAGATCGAATTCATCAAACGCAAGAATGTGGCGGGGGCATTGGTTAAACCGAAGGACATGACGGTGTACTCATAAAGACCATAACGAGTAGTAAAAGCCGTTTTGGGAATGTCCTCGTTTCTGATTTTGATTTGATGATAACCTAATCTCAAATCCATCTTGGAGAAGACAGAGGATCCTGCAAGTTGATCATAAAGATCATTGATCCTGGGCAGTGGGTACTTGTTCTTTATCGTCGCTAGATTTAGCGGGCGATAGTCTACGCACATCCTTTCTGTCCCATCTTTCTTCGTTACGAACAGAACGGGGCAACCCCATGGCGATGAGCTAGGGCGGATGAAGCCTTTTGCCAACGAAGCTTCAAGTTGGATTTTGAGCTCAGCTAACTCACGTGGGGCCATTCTATATGGGCGTCTGGATATTGGGGCGGTTCCTGGGATAAGATCTACCACAAACTCTACAGATCTGTCAGGTGGTATTCCTGGCAGCTCTTCTGGAAAGACATCCGGGAAGTCACGAACCACCGGAATATCTTCAAGGTCTGGAAGAGGAAGCACATTCAAAGAATGCACCTGGGTTTTAGAGCTTGGTGAGGTGTACTTGATTTTCTGGCCTGATGGATGGGTTAGTTTCACTGACTTGGCTTTACAATCAAGGACAGCATTCTGTCTTGATAACCAATCCATTCCTAGGATCACATCAATGTCTGAAGACTTGAGGGCTATAAGTGAGGCAAGGAACACTAAACCCTCAATAGCAACTTCATTTTCATGACTCACCATGGTGGTGTGCCATCTAGATCCAGGGGCTTGCACAACTAAGGGGGTGGATAACATCGAAAAAGAGATGTCATGTGTTAGTGCAAAATCCTGGGATATGAATGAGTGAGATTCTCCTGGGTCGAAAAGAACCGAAGCTGGGGTGGAATTGACCGGAAGGGTTCCGAGTACAACATCGGTTGACTTGTGGGAATCTAGAATGGATACATGATTCACATAACCATGTTCATAAACAGGAGGCTTGACATTGGAAGTCTTGGGTGGTGGCTTACCACGACGAAAGGCTTGCTTTGGATTAGGTGTGGTGGCTACATGATTTTGGGGACACTCTCGAACATTGTGGCCTGATTGTCCACATTGGAAACAAACGCCACGTGGAATGAAAGGAACTTGAGCACTTGATTGTCCAACAAAATTCCAAGGAGGAAGATTGGGTTGAGGTGGACGATATATGGTGGTTGGTGGTCTAGAAGCACTTACAGCATGACTGACGTCACTGAAGGGAATCCATACACAACATTTCCGGGAAACTGGGCCAGAAGATTGTGCAAACTCACGATCACGCTTACGAGACTCTTCATACAACTCATTTCCATACTCGGCCTTGAAGGATTTGTCGACCAAGTCCCTGAAGTTGATGAACTCGTGAAGATTCAGGTCATGACGAAGGACGGGTCTAAGTCCCTTGCGGAACCTTGCTTGTTTCTTGGCATCGGTGGATACTTCTTCTTGGGCATAACGTGCTAGACGAGTGAACTCAGTCCTATACTCATGAACAGTCATCTTTCCTTGGGTCAGATTGAAAAATTCTTCTCTCTTGCGCTCCATCAGCTGATCCGGAATATGATATCCTCGGAAGTCATCACAGAACTCTTGCCAAGTCACCACGTGACCTACTGGTTGTATTGCTACGAAGTTCTCCCACCATTGAAGAGCAGCACCTTTCAAAAAGTATGCCGCAAATAGCACACGATCACCTGGAGCAACATGGGCTGTCTCAAGCTTACGCTCGAGGGAAAGAAGCCAATCATCGGCATCAAGGGGCTCGGAAGGACATCGGAATACTGGCGGGTTGAGGAGAATGAAGTCCTGGATGGTAACTACACTATGATGCTGACGAGAAGTGTTCTGCTCAATACGCTCGAGAAGACGTGTCTGATCACGACAATTCTGTTCAGCCTCCATCATGATTTCTGCCGTTGAGGTTGGTGGTGGAGGTTCTTCACCGTCTATGTTACCGGAACTGGGGTCAACACCTTGATTTGCACCTGACATTCTGTGTGATAAGAATCAACAATCAGAATAGGATTTAGGACACAATTCTATGCTAAGATAGAAGACTATAATGCAATAGCATCAAAGCCACAAACGGACAGCATAACGGCTGTACCGGGATGGAAATTTAGACAACCTACAGAATAACGGACATCACTTCCACAGAAACACTATGGAATGATGGCTCAGAAAGACCACAATACTCCTACAGCTACAAAGAAGCAATCAACGAGATGTCCTAGTAAAGACATAGATGAGTCTAGTCCTATCTTCCCGTAGAACAAGATGAGGATGACTCAGAACTCAGATCGATGGGGTAAGGAGAAAAAAGAAGTCGTACGTTGTTCCCTTATACCCAAGTAGCTATATAACTATAGAATGCTAGACTCGACATCGGCCAAGGGTTTGATAATCCTACAGGCAGTCTTGCTCTGATACCAAGTCTGTCGGGACCCGGGGTTAGCGTATGTAATTCCGGTCACAATGCAATCACATGGAGAGCCGAGAGCCGTACCCACTTGTCTAAGCAGACAAGGCCAAGCACAGATCACTCTCGGTAAGCATCGACCGTGAGGGGCATCCCATCCAGGCTGGATGATCAACTGAGATGGGTCCTCATCGTCCGCTCACAAGTCTAAATGCTTATGGGTGGTGAATCCCATACTCATAGACAAGTCGCCTCAACCATGTTATCGATTGAATCATAACCTTTACATAGACTTACTCTAGCCCGATCACTTAGTCGGGATCTCGGGCGGGCTCGATCATACAACAAAGTGTGCCACGTGACAGAGTCACGAGCAATCGCATCGCGATGCCCCAAGCTGCGCACATCTAAGGGCCACTTGGTGTATAAAAGACCGCCGGCAAGAACACAACTAAGCTATCGAACCCCACACTAAGACATGCATGTTATAATCATACACGCAGCATACATGTCCAGTGTAAACAGTAGGTAATCACAACATGGACTCTACAAACTCATAGTCTTTATAACTTCTGCTAAACAGAGCAGACATAGTAGTTGTATTACAAGCAGAGATCACATGTTTGTGATCCAACATTACATCAAACATCAACGGAAGCAAAATATGTCTTAGTAAAGACAAGGTTAACAAATGGCTTAAGAAGCCTGAAAGAAAAATACAACGACCCTCCAAAGGGCACAGGTTGCTGCCTGGAACTATACGAATTGTTCCACGTCGAGCTCGACGTAGAGGCCACCATCAGGGTCAGTGGTCTCGTCTCTAAAACATAGAATAAGAAAACGTGAGTACAAAGTCGTACTCAGCAAGACTTACATAGGAACTATACTACTCATGCACATGTATCAAGGCAAAGGGAGGTGGGGTTTCACTTGCAGAAGTGCCAGCTTTGACTTGGCTAGTCCTGAACTACGAGTACCAGAGAGAGGTAAGAACGTACACGAGTCCAAGTAACAGTCTCCAACCAATACACCACTATGGTTACTTCCCCGACTTCCCCAAGAGGAAGCACGCCATAGCACTCACACTTATCTTGGCACGTTTTATAAGTATCCGGTTCAAGTTATCTATGATCAAGTAAAGGTCTCCAAGTAGTCCATAACCGCGGACACGGCTATTCGAATAGTTCATTAACCCTGCAGGGGTGTACTGCTACACACACGCTTCATCAGTTACCGCCTGGGGATGGACCCTTCAAGTGAGTACCGGCGAGGATGCTGCCACGACACTTCACTCACGGCACCATCTCTAGTCCTAGGGAGTCACCTATTTGAGTTGGGACCACGATCGGAATCCGGCTGATTTTTCTGATGCGGACTCAAACGTTGTGTGACCGTCATCAAGCTCAACTCGATCATGATCACTTAATTCAACGTGCCCACAACCTACGTCAACCACTTACCTTGGTTCCACCTGCTTGAGATCGTTAAAGGGCGAACTACTTGCGACTCCTGGACAGGTCCGGGGTGAGGTACTAGGTCGAGAGGGGTCAGTGAGCCCAATGTGTGGTCGTACTCTTAGTCTTGGATAACAACACAAGAACTCGGGCTGAAGGCAGTGTTCAACGAGACAACGCACTGTGTACTCCTACACAGCCTCTCATCGTTCACCTTTGTTTAGGGTAGATTCACCAACACGTTACCACCATCATTCACATGATCACTACCATCCCGACTCACAGGTCAAAGTAGCCTCAGGTAACAACTCTAAGCATGCAATAAGCTGTAACAGTTGCAGGGGCCACATGAGAACAACCAACTCCTACATCTGCTAGGATTGTGGTTTGCTTACTACTGTGACAAAATGATAGGTCATGCAAAGGAATGGGTTCAACTAGCGGTAGAATGTATCATGGTAACATCCTAAACATGCATTTGCGAGAATGAGAGGGAACTGGGATTTTATCGACATGATCAAAGAGGGGGTGCTTGCCTTGCTGACGATCACGATGTAACACTCTTCTGACGTGAGGTTGAACTCGTCTCCGAGATCAACTCTACCGAGAAGAAGCAATCACCGAAGCACTGGAAGTAAAGCACAATCAATATAGTACAATGCACAATCAATATGTAATACAAAGCATGGCAATGTGCTGATGTGACTTATGTTTGAATTGCCACATGTTAATTGAAGTTGATTTGAAAAGTAAATTCAAATTCAAACTCCAAATGTTATTCAATTTAGTTCAACTTGCATTTGCTAATGTTGGTACTTTGTAAACCAAGTGATCATATGTGTGAAATGCTTCTGAAGTACAAGTGAAGTGTGGTGCATTTCAATGGTTGAAGTTGGAATAGCTTTTGAATTGAATTTGAAATAATTCCAATTAAATCAAATAGCAAAAGCTACTAATCCCTTTTTAAGATCAACTCCAACATAGCTGAAAGTTGGAAATTTGGATAGAGGATTTTCTCCTGATCATTTTTCATATATTACACTTTGAATTTGGAGTTATAGTTTAAAAGATATTCAATTTCAAAGTTTTGCTTATTTTCTGGAATTTACTGAATTTCTTTAATTCTTTTAAAAGGTTTTTCTGTTTATTGCGTCATTAAGACGTCAGCATGACGCAAGCGGGGGGCTGACCAGTGGGTCCTGGCTGTCAGTGACCCAGGGGTTAAAACCCGGTTTAATTAACCCACGGGTTAATTAGGGGGCCCCTGGTCCCACCTGTCAGCGAGGGAGGAGAGGGGTTAGGCGCTGGGTTAGGGGCTAACCGACCGGCGGCTAGACGCCGGTGGCCTAGCCACGGCGGCGCCCTCGCCGGAATCGGCTAGGGGCCACGGGGAGGGGAACGGAGGGCACGGGCATGATGCCCGCGACGTCGCGCGTCGGGTGAGGCTACTGGGGGTTCAAGGAGGCGCTCGGGGCCACAGCAACGACGACGAAGGCGGCGGCTGAAGCTCCTGGTCATGGCCAAATGGCACGGAGAGCACGGGGAGAAGCACAAATAGGGGGGACGAAGCTCCGTTCTCACCTGAGCACGAAGGCGAGCTCGGGGCGGCCGGGGAGGAGCTGGACGAGGCGGATTTCTCGCCGGAGTTTGTTGCGGCCGGCGGCGAGGATGTGAAGGGGGCGACGCCTCTGGTGAAGCTCTGCTCAAATTGACGTGGGGGATCGGCGTAGTCGTCGACGGCGGATCTCCTGGACACCTCAGCTCAACGAGAAGGGGCCAGTGGCCACGCGCGGGCACGACGGCGGCGAGGAGAGCTCTCGGGCTTGCGCGGAAAACGGATAGAGAGGGAGAGGGGGAAGAAGGACCTGGGGTCTTCCAGGCGTCGTCCAGCGCGAAGGAGAAGAGGGGGGAGAGCAGGAGGTGGCGAGGAGGTGGAGGTGGCGGCCATGCGCAGTGCACGGCGCCTCTGTCTCTCCTTCTGGCAAGGAGGAAGACGACAGGGAGGTGTGGCTGGGCTGGGCCGAGGCCAGGTAAGTGGGCCTCGCCCTGGGCGCAAGGTAAGGCTCTGCCTTTTGTTTTCTTTTTATTTGTTTTCTATTCTTTTTGTTTTGCCCTAAAATAAATAGCCAGGGCATTTTATAAAATCCCCAATTATTTTTATAAACCCTAGGTGACTCTATAGAAATCAACCCCAAGTTTTGGAAAATTTTGAAATTCAATTTTGAATTTCAATTCAAATAGGCAATTGTTTTAATTTCCAAGCCACTATTTGGATTATTGAAAAATCTATGAGCATGGGATTAATCCCAAATCACTTTTAAAATGATCACACTCATTTTTAGGATTTTTCAACACATCCAAAAGAATTTTGGAAAAAGATTTATTTCTGGCCTTTTTATTTAATTCATTTAGGGCTTTTCTTTTTCCCAATTCTTTTTATTTTGCAAATTTTTTCAAGATGCAAAAATGCAAACTTAGAAAAGCACAAACCTAAATTAGGGTTCTGACATACAGTCAACATGTGCTCTGATACCATCTTGTAACGACCCGATCCCAAATAGGACCAAAGTCTCTGTGATCCGTGCCAGTCCCTGGATCAACTTCCTGGCACACACAGTACTCGATGAATAACAGAATAAATCACATGTCTTTTATTACATCGGAGAGTTCAAAATAAAGAAAATTTATTACAATAGTATGGCTTAAGGCCATCAAAAACTGCGGAAGCAATAGTAGTAGTAGTGGTCCATCCGACTCCACGGCAAAACGTTGAGTATAGGACAATAACCTATTCGCACCTTAATCACCGTCAGAGTAATCTGCAACAATCGTACAGCCCAAATAGGGTCAGTACTTTGAATGTACGGCAAGCCATACCAAGGAGAAGAAAATGAAGTCCTACAATACATGCATTTGGCTGGTGGAGCTTCTATGTTTCAATTTGCATAAAGCTATATTTTTCCCTATAGAATAAGTGTTCCTAAAATAATCTCAACAAGAATAAGCACAAGACAACCCATGGTAATTATACCCAAAATGATTAATTAAAGGTGATGAGATTTCTCAAAATTACCATAACTAGACGCTCAAATTGTCCAATACCGGGGACTCGGCTAATCAATTAGATTTATACACTCTGCAGAGGTTTGTGCACTTTTCCCCACAAGACTCGACCACCTCCATTGGTATTTGCCACACTACACGTTGTATGGAAACAGGAAGGTCGAGACATGGTCTTTTAGAAGAGTTTCCCTTACTCTGGCGGTGCCCATCCTACCTACCAACACTACGTTCGTAGCACCACCTAGCAAGAGTCACTACTACTAATTAACCAAGCCAGAGCCCATAATAGCTTGTGGCTGCACACGTAAGCTTCTAGAGATGACAATATGATAAAAATCTCTTTAAGCCTAGGTGGCTTTCCGCAGTGATCCCTGGCCATCTCCAGGTCACCTAGGCATCTCCACTGGTTCCTCCAGGGTGCCTCCAACCAATCCACCCAGGTAGTTCATTGAGTTTAACTTGGTCCTGATTTACTACAAGGTCACTCACCTCATCGTGAATTCATTCCCCAATCCACGTCTACAATAGCAAAGCACTACAATTTCCTACACGATGGTGACAAGTTAAACCTACCACAAATTGAACTACTGGGTTTTGCGTGAAAGTAACTTCTACTTATGCATTCTAAGAAAAGGGGTACTACATGACATAAAACATAGGTAAAGTGGAAAATGATCAAAGGTAGACTTGCCTGGCTGCTGCTGGTCAAACTCCTAAGGACTGGAAATATTCTGCTTCGCACTCGGGACAATCTATTGCAAACAAACAAGTGCATCCAATCAAAACATAATACAAAAGAAAACAAAAACAATGTTTCGACAAACTTTGAAAAGAAAGAATGAAAAGGTTTTGTAAAACAGAAAAAAAAATTCGTGTAAAACTTGTTGATGAAAGTCCTAAGTGATAGGGATAATTTAGGGTTTCGATTTGCAAAAAGAATCGGTCAAAACCGAGCTACGGTTATAAAGTTATGGCCAAACGAAGTTTGAATTTAAATATGTCCAAACTAATATTTTAAAATTTCAAAATTTATAAAATAGGTGTCCACGGTATAGAGGGATGAAAAACTTAAACGTGGGATTTGGTTTCGTCTAAAACTAATAAACGAGTAAAAAGATATAGCTAAAATAAGACTAGGGGCTAAATAGCTAAAACAGAAAATTAAATAATTAGATATAAATCCCTGGCTATCGTGTGAACAGGGGGCTAAAATTCTAATCTAGTGAACGTGCTAAAAATAAATAAATAAACGTTTCGTTTTTTTTACAAAACTTTTTTTCCTAAGCCATCTTCTTCTACACAGAGGAACACGCACGTACATGGAGGTTGGCCGGTGGCGGCTTCTTCGTGTGGGCGGCGGCTCCGGCGGGGAT
Source organism: Bromus sterilis (assembly GCA_950022295.1). Classification (NCBI taxonomy): domain Eukaryota; kingdom Viridiplantae; phylum Streptophyta; class Magnoliopsida; order Poales; family Poaceae; genus Bromus; species Bromus sterilis. The sequence continues at coordinate 213,268,798 of OX465598.1, read as the reverse complement.
TGGCGGCGAGGGAGATGTCGGGGAGGGGCGGCTCGGCATGGGGAGGCGTGGTATGGTGGCGGCGACTTTCGGAGTGGCTACGTGGCGGGGCGGCGTTGAACTCCGGCGAACTCCGGTGGGCGCGCGAGCTCCGGGACATTGGTGTGGTGCATGAGAAGAGGCAAAAACTTGTCCATAAGATGCGCAACGACGAGGGCGACCAATTTCCAGAGTTTGGGGTCTAGAGATGGCTTACCGGCGACGTGATCGACGCCGAGGCGGAGCTCGACCAGTAAACTTCGGCGAGCAAATTCGCGAGCTACGGTGCGGCTTTTGGCTAGATTTTTGGGGGCTTTGGACGAGTGGGAGGAGAGGCACGCAGGGGTGATTTCTATAGGGGGAGGGGGCGTCCAGATGCGTGCTCCCGGCGACGAAATCCGGCGAGTGCGGAAACTCCGGCGAGGTCTTTAATGGCGGCTTAATGAGGGTCTTTATGGTGTCGGGGCGGAGTAGGGAGGTGCGGGATACGCGGGGAGGCGGGGAAGGAAGGAAGGAGGGCCTGGCTGGCGTGGCGCTGTTAGCGCTGCAGCGCCCGCGCTGCTGCTGCTACTGCTGCGTGCGCCCTCACGCGCACGGGAGGAAGGAGACGGGGCGCGGCTGGACCTGGCGGCTGGGCCGGCCTGCTGGGCTGGCCTGGCGACCGATATTTTTTTTAATAAAATAATATACTTCTAGAAAAATACTTAGTAAAATTTTAAAATCTTAGAAATATATAAGGAAAATATTATTAACTTTTCCTGGCCAAAATAAAATACTACAGAAAAATCTATTTAAAAATACGTTCAATAAAACTCTAATAAAACCTCAAAAAATTTATAAAGCCTAGGATAAATATTCCTAGCTCAATGCGATTTTATAAAATGTGAAAAATTATTTATAAAGTCATTTTGGACAATTAATAAATTCCAAAAGGAATTTTAGGTTTTATTAAATTCCCGAAATGCTTTATTAAAATAAAATAAAATGCTCCAATATTTTCTTAACCCTTTTTATGTTGAAGAAGTCATGTTATCTTCTCTCTTGATTTTTTTATTGGGTTAAAATAAATTGGAAAGAAAATCCAAAAGATCCAATATGCAATGGGAAGAAAATGATATGCACAAATGATTCTATTAACATCCAAATTTTACAAAAATTGGGATGTTACAAGGTTTCACAAAGAGACAAGTACCCTGAGGAGGAGTGTATGGGGGTTTGGTTATCCTTGCGCATCCTCGACTCATGGTACGTGAGTGTACTCTATTATTCGATCCCTCCAAAGAGTAGTGATCCATCTAGTAGCTAAAGTTCTCAACTAATTTTGTAAGTTTTGAAAATAAACACGGATTTCCCAAAATACGACATCTATCACTAATAGGCTAAAGCTCTTGACACCAAAATTCCAAACATTACTCAAAGCAATACCTCAAAACTATTGCAAGTTGCTACTACAAAAGAATAGCAACCTCAATTACCTACTTCAAGTCAAGACACAAAACTCAGTGCAACAGGCAAACTCTCTAAACAAGATAAACATGAAAACTCAAGAGAGTTCCATCAACAAACTAAACAAAAGCTCTTAAAAAGATAAGCATGAAAACTAAGAGCTAAACATGGCCATAGCTATGAAAAGATAAAGAACACACACAGCAAAGATAAGCATGAAGAATCCTATGTTGTGTTCTAGATTTTGAAAGTGGAGCGTGTTTCTCTCCACACAAAGAAATCTGGGTTCTAAATTGTTATGAACAGCAAGCAAAGCTAAAGAAAACTAAAGATAAAAACTAAGAGTGAGACGCTCCAAGCATAGCACATAACGCATGAAGTGATAAAAATATAGTGAAACGAGAGACGAACTGATAATTGTTGATGGAGAAGGGGATGCACGGGGGCATCCCCAAGCTTAGACGCTTGAGTCTCCTTGAATATTTCTTGGGGATGCATGGGGGCATCCCCAAGCTTGAGCGCTTGACACTCCTGAATCTTCTTTCATCATCTTCCCTCGCACACTTGAAAACTCCCTTCATACATAACTCATCATAATCTGATTAGCGAGGTTAGTACCCATAACAAAGTAATTTTTTCTCTACTGGAAATAAGGATATTTTTTAAGAGCTACTGTTTCTCAAGATTTCCAAAAAGTTTTTGCAAAGAAAAAGCAAGCTTAAGGTTTGCAAAACGAAGAAAAGGCAAAACAGGACAGAATCTGTGAAAAACAGACCAGCAGGTAGTAAAGAATTTTTTTAGGGATACTTCTGCAACTCAAATAAAAAAACTCAGAACATACGAAAGTTACGTGATTTTATAGAGCATGCTGTGTAAAAAATTTCGCTCAAAAAGATCAACTGGGATTTTTCTGTGATTTTTCCCGTCACGAGGACAGAATCTGTTTTCTGGACAGCATGTCACAACTTTCACTTCCCTTGTCATAAAAGGCTATAATTGGCACAAAGCTTGAAAAGTAAAGATACAATGATGTTGCTACAGTAGTGACAATCATCAAGACCACTAAAAACATAAGAAAAACAAAAAGGAAAACCTAAATTCGTTGCGGGCTGCCTCCCGAAAGCGCTTCTTTAAAGCCATTAGCTAGGCTTAAGATTTTAATGATGCTCTCGCAGGAATAAGAGTTAAAGAACAAAAGAGAGAATCAAGAAGCAAATACGAAACACATTTAAGCCTAACATGCTTCCTATGCATAGGAATATTGTAATAGAATAATTCATTGAAGCACAAAGCAATAAGCATAGGAAGGCAAAACAAGTGCAGCTTCAAAACCTTCAACATAAAGAGAGGGGACTTGATATTATTGAAATATCTATAAGCATGTGTTCCCTTATCATAATAATTTCCAGTGGGATCATGAATAAACTCAACAATATAAGTATCACATAAAGCATTGTTACCATGATCCACATGCAAAAAGGTACTCTTACTCTCCACATAAGCATAATGTTTCTCATTGGTAATAGTGGGAGTAGGACTATCATAAACAACTTGAATACTATAGATTAATTGTGTATTAGGAAGATGGTGTTCAGCAAGGGAGTAATCCCCTCCATGATTATGACAAGTTTCATAAGGATAATTTATCCTTGTGTCATAGGTACCTTTACAATCACTATAGATAGGAGTTATAACATCATCATAATAGAGAAGAGTATTATCATTGCTAGCAACTATATTTGTAAACATGTTGTCTTTATTCTTACTAGCAAAAGAATTATCAATTACCACATCACTAATGGGTAAAGGACTTGCAATCCTATCATCCCCAAGCTTAGAGCTTTCCATATCATCATTTTCAGAGTTGGCACCAAAAAGATTTTCAAGATCATAAGTAGCATTAGCATCATATTCCCAATCACAATAAGTAACATGCATATCATAATCAAAATCATCTTCAATATTTCCTACGGACTTAACAGCAGGATAATAATGAATGCAATCAAGCTCACCATCCTCCATAAATTTATATCCGTTAGGATAAAAATTGATGCGAGGAATATGCTCAGGACAGGTTGATACCCATTCTTCTTCCTTCTTGATCCTCTTCCTCCTCCTCCTCCTCTTCTTTTTCTTCTTCTTCACCTTAGGAGGGAGTGGTTGGAGATGAAGTTTCTCCATATGTCCTGGTTTATCATCAGAAACAATAAGGGAAACTTGGGAGAAACTCTCCTTTTTATTAGTACAAATATAAGAGACATTTTTATACTTTGGTAAAGTTCCCTCCTTTCTAATCTTACTTATGTAATCATTTTCATGGCAATTAACAACATAATAGAGATGGCAATTTTTTAAAGTGTTGTTTATTCCTAAGGCATTAACATCTAGCCAAGAAGTCTTTTTGATAACTCTTCACACATCAAAAATAACATAAGTTCATCATAAAGATCAGGGGTGATCATGTTATCACACAACTGGTTAACAGTTATGTTTTGAAAGTTCATGCATTGAAAATTAAAGTGACCCTCTATACCACAAAGTTCACAAGTAAAAGGATAAAGGTCACACAATTCTCTAGCAATTTCATTTAAATCTTTGACCCAAGTGATTGTTCTTTCATGCTTATGTTGCTTACAATACTTCTCTTCTTCAATCTTAGGCTTTTCACAAGGTCTATCCACTCCACAAAAATTAACATGCTTATATAAAACTTCATTTTCAGGAATTGGATCATGCATGTTGCAACCATCATGAACAATTTTATTTTCTTTGAAAATCTCTTTAAAAGGTTCATGATGCTTGATCCAATCCTCCTTAGGCATATTAAGGTGTGAAGCAAAATATTTGAAGAAATCAACAAGGAGTTGAGAATTAAGCCCAATCTTAGCACTAAACTTATTAAAACTTGCAGTTTCAACAAAGGACTTAATGCAATCATACTCATAAATTATACCTGACTATTTACCTTTGTCGATCTCCCAATCTCCAGTGTTACGTTGAATTCTTTCAAGGAGTTCCCATTTAGCATCAATCTTTTCATTTGTGAAAGAACCCATAGAGGAAGCATCGAGCAAGTCTTTATCCTGTCGAGAGAGCCTTGCATAAAAATTAGTAATAATGATATCTTTGGGGAGCCCATGGTTAGGACATTTTAGCATTAACGTTTTCAGTCTCCTCCAAGCTTGATCTATGCTCTCTCCGTCATGAGGATAGAAATTATAAACATAATTAATATTCTCATGAACTTCATGAAGAGGATAAAACTTGGAGTAAAAGAGAGACTAGATCTCTTCCCAATCCCGTAGGTGAGAATCATCTAGTAGCCAATACCATTCCAATGCTTTTCCTTTCAGTGACAAGGCAAATAATTTCTTCATGACTTCACCTCTTGTCAAACCTGAAATCTTAAACAACTCACAAAGTTCTGTAAGTTTCAACAAATGAATACTAGGATTGACTGTTCCATGATAACAATCATTCCTAATTATTTCAATTATCGCAAGTGGTATTTGGAATGGGATACATTCTGTAGGTGGAGGAGACTTATCTACCACGGGTGTGGTAAATCGGCCTTCCCCAAGCAACAAGCTAAGAGTGCAGTTTTCCATAAACATAACTAGTGAAAATAAAAAACAAGAAACGAAAAGATTTAATTCAAAGATCTAAAGATATACCTTCAAACACTTACTTCCCCGGCAACGGCGCCAGAAATAGCTTGATGTCTACGCACGCTTCTATTCTTCTAGACTGTGTTGGGCCTCCAAGCGCAGAGGTTTGTAGGACAGCAGCAATTTCCCTCAAGTGGATGACCTAAGGTTTATCGAACTCAGGGAAGTAGAGGTTGAAGATGGTCTCTCTCAAGCAACCCTGCAATGAAGATACAAGAAGTCTCTTGTGTCCCCAACACACCTAATACAACTAGGAGTTGTATAGGTGCACTAGTTCGGTGAAGAGATGGTAAAATATGGGTGATAGGTGTAGCAGAGCAAGGTAATATAAATCTGTAATAAAAAGTGCAGCAAGCAAACAAGTAGTAAACGTGAGCGCAAACGGTATTGTAATGGTGGAAACAAGGCCTAGGCTTCATACTTTCACTAGTGGCAACTCCCAACAACATTAACATAGTCTAATCACATGATATTCCTCATAAAACATGCAATGGAGACGTACTCGGAGGTCATTCCTTTGTGGTCAAGAGAGGACGAGAATTGTGTAGGGCTACAAAAGCACACCTCAGAGTTCGTAGTTCTCATCTATGGATTTCCCAATGTCACCGCGGCCATCCAAAGAGAGTACCACAATCACCAAAACATATCTAAAGGATAGTCAAAGACAAGCACCAAGAGACTCTCAATCTTCAATCCACACACAAAAGAGGAAATCACTCATGAAAATATTCTTCTAACCCATGTCCAATAGACCGTTGTCACCATGGTCTCGGGGATTATACTAGATAAGATCAAGTGAGTACATCAATCCAATACACAGAAGAAGGGGAAACATCATGGGATCATCCTAGATTAACATAGCCTATGATCACAATCAAGATCACATCATGGAAGAGAGAGAAGACCACATAGCTACTGGTAGAAACCTCAGCCTCGGGGAGGAACTACTCCCACATCATGGAGGGAGGAAGCAACGTCGATGGAGATGAATCCGGAATTATGGTCCCCCGAAGCTTGTCGGCGATGGCGGCGGAGATCGGAATTTCTTCTGGAGAAAAGGGGTCTGGAATCACGGTTTTCGCGACGCGAGTAAAAATAAGGGCCAAGGGGGCAACCAGGGGGGCACCAGGAGTCTAGGCAGCCTCCCGGCGCGGCCGCGCCCACTGGCCGCCTAGGCACCAGGTGGGGCCCCTCTGGCCCCACTTCGGGCGTAAGGAAGCTTCTAGAACACTGATTTTTTATATATTTTTCCCGGAATTTTCTAAGCACTTTTAATAATGGGAAAACCTGAAATACAAAAACAGCAGAAAACAGAAACTGGCACTGGGGTGCACTGAGTTAATAGGTTAGTCCAAATATGATCAAAAGTGTATGAAAGTGTATCTAGAACATCGCAATATCACACAAAACATGCATAGAGCAAGCAGAAATTATAGATACGTTTTGGACGTATCATGTGGCTGGAGGGTGAAGCAAAAGCAAATCCAAATACACACCGCTCGAGCGAAGAAGACACCACTTCCCGGCGCAGGCCGCGGTATTGCTGACGTTTGAAGAGCTTTCGGGCAAACTACGACGCATGGGAGCCCATAAATCCTTATCCAACATGAAGGTAGTGCGTACAGGCCTTTGCGGCCTCTCAAGTCATCCACCGAACCATTTAGAATTTTAATATTATCTCGCAGACAACCGTTATCGATGTCTAACTAACAACACAACGGAAAACGAACAACGACAAGGTCCACCAGTAACGTCGGGGCCTGCCCTGTCGTCCCGTCAAAGCATGCGGTTACCAACAAGGTTTACTGTCTCCTTACCTTGTCTCGCGTGTGCTCTTGTTAGAGCTCAACTTTGCGTGGTTTGGTAACTCTTGCGAGATACGAGCAGGGGCCAAGCACGCCAGTAACGTCGGTCGTACCCTCCCTGTCGTTCCCGACGCAATACCGCTCGCGGGTACCGTTGGGTCGCCCGACTCTTACCTTTAAGGACACCAGTTGATTCAGGTTCCTACCATCAAGTGAAACCAGGAAGAATCACCCTCGATGGTACACTTGAAGAGGTTCAACCGAGACATCAGTGGAATGAACTAAATAGGTAAACCTCGTATCATCTTGGTGATGCTATGCTACCGAGCCGACGAGAGTGAAATACGAGCCCATCCACTCGTAAGTCAAACTCGAAGCGACTCGACAGAGTCTCGCCGTTGTAGGTTCCCTAGGGCATCTGCATTGATCCGTACCTGTTGCAGTTGTATATATTTTGTATCCGTGTTCACTCCCCTGATTGATCACGACCCTCTATTCTAAACCTAGCTAACAATGCGCAGGGCTCACTACTGAAAAATGCATAATTATAATAGGCAGCATAGGATAAAGGAAGGTACATCAAGGGGCGACAAAAACAGGGTATGCAATTGAATAGGAATGTAACGTAGCAGCAGCAGTAACAATGCCTAGTACAATGTACAGAAAAGATAGGCGATATCTGGGAAGAGAATGGCTCTGCTTGCCAGGAAGCTCGACGATAGGGGTAGGGTCGTCGACGAAGTAGTCGTACCCAACAACGGTGTAGTCGACGGTAGCAGCGGGGTCTACCGGAGATTAAAGGGGGGGGGGAGAAATAGTAAATATAAATCAATCATAGCAAACAGATGAATGGCATGATGTATGCAATGTTAACGGTGATCTAACGCAGTGCAAAGCACGTTGCTCGGAGCGGGAATTCATCCGGGGATGAAAAGCTGGCTCCGGGTGATTATCTACAGACGGCCCGGAGGGGGGATGTCGATGTTCGTTGTATTATAGGAGTGTGGTGGGTATATGGATAGCGTATTCATGTTTTTTATATTTTTCTGATCAATTTTCATGTATAAAGTTTTTGAAACTGACTTACGGTTTAAAAGATATTCAATTTTAAAGTTTAAATCATTTTAAATCATTTTCTGGATTTTTATTATTATTCAAATAAAGCATTATCCACAACAGTGGTGTTTGACCAGTGAACTGACATGTGGGTCCCACATGTCAGCCACTGGTTATTTATAAAATCATTTTGTTTAATTAAACAGCACCTGGCCCCACATGGCATACACTCACTCTATTTAAACATTTGATTTAATCTAAATTATCCAGTGGGGCCCATGTGTCATACTAACAGGTTTTATTAAGAATAATTATTAAACTAACCGGGGGTTAAGTGGGCTGGGCCCACCTATCATCTGACCAGGGGGTATTTTATTTTTGCTTCACCATTAAAGAGGCCCCACCTGTCATTGACAGTGAGGAGGGGGGTTAACTAACAGGGGATTAGGGGCTTAACCCCTCATCTAATCAGGGCCGGCCCCATAGTACAGTGGGTCAAACCCACAGCACGGGCACACCGGCGGCGAGCAACGCCATGGCCGGCAACCGTGTGCTCGCCACAGGCTGCCGAAGGGGGCGCCCCAGGGCTTGTTCGAACCAGCGAGGAGCGGCGCATCATCGGGTGGTGCTACCTAGGGCGGGGTTGGCCGGAGCGACGCCGGCAAGAAAACGCGCGGCGGCCCGTACGCGGGTGTTGTCGGAATCGTGGTTCGTGTGCTCCTCCGCGAGCGTGAACTAGCGGGCCGGGTCCAGTGGAACACCAGGAGCCCGTGGGTGTCACACGAGCGAGCTAAGGTGCACCGGGAGCGCGGTGCTCGCGGCCATGGCGGCGGCCGGAGCGCGCGTCGACGAGGACGGCGATAGAGACACCAAACGGAGCGCAAGGAGGGGGGACGGAGTAGAGCTCACTGGGGAGCTTGTAGCCGTGGTGAGGGAGCGCGAGGCGGACGGCGTTGGGCGAATCGGGCGGCGAGGTCGCGGAGGCCGTGGCCGGAGAGGATGAAGACGACGACGTGCTCGGGGCCCCTTCATTCAAATTGACCGCGAAGGGGGACGAGGACGTCCACGGCGGCTCGCCTGGACGTGCTGGCCAGGCCGGAGGTGGCCAGTGGCCGCGAGCACCACGGGGCGTGGCCACGGCTAGGGATGAAAATGGAGTGGAAACTTTCCGTTTTTCCGGGAAAAAAATGAAAGCGGAGAGGAAAAATGAAAGTGAAAATGGAAATTTGCAAAACGAAAGTGAAAACGGAATTTTTTATATGGAAACGGAAATGGAAATGGAACAGCGTTTTCCGGTGGAACAGGTGTGGAAAGGGAATATTCCGTTTCCGTTAATATGAAACTTTCCGTTTTACGTATAAGCATATGTGTGCTTCTAGCCCAACTATACAATGATCCTGTGGCCCATGTATGGCCCAGCTACCGCTATATTCCTCTTATCCCTAATCTGGCATAGTAGTACAACTAGTCTTCCACTCGTGCATAATTCTCTAAACCTAATCCTAATCGTGCACGCCGCCGCTGTAGCGGCGCTGCCTATGGGTCTCCAACGCCGCCGTACTCTGAAGCCGCCGTCCGACGCCACCGAAGCCCTCCACCGCATCACCTCTCTCTCCGGCGTCTCCGCCGTTGACGATAAGCCGTGGTCTTGCGCGCCTCCGACAACCTGCACGGGTGCACGCCCAGCGCCTCCGACAACCTGCACGGGTGCACGCCCAGCGCCTCCGACGATAAATCCATCAGTAAGTCTTTCTCCTCGTTGCATCCCTACTGTACATCCATCTGTAGTTCAGTACTAATATATCAAGTAGGGTATTCATCGTTAGTTCATTACTAGTCAGGGGCGAATCTATGATTTCTTTTTTGGTTGTACTAAATACTGGGGAACCTGCTTAACTACATTGACACACTGTTAATTTTCTCATATTCGAAAGCGCACTAGTGGACTAGTGGTACAATTGGATGTACCTTGTTTTTATACATATAATTATTTATTTATGTTGTTACAGGTACAGACGTACAGTCCTAGAGGATTTTCACTGTCGATCTGCAATGGATGATTTTCTAACAGCAAGTAGCAGTGCAAGTGTAAGTGCAACATCTCCGGTTGTGCTTGAATCATCGTCGGAGCAGGCTCCCAATGCTGCTAATACAAGTGCATCAACAACTCCAAGTTTGGATAGGAGCAATGAATATGAAGGTGCAACCCCTGACGTGAAGAGATGTAAGAAGCTCACTTCTGAAGTTTGGGACCATTTCACCAAGTATGAGATAACAAAGACAGAGGCAGATGGTAATAAGGTTGTAGAGAAATGGTCCAGTTGCAATAGCAAAGGTTGCACCTACAAGGGCCCTCGTAGTAATGCTCGAGGCAATCGAGGCACGTCAGTTTTCAATACTCATTTACAGAATAAGCATAAGATCATGGTTGGGCAGCAAAAACTTGTACTGAATAAAGTTGAAGGCAATGAGTCGATGGCAGCACCTGCAACCTTTAAGTACGATGAGGCTATCAGTATGAAGAAGTTTTTTCTTGCAATTATAATGCATGAGTATCCCTTCAATATTGTTGATCATGAGTACTTGGTGGATTTTATCCGTTCTCTGCGTCCTACTTTTCCAATTAGAAGTCGCCCTACTGTGAAGAAAGACATAATCAACATATTTTTGGAGGAAAAAAGGAAAGTGTATGAGTACTTCAAAACAGTGCAGTGCAGATTTAGTGCCACTATGGACATGTGGACATCTGGACAAACCAAAGGTTACATGTGCATCACCGTTCACTGGATAGATGAAAATTGGTGCATGCAAAAGAGGATTATCAAGTTCATGCACGTACAAGGAAATCATTCAGGAAAAAATATTGGCTTATATTTTTATGATTGCATAGTGGATTGGAATCTGGATAGGAAATTGCTTTCACTCAGTTTGGATAATGCTTCTGCCAATGATAAGTGTGTTGAGGGGCTAATAAGCAAATTCATTAAGAATAATCTTATTTGTGATGGCATGTTTTTTCATGTAAGATGTTTCAATCACATTCTAAACCTGGTCTCTCAAGATGGTTTGAAGACAATTGTAGCAGCTATTGCAAACATTAGAAATACAGTATCAATTGTGAGGACTTCTCCACAGCAGAAAGAAGAGTTTAAGAAGTGTGAATCAGAATGTGACCTGAATCCAAATGCTGAACTGATCTTGGATGTTCCTACAAGGTGGAATTCGACATATGATATGCTGAAGAAGGCACTTTACTTTAGAGATGCTTTTGATAGGCTTTTTCTTCGGCATAAAAAGAAGTATAAGAAGTGTGCTCCAACTTCGAATAATTGGAATATGGCCTCAAAGATATGTGATTGCTTGAAGATTTTCAAGGATGCTACTGTTCTCTTCTCTGGAAGTACGTATCCGACAACAAACAATTTTTTTATCACTTTTTGCAAGTTTAAGATTGCAATTGACGAGTGGTGTGGAAGCTCTAATAAAGTAATCAAGACTATGGCACGTTCCATGAAACTTAAATATGATAAGTATTGGGAAAAGTCCAACATGGCACTTTCTGTGGCAGTCTTCTTTGATCCTAGATATAAGAGAAGTGTGGTAGAATACTATGCACCAATCATTTATCCCACCACCCATACCCAAGAGATTGAGAAGTTTAGTAATGTTATTACCCAATTGTTTGAAGCTTATGTCTCTACATCAAAGAAGACAACTAGTACCAGTAGTGATACTAATGTATGTCAAATGCCTCCTGAAGATCTTGATCTAGATGATGGTTTAGACTCGTTCTTGAGTAGTAGAAGTCAAAAATCAGACCGTGTTCTCAAAACTGAGCTGGAAGTATACATGGAGCAAGAGTTACAATCTAGAAAAGATGCGAATTTTGATATCCTATCATGGTGGAAGGTCAATCAAGTTGAGTTTCCTGTTCTCTCATGGCTTGCACGAGATATCTTATCTATTCAAGTGTCGACGGTTGCCTCAGATTCGGCATTTAGTGCTGGTGGGAGGGTTGTTGATCCATTTCGTGGTCGTCTTGATCTTGAGACTGTCCAAGCTTTAATTTGTAATAAAAATTGGATTGGATCAGCAAAAGGTAACCTTTTAATTTACTTCAGTTTCATGTGCACCATGTGACATTGTGACATAATAAGACTGGGCATTATCATTCATCATTCAGGAGGTGACATTGCATCTGTTGTCAAAGACATGGACATGCCAAGCTTGGAGCAACGGTTTGCTACTTTGGTGCACATGGTTTGCATCTTATCCAATTTGTGTCTTGAATGTATTATTGTAAATACTCATAATAGAGAACTTGAAATATATTATATACCTGCCTATGTAGTTGGAGGAGCCACAAGAGGGTGATAGTGAAGACGACCTGGAGGACTTAATGGATGATGGAATGGACGATTAAATGCTTCTGTCCTCGAATGGAACCATTAGTTACCTTTCTTTTTATATTTAAAGTTTCCAGTACATGCATGGTGAACATTTTGCTTGTTGTCCTGAAGTGTTTACTACTATTTGAGTTATCTATTATGTAAACTGGGAAGTGAGGATTATGTTCTAGTCTACTACAGTATGTCACTCGTATGAAAACTATGGTGAGTTGATCTGCCATGTTTGGATTTTTATGCCTTTAAGTTTTTGTATTACCAAAGTTGGGTAAATTGTGCACAAATGAACTATCTTATTATGTATCCATGATACATCTTAATATTTTATATTCTTATCAACTGAACATCTTTGTTGGCTTCAATGTGTTTTTTTCTATGGTTCAAGGGGTCTTTAGTTTCGATGAACATTCGCTTTCGTCTCCGTGTCCGTACCACAGTTGCTTCGTTTTCGTTTCCGCTACTATTTGTTTCTGTATTTGTTTCCGGTGTTTCTGTATTCGTTTCCGCTTTCGGAAAAAAAATATGAAAACAAATGTGGTAGCACCTAGTTCCGTCTGTTTCCACTCCGTTTTCATCCCTAGCCACGGCCGCGCTTGGGATCGTGCGGGAAGGGAGGGAAGAGCACGCGGGGGGAATGGAGATGGCACTAGGGTTTCCAGGGGCGCGGGGGGTCGCCTTCTTATCCCGTCGGCGACTCGCCGGATGGCCGCCAGGGCACGCCGGACGGCTGCGGGATGGCCTCCACGCAACAAGAGGTAGAAGACAACGGGGAGGGGAGTGGGCTGGGAGGTTGGGCTGGGCTCGGCCCATTGGGTGGGCCTGGATTCCTGTTTTTCTTTTATGTCTTGTTTTTCTTCTTTGTTTATTTTTGGTTTGCTATCAAATGATTTTTGTAAATTATGAGACTTGCTCCATTATTTGTATTGCCCTATGTAGCGAAGCTACAAAAAGTTTGGTGATTAAATAAATTCATTTGAATATTGTTGTTTATTTTAAAAAGGCTTTTTGTGTTGTTTTGCTACTGTTATTAATTGTTTGCAATATTTAGATATTGCAATAAATGTCCATTGCAGGTTTATCATGGTCCACTGGTTTTTAGGGATTTTACAAAAGTGGTTTCACAATTTTTGGACAATGTTTTATTTCCACTTAATTTTTTAGCAATTCAATTTGGTTGCAAAAGACAAGGGCATGATCAAAGGTGATTAGTGACTTGCTAATCATAGAGATTTATCATTAACAAAAGTTTTACTGTTGCCTGACACTGAGGGTGTTACAAACTCCAAGAGGGAGTGTTATGCATGATTGTGGGTTCATGCCCCCCGATGACTAGCTTGAGTGACAGAAACATGAGTCTAGGGGATGTGTTATTGCCACAAGGGGGAAAACAATGGTGCTTGTACTTGCGGGTGCAAGGATTGTTTACTTTATGCAAAGTTCTTTTAATGCAGTTGTCTGTTGATTTGGGTTTACACTTTGGGTGGGGCTCGCAACTTAGTACTAGCGAGATGTTCTGGATAGATATCTCAAGGTGGGTATTAGTGAGTAGATACAGATGGATTTCGGTCTACTTGTCTTGGCATACTGCCCATGCTTTTGATCCTCTTCCTTTCTTTTGTAGTATGGTTAGCATTGTGGTGCATTTTATTCCTGTCAATTGCCCAGCTGTAATTTGTTCACATTGCATAGTTGTTTATCGTCTTTTGGGAGAGAGACATCACTAGTGAACTTCATGGGACCCCGGTCCATATTTCCACCACTGATTACACCCTCAATTTACTTACTATTTTTACTTTCTAGTTGCAATTATCGCTATCATTATCTCTTGCGTTTGATCCTTTGTAAATGGCAAGGCCGGAGAGATTGACAACCTCTCTGTACTCGTTGGGAGCAAAGTTATTTGTATCTATGTGCAGGTTCAGGTAAAGTAAGCAACCCTTGGTTGTAAATGACGCCATTGTTCACTTTACCACCTACTTGTCGTCGTCGGAGTCCTACTTGAGACAAAACCTTGGTATCTTTGCCAAGGGAAATTTTCCGCTATGATACATCTCAACCTTCCACTTGGGATAACCAACGAGGGGCGAGAGTTATCACTTCCTTGCTAGCATCAGTATCCCAACAGTTTGGTTATCCTTGTGCATTCTCAACCCATGGTACGTGAGGGTACTCTATGTATTCCAACCCCTCCAGAGGTTAGCAGTTCATCTAGTAGCTAGAGTTCTCAACTAACTTTTTGTAGTTTTCGAAAAACACGGATTGCCCAAAATACGACACCTATCACTAATGGGCTCAAGCTCTTGGCACCAAAATTCCAAACATTTCTCAAATAAATACCTCAAAAATATTCCAAGTTACTACTACACTTATAATAGCAACCTCAATTACCTACTCATGCAAGACACAGAACTCAGTGCAACAGACCAACTCTCTAAACAAGATAAGCATGAAAACTCAAGAGAGTTCCAAAATTAACAACCTAAATAAAATCTCTTAGAAAGAATAAGCATGAAAACTAAGAGCTAATCATGACAACAGCTACGAAAAGATAAAGACCACATACAAAAAGATAAGCACGCAAACCTATGTTGTGTTCTAGGATGAAGTGGAGTGTGTTTCTCTCCTAAACAATGAAGGCTAGGGTCCAACTTGTTATGAACAACAAACAAAAGAAAACAAACTAATAAGTAAAGAGTGAGACGCTCCAAGCATAGCACATAACACATGAAGTGATAAAAATATAGCATGGAGAAGGACGAACTGATGATTGTTGATGGAGAAGGGGATGCACGGGGGCATCCCCAAGCTTAGATGCTTGAGTCTCCTTCAATATTTCTTGCGGGTGCATAGGGGCATCACCAAGCTTAAGCTTTTGACACTCCCAGATCTTCTTTCATCATCTTCCTTCGCATACTTGAAAACTCCCTTCATACGAAACTCATCATAAGCTGATTAGAGTGGTTAGTACCCTTAAATAAATATATTTTCTCCACTGGAAATAAATATTTTCATGAAGAGCTACTGCTTCTCAAGATTGCCAAAAAGTTTTTGCAAAGAAAAAGCATGCTTAAGATTTGCAAAACGGAGAAAACGCAAAAGGTGGCAGAATGTGTGAAAAACAGACCAGCGGGTAGTAAATAATTTTTTCGGGGTACTTCTGCGACTCAAATAAAAAAATCAGAGAAGACACTAGAAAGTTATTTGTATAGAGCATACTTTAAAAAAACATTCAGATCAAAAATATTATCTGGTGATTTATGATGATTTTTTCCGTCAATCAGACATAATCTGTTTCTGGACAGCATGTCACAACTTTTGAACTTTCTTGCAATCAGAGGCTAAAACTTGGCACAAAGCTTGAAAATAAAGATACAATGATGTTGCTACAGTAGTCACAAGCATCAAGACCACTAAAACTGAAAGTAAAAACATTTTGGGTTGCCTCCCAATAAGCGCTTTCTTTTATGCCTTTTAGCTAGGCATGATGCAAAAAGATCAAGTTTTATCAACTCCAAAGAAGAACTTACCCGTGTAATGGACTCATAAGGTAACTTAATCTTTTTTCGAGGGAAGTGTTCCATTCCCTTTTTGAGGGGGAATTGGAATCTATTGGTCCCTTTTTTCATGTTAATGATAGCACCAACGGTGCGGAGAAAAGGACGTCCCAAAATAATTGGGCATGAGGGATCACACTCAATGTCTATAACAAGAAAATCATCGGGAACATAATTATCATTGACAACAATAAGAACATCATCAATCCTTCCCAAAGGTTTCTTTACGGAAGAATCAACAAGACGAACACCATAAGAACATGGATCAAAAGGTTTCAATTCAAGCATATCAACATTCTTTTGGGTAAAACGGAGGCACTAGCTCCAACATCACATAAAGCAAAGCAAGAGAAATTATTCAATTTAATTTTGACCATAGGATCCCAACCATCTTCTAGTTTTCTAGGAATAGAAACCTCTAACTTGAGTTTCTCCTCCCTAGCTTTGGTAAGAGCATTGGTAATATGCTCGGTGAAGGCAATGTTAAGTGAACAAGTGTGGGGGTCTTTAGCCATTCTTTGCAGAAAAGTGATAACTTCAGAGAGACTACAATTGTCAAAATCAAGATCACTACCATTAATTAAAGTGGTGGTGATGTCATCTAAGCTCATTCTTTTGGTAGTCTCTAAATTCATGGGACCTTCTTGTCCTAAAGGTGAGGTATTAGCATCACCATTGATAGGTCCATTAGGACTAGGGATGTGATGGGTGCTAAAGGTTTTGAGGTCCTCAACAACTTGTATAGTAGCAATAGTAGTGTGTGTAGGAAGGCTCTTAATCCTATCTTGCTCTTCTTTTTATCTAGCCCATCTATCCTCAAGTTTGGCTAGCATTCTAATGTTCTCATTAATTTGCACTTGTATTGCATTCATGTTGATGAGGATTCATCCATATAATGCTGCATTAAGTTTTGCCATGCCACATCCTTGTTGAAATTATCTTTTGATAAGTAAGTTGTTTGCGAAAGCTTATGCCAAGCAAGCATTTTCCTTTGTGTTAACATTTGCACTTCATGACTAATAACATGTTCTTTCAAAACCTTCAAATTGTTTTATTATAAAGATAAAGAGCAAAAGTAAAAGTTATTAGTTGTCCTGTGACCAAGGATATGTTTGCCATAATCTGATGAGTTTTCTCAGCCCTACTTTTGATTATAATTGTTATTACTCTCTCATAAGGGCCTTATGAGTTGAGGTTGCTGTTGAGGATGCTTGAGTTTAGTGAAGAAATCATGATGCTTCTTGTCCGTATTATATTTATCGACACTTCACTCTCTAAACTTGTGGAATCGAGCTCAGTATTCGCTTGGGGACAAGCGAGGTCTAAGCTTGGGGGAGTTGATACGTCCAAAATGCATCACTATTTTATATAGTAATTCATCCCTATTCATTGATATATTTCATGTTATGATGTTGTTCTTATGTTGTTTTGGCTTGTTTTACACAGTTTGCAAACTCTCCAATGCCGAAGCACTAGCCGCAGGATTCAGTGGTAAAAAGTGGACGTTGAGTTGCTGAAACACAAGACCTCCAAATTACCTGAAAATCGACGGGGGGCATTTTCCAGAAGATTAACGGAGGCACGCAGAACGAGAGCCAGAGGGGGGCCACCAGGTGCCCAAGCGCCCTGGTGGCGCGGCCCCCTTGTTGGCCACGCCGGGTGGCCACTTGGACACCCGGGGCCACCCCCGGCTCCCCCCTTTGGCCTATTTATTCTCCGTCATCCAAAAACCCTAAAACAAGAGGAGTTTCGTGAGTTCCGCCGCCGCTCCGTGGAGGAAACCTACACAGAAGAAAAGACATCTCCGGCGGGAAGATTCCGCCGGGGAGAACACCTCCCAGAAGGGGGATCACCGCCATCGTCATCACCAGGGTCACAGGCATCATCGAGATCATCATCAACATCATCCCCAACATCAGCACCATCTCCATCTTCATCCCATCTCACCTCACAAGTTTAACTTGTGTTGTAATCCGTACTATCTATCCTCTCTACTCTATCAGTGTTGATTACTACCGTGTGATGAATGCTATTGAGTTTTGTTGGAGAAATATCATTGTGTCAAGATTGTTTATCACCTATTTATCCCCTCTGATCATGATCTCTTTTATGTCTTGTGAGTAGTTACTTTTAGTTCTTGACGACATGGGAGAAGTCTAGTTGCTAGTAGTCATATGATGTTGAAGTAATATGTGTTGTTTAATATTTAAGTTGTGTTGTTATTTTCCTAGTGGTGTTGTGTGAGTAGAAAAATCAGCACTTCGCCTTATTAAGGACCTAGGGGAATGAATTGTGTATAAAAATGCTTACGGTGGGTTGTCGGAGTGACAGAAACTTGAACCCCAGTTTGCTCGCTTTTGCACAAGGGAACAATGGATCATCGATCATATTGCTATGATTAGGCTTTTGCCTTAATTACTATCTTGTATTTGCGGATTCTTGCAAGATGTTTAATCATAAGAGTGAACTTATCTTAGTCTAGAAGGTGTACTATCATAGATCCACCCACTCAACACTTATCAACACCGCTCATAGTATCGATACGGAATATGGCGAAAGGACGTGAATATTTCTCCCGTGTGTCCTCAAGAACACTTTAGCCTTTATAAGTTTAGTTGTTAGGCTTATCCTTTTCTCAAAAGGATCGGGCCACTTGTTACTCCTCAGTACCTTTTACTTTGCTTGCTTTTACCTTCTTGTTGCTTATACCGAAAAACCCCTAAAAAGTTATCTTTCAGTGCCTGCAGTTATTTCTTTGCCAAAGTCGCTTACCAATACCTTCTGCTCCTCGTTGGGTTCGACACTCTTATTTATCGAAAACATCGATCCCCTACAGTTGAGGGTCATCAAGTACTATTTTCTCGCGCTATTGCCGGGGAGCGTAGCGCTATTAGTAAGTGAAGCTGGTAAGGAAGCTTTTATATTTTTATTTTGCCATTGCTGCTTTTTTCCTTATGGACACCTCTACTCTTGGTTCGTTGCTTATGGGGAAACGCCCCACAACTGTGGTGGTCACTCCTACCCCTACTGAAATTGTGCCTTATAAAATACCAACTAGTATTATTGATTATGTCTTGGCTGACCGTTATGCAGGAAACAAACATCCAAGTGAACACCTGCTATATTCATCACAACTATGTTCATTATTCAAGCCTGCAGGTGTGTCAAGGGATTTTGTTATGAAGAAATTATTCTCCGTATTGTTTATAGATAAGGCTTCAGACTGGTATAATCTCCTCCATAACTCACACTTGCTTAATTGGCAAGAGCTTATGTCTCTCTTTTATACAAAGTTTTATCCTCTTCATAAAATTCATCGGGACAAGAACTACATCTATAACTTTTGGTCTCGTGACGGAGAGAGAATCGCTCGAGCTTGGGGAGACTGAAGTCCCTAATGTTCAAATGTCGCATTCATGAACTCCCCAAAGATATTATACTTACAAATTTTTATGACAGCCTTTCTCGTCAGGATAAGAAGATGTTGGATGCCTCCTCTAGCGGGATATTTCAAACAAGAAGCATTGAAGAAATATGGTATCTCATTAAAAGGATCCAGAAGAACACTGAATACTGGGAAATCGACAAAGGTATTGAACCCGCTATAAATTATGAGCATGGTTATATTGAGAGTTATGTGAAAACTTATTACTTTAATACCTTTTTCTCTAAGATTGGTATTGATTCCGAGCTTATGATTGATTTTTGTAAGAACTTCGCCTCTCACGTTGACTCTTCTAAATAAGAGAAGGATCAGTATCATAAACCCTTTAAAGAATTACCTGTTGATATTAATGTTGTTTACCCTATTCTGCCTGCAGTTTTATATGAAAATCCCCCTTTTCCCACCAGGATGAGGGATCACTCTTTTGTGACAGGCATAATAAATAAAAGTGAGAGAAGAACTGACGAACCTAAGGACCCGATCAAGGTTGATCCTCAAGTTGCGATGGTGAAAGATTTTGTTACTAGTGATGTTTTAGATTCCAATATAAATTTTTGTGTTGTTTCAACTAACATTGTTACTGCCAAGAATAAAAGCCAAATTTCAGGTACACCAGTTGTATCTATTAAAATAGGAGATCACAATTATTACGGGCTATGCGATTTGGGATCAAGTGCTAGTGATATTCCCTATTCACTCTATCAGGAGATCATGGGTGAGATTTCACCCTGTGAACTTGAAGAGATTGATGTTACTATTTATCTAGAGAGTAAAGAAACTATCTCTCCCATTGGGATTGTGAGAGATGTTGAAGTCCTATATGGAAAGGTAAAGTATCCTACCGACTTTCTATTACTTGGTTTAGTGCAAGGATCGAAGCCACTCCTTAGCTCTTCCACTCAAGGAGAAAGGAAAAAGCTTAAGTTTAACAATGTCACCATCTACTTCTTTGTACTTTTGCATATCACAAAGCTCAACAAAATTATTTAAGTGCAAAGCAGCAACATCTCCAGCATCGGAGAATTGTTCTTTCATAACAAGATTCAACAAAGCAGGTTTGATTTCATATGAAGGTGCTGAAGTGGTAGGTGGAGCAATAGGAGTGCTAATAAAGTCATTGTTGTTGTGACTAGTGAAGCCACACAACTTGGTGTTTCAGTGGAACCCGTAGTAACAGCAGCAAGCAAGAGCAAAGTAATTAATTTTTGTGTGGTTTTTGGTATAAGACTCTAAAACAAAAATTAGAAAGTAAACTAACAGGACTAAAAAGCAAAGGTAAAAGATAGTGTGCAACTC
This sequence comes from Bromus sterilis, assembly GCA_950022295.1. NCBI lineage: Eukaryota > Viridiplantae > Streptophyta > Magnoliopsida > Poales > Poaceae > Bromus > Bromus sterilis. The sequence goes on along the minus strand of OX465598.1, from coordinate 213,248,104 downwards.
CCCTATCTTGAACATTGGAGTCCCCGACAACGGCGCCAGAAATTCGCTTGATGGCACTGAAGTAGTACTCCTCGTTGGTTACCCCAAGTGGAAGGTTGAGATGTAGCCTAGCAGAAAATTTCCCTCGATGAAGATACCAAGGTTATCGTACCAGGAGGACCCCGAATGATTCAAGTAAGTGATCAAACGAGCAAGGCGTCGTTTGAGATAAGTTACTCACTTGACCTGGACCCGCACACAAAATAAAATTACTTTCCTCCCAACGAGTCAGAGAGGTTGTCAATCTCTTCGTACTTGTTGTTTAGAAAGGATCAATCACACGGTGGAAATATTCATGGTGATTGCAACTGAAAGGAAATAAAGCAGTAACGAGTTTAAGTGTAAACAATGGTGGAAATATGGACCGGGGTCCCATGATGTTCACTAGTGATGTATCTCTCCCAAAATAGGATAAACAACTAAGCTGGGTCAACAAATTACAGTTGGGAAATTGACAGAATTATAAACGCACTGCAATGCTAATTATGCCACAAGAAAGTTAGAGGCCCAAAAGTATGGGCAGTACGCCAAGACAAGTAGACCTTTATCCATCAGCATCTACTCACTAATCATCCACCTTAAGATATCTATTCAAAACATCTCATCGGTATTAAGTTGTGAGCCCCACCCAAAGTGTAAACCCAAAGTAACAGATAATTGCATTAGCAAACTTTGCGTAAGGTAAACAATCCTTGCAACCGCGATTACATGCACCGTTGTTTTCTCCCTGGTGGCAACAACACATCCCCTGGTCTCATGTTTCTGTCATTCGAGATAGACATCGGGGCGCATGAACCCACAATCAAGCATAAACGCTCCCTCTTGGAGTTACTATCTACTACTTGGCCAAGCAATAAAAAGCAATGGAGAACATGCAAGGATTACTCAAGAACAGGGGATAAAAAGCCCCCTTTTCCCACCAGGATGAGGGAGCACTCTTTTGTGACAGGCATAATAAATAAAAGTGAGAGAAGAATTGACGAACCTGAGGACCTGATCAAGGTCGATCCTCAAGTTGTGGTGGTTAAAGATTTGGTTACTAGTGATGTTTTAGATTCCAATATAAAATTTTGTGCTGTTTCAACTAACATTGTTACTTGCAAGAATAAAAGCCCAATTTCAGGTACACCAGTTGTATCTGTTAAAATAGGAGATCACAGTTATTACGGGCTATGCGTTTTGGGATCAAGTGCTAGCGCTATTCCCTATTCACTCTATCATAAGATCATGGGTGAGATTTCACCCTGTGAACTTGAAGAGATTGATGTTACTATTTATCTAGAGAGCAAAGAAACTATCTCTCCCATTGGGATTGTGAGAGATGTTGAAGTCCTATGTGCAAAGGTAAAGTATCCTATCGACTTTCTAGTACTTGGTTCAGTGCAAGATAGTTTTTGCCCTATTATCTTAGGTTGGCCTTTCCTCAGCACTTGTGGAGCTATAATAGACTGCAAAAAAAGGTAAAGTTTCTGTAGAATTCAATAGTGAGCCATATGAATTTAATTTTCTAAGTTCTCTAAGCAACCTCGTGGTACTAATTTACCTAGTGATGATAAAATTATTTAAGATATTGCTTCCATTTCTATTCCTCCTAATGATCCTTTGTAGCAATATATGGAAAACCACGAGAATAATATGCATATGCAAGAAATAAATGAGGTGGACAAAATATTCACAAGACAAACTGCTATCCTGAAGCACAACCTTTCGGTTGAACCTTTAGGGATCCTATCACAACCAAAAGAAGACCCGGTGTTTGACCACAAACCACTTCCCGGTACGCTCAAGTACGCTTATTTAGATGAAAAGAAAATATATCATGTTATTATCAATGCTAACCTTTCAGGATTTGAAGAACAACGATTATTGGAGACGCTTCGCAGACACTGTGGTGCCCTTGGCTATACCCTTGATGACCTTAAGGGGATTAGTCCATCGATTTGCCAACACACTATCAATCTCGAACCCGATGCTAAGCCAGTTGTTGATCATCAACGACGGCTGAACCCAAGGATGAAGGACGTGGTTAGGACTGAAATTCTCAAGCTTCTAGCCACAGGTATCATCTATCCTATAGCTGATAGTAGGTGGGTAAGTCCAGTTCATTGTGTTCTTAAGAAAGGAGGTATGACTGTTGTTCCTAATGATAAAAACGAACTAATACCTCAAAGAGTTGTTATTGGATTAGAATGTGTATTGATTACAGGAAGTTGAACAAGGCAACCATGAAGTACCACTAACCGCTTGTAAGGCCCGATATGAGGTACTGTTCCAGATCTAGGTGTTTCCACCCAGATCCGGGGACGAAGCACATATCGGTCCCACCGCGACATATGACATAGCCATATGCCCCGGATTTCCAACATGATATCACAACATTACAGATACAAGGATACAACATCTCATACAATCGGCATACAACTGCCTTAAATACAATACAATAGCGGAAGATACATGTCTGAGTATAGACTACAGTCAAATGCCTAGTGGCAAAGAGAAAACATCGATCCCCATAACCACACGGGTCCAGGCCCTCCGCCGGGATCCGCCTAACTAGTCGTCGTCGAGTCTCCGCGTGAAACGTTGGTCACCATACCTGTTGTCGATCAAGAACCCTGAAAAGAGTTTGGGGGTAGTATCATGAGTACAGAGGTACTCAGCATCCAACTATAGTGGTCATCTGACCCAGCAAGGACTTCATCACTCTTCATTCTAGGACAACTAGTAGTTTACGGTAAGGAAGGGGTAAGTGGTGAGGTTGCTGCCGCACTAGCATTTATGAAGTGGCTAACGATCTAGAGAGTAAGGTAAGAAGCCAAGCATTCGATGAGGAATCACCTCCAAAAAGTCTTGCTATCAACTACTTACGCAAACATAACGCCTATCCTATCCTTGTCCTCCTCTTCGCATCCCGACGAAGAAGAAGCAGTCAAGGCACACACACACGTTGATCAAGTTGTATTAAAATTATCTCAGCTATTGTTGTCTATGAACAAGGAGTAGGTCTCAAGTCGTCCAGAACCGTGGACACGGCTTCTCGAAAAGATTTAACCCTGCAGGGGTGTACCAACTGCCCATTACAAGGCTCCGCACGCACGCCCATCTCTATCAGTTGCTACCCATGATAGGCAACCATTTTATGATTTAGTCCCAAGAGATCCGGAACGACAAGTCCCTCTAACTAACAACGCACAAATCCGGGTGGCCCCCGGTGAGTCGACATCCAACTCAAAAGCCGGTCGCGCTCTCGAGTCGGCCTCTACCGTCTCGACGAGGTCGGGTTAGCTACCCAAACAGATGTGGGCAGCCCCCTAGCTTCCAGGTGTGGACCAACAAAGGAACTAAGTCTCCGCTGGCCCGAGTTGTTTGAAAACTTGCGAGGTCGACACTCGCACACACACGTTTGCAAAAGGTAAAACCAGCTTGGGCCACTACTAGAAATGTTTGAAGCTAGATAGGTAAGAAAAGGGGACCCCATAAAATCCCACACGCGGTTAGGCACGCTCAGTCTTAAAACCAATACCCGGAACTCGGGTCCTAGGTGACTCGAATGGAACAAAGCGTCGGGGCGGGATAGCCTAGACCTTTCATCCTTCGTCGAATATAGTCAACATTTATAATAATCATATCATCAACAACAATATAATAATGTGATATCCCAAACCAAAGAGTAACAGGGTAACATCGTAGCATCCTAAGCATGCATACTAAGCAGGGGCTGAACAACGAGCAATAGTAACATAGCAGTACAAGGTTTGCTGGGAGGGGACATGGTTGTATCGGTTTGAAAGAGGTTGTAAACATGTGGTAGGATCAAACATCGAGCCTAACCTAGACTAGCATGCAAACCGCTGGTTGAAATAGAATGGATCATAAGTAATGTATAGTCCTTGCCTGTTGATAAGTCGGGTTCCGAAGGTGTAGTCGATCGCACGCTCGCATCGTCTCCGAGAGGTACCCGCGGAAGCACACAAGAAGGAAACACTGGAAAGCAATCAACGGTGCACCACTATTACTACGGAGCAATACAAGATCAAGAAGACAACACACGACACGGCAACGCGATATGGATCTATCGTCGAGAACGGTTACTAACAATTTAAGTGGGGTATCGGTCACACACGACGAATACCGCACGTTTACGGTGGTTCAAGTTGCTTAGCTACAGGTGATCAACCAACGGTTATTAACATGGCAAGGAACGGAAGCATGGCATAGCACACAAACATGTCAAGAGGTTAAGCACAAAGTAAACTATCTATGCTAGTCAATTTAAGTGAGGCACAACCTAAACATGGCATAACACTAAGTGTCGCACGATGATTAAAACATTTGGTACTGTTCTGTCCTAAACCATATTTTAGGTTGGTTAACAACAGAAAACAATAGCATAAACACAAAGTACACGAAAAACTAATCAAGTTACATATAAAGAACACTCCAAACGGAGTTACGGTTAAAAAGATATAAGCAAAACAAGTTATGCACACATGCTGTATAAACAGGGGTAAAATCTATATGCAAAAGTACAGCAACATGACATAGCAATACATGGGATGAAAGTAGACGTGGTGCTTAACAATATGCAATTTGAATCACTCAATTCCGATAAACGGTCGCGACACACTCGTCGACCGAAGTTGCAACAAAATAACAGTTTCAACAACATCAGCACATTAACATCCGGATCACCACTTTGGAGCAAGATTTAATATAGCTAGAGCACCCAAACATGGCAAGTTAAAGCATGGAAATGAATTACACATGATGCTTAACACATAGTAGAAAGAATCAATGCAATAGGCCTAATGGATTTGTTACAATCATCATGCAAAGTTGCAACAAAATAATAACAGCAGCACTTAACAGGAAAAGTAGCAGTTTAACGGCCTGATGCCCACTTTAGCACACAATTACACAATCAAGATGAGCTCAAATGCAAAAACTTTCTACATACGAATGCTAGAGCACGCAAAACTGAGCAACTTTCGTTTTGGGGGCACGTTCATCGAAGCTACGGATTGCTTGCTATCGTCAACGCGGAATCGAATCAGCAGCACAAATCACAGGGACTTAGCAAAAATTACAGGTTCTCAGGAAAAAAAAGGTCTCGGGCTGAACCTTCTGTGGGCTCGGCCCAACAGTGGGTTTGGGGTGGCCTGGCAGGCCGGCTGGATCTGGGCCTCGGGCCTAGCCAGATCTGGGCCGTTGGATCGGCTGATCCAACGGTCCAGGTCGCAAGGAGTTAGGTTTTGTGGGAAATTGGGAAAAAATGCGAAATTGGGGGCATTGTTAGGGGGGTGGCTGCAAAATTATGGCTAGGGAAACCCTAAAAAATGGGTGGGAGTGTGGTGGTCTTTATATAGCCCCGGTGGCTGACAGTTTGCAAAAACATCACCGGGTTTTCTCTCGCGCACGCGGTGCTCACGTTTCTGACCGCCGGGGGTCCGCGGTACCTCCGATTCGGGTAAAACTTCGAACTGCACGATCAGCGCATCGAGCCGAAGGCGTTCACCTCGCGCTGGAACCGTTCCAAAAACACTTTCCGGCGCGCTATAAAAATATCCCGTTTAATTATTAAACGAGGTTTTTCGTTCCGTTGGCTGCGGCTGGTCTCGTGCGGTTTTCGCGACGGTGATCGGGCGAAACCCGGTGTCGCAAAGGTCGGGTGTCAGGGTGGCAAAGGTCGGTCTCCGTCCGATACGAGATAAGAGGGGGGGAAATAATCGCCGATCAATAAATCGGGGATGCAAACACCGCAAACAAATCAGACAATCAAACAATTCACACCGAAAACAAAAATTTTGATTTTTGTGAAAACTGGGTTGTTACACCGCTGCCCTTCATCGATCAGATGCTTGAGAGATTGTCCAAAAACACCCACTTTTTCTATCTTGACGGGTACTCTGGCTTCTCTCAAATTCATGTTAACACTGCTGATCAAGAGAAGACCACTTTCACGTGTCCTTACGATACTTATGCTTATAGGTGTATGCCATTTGGTTTATGTAATGCACCTGCGACCTTTCAGAGATGCATGTCTGCTATTTTTCATGGTTTCTGTGAGGAGATTGTGGAAGTCTTCATGGACGATTTCTCCGTCTACGGAACTTCCTTTGACCATTGTCTCCACAATCTTAATAAAGTTTTGCAGAGATGCGAGGATACAAATTTAGTTCTAAACTGGGAAAAGTGCCACTTCATGGTTAACGAAGGGATCGTTCTTGGTCACAAGATTTCCGAGAGGGGAATTGAAGTGGACAAGGCGAAGATTGAAGCAATCGAAAGGATGCCCTATCCAAGGGACATTAAAGGTATTCGTAGTTTTCTCGGTCATGCTGGTTTCTATAGAAGATTTATTAAATACTTTTCTAAGACTTCGAGACCCCTCACTAATCTTCTCCAGAAGGATGTTCCTTTTGTATTTGATGAAGATTGTAAGGAAGCCTTTGAAGTTCTTAAGAAATCTTTGATAACCGCTCCTATAGTACAACCACCTGATTGGAAATTTCCCTTTGAAATTATGTGTGATGCTAGTGATTTTGTTGTTGGAGCTATTTTAGGACAAAGGGTTGATAAGAAATTGAATGTTATACATTATGCTAGCAAAACCCTTGATAGTGCTCAAAAGAATTATGCTACTACTGAGAAGGAATTCTTAGCAGTAGTGTTTGCTTGTGATAAGTTTAGATCTTATATTGTTGATTCAAAAGTTATTATTCATACTGACCATGCTGCTCTTAAGTATCTTATGGCGAAAAAGGATGCCAAACCAAGACTCATCAGGTGGGTACTCCTTCTTCAATAATTTGATTTACAGATTGTCGATAGAAAAGGAGCAGACAATCCGGTGGCGGACAATCTTTCAAGGATGGAAGATATATCGCATGATCCCATTCCAGTCAACGAAAGTTTTCCAGACGAACAACTTGCCGTTGTAAAAATACAATCTCTCTCGGATCCTCGGTTTGCAGATTATGCTAATTTTATCGTTGCAAAGTATTTGCCTCCAGGATTAACATTTCAGCAAATGAAGAAGTTCTTCCACGATTTGAGGCATTACTTTTGGGATGACCCTCATCTTTGTCTGGACGGGATCGTGAGAAGATGCATACCGGAACACGAGAAGAAGGACATTCTCAGGCAATGTCACGATAGTCCCTATGGAGCACATCATGCCGGTGAGAGGACCACACATAAGGTTCTCCAATCAGGTTTTTATTGGCCTACTCTTTTTAAAGATGCTAGAAATTATGTCTTATCTTGTGATAAGTGTCAGAGAGTTGGTAATATTAGTAGGAGGAATGAGATGCCTATGAATTACTCTCTAGTGATTGAGCCTTTTGATTGTTGGGGTTTTGATTTTATGGGTCCTTTTCCTCCCTCACACAAGTACACTCACATTTTAGTAGTTGTTGATTATGTAACCAAGTGGGTTGAAGCAATCCCCACTGAGAGTGTTGATCACAAGACATCTTTGAAAATGCTCAAAGATGTAATTTTTCCTAGGTTTTGGCGTACCGAGGTACCTCATGACTGATGGAGGATCACACTTCACGCACTGATCTTTTAGAAAAGCTCTAGCTAAGTACGATGTCAATCATAGAATTGCTTCACCATACCATCCTCAAACTAGTGGGCAAGTTGAGCTCACCAATAGAGAGATCAGGTTGATCTTGCAAAAGACAGTTAACAGTTCTAGGAAGGACTGGTCAAAGAAGTTAGGAGATGCTTTGTGGGCGTATAGAACTGCTTACAAAAACCCCATGGGCATGTATCCCTATAAGATGGTCTATGGCAAGCCTTGCCATTTGCCATTAGAATTAGAACACAAAGCTTTCTGGGCTGTTAGAGAGCTTAATGCTGACCCGAAACTAGCAGGTGAAAAGCGCCTCATGAACTTGACTTCTCTAGATGAGTGGAGAAGTGAAGCTTACGAGAGTGCTAAAATGTTTAAGGAAAAGGTAAAGAAGTGGCATGATAGAAAGATTCTGAAATGTGAATTTAACGTTGGGGATAAAGTTTTCTTGCTTAGATCTCGTTTCAGGTTTTCTCCAGGTAAATTACTTTCCAGATGGGAAGGGCCATTTCATATCGAAGAAGTCTGCCGGTCCGGTGCAATCAAGATTAACAATTTTGATTGCACCAAACCTCAAGTTGTGAATGGGAAAAGGTTCAAACATTACATGGCGGGAGATCCCGTCAATGTTGATGTAAATATAATACATACAACAACTCATGAAGAATATGTTGCATCCCCGTTCCAGACGCCGGCAGGAACAGAATAAGAAAAGGTATGTATTACGGTAAGAAAATACCGCGAACCTTCATAAAAGTTCCATATTACGAGTTTTTGAAAAATTAGGAAAATTTGAAACCTGATTGGAGCCGGAGAGGAGCTCCAAGGGGCCCAGGCGCCCCCCGGGCGCGGCCTACCTCCTGGCAGCACTGGGAGGCCGCCTGGGCACCCCGGAGTCCGTCTCCGACCCCACTTTGGCTCGTTACCTTCCTTTTGTTGCAGAAATTTTTGTTATATATTTTCCCGGATCGTCCCGGCACCGTATCTCGCGATTTTGTGTGTGTTCTTTTCGAGTTGTTTCTTCCAGGATAAAAAGCTATTTTTTAGAGATTTCTTCTTGTGGCTCGAGCGGAGAAGACTTCATGGGGAGACGTCTGCGCCAAGTCTAGCAGGATCTCAACCAAGGAAAGTACATTGATTGGGCTACAGAAGAAGAAATCGCGGCAAGACAAGTGGAGATGGAGCGCTCTGTGAGAGAAGAAGTCAAGATTATCACCGCTCAGCAACTAGGGGGTCCATCAACACAAGTAGGAAGATCAAGCAACCCCATCATGGTGGGGAGCGTCCAACCTCATTATGATCTTTCTCTTAACCTTTCAGGAACGGCCCCTTCACTTGAAGACCAACGTATGACTTCCACCATCTCTGAAGCTTACCACATCACCTATCAACTGTGCGAAGATTTCCGTGTACTGAAAGTACAAGTGGAGATCTTGGAAGTTGAAAACCAAGCCCTTCGACGTATCATCAGAAGTCTGAAGAATAAAAAACAACATGATTGAGGAGTGAAATATCCTCGGGTAATGGCATCCCCTTGGCTTGTTTCAAGCTTGGGGGAGTGCCCGATATCTTTCTCTTCATCTTTATCTTAGTATTTTAGAGTCAAGTAGAGTCGTATCATGTCTAGGGAAGTTATCTTATGAAATAGGTGTTTGCATTGAGGTCTATCACTCCTTTGTGGAGAGTTTGTATCCGTGAGTGTGGAGTCATCTATGATGGAATATTAATGAGAAGTCTATTGGTTCCTTCGCTGTACTCGGTATTCCCTTCACGCAATCGGCCTTATATGATGATTCTTATGGGGATTATTAACCTTATATAAGGTATGGCTTTGAAAACTTTATTTAAACTTTGGCAAACATAGCTTTGGTCATAACAACATGCATGTTCTCTCAAGTAGCGACATAGTCAAAACATTTATGTTATTATGCTTGAAGTGTTATGTTGACAAGGAAGACAACTTGATGTGCTATGCTTACCTTAATGTTTATGCTTTATATGCTTTGTGTCTAAGTTAGCATCAATTGTATGTTCTCTCCAAGCCTTTGCTAGCCTTATTTTGGTGTAAGCAGCAGGCCAGCATGACATGAACACCAAAAGCATATAATATAAATAAAACAACGTGAGAAGTAACATCGATTCCGGAGACGATAAGGTGTCGAAGAAAGTTGACACCGGATAAGTTTTCCATAGGAGGGTCGGAGAGCAGCCACTTCATACAACAATATGATCGGGGCTGTTCAAAGGATCAAGATCACGGATGGGTGGCAAGGCCACCACGAGACAAAAGCTATGGACTTGATAAAAATAAAATAAATAAATAAATAAAGCTGGCACATATATATATGGGCAATCTCATATATTATCATTTTATGTTGCTCATAACACAAAATGTTGCCACCACAAGAACTTGGAATTCTACTCCGAAACAAAATACAACACGTTGCATTTGATTTGGGATTTCAAAGAAAACAAAGTTTGAAGTTGCCAAACGCGGAAAAGAAAAAAAAAGAGCTAGGCAACAGGGGAAAAAAGAAAAGAGGAGGGGTTCGGCCTCTCCACTGCTGGGCTGGCTCTCAGCCATCCTGGCCCATCCCGGGGCCCAACTCGCCTAGCCAGCAGCCCACTGGAACCTTGCCACTGGCAGGGGCCTGCCTCTCGGTGACACTGCAAAAACAAAAAGGCTGGGACAATCCAACCTGGGTGGGACTCGAACCCACCACCTCTGGGACGCACGGCGCTGGTCGCACCACTAGGCTAGCAACATCATCACGTTGCAGAGGGGCTCGGGTTTTTGATAACCTTGCACTTGGGGTGCTACGGACACCTCTGAAGAATTCTTCAGAGACCCGCTGCAGCGCCATATTCAGAGCAAGGAGAAACACAAAAGAGCAAAAAGCCGGCCTTGCACCACGCTGGATGGGATTCGAGCACATGATCGATCGCATCCAACCCCAGCCGTATGACCACCACGCTGCCACTGCTACACACGTCGGAACAGACCAATCGAGCACTATGAGGCGCCAAAACGCAGCAACAGTTCACTGAAACCTGACGGTCCTGAAGGCGCCTGACCCTGAACCTGCAGACCAGGCCGCGGCGGCGATCTTCCGGCGACAGCCGCGTTGCCTACGCTGGCCCTGGGACTCGCCGAAGCGCTCACTGGCATAGCTGGGGCTGCCAAGGTCCCGTTTTTGCCGTCTCCGCCTCGTATCACATCCTACCGCGACCTAAGCTACGACGAAAAAAACATGGCGGCCACGGCGGCACACGCACGGCGCCTACGTCCTGCGCACGAGGACCAGAGGAGGGGGGAGACGTCGCGGCTCACAGCGGGGTTGACGGCGTCGGACTGCTCGGGGGAGGAGGTCGCCGGCGTCTCGACGAGCGTGGGCCGCGCGGGGAAGCAGCTTCAGGCCATGGACCTCCTGTCCATGGCGGCTCCAGAGAGAGAGACGGGAGGAAGAGGGAGAGGAGTGGAGGCGCAAGGGAGGAGGAAGGGGACTAGGGTTCGGGAGAGGAGGAGAGGGGAAAGATATAGGAGAGGGGGAGAGGGAGACATGGCTCCAGGAGGGCCTCTCCTCCACGGGCACGCCATGTGCGTGGGGGGGAGAAAAGGTGAGAGGAGGGGGATGACAAGCGGGACCCGATGGCTGAGAGAGAGAGAGAGAGGAAAGAAAAAAAAGAAAATGCAAGGCGCTGCCCCTGATGGGCTGAATTCGGCCGGCCCAAGTGGGCTGGACTGCCCCTCTAGGTCTAGGCAAAAAAAGAAAGAAGGAAAAAAAACATAGGGATTTCTATTAATCAATTAACAGAGCTTCCAAGAGTTTTTTCGAGAGAAAGGGGCAAAAGAAAAACTTCACTCTAACACCAAAATTCCTCCCTGAATATTGTTGATTTTTCAAAAATGGTTTGACCATTTTTTGTGCAAGAAAAATCTTGGGAGTTGATTTAAATTCAAATTGCTTTGAACTACAACTCCAATTTTCAGAGGGCTAAAAATCAAAGCAAGGCTTTGAAAAAGCTTGGGAGGGAGAGAGATTTGGCTATGCAAAAATTGAGCTTAGGGAAAATTATATGAAGCATTGAAAAAAAATGCAACAATACCCTTCTTGAAGCATGAAGATGGGTTTGAATTCAAATTCAAATGAGCTCCCACATGGACTACACTCAAGATCACCACATCATTTTACACCATCTTGCAACCCAAGAAGTTTGATAGCCATTTGACAAAGCAAAATTACATCACAAATAGTAATTTCACTTTTGGGCTGTTACAGCTCTCCCCCACCAACACAGGATCTCGGCCCGAGATCTAAGCCTGAAACAACTCAGGATACTCAGAACGGAGATGATCTTCACGCTCCCACGTTGCTTCCTTCTCCGAGTGATGTTCCCACTGCACCTTGAGGAACTTGACGGTCTTGTTGCGAGTCTTGCGCTCGGACGAGTCAAGAACACGGACTGGACGCTCTGAGTAAGAAAGGTCCGCACTTAGCTGGATCTCGCCCAAGTCCACTGCCTGCTCTGGCTGCTTGAAACACTTCTTCAACTGGGATAGGTGGAACACATCATGCACCATAGCCAAGCTTTCTGGAAGCCCAAGGCGGAACGCGAGAGGTCCCCTAGTCTCCAGGATGCGGAACGAACCAACGAACCTGGGAGCCAACTTGCCTTTGATCCCAAAGCGGTGAGTGCCCCGAAGTGGAGACACTTTGAGGTATGCGAAGTCACCAACTTTGAAGTCAACACCACGGTGCTTCTTGTCATAATAGGCCTTCTGCCTAGACTGTGCTGCCTTTAGGTGCTCTCGGACAATCTTCACTCTGTCCTCTGCCTCTTGGATCACATCTGGACCGAACAGCTGCCTCTCGCCTGTCTCGGACCAGTTCAAAGGTGTCCTGCACTTGCGGACATACAAGACTTCAAACGGCGCTGCCTGCAGACTTGCCTGATAGTTGTTGTTGTAAGAGAACTCAGCATACGGCAAGCACTCTTCCCACTTCATGCCAAACGAGATCACACATGCCCTCAACATGTCCTCGAGAATCTGGTTCACACGCTCAACCTGCCCACTGGTCTGAGGGTGATACGCGGTACTGAAGAGAATCTTTGTACCCAATGCCTCTTGAAAGGCCTTCCAGAAGTTTGACGTGAGGATGCTTCCACGATCAGAACTTATCTGCTTGGGAATGCCATGCAGCGAAACAATTCTTGCGGTGTACAGCTCTGCCAACTGACTAGCTGAGACAGTCTCCTTGACAGGCAGAAAATGGGCAACCTTGGACAAATTATCAATGACAACAAAGATAGCATTGTTGCCCTTCTGAGACCTCGGAAAACCGGTGACAAAGTCCATCTCTATGTGGTCCCACTTCCACTCCGGAACCTCGAGTGGCTGAAGCAGCCCTGCTGGCTTCTGGTGTTGTGCCTTCACTCTCCTGCACACATCACACTGGGAGACAAAACGGGCAACATCCCGCTTCATACGAGTCCACCAAAAACTCTGCTTGAGGTCCTGATACATCTTGGTGCTACCAGGGTGGATAGACAGCTTTGAGTCATGGGCTTCTTTCAAGATGACCTCTCTGAGACCTCCTTCCTTGGGAACAACAATTCGCTCCTCGAACATCACGGTGCCGTCATTATGCACTGAAAAGCAACCGTACTTCGGAACTGAGGCGGCAATGCCCTGCTTGACTTTCTGAATCATTGCTCTGCCAGACTGAGCTTCATGAATCTTCTCACGAATAGTGGGCTCTACCACAAGGTTGGCTAGATAGCCTGCTGGAACTATCTCGAGATTGAGCCTTCGAAAGGACTCACACAAATCAGGGTGTATCTTCTGCACCTGGACACTGTTGCAATCGCCCTTGCGGCTCAACGCATCGGCTATGACATTCGCCTTGCCAGGCGTATACTGAATATCCATGGAGTACTCAGTAATAATCTCGAGCCATCTCCTTTGCCTCAAATTCAGGTTCGGCTGTGTGAACAAGTACTTTAAGCTTTTATGATCGGTGAACACATCAACCTTCCTCCCCAGGAGGAGGTGTCGCCAAGTAACCAACGCATGGATCACCGCAGCCAGTTCAAGATCATGGGTCGAATAATTCCTCTCAGCCTGCTTCAACTGCCTCGAGGTGTAAGCCACAATATTCCTTCCCTGCATCAACACTCCGCCAAGGCCTTTCAACGATGCGTCACAGAAAACTTGAAACGGCTGTGACTCGTCTGGCGGTGTAAGGATCGGAGCTGTGGTCAGCTTTAGTTTCAAGTCATCAAAAGCTGCCTGGCAAGCCTGTGACCAAATGTACCTCTTGTCTTTGCACAACAACTCCGTCATCGGCTTTGCTATCTTGGAGAAATTCTCGACAAACTTCCTGCAATAGCTGGCAAGTCCGAGAAAACTCCTCAGCTGCTTGACATTCTTCGGCGGACTCCAATCCTGAATCGCCCGGACTCTGTCTGGGTCAACGGCAATGCCCTCTGAGGAAACGACATGGCCAAGGAAGTTGACCTTATTGAGCCAAAACTCACACTTGGAGAACTTGGCATAAAACTGGTGATCCCTCAACTTCTGCAGCACCAATCTGAGATGCTCCTCATGCTCAGCCTCTGACTTGGAAAAGACAAGGATGTCGTCAAGGTAGAGGAGGACGAACACGTCTAGCCACTCTTGGAACAGATAGTTCATGGCCCTCATGAACGTCGGAGGCGCGTTTGAAAAGCCAAACGTCATGACCGTAAACTCGTACAGTCCATAACGAGTGCGGAAGGCTGTCTTGGGAATGTCCTCTTCAAGGACACGAATCTGGTGGTACCCCATCTTCAAATCAATCTTTGAAAACACCTTTGCTCCATGCAACTGCTCAAATAGGTCATTGATGTTGGGCAAAGGGTACTTGTTTTTTATGGTCTTCTTGTTGATACCATGGTAGTCCTGGCCCAACCGGCTAGTACCATCTTTCTTCTTCACAAAAAGGCACGGGGCACCCCAAGGGGAAGTGCTCGAACGAATGAGTCCATCTTTTTCAAGCTTGACAAGCTGCTCCTTCAACTCAATCAGCTCTTCCGGGCACATCTTGTAGGGCTGCCGAGATATCGGCTGTGTACCGGGTTCTAGCTCGATCACGAATACCTGACAACTCCTCTAGGAAGACATCTAGGAACTCTCGAACAACTATGACCTCCTCGATCAATGGAGCAACTCCAGCGTTCAGAGCGTACAACTGTGCTGCTCCTGCTGTCGAGCCACAAGTGTACCAAATCTCTGCGCCTGAATCATGTGTCAGTCTGACTGACCTGGACGGGCAATCAATGTCGGCCTTGTGCTGCACAAGCCAATCCATACCCAGAATGACATCAATGTCTGAACTTGGAAAAACGATGAGAGAGGCTGGGAAATTGCATCCCTGAATGGAGACTGTCACAAAAGGAGCACGGACAGAAGTGGTGAACTTTGCACCTGGTGACACAATCGGGAGGAAACTGGGAAGGTCCTCCAAGGCAAGGACCTGATCGTGAGCAAACTTCTGGGAGACGAAGGAATGGGAAGCTCCAGAATCAAACAACACGGTTGCAGGAACAGAATTTACAAGCAACCTACCAAGCACAATCTAGGACGACTGCTGAGCCTCTGCCACAGTCACGTTGTTCACCCGGAGCGCTCGTGGCTGGGCCCGCACCATCGCGTTGCTCGGTGTAGAGCGAGGTGGGGGCGGAGGCAGTCGAGGAAAGCGGGGGTCGGTGCACTGCGGAGACTTGTGCCCCGGCTTGCCACACTTGAAGCACGTGATCTCTGGCCTGGGCTGGCCCTGTGGACCAGGCGGCCTCGCGGAGGGTGGAGTAGAGCGAGGTCCGTGCTGCACTGGGACGGGAGGGCGGGCAAAAGTGCGGACAACTGCCCTCCTCGGCTGAAACTGCTGACGCTGCGGCTGAGGCTGAGGCTCTGCAACCCAGGACTTGGCCTTCTTGTGGACCATCACTGCTGAACTGTGCTCTCTCTGCTTCCTCTTCTCTGCGTAACGCTCTGCCTCAGCTGACTCCTGTCTGATAGCCTGGTCGACGAACTCTGAGAACAGGCGTGGCGTGGACAAGGTGAGCGCATACTTGATGTCCGTGGCAAGACCACCGCGGAACCTGGCAATGCGCTTGGCCTCTGTCGAGACCTCCTCTGGAGCGTACCTGGCAAGCCTGACGAAGGCCAGGTTATACTCCTGCACAGACCTGTCCCCCTGCCTCAGAGCTAAGAACTCCTCGCGCTTCCTCTCGATCAGTCCACTGGGGATATGAGCAGCTCTGAAATCCCTGACGAAGTCCTCCCAAGTGATCTCTGCATCACCCTTGTTGGCCTTGTACGTCGAGAACCAACTGCCTGCAGCACCCTGAAGCTGGAAGGAGGCGAAGGTGACGTAGTCGACGGGTCTGACGGTGTTGGCATTGAAGTGCTTCTTGATCTCTGCGATCTAGTCATCCGCCTCCAGCGGGTCTCGAGCCTCGGAAAACCTGGGAGGGCTGATCGCGAGGAACTGCTGCAGTGTGGTGTGCTGTGGTCGATCATTCCTCTGAGTACTCTGGTTCTGCAGCATCTGTAGAATCGCAGTTGTGCCCTGAGCCACTGCGGCTACAGCCTCCCCAAGGATAGGGTTCTCTGGCGGCGGCATGTTCTCTCTTGGCATCCTGTATACAGGAACACTTATGAGAACATAGTCGAATCATGAAGTAACCAGAAGATAAAGCAATATTGACAACAAAACTTCCTCACGAGGTATGAGAAAGCCGAAGGCTGAAATTCCACCAAGGTTAACCCGGAAAGTTGATAGCTAGGTGCTACTGGAATTCCCAAACCAAGATCATCCGAATCCAAGATAATAATTTGCTAGCAAGCACACAACAATATATACGAGCGGTTGGAAACCTGAACAATGAGACATCTGCCCTGAGCGGCCCGCCATCACGGTCGTCCATAGGGGAAAGACACCACATCCATATTACCATAGGATGCCCGCCAATCCTGTATGGACGTTTCACCTGGGGTACGCCGTAAGAGAGGTAGAACAGTCAACCCCAAGTGGCGGCTCAGTGGTCTCAAAGACGCCAACACATCTCGTCGCTAGCAAAAAATTATAGAGGAATCGGAGCCTCATGTAAACGAGAACCTAGATTGTTTTGAAAGGGGATAAGTTGCAGAGACAAAACATCGTTTCACTTCCTCACGGAAAAAGGGGTGGGAGGGTGGGATAAGGAGAAAACCGAAAGAGGTCCTACTCTCCGAAATTTTTCCTATATAACTACCAAAATAATTTCTAGACTCAACTTCGACCAGTAAAGGGTCCTACAGTCAGTCCTGCTCTGATACCAAGTTGTAAGGCCCCCGATGCGGTACTAACTCTAACTAGGCGCTTTCGCGTCCGGTCGGAGTTAGAAGCGCATCAAACGCCACCGGCGCACGACACTCGCACTCGTGTCGCTGCCGGATTCTCAACAACAGGTACATAAAGCATAACTCTACAAGACAGAAATACATATAGATATATAGATAGAGCAAGGCATACAACGCCACTGTCTATTAATACAACATCATCTGAGTACATACTCATCAATACATCAAGCGGAAGCATAACAGGGACCGAGTACGGTCAAGATCCAAATTGCCCTAGAGAGGGCTGCACCTAAATATCCACCCACGGGAACGTCTGAACCCAACTATAAGATCCTACTGGTCGAGGTACTCGTACTCGTCGTCATCCTCCGGGGGCACCTCCACGAAGTAACGTCCGGTACTCGGGTCGAGGTAGTAGTCCACTGCAGCGGCCGATCAGGCAAAGCGGTAAAGACAGAAAAGTAAACGGGGGTGAGAACATGTCATTACGGAATAACTAACGCTACAGGAAAAGTAAGACATAGACAGTTTGCAGCCGTACTAGCATATATGGTGGCTACTCGTTCTATCAGAATAGAGATGAGATCCAAGAAGTTACGTTGACAATGTGTCCTAGGTCGGCTATCCACCTACTTACGCAAACATAACATAACCTTGTTTCTCTCTCGGTCCCCCTGGGCGGAGAAAGACAACCAAGGCACGCACACGGTTTGTCAAGTTTTAT
This sequence comes from Bromus sterilis, assembly GCA_950022295.1. NCBI lineage: Eukaryota > Viridiplantae > Streptophyta > Magnoliopsida > Poales > Poaceae > Bromus > Bromus sterilis. The sequence continues at coordinate 213,230,377 of OX465598.1, read as the reverse complement.
AGCATGATTATACTTGATGTTATTCTATGAACAGGACGTAGGCTCAAAGTTGTCCATAACCGCGGACACGGCTTTTCGAAAAGATTTACCCTGCAGGGGTGTACCAACTGTCCATTATAGACGTCGCATGTACGCCCGGTTTCCACTTGGCTAGGTAAGCGCCTGAAACTCCGGAACGTCAGAGTCCCTCTAACTAACAACGCACAACTCCGGGTGGCCCCCGGTGAGTCGACACCCAACTCTAGAGCTGGCCGCGCTCTCGAATCGGCCTCTACCGTCTGGATGAGGTCGGGTTAGCTGTCCAAACTATGTGAACAGCCCCCTAGCTCCCTGTTTTTGGACCAACAGAGAAACTATGTCTCCGCTGGCCCGGGTTGTTTCGAAAACAGCTGGGGCGCCAACCAACACACACACGAGGCAAAGTAAAATCAGCTCGGGCCACCACTAGAATTGTACGAAGCTAGGTAGGTAAGACAAGGGGGCCCCATAAAACCCCACACACGATTAGGCACGCTCGATCAAAGAACCAATACCCGGAACTCGGGTCCTAGGTGACTCAAGTGGAACAAAACACCAGACGGGATAGTCCAGCCTTCCACCCTTCGTCGAATATAAATTTAACATCATTTAACAATAATAAATATCAACCAACTTCCATAATAGCATGATATCCCAACCATAAATATATAGGTTAAGCAGCAAGTATTCTATCCATACTAAGCAAGGGCTGAGCAGCGGTAACTTAGCAGTACAATGGTTTGCTGGGATGTGGGGATCATGGCTGTATGGGTTTAAGCATGGCATATAAGGTAGATAGGACCACGCAACAACGTTCTAAGACTAAAGCTAGGCATGAGCAGAAAGTTACAAAGTAACGACACAGTTTCTCCCCCTTGCCTGGTAAGGTAGTCGAAGCAGCACCCACGGTACTCTCGGGCTCGGTGTCGGACAGCTCCACGTAAGTCTCCTCGTCAGTCTCGGGTGCTAAAAAACAAAATGATTGAGGAGTGAAATATCCTCGGGTAATGGCATCCCCTTGGCTTGTTTCAATCTTGGGGGAGTGCCCGATATCTTTCTCTTCATCTTTATCTTAGTATTTTAGAGTCAAGTAGAGTCGTATCATGTCTAGGGAAGTTATCTTATGAAATAGGTGTTTGCATTGAGGTCTATCACTCCTTTGTGGAGAGTTTGTATCCGTGAGTGTGGAGTCATCTATGATGGAATATTAATGAGAAGTCTATTGGTTCCTTCACTGTACTCAGTATTCCCTTCACGCAATCGGCCTTATATGATGATTCTTATGGGGAGTATTGACCTTATATAAGGTATGGCTTTGAAAACTTTAATTAAACTTTGGCAAACATAGCTTTGGTCATAACAACATGCATGTTCTCTCAATTAGCGACATAGTCAAAACCTTTATGTTATTATGCTTGAAGTGTTATGTTGACAAGGAAGACAACTTGATGTGCTATTCTTACCTTAATGTTTATGCTTTATATGCTTTGTGTCTAAGTTAGCATCAATTGTATGTTCTCTCCAAGCCTTTGCTAGCCTTATTTTGGTGTAAGCAGAAGGCCAGCATGACATGAACACCAAAAGCATATAATATAAATAAAACAACGTGAGAAGTAACATCGATTCCGGAGACGATAAGGTGTCGAAGAAAGTTGACACCGGATAAGTTTTCCATAGGAGGGTCGGAGAGCAGCCACTTCATACAACAATATGATCGGGGCTGTTCAAAGGATCAAGATCACGGATGGGTGGCAAGGCCACCACGAGACAAAAGCTATGGACTTGATAAAAATAAAATAAATAAATAAAGGTGGCACATATATATATGGGCAATCTCATATATTATCATTTTATGTTGCTCATAACACAAAATGTTGCCACCACAAGAACTTGGAATTCTACTCCGAAACAAAATACAACACGTTGCATTTGATTTGGGATTTCAAAGAAAACAAAGTTTGAAGTTGCCAAACGCGGAAAAGAAAAAAAAAGAGCTAGGCAACAGGGGAAAAAAGAAAAGAGGAGGGGTTCGGCCTCTCCACTGCTGGGCTGGCTCTCAGCCATCCTGGCCCATCCCGGGGCCCAACTCGCCTAGCCAGCAGCCCACTGGAACCTTGCCACTGGCAGGGGCCTGCCTCTCGGTGACACTGCAAAAACAAAAAGGCTGGGACAATCCAACCTGGGTGGGACTCGAACCCACCACCTCTGGGACGCACGGCGCTGGTCGCACCACTAGGCTAGCAACATCATCACGTTGCAGAGGGGCTCGGTTTTTTGATAACCTTGCACTTGGGGTGCTACGGACACCTCTGAAGAATTCTTCAGAGACCCGCTGCAGCGCCATATTCAGAGCAAGGAGAAACACAAAAGAGCAAAAAGCCGGCCTTGCACCACGCTGGATGGGATTCGAGCACATGATCGATCGCATCCAACCCCAGCCGTATGACCACCACGCTGCCACTGCTACACACGTCGGAACAGACCAATCGAGCACTATGAGGCGCCAAAACGCAGCAACAGTTCACTGAAACCTGACGGTCCTGAAGGCGCCTGACCCTGAACCTGCAGACCAGGCCGCAGCGGCGATCTTCCGGCGACAGCCGCGTCGCCTACGCTGGCCCTGGGACTCGCCGAAGCGCTCACTGGCATAGCTGGGGCTGCCAAGGTCCCGTTTTTTCCGTCTCCGCCTCGTCTCGCATCCTACCGCGACCTAAGCTACGACGAAAAAAACATGGCAGCCACGGCGGCACACGCACGGCACCTACGTCCTGCGCACGAGGACCAGAGGAGGGGGGAGACGTCGCGGCTCACAGCGGGGTTGACGGCGTCGGACTGCTCGGGGGAGGAGGTCGCCGGCGTCTCGACGAGCGTGGGCTGCGCGGGGAAGCAGCTTCAGGCCATGGACCTCCTGTCCATGGCGGCTCCAAAGAGAGAGACGGGAGGAAGAGGGAGAGGAGTGGCGGCGCAAGGGAGGAGGAAGGGGACTAGGGTTCAGGAGAGGAGGAGAGGGGAAAGATATAGGAGAGGGGGAGAGGGAGACGTGGCTCCAGGAGGGCCTCTCCTCCACGGGCAAGCCATGTGCGTGGGGGGGAGAAAAGGTGAGAGGAGGGGGATGACAAGCGGGACCCGATGTCTGAGAGAGAGAGAGAGAGGAAAGAAAAAAAAGAAAAGGCAAGGCGCTGCCCCTGATGGGCTGAATTCGGCCGGCCCAAGTGGGCTGGACTGCCCCTCTAGGTCCAGGCAAAAAAAAGAAAAAAGGAAAAAAAACATAGGGATTTCTGTTAATCAATTAACAGAGCTTCCAAGAGTTTTTTCGAGAGAAAGGGGCAAAAGAAAAACTTCACTCTAACACCAAAATTCCTCCCTGAATATTGTTGATTTTTCAAAAATGGTTTGACCATTTTTTGTGCAAGAAAAATCTTGGGAGTTGATTTAAATTCAAATTGCTTTGAACTACAACTCCAATTTTCAGAGGGCTAAAAATCAAAGCAAGGCTTTGAAAAAGCTTGGGAGGGAGAGAGATTTGGCTATGCAAAAATTGAGCTTAGGGAAAATTATATGAAGCATTGAAAAAAATGCAACAATACCCTTCTTGAAGCATGAAGATGGGTTTGAATTCAAATTCAAATGAGCTCCCACATGGACTACACTCAAGATCACCACATCATTTTACACCATCTTGCAACCCAAGAAGTTTGATAGCCATTTGACAAAGCAAAATTACATCACAAATAGTAATTTCACTTTTGGGCTGTTACACTATCCCGTCCCGATGCTTTGTTCCATTCGAGTCACCTAGGACCCGAGTTCCGGGTATTGTGTCTCTTGACGAGCGTGCCTAACCGCGTGTGGGATACTATGGGGTCCCCTCTTCTTACCTACCTAGCTTCAAACATTTCTAGTGGTGGACCAAGCTGATTTACCATTTGAAACGTGTGTGTGACTGGTCCGCGGCCGGCAGATTTCAAACTACTCGGGCCAGCGGAGACAGAGTTCCTTCGTTGGTCCACACCTGGAAGCTAGGGGGCTGCCCACAGTGATGGGTTAGTTACCCCGACCTCGTCCAGACGGAAGAGTCTGATACGAGAGTGTGGCCGGCTTTTGGATTGGGTGTCGACTCCCCGGGGGCCACCCGGATTTGTGCGTTGTTAGTTAGAGGGACCTGTCATTTCGGATCTCTCGGGACTAAATCATAAAATGGCTGCCTGTGATGGGTAGAAACTAAGAGAGATGGGCGTGCGTGCGGAGCCTTGTAATGGGAAGTTGGTACACCCATGCAGGGTTAAATCTTTTCGAGAAGTCGTGTCCATGGTTATGGACGACTTGAGACCTACTCCTTGTTCATAGCCAACAACAACTAAGATAATCTTAATAACTTGAATGTGTGTGTGCCTTGACTGCTTCTTCTTCGTCAGGATGCGAAGGGGAGGACAAGGATAGGATAGGTGTTATGTTTGCGTAAGTAGCTGATAGCAAGACTTGTTGGAGGCGATTCCTCATCGAATGCTTGGCTTCTTATCTTACTCTCTAGATCGTTAGCCACTTCATAAATGCTATTGCGGCAGCAACCTCACCACTTACCCCATCCTTACTGTAAACTACTAGTTATCCTAGAATGACGAGTGATGAAGTCCTTGTTGGGTCAGTTGACCACTACAGTTGGATGCTGAGTACTTCTATACTCATGATACTACCCCCAAACTCTTTTCAGGGTTCTTGGTCGACGACAGGTATGGTGATCGATGTTTCACGTGGAGACTCGACGACGACTAGTTAGGCGGATCCCGACGGAGGGCCTGGACCCGTGTGGTTATGGGGATCGATGTTTTTCTCTTTTCCATTAGGCATTTGATTGTAGTCTGTACTCAGACATGTATCTTCCGCTGATGTAATGTATTTAAGGCAGTTGTATGCCGATTGTATGAGATGTTGTATCCTTGTAGCTGTAATGTTGTGATATCATGTTGGAAATCCGGGGCATATGGCAGTGTCATATGTCGTGGTGGGACCGATATGTGCTTCATCCCCGAATCTGGATGGAAATATCTAGATATGGAACAGTACCGCATATCGGGCCTTACAACTTGGTATCAGAGCCTTACCGACCGTAGGATCCATTTACTGGTCGAAGTTGAGTCTAGCCAAAAACTATGTTGTAGTTACTAAGTTAGTTATCGGAGAGTAGGATTCTTTTTACTCCCTATCCCCTCCCTCTGGTAAGGAAGTGTGACGTAATGATCTTCTCCTTCAACTTATCCTCTTCAAAACCAAATCTAGGTTCTCGTTTAGGAGATTTCAGTCGGACCAATACTTTATCAGCTGCGGGTTGGTCGGCGTACTTCGACCTGGTTGAGCATGGCTCGTGGGCTTGTCGCTCTATATCGACAAATGTGCGGCCCACGTGAAACAGCGAACCGGGTTGCGTGGTTATTATCCAACTAATGGATTCGGAACCTCCCGCTTCGGCTGTCCCCCTTTGTCCGTTGTAGTCGGCACTGTGTGTGGATCCTCCTCTGTCCCTTCTCGTTGTCCAGGTTTTCGCACCTTACTGAGTGATGTTATTGTAGAAATGCTGGTATGGTATTGTTTCGATTCGGATTCTCATTTTCGTGGCATCCAGTAGTACTTAGGTAATCTTTTACGGAAATCTCGAGTTTCCTTCCCCGAGTGGAATCCGTTTTGTTGCGGTATCCCCTCGTTTAATCTGACCTTGCTCTCGATTAGTTTACCGCACCTTCGGAAGTTTTCTTCTTCGATATTGGCAACTCCAATCAGGTTGGATCCTAACGGAGGTAAACATCGTTGTCACGATGAGCAAAGCCTATATTGGTGGTGTCGGGAAGTTTCATTCGTTCGATCGATCTTCCTTCTTGCAACATCTCGGTCCTTCCCCGGGTTATGCCGGATCTCGGGACGAGATCCTCTGTTGGTGGTGGCGAGTTGTAATAGCCCAAAACTACAAAAATCCAGAATTTGCACTTTCATTTTTCCCATTGGGGATAATAATTTGCACATTTAATCTTTGCCATAATCCATGTTACAAAAAAATGCCCAAGCATTTTTCAAGTTATGTAAAAGGATTATTCTCAATTATTTCTTTTCTTATTTTCTTGCCTTTGCCTTTTTCCCAAGCCTCACCATTGATCACCTAAGCATGATATTTTGGTCTCCATCATGTTTTGACATGAGAAAGCTCCATGCCAAATTCCATGATTTTATCATATCCAGAAATTTTGGTTGTAGTTCAAATGGCATGTCAATTAATTTCAAAGCCATTTAAATTACATAAATATTTTGACCCGTTTACCTTCCCAAAAATCCTAGATATTTTGAGGTTTCATATCATATTTTATAAGATTTTGAAAAGCCATTTGTTATTTCCTTTTCCCCTTTACTCTGCTGTCTTTTTTTCAAAAGGATTAAAAATGCAGAAAATGGCAAGGGAGCGCTTGGGCCACATCCGCTCTCTCTCCAGCCCAACTTCTCCTCTCTCTCAGCCCAAACCTCAGCCCACTCCACCGGGACCCACTTGTCATCCCCTCCTCTTCACCTTTTCCCTCACCTCTCGATAGAAAGCAGAGAGAGAGAGCTCATCGTGGAGCCCTCCTGCAGCCACCCACGGCGCTCCCGCTTTTAAGCCCCCTCTCGCCCCTGACCTAGTCCTAGTCTCCCTCTTCTTCCTCCTCCCCTCTCCCTCTATTTCTTCTCCTGGACGCCATGGTATCCCAAGCAGGGGGCTCGAGATCGTGCCGTCGTATGCTGATGGTCGTCGTCGTCAAGCCCATCGACACCGTCGTCGTCTGCTGACCACATCGTCGCCTTCGAGCCGATCATCGACGCCCGCGTCCTCTGCACCTCATCCCCATCCAGGAACAACTCGAGCAGGAGCGCTCGGGTTCGTCCTCGTCGGCGTCATAGTCCCGCGGGTCGCCGACTTCTTCCTCGTCCCCGAGGCCGCGAACATCTTCGTCGCCACGTCCCCCCTGTGAGCCGCCCGTCTTTCCCCTGTCCCGTGTAGCCCGCGTAGGCCGTCAGTGATCGCGTCTGTCTTTTTCTTTGGTTTGAGTTTCAGTTAGCGCCGCGTGTATGGTTTAGTTTCCTGTGCGTGCTGTTTTGAATGTGCAGAGTGGCGTAGCCTAGTGGTGTGGACGTCGTGGTTACATCCACGAGGGCTTCAGATCAAATCCCAGAGGCCGCAAGGCGCACCCTTTTTATTGCAGTGTTATTTCTCTGTTCCTCGTTTTTCTTCAGTGTTGGGTTCAGATAGCGCCTTGGATGTTTTTTCTTCAGTTAGATCCTTCGATAAGCGAGATTGGCAGCACTAGCGCAGTGGCCTGGGCTGCTTGCCTTGCAACTTTGAGGTTCTGGGTTCAATTCCCAGGAGCCTCCTTTTTATTTTCTCTTTTATCTGATTTGCTCCATCTGTAGTATAGGTTGCATAGTTCCTGTTCTATGTCGAGAACACTTGGCATAGCGCAGTGGCTTGGACGCTGTGGTTACAACCGTGAGATCTTGGGTTTGAGTTCCCCTGGAGCAATGAAAACCACCCCTCTTTTTTTGTGCCCTTTTCTTTTGTTTTTGCAGCAGCAAGTTGGGCTCGGCCCAGTGTAGTTCATCGCCCGTGGGCGTCAAATAGACACACCCCAAGGCTGCTGGGCCTCTTTGGCCGAGATGAGCCCAATGGAGGCTTCCCTCCTTTTCATTTTTTCTATGAAATTCAAATCTGCTTGAATTCATTCAATTCTGCCATGTTTTTCGTTTGCTTGTATTATGTGCATCCTAGCTCCAATTTAATCATGTCATACATGATTTTGGGGTAGAAAAATGTGAGGAAGGTGATGGTTCTGTCCATTTTGTTAAATGGGCATGCTTTATTTTGGTGATATAGCATTTTTCATGTAACCCCTCACGATGGTGCACACGGTGTGATTCCTCCATTCTTTTCCCGTGTTCCGATCACCGTTTTCCCCCGTTGACCGTAGCTTACGGTAGCATAGTCTCGCTCTTTATTTAATTGCTTGAAATAGGTTGCATTAGGTGCATCATATTATTCCATGTCATCTGCATCCATTTAAATTCAAGGAATCCCGCCTCGAGGTTTATTCTCATGTGTGGGCAATTCTTGTTGATATTATGTTCTAGTCTTTTGCATATGCCATGATCATGCATCGTACCAACTTTAATATAAGGAATCCTTCGGATTCATTAACCACCTACCCAATGCATATGAAGGTTGTCGGTAGCATTGCACCCTTGCTTACCGATGCTTCATTTAAACTTGCTCGTTCTTATGTTCATGCCATGATATTAAAATGACATGCATCATACTTGATCTTGCTTGCTTATTTATTGCTTGCTCGTGATTGCTCCGTAGTGATAGTGGTATCTCTGTTGATTGCTTTCCAGTGTTTACTTCTTGTGTGCTCCCGCGGATACTCTCGGAGACGATGCGAGTTTGCGATCGACTACACCTTTGGAACCCGACTTATCAACAGGCAAGGACTATACATTACTTATGATTCATTCTATTATAACCAGTGGTTTGCATGCTAGTCTAGGATAGTGTAACACTTCACTGTCAGTGAACAGTAATCAGGGTTACTGTTCATCTCTACTGTTCAAAACTTTTGTTTGATCAACTGGTTCAGTTCAAATTCAAATTCTCCTTTGATATTGTTGCAAGCAAATGTGAACCTTGGGCCTTGATCATCATGGGTCAAAACAAAGTCCAACCCATAAACATTTGAAATCAAATCAAATCTCAAAATGCCTTTGGTGGAATAATAAAAACAAGGTGAAAATAAAACTTGGTCCAAAAATTGTGAAAGCAATTTTGTAAAAAGCCTAAAAATCAGTGGATCATATTCATATGGTTTTGGGAATTTATCAAGCAATAAAATAAATCCAACAAATAAAAACAATAGCATAAAGTCCACTTTTATCAATGGCAAAATTAAAACAAATACTAAAGGAATTTATAAAAGGTCAAAACTTTTTGTGGCACCTCTAATATATGCAACACAAATATACCCACAAGTTTCACATGTGGCAGAAATCTTTTCAAAGCAAAACAAAAATTCCAAACATAAAAGAAAAGAAGAAAAGAATTAAAATGGAATAAGAGCAAAGAGGCCCATCCCCCTCTTCCCCCTGGGCCAAACCAGCCCACCCCTAAGCCCAGCCACGCCCCCTTCTTCAACCTCCGTACAGGGGAGTGCGTGGCAGGCATCCCCACTGCCACCGGCAACCCCCCCCCCCCCTCCGTGGAGCTCATCCACGGCTCCCCCGGGCGGATAAGACCTCCCCGACCCGTGCCTCGCCCCTGGAAACCCTAGCCCATCCCCATTCCCTTCGCGCTCGCCCCTGGTCGTCTTCAAGCTCCTGCCCGAGCCCGCCATGGACACCACGGCGGACCACCGCGGCGACTCGCCGTTCTAGCCTCCTCTAGTGTGTCCAATCGACGCGCCCTCGCCGTCTTCGTCTCAGAGCTGAGGAGGAGAAGCCCGGAGCCACTGCACGCGCCGGAATCGTCGCCTTCGTCTACCTCCGGCCGGCGAGATCGAGCTCGAATTCCCGACGCCACCGTCCGTCCCCGCGCCCGCTGCCACCACTGTTGTGCTCCTGGTGAGCACCGCTACCCCCTGCATATGCTCGTCGTCGCCCGATTAGCCTCAGGACAAAAGCCCCCTTTTGCATTTTTCCGGCGGCCGCCATTGTTGAGGTTGCCGTGCACCTAAGCCCCCGTAGCTCACGCGTTTGACTCCTACGAGTTCCCACGGGTCCGTGTGTTCGATTTGGTGCGACAAAACTGAGGAATTCGCCGCGAGGGCAAGACGCCAATGGAGCCCGTAACACTGGCCCGCCATTCTTGACCTAGCCCTCAACTCCGGCCGCCCCACCCTTCTCCCCCGACATGGATCGATGCGGCATGGTGCGCTGCGACGATAGCAACAATCGGCGCCTCATTTGGTGCTCGAAATCGAGCTGTAACTCGAGTTCGCCGGAGTCTGTTCGCCGGCGAGCCGCCGGCGAGTCACCTGAGCCACTGACATATGGCCCCCACCGGTCAGATAGGTCATTAGCGACATGGTTAAGGCTTAATCACCCACTGACATGCGGGCCACCCCCGGGAAATCTTTTGTTAAGGAAATAAAATTGATAAAATGAATATGTTAGTATGACATGTGGGCCTAGCCCACTTAACCCACTGTTAGTATTAAACTAATTGTTAAATTAAAACCTGAGACACTTACACCTGGGCCCCACCTGTCATATATTGATTAAAATAATTTAGATAATATTAACAGTCACTGACATGTGGGTCCACTGATTTTTAGAATTAATAAAACCATTTTTATTTGATTGTGAGGCTGACATGTGGGACCCATATGTCATTTTGACCTGGTCAACCCTCTCTGTGGATAATGTTGGATTTAATATTAAAAGAAAAATCCAGAAATTGATTTAAAATGATTTAAACTTTGAATTTGAATATCTTTTGAACCGTAAGTCAGATTCAAAAACTTTATACATGAAAATTGATCAGAAAAATATAACGAATACGGATACGCTATTCGTATGTCTACCCCACCCCCCTAACACACCGATCATCGACATTCCCCCCCTCCGGACTGTGTGTCGATAATTCCCGGTACAGGTAAAAACCTGCCGGATGAATTTATTTCGAACACGAAAGTTGTCCGGAATGGTTTAACTAACACGGATACACCCCCCTTATGTTTGTCGGATGTCCATGACACCTCCGGCATGAACCCTTCCCCCTCCGGACACCCTGTCCGGTAATCACCCGGAGCCGGTAGTTCATCCCCGGATGGATTCCCGCTCCGAGCAACGTGCATTGCACTGCGTTAGAACACCGTTAACATTTCATCTGTTATGTCATGCATATGTTTGTATATTATTGCCGTGTATTTACTGTTTCCTCCCCCCTTAATCTTCGGTAGACCCCGCTGCTACCGCCGACTACACCGCTGCCGGGTACGACTACTTCGTCGACGACCCTGCCCCGACCGTCGAGCTTCCAGGCAAGCAGAGCCATTCTCTTCCCCAGATATCGCCTACCTTTCCATACTTTCTTGCACTAGGCATTGTTACTGCTGCTGCTACGATTACAATCCTATTCAATTGCATAGCCTGATTTTGTCGCCCCTTGATGTACCTCCTTTATCCTATGCTGCCTATTATATTTATGCATTATTCAGCAGTGAACCCTGCGCATTGTTAGCTAGGACTAGATAGCGGGACGTGATCACTCAGGGGAGTGAACACGGATACAATATATAACTGTTGCAGGTACGGAACAAAGCAGACACCGCCAAAGGCCCCTATCTGGGTTATGCCTAGTCACCTCAAGTGTGAGCTATCCAGGAGTAATCCTTGTACTCCACTCGAGGCTTACTTTGTCTTGCCGCCATAGGGTCCTGGACAGCGGTTGTCCTTAAAGGTAAGAAGTCGGGCGACCCAACGGTGCCCGCGAGCGGTATATCGTCGGGAACGACAGGGAGGGTACGACCGACATTACTGGCATGCTTGGCCCCTGTTCGTATCTCGCGAGAGTTACCAAACCACGAAAGTCGAGCTCTACCAAGAGCAAACGCGAGACAAGGTAAGGAGACGGTTCACCTTGTTGGTAACCGCAGTGACTTGGTGGGACGACAGGGCAGGCACCAATGTACTGGTGGTCCTGACTGCTGCCGTTGACCGCGGGTCGGTTAAGTCGAGGCAACTATAACGGTTGTCACGCAGGTTAATTAAAATGCTAAATGGTTCGGCGGATGTCTTGTGTAGCCTTTTGGCTTGTACGCACTACCTACACGTGGGACGAGGAGTGTGGGCTCCCCTGCATCGTAGTCTCGTTCGAGGGTCTTCAGACGTCAGCAGTATCGCGGGCTGATTGCCGGGAAGTGGTGTTGTCTTCTCTTGCTCGAGCGGTGTATTTGTATTTGCTTTGATTTTGCTTCACCGGCCAGTCACGCACCGTGCAGGAGTACGTTCGGGTTAGGGTCCAAAGCCCGGCGTACATAGGATATAGTCCGACGGATGACCTCTCTGTTGATTGCCGAAGGATGGGCTACTTTGTGTCGGATAGCTTTGGTGGAGCGTTCCCTAACAAGGTTCCCGCCACCCTGGAGATCCGAGCGTCGTAGAGTCACGCCAGTGCACCCCTGCAGGGAAGATTAATCTATTCGAATAGCCGTGTCCACGGTAACAGGACGCTTTATGCTGAAGCTGGATCTTACCACTAGAAACTACTACTATTAAACTGTATGGTTCCAGGTCTTCTTCCTCGCAGGGAGTCGAGGAAGGGAACTCGGAGGCATTATTATTATTAATCATTACAACTTATATTATTCAATGTTGTAGCAACTTCTGCTTCATTGTTACTTTATTGTTTTATATAAACTGTTGGCTGATTCTTACCTCATGCTGCAAGACATCGTCGGAAGATGCTAGTCTTCGATAGGCCTAGCTTCTTACCCTTATTCTGATTTTCTATCTTGCAGTCCACTATATACAGCCTCTTCTTTCCGTTGATACAAATGCATAATGCTTAGTAGCGGACGTAAGACTCGCGGGTATGCTAGATACTCACCTTTGCTTTATTTCCCCCTTTATGTTTTGCCTGATCGGCCGCTGCAGTCGACGTTGGAGCCCAGGAGCAGGAGTACCCCGGAGGCGGATACTACTACGTCGAGACCCCCGCTGACCAGGACCAGGAGTAGTTTTGGAGGCTCCTAGGCAGGAGGCCTTGCCTTTTCGATTTGTATCTCTGATGTTATTTGTGCTAGCCTTCTTAAGGCATAACTTGACTAACTATGTCTGTACTCAGATATTATGGCTTGTATAACTTATGTATTCGGGTCCGCGTGACCCCCTTTATTGTAACATATTGGTTTATCCTTTTGTGTTTAGTGTTGTGCTGTGATATTCTCACCGTGGCACCCTAATCTCAGCCGTGTACCCTGCGTGTATGATTACTGTACACGGATAGATTTTAGGGGCGTCACAAGTTAGTATCAGAGCCGACTGCCTGTAGGAAGCCACCCCACCACTACCTGGTCAAAGTTGAGTCTAGACTTTGAAAAACTATTTTGCTAACTTAATGTTTGGCTTACGGGCCCACATCGATGTCACTACGTGTGATATCTATGGTATTAGGATCCTTTTCTCCTTACCTATGCTCTGGGAATCTGCGCTCTTATCCTTGCTGGTAAGTTTTACAAACGCTGACATTAGGATCACGTTCTCTTGATTCCATCCGGCGTTTTGGTGCTTCCCCATTGATTGTGTCGTGTTGCAGGAGTTCTACCCCAGGTCCCGGACCGCGGATCCCATTCTCATTCTGGGCAGGCCGCGCGTCCTCTGGCATTAACTCTTGTGGCCAACAGTTTTCTTGCGGCGTGATTGACATAGTGGAATCTATGTCGCGTCGTGTAATCCTTACCGCGGTCTGCGCGCCGCCTAGTGTGTCCTTTTTCCTTAATTTCTGCGACGTTACGCTGCCCGATTTTCGATTGATTCTATGTGTGGATGTGTATGTCTTATATGACTACTCCTATATATTCGCGCCTCCTCTTTGTTGTCGCTTTACGTCTTACTCGTTCCCGGCATCTCGTTAAAATGTTCATCGCTGAAATACCCCTGTTAAATTCTAGCAGGATGGCTGGTCGTGGTGGTCGTGGTCGTGGTGCCAATGATCCACCTCCGCCGCCGGACTACATGGCCGCGATGATGCAGCAGTTTCAGATGAACCAAGTGTTTATGCAAGGAGTCATAGATCAGCTCCAGAACCAGAATCAGAACCAGAACCAGAACCAGCACCAGAACCAACCGCCTGTGGTTACTCTGCGGGATTTCATGCGCCTCAATCCCCCTCTCTTCCACCAACCTGAACAGCCGCTGGATGCCGATGATTGGCTTCGTGACATCACTCGACAGCTGGAGTTCGCTAATGTGAGCGCTTCTGATTACGTCAACTTTGCGTCCTATTTCCTGCGTGGCCCCGCTGCTCAGTGGTGGGACACCTACAAGGGCTCGCTAGTTGAAGGGACCGTCGTCACCTGGAATGACTTCAAGACTACCTTCCGTGCTCGTTATGTCCCCCGGGCGATTATGAACCGGATGAAGGCCGAGTTCCGCAACCTTGTTCAGGGCAACAAAACTGTCGAGGCTTGTCAGAGGGAATTCCTCCGCCTCTCCCGCTATGCTGCAAGTGACCTCCCCAATGATGCAAGTAGGCAAGAGAAGTTCTGTGATGGACTCAACCCAGATCTCCAGCTTGCACTGGCTTTGCACGTCTTCCCCGACTTCGCCACCATGGTGAACCAGACTATCACTCTCGAGACCGCTCAGCTTAAGTTCGGTGGTTCGCAGAAGCGCCCCCGTGAAGCTGGCTCATCTTCGGGCACAGCACAGAAGCAACGCGTTTGGCTTCCACACAGTGTGTATCGTCCACCTGCCCCTGCACCAAGACCGTCGTATGTTGCACCTCGTCTGCCTCCGCCCCCGCCGAGACAGCCGAAGACTGAGACTGCACCCCTCTGTCCTCAAGATGGCTTGTGCTTCAAGTACCATCAGCCAGTACACTTTTCCAGAGACTGTCCTCAGCGACAGAATCAACTGGTAGTTCACCCTGCTGGCCGTGGAAATGGTCGTGGCAACAACAAGACCCCCAACTATAACACTGGGTCTTCTTCTCACACTCGCGGACATGCTTACAACATTAATGTCGAAGAAGCTCAGGAGCAACCTGCTACCGTGATGGGTACCCTTCTTGTTAATTCAGTACCTGCTACTGTTTTATTTGATTCAGGAGCATCGCATTCATTCATGTCAGAAGCATTTGCATTGTCGCATAACTTCATGATAGAAAAGATGGATCCACCGATGGTTGTCCGCACTCCGATAGGCCATTGCCACACCTCCAAGATAGTGCCCAAAACCATCGTCGAAATTGAAGGAATTGAGTTCCTTGCTTCCTCCATCCTCCTGAAGTCTTCCACTATAGACCTCATTCTGGGCATGGATTGGTTGAAAGTCCACGATGCCGCACTGTATTGTGGCACCAGTTCTGTCCAACTTTTTCACCCCTCCGGCGAGATTGTTAACCACACCACCCGGATTACCCGTGATGCTGAAACGCATATCTATATGATGAATGCTCTGAATGTCTCACCTCTTGACGGGATTGAGAACGTTCCAGTCGTTCGTGATTTTCCCGACGTCTTCCCAGAAGAACTCCCGGGAATACCCCCGATCCGTGAGGTTGAATTTGTCATCGACCTGAAACCCGGCACCGTTCCTATTGCCAAGCGTCCCTATAAGATGCCACCTCACCACCTCCTTGAACTGTAGAAGGAGATCGACGAAGCACTTCACAAAGGATTCATTCGCCCAAGTTCCTCTTCTTGGGGAGCACCTTCGCTCTTTGTCAAGAAGAGCGATGGAACAAATCGTTTGGTCCAAGATTACCGACCCATCAACCAAGCCACCATCCAGAACAAATATCCGCTTCCCCGGATCAACGATCTGTATGATCAACTTGCTGGATCCACGGTGTTTTCGAAACTCGACTTGAGGTTGGGTTACCATCAGATCCGAGTCCGTGAAGAGGACATTCCGAAGACCGCTTTCATTACTCGCTATGGTTCATATGAGTACACTGTCATGTCCTTTGTCTTGACGAATGCTCCAGCCACTTTCTCCCAATTGATGAACTATATATTCATGGAATACCTCGACAAGTTTGTCGTGGTTTATCTGGACGATATCTTAATATACTCCAAGCATAAAGGGGAGCATGCTGAACATCTTCATCTTATACTGGAGGAGCTTCGAGAACACAAACTCTACGCTAAGTATTCTAAGTGTGAGTTCTTGCTTCCTGAAGTGACCTACCTTGGTCACGTGATTTCCAAGGATGGCTGCCGTCAACCCAGAACGTATCTAGGCTATTCTTGACTGGACTCCTCCCAAGACTTTCAAACAAGTCAGAAGTTTCCTCGGACTCGCCAGCTATTGCCGCCGTTTCGTCGAGAACTTGTCCAAGATTGCCAGGCCTCTGACTAACCTGCTTCACAAAGGCGTCAAGTTTGAGTGGACAGATAAATGTCAGGAAAGTTTCCAAGCCCTCAAGGACAAGCTCACTTCTCCCCCAGTGCTAGCTCCGCCTGATACTCAGAAGGACTTCGTGATATATTGCGACGCATCTCGTCAAGGATTAGGCTGTGTCCTAATGCAAGAGCGCAAAGTGATTGCTTATGTCTCTCGTCAATTGCGTGCTCACGAAGATAAGTATCCAACACATGATCTTGAATTGGCAGCGGTAATTTATGCATTGAAGCTGTGGCGACATTATCTCGTCGGTAATCATTGCGAGATCTACACCGACCACCAAAGTCTGAAGTACCTGTTTACTCAACCAGATCTGAATCTCTGCCAGTAGAGATGGCTCGAGACAATAGCCGACTACAACATGGGAATTTCTTACACCCCTGGCAAAGCTAATGTGATGGCTGATGCCCTGAGCCGTAAAGCTTACTGTAGTGAACTTGAGGTACAACTAGAACAACCACCTCTGTATGAAGAGTTTCAAAAGTTGAACCTCGAGATTGTTCCTCAAGGTTATGTAAATAACCTGGTTATCGAACCGGATCTCGTCAAATCCGTCAAGGGTATACAGTTTTATGATGATTTCGTACACAAGATTAAGCGCGATATCGCAAATGGAAGACCCTCACCCTTTACTATTAATAGCGAAGGTGCGGTGTTCTACCAGAACCGTTTAGTGGTTACTCACAGCAAGGGCAGGCATGAGAACCTGGATATGACCCCGAAGGTCATGAAAGCGGCTCACGATACCCCGTTGTCCATTCATCCTCGAAGCACCAAGATGTACCAAGACATTCGTCCGCAGTTCTGGTGGCCTAACATGAAGCAAGACATTGCCCGGTATGTTTCTGAATGTGACGTTTGCCGTCGCGTCAAGGCAGAACATCAAAGACCTGTTGGAACTCTGCAACCGCTTTCTATTCCTGAATGGAAGTGGGACAAGATCGAGATGGACTTCGTCACTGGTTTTCCCCGATCGCAGAAAGGCCACGATGCTATCTTTGTCGTCATCGATCGCTTCTCCAAGGTTGCCCACTTTCTGCCAGTCAAGGAGACGATCTCTGCTAGTCAGTTAGCAGACTTGTATGTTTCCAGAATTGTTTCCCTCCATGGCATTCCGTTGGAGATCAGTTTAGACCGTGGCAGTATTTTCACCTCAAGATTTTGGGATAGTTTCCAAGAAGCTATGGGCACTCACCTAAATTTCAGCACCGCTTATCACCCCCAGTCGCAAGGACAAGTCGAACGAGTTAATCAAGTTCTTGAAGATATGCTTCGAGCTTGTGTCATCTCATTCGGTAAGAAATGGGAGGAATCTCTTCCATTTGCTGAATTCTCGTATAACAATAGCTATCAAGCTAGTCTGAAGATGGCACCCTTTGAAGTTCTCTATGGACGTAAGTGTCGAACCCCTTTGAATTGGTCAGAAACTGGAGAACGAACTCTCATTGGTCCGGACATCATACAGCATGCCGAAGATCAGGTTAGCGTTATCCGTGACCACTTGAAGGCTGCTCAGTCTCGTCAGAAGAGCAACTATGATCGCAAGCACAAGGAAATGGTCTATCAACCTGGCGAATATGCTTACCTCCGTGTCACCCCGATGCGAGCCACTCATCGTTTCGGAATCAAAGGCAAGTTAGCTCCTCGATACATTGGTCCGTTCCGTATTCTTTCTTGAAGTGGACCAGTGGCCTATCGTTTGGAATTGTCGTCGAACCTCTCTCAAGTCCACGATGTATTCCACGTGTCGCAACTCTGACGCTGCTTCAAGGACCCTATTCGTGAAGTGGATCATGATCTGATTGAACTGCAGCAAGACTTGACTTATCAAGAGCACCCGAGTCGTATTCTTGATCAGTCTGAACGCAAAACCCGCAACAAGACGACAAAGTTTCTCAAAGTTCAGTGGTCGAATCATTCTGAAGATGAAGCCACTTGGGAACGCGAAGATCGTATTCGTGAAGAATACCCCGATCTTTTCCCCTCTACCACCTAAATTCTCGGGACGAGAATTCTTGTACTGGGGGAGATTTGTAACACCCTCACTGTCAGTGAACAGTAATCAGGGTTACTGTTCATCTCTACTGTTCAAAACTTTTGTTTGATCAACTGGTTCAGTTCAAATTCAAATTCTCCTTTGATATTGTTGCAAGCAAATGTGAACCTTGGGCCTTGATCATCATGGGTCAAAACAAAGTCCAACCCATAAACATTTGAAATCAAATGTCAGAACCCTCTGTTAGGTATGTGCTAGGGTTAGCTAGTGCCTTTGCATCATGTCAAATTTTCAAAAAGAAATCTTGGAAATCAATTTCAAAATCCAAATGGGAGAAGGAACACCCCCCAGATGAATTAATTCAAAAGGCCAGATAAAAATCTTTTCCAAAAATTCATGTTAGAGTTTTGAAAAGTCTTATAAATGAGTGTGATCACATATCAAGTGATGTGGGACCCACCCCATGCTCATAGATTTTTCAAATATTCAAACAGTACCTTGGAATTAAAGAAATACCCCTATTTGATTTAAAATTCAAATCATTTGAATTTTAAAAATGTTGAAAGTTTATGAGTGGCTAGTCTATATTATTAGGAGGCCACATAAAAGTTTTCAGCATTTAATAAAATGATTTGGTATTTTTACCAAAGTCAAAACAAATATACAGAAAAACAGAAAGGAAAGATTAAACAGAAAAAGGAAAAGGCTTACCTGTCGCCCAGGCGAAGTCGGCCCACCCCAGCCCAGCCGGCCCACAGGGGCAGGGGTGTCTTCTTCCCCACCCCGCGCCTCCAAGCTGCTCGGTGGAATGCCACCGAGCCAGCCGTGGACGCCACGTCGCCGTTGAGCGCCTTCCAGGCCTCCCCGTGCCCCTTCTCGCGCCTGGAGACGCCTCTCTCCCGTCCTGATCCATTCCCCCCCTCCAGAGCTTCCTCCTCCTCCTCCTGTGCTCGATTCGTCGCCGCCCGAAGACCGCCGTGGAGCACGCCGTCGAGTCCACGTAACCACCGTCGTCCCCGAGCCGTGCCGCCGTGTCCAGGAGAACCGCAGCAGACGTCTTCGTCGTTCCCCTCAACCAATCGAGCCCGAGCTCCTCAGCAGACGACGCCAACTTCAACGAGGAGTCGCCGGACCCGCAAGTCGCCGTCGTTGAATTCGCCGCCATCGCGACCTCCCCGACCTCCCTGACTCCTCTGCTAGCTTCAGGGTGAGCTTCTTCATCCGCCCCGACCAACCCCGGAGTATTTCTCCTTCTCCTTTGCGTTTTGCCATGAAAGACGAGCACGGCCTCCGCCATGGATGAGCTCGAGGTCGCCCCTGTGCCCCTTCGACTCAGCCAGCGCGCGCGTTTAGCTCCTGGTCATGCTAGCTTTCGAACGCGAGCGAGATCAACCCGAACCATGCACGGTAACGTCGACTACGACCTCGCCGCCGTTCTGTTGCCGCCGGAGTCGTCGCCGTCGTCGCTTCCGACCTCCCCGTGAACCCCCGATGCCTCCAGAAGACGCGGGAGACCTCCAGGAGCAAGTTGGTGCCCTCCGTTTCCCCTCCCGTGGCCGGTATCGAGTTCCCGTGCTGCGCCGCCGTGGTCCAGTCGCCGGCGTCAAGCCACCGGCGAGTCAGCTCTAAACCCCCCCCCCCTGTTTCCACCTAATTAGTGACCCCTGGGTCACTGACCAGTGGGCCCAGTGGCTTAATTAAGCCACTGGATTAAGTTAACCCACGGGTTAAGTTAACCAGTCATTGACAGGGTGGACCCACATGTCAGCCCCCCCCTGACGCCAGCTTGACGTCAGCCTGACGCAGTAAATCATTTAAATGAATTTCCAGAGATTATTTGAATTAAAAGAATTCCAGAAATTCCAGAAAATACCCCAAACTTTGGAAATTCATAGAAAATTCATATTAACTCCAAATTGGACAAATAATATATGAAAAATGATCAGGAGAAAATTATCTTTCCAAATATGCAACTTTAAACTTTGTTTGAGTTGAATTTAAAATGTGATCAGTAGCATTTGCTATTTGATTTAAATGGAATTAAATCAAATTCAAATCAAATAATTTTGCAACTTGAACCATGGCAACATGCTACAATTCAATCACACATCAGAGGCATATCTTATACATTTGAAGATAATTCAAAATGATCAAACTATGTCACATACAACTTGGTTAATTTGAATTCAAATGTGGAATTTGCATTTGCATTTTAAATGCAATATACTCCACTTAAATGGAATTGCCTCACACACATCAAAACTTATACTTCAAGTTTTAAACATTCAATCATGTGCTTGAGCATTGCATTCATATTGACTGCTACTTCGTGCTTTGTTTGTCGAGTAGAGGTGGAACCGGAGCAAGAGGTCACCCCCTTCGCTGAAGATCCAGAAACCGAACCTCGTCAGCAAGTCAAGCAAACCCCCATTGATCATGTCGATAAAATCCCACTTCCCTCTCATGTCTCGCTTATGCATTGTTTAGGATGATCACCATGCTTCGTTTCTACCGCATAGATGAACCCATTCCTTTGCATGACCTATCTTTTTGTCATAGTAGTAAGCAAACCACAATCCTAGAAAATGTAGGAGTTGTTTGATATCATGTGGCCCCTGCAATGTTACTGCTTATTGCATGCTTAGTATGATACCATGTTGTTACTGTGATGTGAGTCGGGATGGGAATGATCATGTTGATGATGGTAGAAAAGTGTTGGTGAATCGACCCTAATACAAGGTGAACGATGAGAGGCTGTGTAGGAGTACACGGTGGGTTGTCTCGTTGAACACCGCCCTAGTACGAGTTCTTGTGTGGTGATCCAAGATGAAGAGTACAACCACACATTGGGCTCACTGGCCCCTCTCAACTTACTAACTCATCCCTTTCGATGTCCAGATGTCGCAGTAGTTCGGAGTTCTGGTAGGCTTGTGGCCTGGATGCTAAGTGAGAGAATGGCTCACCCGAGACCGGCTTATGCACCACGCACACATCGCTTGGGTCCACTTCGGTAAACCGGCCGGGTTCACGATAGTGGTAACCAACCCAAGTAGGCGGCTTTCTCGGACTAGATTGGCTATGAGGTAACAGTTGTGGTGAGCATCCTCGCTGGCAC
The DNA here is from genome assembly GCA_950022295.1 of Bromus sterilis. Taxonomy (NCBI): domain Eukaryota; kingdom Viridiplantae; phylum Streptophyta; class Magnoliopsida; order Poales; family Poaceae; genus Bromus; species Bromus sterilis. The sequence goes on along the minus strand of OX465598.1, from coordinate 213,209,114 downwards.
CCCTTGAATGGTGTCGAGATCAAAGGCGGTAAATGATGGTCATGTGTGTGTAGCAGTACACCCTTGCAAGGTTAACAAAACTATTCGAATAGCCGTGTCCGCGGTTATGGACTGCTTGGAAAGCTTAGCTTGATTATTAGATAACTTGAACCGGACACTTCTAAAACACACCAAGATAAGTGTGAGTGCTATGGCGTGCTTCCTCGTGGGGAAGTCGAGGAAGGCACCATAGTGGTGTATTAGTTGGTGAAAGTAGTGGACTCGTGTACGCTTCTTACCTCAAAGTCTGGTACTCGTAGTTCAGGATTAGCCAAGTCAAAGCTGGCATTTCTGCAAGTGAACCCCACCTCCCTTTACCTTGATACATGTGCATGAGTAGTATAGCTCCTATGTAAGTCTTGCTGAGTACGCCTTTGTACTCATGTTTGCTTAATCTATGTTTTAGATGACGCCACTAACCCCGAAGGTGGCTTCTTCATCGAGCTGGACGACTGAAGTTAAGCTAGTCTAGTCCCAGTCAGCAGACTGGTTCCCTCGTGGAGGGCTTTGTGTTTAAATAAGGCTTCTTAAGCCATTTGTTAAACTTGTCTGTACTCAGACATAATTTGCTTCCGCTCTGTGTTGTAATGTTGGATCACATGTATGTGATCTCTGTGTGTACTCTATAAGAGTTATAAATAAAATGTACAATTTGTAGAGAATTGCAATGGTACCTGCTGTTCATACAAGGCATGTGTGCTGCGTGTATGTTTATAACATGCATGTCTTCGTATGGGTTTTCGAGACCTTAGTTGTGTTCTGGCTGGCGGTCTTTCATACACCAAGTGGCCCTTAGATGTGCGCAGCTTGGGGCATCGTGATGCGATTGCTCGAGACTCCGTCTCGTGCACACTTTGTGGTATGATCGAGCCCGCGCTAGGCCCCGACTAAGTGATCGGGCTGGAGTAAGTCTATGTAAGAGTTTTGAGATAGTAGGTAATATGGTTGAGGCGACTTGTCTTTGAATATGGGAGTTCACCACCCATATCATTTGACTTGTGTGCGGACGATGAGGACCCATCTCAGTTTATCATCCGGCCTGGATGGGATGCCCCTCACGTACGATGCTTTCCGAGAATGTTCAGTGCTTGGCCTTGTCTGCTTAGACAAGTGGGTGCGGTTCTCGGCTCTCCATATGACTATGTCTTAACTGTACTTTCATACGCTAACCCCGGGTCCCGACATCAAATCAAATCTCAAAATGTCTTTGGTGGAATAATAAAAACAAGGTGAAAATAAAACTTGGTCCAAAATTGTGAAAGCAATTTTGTAAAAAGCCTAAAAATCTGTGGATCATATTCATATGGTTTTGGTAATTTATCAAGCAATAAAATAAATCCAACAAATAAAAAAATAGCATAAAGTCCACTTTTATCAATGGCAAAATTAAAACAAATACTAAAGGAATTTATAAAAGGTCAAAACTTTTTGTGGCACCTCTAATATATGCAACACAAATATACCCACAAGTTTCACATGTGGCAGAAATCTTTTCAAAGCAAAACAAAAATTCCAAACATAAAAGAAAAGAAGAAAAGAATTAAAATGGAATAAGAGCAAAGAGGCCCATCCCCCTCTTCCCCCTGGGCCAAACCAGCCCACCCCTAAGCCCAGCCACGCCCCCTTCTTCAACCTCCGTACAGGGGAGGGCGTGGCAGGCATCCCCACTGCCACCGGCAACCCCCCCCCCCTCCGTGGAGCTCATCCACGGCTCCCCCGGGCGGATAAGACCTCCCCGACCCGTGCCTCGCCCCTGGAAACCCTAGCCCATCCCCATTCCCTTCGCGCTCGCCCCTGGTCGTCTTCAAGCTCCTGCCCGAGCCCGCCATGGACACCACGGCGGACCACCGCGGCGACTCGCCGTTCTAGCCTCCTCTAGTGTGTCCAATCGACGCGCCCTCGCCGTCTTCGTCTCGGAGCTGAGGAGGAGAAGCCCGGAGCCACTGCACGCGCCAGAATCGTCGCCTTCGTCTACCTCCGGCCGGCGAGATCGAGCTCGAATTCCCGACGCCACCGTCCGTCCCCGCGCCCGCTGCCACCACTGTTGTGCTCCTGGTGAGCACCGCTACCCCCTGCATATGCTCGTCGTCGCCCGATTAGCCTCAGGACAAAAGCCCCCTTTTGCATTTTTCCGGCGGCCGCCATTGTTGAGGTTGCCGTGCACCTAAGCCCCCGTAGCTCACGCGTTTGACTCCTACGAGTTCCCACGGGTCCGTGTGTTCGATTTGGTGCGACAAAACTGAGGAATTCGCCGCGAGGGCAAGACGCCAATGGAGCCCGTAACACTGGCCCGCCATTCTTGACCTAGCCCTCAACTCCGGCCGCCCCACCCTTCTCCCCCGACATGGATCGATGCGGCATGGTGCGCTGCGACGATAGCAACAATCGGTGCCTCATTTGGTGCTCGAAATCGAGCTGTAGCTCGAGTTCACCGCAGTATGTTCGCCGGCGAGCTGCCGGCGATTCACCTGAGCCACTGACATATGGCCCCCACCGGTCAGATAGGTCATTAGCGACTTGGTTAAGGCTTAATCACCCACTGACATGCGGGCCACCCCCAGGAAATCTTTTGTTAAGGAAATAAAATTGATAAAATGAATATGTTAGTATGACATGTGGGCCTAGCCCACTTAACCCACTGTTAGTATTAAACTAATTGTTAAATTAAAACCTGAGACAGTTACACCTGGGCCCCACCTGTCATATATTGATTAAAATAATTTAGATAATATTAACAGTCACTGACATGTGGGTCCACTGATTTTTAGAATTAATAAAACCATTTTTATTTGACTGTGAGGCTGACATGTGGGACCCATATGTCAGTTTGACCTGGTCAACCCTCTCTGTGGATAATGTTGGCTTTAATATTAAAAGAAAAATCCAGAAATTGATTTAAAATGATTTAAACTTTGAATTTGAATATCTTTTAAACCGTAAGTCAGATTCAAAAACTTTATACCTGAAAATTGATCAAAAAAATATAACGAATACGGGTACGCTATCCGTATGTCTACCCCACCCCCCTAACACACCGATCATCGACATTCCCCCCCTCCGGACTGTGTGTCGATAATTCCCGGTACAGGTAAAAACCTGCCGGATGAATTTATTTCGAACACGAAAGTTGTCCGGAATGGTTTAACTAACACGGATACACCCCCCTTATGTTTGTCGGATGTCCATGACACCTCCGGCATGAACCCTTCCCCCTCCGGACACCCTGTCCGGTAATCACCCGGAGCCGGTAGTTCATCCCCGGATGGATTCCCGCTCCGAGCAACGTGCATTGCACTGCGTTAGAACACCGTTAACATTTCATCTGTCATGTCATGCATATGTTTGTATATTATTGCCGTGTATTTACTGTTTCCTCCCCCCTTAATCTCCGGTAGACCCCGCTGCTACCGCCGACTACACCGCTGCCGGGTATGACTACTTCGTCGACGACCCTGCCCCTACCGTCGAGCTTCCAGGCAAGCAGAGCCATTCTCTTCCCCAGATATCGCCTACCTTTCCGTACTTTCTTGCACTAGGCATTGTTACTGCTGCTGCTACGATTACAATCCTATTCAATTGCATAGCCTGATTTTGTCGCCCCTTGATGTACCTCCTTTATCCTATGCTGCCTATTATATTTATGCATTATTCAGCAGTGAACCCTGCGCATTGTTAGCTAGGACTAGATAGCGGGACGTGATCACTCAGGGGAGTGAACACGGATACAATATATAACTGTTGCAGGTACGGAACAAAGCAGACACCGCCAAAGGCCCCTATCTGGGTTATGCCTAGTCACCTCAAGTGTGAGCTATCCAGGAGTAATCCTTGTACTCCACTCGAGGCTGACTTTGTCTTGCCGCCATAGGGTCCTGGACAGCGGTTGTCCTTAAAGGTAAGAAGTCGGGCGACCCAACGGTTCCCGCGAGCGGTATATCGTCGGGAACGACAGGGAGGGTACGACCGACGTTACTGGCGTGCTTGGCCCCTGTTCGTATCTCACGAGAGTTACCAAACCACGAAAGTCGAGCTCTACCAAGAGCAAACGCGAGACAAGGTAAGGAGACGGTTCACCTTGTTGGTAACCGCAGTGACTTGGTGGGACGACAGGGCAGGCACCGATGTACTAGTGGTCCTGACTGCTGTCGTTGACCGCGGGTCGGTTAAGTCGAGGCAACGATAACGGTTGTCACGCAGGTTAATTAAAATGCTAAATGGTTCGGCGGATGTCTTGTGTAGCCTTTTGGCTTGTACGCACTACCTACACGTGGGACGAGGAGTGTGGGCTCCCCTGCATCGTAGTCTCGTTCGAGGGTCCTCAGACGTCAGTAGTATCGCGGGCTGATTGCCGGGAAGTGGTGTTGTCTTCTCTTGCTCGAGCGGTGTATTTGTATTTGCTTTGATTTTGCTTCACCGGCCAGTCACGCACCGTGCAGGAGTACGTTCGGGTTAGGGTCCAAAGCCCGGCGTACATAGGATATAGTCCGACGGATGACCTCTCTGTTGATTGCCGAAGGATGGGCTACTTTGTGTCGGATAGCTTTGGTGGAGCGTTCCCTAACAAGGTTCCCGCCACCCTGGAGATCCGAGCGTCGTAGAGTCACGCCAGTGCACCCCTGCAGGGAAGATTAATCTATTCGAATAGCCGTGTCCACGGTAACAGGATGCTTTATGCTAAAGCTGGATCTTACCACTAGAAACTACTACTATTAAACTGTATGGTTCCAGGTCTTCTTCCTCGCAGGGAGTCGAGGAAGGGAACTCGGAGGCATTATTATTATTAATCATTACAACTTATATTATTCAATGTTGCAGCAACTTCTGCTTCATTGTTACTTTATTGTTTTATATAAACTGTTGGCTGATTCTTACCTCATGCTGCAAGACATCGTCGGAAGATGCTAGTCTTCGATAGGCCTAGCTTCTTACCCTTATTCTGATTTTCTATCTTGCAGTCCACTATATACAACCTCTTCTTTCCGTTGATACAAATGCATAATGCTTAGTAGCGGACGTAAGACTCGCGGGTATGCTAGATACTCACCTTTGCTTTATTTCCCCCTTTATGTTTTGCCTGATCGGCCGCTGCAGTCGACGTTGGAGCCCAGGAGCAGCAGTACCCCGGAGGCGGATACTACTACGTCGAGACCCCCGCTGACCAGGACCAGGAGTAGTTTCGGAGGCTCCCAGGCAGGAGGCCTTGCCTTTTCGATTTGTATCTCTGATGTTATTTGTGCTAGCCTTCTTAAGGCATAACTTGACTAACTATGTCTGTACTCAGATATTATGGCTTGTATAACTTATGTATTCGGGTACGCGTGACCCCCTTTATTGTAACATATTGGTTTATCCTTTTGTGTTTAGTGTTGTGCTGTGATATTCTCACCGTGGCACCCTAATCTCAGTCGTGTACCCTGCGTGTATGATTATTGTACACGGATTGATTTTAGGGGCGTCACAGATAGGTTTGATGTTTGATCCTACCACATGTTTACAACCTCTCTTGAACTCATACAGTCATGTCCCCTCCCAACAAACCATGTACTGCTATGTTACTATTGCTCGTTGCCCAGCCCCTGCTTAGTATGCATGCTTAGGATGCTACGAATGTTACCCTGTTACTCCTTGGATTGGGCTATCACATTATTATATTTTTGTGGATGATATGCTTATTATAATGTTGACTATACTCGACGAAGGATGGAAGGTCTAGGTTATCCCGCCCCGATGCTTTGTTCCATTCGAGTCACCTAGCACCCGAGTTCCGGGTATTGTGTCTCTTGACGAGCGTGCCTAACCGTGTGTGGGATACTATGGGGTCCCCTCTTCTTACCTACCTAGCTTCAAACATTTCTAGTGGTGGCCCAAGCTGATTTACCATTTGAAACGTGTGTGTGACTGGTCCGCGGCCGGCAGATTTCAAACTACTCGGGCCAGCGAAGACAGAGTTCCTTCGTTGGTCCACACCTGGTGAAAGTGCAATCTTGCCCTTAATCATATTTTGATGTTGATGACAATGTACATATAGGGGACTAATAAGATTTGTCAAGTATATCTCAGGTATTAGCCCCCGGATCATTGTTGCGGTGGATCATGGACCATTGATATTATCAATATCTCGGGATATAGAACCAACGAAGTTGAAGCGTAAGCATTTCCGGTTTATCTTGAGTATAGGGATCCCCGCACTATTAAGAGGGGATCAGTGGGGCTGTGGTTAAGATTTGCTCAAATCACTTTAAAAACATCACACCACATACTAAGTTTGAAAAGTTAACTTTGTCCTAGCTTTCGGACGTCCGACAGATTTCGGACGTCCGACAGTTCACGATTTCGGACGTCCGTCCTGTTTCGGACGTCCGACATCCCACTCGCGAGTACTTGTGCCGTGGTCAGTAGACCTGCAAAAACATGCCCGGACTTCCGACGTGTTTCGGACGTCACGTCCGAAACCTGTCGGACGTCCGAAACTTCGCATTACACACTATGCCCCACATGGTCAGTAGGCCTCCCAAAGTTGGACGGATTTCCGATGGCCTTCGGACGTCCGACATGTCGGACGTCCGAACCCCGCCGGACGTCCGGTACCTGTGTCACTGGCGACTACCTGGCATTCATCAAGAACATTTCGGACGTCCGATATATTTCGGACGTCCGACATTTGAAGTTTCGGACGTCTGAAGTCTAACGGACGTCCGACATTTTCACTGCCAAATGCTCCAACGGCCATTTCAGCCTTTGGACTATAAGTACTCCCTCTCCCCCTTGGAGAGGGTTGACCACTTCACTTTACACTCACCCAAGAACACAAGTGCTCCCTCTCACTCTCTCCTTCACCAAATCTCAGATCCCGGAGAGATTCTTGAGAGTTCTTGTCGGATCTTCCAACCCGTGTTAGATCCGGCTCTTCCCCATCTTTCAACCAAAGCAAATCGCGTTTTGAGCAAGTCTTGAGCTTTCCCCATTGATCTTGTTACTCTTGGAGGTTGGAGACTCCTAGGCGGGTAGGAGTTCTTCGGAGAGGAATCGAACATTGTGATTACCCCCGTTGAGTTTGTGAGGGTTTGGTGACCACCTTTAAGGTCAACCGGTAGTGGTTGGGAATCACCTTCGTGGTGATATCTCAAGGGGAATAGAGTGAGCCTTCGTGGCGTTGGTGTGCCTTTGTGGTTTCACCCACTCTCTCCAAACGGTGAGTAGCTTCCCTCCAAGGAAGTGAACATCGGGATACATCGTTGTCTTCGCGTCATTCGGTTATCCCTACTCTTTTCCCTTTTACTTGCACTACCTTGTTGGTACCTTGTAGTTTGTCCCTCACTTGCTTTATTATATTGTGCTTGTTGTTTACCTTATCTTATATAGGTCACCCTTGCAATTGTTAGGCACATCTTTATCTTCCGCATTATTGCCTAAAATTGACAAGTAGTGTTAAAATTTATAATAAGACCTATTCACCCCTCCCCTCTAGGTCTATCTCGATCCTTTCAATTGGTATCAGAGCCTCGTGCTCTAATCTTGTGGCTTAACCGCCCTAGAGCGAGATGACCAAGGACGGCAAACCCGAAGGTTCGGGTGCCGACGCGGTGGAGGTAATCGCAGTTGCTGCGGATGCCGCTCGTTTGGAAGCCGAGAGATTGACTGCCGAACGAATAGCATCCGCAACACTTACGATTCCCCCCTCCACAGGGAATGTTTCCGTTGACCTTGAGGATCCTAAGTTGTTCACTTCAAGTGATCTAGTACAAGCTCTAGAAAAACAAAAACGGGATATGGAAGCCGAATTTGCAAAGATGAAGGCTTCGGCATCGGAGACACAAACGTCAAGTGGTGCGGCTCCAAGGCCCCCACAAGCGGCCTTTGTGTCCCCCGGTTCCGAACCTCCCTTGCAAAGAGGTGGTCCCTACCAATGGGACTATCCTACCCCCAAGCTTGTGGAACCTAAGTATAATTTCAATGGCAATCCGCCGGTACTAACCGAGACTACTAACTTTTTGGATTGGAAAAGTCTTATGGCAGATTATCTTAGGTTCGTGTGTGAACCAATGTGGAACCTCATCGACTCCGGGAAAGGTTACTATCCTGTTGATCCAAACAACCTTACACCCTGTGAAGTGTTTGACCGACACCTCAACCTTGCGGCCATTGGGTTCTTGAAAAGAGGAATGGATGAGTTGACTCGAGCACCATTTCTTCATATCACCAATGCCAAGGAACTTTGGGATACTCTTCTCATCGCCAAGTCCGGCACCGGATCTCTTCAAATGATAAGATATGAGACCGCCAAAAATGCATTGCACAACCTTCACATGAAGAAAGATGAGACGCCCCAACAACTCCATATGCGTCTAAAGGTTCTTGCCGCTCATGTCCATTCCTTCACTTGTGAGAAGTCCAAGGATGGATATCAAATCACCAACCGCTACCTTGTGGACAAGATGTTAAATGCTCTCATGGTATACTCACAACAAATGGTGTGGGAATTGAGGCGTATGCCTGACTTCTTCACAATGACGCCGGATGATGTGATTGCCACTTTCTTGCAATATGAAGAACACCTGAAGGAGTCCAAGAGACTACTTGCCACATATGGTGGTCCATCCTCAAACCTTGCTCTCAAGGCCAAGCTTACCCAAGAAGATGTTGATGATGAAGAAGATGAGTATGTGTATGAAGATGATGAGGACTCCGATGGATGCCCCTCATATGATGATATGGCTCTCTTTGTTAAGAGATTCACTAAAGGGGAGTTCAAAGGAAGGTTTCAAAAGAAGAAGAAAAGGCCATGCTATAACTGTGATGAAGTGGGACACTTTGCGGAGGCTTGCCCCTATGAGAAGAGAGAAGACAAGCCCCGTTTCCCTAGGAAGGAAGTTGCCAAGAAGCTACCTAACCCCGTCAACAACAAGTTCAAGAAGAAGTTGGGGCGAGCTATGGTGGCTCAAGAGGAGTCCGACCCCGATGATGTTGGTGGTGTTGCTGGAGTTGCTCAAGATACTCAAAAAACATTGAAGGTCCTCAACAAGGATGGTGATGTTGTTCACTACAACTATATGAGCGACTACACCGGCAATGCCCACAAGTGCCTCATGGCCAAGTTGGTTGATGATGCTCCCTCCTTTTCGGACAAGATCAAGGTAACGCCTTATGATGAGTCTTTCATGCTCTCTTCCGAAACACCCAATGATGAATTTCATGATGCGGAAGGAGATGATACAAATAATGCATGTAATGATGTGCTGTTTGATAAAGTGAACAAAATGATGGGCACCCTCAATGGCAAGAAGCTCATGATGTTTCAATTGCTTATGGATGTGGTGGGTAAGCACACCACAACCATCGATGAGCTTGAAACCCTCCTTACAGAGGAAAGGGAGAACTATACTCTCCTTGAGCGGAAGATTGACTTTGAGGAGGCTCGTAATGATAACTTGTGCAAAGTTGTTCAAACATCAAATGACTTAAATGACAAACATGTTGCCTCCTTGAAAAAGGCTAATGAAATTTGTAAGGAACATTCTAATGATATGAGCAAGCTTGTCGAGCTAAACACATCTCTTTCTAAGGATGTTGTGGTACTCACCTTGTCTCTCAAGACCAAAGATGATGAACTCACCACCCTTAAGAAGAATCTTGAGGCTCACAAACTTGCTCACATAAAAACACTTACTAAGATGTCTCCTCCTACCATTGTACATGTTGATGCTTGTGCTACTAACTCTACTCTTGATCAAGCATCTCTCATTGAGGAGAACTTAGCTCTTCATGCTCAACTAAAGAAGGGTCTCTTGACTTGTGCCCAAGGTGAGAAAAACCTAAATTATGTACTAAGTCATCACAAGGAATCCTTTGCTAAGGAAGGACTTGGCTTTGATCCAAGTACTAGTGTGACAAAGGATGTCACTCTTAGCAAGAGAACAACTCCTCAAAAGGTGATCTTTATTCGTGAAGGGCACAAGGACAAGGGAAAGAAGAAGGTTGATGAGGTTGGTGTTGTGAGTGGGAAGGCCACTAGGGGCAAGCCCACTCCCAACAAGAAAAAGGAGAAGATGCCTCCATCCTATGTGCTCCGTAAGGCAAAGGATGGAGATGTGTATGCCAAATTTATTGGACCCCGTAATGCTTTTCGTTTCTATGCTATTTGGGTTCCAAAGACCCTTGTTACTAACCTTAGAGGTCCCATTGCGAAATGGGCACCTCTAACCAAAGTCTAAACATGTGTGTAGGGTGCTTTCTCCGGTGGAGTCAAATGGGTGGTGGATAGTGGATGTACAAATCATATGACCGGAGAAAGTCGTTTGCTCAAGGATTTCATGGATGCAATACAACCTTATATGAGCATTGTCTTTGGTGGTGGTTCCAAGGGAAAGGTACTTGGGTTGGGCAAGGTGGCCATCACTAATGACATGTCACTTGCCAATGTCATGCTTTTCCAATCCCTTCAATATAATTTGCTTTCCGTTCGTCAATTAGCTTCCGTTGGTTATGATACACTATTTGGTCTAACAAGTGTGAAAGCCTTTAGGAGAGATACTCTCGAAGTGGCCTTTGTCGGGGAGTTGGATGGCAATCTTTATACGGTTGATTTCTCGAAAGAGAGCACTTACCATGCAACTTGTCTAATGGCCAAGGCCGACAAGGGGTGGCTATGGCATCGCCGGCTAGCCCATGTCGGCATGAGAAACTTAAAAGATCTCCTAAAGGGTGAACACGTCCTCGGACTAACGAACGTATCTTTTGAGAAAGATCGTGTGTGTAGTGCATGCATAGCCGGGAAGCAACATCAAGCAAAGCACACCCCCAAGAATGTTGTGTCAACTTCAAGGCCCTTGGAGCTCCTTCATGTGGATCTCTTCGGGCCTCCATCATGGGATAGTCTTGGTGGAAAGAAATATGGTCTTGTCATTGTCGACGATTACTCAAGATACACGTGGGTGTTCTTCCTCAAGTCCAAGGACGAGACGAAGGCCACCTTCATCGACTTTGCCAAGCAAGCCCAAAGAAAATACAACATGGCTATCTTGGCAATAAGAAGTGACAATGGCTCCGAGTTCAAGAACTACACCTTGGAAGAATTCTTAAGTGATGAGGGGATTGAGCATCAATATTCCGCACCATATACCCCTCAACAAAATGGTGTAGCCGAGAGGAAGAACCGCACTCTTGTGGAGATGGCCCGGTCCATGTTGGATGAGTACAAGTCTCCTTATAGCTTTTGGGCCGAAGCCATCAACACCGCATGTCATGCGTCAAACCGGCTCTTCCTTCGCAAGATATTGATGAAGACTCCATATGAACTTCTAACCGGACACAAGCCAAACGTCAAATACTTCCGTTTATTCGGTTGTAAGTGTTTCTTTATCAATAAGAAAGATAGGTTAGCTAAGTTTCAATCCAAAACAATTGAGGGTATATTTGTTGGGTATGCTTCAAACTCTCACGCCTATAGAGTCTACAACAAATCCACCGGGTGTGTTGTGGAAACTTGTGACGTGGAGTTTGATGAATGTAACGGCTCCCATGGGGAGCAAGTTGATCTAAGTGATGTAGGTAATAATGAAGATTCCTCTCAAGATATTTTGGCTATGGGCATTGGAGATCTTGTGCCCATTGCTCAAGTGCCTAGAGATGATGAGGTTGGTGTTGGGCCAAGTGTTCACCCAACACAAGCACCTCCTCCTACCACTCAAGATTCAATTGCTCATGATGAGCCCATTATCCAAGAACAAGAACAAGACCCTCCACAACCCAATGTGGCCACACAACCACATGTTGATGATGCGGTTGAACCACGAGACGATCATCGTGACCGCATTCACTTTGGAGAAAATGATGATAGTGATGATGGTTCCTACCTTGATGATGAACCTAATGTATATTATGAACCGGAATGGGTGGAACCTCTTGAAACTCCAACATCCATCATGCCTGTGGTGGCAAGACGTGTTGAAGTGGACAAGATTCTCACGGGTTTGGGGCAAGGTATAGTTACTCGTAGTCAATTAATGAACTTTTGCGCTCACTTCTCGTTTGTGTCTAGCATTGAACCACTTAGGGTTGAACATGCCCTTGAGGATGCGGATTGGCTCATTGCAATGCAAGATGAGCTCACTAGTTTCACCCGGAATGAAGTGTGGTCTCTCGTGGAGAGGCCCTCCGGTCAAGATCATAACATCATTGGAACTAAGTGGATCTTCAAGAACAAACAAGATGAACATGGTACTATCATCCGCAACAAGGCAAGGTTAGTGGCTCAAGGGTACTCCCAAGTTGAAGGCTTGGATTTTGATGAGACCTTTGCACCCGTTGCCCGTCTTGAATCTATACGCATGTTTCTTGCTTATGCCGCATTCAATGGATTTCCATTATTTCAAATGGATGTGAAGAGTGCTTTTCTTAACGGTCCGCTACAAGAGGATGTATATGTAGCACAACCACCCGGCTTTCTTGATCCTCGTCACAAGGACCACGTGTATAAACTTCATAAGGCATTATATGGTCTTAAGCAAGCCCCTCGGGCTTGGTATGACCATCTTAGGAAGTTTCTACTCGAGGAAGGATTTGTGAGGGGGATCATTGATGCCACTCTTTTTACCAAGAGAACAAATGGTGAGTTGCTCATATGCCAAATCTATGTAGATGACATAATATTTGGTTCTCCTAATCCATCTTCGTGCAAGTGGTTCTCGGAAACTATGACCAAGAATTTTGAGATGTCAATGATGGGGAGCTTGAAGTATTTCCTTGGCTTTCAAATCGAGCAATTTGCCGAAGGAACCTTCATCTCCCAAACAAAGTACATTCAAGACATGCTCGTGAAGTTCGGTATGAAAGATGCCAAGCCATGCAAGACACCCATGCCAACCAAGGGCTATCTAGATCAAGACCTTTCCGGTATTCCATTTGATGCTACTCTTTACCGTTCTATGATAGGGTCGTTGCTTTACCTTTGTGCATCTAGACCGGATATTATGCTTAGCGTAGGAATGTGTGCAAGATATCAAGCCTCTCCTATGGAGAGTCATCATTTGGCGGTTAAGCGCATTCTTAGATACCTTGTTCATACTCCGTTGTTGGGCCTTTGGTATCCCAAGGAAGCTAAGTTTGATCTCTTGGGGTACACGGATGCGGATTGGGCCGGAGACAAAGTGGATCGGAAGTCCACCTCCGGTTCATGCCAATTTCTTGGACGCTCATTGGTAAGTTGGCACTCGAAGAAGCAAAATTGCGTCTCCCTCTCCACCGCCGAAGCCGAGTATGTTGCCGCCGCAAGTTGCGCCACTCAAATCCTATGGATGAGGCAAACTTTGAAGGATTATGGACTCATCTATAAGAAGGTACCCATCTTATGTGACAATGAAAGTGCTATCAAGATTGCCAACAACCCTTGTCAACATCCTCGCACCAAGCATATTGACATTCGTCATCACTTCATACGGGATCATATTCAAAAGGGTGATATTGTTCTTGCACATGTGGGCACCGACAAGCAACTTGCCGATATCTTCACCAAGCCATTGGATGAAGCAAGGTTTTGCCAACTAAGAGGTGAACTTGGTATCTTGGAACGTTATAGCTTTACGGCTTAGGGGTATCTTGCTCTCATTCATACACATAGCTAGTAATTTGTCTAGATGTAGGCATGTATGTAGGGGGAGAAACTCAATCAGTGTGTTCTCAACCCTCTACGTGATGCATAAATGAATTCACACATCAACAATCCGCATGCTCACTAGTGTGAGACCATGTGTAGCGGTTAACGATGGAGTAGTGTCTTTGGACCCAAGGTACATCTTCGCGGTGTCAAAGCACCATATACTCAAACATGGTGCCTTCGGTCATCGCCCTTCTCATGGAAGGCTTGCTTGCTCATTGCTATGTGTCTGTGCCTTTCTTGGATATATATTTATGCATATGTGATATACCCTATTGTAGTCCCTCATCTCCTGCCAAAATAAAATTTTATTGCAAACTTCGGACGTCCGAAACTGTTTCGGACGTCCGAAACTCCTCTGGTATCCTAGTCAGTGAACCTCACTTCCGATGTCGGAATTCAGTCCGTTTTCGGACGTCCGACACAACGGACGTCCGAAAGTCGACGGACATCCGAAAATTCCTGTAGGTCTGCCCGCTCCCAGTCACAGCCCACCTTGTCACAGCCCATTTCGGACGTCCGACGCTTTTCGGACGTCCGCCACATCGGACGTCCGAAACCCGACGGACGTCCGAAATTGCCCGTCCTATATAAACTAACCGTCTGGCCGAGGGGAGCAGTTCTCTCCCACTCGGCCACCCACGTCCCAGCCGCCGCCTCCACCCCACGTCGCCGCCGGCCGCCCCGGCCGTCTCTGGCCGTCCCTCCTCCGGATCCGCGCACCCCGGGTACTTCTCCGCTTGCTCTATCCTTCTGTCCAATTCGTTTTGCGGTTGGTGCCCGGATTTGTGTCTCATTTGTGCATCTCCCAACTAGGGTTTCGTGATGCCGCGGATGAAACGGACCGCTCACAAGGATGACGGTGCCTCCTTCTCTCGTGGTGGATCCGAGGACTCCGATGAGCGTGCCCGCCCTCGTCGCCAGGCTCGTCATGGGAAGCGGCCCCAATATGCCGAGCCTTCGCCTGAGAGTGACCGCACCCCAAGTGAGGATGCCCTCAACTTTGAGGATGAAGTTGCTGCTGATAGTGATGAAGAGATTGATGAGGTGTTTGAAGAAGAGTTTGTTGCCGATGATCCTCCTGAGGTTGTGGTTCGAAGGGCTGCTCCCTCCTCCAAGGTCAAGCTTGGTGTTCGTCGCAAGCCTAGGGGCTCCTCCTCGGCATCTATGGCTCATGATGATGCGGCCCCAGATGTTGCCCCTCCTGAGGCCAGGGTTCACATCTCTTGTGACCCTGTCGTCTCATTTGGTCGCATCATGATTGACTACTCCAAGATGCCGCTTGAGGACTACCGGAGGCTTCGGCGTGTGAGCCAGTTTGCTACTCTTCCAGACTGTGAGGACAACCGGTTTCAGACCAATGTTCAGGCCGACATTTTCACATCAGTTGCTCTCAAACAGGGTCTGGCCAACTCTCATGCGTGCATTCCGCTCGCCTTCATCCGGAATCACTTGTCCCGCTTTCCGGGTGTTGTGGACATTATTGATTCCATGGGTCTCACACATATATTTGGCCTTAGACGTGATTGGAACCAGACTGCTATCCTTCAGTTTTATGCCACGTGCCTCTTTCAGAACCAGGCGGTCACCTGGATGACGGGTGAACATCGATACACTGCCTCATTCACTCAGTTCGCAAAGGCTCTTGGTCTTCGCTCCTCTGGCCACCGCATTCATGTTGACACGGAGAAGCCGAAGGGGATCGATGACTGCCTCTGCTTTGTCAAGTCGGGTCTCAAGGGTGATGACTGCAAGAGGAAGCCGAATGATGTCTCCATTTGGCGGCAGCCCTATCATTTTCTGTATCAGTGTGTACTCCGGACCTTGTATCCCAAGTCTGGAGACAAGACTCACTACAGCAGCACTGCCATCTCCCTGATGTGTCTCATGGCGGCGTCTCCTCGCCCGCGTCTGGATGTTCCACACTACCTCTGGCACGAGATTCGCTTGGCCAGTCTGCAGGTTCGCCGTCACTTCCCATATGCTCCTTTCATCATGGCATTCATTGAGTCTGTTGTGCCATCCCGCCTGGAGATAACTCACGAGCATACCATGTGGACCATTCCGGAGCATATGTACTTCACCGCACCGGCTGTTCAGATGTCTCGACCTATCCCGGTCCACTCCACTGTCAGTGGTGCTATGCGCCGTCAGTCGTCCGAGCAGGCTCCTATGCGCCACATTTCACAGTTTTTGGGCAAGGCCCAAGCTGCTATGATGAGGGCCATCTCGTTCAATTGCAAGTCCAACCACACCGTGGTCACTCGCCTTGTCCAGTCCAAGAACTCCCTGAAGGCCCGTCTGCGCGCCACTGGTGAGGCCAATGTCAGTGATGATGAGCCTCTTCCCGACGCTCCTCCGGCTGATCTTGGCTTCGACTTCCCCACGGGCCCGGAGTGGGCTGATTTCTTCCCTGATGCTCCCGGTGCTAGTGGCAGTGGGACTCACTAGTCGGTCTTCGCTCGTCTTGCCCCTTTTATGGTACTTGTTGCCAAAGGGGGAGAGACATATGCTACTCAGTTTTATTTATGATGTTTAGGCGTTGATTATGCGTTGTGACTCGAGAGATTGTTTGGTGTGTTAAAACTCTATGGATTCCATGTCTGTTGATCATTCTACCATGTTATGTCGTTTATGTGAACCTTGTGTTTGGTGTTATGCATGATATCGTCTTATGTATCTTGGTCTTGGCATAAATCTTATTGGCTTATGAAGTTGTGGTCATATATGGGTTATCTTGTGCTTGCAATTCACATTGTCATCTTCATATATTGCGAGCGTCAGATGATATGATTTATGGTTGTAATCCTGCCACATAATCATGGTGATTGGATTTCTCTCAATTTGTGCATCTTGCTTAAAGACAAGAATCTTTTATGCACACATTGAGGGGGAGTTCGTAATAAAACTTGCTCCCACTAAAGCTAAAAGTGTATATCTTTGGGAGCTATATGTATGTTGTCATCAACTACCAAAAAGGGGGAGATTGAAAGTGCAATCTTGCCCTTAATCATATTTTGATGTTGATGACAATGTACATATAGGGGACTAATAAGATTTGTCAAGTATATCTCAGGTATTAGCCCCCGGATCATTGTTGCGGTGGATCATGGACCATTGATATTATCAATATCTCGGGATATAGAACCAACGAAGTTGAAGCGTAAGCATTTCCGGTTTATCTTGAGTATAGGGATCCCCGCACTATTAAGAGGGGATCAGTGGGGCTGTGGTTAAGATTTGCTCAAATCACTTTAAAAACATCACACCACATACTAAGTTTGAAAAGTTAACTTTGTCCTAGCTTTCGGACGTCCGACAGATTTCGGACGTCCGACAGTTCACGATTTCGGACGTCCGTCCTATTTCGGACGTCCGACATCCCACTCGCGAGTACTTGTGCCGTGGTCAGTAGACCTGCAAAAACATGCCCGGACTTCCGACGTGTTTCGGACGTCCGACATATCGGACGTCCGAAACCTGTCGGACGTCCGAAACTTCGCATTACACACTATGCCCCACATGGTCAGTAGGCCTCCCAAAGTTGGACGGATTTCCGACGGCCTTCGGACGTCCGACATGTCGGACGTCCGAACCCCGCCGGACGTCCGGTACCTGTGTCACTGGCGACTACCTGGCATTCATCAAGAACATTTCGGACGTCCGATATATTTCGGACGTCCGACATTTGAAGTTTCGGACGTCCGAAGTCTAACGGACGTCCGACATTTTCACTGCCAAATGCTCCAACAGCCATTTCAGCCTTTGGACTATAAGTACTCCCTCTCCCCCTTGGAGAGGGTTGACCACTTCACTTTACACTCACCCAAGAACACAAGTGCTCCCTCTCACTCTCTCCTTCACCAAATCTCAGATCCCGGAGAGATTCTTGAGAGTTCTTGTCGGATCTTCCAACCCGTGTTAGATCCGGCTCTTCCCCATCTTTCAACCAAAGAAAATCGCGTTTTGAGCAAGTCTTGAGCTTTCCCCATTGATCTTGTTACTCTTGGAGGTTGGAGACTCCTAGGCGGGTAGGAGTTCTTCGGAGAGGAATCGAACATTGTGATTACCCCCGTTGAGTTTGTGAGGGTTTGGTGACCACCTTTAAGGTCAACCGGTAGTGGTTGGGAATCACCTTCGTGGTGATATCTCAAGGGGAATAGAGTGAGCCTTCGTGGCGTTGGTGTGCCTTTGTGGTTTCACCCACTCTCTCCAAACGGTGAGTAGCTTCCCTCCAAGGAAGTGAACATCGGGATACATCGTTGTCTTCGCGTCATTCGGTTATCCCTACTCTTTTCCCTTTTACTTGCACTACCTTGTTGGTACCTTGTAGTTTGTCCCTCACTTGCTTTATTATATTGTGCTTGTTGTTTACCTTATCTTATATAGGTCACCCTTGCAATTGTTAGGCACATCTTTATCTTCCGCATTATTGCCTAAAATTGACAAGTAGTGTTAAAATTTATAATAAGACCTATTCACCCCTCCCCTCTAGGTCTATCTCGATCCTTTCACCTGGAAGCTAGGGGGTTGCCCACAGTGATGGGTTAGTTACCCCGACCTCGTCCAGACGGAAGAGTCCGATCCGAGAGCATGGCCGGCTTTTGGATTGGGTGTCGACTCCCCGAGGGCCACCCGGATTTGTGCGTTGTTAGTTAGAGGGACCTGTCGTTTCGGATCTCTCGGGACTAAATCATAAAATGGCTGCCTGTGATGGGTAGAAACTGAGAGAGATGGGCGTGCGTGCGGAGCCTTGTAATGGGCAGTTGGTACACCCCTGCAGGGTTAAATCTTTTCGAGAAGCCGTGTCCACGGTTATGGACGACTTGAGACCTAATCCTTGTTCATAGACAACAACAACTGAGATAATCTTAATAACTTGAATGTGTGTGTGTCTTGACTGCTTCTTCTTCGTCAGGATGCGAAGGGGAGGACAAGGATAGGATAGGTGTTATGTTTGCGTAAGTAGCTGATAGCAAGACTTGTTGGAGGCGATTCCTCATCGAATGCTTGGCTTCTTATCTTACTCTCTAGATCGTTAGCCACTTCATAAATGCTAGTGCGGCAGCAACCTCACCACTTACCCCATCCTTACCGTAAACTACTAGTTATCCTAGAATGACGAGTGATGAAGTCCTTGCTGGGTCAGTTTACCACTACAGTTGGATGCTGAGTACTTCTGTACTCATGATACTACCCCCAAACTCTTTTCAGGGTTCTTGGTCGACGACAGGTATGGTGATCGACGTTTCATATGGAGACTCGACGACGACTAGTTAGACAGATCCCGGCGGAGGGCCTAGACCCATGTGGTTATGGGGATCGATGTTTTTCTCTTTTCCATTAGGCATATGATTGTAGTCTGTACTCAGACATGTATCTTCCGCTGATGTAATGTATTTAAGGCAGTTGTATGCCGATTGTATGAGATGTTGTATCCTTGTAGCTGTAATGTTGTGATATCATGTTAGAAATCCAGGGCATATGGCAGTGTCATATGTCGCGGTGGGGACGATATGTGCTTCTTCCCTGGATCTGGATGGAAACATCTAGATCTGGAACAGTACTGCATATCGGGCCTTACACCTTTCAGGCAGCCTTGGGGCGCGGACCACGCCTGGCCGTGCTAGGGGGCGCTTGGGAGGGGGTGGCCCCTCTCCGGCTCCCCTTCGCTGTTCTGGAAGCTTCCGTTACGCTAATTTTTTATATATTTTTCTTGTAATTTATTGGGCACTGTAAATATGGGTGAAAACCTGCAATTCATAGACATTAGCGAACAAAAACTAGCACTGGGTGCACTGAGTTAGTAGGTTAGTCCAAATATGTGTAAAAATGTATGAAATTGTAGCAAAACACATAGCAAAGTCACCCAAATGAGCATGGAACAAGCATAAATTATAGATACGCTTGGGACGTATCAGCACCCATGTGACATGGTGGCGCTACCCCCTTGGTCGCGCCCTGTGGCCCCCTGGGTGGATGGTCCCACATCCTGGCCCCTCCTTTGGCGTACATATCCCTCAAAACCCAAAACTTCACGGGGGCAACTTAGATCAGAAGTTCCGCCGCCGCAGCGAGGCGGAAAACCACCAGAGAAGAAAAGACCTTTTCGGCGGGTAGATTCCGCCGAGGAGAACTCCTCCCGGAGGGGGAGATCGTCCTCATTGTCATCACCATCGTCACAAGCATCATCGAGATCATCATCATCACCCTCTCCATCGCCAGCACCATCTCCATCTTCATCTCATCTCACTTTACCATTGCAATCTGTGTTGTACCTTGCACTATTCATCCCCTCTACTTTACCGGTGTTGATTACTACTTTGTGGTTGATGCTATTGAGTTTTGTTGGAGAATTATTGTTATGATCAGATTGTTCACCATATATTCATCACCTATGATCATGATCTCTTTTATGTCTTGTGAGTAGTTATTTTAGTTCTTGAGGACATGGAAGAAGTCTTGTTGTTAGTAGTCATATGATGTTGAAGTAATATGTGTTGGTTTGATATTTAAGTTGTGGTGTCATTCTTCTAGTGGTGCTATGTGAACGTGGACTACATAACGCTTCGCCTTTAAGGACCTAGGGGAAGGCATTGTGTATAAAGAATGCTTACGGTGGGTTGCCGAAGTGAAAGCAACCCGAACCTCACTTTGCGTACTTTTGCAGAAGGGAGTGTAGGATCCTAGAGTTTATTGCTACAGTTAGGTTTACCTTAATTTCTCTCTTGTATTTGTGGATGCTTGCAAGAGGTTTAATCGTACGAGTGCACTTGTCTTAGTTTAGGCGGTGTGCTAGCATAGGTTCACCCACACAACACTTATCCAAACAATAGATAGTACTAGACAAAATATGGCAAAATTAAGTTGACTAGCTCTCCCGTGTGTCCTCTGGAGCGCTTTAATCCTTATAAGTAGAACCTTTCGGCTTATCCTTTGTGTTCAAAAGGATGGGGCCATTTGCTGCACCTCTTAATCATTTACTTTATTTGCCTTTTATTTATCTGTCAACTATTACGAAAACCCATAAAAAGTTACCTTGGCATAATGGATCTGCTGAATGATTGCAATAGTGTCTTTAGATGCATAATTTGCTCAATATCAACAAACATAATCATGAGTGTATCATCAACATACTGAAAGATAGGATACTTCATCCCATAATCAGTATCAACAGGTAGTGCAATCTCACCATTTAGCCAAGCATGATTAACTAACATGGTTTGGTACATTATCCATGAAACCCACTATTAATGATGTTTTTCTTATCGACTTAATTGTTCGACAATGTTTTTTCTCTTTTGCATATTGAAATCTCCCATTTTTTGCAGGATGTGATAGGTTTGAGCATGTCGAGGTCTTTTAATTTCCATTTAACTTTGTATTTTTATCCTAGATTAAGGACATCATGTATGTGATAAGTGATTCAAGATTTGCAGAAAATGACACAGTCTCATTGAATGTGGTGGCATTTTTATAAAATATAGCGCCGCAATATTTAAACAAGGTTCTTGGTACATGTTGCATGTTGTTGTGAGACTGATAATTTGCTTTGTTTATCAAGACCTTGATGATTTCCAGTTCTCGTCTAGAGCTACACAATGTCATGATAAGCTTGTAATATGTTAGCATTAAAATTATATTGTAGGTACATGTATTTTGTGTGCTTAATATTATTTTTATGATTATTTTATCTCTACTATTAAAGGGGAATAGGGCATCGTCGTCGTCGTGGTGGTGGTGATGGTTCGACCACCCCTCCAATGTTCCCTCCCGCACGACCCATCGCACGTACGCACAGAATAAAAAACAAACAAAGAAATCAGCCCACCTCTCGTTCCCTTCCTCTCCACCCCCAAATCCCTCGTACCCGATCCCATACAGGAGTCGCCGCCGCCTACCTCCTCCCCGGTCCAGACTTCGGCGATGTCGAGTGGTAGTAGCCAAAAGATTGGAGCGACGGATCCGCCCCCTTTCCATCTCATCTCTTCTTCATTGAGTCCAGGAGGAGCTCGATGTGAGGATGGCGATGATCAGAAGCATCGTGTCGGCGACAACGAGGGACGACGGTTCAGGTAACCGCGCTTCTCACTCCAACCCTTCCTCGCACAAATCGCCCATGCCCCTGCCCTAGCCGTCGTTATAGCCAGCCGCTCATCTTCCCATCCACCGCCCCCGATCTGGAACAGTTCAGGACCCTAGGTCTATGGGTCGTTGATACACGAGATAATACTCGCCCCTCGTTGGTTACCCCAAGTGGAAGGTGAGATGTAGCGTAGAGGCAAATTTCCCTTAGCGAAGATGCTAAGGTTGAGTATCGAACCAGTAGGACTCCAAGATCGACAAGTAGGTGGTGAAGTGAACAATGGCGCCGTTTACAACCTAGGTTGCTTACTTCACCTGGACCTGCACACACAACAAATAACTTTGCTCCCAACGAGTACAGAGGAGTTGTCAGTTCCTCCGGCCTAGTTGTTTACAAAGGATAAAACGCACGGGATAATAATGATAGTGACAGCTACGGAAAATTAAATACTGAAAGTAAATTGAAGGTGTAAACAGTGTTGGAAATCTGGACCGGGGTACTATAATGTTCACTAGTGACGTCTCTCTCCCAAAAGACGATAAAATAGCCATGCGAGGTAAACAAATTACAGCTGGGCAATTGACAGGATTATGTGCGCAAACCAATGCTAATTATGCTAAACAAAAAGGAAGAGGCTCAAAAGCATGGGCAGTACGCCAAGACAAGTAGACCGAAATCCATCTGCATCTACCTACTAATCATCCACCTTGAGATATCTATCCAGAACATCTCGCTGGTATTAAGTTGTGAATCCCGCCCAAAGTGTAAACTCAAAGCAATAGACAACTGCATTAAAGAACTTTGCGTAAAGTAAACAATCCTTGCACCCGCAAGTACAAGCACCGTTGTTTTCCCCTTGTGGCAACAACACATCCCCTAGACTCATGTTTCTGTCACTCAAGCTAGTCATCGGGGGGCATGAACCCACAATCATGCATAACGCTCCCCCTTGGAGTCACTACCTACTACTTGGCCAAAGCAATAAACAGCAACGGAGAACATGCAAGAATTACTCAAGAACACAAATATAAAAGAAGAGAATCAAATATATAACTCAATCACAATCTGAACATAATCTCATAATCCATCGGATCCCAGCAAACTCAACATAGCAACAACATAAAGATTACATAAGTGCCTCAATCATGTAGGGCAGCTCACGAGGTCTAATCCATGAAGAATAAAGAGGGGAGGAGAACATCACATAACTACTGATCATAGACCCATGGTTCAAGGCGGACTACTCACGGTTAATCCGGGAAGCATCCATGGTGGTGGAGAAGCTCCCGGAGGTGATTCCTCCCTCCGGCAGGGTGCCGGGAAGAGGTCTTCTGGTGCCCCCGATCTTGGAAGCGCGGCGGTGGCGGAACAGAGGATAGATCGCGAAAAAGGGTTCTGCCCCCGAGGGTTTCTCGTCACGGGGAATAAATAGGCGAAAGGGGGCATCCAGAGGTGGGCCAGGGGCTCCAGGCGCCCCCCTAGCTCGGCCAGGGGTGGGACCGCGCCCTCTGGCCGCCTAGGCCCCCTGGCTCCCTTCTGGCCCCTCTCGGGATCTTCGCGAAGCTTCCGGTACGCTGGTTTTTCCTATATTTTTCCTGGAATTTTTCTGGTACTTTTAATATGGGGGAAACCTGAAATAGAAAAACAGCAGAAAACAGGAACTGACACTGGGGTGCACTGAGTTAATAGGTTAGTCCAAATATGATCAAAAGTGTATGGAAGTTCATCAATATCGTAGCAATATCACATAAAAGAGGCATGGAGCAAGAAGAAATTATAGATACGTTTTGGACGTATCAGCCGCCGACGCTGCTGCTTGCCCCCATCCCGGTGGCCTTCGTTGCCGCTTCTTCACCTCTCGAGCAGATACCAAACATACAGTTATGTCCAGTGTGCATTGTTACATTCTTCTCCTGTGTTTCATTTCCAGTGATCTAGGTTATTTTGATTAGGCGGTGTGTTACATGTGTATCAGACTATCCGTTAAGTGTGCAAGAGAGGTGACTTTAAATTATGTGTCTCACTTTTCGTCCAATGAGAATAAGCCATATTAATATTTGATGTTTACATATGTATTTTACATGGGATGGCGTCCAAGACGGGGCGGCAGATGCCGGCTATAAGGTGCAGCCATGGGGGAGGAAGTGAGGTTGCGGAGGCCGTAGTCCAAGACGCGGCGACGACAGTGGATGGGAAAGGCTTTGGTGCGACTCAGCCGCCGGTGAGCGCGGCTAAAGAGGGACCCATGGCGCTGAGCCGGGCTCAGTCTCGAGCGTCCATGGCATGATGGAGGAGGGCGAGGGTGTGACACCGTAGGCCGAAGTGGAGGAGGGTGACGGCGTGGTTCTCAGGTTATTTTCAGGTTCATGGATGGAGCTAGCGCCCTTCAGGTTATTTTCAACTTCATGGAAAGAAGCTAGCAGGTTATTTTCAAGCTCTTAGGCTGAACAAGAGGCACTCCTATTTTCAGTTCACTTTCTGGATTTTTTGCCCTCTGCATATATAAACATTGTCGTTACTGCACTTTGGTACTATTTGGAATTAATGGAAAGAAACATGCCATATCTCAGTTCTTTCTTTTACACAAAACTTAATGGGTTCTCTGTCACAGTAAAAATGGAAACAAACTTTAGAATATTTCACAGCATGAAGAGGAGTTAGTCCGAATATGTGAGGAAAATGCAAGAGTGCTACTAGGTACGTACATATTTTCTCTACTAACTCTTCCTACTTGTAGTTATATATTTTTTTGTCCTGGCCACTCATTTATAGACTAGATATAGAGATTGAGTAATCAGTATTGTCGTAACATTTCGAAAAACTTCCCAGTTTTGGCTAATTCAGGGTACTGCTTCTGCAATTTTTTTAATCTTACATGCTTGTCTGTCAGTTAAGAACGGTGATAAATTTCAGTTTTCACACTGATTTCTAACTGTATATCACACAAGTATAGGTGATGGTGAGCTCTAGAGATGATGAACTCATTTGTAACTGTATATCAGTGACCATTTAAAGTTCTAAAATTGCATGTGACACTCTCCTTCTTTGAGGTTAAAATCTGAGAAAGCAAAGTGCAAATCAGAAGAAGAAGCAATTCCTTCCTTTCCTACCAAACACCATAGCTGAAAGAAAATAATTGGTGCTATTTTAAACACAGGTGAAACAAACTCTGTCGTTCTTCCTTATTTGTTGACATTAAAATGTATTGCATTTACTTCTTGAGATTGCTATTTCTAATCCTCTGTATTAGCTAACTTCAGAAAGGCGAGATTGAGATTGTTATATAGTCACTCCATGATTTATCGATTCTTTTGTAGTAACTTTCTGAAAAATATTTGGTTTATGTGATCAGGAATATTGGTTGATTGACTCATCCTAATGATACACTATTTTTTGTGACTAGCTCGCTCACCTCATGGTCCAAACTTTCAATTTTGAATGAATGGTTGTTTCCTGTTGTAAGACTCATTTTTATTTAGGCGTATACAACAAAGTCCTTTTCGTGCCGTTAATTACAGTATGGTTTTGGCATGTGTGGCTGAAAGATTTGTGCAGAAATCACAGTTTGATTCAGGTCTTGTGCACATGGGAAGCAAATCTACATCCCAATAATTTGTGTTGCATGATTCAATGTTCAAGGAAATTAGAGACACACTTGTACTTAAGTATCACCAATTTAATTAAGACATAATTATTTATTTTCAAAATACTGTAGTAGTCTATTTCAATAGTAGAACTTGGCTTCAAAGAAATATCAAGCTAGGCTGGCTATTTTACCTATTTTTTAATATGGAAATTATTCTATGAAAAATAGAGCTTAGACGATTATTATTTTATATATTCTATTTCCAGGTTGTGGTGAATCATGGGTGTTATGGATGATGAAACAGAGGTGATTGGTTGTGTTAAAATGTATTGCATTTACACCCTTTCTTTTCATAACTGCTTTCCTCGCGTTGGCCTTGGAGACAACCTTGAATACACAGGTGGCATCTTGATTGCTTTGCTCGTGGGTGAGATCTGTTTCAGCTTTATAGCACCAAGTCCTTGTTTATCTTTTATATTGATTGCCATTTCTATTGATGTTTCTGAAGGCATAAAGCATTGTTGGCAAAAATAAAATTGAATTCAGTTAAAAATTTCTGAATTTTCTGTTTACCTTTTCTTCAGAGAGGATCAGTAGCAGCACGAAGGCAGGGGATCATGGAGCGTGGACGAGTGTCGGAGACGGTTGGTGGCGGCACTGCCAGTTTTTGTTCATCGAGGAGTCACATGACGATCTTCGGCGATGGGCCGAGCGGTGGACCACGACAGCCAGGCGAAACAGGAAGCAATCCTTAGGGGAAAAGTGTCCCAGAGGGCCGGAAGAACACCTTGAATATATTGAGGGGCTTAGGGAAGCCAGAGGAGGCGCGACGACGTTGAGTTCGTGTAGAAGCGGCGTCCGGAATGGGAGGATACAACGACAATTCTGGCCGGAGTGGGTGGCGAAGGTGGGCATCGCAGATGGGTGGTGGCGACTAGCGACGGTGGCTCATCTCGCAGGGGAGGGAGGAGGAAGTAGTGGGGTTTGTTTGCATTATATTTAAAAGTAACAGGTTTTTTTTGCAACAACAAAAAACAAAAAACTAAGCCACGACAAGAATTATTGGATGGAGGGAGTATGTGTTTTGATTTGAGATCTATTCAAAAGCTTGTCACAAAAATATTAACTCTCTCGTACGCTTAATTAGTTTGCTGTGCACGATAAATCACCGGATGATGATAGTGCGATGATGGGCGTGTACAATTTCAGCCTTAGAACCAAGCAATACACCGTCGGCAAGATTACAAATGTGTATGTTAGACATGATAGTGTTGAAGCCACTCTCGATTCCCGATTCTGAACATATGAATCAATATCACATGTCATACTTTTTACTTTTTTTTTGCGAGTGAAGTGCTATCATATCTGATACATATTTCAAAATTATACCAATCATTTTTATCATAGTTTATTTTGTCCCGTAGCAACGCACGGATATTTAACTAGTGCAGTTTAAACGTGCATTGCAAGCAAGATTCTTATACGAACGGGCCGTGGGCTTTGCACCCAAAAGGCTTTGGCCACCGGAGGTGGTGGTGGACTTGGGGGCAGGGCACAGCGCATAAAGCCAGCGGCAAGGCACGCTCCCCACCCCCACATCTCACCACACTCCACCATTCCAATTTTCTTCAAATTCCCCCTCCTCCCACACCCCCCACCGGCACCGCGAAACGGGAGAAATTTCGAAATCTCTCCCAAGCCGCCGCCGCCGCCGCCGCCATGTCGCGGGTGGACAAGGAGAAGTCGGTGAACGTCCAGGTCCTCCTCCGCTGCAGGTACGCCCGCAGCGCCATGCCGACCGGTCGCCGCCCCGCCCTCGCGGGTCCCCCCTCCCCAGATCCGCACCCCTAACCCCCTCCTCCTGTGCTTCCTGCGCCCAGGCCCTTCAGCGACGACGAGCTCCGGAGTAACGCGCCGCAGGTGGTCACCTGCAACGACTACCAGCGGGAGGTCGCCGTCACGCAGACCATCGCCGGGAAACAGATCGACAGAGTCTTCACCTTCGACAAGGTCTGTGGATGTGTTTTCTCTCTCTCGTTCTGGTAGCTCCCTCGGTATTTGGTGCCTAGGGTTTGTCCCAACTAGTGTGTTCGCATCCCAAACGAGCTGGGGTTCGCGTCGTCTGCCAATCAAAGCAGCTGCACTGCAATTGACAAAGCTCGTTTGAATAGCTATAGTCTGTTTATTTAACCTCCACTTAAGTCTGATGCTTCTGGGAGTGGCCTGGGAACTTGCATTCCATTTCAGGGTTGCTTGCTCTGTCAGTGCTGAGATGTAACATGAAAACCACATCTTCGTTTTCAGGTTTTTGGGCCAACAGCTAGGCAGAGAGACTTGTATGATCAAGCCATCATTCCTATCGTCAACGAGGTGCTGGAAGGGTTTAATTGCACCATATTCGCTTATGGCCAGACCGGCACAGGGAAGACTTATACCATGGAAGGGGAATGCCGGAGAGCTAAGGCAAGCCTATCTTCTGTTTGTTGGTGTCTTGCACACTCTTTATGTGTCCTTCTTGGGGTTACTTACTTGTTTGGTATCTTCTGTTGAATTTCTTGCAGAGTGGACGGGAGGGACAGTTGCCTTCAGATGCTGGGGTCATACCTAGAGCCGTTAAGCAGATATTTGATACATTGGAGAGACAGAATACTGAGTACAGTGTTAAGGTCACATTTTTGGAACTGTACAATGAGGAAATAACAGATCTTCTTGCACCAGAGGAGATATCTAAGGTTGCTCTGGAAGAACGCCAGAAAAAGCCATTGCCACTCATGGAGGACGGGAAAGGTGGGGTGCTTGTCAGAGGTTTGGAGGAAGAAATAGTCACTAACTGTAGCGAAATATTCTCTCTTTTGGAAAGAGGATCTGCAAAGCGCCGCACCGCCGAGACTCTTTTGAACAAGCAATCAAGGTTTAGTTTTATTCATCTTCCTCTATTGATCTCTAGCCCTTACATAAACTTTAATCTTATTTCCATCTTTAATATTTCAGTCGTTCGCATTCGCTTTTCTCAATCACAATTCACATCAAAGAAGCAACCCCTGAAGGAGAAGAGTTGATAAAGTGTGGGAAGTTAAATCTGGTTGATCTTGCTGGGTCTGAGAACATCTGCCGTTCTGGAGCTAGGGAGGTACTTCATGCAATATAATATTTTGCAGTTTCATTCAGCATGAATAATTTATCAGTTATATGGTAATCTTGAGTTAGGCATTTCCTTTTGACTGTAGGGCCGAGCAAGAGAGGCTGGTGAAATAAACAAAAGCTTGCTTACTTTAGGCCGAGTCATCACGGCATTGGTTGAGCACCTTGGACACGTTCCTTACAGGTACGTATCAGTGGTCAAGGATCCTTGCATGCAGTACCTTTACTTATGTTAATGTGAATTATCTTTGCCTTTCAGAGACAGTAAGCTCACAAGGTTGCTCCGTGATTCACTTGGAGGAAGAACAAAAACTTGCATTATTGCTACTGTTTCGCCTTCTGTGCATTGTCTTGAGGAGACATTGAGCACATTGGATTATGCACACCGGGCAAAGAGCATAAAAAACAGGCCCGAGGTAAACTGGCACTGTCCTCTCTCATTTTCAGACTCATTGTTTTGTGAGTTATCCTAAAATATTTGAACACAATAAACTCAATTTTTTGTAAGTCAGGGCCATTTAATTTTTCTTTGTTGCATCTGATTAATTGCTGATATTAATCCATATCACAGGTTAACCAAAAAATGATGAAATCAACATTAATCAAGGATCTATATGGAGAAATCGACCGACTGAAAGCAGGTATCTAGTGAACCAGTATAGAACTTTTGTAATACAGATAGTTGCAGAATGACCTCACAACATTGACTCCTCCCCAGAGGTCTATGCTGCACGTGAAAAGGTTGGCGTATACATTCCAAAGGACAGATACCAGATGGAGGAGAATGAGAGGAAGGTACCATTTGGCATGATCTCTCATGTCTATTTGAATCTGAAGATGACATATTCCTTTTTGATTCCTGAAAACTGAAATTACTTGTCAACCTTTCCCATCAAAATTAGAAACCCTAAACAGTAGCTTTAACCAGATATCAAACACATACCTTCACAATTTTTTATTTACGGAAACCCACCATTTCCTTGTATCTTCATCCCAATTGAGTTGTCTTGTATTTCTTTTGAAGGCCATGGCTGATCAAATTGAGCAAATGACTGCCTCTTTGGAAGCAAACCAGAAGGTACATGGAAAGTACCCAGTTGCTGGAAAATACCATGTCTTGTATATTCATGTTTTGTTTGAAATCAATGCTTTCCTTTGGTTTCAGCTAATCAATGATCTGCAAGAAACGTACAATTCTGAGCTCAGACATTCTGCTGATTTGAGCAAAAAGCTCGAAGCCACTGAGGTAATTTACATTTTCCTGTTCATGATCATTTGATGATTTGTTGTACTGTAAGATTAATATGTTGTTCAACAGAAATGCCTGGACCATACAAGCAACCTACTCTCAACAACAAAAGAGGATTTAAAACAGGCCCATTATAATGTCAAGGAGAAAGAATTCATTATATCTGAGCAGAAAAAAGCAGGTTCTATTTCATTTCCTATTTCCCATTCTTTCAAAAGCACCTTTTATTTATTCTAACTGTATTTTAATGCTCCCTTTTGCATCAGAAAATGCTTTAGCACATCAAGCCTGTGTTCTGAGATCAGAACTTGAAAAGTCCAGCCGTGATAATGTGTCACTGCATTCAAAAATAGTAAGAGGAGATAAACTAAGTGCTGCAAATAGGTCGGTGGTGAACTCGTTCCAAGCTGACCTTGTTTCAAAGTTGGATATTCTCTCCAGCACCCTCAGTGCATCCATAGATCAACAAAACAAACACCTAAAGGCTGTGGAAGACCTATGCCAATCTTGTGTTGACTCCCATGATACGGTACGCATTAATTATGCATGTCTAGTGGTTTTACACAAGAATTGTCTGGGTTTACACTCCATGTGACATGTTCTCTATTCAATATTGGTTTAATTTTCAAGGCTACTTTGGAGATAAAGAAGAAGATTTTAGCTTCAAAGTCGTTATATATGTCGCACATGGAAGCTTTTCAAAATATTGTCCTCCTGCATAAAGCAAACACAAATTCTACATTGGAGGATGTATCATCTCAATCTACAGCTAGCTGTTGCAGTCTTGACCAGGCATGTTGTGACCTGCTCCTTTTTCAATTTACACTTTTTTTTTGTCTCTGTGCTTATCATTTGTTTCTATTAATCTCATGGGGATATTCTTACCGACAGCTTCTAGCTTGTGTTGAGGGAGAGGCACTGAAGATATTTGCTGATATTCAGAGTTTGTTAGCTGACCATCGAAGCGAACTGGCGCACTTCACTAAGGAATTGCAAGATGTCAGTTGCTTGATCCCACTGTTTACAGTTTTTTAGCTTAACTTAGCTATGATTAGCTGCAAGTTAAACTTTGCTCCTGTTGTCGACAGAGTTTCTGCATTAGCTTGGATAGGACAAAGGATATGTCTAGCTTCATTCTTGGGCTCTTTGAAAAGTACGTGGAGGAAACGTCCAAGTTGCAGAACCACTCGAATCATACTCATGAAGTGCAGGTCAAAAGCCTTGAAGAGTTTCAAAAGGCTTATGAGGTGATCCACCCATCTCCCTTTTGTTCACCACTCATTGGAAAAATCATGTTGGTGTATCTAAATATCTAATACAATCACTTGGTGCAGGAACAATCAAAGTCTGAGGAACAAAGGCTTCTGGCGGATATCACCAGTTTGGTATCTAAACACATTGTTCGACAAAGAGAGCTGGTGCGTCTCTACTAGCGTACTACCACTTGGGCAATTTTATTTGTTCATGACCAGTCAATAGGACTAGGAAAATCAGAATACAACTGATGTTTGTTTCCTGCAGGTGGATGTTAGATTAAACTCTCTTGGTGATGCTGCTCGTGGAAACAAGACATTTCTTGATGAACACACGTCTGCTATGGAGGGTGTCACAAAGGATGCCAAGAGAAAGTGGGAATTGTTTGCAGAGCAAGCAGAGAATGACTGCAAAGTTGGCTCGAGCTTCTCTTCAGCTAAACATTGCCGCATGGAAACAATTATGCAAGAGTGGTATGTCTGAACAGTTACACCGAATGTTTCAGCACACTGATCCATTTTAATCTGATTGAAAATTTCTAACTAATGACCCGTATTGCGCTTGTACAGTGCATGCACTGTTGACTCTGCTGTTCAACAATGGAAAAAATCCCATGCCGCCGTTAATGATTTGTGCACAAAACAAGTAGCTGTTGTTGAGACACTTGTCAGGCAAGTAGATGTGTTCTCTTTGCTTTAATTTTTGCTTACATGTCAACATGCTTTAGCACTCTTTTGTGCTAGTTTGATCTAAGGTAGTTGATATATCAGTGCATAATTGTAGAACAAAATCACAGGAGTCTAATTAGCTTAAGTGTCTTCATATTTCAGGGGCGCAATTGAGAACAACGAGCAACATGAATCGGAGATTGCATCATCTCTTGCCTTGGCTGAAGAGCATGCATCCAACAATGGCAAAGAAATACTTCAGGATATCAACAGTAATTCCTAAGTGCTCGACATGACTGCTTATTCAGTAAGGAATTGCCCATCTAATCTTGACCAATGTATCCCTTTGCCTCAGATTTACTGGACGAGGCACGGAATTCAACGTCAAGAGTTGTGTCGACAGTGGAAGCACATTTGGTAGAGATACAACATTTGCAGGAGAACCACTCTGGACAGACTTCATGCGTCAATGCACATGCCGAGAAGGCTTTCCAAAGCAACTACAGGGTGAGATCAAAATCCTGTGAAGAAGTATTACCTTTGTCCTGTGCCCTGAGTTGAATGTTATCTTGTCTGAATTCCCCCACCAATGCTGTTTTTTGCAGGACTATGAGCCTACGGGTGAAACTCCGATGAGGTCTGAGCCTGAAGTTCCGAGCAAAGGCACGATCGAGTCGTTGCGAGCGATGCCAATCGAGTCCCTGATGGATGAGTTCCGCGAGAACCATCCCTATGAATCAAGCAAGGAGCCCAAGCCGTCGCTCATCCCTCGGTCGCCGCTCGCGACACTCAACTGAGACAAGTTATGTATGCTTCTGTCGTGTGCAGTGTAATCTTATTAGGACATGGAATTGCCGCTGGCTTTTGATGTCCTTGTTGTGCTAGGTTGTGGGATGCGAGCTATCTTAGCCCTCACCCATTCATTGTCTTTGGATTTCCTGTAAGAGTGTATGTACATTTTGTTGTGTGATGATGAGCGATGCCAGTTGTGTGTGGGATGCGATGGGAGAGTTGCATTGTATTTCATTGCTTGGAACTGGGAGAGTTGCATTGCATTGTATTTCATTGCTATCTAGGCAACCGGATGATTGTCCACTTAAGTTAATGTTACTTGATGGGTGATTGTCCTTTGTGGATTAGTTACTTAATGAAACTTGCAAACGGGATCCTTGAGATTTTAGATCCTTAGTGGATTGAAGTCTCCACCATGGATGTAAGATAGTGCTAACTATCTGAACCATGCAAAAATCTTCACTGAACCACCCAGCGTTGGCGTTGACAGATCTCCAATTGCATCCTTTTACTTTTACTCTTGCAACTCATTATTTTCCGCTCCATATACTTTTGTAGACTTGCTTGTGTAGTGTGTTTGATAGATTACTACAAAACCCTAAAATTTCCAAGGAACCTATATTTTAATACGAGCATAAGGTAGACCTCCCGTTAATATTCTACATTCTACAGTTTTGGGTCAATGGTATTGGTGCAGAGTCACTATGGTGTCGGTTCAGAACATAGATAGCCTCCGAAAGCACATTCCAAAAATAAAGCACACCATGTTGATTTTCTCCCTCTTAAGAGGAGGCCTCCAGTTATTCTCCTATTAATAGACGTTATGCTGGTCACCTGCAATTCTTTCACGCCGGAAGGAACGGCGGAGCCATTGGAGTTTGGCCTGAGGATCATCTTGGCCTCATTGGGACCAAATTTGGTGAGGCCATGCGAGCATGCATTCCCATTTGTTCTTGATTTTCAATGTTCGTTTTCCTCATCGAGCTATCTCTTATCCGACATTTGAGCTCACCAATTTGAGGTATTTTCTACCTGAAAACCTTTCAACGCCTGAATAAGGCACATGATATGTTGTGTGATGATGAGCGATACTAACATGCAAAATGTATCAGAATCGTCAGTCAATATGAATTCTTGCATTATTAATTCACTGTAGTATCTTTCTTCATGTTAATTGTACCAAATGTTTGGTATATGCTTTCTATTTGGTATACCCTCAAGCAATGGCTCTTTTAACCCACAAACTTTGATTTTCACGTTTTCCTGAAGGACATGGTTCTTGGAACCATGATTTTAATGGATATTATGTTGCCTTGTTTTACCTACTTTTAGATTATGTTTTGCATCTGAGATTATTCATGTGCTTTTATCTCCAGGCTATACGATAGATGATTTTTTGAGAGAGGAAAATGCGGGACGTGATATTATCATCCTCGTAGTAAGACATTTTCCTTTTCTATCGTCGTGTCATTTTTATACCTTTCTTTACTTTTAAATTTCGACATAATTCATATTTGATTGTGATTATACTTCAATAGAAAACACTTGACTACAGTTACGTAATTCAACGATGTTTCTATCAACATGTTTTTCTGGGCCATTGGTCAGCATATAAAACATGTCATAATTTTGTGGACCATTTATTATGAACTTCTTTATGATACATACAATTTGAAGTCAAGTTAATTTTTGTTTTCGAAGGAGGTCTTACCCCCTGCTCTGTCGACACAGCTAAAAACACAAGTGTATGATAAGATGAGAACCTATTTATTCTTGGGTGCTGCATTGGCCGACCGGCCAGGCCAAATCGGCCGCCTCAAAACCACTGATTAATTTCCCCTGTAGCCATTGGATCCTGTTCACCACACACGCTTAGAAGGTAAATGACACCCTGCATCTTTGGCTCACGAGTGCACATGGGAAAACAACACCCGTGTTTTATGCATTAAAAACCAAAGGTCTTTATAATACTGATTACGAAAAATGTATGTATAATGAAGTCGTATAAATAGTGATGAACTATGTGGCTAAAATTGGGCAGTGCATATTTCAGAAAATAATATTGGTTTTTGTTAAACTGTGCAGGTCGAACGGATGAATTAAGACTATTGTAAGGTGAACACTAAAACGTACGAGTAGGTACTAATGGAGCCTTTCACCAAGCTGGCAGAAAATGAGACTTCTCAGTTACAGAGAGCAATATTTGCCCAGTATATTATGATGAAGAAATTATTCATGGAGCTAGAAGAGGAAAGGGAAGCTTCAGCAAGTGCTGCAAGCGCCGCCTTGTCGATGATTAGAAAACTTCAGAAAGAAAAAGAGGCAGAGAGAATGGAAGCCTGTCAGTACAGAAGAATAGCTGAAGAGAGGATGAACCATAATGACAAAGCTTTGGAGATAATGAAAGAAGTGATGCAGCAGAAGGAAGTGGAGACCTATTATCTCAGGAGCCAACTGCAGGTGTATAAACAAAGGTTACTCGGTGTTGGTATTGATGATTGTGATATTGCAGACGAGACTATTACTAAGAATATACCTTTGTTTGAGAGCAAAGATGTAGAGAATCTTTGTTATACCATCAAAAGGAATTTCTCTCTTCCAACTTTAGCTGAAATGGACATCAACAAAAACAAGAGATCGATTGCATCAGCCAGGAGCGGGCTAGGTGATCACATGCAAAATTCTAGTGAAAACGAAATGGAGCAAGTTTCGAGTGATTGCCACAACCTTCAAGCCGTAGATCCCAAGGAAAGCTTGCCAGCATATATAAACAGTAGTGAAAGCAATGGAGAAGAAGCAAAACCTCCAAGCAGCAGTATTACTGAACACTGTTATCCATCGGAAGGGGCTTCTGGTTCTTCCCCGTTATTAATGGTGAATCATCAGACAGATGTATGCAGTCAAAGAGCAACACCGGTCGGAAAAGATGTGGCAGACACACTACATCCTCCTGATCCACTCAGGTCACTGCATCCAGACAATGAAATGGATAGAATTGCAGCTCATCGTGTAGGTGATTTTGAGGACGCACTCAAAGATCCAGAAGTAAGCAAGGCGGCAGGTGATTACTCATGTACAAAACGTGGCATCAACACAAAAGAATCTCCACTGTCTCACGCGGTTACTCTCAGAGATAAAGGGCCCATGAACGTGCTTTCGAAATTTTCAGCGACACGAAAAGTTGGCTCCATGAATAACGTTGATAGACATGTTCGTGTAAGTGTAGCTGCAGCTGCGGGGAGTAGTTCTACACCACGAGCTGGAATTGAGAGAACAAGATCAAGGCTGAAGCGTGTTCAGAGTGAAAAGATGATTGAGCTAAATGATCCTAAGAAAAACAAGGAGCAGATAATAATGCTCAAGGAGGTATACGAGCAGCTCAACATGATAGAAGCACATATGAGACCCTCCGGTTCACAGGAGACCCCTAGAAATGACCAGTCCTTGGATTCTGTTATGGAGGTACTTCTCATTTTGGCTTTTTTGTCCAAGTTTTTCAGAAACGTTGTATTATTCAGTTCTAGTTTTGGTGATAGACTGTTGATTTTATTCTACACACTGGTGATCATCACCTTTTCAGGCGGCTCTGTCCTTCTCCATATAGCTAGTCCAGCTTGGATTTAGCCATCTGAAGCAACTATAAGGCCGTCGCCAGCAATTCAAGCCTAGAAGGACAATGTGCTATGCCTGCTTGCTTTTCAAGACCGTCTTGGAACAAAGTTTTTTTTTGGGTATTTAGGTATCGGATTTTCTCCGTCACATCAAACTGAGGTGTAATCTGAGGAAGTTCAGCACAAACTCAATTCGTGACATTTGTATATATCGCTAAAATGTGTGCCGTTGTCACCTAGTAGTAACGAAGATTTTGAAGAAATGTGGGCATTGAGTCCTGCTTACCTGATGCCCACCCTCACATCCAGTGTAATGTTTTGGACATTTCATATTAATAGGATCTTTGGACTGAACCAGGCTGCATCCTAAGCAACAGTAGCCATTGGTCATCGGCTGGCGAAAGAGCTGTACAACTTTTTTTAATCTAATTTTCTTTAGAGAAGAGGCCGGGAGGCTCAATTTTAAATTAATTATACCATGAGGGAGGTTTAAACAATAGACCCAAGTTTCATACTTACAACTGCATCAGAAGCAACAAACCGGCACACATGCCACAACCACATGCACGGCTAAGTTTAAAAGTATCATGAATGATAAAAAGGATCAAGGCACGCAGGCCAGCAAATAAAACAATTTTTTTATCGTTTCAGCTCTAGTTTTATCTTCTCAGTTGAATAAGTGTTAGACTAGGAAGTAAAGAGGAGATTTCTGTTTCGCATAATGCTTTGCAACGCATGGAGTTTGATCTTTTGAAAGTCACTCCACGTGTTCCTAGTAAATGTTTGTCCTCAACCTTAGATGAAGAAGAGTTGCATGCCATAGTAGATGGTCAACTAATCTCTCATTTAATTGATGAGGTGTCGGAGGTCGGCTTAGATGAACCCGGGCATAGTTCATTCTGTGAACTTACAACTTCCGGGCTAAATCAAAAGCCAAAATTTTGAAAAGGGTAAAAAGTCCTCTAAGAGGAACACAATGTCTACATCCTCCATTGTTTCCTAATGAATGTCATGTTTTATAATAGCAGAGGTCATGGGGACTTGACTAAACATCTTTTCATTACGGAATGTAGTAGGGATCATATGCTAGGCTTTTTGGCTATCTTTGAAACGGGTAGTCGAGATTTCTAGGCAAGTCTTCTTGACCGCATATCTGGCGAAATAAACTTCACTTGGATTTCTCGCCCGCCCAGGGGCCGTTTTGGCGGCATATTACTTGGCGTGAGAACGTGGGCTATGGATGTTTTAGCTAGTTCAGATGGTGAGTATCACATTAAAATCCATATCCGCAATAAGGCTGACAACTTCACATCTTGAAAGTCATTGGCCACCGCATGGGCCTGTATTGCGGCGGTGTAAATCACTGCCTCCATGGGAGCATCCTTCTCGTGATGTTTGGCTGTTGCTTCGGCAATCTGGCAAACAAAAAGCATGAGAAGTAATGCTATGACTATGCAGCAAACCATATTGCGTGTATGAGTGCAGATCTCGCCATACAATGCATTTGTATCACAAGTGTGATGATAAATGGTAGGAGTAGGTGCGAGGGCATTGGAAGATGAATGAGAGGAGGTCAAAGTGGTGAACATTATAAATAATGTGAATGTGCTACCAATAGTGCCAATGAACCCTATAATTTTTTTGCTGGCTTTTTGAAAATGCGAGCAAAGTTGTGAACCATTTTGCTAAGTATGAATGTGGATAGTGCTACGCTTCAGTGCTTATATTTTTCTTTATACTATGGATGAGGCTCTATATAGAAGAGACCAAGAGAAGGCGCAATTGCTCTTGCCGCTTGCGCATCTCAACTACTGGCGCTACTTGATGTGTTATTCCACAAAATGCATTAAGCAAACAAGCATGCATAAGCAAACATCATTTATAAATTGGAGCATCGCCTAAGGATTAGTCCTAACTTGTGCAGCAAGATGGAAAGGAGTTCCTCTCTAGATAGTTTTAGCTATGACCGATGTACTATGGGTCCATGGCACCCTAGGAAAAGTAGCCTGACAAGGCCGGAGAGAAAGGCATACCCAGCATAGCTTCTCCAGCTTCATTGCACTGAGGACGAGTGCAGTGAGAGGCTTTCGTTGTAATAGTATAATGGAGGAAAGTGGTGAGAACCTCTCCTCAGCCTGCCGCAGCCGCTCAAGCTCACTACGCTGCGCCTCCAAGTCCCTCTCCTTCGCCTCCAAGGCCTCCCGAAGCGAGGAAAGCTCCTTCTCCGCATCAGCAGCACGCTTCTCAACATCATTTCTGCGGCCTACAACAAAAGGGTCACTCAAAAATCAGTCAAGCAAGGACACCACAACCATCAGGGAAGAAAGGTCACTACGCCGCATGGAGGTCAAGCTATCCTAGGCTGCGTTGTCACAACCCCAAGTTAGGTATGTGCTAGGGTTAGCAAGAAACTTTGCATGTTAAAAATTTCAAAAGAAATTGAAATGGGAGAGAGAACACCCCCAGATGAATTTAATTCAATTGGCCAGAATAAAAGTTGCTCCAAAAATTCCTTTTGCATTTTTGAAAAGTCTCATAAATGAATGTGATCACATATCAAGTGATGTGGGACCAACCCCATGCTCATGGATTTTTCAAATATTCAAACAGGAGCATGGATTTAAATTGAAACCCCTATTTGAATTAAAGTTCAAATAATTTGAATTTTAAAAATGTTCAAACTTTAAAAGTGGCTAGCCTATTATATTGTGAAGCCATATAAAAAGTTTCAACATTTAATAAAATGCCTAGCTATTTATTTAGCACAACAAAACAAATTAACAGAAAAGAAAACAGAAAAGAAATAAAAAGGAGAGGGCTTACCTGCAAAGAGGCCCAACTCATCGCCCCCGGCCCAAGCCCACCTGGAGCCCTTGTCGTCTACCCCAGGCAGGCCAGCACGCAGGTGCGTGGCGGCCATGCCGTGGCCGCCGACGCCACCCCGGCGAGCTGCTTGCTTCCCCGCCGTCTTCCGCGTGTCCAGGAGAAGCCCCTGGACGTCCTCGTCACTCTCCCCCTCTCGCCACACTCTCTCAAGCTCTCTGTGCGTTTTCCCCAAATTCACCGAGAGCAGCCGCCGTTCGCCGTCGACGGAACTCGCAGCCAACGCCGGAGGCAAGAGAGGAGACCATGTCCATCATGCGCGCCATCGTCGACTTCCTCGATCTGGAGAAGCTGGAGGACTAATCGAGCTCGAGGCCAACGTAATCTTCACCGAGACCTCGCCGGAGCCGCCGCGCGATTTCTTCGATTCCGGCCACCATAGGGCATCCCCGACCGCGCCACCGCCTCCGTTGAGTTCACGGTGAGCTTACGGTTTGCCTGAGCTATTCCACCGTCTCCCTCCTCCTCTCTAGCTTGATCCGCCATGAACGTAGAAGCTCGTCGCCGCCATGGTCGACGGCGAGGAAGCTTTCGTGCCCCTCCGACCCATCCATGGCGTCCACCGTGCTCCTGGTGATCCAAGGAGTCGTCTGAGCCATCGTGTGCCCAAGCAAACCCACCGTAGCTTCGTCCTCGTCGTTGCCCTGCCACGGCCGCCGCAAAAGCTCAACGCCGCCGACGTTCCGGTGAACCCCCGTGGCCTTGCTGTGCTCAGCTTGAGGCGAACATGCTCGGGCTTCCGTTTGGTAGTTTCAGCGCACCAAATGGTGGCCGGAGCCGCCGTCCTGTGCGTCGCCGCTGCGTCGGGTGGTCGCCGGCGACATGCCGCCGGTGAGGCCACGTGGCCGGCGTGGTTAGCCACTAACCACCCCCTAATCCACCCCTTAAGCCACTGACCAGTGGGCCCCCTGCCCTGTTAATCTCTGTTTAATTAAATTCAAACGTTTCATTAAAACAGAGACACTGACAGCGAGGACCCACCTGTCAGCACCCCCCCACGTCACCTTGACGTCATGCCTACGCATTAAATCGATTTTCCTATTTAAAGATTATTCAGAAATTCTAGAAAATGCTTTAAACTTTGGAAATTCATAACTAATTCATTTTAACTCCAAATTAAACATATAATATATGTAAAATTATCAAAAAAAAATGCAAGGATTCTGAATATGCACTTTGTTTTCATGTTTGACCATTTTAAAATGGGGGAACAGAAGCAAACATGCATATGAACCCTTTTAAATTCAAATATGAAGTTTGAATTTGCAACTCAAATGCAATATACTTCATTTAAATGGAATGCCCAACACATCAGCACCATATACATCATGTTCTACAACTTGATCATGTGATTGTGCATTGTACATTATATTGATTGCAATGTTTGTGTTGTTTGCTCGAATAGAGGTGGAGCCGAAACCCGAGATCACCCCCTTCGTTGAAGATACCGTGTACGGCCCTCGTCAGCAAGGCAAGCAAACCCCCATTGATCATGTCGATAAAATCCCACTTCCCTCTCAGTCTCGCTTATGCATTGTTTAGGATGATTACCATGCTACATTTCTACCGCATAGATGAACCCATTCCGTTGCATGACCTATCATTTGTCACAGTAGTAAGCAAACCACAATCCTAGCAAATGTAGGAGTTGATTGATATCATGTGGCCCCTGCAACTGTTACTGCTTATTGCATGCTTAGAGTGATACAATGTTGATATTGTTATGTGAGTCGGGATGGTAGCAATCATGTTGGTGATGGTGGAAATGTGTTGGTGAATCTACCCTAATACAAGGTGAACGATGAGAGGCTATGTAGGAGTACACAGTGGGTTGTTTCGTTAAACACCGCCTTAATCCCAAGTTCTTGTGTGGTGATCCAAGATGAAGAGTACTACCACATGTTGGGAAAACAGACCCCCGCTCAACCTACTAACTCACCCCTTCTCAGTTCAATGAGTCGCAGTAGTTTGGAGTTCTGGTAGGTTTGTGGCCTGGCTGCTGTAACACCCCGGGTGTCACGTCACAATGATCACTTTTGTTAGTTGCTAATCTCAGTGGTTAACCATGACTTGTTCATAATTGAATCGAATAATATTAAAAACCCTTTGATGGAATTAAAAAAAAGGTGGAAATAAAACTTTACCCAAAAATAGTGCAACCAATTTTAATAAATGCTTTATAACTAGTAGGTCATATTAAAATAGCAATGGCATTTTCTTTCAATGGTTTAAGTGATATAAACAAATAAAAAACTATAGAAAGTAGCTCCATTTAATCATGTAATGATTAGATAATATACCAATGAAATTATTTTCTCTCCAAACTTTTTGTATAGGTGATATAAAAATACAACACTATTTGTGGAACAAGTTTCACACTTTTATAAAATCAAATGATGGCTAAATAAAATGGAAACTAAATGGAACAAAAGATAAATGCAAAAAATGGTAAATGTTTATTCCTTGCCCAGGGTAACTTCCCCCCTCCCCTCCCCACTGGGCCCGGCCCACGTGACCACCTCCCTCTTCTTCCTGTTCACTGGTGCGTGTCAAGCATCCCACGGCGCCATGGCTGTCGACGACGCCGTGGCAACCATCTGCCGCTTCCCGGCGCACTACAAGACGTCGCCGAGCCTCTGCGCCAAACCCTAGCCGTCCCCTTCTACCTCCTTCACGCTGCCCCTTTTCCCCGCCTCCTCTCGGCTCTCGGCGCGGAACCGCGCGGCCGTGGGCACGCACTCGTCGTCGGCGCGACCACCGGCCTCCCCGGCGGCCACAAGCTTGTCCGGCCGCCTCCCCTTCGTCTTCTGGGTCATCTCCCCCATCGAGCTCGAGCCGAGGTCCACAGACATGTCTGAATCGCGCCGCCTCCTCCACCACTGTCGCGGCGATCCCCGGCAAAATTCGTCGCCGGCTGCACTCCCCCACGCCCGCTGTCATCCCCGTCGTGCTCCTGGTGAGATGCCGCCCGATTCCCCCCTCCGCTCTGCTCGATTTGGTCACCCTGGCGCCATGGCCGCGAGGCCCTGCTCCACCCGCCGCTTGAGCTCACCGCCGGCCGCGATGTCGTCCACCACTCGAGCCACCGCGAGACCCAATCGATGCGCAATAATTGACTCGCTCGATCCCTGGCCTCAGCTGCTTAAATGGTCGTCGGAGACGTGCGTACGATCGCCGCCGTGCCCGCCTGTGCGCTGGTGGTGCGCCCCTGCTGGCCGCCGCGCCTCCCATGGGCCATGGCATGGCCGCCGTGCAGAGCCGGCCGCCCTCCGGCCGCGCCCCACCCCTGGGCCCACTCGTCGGTGCGGCCAAGCTCCCACGCCTCGCCGTGGCTCCCTCGCCGTCCAAGCCAAGGCCGTCGTTCCCCTGTTCTCCGGCGTGGCTACAACTAGCCACGACCTACCCCCCTGTTAATCAAAACATTAGGAGATAACCCCCTGTTGATTTAATTGAGTCAATGACACATGGGCCCCGTACCCCTCTAATTACCTATGTATTGAAATAACTAGAGGAAACCCTCCAATGAGACTTACAGGTGGGCCCAGCCCTTTAATTAACTCACTTGTTTAATTAAACTATTTTAATTAACATTGTGTCTATGACTGTTGGGCTCCACTGCCAGTTTAGTAATTAAGTGGAATTTAGTTTAATATCAGGGTATGACATGTGGGACCCCACTGTTATTTAAATTAATAAAATGATTTTATTAACTGTGAGGCTGACCAGTGGGTCCTACTGGTCAGGTTTGACCAGTCAACTCTCTGTGGATAATGTTAGGATTTATTAATAAAAGAAAATCCAGAAATTGATTTAAATTTGGAAATTCAATATCTTTTAAACCGTAAGTCAGATTCAAAAACTTTATACATCAAAATTGATCAGAAAAATATAACGAATACGGATACGCTATCCGTATACCCACCACACCCCACTAACACACCGAACATCGAACCGTCCCCCTCCGGACCGACTGTCCGATAAATTGTCCGGTACTGCTAAAGTACCCGGATGGATTTATTTCGAACACGAAAGTTGTTCGGAATAGATCAACTAACCCGGATACACCACCCACATATGTGTCGGATGTCCACGACATCTCCGGCATGATATCTCCCCCCCTCTGGACACCCTGTCCGGTAATCACCCGGAGCCGGTATTTCATCCCCGGATGAATTACCGCTCCGAGCGTAACACATTGCACTGCGTTAGAACACTGTTAACATTGCGTTCGCCATGTATTTGTATTGCTATTATTGCCATGTATTTATTGTTTCTCCCCCCTCTCTTATTGTCTGGTAGTCCCGACGACCGATGCCGATGCCCCTGTGATCGACTACGTCATCGACGACCGTAACCCTACCACGAGCTTCCAGGCAAGCAGAGCCATTCTCTT
This sequence comes from Bromus sterilis, assembly GCA_950022295.1. Lineage (NCBI taxonomy): Eukaryota > Viridiplantae > Streptophyta > Magnoliopsida > Poales > Poaceae > Bromus > Bromus sterilis. Next base: position 213,165,761 of record OX465598.1, on the reverse strand, counting down.
CCGAAGATATCGCCTACCTTTCCGTACTTTCTTTCACAAGGCATTGTTACTGCTGCTGCTACGTTACAATCCTATTCAATTGCATAGCCTGATTTTTTTCGCCCCTTGTTGTACCTTCCTTATCCTATGCTGCCTGCTATATCTATGTATTATATTCAGAAGTGAGTCCTGCGCATTGTTAGCTAGGATTAGATAGCGGGCCGTGGCCACTCAGGGGAGTGACGGGGATACAAACTATATACAACTGCAACAGGTACGGATCAATGCAGACGCCCTAGGGAACCTACAACGACGAGACTCGGCCGAGTCGCTTCGAGTTTGACTTACGAGTGGATGAACTCATATTTCACTCTCATCGTCTCAGTAGCGTAGCATCACCGGGATGATACGAGGTTTACCTCTTTAGTTCATTCCGCTGATGTCTCTGTCAAACCTCTTTAAGTGTGCCATCGAGGGTGATTCCTCTTGGTTCCACTTAATGGTAGGCACTCGAACCAACTGGTGTCCTTAAAGGTAAGAGTCGGGTGACCCAACGGTGCCCGCGAGCGGTATATTGTCGGGAACGACAAGGAGGGTACGACTGACGTTACTGGCGTGCTTGGCCCCTGCTCGTTTCTCGCGAGAGTTACCAAATTACGAAAATTCGAGCTCTACCAAGAGCACACGCGAGACAAGGTAAGGAGACGGTTCACCTTGTTGGTAACCACAGTGACTTGGTGGGACGACAGGGCAGGCACCGATGTACTGGTGGTCCTGACTGCTGTCGTTGACCGCGGGTCGGTTAAGTCGAGGCAACGATAACGGTTGTCACACAGGTTAATTAAAATGCTAAATGGTTCGGCGGATGACTTGAGAGGCCCGTTGGTCTGTACGCACTACCTTCACGTGGGATAAGGAGTTATGGGCTCCCCTGCGTCGTAGTTTGTCCGAAAGCTCTTCAGACGTCAGCAGTACCGCGGCCTGCGCCGGGAAGTTGTGTCTTCTTCGCTCGAGCGGTGTGTATTTGGATTTGCTTTTTCTTCACCGGCCAGCCACGCACCGTGCAGGAGCGTGCAAGGGTGAGGGTCCTAGACCCCTTGGTGCATAGGATATAGTCCGGAAGATGGCCTCTCTGTTGAGCCTAGGATGGGCTGCGTCGTGTCAGATAGCTTCGGTGGAGCGTTCCCTAACAAGGTTCCCGCCACCCTGGAGATCCGAGCGTGCAGGCTGAACAGTAGTGCACCCCTGCAGGGAGTTTAATCTATTCGAATAGCCGTGTCCACGGTAACAGGACGCTTTATGCTGAAGCTGGATCTTATCACTACAAACTACTACTATTAAACTGTATGGTTCCGGGTTTTCTTCCTCGCAGGGAAGTCGAGGAGGGGAACTCGGAGGCATTATTATTATTAATCATTACAACTTACTATTATACAATGCTGCAGCAACTTCTGCTCCATTGTTACTTTATTGCTTTATATAAACTGTTGGCTGATTCTCTCCTTGTGCTGCAAGACACGTCAGAAGATGCTAGTCTACGATAGGCCTAGCTTCTTATCCTTATTCTGATTTCTACCTTGCAGCCCACTATAAACAGCCTCCCCTTTCCATTGATACAAATGCATAATGCTTAGTAGCGGACGTAAGACTCGCGGGTATGCTAGATACTCACCTGCTTTATTTTCCCCTTTTTTTGTTTGTTTTTCCTGATCGGCCGTTGCAGTCGACGTTGGAGCCTTGGAGTCTAGGAGCAGGAGATCCCCGATGCCGACTACCGCAACATGAAGATCCACGATGCCTTCTACGATGTCGAGTTTCCCTTTGACCAGGAGTAGTTTGGAGGTTCTCAGGCAGGAGGCCTAGCCTTTTCGATCTGTTGTTATTTGTGCTAGCCTTCTTAAGGCAACCTTGTATTCTTGTGTCTGTACTCAGATACTATTGCTTCCGCTAACTTTGTGCTGTCGAGCTGTTGTATTCGAGCCCTCGTGGCCCCTGGCTTGTATTAAACAACTTGTATTATTATTTTATTTGTAGAGTTGTGTTGTGATATCTCATCGTGAGTCCCTGATCTCGATCGTGTACCTTGCGTGTATGATTACTGTACACGGTCTGATTTTGGGGGCGTCACAAGTTGGTATCAGAGCCGAATGCCTGTAGGACACCCCCTTCCAACTCCTTGGTCGAAGTCGAGTCTAGTCGTTGCAAAACTACTTTACTAACAATGTCGTGTGGCTTATCGGTCCTCATCGAAAAATGGGTGGTATTAGGATCTTTTTCTCCGTACCTTTACTCTGGGAATCTGATCTCTCTTCTCTTTCGGGTTAAATATTTTTCTAACTCTAACATTAGGTTCTCGTGACTACTTCCTCCCGGAGAGCCCCTCATTACAGATGATCGCTTACTTCACGAGAAGATTATGAAGATTACTCTCCGATAAAATTCCCGAGACCATACGCGCCGATACCTTGACAATTCCCTGCCACCGATAAGGCCGTATGTATAACCACATATACCTTTCGTTCATCCATTCAATCCCAGTTGCTCTTGTGTTCACAAGATGCATCGAATTACTTTCCGTTGTTTCAGGAATCCTTTGAGCCTACTGCCTTGCAGCTTCTTTTCACCCTGTGGGTAATTCCTCACCTTTATCGAGGATCCGTTCATCCTAAGTGGTTTATGTGGTTCCCAACATAGTTTGAAATACTATCCGATCTCGCGCCAATCCTCGGCAGCCTACTGCTTTGGAGGTTCTTTTTACCTGCTTGCACTATGATTAATCCCGTTTGTCTTGTAGTCTTCGATGACCTCCCTTGGCAGTGCGATTCTGATTTCTGGAATCATCGTGTGTGCTAGTGCACGCAATCATCAGTTGATCCCTATGAATCCATTCTTCTGGCTTAGACGTCATTCCGGACATGAGCTGGTTCTCGGTAAATCAAACCTTAATTGATTAACCGTCAAGCTTGTATTCAACCTATTCTTGTTTGATCGATGTATCTGAATCTGATACACCGATAGGCAAGTCCTAATTCCTTTGAAATTAAGCATCAAAATATTCAGTTGCTTTTGTCATCTGATGCCTTGTATTCTTTCTCCTTATGGTTGAGTACCGATACTCGCACCAGACTTTATGTACGCCACCTGACCTTTTTGGTGGATTACTACCTACCATCCCCTTGTGTCCTAACTCATTGAAGAGCTTCCCCTGATACGCAATGCCTTTGGCGAACGGTATCATGTGCTCCGTGTCATCAGCTTTCTACTTTCAAACTTGTATCTCTTGTTCCTGTTGTTTGTCATATAGATTCGTAAGATGTCCCTATGGGTTGTATCTATTTTTCAACCATCTGTGTGAACCCCGAAAACTTTTACGGGTCATACTCTACTGGTGTTACGCCAGATAAATTTCCTACTCTACAACTTCATCGAAAGCGGGAAGTGATTGAAATGTTATGCATTGATGAAGTGGGAGTCGACCCTGAACCTTGTGTTCATGCCCATGGATACTATGTAGAACTTATCATGAAAGCTTCTCGTAAAGGTAATTAACCCCCTTGGTATAAATTCTTCTACACTTATGATCCACCATTCTACCTTCGAGTATTACCCCTGGTATCTCGAGGATATCATGCATTTTCACTACATCTTATGAATTGTGATGAACCAATGCCTATCCTTGTCATAGCCCTTTTCATTGTTCTGGGTTGTCGTCAGCCGAGAACACCGAATAGCTTTTGCTTGGAATCTCCGCTATTCGTTTTCATTCTCTGGAAACCCCTCGACACAATGTGTCGTGGTCATCATCGACATCTTGACTTCTCCCAAGTGTTATTTGGATGCATCGTGAGAAATACCATCCTTGCCCCTCGATGATTTGTGTTATCATCGATAGCCTCCTTTGACTCCCTGCCAATACAAACTTGTTCATGTATATCTTGCTCTGTTTTCCCTTGGGGATGATATATCCCTAATGGTTGGGTATAACCACAATTTCTTTTCCATTGGTCTGTTTAACCTTTCTTTTGAGGTAAATCATCTGAGCAGTGATAATTCCCTGCTTATGTAAACACTTCGGTGTACTACTTTGTCCGTAAAACCTGTTACTACTATTGATAACATTTCGGTGACCACCGATGGACGAGAACTTTGCCAATTGGTCCGCCTCGTCTTAACGAGCAGGAAAATGGTTCTATGCGTCCCTGGCCCTTGGCACTGATGTTGTTACCAACATAGCTGACAAGATTTTCTCTGACTTACCTTGCAACTTGATCGCATTGTTTGTCACCACCCTTCTTATTCAATGTGGGCCCATAACCCACAGTTCCACAGGATCGAAACCTGACTCTCTTGTACCTTTATGTTCTCGAGGTTATTCCTCTTGCTTGACCTCGTATGCAACTCACGAGTCCTCTACCTTGTGATATTCAGTGCGATATCAGACTCAGTGCTTATGCCTGATGCTCTGGACCCCCTTTTTTTTCATCCTCCGTATCATCGTCGAATGCTTGCCTATCGCTTGAAAACTTATCATGCCTACTTTTGTTTCCCTCAATGTATCTCCCTGAGTTTAACTTGTGGGATACTTTGTATCACATTCCCTTGGACAACCTCGATTGATTAACCTGGTACCGATCCGACCCCTTAAGTGTCCCTCCTACCCTATCCGTAGGTACGATGAAGACCCTGAAGGAAGGATGACAACACGTCGAGATGCACTGATGCAGAGAAATGAAGACATTAACGTGAAGGATTAACTTCTTCGAAAAGGACAACAATAACCAGAAGAATCGCTAAAATACGAAACCAAAACTCTACCGCATACACTACCTCTAATTCTCGGGATGAGAATTCTTTGTAGTGGGGGAGATTTGTAACACCCCGGGTGTCACGTCACAGTGATCACTTTTGTTAGATGCTAATCTCAGTGGTTAACCATGACTTGATCAAAATTGAATCGAATAATATTAAACACCCTTTGATGGAATTAAAAAAAGGTGGAAATAAAACTTTACGCAAAAATAGTGCAACCAATTTTAATAAATGCTTTATAACTAGTAGGTCATATGAAAATAGCAATGGTATTTTCTTTCAATGGTTTAAGTGATATAAACAAATAAAAAACTATAGAAAGTAGCTCCATTTAATCATGTAATGATTAGATAATATACCAATGAAATTATTTGCTCTCCAAACTTTTTGTATAGGTGATATAAAAATACAACACTATTTGTGGAACAAGTTTCACATTTTATAAAATCAAATGATGGCTAAATAAAATGGAAACTAAATGGAACAAAAGATAAATGAAAAAATGGTAAATTTTTATTCCTTGCCCAGGGTAACTTCCCCCCTCCCCTCCCCACTGGGCCCGGCCCACGTGACCACCTCCCTCTTCTTCCCTGTTCACTGGTGCGTGTCAAGCATCCCACAGCGCCATGGCTGTCGACGACGCCGTGGCAACCATCTGTCGCTTCCCAGCACACTACAAGACGTCGTCGAGCCTCTGCGCCAAACCCTAGCCGCCCCCTTGTACCTCCTTCACGCTGCCCCTCCCTTTTCCCCGCCTCCTCTCGGCTCCCGGCGCGGAACCGCGCGGCCGTGGGCACGCACTCGTCGCCGGCGCGGCCACCGGCCTCCCCGGCGACCACAAGCTTCTCCGGACGCCTCCCATTCGTCTTCTGGGTCATCTCCCCCATCGAGCTTGAGCCGAGGTCCACGGACATGTCCGAATCGCGCCGCCTCCTCCACCTCTATCGCGGCGATCCCCGGCAAAATTCGTCGCCGGCTGCACTCCCCCACGCCCGCTGCCATCCCCGTCGTGCTCCTGGTGAGCTGCCGCCCGATTCCCCCCCCCCGCTCTGCTCGATTTGGTCACCCTGGCGCCATGGCCGCGAGGCCCTTCTCGACCCGCCGCTTGAGCTCACCGCCGGCCACGATGTCGTCCACTACTCGAGCCACCGCGAGACCCAACCGATGCGCAATACTTGACTCGCTCGATCCCTGGCCTCAGCTGCTTAAATGGTCGTCGGAGACGTGCGTACAGTCGCCGCCGTGCCCGCCTGTGCGCTGGTGGTGCGCCCCTGCTGGCCGCCGCGCCTCCCATGGGCCATGGCATGGCCGCCGTGCAGAGCCGGCCGCCCTCCGGCCGCGCCCCACCCTTGGGCCCACTCGTCGGTGCGGCCAAGCTCCCACGCCTCACCGCGGCTCCCTCGCCGTCCAAGCCAAGGCCGTCGTTCCCCTGTTCTCCGGCATGGCTACAACTAGCCACGAGCTACCCCCGTGTTAATCAAAACATTAGGAGATAACCCCCTGTTGATTTAATTGAGTCAATGACACATGGGCCCCATACCCCTCTAATTACCTATGTATTGAAATAACTAGAGGAAACCCTCTAATGAGACTTACAGGTGGGCCCAGCCCTTTAATTAACTCACTTGTTTAATTAAACTATTTTAATTAACATTGTGTCTATGACTGTTGGGCCCCACTGCCAGTTTAGTAATTAAGTGGAATTTAGTTTAATATCAGGGTATGACATGTGGGACCCCACTGTTATTTAAATTAATAAAATGATTTTATTAACTGTGAGGGTCAGGTTTGACCAGTCAGCCCTATGTGGAAAATGTTAGGATTTATTAATAAAAGAAAATCAAGAAATTGATTTAAATTTATTTAAATTTGGAAATTCAATATCTTTTAAACCGTAAGTCAGATTCAAAAACTTTATACATCAAAATTGATCAGAAAAATATAATAAATACGGATACGCTATCCGTATACCCACTGCACCCCTCTAACACACCGAACATCGAACCGCCCCCCTCCGGACCGACTGTCCGATAAATTTTCCGGTACTGCTAAAGTACCCGGATGGATTTATTTCGAACACGAAAGTTGTTCGGAATAGATCAACTAACCCGGATACACCACCCACACATGTGTCGGATGTCCACGACACCTCCGGCATGATATCTTCCCCCCTCCGGACACCCTGTCCGGTAATCACCCAGAGCCGGTATTTCATCCCGGGATGAATTCCCGCTCCGAGCGTAACACATTGCACTGCGTTAGAACACCGTTAACATTGCATCTGCCATGTATTTGTATTGCTATTATTGCAATGTATTTATTGTTTCTCCCCCTCTCTTATTGTCCGGTAGTCCCGACGAGCGATGCCGATGCCCCTGTGATCGACTACGTCATCGACGATCGTAACCCTACCGCGAGCTTCCAGGCAAGCAGAGCCATTCTCTTCCCCAGATATCGCCTACCTTTCCATACTTTCTTGCACTAGGCATTGTTACTGCTGCTGCTACGTTACAATACTATTCAATTGCATAGCCTGATTTTTTCGCCCCTTGTTGTACCTTCCTTATCCTATGCTGCCTGCTATATCTATGTATTATATTCAGTAGTGAGCCCGGCGCATTGTTAGCTAGGATAAGATAGCGGGTGGTGGCCACTCAGGGGAGTGACGTGGATACAAACTATATACAACTGCAACAGGTACGGATCAATGCAGACGCCCTAGGGAACCTACAACGACGAGACTCTGCCGAGTCGCTTCGAGTTTGACTTACGAGTGGATGACCTCGTATTTCACTCTCATCGGCTCACTAGCGTAGCATCACCGGGATGATACGAGGTTTACCTCTTTAGTTCATTTTGCTGATGTCTCTTTCAAACCTCCTTAAGTGTGCCATCGAGGGTGATACCTCTTGGTTCCACTTAATGGTAGACACTCGAACCAACTGGTGTCCTTAAAGGTAAGAGTCGGGCGACCCAACGGTGCCCGTGAGCGGTATATTGTTCGGAACGACAGGGAGGGTACGACCGACGTTACTGGCGTGCTTGGCCCCTGCTCGTATCTCGCGAGAGTTACCAAAGTACGAAAAGTCGAGCTCTACCAAGAGCACACGCGAGACTAGGTAAGGAGATGGTTCACCTTGTCGGTAACCGCAGTGACTTGGTGGGACGACAGGGCAGGCACCGATGTACTGGTGGTCCTGACTGCTGTCGTTGACCGCGGGTCGGTTAAGTCGAGGCAACGATAACGGTTGTCACGCAGGTTAATTGAAATGCTAAATGGTTCGACGGATGACTTGAGAGGCCCGTTGGTCTGTACGCACTACCTTCACGTGGGATAAGGAGTTATGGGCTCCCCTGCGTTGTAGTTTGTCCGAAAGCTTTTCAGACGTCAGCAGTACCGCGGCCTGCGCCGGGAAGTTGTGTCTTCTTCGCTCGAGCGGTGTGTATTTGGATTTGCTTTTGCTTCACCGGCCAGCCACGCACCGTGCAGGAGCGTGCAAGGGTGAGGGTCCTAGACCTCTTGGCGCATAGGATATAGTCCGGCGGATGGCCTCTCTGTTGAGCCTAGGATGGGCTGCGTCGTGTCGGATAGCTTTGCTGGAGCATTCCCTAACAAGGTTCCCGCCACCCTGGAGATCCGAGCGTGCAGGCTGAACAGTAGTGCACCCCTGCAGGGAGTTTAATCTATTCGAATAGCCGTGTCCACGGTAACAGGACGCTTTATGCTGAAGCTGGATCTTATCACTACAAACTACTACTATTAAACTGTATGGTTCCGGGTTTTCTTCCTCACAGGGAAGTCGAGGAGGGGAACTCGGAGGCATTATTATTATTAATCATTACAACTTACTATTATACAATGCTGCAACAACTTCTGCTCCATTGTTACTTTATTGCTTTATATAAACTGTTGGCTGATTCTCTCCTTGTGCTGCAAGACACGTCAGAAGATGCTAGTCTATGATAGGCCTAGTTTCTTACCCTTATTCCGATTTCTACCTTGCAGCCCACTATATACAGCCTCCCCTTTCCATTGATACAAATGCATAATGCTTAGTAGCGGACGTAAGACTCGCGGGTATGCTAGATACTCACCTGCTTTATTTTCCCCTTTTTTGTTTGTTTTGCCTGATCGGCCGCTGCAGTCAACGTTGGAGCCTTGGAGTCTAGGAGCAGGAGATCCCCGATGCCGACAACCGCAACATGAAGATCCCCGATGCCTTCTACGACGTCGAGTTTCTCTTTGACCAGGAGTAGTTTGGAGGTTCCCAGGCAGGAGGCCTCGCCTTTTCGATTTGTTGTTATTTGTGCTAGCCTTCTTAAGGCAACCTTGTATTCTTGTGTCTGTACTCAGATACTATTGCTTCCGCTAACTTTGTGCTTTCGAGCTGTTGTATTCGAGCCCTCGTGGCCCCTGGCTTGTATTAAACAACTTGTATTATTATTTTATTTGTAGAGTTGTGTTGTGATATCTCACCGTGAGTCCGTGATCTCGATCGTGTACCTTGCGTGTATGATTATTGTACACGGTCTGATTTTGGGGGCGTCACAGCTGCAAGGTAAGAGAATGGCTCAACCGAGACCGGCTTATGCACCACACACACATCTTCTGGGACCACTTCGGTAAACCGGCCGGGTTATGAATGTGGAAACCATCCCAGATAGGCGTCTTCATTGAACTTGAGTTGGCTGTGAGGTAAAAGTTGTGGAGATTATCCTCGCCGACACCCGCTTGAAGGGTGACGAGATCCCGGCGGTAACTGAGGGTTTCATGTGTGTAGCAGTACACCCCTGCAGGGTTAATAAACTATTCGAATAGCCGCGTCCGCGGTAAGAGACTACTTGGAAAGCTGTGCCTGATTATTAGACAACTTCAATGGATAGTATAAAACTTGCCAAGATAAGCGTGAGTGCTATGGCGTGCTTTCTCGTGGGGAAGTCGAGGAATGCACCATAGTGGTGTAATTGGTTGGAGACATGTAGTGGACTCCTGTACGCTTCTTACCTCAAGTCTGGTACTCGTAGTTCAGGACTAGCCAAGTCAAAGCTGGCACTTCTGCTTATGAACCCCACCTCCCTTTACCTTGATACATGTGCATGAGTAGTATAGCTCCTACGTAAGTCTTGCTGAGTACGACTTTTGTAACAGCCCATGTGCAATAAATAAGAAATCACCATGAGATTGTACTTTGTCTGTTGACTTTGAAACTTGGCATGATGCTAAAGATTGTAATTTCATGTGGTGATTTAAATTTGAATTAGGATTGGAGCCCATTTGGTTTGTTTGAATTTATATCCAAAATGGTTCAAGAAGGGTGTTTGAGGATTTTTAATTGTTGCATGCATGCTCTCCTTGACCCCAAACTTGGCATAGCCAATTCCTTGCCCCTCCTAAGCTTTTTAAAAGTCTCGCTCCAATTTTTGCAACTCTAAAAATTTGGGCCACAGTTCAAAGTGATTTGAATTTTCAAAATGCCCCCATATTTTAGTTGCTCAAAAATTGGTCTAACCATTTTTTTAAAATGGAGAATATTGCAAGGATTCCAAAACATATTTTGTTATGTTTTTCTCACTCGTGGTCTGCCCTAGAAAACTCTTTGGGATTTCTGTTAATATTTAATGGAAAAACCTTTTATTTCTCCTCTGGAGACGGACCAGCCAGGCCAGCCCATCTTGGCCTGCTCCCCGTGGGCTCGAGCCCATCCGTCCGAATCGGTACGGAGCGCCTCCCATCCGTCCGATTCGCTCCACGGCCTGGATCTTTACGAGAGTCCGATGGCTGGCTCCTCCGTTAGCGAGACGCGAACACCGAGAGATAGACAGGGCTGCCGGAGCCGTTCCCCTCGCCGTCTCCGGCCGTCACATCAAGCCGCCGACCCCTATAAGAAGGCCGCGTTCCCTAGGGTTCGTCCCTCCTCCTCCAATTTTCCTCGCCGCCGCCTCCATGGACCTGGGGCCCCTCCCCTTTTCCTCCGCCGCGTGATCGAATTCGCCGCCGGGAGCCGACGCCTTCGTCCGAGGGTTTGCAGTGAGGAGCTCCGACACCGTCTCCGTCGACCCGCGCAAGCAGGGAGCCCGAGGAGCAGCGAGACGTTCCCGACGTCTTCTTCCTCGCCGTGAGCCCCTTCTTCCCCGACGCCGGCTACTCCCTCTTCAACCTTCCTCCTCTGCGCTCGAGCACGTCGCCGACCACCCTTAGGTGACTGACGACTCCCCCTCTCCTTTCTTGCCCGAGAGCGCTAGACTTTTCCTTCGCGTTGCCGTAGCCGCCGCTGTAGCTCATCGCCGTCGTTCAATCTCCAGTTGCCGTGCTCCCGGGGTTGTCCGGATGTGCACGCGCGCGTGCCGCTCGCGTTCTGGACGCGCGTAGGGGCGCCATGGAGCCTCCTTTGGGCCGGGCACATCGTGTTCGTCAGGCGCCCGCCTTCTCAACCTGTAGCAGAGCCGACGCCGCCTCCGATCCCGTTGAGCCTAGCGTCGCCATCGTGTAGTATCCGACCCAGGTCTCTCCATGGGCGTGGTCGTGGTGGTGCCGGGCGTCGATCCCGAGTCCTGGTTGAGTCACCAGCGCCCCGTGCACGACGCCATGGTCGCCGACAAGTGCCTGCCACCATGCCCGCTTTTTTTCTTCAGTGCAGTGCAATGCAGCCGCCGACGTGAGATTCCGGTGTGCCTGCCGTCGTCGTCCTCGCGTCTCGTAGAAGTGTGGCATCGGGGATGGATTCGTGTAGATGCCCTCTCTGCGCAACGCCTCCCGTTCCGGCGGGGGTGCACCACGGCTGACGCAAGGGTCGCCGGAGATCCATGTCGTGCGCTGCCTGACCCTGTTCGTCAGGTGTCCAAGTTCAGAGATCGTGCGAGCTGCTATTTGTTCCCATCCAAGTGTTCTATGTCGAGAACGCTTCAGCCAGCGCATTGGTAGCGAGCAGCTGAGTCCAGCCGTGGGCGTGGGTTCGAATCCCACGCGAGGCCTTGCCTCCCCCCTTTTTTTGATTTATCCGGAGGCTGACGCATGGGCCCCTCGCGTCAGTGAGGTGTGTCCACGCAGGAGCTGGGATGGTCCAGAGGAAGAGAAGGAGAAGCGGGACGGTTGGCCGAACCCAGCCCAGTGCGGATCCCCTTTGTTTTTTTCATATATCTTTCCTTTTCTTTTCTGTTATGCTTTTTCCAAATTTGATTTGAATTCAAATTCAAATCTGGTTTGGGACTGTTGATCTTTTCTTCCTCAAACATATCGTGCCATATATCCTTTTGGGGTAGAATTGTCCACTGATCTCAATGGTGAGGTCTATTTTGCACTTTGCCCCCTCTAATATTTGAGGTGTGGTAATTCTGTAATATAACCCCTCCTTTTCTTTTGTTTTGATCAAGTTTTTATCCAAATTAAAAATTGGCCATGCGATATATGGATTTTGGGTAGTTTCACCCAAGGAGTTGCATGGTGATAATGATTTAATCATTTGAGTCTTTTTCCAAATGCGTGTAGTGTAATTTTTGCACTCAGCCCCCTGAACTCTAGTTGAATTTTCAACTGTGTTTGCAAATTCAAATGCTACCATGATATATATGGTTTTGGGTTAGTTTTCTGCAAGGATTGAAATGGTGATGTCCTCATGATGTTTTGTGCAACCCATTTGGACAATTTGGACCACCTCAACCAGGAACAATCTATCTTTCCCTGATTGCATCATTTCATCTTCAGTGCATTTTGAGATGATGATCATCAGTCCTTTTCAAGTTTTGTTTCATGTCATCTTCAAATCATTCTTCTTCAAGGTCAGCCCCTAACATATTGTCATATGCAATGTGGCTGGTTTCCAACTTTTGTTGCACCTTCCTTGTGTCAAATTCACCGACACTACTCCGTCTCCGGAGTCGATGATTACTTTTCACGTTGTTCTATTTATGTTATATGCATTGTTGATCATGCCACGTTGACATGCTACTTACACCAAAAATAAGGCTAAGACCAAAGACATCTTCACGTAAATAAATTGCATATGAAGTTGTTGACGTGTCGTCACCACCTTCATTTAAATCTGACTAGATAGGGTCACCTCATGTAAGTTAAACTTGATCATACCATCATTGCCTGTGCATTGTACCCGTTACTTACTTGTGTGCCTTTCCTTGCCGGTACCTTACGTTAGCACCTGAGACCGCCGAGGAGACTTATGTGGAGATTTCTGACACCGAGCCCGAGGACCCTGCTGCGACTGCTTCGACGACCGATTACCCAGGCAAGGGGAAGATTCATACCATTACTTGATACCTTTATGCCTACCTGCCTAGCTGTAGCCTAGAACGTTTGTTTGATCCTATCCACCTGAGTATGCCACCTTCAAAACCCAAACAGCCATGATCCCCATATCCCAGCAAAACATTGTATTGCTAAGTTACCGCTGCTCAGCCATTGCTTAGTATGAGTAGGAAAACTTGCTGCTTACCCTATGCTATGGTTTGGGATATCATGTTGATTAAAGAAGTTGGTTGATATTTATTATATTTTATGATGTTAACTTATACTTGACGAAAGATGGGAGACCAGGCTGTTCCCGCCAGGTGTTTTGTTCCATTTGAGACACCTAGGTCCCGAGTTCCGGGTATTGTGTTTCTTGACGAGCGTGCCTAATCGTGTGTGGGATTCTATGGGGTCCCCTTGTCTTACCTACCTAGATTCATACAATTCTAGTGGTGGCCCGAGCTGATTTACTATTTGCAATGTGTGTGTGCTGGTGGTACCCCAGTTGTTTACAAACCACCTTGGGCCAGGAGGACTTGTGCCTTGGCTGGCCCACCTTGACCGGCTGAGGACCCGTTCTCTTATGAGATTTAACCGGCAATCCAAACCTGGAGTCATACGGTAGAGACCGATTCGAGAGCGCGGCCGGCTTTTGAGTTGGGTGTCGACTCACCGGGGGCCACCCGGAATTGTGCGTTGTTAGTTAGGGGGACTCTGACGTGCCGGAGTTTCAGGCGCTTACTTAGCCAAGTGGAAACCGGGCGTACATGCGAGGCCTATGATGGGCAGTTGGTACACCCCTGCAAGGTTAAATCTTTTTGAAAAGCCGTGTCCGCGGTTATGGACGACTTGAGACCTACTCCTTGTTCATAGAACAACATCAATTTGAATCATAATTAAAACTTGCCTACGGTGTGAGTGCCTTGGTTGCTTTTCTTCGTCCAGGGGGACCAAGAGAAGATCCAGGTTGTGTTATGTTTGACGTAAGTAGGTGGATAGCAGACTTTTGACACGATGTCACGTGTATTTCTTGGATCTTACCCCTACTCTAATAGAACGATAGCCACCATATATGCTAGGGCGGCTGCAACCTTACCTTACTTTGTCTTACCGTAGGAAGTTAGTTATCCTGTAATGATATAATCTCACCCCTGTTTTCCTTTTGTGCTTTTACTGTTTTGCCTGATCGGCCGCTGCAGTGGAGTACTTTCTTGACCCGAGCTCTGGACGATACTTCGTGGAGGTGCCCCCGGAGGATGACGATGAGGTCGACCTCGTTCAGTAGATTCTACAGTTGGGCTTCGACGATCCGTGGGTGGACTCTTTATGTGCAGCCCTCTCTAGGGCAATTTTCCTTTTGACCGTACTCGGCCGTGTTTGTCTTCCGCTTGTCGCATGATGTATTGTTGGGTCCACGGACCTCTGAGATGATGTAATAATTATCCAATGGCGTTGTATGCCTTGGACTTTTTATATTTGTGTCTTAGTTAAAGTTCTTGTTCTTATACTTGTTGTCGAGAATCCGACAGCTACACGAGTGCGAGTGTCGTGAGTCAGTGGCTCTTTATGCGCTACTAACTTGAGAGGGACGCGAAAGCGACTAACTCGAGTTAGCACCGCATCGGGGGCCTTACAACTTGGTATCAGAGCAGGACTGACTGTAGGACCCCTTACTGGCCGAAGTTGAGTCTAGAAACTATTTTGTAGTTACTAAGGAAAAATCGGAGAGTAGTAACTCTTTCTTTTTCTTCTTACCCCACCCTCCCACCCCTTTTTCCGTGAGGAAGTGAAACATTGTTTTTCTCTCTGCAACTTATCCCCTTTCAAAAACAGATCTAGGTTCTCGTTTACATGAGGCTCCGATTCCTCTATAATTTTTTGCTAGCGACGAGATGTGTTGGCGTCTTTGAGACCACTGAGCCGCCACTTGGGGTTGACTGCTCTACCTCGCTTACGGCGTACCCCAGGTGAAACGTCCATACAGGATTGGCGGGCATCCTATGGTAATATGGATGTGGTGTCTTTTCCCCTATGGACGACCGTGATGGCGGGCCGCTCAGGGCAGATGTCTCATTGTTCAGGTTTCCAACCACTCGTATATATATTGTTGTGTGCTCGCTAGCAGACTATTATCTTGGATTCGGATGATCTTGGTTTGGGGATTCCAGTAGCACCTAGCTTTCGACTTCCGGGTTAACCTTGGTGGAATTTCAGCCTTCGGCTTTCTCATACCTCGTGAGGAAGTTTTGTTGTCAATATTGCTTTACCTTCTGGTTTCGTCAATTTTTCAATCATGTTCTCATAAGTGTTCCTGTATACAGGATGCCAAGAGAGAATATGCCGCCGCCAGAGAACCCTCTCCTTGGGGAGGCTGTGACCGCAGTGGCTCAGGGCACAACTGCGATCTTACAGATGCTGCAAAACCAGTTGTAGCAGCAGACGCAGTAGTCGCGGGCTTCACACCCGCACCAGAAGCCATGGGAGCCGCGGAAGGGGCCGGCTAACCAGCCGCAGCACCAGAGTCAGTCGACTGGAGGTCAACCGCAGAAGTACTCGTCAAAGAGGTCGTCGGAGCAGGAGTCGTGCTACAAATCTGACGACATCAGCACAAAAACCCACAAACAATAGCATAAACACTCAAAGAAAGAAGAAATACACAGCCAATTGGCACATCACCCACGCGAAGCAGCATCCCAAGTTTTCGCCTCTTCGGAGTAGCCGAGGGAGGCAAGGCACCACAGCAGGCGCGATAGGTGGCAGTCCATCACCACCACCCCCTGTAGCCCGTTCCCCAGCAGTTGAGGTACGACTACATTTGAAACATAGAGGTCCCGAGTCCTCATCACCATCAACAGCTGACGGATGACCGCCATGAATCACACCCGCATACTCGCCAGCATGGGAAGCACCACCATCGGCCGCGGGCGCGGGATCCACATCAGGTCATCAAGAATCTCTGCATCCTTAGGTTGCGGCGGGTTGTTCAGAAAAAGAATGTGGTCCTAGGAGCAACAACACTATCAGCAAAGCACAATGCAGTAAGAAAGTATTTGGGCATCACAAGGACTCAAGCACATACCTCAGGCAATGGGACATCCTCGGCATACGGAAGTACGGAACTATCAACTCCAGTATTTGTGCACTTAGTAACAAGCTGGATCCAAAACAGAAGATCGCTACCAGAATTATTATCAGGAGAACACCTAGTCGGGTCATAGAGCCCGGTGTACCGCCACATGGGGCGTTCCCAATGCTGAAGCGGCTGGATGCGTCTCCTCATAAACACAACAATAAGCTGAGTACCAGATATTGCTTTCTTCAGGACAACAAGTTTTTTCATCAGAGGATCAACATCAACAACCTCCTCAACAGACAGAGCGTGCCCCCAAGATGACCGCTTGACCACTCGCGCAACTGGATGAAAAGGGGCAAGACCAAACTGCTGTCCCTCAGCATGCCTATCCTTCAAATAGAACCAGCTCTTCTGCCAGGTGTAAACGGAGTCCAGCTTCTCCAGATCAAAATAGGCATTCTTCTCCTTAATGGAGATACCAACGCCCCCAATGGCATACTTAGAGTTTGTCCTCTCCACATTAAAGAGGTATTTCCAGAGCCCCCAATGGGGATAGATCCCTAAAAAACCCTCACAGAGCGTGATAAAGAACGCAATGTGCAGTATCCCATTTGGGCACAAATTGTGTAGCTGAAGATGATACGCAAAGAGCAGCCCTCGGACGAAAGGATGAACGGGAAGTGAAAATCCACGAAGGAAAAAACTTTGAAAGCATACCCGCTTGTCGGCGCAAGGCACACACACCTCTTCGTCCCCCGGGATCCGAGCAGCGCCCTCCGCAACAGGACCATCCGCCACCAGCACCTCCAGATCTGCAGCCTCAAAATACGAGCGCTCCCATGTACCACTCATCCTTGTCGATTCTTGTGCTGCACTCCGGGGGCGCCTGGACATGGATCTTGCTGCACAATTGCGCATGATAGTAAGGAAGAAGGCAAAGAGCAGCAGAGGAGGAAGAAAGAGAAGAAGGCGAGCGCTAGGTAAAATCTAAAACTACCCAGCCATTCGGTATTTAACCCACAACAAGAGGCCACTCCTTCACCGTCGATCTTGGAGCCCCACAAAGCGTGGAACGATCTCACAAAATTCCTGCGCAACATGGAAAACCCAAACGGTGCAGTAACCGCACCGCCCACTCCGCACGAAAAAGGCGGGTCATCATCACACGGAGAGAAATTACCGCGGAGCATCTTGACACGATACACGTGGCCACCCACCTTGTCAGACAGCTTCACAACGTCACATCTCAAGCGATGCATACTGAGAACACATCATGCGCTACCAATCAAAGGTCCATTCCTACAAAAACTTTTTCGAACTAATTTAAAAAATCTTACTCCCATCGGGAGGGGCTTGTCTTTACAAAAATAGAGCAAGGGTTAAGCCCTGAGGATACGAGTGTTACTCCCCTCCATCAAGAACAATCATGTCTCTAGAGTTCGGGTGCTCCCTCACCCTGCAGGCCGCAACGTACTCGAAGTGCTCACTCGCCCAGCCAAGGACTAATACATCTATAGAGTTCGGGTGCTCCCTCACCCAGAAGATGATGAAGTGCTGGAGTAATTACTCGCACAAGAAGGCAGGACTAGGTCAAAACATCCAAAAAAACAATCCGCCCGAGCACTTGAAGTGCCGCATGGGTGCCTACGTAATCATCCCACTCGTTGACCATCCGCGTGGGTGCCGACTCTTGTCGATTCATCGCCTGAGCTCATCAGTACTTTGCGAGTGACCACTATTCGTCCACTTGATTTGTTTTCCAAGTGGATGCTTGTCTAAATTAGGCTCCGCGCCTCAGAAAAATGATGTCTGGGCAGCGATACACTGCACCCCAGATGCATCCTTTTTGCGGTAGACCACCCCGGGCGTTTCTCGGTCCTGGAAGTTGCTGAAGGAGGATGATCACGAGGGGGCCTACAAGTCCGTCTGTATGAGGCTTAGGGATGCAGACCGTGAGATTAGTCGACTAAGGGGTGCTGTTGCGGTCCAGCGGTCCAAACGTGAGCGTGCTGAAGCTATCTTGAATGACTTTGCTGCCTAGATGGGAAAATTAGTTGATCCGTTGAAGGGTGAGGCCTCCTGTTGGTGCTGTTCGATTGCCAGAGTGCTTTATCTTGTGCTTCTTGCTGATTTCTGCTCTTCTTTGCAAAGTGCTGGCGGGTCGATCTCGTGAGGAGGAGGCGGCTGTGCACTTGGATGACCCGGCCGTACAAGCTGAGAATCCATTTTTGGAGGGACATGGCACATGCGCGGTTGTTTGCCATGCTTCGGCGGCGGGTTGGTCGGGTGCCCCAAGCTCTTGAGTCCTGCTGTAAAGTACTTGATGGCATATTCTTGGAGTTTCATCCTTTGGATCCTATCCCGTCCGGTATTGAGAAGCTATCTCGGGTGTTCTCCCAGCCCGCGGCTCTTCGACAAGTCGTGAATCATCAGATTCACGAGGGGGATCGGTGCGCTTTCGCATTGGTGCATTGTCATTGGCCTGGAGTAGATATCACATTGGCGGCTCGAGGTCCTCCTCGTGGGCGGGATGAGCCAATGGGCAAGGACTATGCAGCGGTGGATCAGGCTGCGGGTCTGGTTGTGAATATGGTGTGCGAGGAGAATGATCGTCTCCTGGGTTCCTTCTGTAAAGCGAAGTCGAAGCCTGAGGTATAGATTTTCAAAGTCCTTGTAGATTCTTCCTTTTGCAGTGTAATATATTCTGTTGTCGTAAGCCGTTGGGGATTTCCGTTGTCGGGTGCGGAGGTGAACTTGGGAATTTGCCTTGGGGGGGGGGAATAGCTGCTCTGACCGAGCCTTCGAGTGCTAAGTTTTTAGTCGAGTAAGCGAGACCTTGAGTGCCAAGTATAAGGTCGCGTAAGGGAGTAACGCCTCGAGGGGTGGATGCTGCGAGCGAGCCCCCAAGTGCCAAGTATAAGGTCGCGTAAGCGAGGAACACCTCGAGGGGTGGCTGCTGCGAGCGAGCCTCCGAGTGCCAAGTATAAGGTCTCGTAAGCGAAGAACACCTCGAGGGGTGGATGCTGCGAGAAAGCCCCCGAGTGCCAAGTATAAGGTCGCGTAAGCGAGTAATGCCTCGAGGGGTGGCTGCTGCGAGGGAGCCCCCGAGTGCCAAGTATATGGTCGCGTAAGAGAGGAACGTCTCGAGGGGTGGCTGCTGCGAGCAGGCCCCCGAGTGCCAAGTATAAGGTCGCATAAGCGAAGAATGACTCAAGGGGTGGCTGCTGCGAGCAAGCCCCCGAGTGCCAAGTATAAGGTCGCGTAAGCGAAGAACACCTCGAGGGGTGGCTGCTGCGAGCGAACCCCCGAGTGCCAAGTATAAGGTCGCGTAAGCGAAGAACGCCTCAAGGGGCTGCTGCTGCGAGCGAGCCTCCGAGTGCCAAGTATAAGGTCGTGTAAGCGAGGAACGCCTCGAGGGTTGGCTGCTGCGAGTGAGCCCCCGAGTGCCAAGTATAAGGTCGCGTAAGCGAAGAACGCCTCGAGGGGTGGCTGCTACGAGCGAGCCCCCGAGTGCCAAGTATAATTTTGCGCAATAATACTTTTGGGAAAACATTTAGAATCCTTTTCGTTGTGCTTACATGAGGGTGCTGTAAGAAAACACCCTTTATTTGGATCGATGGCTTGATGGCCCTTGGAACGTAAGGATTGCTGCTAGGATAAGTTGAAGTCTTGACGCGGGGCACCATTTTGGCGAGTCTTCTGTTGGTGCCTTGGCTCTTACGGGAGTGTCTCTTCATCTGCCGCGAGTCCGCGTGTGGGATGTGCTCCAAAGGTTTCTGATATTTTGTGGAATTCTCTGTCGCAACGATCTGACCTGACGAAGCTGCCGCTGATGGTGATGACCCCTCTTGGGCCTGGCATTTTTAGCTTTAGATACGCGTAGTGCGGCACCGCCATGAAGCGTGCGAAGGCTGGTCGGCTGATGATGGCATGATGCTGTGATTTACAGTCGACCACTTCGAAATCTAGCGTCTCCTTCATGAAGTTGCTTGCATTGTCAAAGACCACTTCCAAGCTTATTTTTCCAAGAGGATAGACTGCTTTGCCTGGGAAAATTTCGTGGAAAGTTGTGCCTGAAGTTTTGAGTGCTGAATTTTGGATGTACATCTCTTCTAGAGTCTTGTGAATATGATGTTGATTCCACTGCCGCCATCCATGAAGACTCGCGACATGTCGTAATTTCAGATTCTTGCTTCAAGCACCAGTGCCGCGTGTCCTGGGCGTGTGATGGCTGGCGGGTGGTCCTCTCTAGAGATGGTGATGTCGGTCTCGGAACCGCGAAGGTACTCTGGTACGGTTCGGTGAGAGGATACTGCGAGAAAAACCTGTCTGGTGACTTGCTTCTGTTGCCTGTTTAATGGTCTGCCTTCTTGGATCCTGTAGATGCGACCGTGCGCCTCTGGGTATTTCTTCTTTTGCGTCAGGTGATGCGCGCCATTCCTGGATGGCTGCTACCTGTCTTGCTGGTGCTGCGGGTGGGGGTGGTGCATTGTGGGCGATTGGTCCGACTACCACGCTTGCCAGAGGTTGTACTGTTGGGGCTGTGGACCGACTCTTTTCTTCTGAGAGCTCGGTGAAGCGCCTGCAGCTTTTGAGTGTGTGGCTTGATCTTAATTCTCCGCGTTCATTCCTGAAACCATGTATTGTGCATGGCCCGTCTAGCTGGTATTTTGCCGAGCGGGATGTTCGTGCATCATCTCGTGGTTGCCTGGATCTCCAATCTCGCTTTTGGGTGTGTGAT
This sequence comes from Bromus sterilis, assembly GCA_950022295.1. Lineage (NCBI taxonomy): Eukaryota > Viridiplantae > Streptophyta > Magnoliopsida > Poales > Poaceae > Bromus > Bromus sterilis. Next base: position 213,144,917 of record OX465598.1, on the reverse strand, counting down.
GGATCTTCCTGGTTGTCTCTTCGTTGCAGCCTATTGTCCTCGCGCTTTCTCTGTCCCTGTCTCCTGGGAAACCGATAGCGACCATGTCAGGTCCTCTGTCATCGTAGAAGTTGCGCTTGGGCCTTTTTCTCCTCTTGTCAAAGCCTCTGTCTCCGTCGTAGTAGTCATAGTCGCGTTCTGTGCGAGTCATCGGGGCGTCCGATTCATTGCGCACGGAGTCTTCTCCGTCGGCCCAGTTGTTGGCGTGCTCTAGCAACTGTGCGAGTGTTCGGACTTTGAGCTTCCCGAGTTGTTCTTTGAAGTTTAAGCGCTGTAAGCCTCTTCTGAACATGTCGATTGCACTTTCGTCTGATATGTCTTTGGCTGAATTTTCGAGTATGGTCCATCGCTGGATGTACGCCCTTAAAGATTCTCTGGTTCCTTGCCTGCATGCTCTCGTCTCCTCGAGTGAGGCCGGCCGCTTGTAGGTTGACTTGAAGTTCTCGATGAAAGCGCCGCGGAACTGCTTCCAGGAGCTGATGGAGCCCCTCTATAGGTTCTTTAGCCAGTGTCGTGCTGAGCCCTCAAGCATGAGCTGTACATACTACATTGCTGTGGTCTTGGTTCCTCGCTGGAATTTCACGGCTGTGAGGTAGTCATTGAGCCATGCTTCTGGTTCTTCTAGCCCATCATACTTGTGGGTTGTGGAGTTTAATTTGGAACCTATGGGCATGGGTGTCTCATGTATGTCTCGGGCAAAACATAGGGCTCCACAAGGTTCGAGGTCTTCTTCGGATGCTTGCTTGTCCGAGTGCTCTCTGCGAGCCGCACATCTGTGTCTTTCTCTGTCGATTTTGTTCTGCATGATGTCATCGCATGCGTCCCATCGTCCATCGCCGTTGCGGCGATTTCCGCGATCGTCCCTGTCTCGGTCTCTGTTCTTGTCGTGGCGCCTGCGTTGGTCGTCGCTGCTGTTATCATCGTCGTTGGGTGAGCTTGGATCCATGTCGGGAGTCTTCTCACGGGTTTCTCGCCTTGTGCTTGAATTTTTTGAGTGCCGAGGCCGCGATGGCGTCGCCCATTACCTTGAGTGCTCTCTCAGTATTGCGATCTGCATTTTATTTTTTGCCGCTTCTAGCATGATGGAGGTATGCTTGGGTTGTGATTAGGGCTTCGGCCAGCGTGAGCTGCTTTTCTTCTTCGTCGTCGTCTTCAAGCCGAAAATTGTCGTCTAATTTTCGAGCGGCTTTCTTCTTGTCCGTGCGCCGTAGGTTGCTGAATCTGGATTTGCGCCGAGAGGGTGAACTATGGTCAGAGAGGTCGCTCGAGTGCTCGGGTGATGTCTTGCGGTTGGTCCGTGAGTCATTCCCGGTCTGTCTTTGGTTTTCCAATTCGAGCCGCAACCGTCTCGTGTTCTTGGTGATATCACTCGCAAACTTGTTGTAAGCTCTGAGATCGTCGCGAGTTGCGTTCTCTGGGAGGAGTCTACCATACTTTACTGTGTCTTTTACTCTGGCGATTGCCTCCTTGGATAGGTAGATTTTTCAGTGGGTTGATCTTGCCATGTGGCTTCTGAGGCTGAGCGCCTTCTGCTTTCAGGTATGTCCTCCTGTCTTCTGGGTTATTTTCTTAGTATAGTTCCTGGAGCGCCGAGGGTGACTGTAAGCTGACCAGTGCCGTCAGGATCACTGTTTCTGTTGTTTGAGTGGGTTACCAATGACTGCTCGGGTCTTCTTGTCACAACCCCAAGTTAGGTATGTGCTAGGATCAGAGGTACCTTGCATTCATGCCAAAATTTCAAATTGCAATTCAAAAATGGGGAAAAGAAAGCCCTGAGAAATTAAATCAAATGGCCAGATAAAAATCTTTTTCCAAAAATCATTTGAACATTTGGAAAATTCCTATAAATGGTGCTGATCATTTTAAAAATGGTTTGGGAGCAATCCCATGCTCATGGAATTTTCTAATTTTCAAACAGTGCCTTGGAAAATCAAATAAACCCCTGTTTGATTTAAAATTCAAATGTTTTGTATTTTAAAAAGTGCCAAATTTTATAAGTGGCTAGCTCTCTATTTTATAAGGCCATATAAAAAATTGTGGCATTTTATAAAATGCCTAGCTATTTTTATTAGCTAGGTCAACCTACTTACAGAAAAATAAAAATAAAACAAAACAACAAGGCTTACCTGGCGCCCTGGGCAAGGCCCACTCACCTTGGCCACGGCCCAGCCCACCGAGCCACCTTGTCTTCTTCCTCCCCGCCGAGCCAAGCTGCTCGGTGGAGGGCAGAGCGAGGCCACGGCGCCACGACGACGCCGGCCGCCTTCTAGGCCACCCAGGCCTCCTTCCTCACGCCTCTGCGTCGCCAGAGCCCTCCCGCACCTTTTCCCCCTCCTCTGGACCTCCTCCCCCTCTCCTCCTCACGAGTCCAGCGCCATCCCGAGAGCCTACCGGAGCGCCGACGAGGAGATCCCGTGGCCACCGTGACCTTCAAGCTCCGCCGCCATGTCCAACGTCCTCCCCTCCTTCGACTTCGTCACCCTGCACCTTTGATTCGAGCCGGGAGCCTTCGAAGACGACGCGGGCCTCGAGTCTTCACCGCCGGCCACCGCAAAGGACTTCTCCAAATTCGTCGCCGTGGAACCCTCTTCGAGCTCGCCGTCCACTCCAGTAGCTCCAGGGTGAGCAGCTTTCCGTTTCCCCCAACTGGTCGCCTCCCCGTTTAGCCCCCTCCGTTGACCGCCATGGGAGCCGAGCTCCTTCGCCACCGTGGTTGACCATGCGCTCGCCCCGTGCGTCCTCCGTCCACCCCCGGCTGTCCATCGTGCTCCTGGGCTCCCCAGGAGTGCAATGAGCTATCGCCCGCGTCTTCTTGCGCTCTATGTCGTCGCGCCGCCCACGCCCGTGGCTCCGTCGCCGCCGAACTCGTCGCCGTCCAACCTCCGGCGCCTCCCGGTGGCCCTCTCCAGTACCTGTCGACGTGCGCGGGCACGGGATGTCTTCTGGTGCTCGTGGCGCATCGATTGATGGACGGGAACGCCTTCCCCGTGCAGCGCCGCCGTGCCCGTGGCCACCGGCGAGGCACGTTAATTAGGGGGCTAACCCCTGTTTAGTTAGGCCTTGGGCCACTGACAGGTGGGGCCAGCCCCCTCTAAACCAAATTAAGTTTAATTTAAACCGGGTTTAACCCCACTGTGGATGACAGGTGGGGCTCCCTAGTCAGTTTGACTGGTCAGCCCCCCGTGCTGACGCAATAAATCAAAAAGAATTAAAAATAACCAGAGAAAATTCCAGAAAATGCATTAAACTTTGGAAATTCATAATTAATTCATCCTAACTCCAAATATAGCAAATAATATGTCTAAAATTATCAGAAAAATAGAAGGATTAAGAATATGCAATTTGTTTTCATGTTTGACCATTTTAAAATGGGTGAACAGTAGCAAACATGCATATGGATCCTTTTCAAATTCAAATTTGGGATGATTTTTGCAAATGATTTTGCAACACCCTTAATTCCAATGGTTTCATCCACACATCAGAAACATTACTTCAACTATACCACATCACTTCATGATCAAACTTTTCAAATGAACTTTCATGCATTAAAATGCATTTGAATTTCATCGATAAATCAACTGGAGTTTGAATTTGCATTTCAAATGCAATATACTCCTTTTAAATGGAATGCTCAAAACATCAGTACCATGAACATCACCATTTCAATCTTATTCATGTGATTGTGCATTGTACATTATGTTGATCCTATGATTTTCATGTTGCTGATAGAAGTGGATTCAGAGCTCGAGATCACCCCCTTCGTTGAAGACTCCGTTATCGAAACCTCGTCAGCAAGGCAAGCAAACCCCCATTGATCATGTCTATAAAATCCCACTTCCCTCTCATGTCTCGCTTATGCATTGTTCAGGATGATCACAATGATAACGTTTCTACCGCATAGTTGAACCCATATCCTTTGCATGACCTATCATCTTGTCACAGTAGTAAGCAAACCACAATCCTAACAGATGTAGGAGTTGGTTGATATCATGTGACCCCTGCAATTGTTACTGCTTATTGCATGCTTAGTGGTACAATGAGGTTGCTTATGATGTGAGTCGGGATGTTGATAAACATGGTGTTGATGAAAGTGAAACGTGTTGGTGAAGCTACCCTAATACAAGGTGAATGATGAGAGGCTGTGTAGGAGTACACAGTGGGTTGTCTCGTTGAACACCACCTTAAGTCCGAGTTCTTGTGTGGTGATCCAAGAAGAAGAGTACAACCACACATTGGGCTCACTGACCCCTCTCGACCTAGTACCTCACCCCGTTCGAACCCCAGAAGTCGCAGTAGTTCGGAGTTCTGGTAGGGCTGTGGCACGGTCTGCGAAGTGGATGAACGGCTTTTCAAGACCGGCTTGGGACCCTGCACACATCGTTTGAGGCTGTACTGGAACCTCGGCCGGACTTCCATACGGATCCCCCTCAGATAGGCGACTCTCTGGACTAGAACGGAGCTGTGGGCGAAGTGTCGTGGCAACATCCTCGCCGGTACCCGCTTGAAGGGTCCCACTCCCAGGCGGTAACTGATGAGTGTGTGTGTGTAGCGGTACACCCCTGCAGGGTTAACAAAACTATTCGAATAGCCGCGTCCGCGGTTAAGGACTGCTTGGAAAGCTTAGCTCGATTATTAGACAACTTGAACTGGATACTTCTAAAACTCGCAAGATAAGCGTGAGTGCTATGGTGTGCTTCTCGTGGGGAAGTCGAGGAAGTAACCATAGTGGTGTAATTGGTTGAAGAGATGTAGTGGACTCGTGTACGCTTCTTACCTCAAGTCTAGTACTCGTAGTTCAGGACTAGTCAAGTCAAAGCTGGCACTTCTGCAAGTGAAACCCCACCTCCCTTTACCTTGATACATGTGCATGAGTAGTATAATTCCTACGTAAGTCTTGCCGAGTACGACTTTGTACTCACGTTTGCTTAATCTATGTCTTAGATGAACCACCGACCCCGATGGTGGCTTATAACCGAAGCTCGAAGAATGAAGACTCAGATCAAGACCAAGCTAGTGTAGTCCCAGTCAGACGACTGGTTTCCTCGTGGAGGGCTTGTTTTTAGATAAGGCTTCTCTAAGCCATTTGTTAAACTTGTCTGTACTCAGACCTACTTGCTTCCGCTTGTCTGTTGTAATGTTGGATCACATGCTTGTGATCTCTGTGTGCACTCTGTAAGAGTTATTAATAAAGATTTATACTTTGTAGAGAATTGCAATGATACCTGCTGTTCATACAAGGCATGTGTGCTGCGTGTATGTTTATAACATGCATGTCTTAGTATGGGTTTTCGAGACCTTAGTTGTGATCAGGCTGGCGGTCTTTTATACACCAAGTGGCCCTTAGATGTGCGCAGCTTGGGGCATCGCGATGCGATTGTTCGAGACTCTGTCTCGTGCACATTTTGATGTATGATCGAGCCCGCCCTAGACCCCGACTAAGTGATCGGGCTGGAGTAAGTCTATGTAAGGGTTATAATACAATCGATAGTATGGTTGAGGCGACTTGTCTATGAGTATGGGAGTTCATCACCCATATCATTTAGACTTGTGAGCGGACGATGAGGACCCATTTCAGTTGATCATCTGGCCTAGATGGGATGCCCCTCACGTTCGATGCTTTCCGAGAACGTTCTGTGCTTGGCCTTGTCTGCTGAGACAAGTGGGTACGGTTCTCGGCTCTCCATATGATTGTGTTGTAGCGAGGCTTGCATACGCTAACCCCGGGTCCCGACAGACTTGGTATCAGAGCAGGACTGACCGTAGGATTATCAACCTTGGCCGAAGTCGAGTCTAGCCTTCTATAGTTATATAGTTACTATGGGTATATAAGGGAACAACGTAAGGATTCTTTTTCTCCTTACCCTCATCGATCTGAGTTCTGAGTCACCCTCATCTTATTCTACGGGAAGATAGGACTAGGCTCATCTATGTCTTACTAGAACATCTCGTTGGTTGCCTCCTTATAGCCGTAGGATGGTTGTGATTGTCCAAAGTCTTCGTATTTTGAGTTCCTTGAAGAAGTTCTGTCCAATCTCCTCGAGGTTGTCTTGTTTTCCATCCCGGTGTAGCCGTTATGCTGCCGGATTTGTTCCGTGTTTCTTTGAATCATTGCCTTTGCATTATAGTCTTCTCCTTCTGAAATCATATCCTTTTATCCTTGCCTCCATCGTACAACCTGTGCTGATTGTTGATTTTTATCACACAGGATGTCAGGTGGAACTCGTAGTGCTGTTCTTCGGAATCGAGACCGTGATCGGAATCGAAATGATGCTGAACCTCTACCATCGCCTTCTGCGGCAGAAATCATGATGGAAGCCGAACAGAATAGACGTGATCAAACACACCTTTTGGAGCTCATCGAGCAGAATACCGCCCACCATCGTAATGTGGTGGTTAGCATTCAGGACTTCATCCTCCTCAAGCCACCGGTATTCCGATGTTCTTCTGAGCCCCTGGAAGCTGATGATTGGCTCCGTTCCATCGAGCGTAAGCTTGATACTGCACATGTTGCTCCCGATGACCGAGTTGTTTTCGCGGTATACTTCTTGGAAGGTGCTGCTCTTCAGTGGTGGGAGAACTATGTTGCAATGCAGCCAGATGGTCACGTAGTGACTTGGCAGGAGTTCTGTGTTGCCTTTCGAGGGTACCACATTCTGGATGAGTTGATGGAGCGCAAGAAGGAAGAGTTCTGCAATCTGAATCAAGGAGAGATGTCCATTCATGAGTATGTGAGGGAATTCAACCGTCTTGCTCGGTATGCCCAAGATGAGATCACCACCGATGCCAGAAAACAGGCATGGTTCCGCAAGGGACTTAGCCCCATCCTCCGTCATGATCTCAACCTCATCGAATTTGCCACCTTTGAGGATTTAGTCAACAGATCCTTCAGAGCTGAGCATGGCAATGAAGTTTTCGAGAAGTCTCGCAAGCATGCTCTTGAGCTTGCCCCTTCTTCTAGTTCACGCCCTCAGAAGCGTATGATCTGGATTCCAAACAGTTTGATCCACCAAAACAACCCACCGAGGCCATCCCTTGTGCCGCCTCGTCCACCAGCTCCACCAAACAACCCAGCTCCCCGCACTATCTTTGGAGCCTGTTTCAGATGTGGCCAGCCTGGTCACTACTCTCGTGAGGGCCCCGTCAACCAAAATGCTCCACCCCATGCCAAGGGAAAACCCACTGTACGTGCCAAACCACCTCCAAAGGTTCCCACCGCTAATCCATCCACCTCAGAAAATCTTGGACGTGTGAACCAAATCTCAGCTGAGGAAACTGATGGTACTTCTGACGTCATTCTTGGCACACTCTCAGTCAATTTTGTTCCCACTTCTGTTCTTTTCGATCCAGGAGCTTCTCACTCATTCATGTCGGAAAGTTATGCACTTTGACATGATGTATCCTTTGAAGAAATGTTCACCCCTATGATCATTCAAACTCCTGGTTCAAAATGGCAAACTAATAGAGTAAGCCATGGTAATCAAATTGCAATTGAGGGTTTAGTATTCCTTGCTTCACTCATAGCCCTCAAGTCTTCAGACATTGATGTCATCCTTGGTATGGATTGGTTATCAAGACAACATGCTTTTCTTGATTGTAAATCCAAGTCAGTTAGACTTACACATCCTTCAGGCCAGACAATAGATTACACCTCACCCAGATCAAGAAACCAAGTACAATCTTTGAATGTGCTTCCCCTTCCTGACCTTGAAGATGTTCCGGTGGTTCGTGACTTTCCGGATGTCTTTCCTGAAGAGCTGCCGGGCATGCCACCCGACAGGTGTGTAGAATTCATAGTGGATCTTTCCCCAGGAACCGCACCCATTTCTAGACACCCATACAAAATGGCCCCACGTGAGTTAGCTGAGCTTAAAACCCAACTGGAAGCTTTGTTGGAAAAAGGCTTCATCCGCCCTAGCTCATCGCCATGGGGTTGCCCCGTTCTGTTCGTAACGAAGAAAGATGGAACAGAAAGGATGTGCGTAGACTATCACCCGCTAAATTTAGCGACGATAAAGAACAAGTACCCACTGCCCAGGATCAATGATCTTTATGATCAACTTGCAGGATCCTCTGTCTTCTCCAAGATGGATTTGAGATTAGGTTATCATCAAATCAAAATCCGAAACGAGGGCACTCCCAAAACGGCTTTTACTACTCGTTATGGTCTTTACGAGTACACCATCATGTCCTTTGGTTTAACCAATGCCCCCGCCACTTTCTCACGCATGATGAATTCGATCTTCATGGAGTATTTGGACCAGTTCGTCGTGGTTTACCTCGATGACATCCTTATATACTCGAAGAACGAAGAAGAACATGCCGAACACCTAAGGCTGGTATTGATGAAACTTAGAGAGCATCGCTTGTATGCTAAATTCTCCAAGTGTGAATTCTGGCTACCAGAAGCGACCTACTTAGGCCACGTGATTTCTGCAAAAGGCATTGCTGTGAATCCCGAGAGAGTTCAGGCCGTCCTTGACTGGACTCCACCTGAATCGGTTAAGCAAGTTAGGAGTTTTCTTGGCCTAGCCAGCTATTGCCGTCGCTTCGTTGAGAACTTCTCCAAAGTTGCAAAGCCTCTGACTGAACTCCTCAAGAAAGATAAGAAATTCCTATGGACTCCCAAGTGCGAGGAAAGCTTTCAAGAGCTAAAAAGAAGATTGACTTCTGCACCCGTACTTGCACCTCCAGACACCAAAAAGGATTTTGAGATCTATTGTGACGCATCACGGCAAGGGTTAGGATGCATACTTCTGCAAGATCGACATGTGGTAGCTTATGCTTCACGCCCGTTGCGGCCACATGAAGAAAACTATCCTACCCACGATCTTGAACTCGCTGCCGTAGTTCATGCCCTAACAACTTGGCGACATTACCTCCTTGGTAACCGTTGCGAAATCTATTCCGACCACCAAAGCCTCAAATATATTTTCACCCAGCCAGATCTTAATCTCAGGCAAAGACGCTGGATTGAGTTGATAAAAGATTATGACTTAGGAATTTCTTACACCCCAGGCAAGGCCAATGTCATGGCTGATGCACTAAGTCGTAAGTCGTATTGTAACAACCTCATGTTACAACAGTATCAACCACTTCTTCATGAGGACTTTCGCAAGCTCAACCTTGAAATTGTTCCTCATGGCTATCTTTTCAACTTGGTGGCGAAACCAACCCTTGAGGATCAAATCATAGTTGCCCAAAGACGTGCACGAGGTGTACGCCGGATCACAGAGAACATTGCTAGCGGAGTTGCTAAATGTTTCTCCACAGATAGTAAAGGAACGGTATTCTTTGGAAATCGTTTGGTAGTACCTAAGAAAAGAGATCTAAGGCAACTCATCCTCAAAGAAGCCCATGACACACCCCTCTCAATTCATCCCGGTAGCACAAAAATGTACCGAGATCTACGCCAGAGATTTTGGTGGACTAGGATGATGAGAGACATTGCTCAATTTGTTGCTGAATGTGATGTTTGTCGTCGCATTAAGGCAGAACATCAAAGACCTGCTGGTACACTTCAACCTTTGCCTATTCCAGAGTGGAAATGGGACAAAGTCGGTATGGACTTCATCACCGGCTTTCCAAAAACCCAGAAAGGAAACGATGCCATCTTCGTTGTCATAGATAGGCTTTCCAAAGTTGCTCACTTCCTTCCGGTTCGCGAGTCTATAACTGCTAGCCAGTTAGCGGACTTGTATGTCTCTAGGATTGTATCCCTTCATGGTGTTCCTTTGGAAATCAATTCTATTCGTGGTAGCCTTTTCACCTCTAGATTTTGGGGAAGCTTCCAACGTGCTATGGGAACTCATCTATCCTTTAGTACAGCTTTTCATCCTCAGTCTAGTGGTCAAGTCGAAAGGGTTAACCAAGTTTTGGAAGACATGCTCAGAGCTTGTGTTATATCTTTCGGAAAGAGTTGGGAGAAGTCTCTTCCATTTGCCGAATTTGCTTATAACAACAGTTTTCAATCTAGTCTGAACATGGCTCCTTTTGAACTCCTTTATGGACGACGATGTCGAACACCCCTTAACTGGTCAGAAACCGGTGAAAGACAATTCTTTGGACCGGACATGATCAAGGAAGCAGAAGAGCAAGTTCGCATTGTTCGTGATCAATTGAAAGCAGCTCAGTCTCGTCAGAAAAGCTACTATGATCGTCATCATAGAAAGGAAAGCTACAATCTAGATGAGAAGGCTTACCTTCGGGTTACTCCTCTGAAGGGAACCCAACAATTCGGTATCAAAGGCAAGTTGGCCCCACGTTACATCGGACCTTTCCGCATTCTTGCTAAACATGGAGAAGTTGCCTACCAACTTGAACTACCCCCGAACCTTTCCCGAGTACATGATGTATTCCATGTGTCACAACTTAGGCGTTGCTTCAAGTACCCCATCCGCGAAGTCGACCATGAAACGCTTGATCTCCAAGATGACCTTTCTTATCGAGAATACGCTGTTCGTGTTCTTGATTCAGCAGAGCATGTCACTCGCCGAAAGAAGATCAAGTTTCTGAAAGTTCAGTGGTCTCATCACTCAGAGAAAGAATCCACGTGGGAAAGAGAAGACCGTCTCCGTGCCGAGTACCCCTCCTTCCTCCCGCAGACTTCTGAATCTCGGGACGAGATTCTTTTGAGTGGGGGCGAGTTGTCACAACCCCAAGTTAGGTATGTGCTAGGATCAGAGGTACCTTGCATTCATTCCAAAATTTCAAATTGAAATTCAAAAATGGGGAAAAGAAAGCCCTGAGAAATTAAATCAAATGGCCAGATAAAAATCTTTTTCCAAAAATCATTTGAACATTTGGAAAATTCCTATAAATGGTGCTGATCATTTTAAAAATGGTTTGGGAGCAATCCCATGCTCATGGAATTTTCTAATTTTCAAACAGTGCCTTGGAAAATCAAATAAACCCCTATTTGATTTAAAATTCAAATGTTTTGAATTTTAAAAAGTGCCAAATTTTATAAGTGGCTAGCTCTCTATTTTATGAGGCCATATAAAAAATTGTGGCATTTTATAAAATGCCTAGCTATTTTTATTAGCTAGGTCAACCTACTTACAGAAAAATAAAAAGAAAAGAAAACAACAAGGCTTACCTGGCGCCCTGGGCAAGGCCCACTCGCCTTGGCCACGGCCCATCCCACCGAGCCACCTTGTCTTCTTCCTCCCCGCCGAGCCAAGCTGCTCGGTGGAGGGCAGAGCGAGGCCACGGCGCCACGACGACGCCGGCCGCCTTCTAGGCCACCCAGGCCTCCTTCCTCACGCCTCTGCGTCGCCAGAGCCCTCCCACACCTTTTCCCCCTCCTCTGGACCTCCTCCCCCTCTCCTCCTCACGAGTTCAGCGCCATCCCGAGAGCCTGCCGGAGTGCCGACGAGGAGATCCCGTGGCCACCGTGACCTTCAAGCTCTGCCGCAATGTCCAACGTCCTCCCCTCCTTCGACTTCGTCACCCTGCACCTTTGATTCGAGCCGGGAGCCTTCGAAGACGACGCGGGCCTCGAGTCTTCACCGCCGGCCACCGCCGCCGTGGTTGACCATGCGCTCGCCTCGAGTCTCCAAATTCGCCGCCGTGGAACCCTCTTCGACCTCGCCGTCCACTCCAGTAGCTCCAGGGTGAGCAGCTTTCCGTTTCCCCCAACTGGTCGCCTCCCCGTTTAGCCCCCTCCGTTGACCGCCATGGGAGCCGAGCTCCGTCGCCGCCGTGGTTGACCATGCGCTCGCCCCGTGCGTCCTCCGTCCACCCCCGGCTGTCCATCGTGCTCCTGGGCTCTCCAGGAGTGCAATGAGATATCGCCCGCGTCTTCTTGCGCTCTGTGTCGTCGCGCCGCCCACGCCCGTGGCTCCGTCGCCGCCGAACTCGTCGCCGTCCAACCTCCGGCGCCTCCCGGTGGCCCTCTCCAGCACCTGTCGACGTGCGCGGGCACGGGCTGTCTTATGATGCTCGTGGCGCATCGATTGATGGCCGGGAACGCCTTCCCCGTGCAGCGCCACCGTGCCCATGGCCACCGGCGGCTAGCCGCCGGCGAGGCACGTTAATTAGGGGGCTAACCCCTGTTTAGTTAGGCCTTAGGCCACTGACAGGTGGGGCCAGCCCCCTCTAAACCAAATTAAGTTTAATTTAAACCGGGTTTAACCCCACTGTGGATGACAGGTGGGGCCCCCTAGTCAGTTTGACTGGTCAGCCCCCCCTGCTGACGCAATAAATCAAAAAGAATTAAAAATAACCAGAGAAAATTCCAGAAAATGCATTAAACTTTGGAAATTCATAATTAATTCATCCTAACTCCAAATATAGCAAATAATATGTCTAAAATTATCAGAAAAATACAAGGATTAAGAATATGCAATTTGTTTTCATGTTTGACCATTTTAAAATGGGTGAACAGTAGCAAACATGCATATGGATCCTTTTCAAATTCAAATTTGGGATGATTTTTGCAAATGATTTTGCAACACCCTTAATTCCAATGGTTTCATCCACACATCAGAAACATTACTTCAACTATACCACATCACTTCATGATCAAACTTTTCAAATGAACTTTCATGCATTCAAATGCATTTGAATTTCATCGATAAATCAACTGGAGTTTGAATTTGCATTTCAAATGCAATATACTCCTTTTAAATGGAATGCTCAACACATCAGTACCATGAACATCACCATTACAATCTTATTCATGTGATTGTGCATTGTACATTATGTTGATCTTATGATTGTCATGTTGCTGATAGAAGTGGATTCGGAGCTCGAGATCACCCCCTTCGTTGAAGACTCCGTTATCGAAACCTCGTCAGCAAGGAAAGCAAACCCCCATTGATCATGTCTATAAAATCCCACTTCCCTCTCATGTCTCGCTTATGCATTGTTTAGGATGATCACCATGATAACGTTTCTACCGCATAGTTGAACCCATATCCTTTGCATGACCTATCATCTTGTCACAGTAGTAAGCAAACCACAATCCTAGCAGATGTAGGAGTTGGTTGATATCATCTGACCCCTGCAATTGTTACTGCTTATTGCATGCTTAGTGGTACAATGAGGTTGCTTATGATGTGAGTCGGGATGTTGAAAAACATGGTGTTGATGAAAGTGAAACGTGTTGGTGAAGCTACCCTAATACAAGGTGAACGATGAGAGGCTGTGTAGGAGTACACAGTGGGTTGTCTCGTTGAACACCGCCTTAAGTCCGAGTTCTTGTGTGGTGATCCAAGAAGAAGAGTACAACCACACATTGGACTCAATGACCCCTCTCGACCTAGTACCTCACCCCGTTCGAACCCCAGAAGTCGCAGTAGTTCGGAGTTCTGGTAGGGCTGTGGCACGGTCTGCGAAGTGGATGAACGGCTTTTCAAGACCGGCTTGGGACCCTACACACATCGTTTGAGGCTGTACTGGAACCTCGGCCGGACTTCCATACGGATCCCCCTCAGATAGGCGACTCTCTGGACTAGAACGGAGCTGTGGGCGAAGTGTCGTGGCAACATCCTCGCCGGTACCCGCTTGAAGGGTCCCACTCCCAGGCGGTAACTGATGAGTGTGTGTGTGTAGCGGTACACCCCTGCAGGGTTAACAAAACTATTCGAATAGCCGCGTCCGCGGTTAAGGACTGCTTGGAAAGCTTAGCTCGATTATTAGACAACTTGAACTGGATACTTCTAAAACTCGCAAGATAAGCGTGAGTGTTATGGTGTGCTTCTCGTGGGGAAGTCGAGGAAGTAACCATAGTGGTGTAATTGGTTGAAGAGATGTAGTGGACTCGTGTACGCTTCTTACCTCAAGTCTGGTACTCGTAGTTCAGGACTAGCCAAGTCAAAGCTGGCACTTCTGCAAGTGAAACCCCACCTCCCTTTACCTTGATACATGTGCATGAGTAGTATAGTTCCTACGTAAGTCTTGCTGAGTACGACTTTGTACTCACGTTTGCTTAATCTATGTTTTAGATGAACCACCGACCCCGATGGTGGCTTATAACCGAAGCTCGAAGAATGAAGACTCAGACCAAGACCAAGCTAGTGTAGTCCCAGTCAGACGACTGGTTTCCTCGTGGAGGGCTTGTTTTTAGATAAGGCTTCTCTAATCCATTTGTTAAACTTGTCTGTACTCAGACCTACTTGCTTCCGCTTGTCTGTTGTAATGTTGGATCACATGCTTGTGATCTCTGTGTGCACTCTGTAAGAGTTATTAATAAAGATTTATACTTTGTAGAGAATTGCAATGATACCTGCTGTTCATACAAGGCATGTGTGCTGCGTGTATGTTTATAACATGCATGTCTTAGTATGGGTTTTCGAGACCTTAGTTGTGATCTGGCTGGCGGTCTTTTATACACCAAGTGGCCCTTAGATGTGCGCAGCTTGGGGCATCGTGATGCGATTGTTCGAGACTCTGTCTCGTGCACATTTTGATGAATGATCGAGCCCGCCCTAGACCCCGACTAAGTGATCGGGCTGGAGTAAGTCTATGTAAGGGTTATAATACAATCGATAGTATGGTTGAGGCGACTTGTCTATGAGTATGGGAGTTCATCACCCATATCATTTAGACTTGTGAGCGGACGATGAGGACCCATTTCAGTTGATCATCCGGCCTGGATGGGATGCCCCTCACGTTCGATGCTTTCCGAGAACGTTCTGTGCTTGGCCTTGTCTGCTGAGACAAGTGGGTACGGTTCTCGGCTCTCCATATGATTGTGTTGTAGCGAGGCTTGCATACGCTAACCCCGGGTCCCGACACTTCTTCTCTATCCTTGTCATCTGAGGTTGGCTTGTGGGTATCTGCCATGAATACCTGGAATGGCATCTGGGTCGCCAGTTTGGTATTTTCCTTCTTCTGTTCTTGCTTTGCGGATGCTAAGCTTGCGCGGCCATGAGTGGCGTCGTGGATGGGGCAGAGGTGGGTTTCCCGAATGACTCGCGAGGTTGCTGGGTGGGCTGCCCGAAAGTTGTGCGGAGTCATTGGGTGGGTTGCCCGAAGGACTCGCGGAGCAGTCGGGTGGGGTGGCGCTGCCTTCTTGGACGAGGTTGCCTTGGATGCTGTAGACGCTTCGAGTGCTCAAGTATCGTTTATGAGGCGGAGGGTGCCCCAGTGGTTGGTGTGGATCTTGAGCGCTCTGAAGGTCAGGTCCGTGCCTGCACGGAGGTCAGTGAAAACCGGTCGCGTGATGGGAAGGTGCGCGATGAAGCCGAGGGACTCAAACATATCTGATTCTAATCGAGTCATGAAGGTGTCGGGTCCCGGAGCGATCGCCGAGCCGTTGATTAATGGTGAAGGGGCCACCGAGATCGTGATTCCAACCTGCATCTTCCCCACGGTCGGCACCAATTGACGAGGATTGACCTCAGCAAATCCCATGGTTAGGAACCCTGGGTTAGATCATAGAGGAGATGTGTAGGTTGGCGATACCCGTCGGCTAACAAGAGAAAGCACTTCCTGCTCGATTGTATTATAATGGAGGCGATTACAATGGAGGTCCAGGCGAGATCGCTCAGGACCGGAGGTGTAGCTATGAGATTTGATGCCCTATATGTCCCCTCTCCCAGCCTTTATATACTAGGTTGGGTCGCAAGGACTCCGTCTAGGTTTACAGAGAGGGTTTCCTAATCTATCTTCAGTCTTGGACGCCAAGTCGTGGTTTCCATGATCGTCGAGGACTCCTTATGGCGGTTGCCTCGAGTGGGCCATGTTGGGCCGGTCGAGGCTCTCTGTGGGCCCTCTAGCTTGATAAGCACCGGGTACCCTCATCTAAAAGAGTCGTGGGGTCACCCCCTCGTCACCCATGTTGTTGGAAATCCATGAGGACGACAACTCACACACACACATTTGGAAAATGTTAAATCATCTTGGGCCATCAGTAGAACTGTTTGGAGCTAGGTAGGTAAGACAAGGGGCCATAGAATCCCACACACGGTTAGGCATGTTTTTCTTAAAACCAATACCCGAAACTCAGATCCTAGATGACTCGAATGGAACAATACGTCAAGGCGGGATATCCTGACCTTACACCCTTCGTCGGATATAGTCAACATCATAATATTCACATCATCCACAATAATATAATAGTGAGACATCCCAATCTAAGGTAACATGGTAACAGTCATAGCATCCTATGCATACTAAGCAGGGGTTCAACAACGAGCAATGTAACATAGCAGAGCAGGGTTTTCTAGGATGTGGAGGACATGGCCATATCAGTATTCATGAGAGGCATTAATCATGTGGTAGGAGCAAGCAATGAAGTAAAATAGACTAGCATGCAAACCGCTAGTTATAATAGAATGTCATAAGTGATAGTCCTTTCCTGTTGATGAGAACGGTTTTGAAGTGTAGTCGATCGCAAAATCCACACATCTCAAAGTCTATCCGCGGAAGCACGGAAGCAAGAAAACACTGGAAAGCAAGCAACGAAGATGCATTCTATTACCACGGAGCAGATCAAGAAATCAGGGAAGCAACACAAGACACGACATACAATACACACCACTGTTGGAAGCGGTTACTAACAGGTTCAATGAAGTATGGGTTACACATGACGATACTTTATGTTTAACATCGCTTCAAGTTATTTAGCTACACAACGTGGTTATAGGGTTATTAACATGTCATACCTCACAATCCTGGCATATCGGGTGAAGAATAAGTAAACTACATAGACTAGTCAATTTAAGTGGGGTAAAACCCTATACATGGCATATCACTAAGTACCCCACGAAAATAATAGCTTTTGGTACTGTTCTTCCCTAAACCTTATTATTAATTTTTGATAGCAAGAAATAGCAACATAATCATGATCCATACAAAATTCTAGTCAAGTACATATAAAAATCATTTTAATCGGAGTTATGGTAATTAAGTTAGTACATAAATAATTTACGGTGGCATGGGTTATAAATAGCAGGAAAAGAACATGTCAACAGTTACAAGCATGGAAAATGAGACATTTTATTAATCTACATGAAAAATGGAGCAACTACATGTAGTACACGTCTCCAATTAAGAAACGGTTAAAAAGATATAGCCATCACCAAATTGCAATAAATACTGCCACTTTAATAATTCTAGAAAATACTATAATTGTTCACAGGACGAACTACACTTAACAGGCCAAAACAAAAGGGTGAAATGTACTAAATGACGCTCATGGGGCGCTAAAAGAACATGGGCCAGGCCCAGCTAGCACAAAAGAAAAGAAAAAGAAAAATAGAAAGAAGGGAGGCTCATCGAGTGGGCTGAGCCCAAGTCGGCGCGACGGCGACGGATAGCTGCCGCTCGCCCACGACCGGGACGAGGCGGGGGAGCTCGAGGCCGCCTGGACGCGACGCCTAGATGGGCTCACGCGGGACTGGTGGCGCTACTGTAGGCCTTTCGGGACCCATCTAGCTGGGGAGGGTTGGAGGGTGACGTGGAGGCCTGGGAGTCAACGATCTACTGATCCGACGACTGGGAATAGGTGGGGGTTAGGGTTTCAACTGTCGAGGGGCTTGAGGGAAAAAATAGAAGCTTAGGTGGGGCTGTGGCTGCAAAATGGCAAGGGCGAAACCCTATTCTCCATTGGGGGAGGTGGGGGGGGGGGTGCTTAAAGAGGCTAGGGGGTGACCGGATTTTACAAAAATACCCGCAGGCTACTATTGCCTCACGTATATGAACATTCGTCTACCAACCGGACTCAGAATCGCATGAAATTTGAAACACCGCCTAACTGCACCAAACCTACATCATCTATAACGTTTCACACTAAACCGAGAACAACGAATACCGCCCGATGAAATAATCCATTTAAATATAAATGGTGTTTTCACATCGTTGGTGATGGTCAGTCTTGTGCCGGTAGTTGCAACAGTGATCGGGTGACTACCCGATGCCGCAACGGTTCGTATGCCACGTGGACGGGTTCAGACACGCATGCTGGTATGAGAAGAGGGGTAAATAATTCACCAATTGCTAAACTGGCGAAATAAATGTACTATTTGCTCAAACAAAGATGACCAAGAAAAAAAATGAAAAAATAGGGCAATTTTTTATCATGGGGAAAACCACTGAGGTGTTACATAGTGTAAATGCAAGTTTAAGTTTGAAATTGATTGTTACATTGTAATGGTTTCCATGATATGGTGAAGGAGGTATGAAAAAAGCTGATGGGTGCATGATGGGATGGCACTGAAGTAGTGCTCCTCGTTGGCTACCCCATGTGGAAGGTTGATATGTAGATAGAGGCTAATTTCCCTCGATGAAGATACCAAGGCTTGTCTCTAGTAGGACTCCGACGACGACAAGTAGGTGACAACGGCGCTAGAAATTACTAGCACGAGAGTTGACGTGGACCTGCACATAGATACAAATAACTTTGCTCCCAACGTGTACATAGAGGTTGTCAATCTCTCCGGACTTGCTGTTTACAAAGGGTCAAACGCAAGAGATAAAAGGTAATGATAACTGCAACTAGAAAGTAAAATAGGAAGTAAATTGAGGGTGTAAACAGTGGTGGAAATATGGACCGGGGTCCCATGAAGTTCACTAGTGATGTCTCTCTCCCAAAAGACGATAAACAACTATGCAAGGTGAACAAATTACAGCTGGGCAATTGACAGGATTAAAAATGCACCGCAATGCTAACTATGGTACAAAAGAAAGGAAGAGGCTTAAAAGCATGGGCAGTACGCAAAAACAAGTAGACCGAAATCCATCTGCATCTACTCACTAATCATCCACCTTGAGATATCTATCCAGAACATCTCGCTGGTATTAAGTTGTGAGCCCCAAACCAAGTGTAAACCTAAAGCAACAGACAACTGCATTAAAAGAACTTTGCGTAAAGTAAACAATCCTTGCAACCGCGGTTACAAGCACCGTTGTTTTGCCCATTGTGGCAACAACACATCCGCTAGACTCATGTTCCTGTCACTCAAGCTAGTCATCAGGGGGCATGAACCCACAATCATGCATAACGCTCCCTCTTGGAGTTACTACCTAGTACTTGGCCAAAGCAATAAATAGCAACGGAGAATATGCAAGAATTACTCAAGAACATAAATATAAAAGGAGAAGAACCAAATATATTACTCATCACAATCTAAACATAGTCTCATAATCCATCAGATCCCAGCAAACTCAACATAGCAACAATAGAAATAATTACACATGTGCCTTGATCATGTAGGGCAGCTCACAAAGTCTAACCCATGAAGAACAAAGAGGGGGAGAGGACATCACATAGCTACTAATCATGGACCCTTGGTCCAAGGTGGATTACTCACGGCTCATCCGGGGTAAAAACCCGAGATTTTCACCAAAATTAATTTTTTTGTTTGTTGCTTTATTTCGTTGATTGCTAGAATTGTTTGAAGCATTTGCTTCACTGATTTATTAATTGGTGAAATATATTTCCCCCTCCTTCTTGTACCGGCATGTGATTCTGAACCTTACCCCAATGGCAAACGACCTGTTGCGGCATCGGGTTTCACCCGAGCACCGTCGCAACTTCCGGCAGAAGACCAACCATCGCCATCGGAACGAAAACCCCATTTATTTAATAAATGGATCATTTTATCGGGTGGGTTTTGACGATCTCGGTTCTATGCGAAACGATGTAGACGATGCCAGTTTAGTGCAGCGAGGCGGTGTTTCGAATTTCATGCGATTCCGACTTCGTCGGGCAGATAAATGATCAGAGGTGCCAGGCATAGTAGCCGGTATAACTCCAGGGCTGTACAAAATATCGTGCGTGCTTTTAGTTGACCTCCCAAAATTACCTCTTATCTACTAATCTGAGCCCACCTAAAAACTAGGCCCAAAATACCCTTTAACCATCCTATTTTGTAGCCCAATTTACCCCCCTAAGCACCTACCATAAATAGACAAGCCCCCTTCCAAATCTGGACAAACCCTAGTCCTAGCACCTCAATTTCGGTGCTCCTCCTCTCCCTCGCCGCCACTTGGAGCCAACCACCACCCACCTGCCGGATCCAGTCGGCCCAATCAGGACCGCCCGATCTGGATCGGACGATCCTGAGAGTGCCATGTCGCCCTGTACGTCCCAGCCTCGCGCAGAGGCTCTTATCCCCAGCCCGAGGAGCTCCTCTGGCGCGCCTCACCTCGCCGCCACGCTGCTCCGGCCTCTGGTGAGCCAAGCCACGCCACGGCCCCACCCGAGACCTCGCCGGTCAGGCCCCCTCTACGCGCCTCCAACCTCTCCCGTCTTCATCTCTCCTCTACCTATTCTCTTTCTGCCCAAGGAGCTTCCACCATGGATCCCAGTCGGAACTCTTCGTCGCCGCCTCGGATCCTCGCCGTCGACCTCGCCAGTGACCAGAAACGGGCGGATCCGGGCAGCCTCCTCCGATTCTGCGCCTTCCCGGCCTCCTCCCTGCCTCACCGGACCCACGCCGGCGGCCGCCTGCCCGCTCGCTGCCGCTGCCAGGAGTTCTAGCTCTCGATCCCGATTGGATCAGGACGAGCGGAGACCGCCGGTTGGGCCGCGCGCCCCCAAGAGGCCCATCTCCTCACCACGGCCCAGCCGCCGCACTCCAACCCGCAGCCCATGGCGCCACCTAGTGCCCAGGGCGAGGTGAGGCTATCCCTCGCTCACCCCCGTGATCTGGGCCACGACCCACGTGGTGAGCGCCCCTTCTGTCTTTTTTTCCTTTGCGCAGATGGGCCGAGGCCCACAAGTAGTAGCCTATTCAGCGCCCTGTGCGTTAGATAATTATCCAGCGCTCACTGTTTAGCCTGTTTGCTATAGATTCGGCCCAGGATAGGATTTAATCCTTTTCTGGATAGATAAATGACAGTAATTATTACCGTTTGACGATGCTCGTATCTTTTTAACGATAGCTTGGATCGCGATGCGTCCTACATGAAACTTACTTAGAACTTTGTCCAGTTTATTAAATTATGGTCCTTTGCCATGTTTGCACTTGTCTACATGTTGTTTTATTGGTATTTACATACAATGCCACCGTAAATGTAATCTACCATAACTTAATAACCGTAACTCTGATTAAAATATTCTTTATATGTAACTTGACTAGAATTTCATGTATATTGTGATTGTGCTATTGTTTGCTTCTGTTAAGCAATCTAAAATATGGTTTAGGGTAGAACAGTGCCAAATTCTTAAATTTGTCGTGGGGTAATTAGTGAATGCCATGTTTAGGGTGTTGCCTCTCTTAAAATGACTAGCATAGGTAGCTTACTTTATGCTTCACCTCTTGCCATGCTTGTGTGAGATGCCATGTTAACATCCTTTGCTCATGTTGTGTAGCTAAACAACTTGAACCATTCTGAATGTGCGGTATCGTTGTGTGTGACCGATACTTCACTTAACCTGTTAGTAACCGCTCTCAACGATAGATGCGATACCATAGTGTGTTGTCTCGTGTTGCCTTCTTGTTGATGCTTGCTCGTAATTGCTTCCTACTAATAGATGCTTGCTCGTCGATTGCCTTTCCATTTTTTCCTTCTTGTGTGCTTCCGCAATTACCCTCTGAGATGTTGGGAGCTTGCGATCGACTACACCTTCGGCACTGACAACTCAACAGGTAAGGGGGAGCATATGACATGCTTATAACTTTCAGCTCACTTGTGCCTAGGTATATGATAGAACGATTTCTTGATCCTACCACCTCATATTTATGCCTCTCAAATAAACCCAAACAACCATGTCCTCCACATCCCAACATACCTTTCTTTGGCCATGTACCTTGCTTGCTTAACCACTGCTTAGTATGCATGCTTAGGATGCTATCAACTGTTCCCCTGTTACTCCTTGGATTGGGCTATCACACTATTATATTATTGTGTATGATGTGATTATTATAATGTTGACTATACTTGACGAAGGATAGAAGGTCTAGGCTATCCCGACTCGACGGTTTGTTCCATTCGAGTCACCTAGGACCCGAGTTCCAGGTATTGTTTCTCTTGACGAGTGTGCCTAACCGCGTGTGGGATTCTATGGGGTCCCCTTATCTTACCTACCTAGCTCCAAACAGTTCTAGAGGTGGCCCAAGCTGATTTACCATTTGCAAACCGTGTGTGTGTCTGACGGGTCGCTCCTAGCAGAATTTTTCTTAAAATAAACCGGGCCAGTGGGAACATGGTTTTCCTGTTGGTCCACTTCATAAGCTAGGACCCGGGCCTCAGTGAGTGTACCGGTAATCCGACATGCGTCAGCCGAAAGAGTCCGATCCGAGATTGCGGACGTCTTTTGAATTGGGTGTCGACTCCCCGGGGGCCACCCAGAATTGTGCGTTGTTAGTTAGAGGGAATCCGACGTTTCTGAATTTTAGGCGCCTTCACACGCCAAGAGGAAACCTAGCGTACGCGCAGAGCTTATAATGGGCAGTTGGTACACCCCTGCAGGGTTAAATCTTTTCGAGAAGCTGTGTCCATGGTTATGGACGACTTGAGACCTACTCCTTGTTCATAGACAACAACTGAGATAATCTTAATAACTTGATCAACATGTGTGTGCCTTGACTGCTTCTTCTTTGTCGGGGTGCGAAGATGAGGAAAATGATAGGTTAGGTGTTATGTTTGCGTAAGTAGCTGATAGCAAGACTTGTTGGAGGCGATTCCTCATCGAATTTTTGGTTCTCATCTTACTATAAATAGATCGTTAGCCACTTATATAATGCTAGTGCGGCTGCAACCTCAACCACTACCCCCATCTTACCGTGAGAAGTTAGT
This sequence comes from Bromus sterilis, assembly GCA_950022295.1. Lineage (NCBI taxonomy): Eukaryota > Viridiplantae > Streptophyta > Magnoliopsida > Poales > Poaceae > Bromus > Bromus sterilis. Next base: position 213,122,189 of record OX465598.1, on the reverse strand, counting down.
TACAAGACTTTTTGATATAGCTCACCCCTTTCTTCTCTCTTTTACGAACGTTATGCAAACGATCTTGGACTTCAGAGGATCTCGACGACCCTTCTTCTGGATGCCTTCGCGGAGACTCGACGACGACTAGTTAGGTGGATCCCAGCGGAGAGCCTGGACCCGTGTGGACGTTGGAATGGTGTGTTTTACCTTTCCCACCAGGTATTTGATTGTAGTCTGTACTCAGACATGTATCTTCCGCTGATGTATTGTATTAAGGCAGCTGTATGCCGATTGTATGAGATGTTGTATCCTTGTAGCTGTAATGTTGTGATATCATGTTGGAAATCCGGGGCATATGGCATTGTCATATGTCGAGGTGGGACCGATATGTTCTTCGTACCCGGATCTGGATGGAAACATCTAAATCTGGATCAGTACCGCATACCGGGCCTTACATCCGGGAAGCATCCATGGTGGTGGAAAGCTCCCGGAGGTCAATCCTCCCTCCGGCAGGGGGCCGGGAAGAGGTCTTCTGGTGCTCCCGATCTTGGAAGCACGGAGGCGGCGGAACAGAGGCGAGGTCGCGAAAAAGGGCTCTGTCTTCGGGGGTTTCGGGACGATATATATATATATATATATATATATATATATAGGCGAAGGGGGCAGCCAGGGGGGCCACCAGGAGTCCAGGTGGCCTCCCGATGTGGCCCCACCCTAGTCCGCGCCCCCTGTCCGCGTGGGCACCAGGTGGGACCCCTCTGGCCCCCCTTCGGGAGTCTGGAAGCTTCCGGTATGCTAATTTTTTATATATTGTCCCTGAAATTTTTCTGGCACTTTAAGTAATGGGAAAACCTGAAATAAAAAGACAACAAAAAACAGAAACTAGAACCGGGGTGCACCGAGTTAATAGGTTAGTATAAATATGATCAAAAGTGTATGAAAGTGTATCAAAAGCATAGCAATATCACCCAAAACATGCATGGAGCAAGAAGAAATTATAGATACGTTTGGGACGTATCAACATCCCCAAGCTTAATTCTTGCTCGTCCTCGAGTAGGTAAATGATAACAAGCATAATTTCTGTGGTGACATGCTACCAACCGTATAAGAACTTTTAAGTAAAGCAAGTAAGGAATGTAATTCAATTCAAGTCATAACAAGCAAGAGTCTATATTAGCATTGAGACAAGCAACATAAGAACATAAAGGTGCAAGAGCTCTCGCAGTCCGTGACTCGAATGTCTCCAAATAGTGTTTGCGTGCAAGAAGTGGGACATGGGAATACAGGACAGAAAAACATTATATTTATTTAGTTGAGAACTCAATCTACTAAAGTTTCAAACTTGGTCTTCTTTGGAATCTTATCTTGACTCATCCCCAGACCACTAGCCAGGTACAAGTCAAACTGATCCACTCCCTTTCGACATTTTGATCACTCATGCAATGGATGAGCATAAGCAAGAAAGTTGTCACTTAGGATGGCAAAGAGAGATATGGTGGAGGAGGAAGATAAAAAAGGTTTGAAAGGCTCACATCAATGAGGACAATCATAGGCGAGAGAAAACCAAATGATAGATATGATGTGAGGAGTAGGGATTGCCATGCAACAGATGCACATATGAGCTATGGAAAGCTCTCCAATGGAACTAGTGTGGGTGCATCCAACTTTCTTGCTCAAGAAGACCTAGAGCTCATTTGAGGAGGCTCATCATTGGAATATACAAGCCAAGTTCTATAGTGAAAGGTCCCCACATAGCTATATGCATGTATGATGATCTCTATGGAGTACAAGATATAAGAGGGAGTACGAGTGTGGATCTCTCAAAAGTAATAGTAGTGTGCCCCCTTCTCTCTTTTTATTTTCTTTTTCTCTTTTTCTATTTTATTTTATTTTTGTGTGGCCCTAATGGCTCTTTCTATATAACTCTCATTTTTCCACTTTGGGATCTTTTAATTTGTCCTCTTTGGGATCTTTTCGTCACTTTAGGGGCAACACTCTATTTTACAAGGAGCATAGAAGATCTTTCACACTTTACAAAAGTACTCAGCATAAAGAAGATGAAGCTATCATGATGTATGCAAATGTATGCCTCTACCAGTGTAGCAGGAACATGTATGCCATGAAGATCAAGTCATGAGAAGATGGATGTTGCATGGAAATATATCTCGAAAAGGCTATGGAAATGCCTTGATAGGTAGGTATGGTGGCTGTTTTGAGGAAGGATATAAGGAGGTTTTTTATGACAGAGCGTATCATGCCAAGGGTTTGGATGCACCAGCGAGGGAGGCGCCAACTCTCGGAGTGAGAAAAGGAAACACACGGTACCGAAGAGGCTAGCAAAATATGGGAAGGTGGAAGTGTCAACTTTAGAATACTTATATTAGTCCGAAGAACTCATGCACTTATTATCGGTAACTCTAAATGTAATCAGGAGGTTCACAAAGAGACAAGTACCCCGAGGAGGAGTGTATGGGGGTTTGGTTATCCTTGCGCATCCTCAACTCATGGTACGTGAGTGTACTCTAATATCCGATCCCTCCAAAGATTAGTGATCCATCTAGTAGCTAGAGTTCTCAACTAGTTTTTGTAGTTTTTTGAAAATAAACACGGATTTCCAAGAATACGACAGTATCACTAATAGGCTAAATATCTTGACACCAAAGTTCAAACATTACTCAAAACAGTACCTCAAAACTATTACAAGTTACTACTTCAATTGAATAGCAACCTCAATTACCTACTTCAAGTCAAGAAACACAACTCAGTGCAACATGCGAACTCTCTAAACAAGTTAAATATGAAAACTCAAGAGAGTTCCAACAACAAATAAACAAAAGCTCTTAAAAAGATAAGCATGAAAACTAAGAGCTGAACATGACAACAGTTAAGAAAAGATAAAGAACACACACAACAAAGAATGATAAGCATGAAAATCCTATGATGTGTTCTAGTTCAAAGTATAGCGTGTTTCTCTCCCACACAAAGAAATATGGGTCCTAACTTGTTATGAACAGCAAACAAAGCTAAATTAAACTAAAAAGTAAAGAGAAGGACGCTCCAAGCATAGCTCATAAAGCATGAAGTGATAAAAATATAGTGAAACGAAGGACAAACTGATAATTGTTGATGGAGAAGGGGATGCATGGGGGCATCCACAAGATTTGACGCTTGAGTCTCTTTGGATTTTTCTTTGGGTGCATGGGGGCATCCCCATACTCTAGCGTTTGACACTCCCGGATCTTCTTTCATCATCTTCCTTCGCACACTTGAAAACTCCCTTCATACATATCTCATCGTAAGATGATTAGAGAGGTTAGTACCCATAATAAAACAATTTTCATCTACTGGAAATAAAGATATTATTGAAGGGCTACTGTTTCTCAAGACTCCTAAAAAGTTTTTGCTAAGAAAAATCTAGCGCAAGACTTCCAAAACTGGGAAAAGGCAAAACGTGGCAGAATATGTGAAAAATAGACCAACAGGTAGTAAATCAATTTTTTGGTGTATTCATGCAACTCAAATCAAAAAATTCAAAATAGACGCTCGAAAGATAATTGTATAGAGCACGCTGTCAAAAAAATTCAGATAAAAAAGATGATCTGGTGATTTCAGCAGAAGTTTTCCGTTCAAGGACAGAATCTGTTTTCTGGACAACATGTCGCAATTTTTGAACTTTCTTGCAATCAGAGGCTAAACTTGGCACAACGCTTGAAAGTAAAGATACAATGATGTTGCTACAGTAGTAGTAATCATCAAGACCACTAAAAACATAAGGAAAAACATCTTGGGTTGCCTCCCAACAAGTGCTTTCTTTTACGCCTTTGAGCTAGGCACAAAGGAAAAAAGATCAAGTTTTATCAAGTTAAGGAGAATAGCTAGCCCGTGTAACGGACTCAAAAGGTAACTTAATCTTCTTTCTAGGGAAGTGTTCCATCCCCTTCTTGAGAGGGAATTGGAATTTTATATTCCCCTCTTTCATATCAATGACAACACCAACGGTGCGTAGAAAAGGACGTCCCAAAATAATTGGACATAAGGGTTCACACTCAATGTCCATAACAGTAAAATCAACGGGAACATAATTGTCATTGACAATGATAAGAACATCGTCAATCTTCCCCAAAGGTTTATTTACGGAAGAATCAACAAGACGAAGACCAAAAGAACAAGGATTAAAAGGTTTCAATTCAAACATATCATACATTCTTTTGGGCATAACGGAGGTACTATCTCCAGCATCACATAAAGCATAGCAAGATAAATTATTCAATTTAATTTTGATCATAGTATCCCAACCATCTTCTAGCTTCCTAGGTATGGAGGCTTCTACCCTAAGCTTCTCCTTCCTAGCTTTAATGAGAGCATTCGTGATATGCTCTGTAAAGGCAAGATTTAGTGTGCTAGCGTGGGGGTCTCTAGACATTTTGAGTAGTAAACTAATAACTTCAAAAACGGTATAGGTATCAAAATCAATGTCAGTACTATCAAGTAAGGTGGTAGTGGTGTCATCTAGGCTTACTTACTTGAAAGCCACTATGTTCATAGGAGTTTCTTCTTCTACGGTTGAGGTAATAGCATCACCATTAATAGGTCCAATGGGACTAGGGGTGTGTTGGGTGCTAAGAGTTTGGATATCCTCAACAACTTGGATAGTAGCAATGGTGTGGTGTGTAGGAAGGCTCTTAATTTTATCTTCTTCCTCCTTTTCTCTAGCCCATCTTTCTTTAAATTTGGCCATCATCCTAATGTTTTCATTAATTTTCACTTGAATAACATTCATAGGAGTGGTCTTCTTCTCCTCGAGGGGAGAAATTCTAATTTTAAGCATCTCAACATCAAAGGCTAAGTTATATACCTTCAAAGAGAGACTATCTAATTTGTCTAATTTCTCTTATACACTTTTTTTGAAGGCTTTTTGGGTAGTGATAAAGTCTTTAAGCATGCTAGGATAAGTGTTGGTGTTCCCATAGTTGTTGGATGGGAACGGTCTAGGATTGCTACCAAAGTGACTCCTATAAGCATTGTTGTTGAAGTTGTTTCTAGAGATAAAGTTCACATCTACTTGTTCTTGAGCAACCAAGGAATTTAAAGGAACATATGAGGATCAATAGGAGCATGCTTGGTAAGTAAACACATGATCAAGTCAACTTTTTCATTTAGGGAGGAGATCTCCTCGACAGAGTTTACCTTCCTACCTGTTGGAGCTCTTTCGGTGTGCAATTGGGAATAGTTGGTCATCATCTCATCTAGTAATTTTGTGGCAGCACCAAGTGTTGTTGACATAAAGGTTCCTCCCACGGCCGAATCTAACAGGTTCCGCGAGGTAAAGTTCAAGCCTGCATAAAAAGTCTGGATAACCATCCAAGTAGTCAAACCATGCGTAGGGAAATTCTTAACAAGAGATTTCATACGTTCCCAAGCTTGGGCAACGTGTTCATTATCCAATTGCTTAAAATTCATAATATTACTCCTCAATTGGATAATCTTAGCAGGTGGGTAGTACTTCCCAATAAAAGCATCCTTGCACTTATCCCAAGAATTTATGCTATTCTTAAGCAAGGATTGAAACCAAATTTTATCTCCTCCTCTCAAGGAGAAAGGAAAAAGCTTAAGCTTAACAATATCACCTTGAACTTCTTTATACTTTTGCATATCACAAAGCTCAACAAAATTATTCAAGTGTAAAGCAGCATCATCTCCAGCACCAGAGAACTGTTCTTTCATAACAAGGGTAAGAAAAGCAGGTTTAATTTCATATGAAGATGCTGCAGTGGCAGGTGTAGCAATAGGAGTGCAGATGAAATCATTGTTGTTGTTACTAGTGAAATAACACAACTTGGTGTTTTCAGTAGTACCCATAATAGTAGAAGCAAGCAAGACAAGCAATTTGTTTGTGATTTTTGATAAAGGACACTAAAGAAAAAACAGAAAGGTAAACTAACAAGAATAAAAAGCAAAGATAAAAGATAGTATGCAACTCCCCTATCTTGTAGAGCGGAGTCCCCGGCAACGACGCCAGAAATTAGCTTGATGGAACTGAAGTAGTGCTCCTCGTTGGCTACCCCAAGTGGAAGGTTGACATGTAGATATCGACTAATTTCCCTCGGTGAAGGTACCAAGGTTTGTCTCCAGTAGGACTCAGACGACAACAAGTAGGTGACAACAGCGCTAGAAATTACTAGCACGAGAGTTGCCGTGGACCTACACACAGATACAAATAAATTTGCTCCCAACGAGTATAGAGAGGTTTTAAATCTCTCCGGCCTTGCTGTTTACAAAGGGCCAAACGCAAGAGATAAAAAGTAATGATAACTGCAACTAGAAAGTAAAACCGGAAGTAAATTGAGGGTGTAAACAGTGGTGGAAATATGGACCGGAGTCCCATGAAGTTCACTAGTGATGTCTCTCTCCCAAAGGCGATAAACAACTATGCAAGGTGAACAAATTACAACTGGGCAATTGACATGATTAAAAACGCACCGCAATGCTAACTATGCTACAAAAGAAAGGAAGAGGCTCAAAAGCATGGGAAGTACGCCAAAACAAGTAGACCGAAATCCATCTGCATCTACTCACTAATCATCGACCTTGAGATATCTATTCAGAACATCTCGCTGGTATTAAGTTGCAAGCCCCACCCAAAGTGTAAACCCAATGCAACAGACAACTACATTAAAAGAACTTTGCGTAAAGTAAACAATCCTTGCAACCGCGGTTACAAGCACCGTTGTTTTCCCCCTTGTGGAAACAACACATCCCCTAGACTCATGTATCTGTCACTCAAGCTAGTCATCAGGGGGCATGAACCCACAATCATGCATAACGCTCCCTCTTAGAGTTACTAGCTACTACTTGGCCAAAGCAATAAACATCAATGGAGAACATGCAATAATTACTCAAGAACATAAATATAAAAGGAGAAGAACCAAATATATTACTCATCACAATCTGAACATAGTCTCATAATCCATCCGATCCCAGCAAACTCAACATAGCAACAACAGAAAGAATTACATATGTGCCTTGATCATGTAGGGAAGTACACAAGGTCTAATCCATGAGGAACAAAGAGGGGGAGAGGACATCGCATAGGTACTGATCATGGACCCATGGTCCAAGGTGGACTACCCACACTCATTCGGGAAGCGTCCATGGTGGTGGAGAAGCTCCTGGAGGTCAATCCTCCCTCCGGCAGGGTGCCGGAAAGAGGTCTTCTGGTGCTCCCGATCTTGGAAGCGCGGAGGCGGAGGAATAGAGGAGAGATCGCGAAAAAAGGTTCTGTCTTCAGGGATTTCGGGACAAGAGGGATATATAGGCGAAGGAGGGCAGCCAGGGGGGCCACCAGGAGTCCAGGAGGCCTCTTGGCGCGTCCCCACCCTAGGCCGCGCCCCTGGCCTGCTGGGCACCAGGTGGGGCCCCTTTGGCCCCCCTTCGGGCGTTTGGAAGCTTTCGGTATGCTGCTTTTTTATGTATTTTCCCAGAATTTATCTGGCACTTTAAGTAATGGGAAAACCTAAAATAAAAAGACAGCAGAAAATATAAACTGGCACTTGGGTGCACTGAGTTAATAGGTTAATCCAAATATGATCAAAAGTGTATGAAAGTGTATCAAAAGCATAACAATATCACCCAAAACATGTATGGAGCAAGCAGAAATTATAAATACGTTTGGGACGTATCAGTGCAGATAACACCTCCTCGTTGGTTACCCCAAGTTGAAGGTTATGATGCAGATAGCGGTAATTTTACTCACACGTGAGAGCGTAAGTTTGATGTATCCAGTAGGATTCCAAAGACTACAAGTAGATGGCCGCGGCATCATCAAATTTCTTATGGCGTGGAAGTTGACGGCTCCCGCGGACCTGCACATAAGAACACAAATACCTTTGCTCCCAGCGAGTACATAGAGGTTGTCAATCTCTCTGACCTTGCTATTTAAAAAGGGTCAAACACAATGAAGAAATAGTAATAATGCAACTAAAAGTAAAGTAAAGCAGTAAATGTTGGCGGTGTGAACTATGATGAGAATATGGACCGGGGTACCATGATGCTCACTAGTAGTGTCTCTCTCCCAAAAGATAGTAAACTACTAGGGTGGATAAAAATAATTATAGCTGGGCAATTGACAGAATTTTAAACCCACCACAATGCTAATTATGCTACAAGAAAGTAAAAGGTTCAACGGTATGGGCATTACACCCAGACAAGTAGATCATTTATTCATCAGCATCTACTGACTGATCATCCACCTTGATATATCTATCCAGCACATCTCGCTGGCATTAAGTTGCGAGCCACAACTAAGGTTGTAAACTCAAAGCAAAGGATAACTGCCTTAACACTCTATGTGTAATGTAAGCAATACTTATGACATGTAGTTATAAGAATCACTGTTTTACCCCTAATGGAAGCAACACATTCCCTAGTCTCAAACTGCAACGAAGAACATGCAAGACTAACAAAGAACAAAAAGATAAAGGGGAACCAAATATATTACTTTAAAAAACTAAACATAATCTCATAATCCATCGGATCCCAGCAAACACAACATAGCAAAGAAGGAATCATACCCACGTGCCTTGATCAGGATAGGCAGCTCACAAGGTCTAAACATTGAAGAACAAAATTGGAGAGAATAAATCTACTAGCTTGTTGATCACGGATCCATGGTCCAAGGGGGACTACTCACGTAGCATCTCGAAGGCGATCATGGTGATGGAGTAGCCTCCGAAGATCAATCCTCCCTCTGGCAGGGTGCCGAGACAGGAACTTATGTTGATCCCTGATATGTACCAAACGTATCTATAATTTCTGCTAGCTCCATGCATGTTTTGGGTGATATTGCTATACTTTTCATGCACTTTCATACACTTTTGATCATATTTGGACTAACCTATTAACTCAGTGACCCCAGTGCCAGTTTCTGTTTTCTGCTGTTTTTGTATTTTAGGTTTTCCCATTAATTAACGGATGAAGGGTTCGTTGCATAGAAAACAAAAATTTTCCTACGGTTGTAACAGCCAAGATCACATCTAGAAGATCACTTGTAACGGTTTGAGAAGGACTCACCCTCGAAGACCAAAAGCTTTAACGAGAAGTATTCTCGTGGGTGATGTAGTCGAACACTCGCCGACCTCAAGGTCGTGATGAAGACTTGACGCCACGAACAGGCAGCGTCTCCGTAGTCGGTCACACGTACAGATCAGTGACGACCTCCGCCCCTTGCTCCAGTTGGGCAGCGGAAGTAGTGGATCCTCGGGAACTCCAGCAGCACTACAACATAGTGGTGGTGGTGGTAGAGAAGATCTTGAGCAGGGCTTCGCCTAAGCACCGTACTCGTGAAACTGGATCAGCTAGCAAGGGGAGGAAGATGCCAACCAAAGGGCATATGAGAGATGGAGGAATTGGTGTGTAGAGGGGTCTCCACCCATCTATATATAGGAGGGGGAGGCAGCCCCCAAGGGGTAGCACGCCCCAAGAGGTGCCCCCACCTCTCCCCTCATCATGTGGGTGGACTCCCCACTCACAAAAACAAAGGGTCACACATTATTCCCATAACTTCCATAATTCTCCACTCAAAATTCCAAGAGTTTATCACATTAAAACACTTTTAATTATCTTGTTTAATGTCACTCAAATTAATGAACACTTCATTCAATGAGTACTTCATTGATGAACACTTCATTCAATGAACACATTAACAATTATCCCCTTGCACTATTTTGATATACCGAAACTATTCCAGCAGTTTTATCAAAACAGTCCATGTGCTGTCCAGTATATTCTCTGGCGTTCCGTATCCACTCAAACGCGTCAACGAATCCTTAAGTGTGTCACCCTACGGTTCGTGAATAAAATGGACATGAAAGAGACTCTTCTCCGATCAATAATCATCAGAGGGATCTGGAGATCCATGATGACTCCCACTTACTCAACGATGAACTAGTGATCGTGTGAACCATTACTCGGTAACCAATTCCTTTTGTCTCGCGATATTTTACTTGTCCGAGATCCGATCATTTGGTATCTTCCATACCTAGTTCGATCTCGTTACCGACAAGTACTCTTTACTCGTTCCGTGATATAACATCCTCGTGAGCCAGTCACGTGCTTGCAAGCGATGTCAATGTGATATCACCGAGAGGGCCCAGAGTATATCTCTCCGTCATCTGGATGGACAAATCCCACTCTTGATCCACGAGCCTCAACTAACACTTTCCAAGTACCCAACGACACCTTTATAATCACCCTGTTACGGTGTGACGTTTGATGGAATCAAAGTACTCTTCCGGTGTCAGTGATTGACGTGATCTCATGGTCTAAGGATTAGGGTTACTTCGTGAAAGTTTGATACAACAATAGAAACTTGATGACAAGATCGTATTGCTATAACTACTGTGGGTGTATGTTCATCACATCATTCTCCAATGACATGACCTTGTTATTAACAACATCCAATGTTCATGATCAGGAAACCTTGATCATCCGTTAATCAACAAGCTAGTATAAAGAGAGGCATTACTAGGAACCTTTTCTCTGTTTATTAAACACACATGTATTAACGTTTCCGGTTAACACAATTATAGCATGAAAATAAACATTTATCATAAACATGGAATAAGATAATAACCACTTTATTATTGCCTCTCGGGCATATTCCCTTCAGTCTCCCACTTGCACTAGAGTCAATAATCTAGTTTGGTACTTGCGCATCCAACACCTATGGCATTCAGTTGTTATCCATACGCATTGCTAGTGGTAAACCTAATCTCCAGATCTGACACTTCAGGTCCGTGTGTATTTGCATTTCTTTGCGTCTCTACACATCACTCATTCACTAATGAGATGGCATTGCATAAATTTGGTCCTCCGGTGAGACCTTAGTCCCTTGAGCTCAAAACATGTTGAATCTATTGTCGTACAATAGATCTTCATAGTATTAGCTCGCTTGGAACTACACCTAGTTTGTCAAACAAACTTCTTGACACAAATGCCCTCCTTTGCTGCTGCTAGAGCAGTCATATACTTAGCCTTTCGTTGTAGTATTCGTTATAATGTCTTAACTTTGGAACTCATCCAAATCCATTTGGAACTATTCCAAATCTATCATGGAACTTTCTTCCATTACATTTTGCCACCTTAACATACCGCCAAAATTGAGATAAATTTAGATTGTATCTTGCGACAAAACTAGTATCAATGTAACACTTTACAATGAACTATTGTCCAACATACATAATATATATTCTTAGTCCTTCCAAAGCACGTAAGGATATCTTTACTATTGTCCAATGATCATCTTATGAATCATTCTGGTATATGCTCATAACATTTAGAGCATAGGACATTCTGGAATTGTACATATCATGGTGTAAATGATTGATCAAATCATTCATGTGGTTTTACTCACTAAGTGTCAAAACACTTGAATCTCGCTTCAACCTTTTCCATGCGGCAAGAACCTTTCTCGTCGTTTCCATATTGAACTTATTCAATATTTCATATATGTACTTCGGCCCAACCATATTAGCACCTCAATCTATCTATATAGACCATATTAGCCCAATATACTGCTTTTGCCCAAATCTTCCATTAAAATCAAATTTTCAATGAAACTTCACCCGTGTCAATAAAAGATACATCATTTCCAATCAACAATATGTCTTCTACATAATGTATTAGAAATATGTCTCAACGCTCCCCCTTAATTTCTTGCAAAAGCAAGCATCTTCACCGTCTCTGATGAAACTAAACGTTTTAACAATTTCATCATGATGAAGATTCCAACTCCGCGAATGCTTATTTCAACCATTGAAATTTGCATGCTATTTTAGCATCCTTTGAATTAACAGAACCCTTTGGACCGTGTCCTGTACACGTCCTAGGTAACCATTCTATTAGAAGAACGTTGTTCCGTTTGTTCAACTACCATATACCAAAACTAGCATATGTAGTGGTTGCTACAATAATCCGTCCAGACTAAATATCGTTATGAAAGATGAAATCTTGTCATAGCCAACTCTTTGAACATAATCGTAAACCATTTTAACGATATGTCGAATATTTCATAGATGTGAGAACATCCACGTCTGTTTCTTTATAGATCCAAACACGGTATCTAGAGGGTCTTCCAAGTTCAGAAACTTGGTTTCTCGTGTATGGAACTATCACGGATTTTATAGCTTCTAGCCATTTTGACGGAGTCAGGGCCCATCATTGCTTCTTTGCATGTAGTCGGTCCATTATTATCAAATAACAATGATTCAATCTCAAATCTTTCTATTTGATCGATTACCCGAACTACGCAGTTCAATACGAACTTAGATCGCCGTGACCACAACCTTTGGGACACGGGAGCCAAGAGCATTGCGGCCGCTTCCGGGACACTTTCCGGCGCTGCGCCACTTAGCACATAAAGCTTAGGTTCAACAACCTAATCGAAGTTCTACTGTCCTCCCACTTAACTTTTCGCAAAAAAATCCTTCTCAAGAAACTTGATGCACTTTAGCCACAAAACACTTTTGTCTTTATGGAGGAATAACCAACGGTTACATTGGGATAACCTACAAAGACGTACTTTATCCGACTTTGGTTGTAAACATTTTACATATGCCTTGCATACCAAAATTTAAGAAAAGACAAATTGGGTTTTATCCCATTCCACAACTCATATGGTGTCATTTCAACGGATCTCGATGGCGCTCTTTTCAGTGAAAAGCGGTAGTCTCTAAAGCTTAATCCTTAAAATATAATGGCAATTTTATAAATAACACCTTTGATCCTTACCATGTCAAACAAGGTTTGATTACATCTCTCGAACACTCCATACTCCTATGGTGTTTCGAGAAATGCAAGTTTTGGAACGATTCCTAAACTCTCAGGCATTTGCTAAACTTTTAACTCAAAAATCTTCTTTTATGATCCAATCATAAACTCTTATTTTCTCGTTACAATGATTTTCACTTCATCTTGAAATTTATTTGAACATTTTCAAACATTTCATACTTCTTCCTTATCAAGTAAATATACACATATATCCACTCAAATCCTTGGTTAAAGTATATAAAGTTATAAGACCCACCACACATGGCTACACATAATGAACTATACACATCAACATGTATAATGTCCAATAAGTTAGTCGTCCGTTCTTCTTTGCCTATGAACGGAGTTTCAATCATTTCTAGGAAATTCTTACAAGCGTCAATTGATTCAAAATCAAAAGACTCCAAAATTCCACCAACATGGAGTTTCTTCATGTTATCTTTCCAATATGATTTAAACGGTGTTTCAATCATCTCTAGAAATTTCTCACAACCGTCAATTGATTCAAAATCAAAAGACTCCAAAATTCCATCACCATGGAGTTTCTTCATGTGTTTCTTTCCAATATGATTCAAACGGTGGTGTCACTCATAAGTGATCTTATAATCATTTGTCTTGCGACATGTTTAGCATCAGTTATTATGGATGTGATTTCTCCAACAAGATTTATAGAGTTCATCCATCTTCTATGAATATGGTGATAATTTGAACAACTATTGTTCGTATAACACCAGAACAGAATAACAATTATTCAAATAAATCTTGAAGGCTAGGTTTAATTCCAACGATAAACACAATAACACTTTATTTTGTTCTTGATGAGAATCATCCCATATTCATTTGCTAGTTACTCAGGCCATTGCAACTCTTGTATTGCGTTGTTCCGTATGACACTTCATACCAACCAATCAGTATCCAATACTCAAGAATCACGCTGTTTAACAAGCAATGAATATACCCATAACATGTATATCATCTATATACCCGAGCTGGACATTTCCAGTCTTTTCCTTTTTCTTTTTCGCCAAAATATTTTTTAGATCCTCTTTCAGCAATTCCTTTCCTTTTTAGAAGAATTTATCAACATCACTTGTGGCACCATTCATATGACACATAATCCAAAGTGTGTTAGTCAAATACTAACACCCTTTGATTCTCACTTTGATGTAGATCACCGTCATCAAATGTTTGGTATTCTTCCAAATTCCATTCTTTAGTAATCTTATAGTGTAGTAAACATTTTACCTACATCTTCCATTCATCCTATCATGACAACTTTCATGACAAAACTACCATAGCTCATAGGGACAAACTGTGAGTACAATATTAGTTCCCAAAACCTTTTTGAGAGATTAGGACACATAGTGTCTCCAACCTTCACAAATTCCCATACAATATGAGAACATGTTTCTCACTAAATTTTACTCTATCACATTGCAACTAAACATTGTTTCAGATATCGCTATATCTTCCACACATGATAGTTTCTGAAACAATCCTTTCAGCTCCTAGATAACCTTGATAATAACAAACAACATTTGAATATCAAGGATCATGGAGGCAAGTGTGATACTTAGACACTAACACTGGAATTGTTACTCTCGATTTAATACACATTATTAAACTTCATGGAGTAAGCAAGGTTTGCTAAAGTTTGCAATAAGACTTTAAACTTTAGATTGACACTCAAACAATACGGTACCAGTCCGTAAAGTTAAATATCCAGAATTCTATAGTTCTATTATCTCAATTATAGCTAAGCGCAAAGGTAGTAAACAAATGCCAATGACTACAATGAACTATGCAAATTCACTTTGATTTAGTTCATGATAAAATGAGTTCATCTAACTCCCACTCAAAAACAACATCCCTCGAGTCGTCTTTGGTGATTACACGAACCAAATTCACTACACCACGACCGATCATCACGTGAGGCAGTGTAGCTGCAATGGCGAGCATCTCAATATGGTTCATCATATCATCCATATGACTCGTGCTTAACCTTTCGGTCCATGTTCCGAGGCCATGTCTGTACATGCTAGGCTCGCCAAGTAGAACCTTAGTATTTGCATGTGTTTCAAGGCCATGTCTGTACATGCTAGGCTTGAAAACACCCGTTGTATGCGAACGTAGAGTCTATCACACCCGATCATCACGTGGTGTCTCGAAACGACGAACTTTCTTAACGGTGCATACTAAGGAAGAACATATAATTATCTTGATATTAAGTGAGAGGGATCATCTTATAATGCTACCGCAGCGATCATGATCGTAACTAAGCAAAATAAGATGCATAAAAGGATAAACATCACACGCATGGATAATGTGATATGATATGGTCCTTCTCGCAATAGATCTCCATCTTTGTGCGTCTTGGTATGATCTCCATCATGCCACCGGCGCGGCACCAAGGTCCATGGCGCCACCACCATGGTCGTCCTTCTCCATTACAATATATCTCATGGATATATCAACAGCACGCAGGCCTTAAAAAAGGAAAAACACAACCATATGGCTCCTGCCGGTTGTTTACAATAAATCTCATTTCATACAACAATTTTGTAACAATGACCATATCACATCACATGCCCTGCAAAAACAAGTTAGACGCTTCTAAATTATCTTTGCAAATTTTACGTGGTTTTGGGCTTCCTAGGAAAGAACCGATCTTACCTACGGACAAGAACCACAACGTTGATTCGCTAGTTGTTTCTTTTCATCCCTTTCCAGGGCCCTCCGTTGCAAATGCCATATCACTAATGTTAGAGAAACTGACACCCCCAAAGCCACTTTATACGGTACAAGCCGTATGTCAAGCGTGACACGCAATCTGCGCTTAGGGCCGCTTCAATCCAACATTGCCGCAATATGAACAAGTGCACAAAAGAGGGTAACAACTAGAGGATCAACGCCCACATCTCTATGTGTTCTAACCGTACAAAGCATCTACGCATAGACGAGGCTCTGATACCACTGAAGGGTTCGTTGCATAGAAAACAAAAATTTTCCTACGGTTGTAACAGCCAAGATCACATCTAGAAGATCACTTGTAACGGTTTGAGAAGGACTCACCCTCGAAGACCAAAAGCTTTAACGAGAAGTATTCTCGTGGGTGATGTAGTCGAACACTCGCCGACCTCAAGGTCGTGATGAAGACTTGACGCCACGAACAGGCAGCGTCTCCGTAGTCGGTCACACGTACAGATCAGTGACGACCTCCGCCCCTTGCTCCAGTTGGGCAGCGGAAGTAGTGGATCCTCGGGAACTCCAGCAGCACTACAACATAGTGGTGGTGGTGGTAGAGAAGATCTTGAGCAGGGCTTCGCCTAAGCACCGTACTCGTGAAACTGGATCAGCTAGCAAGGGGAGGAAGATGCCAACCAAAGGGCATATGAGAGATGGAGGAATTGGTGTGTAGAGGGGTCTCCACCCATCTATATATAGGAGGGGGAGGCAGCCCCCAAGGGGTAGCACGCCCCAAGAGGTGCCCCCACCTCTCCCCTCATCATGTGGGTGGACTCCCCACTCACAAAAACAAAGGGTCACACATTATTCCCATAACTTCCATAATTCTCCACTCAAAATTCCAAGAGTTTATCACATTAAAACACTTTTAATTATCTTGTTTAATGTCACTCAAATTAATGAACACTTCATTCAATGAGTACTTCATTGATGAACACTTCATTCAATGAACACATTAACAATTATCCCCTTGCACTATTTTGATATACCGAAACTATTCCAGCAGTTTTATCAAAACAGTCCATGTGCTGTCCAGTATATTCTCTGGCGTTCCGTATCCACTCAAACGCGTCAACGAATCCTTAAGTGTGTCACCCTACGGTTCGTGAATAAAATGGACATGAAAGAGACTCTTCTCCGATCAATAATCATCAGAGGGATCTGGAGATCCATGATGACTCCCACTTACTCAACGATGAACTAGTGATCGTGTGAACCATTACTCGGTAACCAATTCCTTTTGTCTCGCGATATTTTACTTGTCCGAGATCCGATCATTTGGTATCTTCCATACCTAGTTCGATCTCGTTACCGACAAGTACTCTTTACTCGTTCCGTGATATAACATCCTCGTGAGCCAGTCACGTGCTTGCAAGCGATGTCAATGTGATATCACCGAGAGGGCCCAGAGTATATCTCTCCGTCATCTGGATGGACAAATCCCACTCTTGATCCACGAGCCTCAACTAACACTTTCCAAGTACCCAACGACACCTTTATAATCACCCTGTTACGGTGTGACGTTTGATGGAATCAAAGTACTCTTCCGGTGTCAGTGATTGACGTGATCTCATGGTCTAAGGATTAGGGTTACTTCGTGAAAGTTTGATACAACAATAGAAACTTGATGAAAAGATCGTATTGCTATAACTACTGTGGGTGTATGTTCATCACATCATTCTCCAATGACATGACCTTGTTATTAACAACATCCAATGTTCATGATCAGGAAACCTTGATCATCCGTTAATCAACAAGCTAGTATAAAGAGAGGCATTACTAGGAACCTTTTCTCTGTTTATTAAACACACATGTATTAACGTTTCCGGTTAACACAATTATAGCATGAAAATAAACATTTATCATAAACATGGAATAAGATAATAACCACTTTATTATTGCCTCTCGGGCATATTCCCTTCAGTCTCCCACTTGCACTAGAGTCAATAATCTAGTTTGGTACTTGCGCATCCAACACCTATGGCATTCAGTTGTTATCCATACGCATTGCTAGTGGTAAACCTAATCTCCAGATCTGACACTTCAGGTCCGTGTGTATTTGCATTTCTTTGCGTCTCTACACATCACTCATTCACTAATGAGATGGCATTGCATAAATTTGGTCCTCCGGTGAGACCTTAGTCCCTTGAGCTCAAAACATGTTGAATCTATTGTCGTACAATAGATCTTCATAGTATTAGCTCGCTTGGAACTACACCTAGTTTGTCAAACAAACTTCTTGACACAAATGCCCTCCTTTGCTGCTGCTAGAGCAGTCATATACTTAGCCTTTCGTTGTAGTATTCGTTATAATGTCTTAACTTTGGAACTCATCCAAATCCATTTGGAACTATTCCAAATCTATCATGGAACTTTCTTCCATTACATTTTGCCACCTTAACATACCGCCAAAATTGAGATAAATTTAGATTGTATCTTGCGACAAAACTAGTATCAATGTAACACTTTACAATGAACTATTGTCCAACATACATAATATATATTCTTAGTCCTTCCAAAGCACGTAAGGATATCTTTACTATTGTCCAATGATCATCTTATGAATCATTCTGGTATATGCTCATAACATTTAGAGCATAGGACATTCTGGAATTGTACATATCATGGTGTAAATGATTGATCAAATCATTCATGTGGTTTTACTCACTAAGTGTCAAAACACTTGAATCTCGCTTCAACCTTTTCCATGCGGCAAGAACCTTTCTCGTCGTTTCCATATTGAACTTATTCAATATTTCATATATGTACTTCGGCCCAACCATATTAGCACCTCAATCTATCTATATAGACCATATTAGCCCAATATACTGCTTTTGCCCAAATCTTCCATTAAAATCAAATTTTCAATGAAACTTCACCCGTGTCAATAAAAGATACATCATTTCCAATCAACAATATGTCTTCTACATAATGTATTAGAAATATGTCTCAACGCTCCCCCTTAATTTCTTGCAAAAGCAAGCATCTTCACCGTCTCTGATGAAACTAAACGTTTTAACAATTTCATCATGATGAAGATTCCAACTCCGCGAATGCTTATTTCAACCATTGAAATTTGCATGCTATTTTAGCATCCTTTGAATTAACAGAACCCTTTGGACCGTGTCCTGTACACGTCCTAGGTAACCATTCTATTAGAAGAACGTTGTTCCGTTTGTTCAACTACCATATACCAAAACTAGCATATGTAGTGGTTGCTACAATAATCCGTCCAGACTAAATATCGTTATGAAAGATCAAATCTTGTCATAGCCAACTCTTTGAACATAATCGTAAACCATTTTAACGATATGTCGAATATTTCATAGATGTGAGAACATCCACGTCTGTTTCTTTATAGATCCAAACACGGTATCTAGAGGGTCTTCCAAGTTCAGAAACTTGGTTTCTCGTGTATGGAACTATCACGGATTTTATAGCTTCTAGCCATTTTGACGGAGTCAGGGCCCATCATTGCTTCTTTGCATGTAGTCGGTCCATTATTATCAAATAACAATGATTCAATCTCAAATCTTTCTATTTGATCGATTACCCGAACTACGCAGTTCAATACGAACTTAGATCGCCGTGACCACAACCTTTGGGACACGGGAGCCAAGAGCATTGCGGCCGCTTCCGGGACACTTTCCGGCGCTGCGCCACTTAGCACATAAAGCTTAGGTTCAACAACCTAATCGAAGTTCTACTGTCCTCCCACTTAACTTTTCGCAAAAAAATCCTTCTCAAGAAACTTGATGCACTTTAGCCACAAAACACTTTTGTCTTTATGGAGGAATAACCAACGGTTACATTGGGATAACCTACAAAGACGTACTTTATCCGACTTTGGTTGTAAACATTTTACATATGCCTTGCATACCAAAATTTAAGAAAAGACAAATTGGGTTTTATCCCATTCCACAACTCATATGGTGTCATTTCAACGGATCTCGATGGCGCTCTTTTCAGTGAAAAGCGGTAGTCTCTAAAGCTTAATCCTTAAAATATAATGGCAATTTTATAAATAACACCTTTGATCCTTACCATGTCAAACAAGGTTTGATTACATCTCTCGAACACTCCATACTCCTATGGTGTTTCGAGAAATGCAAGTTTTGGAACGATTCCTAAACTCTCAGGCATTTGCTAAACTTTTAACTCAAAAATCTTCTTTTATGATCCAATCATAAACTCTTATTTTCTCGTTACAATGATTTTCACTTCATCTTGAAATTTATTTGAACATTTTCAAACATTTCATACTTCTTCCTTATCAAGTAAATATACACATATATCCACTCAAATCCTTGGTTAAAGTATATAAAGTTATAAGACCCACCACACATGGCTACACATAATGAACTATACACATCAACATGTATAATGTCCAATAAGTTAGTCGTCCGTTCTTCTTTGCCTATGAACGGAGTTTCAATCATTTCTAGGAAATTCTTACAAGCGTCAATTGATTCAAAATCAAAAGACTCCAAAATTCCACCAACATGGAGTTTCTTCATGTTATCTTTCCAATATGATTTAAACGGTGTTTCAATCATCTCTAGAAATTTCTCACAACCGTCAATTGATTCAAAATCAAAAGACTCCAAAATTCCATCACCATGGAGTTTCTTCATGTGTTTCTTTCCAATATGATTCAAACGGTGGTGTCACTCATAAGTGATCTTATAATCATTTGTCTTGCGACATGTTTAGCATCAGTTATTATGGATGTGATTTCTCCAACAAGATTTATAGAGTTCATCCATCTTCTATGAATATGGTGATAATTTGAACAACTATTGTTCGTATAACACCAGAACAGAATAACAATTATTCAAATAAATCTTGAAGGCTAGGTTTAATTCCAACGATAAACACAATAACACTTTATTTTGTTCTTGATGAGAATCATCCCATATTCATTTGCTAGTTACTCAGGCCATTGCAACTCTTGTATTGCGTTGTTCCGTATGACACTTCATACCAACCAATCAGTATCCAATACTCAAGAATCACGCTGTTTAACAAGCAATGAATATACCCATAACATGTATATCATCTATATACCCGAGCTGGACATTTCCAGTCTTTTCCTTTTTCTTTTTCGCCAAAATATTTTTTAGATCCTCTTTCAGCAATTCCTTTCCTTTTTAGAAGAATTTATCAACATCACTTGTGGCACCATTCATATGACACATAATCCAAAGTGTGTTAGTCAAATACTAACACCCTTTGATTCTCACTTTGATGTAGATCACCGTCATCAAATGTTTGGTATTCTTCCAAATTCCATTCATATGACACTTTGGTATGTAGAAGTATCCTGCCTGCCACACTTCATCCGCTATGGGTAAGAAAGGAGAACCCAAGGTCCCAATCCTACCATCCACTACAAGAAAAGGTACCGTTCTGAGTACCAGTGCTACGCTTGATTCACCTTCCGTTATAAGTAAGTTTGCTTCGCCACTACCACCACATGCTACTTCTACTGAGTCTGTTACTATGTCTGATACTTTTGATGATGTCTCCACTACTCTTGATGATGATAATAAGGCTGCAGCAGAGCCCGAGACTGAGATACCTGCTACCTATATCCCTACTTGCAAAACCTTTGGTTACCCAGATTTATATGTACTTAGGGAGAGACTCCTTGATGATGATTATGTTATTCTCGATGATGATCTTTGCAGGGAACTCAGAGAGTGTGCCTACTATGACCCTAGAGCTGTTAATGAGTTGCTCAAAAAGCACTCCATGAAGAACAAGAATATTCCTGATCCTAAATATGTCGGGACCCGGGGTGAGCGTATGTAATTCTAGTCACGATGCAATCACATGGAGAGCCGAGAGCCGTACCCACTTGTCAAAGAAGACAAGGCCAAGCACAGAACACTCTCGGAAAGCACCGAACATGAGGGGCATCCCATCCAGGCCGGATGATCAACTGAGATGGGTCCTCATCGCCCGCTCACAAGTCTAAATGATTATGGGTGATGAAATCCCATACTCATAGACAAGTCGCCTCAATCATGTTATCGATTGAATCATAACCCTTACATAAACAAACTCCAGCCCAATCACTTAGTCAGGATCTAGGGCGGGCTCGATCATACAACAAAGTGTGCACGTGACAGAGTCACGAGCAATCGCATCGCGATGCCCCAAGCTGCGCACATCTAAGGGCCACTTGGTGTATAACAGACCGCTAGCTAGATCACAACTAAGGTCTCGAAAACCCATACTAAGACATGCATGTTATAATCGTACACGCAGCACACATGCCTAGTATGAACAGCAGGTATCATCACATAACTCTACAAAGTACTTCTTTATTGACTTACACATAGAGCATACAAAGATCACATGTCTGTGATCAACATTACATCATACAACGGAAGCAATTAAGTCTGAGTACAGACAAATTTAACAAAGGGCTTAGAGAAGCCTTGTAAACATACATGCCCTTCCACGAGGGACCAGACTGCTGTCTGGAACTATACTACCAAGGTTAACGTCAAGTTTCACGAAGGAGACTCCATCGGGGTCCGGGTTCTCATCTAAAACATAGAATAAGCAAACGTGAGTACAAAGTCGTACTCAGCAAGACTTACATCAGAACTACACTACTCATGCTCAAGTTTCAAGGTAAAGGAGGTGGGGTTCAACATGAAGAAGTGCCAGCTTTGACTTGGCTAATCCTGAACTACGAGTACCAGACTTGAGGTAAGAAGCGTACACGAATCTACTACCAAATCTCCAACCAATACACCACTATGGATACTTCCTCGATTTCCCCACGAGGAAGCACGCCATAGCACTCACGCTTATCTTGTGAGTTTTATAAGTATCCATTCAAGTTGTCTGTGATCAAGTAGAGGTCTCCAAGTAGTCCATAACCGCGGACACGGCTATTCGAATAGTTCATTAACCCTGCAGGGGTGTACATCTTCACACGCGTGTCATCACTTATCGCCTCATTCTTGTCTCCCTTCAAGTGGGTGTCGGACGTGGATGAAACCAAGGCACTACCCTCACATCACCTTCTCTAATCCAGGAGTCGACTACCTGAGTTTGTCACCGCTCGAGATTCCGGCCGGTTCTACGAAACGGACTCAGATAATTGAAGGGAACGAGACGCCACCTTTGACAGATGGTTTCGCTGCCTCACAGGTCCACCCACATATCTATGCATAAGTCAAATGGAAAGCCCGAATCTAGTGTGACTCCTGGACCGGATCGGGTACGTAAAGAGGCCAAACAGGGCTCCCATAAAACCCTACATGTGGTCATACTCTTTGTCTTGGATCACAAAACAGGAACTCGGGGCCTAGGGCAGTGTTCAACAAGAAAACCCACCGTGTACTCCTACACAACCTCTCATCGTTCACCTTTGTTTAGGGTGGATTCACCAACACGATATCGTTTGCATCACTGTGATCATTCATCCCGACTCACAATCATAACATCCTCATTGTATCACTAAACAGCAAAAAGCAGTAACAGTTGCAGGGGCCACATGCTCAACATTCAACTCCTAAATCTGCTAGGATTGTGGTTTGCTTAATACGGTGACAAAATGATAGGTCATGCATCGGAATGGGTTCAACTATGCGAAAGAACGTGTCTTGGTGATCTCCTAAACATGCATAAGCGAGACTGAGAGGGAAGTAGGATTTTATAGACATGATCAATGGGGTTTGCTTGCCTTGCGGACGATACACGGGTCTTAACGGTGGTCTTCTTCTTCGGGGTGGTCACCGTCTCGGAACGTCTGTCATCGGAGGCAATCATCAACAAGGGGGGACAACTTCGGAAGAAAAATGCACATACACATGATATAGTTGTCCATGATGTATATGGTACTGGTATGTTGACAATTTAATTTAATTGAAGTGTATTGCAAAGGATTTGCAAATTCAAACTTCAAATTTGAATTCAAATTAAGCCATATGCACATTTTCTACTGTTCCCCCATTTTAAAATGTTCAAACATGAATTTTTTTTGCATATTCTTAATCCTTGCATTTTCTGATAATTTTTCATATATTATATGTTAAATTTGGAGTTCATATGAATTAACTATGAATTTCTAAAGTTTATTCAATTTTCTGGTTTTTTCTCTGAATTCTTTAATTCTTTTAAATTGTTTTTCTGTTTATTGCGTCATCCATGCATTAGCATGACGTCAGCAGGGGGCTGACGTGTGGGGCGAGGGTGTCATAGGCTCTGGGAGTTAACCCCTGTTAGTTTAACTAACAGAGGGGGTTAGTTTAGTGGTAGGGCCCACTGTCAGCCTCTGGGGGGTGATTAGTGAGAGGGTTAAGGGTTGAATAGCCCAGCTCGCCGGCGGCTCAACGCCGGCGACACTGGGTGGCGATTCTGGCCACCAAATGGTGCGCCGTTTGCACCAGAACAAGCCTCGTGCTCCCGCGCGTCTAGTGCATCTCGCGGGTGACTCCGGGGAGGCCCGAGGCCACGCCGGCGACGTGGTCCACGGCGGCCGGAGGTCGGGCACAACGGGGTGGCGGCTACGGGGCACCAAAACACGCTCACGGAGAGGGTAAAGGAGAGGGAGCTCACCCTGATGCGATTTGTGGTGACGGTGATGTCGGAGGGGCTCGGGAGAGGTAGTATTTGTCGCCGGAGTACCTCGTCGGCGGCGGCGTCTCGGCGTAGCTGGCTTCACCGTCGGTGGTTCTTGGCCCGAATCACCAGCGCCGTTCGACGAGGAGCTCCGTCGCGGATCTCCTGGACATCATGGCGAGGAGGATGGAGGCCGGTGGCCACGGTGGTGCGCCGCGGCGTGCTCCGGTGAAGCTCGGCCTTGCGCGATATTCGCGAGATGGAGAAGAACAGATGACCCGCAGCTAGGGGAAGAAGATGGCGGGGGTTGTGGAGCTCTCCGTGGCGCGCGGACAGGGACAGAGGAGGCCTAGAAGGCCCGGTTGCCGCGGGCATGCTCGCCACGGCGGCGAGCTGCCTGCTCTGGCGCCGGGTAGAAGACGACGATACCCCTGGTGGGCTGGGCCAGGGAAAGGGCTAGGTGGGGTGGGGGAAAAACTAGTTGGGCTAGAAGCCAGGGGGTTTTCCTCTTTCTTTTTCTTCTTCTTTTCTTTTTCTATTATTTTGTTTTGCCTAGAATTAAATAGCTAGGAATTTTAGTAAAATGCCCAAACATTTTTATAAATCCTAGGTGACTAGTAGCAAGTCACTTGTAGAATTTGAGCAGTTTTGAAATTCAAAACTTTTGAATTTCAAATCAAATAGGGGTCAAATTTAATTTCCAGGGCACCTTTTGAATTTTTGAATATTCCATGGGCATGGGAATGAACCCAAACCACTTTTGAAATGATCACCATCATTTATAGGAATTTTCCAAATGTTCAAATGATTTTTGGAAAAATATTTTATCTGGCCATTTGAATTAATTTCTCAGGGCTTTTCTTTTCCCCAATTTTGAATTTCTTTTTGAAATTTTCACATGATGCAAAGGGCACAATAACACCCTAGCACTTACCCGAGTTGGGGTTGTGACAACTCGCCCCCACTCAAAAGAATCTCGTCCCGAGATTCAGAAGTCATCGGGAGGAAGGTGGGTTACTCGGGACGGAGGCGGTCTTCTCTTTCCCAGGTTGCTTCTTTCTCAGAGTGATGTGACCATTGCACTTTGAGGAACTTGATCTTCTGACGATGAGTGACACGCTCTGCTGAATCAAGAATACAAACGGGGTACTCTCGATAAGAAAGGTCATCTTGGAGATCAAGAGTTTCATGGTCGACTTCGCGGATGGGGTCCTTGAAGCAACGCCTGAGTTGTGACACATGGAATACATCATGTACTCGGGAAAGGTGCGGAGGTAGTTCAAGTTGGTAGGCAACTTCTCCACGTTTAGCTAGAATGCGGAAAGGTCCGATGTAACGTGGGGCCAACTTGCCTTTGATACCGAATCTTTGGGTTCCATTCAGAGGAGTAACCCGAAGGTAAGCCTTCTCATCAAGATTGTAGCTTTCTTGCCTATGATGACGATCATAGTAGCTTTTCTGAAGAGACTGAGCGGCTTTCAATTGATCACGAACAATGCGAACTTGCTCTTCTGCTTCCTTGATCATATCCGGTCCAAAGAGTTGTCTTTCACCGGTTTCTGACCAGTTTAGGGGTGTTCGACATCGTCGGCCATAGAGGAATTCAAAGGGAGCCATGTTCGGACTAGATTGATAGCTATTGTTATAAGCAAATTCGGCGAAGGGAAGAGATTTCTCCCAATTCTTTCCGAAAGAGATAACGCAAGCCCTGAGCATGTCTTCCAAGATTTGATTAACCCTTTCCACTTGACCGCTAGATTGAGGATGGAAAGTTGTACTAAAGGAGAGGTGAGTTCCCATAGCATTTTGAAAACTTTCCCAGAATCTAGAGGTGAAAAGGCTACCACGATCAGAATTGATTTCCAAAGGAACACCGTGAAGAGACACGATTCTAGAGACATAAAAGTCTGCCAACTGACTAGCAGTTATAGACTCGCGAACAAGAAGGAAGTGAGCAACTTTTGAGAGTTGGTCAATGACCACGAAGATGGCATCATTTCCTTTCTGGGTTTTTGGAAAGCCGGTGATGAAGTCCATACCGACCTTGTCCCATTTCCACTCGGGAATAGCCAATGGTTGAAGAGTACTAGAAGGTCTTTGGAGTTCTACCTTAATGCGAAGACAAACATCACATTCGGCAACAAATTGTGCAATGTCTCTCTTCATCCGGGTCCACCAAAATCTCTGGGGTAGATCTCGGTACATTTTTGTGCTACCAGGATGAATGGAGAGGGGACTGTCATGAGCTTCCTTAAGGACCAACTGCCTTATGTCTTCATTCTCAAGAATTACTAAACGATTTTCAAAGAATATCGTTCCTTGATCATTTGCAGAGAAACATTTAGCAACTCCGCTAACAATGTTCTGCTTGATTTCTTGAATACTACTATCTTGTTTCTGGGCGGCTATGATTTGATCCTCAAGGGTTGGTTTCGCCACCAAGATAGAAAGGAATCCATGAGGAACAATCTCAAGGTTGAGCTTGCGAAATTCCTCATGAAGAAGTGGTTGATACTGTTGTAACATGAGGTTGTTACAATACGACTTACGACTTAGTGCATCAGCCATGACATTGGCCTTGCCTGGGGTGTAAGAAATTCCTAAGTCATAATCTTTTATCAACTCTATCCAGCGTCTTTGCCTGAGATTAAGATCTGGCTGGGCGAAAATGTCGCCAAGTCTTCAGGGCATGAACTACGGCAGCGAGTTCAAGATCATGGGTAGGATAGTTCTCTTCATGTGGACGCAACTGGCGTGAAGCATAAGCTACCACATGTCTATCTTGCATGAGTATGCATCCTAATCCTTGTCGTGAAGCATCACAATAGATCTCAAAATCCTTTTTGGAGTCTGGAGGTGCAAGTACGGGTGCAGAAGTCAATCTTCTTTTTAGCTCTTGAAAGCTTTCCTCGCACTTGGGGGTCCATTGGAATTTCTTATCCTTCTTGAGAAGTTCAGTTAGAGGCTTTGAAACTTTGGAGAAGTTCTCAACGAAGCGGCGGCAATAGCTTGCTAAGCCAAGAAAACTCCTAACTGCTTAACCGATTCAGGTGGAGTCCAGTCAAGGACGGCCTGAACTCTCTCGGGATTGACAGCAATGCCTTTCGCAGAAATCACGTGGCCTAAGTAGGTCACTTCTGGTAGCCAAAATTCGCACTTAGAGAACTTGGCATAAAGGTGATGCTCTCGAAGTTTCATCAATACCAACCTAAGATGTTCTGCGTGCTCTTCTTCGTTCTTCGAGTAGATGAGAATGTCATCAAGATAAACCACAACAAATTTATCTAGGTACTCCATGAAGATCGAATTCATCATGCGTGAGAAAGTGGCGGGGGCATTGGTTAAACCAAAGGACATGATGGTGTACTCGTAAAGACCATAACGAGTAGTAAAAGCCGTTTTGGGAGTGCCCTCGTTTCGGATTTTGATTTGATGATAACCTAATCTCAAATCCATCTTGGAGAAGACAGAGGATCCTGCAAGTTGATCATAAAGATCATTGATCCTGGGCAGTGGGTACTTGTTCTTTATCGTCGCTAAATTTAGCGGGTGATAGTCTACGCACATCCTTTCTGTTCCATCTTTCTTCGTTACGAACAGAACGGGGCAACCCCATGGCGATGAGCTAGGGCGGATGAAGCCTTTTGCCAACGAAGCATCAAGTTGGGTTTTTAGCTCAGCTAACTCATGTGGGGACATTCTATATGGGTGTCTGGAGATTGGGGTTGTGCCTGGTATAAGATCCACTATGAATTCTACACATCTGTCGGGTGGCATGCCCGGCAGCTCTTCAGGAAATACATCCGGGAAGTCACGAACCACCGGAATATCCTCAAGGTCAGGAAGGGGAAGCACATTCAAAGTATGCATCTGGATTCCAGAGCTGGGTGAGGTGTAGTCAATGATCTGGCCTGAAGGATGGGTGAGCTTAACTGACTTGGTTTTACAATTAAGGACAACATTCAGTCTTGATAACCAATCCATGCCTAGGATGACATCAATGTCTGAAGACTTGAGGGCTATAAGAGAAGCAAGGAATACTAAACCCTCAATTGCAATTTGATTGCCATGGCTTACTCTATTAGTTTGCCATTTGGAACCAGGAGTTTGAATGATCATTGGAGAAAACATTTCTTCAAAGGGGAACTCATGCCGAAGTGCATAACTCTCCGACATGAATGAATTAGAAGCTCCTGGATCGAAAAGAACGGAGGCGAGAAGATGATTGACTGGGAGTGTGCCAAGAATGACGTCAGAAGTAGCAGTGGTGTCCTCAACTGAGATTTGATTCACATATCCACTACTTGTGACTGAGAGCTTTGCTGGGATGGTTTTGGTGGTTGCTTTCTTTGGAGTCTTATGACTAGGTCGACGTGGTGCCACCAACACTGTAGGGCATTGTCGGAAGTAATGGCCTGTCAGACCACACGTGAAACACATCCTGCCTGAATTGCTGGGAGCAAGATTACTTGATTGCACACCATCATTCCAGGGTGGAACAATGTGTTGAGGTGGATGGCATATATTGGATGGTGGCCTCTGAAGAAAGTTTTGAGGTATGGCACTAGTTGGAATCCATATTCGACGTTTCTAAGGGGCTGAACTTGAAGAAGGAGCAAGCTCAAGAGCATGCTTGCGGGACTCTTCGAACACTTCATTGCCATGCTCAGCTCTAAATGATCTGTTGACTAAATCCTCAAAGGTGGAAATTTCAAGGAGGTTGAGATCATGGTGAAGGATAGGGCTAAGTCCCTTATGGAACCTTGCCTGCTTTCTGGCATCGGTAGTGATCTCATCTTGGGCATATCGAGCAAGAAAGTTGAACTCTCTCACATACTCATGAATGGACATCTCTCCTTGAGTCAGATTCCAGAACTGTTCCTTCTTGCGCTCCATTAACTCGTCTAGAAGGTGGTACCCTCGAAAGGCATCACGGAACTCCTGCCAAGTCACTAGGTGACCATCAGGCTGCACGGCAACATAGTTCTCCCACCATTCGGCAGTAGCACCTTCCAGGAAGTATGCCGCGAATATAACTCGATCATTGGGAGAAACATGTGCCGTGTCAAGCTTACGCTCGATGGAACGGAGCCAATCATCAGCTTCAAGGGGCTCAGAAGAACATCGGAATACCGGTGGCTTGAGGAGGATGAAGTCCTGAATGCTCACAACTACATTGCAATGACGTGAGGTATTCTGCTCGATGAGCTACAGAAGGCGTGTTTGATCACGTAGATTCTTCTCAGATTCCATCATGATTTCCGCCACAGAAGGCGGTGGTAGAGGTGCATCATCATTTCGATTCCGATCACGGTCTTGATTGCGACGAACAGCACTACAAGTTCCACCTGACATCCTGTGTGATAAAAATCAATAATCAGAACAGGTTGCACGATGGAATCAAAGACAAAGAGGACATGATTTAAGGAGGAGAAGACTATAATGCAAAGGCAATGATTCAAAGAAACAAGGGACAAATCGGGCAGCATAACGGCTACACTGGGATGGAAAATGAAACAACCTTGAAGAGATTGGACAGAACTTCCTCAAGGAACTCAAAAACACGGAGACTCTGGATGACCACAACAATCCTACGGCTACAAGGAGGCAAACAACGAGATGTTCTAGTCAGACATAGATGAGCCTAGTCCTATCATCCCGTAGAAAATATAAGGGTGACTCAGAACTCAGATCGATGAGGGTAAGGAGAAAAATAAGGCTTACGTTGTTCCCTTATATACCAAAGTAACTATATAACTATAGAGTGCTAAACTCGACTTCGACCAAGGGTTTAATAATCCTACAGACAGTCCTGCTCTGATACCAAGTTTGTCGGGACCCGGGGTTAGCGTATGTAATTCCAGTCACGATGCAATCACATGGAGGGCCGAGAGCCGTACCCACTTGTCTAACCAGACAAGGCCAAGCACAGAACACTCTCGGAAAGCACCGAACGTGAGGGGCATCCCATCCAGGCCGGATGATCAACTGAAATGGGTCCTCATCACCCGCTCACAAGTCTAAATGATTATGGGTGGTGAAATCCCATACTCATAGACAAGTCCATCAATCATGTTATCGATTGAATCATAACCCTTACATAAAAAAACTCCAGCCCAATCACTTAGTCGGGGTCTAGGGCGGGCACGATCATACAACAAAGTGTGCACGTGACAGAGTCACGAGCAATCGCATCGCGATGCCCCAAGCTGCGCACATATAAGGGGCACTTGGTGTATAACAGACCGCCAGCCAGATCAAAACTAAGGTCTCGAAAAACCATACTAAGACATGCATGTTATAATCATACACGCATCACACATGTCTAGTATGAACAGCAGGTATCATCACATAACTCTACAAAGTAATTCTTTATTGACTTACACATAGAGCATACAAAGATCACATGGCTGTGATCAACATTACATAACAACGGAAGCAAATTAGGTCTGAGTACAGACAAGTTTAACAAAGGGCTTAGAGAAGCCTTCTAAACATACATGCCCTTCCACGAGGGACCAGACTGTTGTTGTCAGAACCCTCTGCTAGGTAATATGCTAGGATCAAAGTCACCTTGCATCATGTTAAAATTTTCAAAGAAATCTTTTGAAATCAATTTCAAACTCAAATGGGAGAAGGAACACCCCCCATATGAATTAATTCAAAAGGCCAGAAATAAATCTTCTCCAAAAATTCATGTTTGATTTTTGAAAAGTCTTATAAATGAGTGTGATGACGTATCAAGTGATGTGGGACCCACCCCATGATCATAGATTTTTGAAATATTCAAACAGGACCTTGGTTTAATTCAAAAACCCCTATTTGATTTAAAGTTCAAATAATTTGAATTTTAAAAAGTGCCAAATTTTATAAATGGCTAGTATATTTTATTATGAGGCCATATAAAAAGTTCTAGCATTTTAGAAAATGTCTAGGTATTTTTTTAGCTAGCCAAAACAAATGTCAGAAGAAAACAGAAAAGAAAATAAGAAAAAGGCAGAGAAGAAGTACCTGTCGCCTAGGCGAGAGCAGCCCAGCCAGCCCACCCGGACAAAGGGGCAAGGGGGTCTTCTTCCCCCTCCCAGCGCCTCCAAGCAGCTCGGTGGAATGCCACCGAGCCAGCAGAGCACGTAGCTCCTCCTCCAAGCGCCACCTTCCACTCCCCGGCCCTTCTACGCGCCCCTGGAGACGCACCCGAGTGCCACGCCTCCATTCCTCCCCTCCAGGACCTCTCTCTCTCGCTCCCTCGCCTAGCTCGACGAAGACCGAGCACCGCCGTCTCCATGGATTGAAGCCCGCGTGGCCATCGTCGTCCCCGAGCCGCGCCACCGTGTCCAGAAGAACCGCAGCATACGTCTTTGCCGTTCCCCCAGTCAATCGAGCCCGAGCGCCTCAGCAGACGACGCCAGCTTTGTCTTCAAGCTCCGGCCGCCGGGAAGCTCCATCGTCGATTGCTCCGCCGCCCAAGCCTCTCCGGCCTCGCCGTCACTTCCAACAGCACCAGGGTGATCTTCTGCTTCACCCAAACTATCTCACGGCCGCCCCCTTCCTCCCTATCGCGATCCGCCATGGATCTTGAGCTCACTCGCCGCCATGGTCAAGGTAGAGCTCGCTCCAGTGCCCTGCTTGATGCCCCAGAGCGCGCATATGGCTCCTGGCGCTGCCAGCTCTAGAAAGCGCTAACGCCCGCTCCAAATGGTGCACGTTTTCCCCCTCCCCGATGTCGCCGGACTTCTGTCCCCGCCGGAATCTTCGCCGTCGTCGCCACAACCATTCCCCCGAGCCCTAGCTACCTCTATTCGACGCGCAGCAACGCCAGGAACACGCCAGTGCCCTCCCCTTGGCCTCCCTTGCCCTAAATCGCAGCCCCGTTCAACTCCGGCCACCTACAGTGCTCGCCGGCGACGACCCCCTCCATTAGAGCTAACCCTAGCCACTAATCACCCTGGCCCCACCCCCAGTTTCACTTACATGTGGGCCCAAGGCAACACTTAACCCCCTGGTTAAGTTTAAATCAAAATAAACTGTTTTAATTAAAGAACAGAGGCTGACCAGTGGGCCCCCCTTGTCAGTGGCCCCCCTGACGCCATGCTGATGTCACAGTGACGCAACAAAAGGAATTTCTATTTTTACAATAAATCCAGAAATTCCAGAAAATAAGTGAAACTTTGAAAATTCATAGAAAACTCATATTAACTCCAAATTCAACATATAATATATGAAAAATGACCAGGAGAAAATAATCTATCCATTTATGCAACTTTCAACTATTTTTGAGTTGAATTTAAAAGGTGACCAGTAGCATTTGCTATTTGGATTAATTGGAATTAAATCAAATTCATTTCAAATGCTTTTGCAACTTGAACCATAGAAACATACCACATTTCAATTGCACATCAGAGGCATATCATACACATTTCAAAATGAATTACATTGATCACACAATAGAAATTATAACTTGGCTAACTTGAATTCAAATTGGAGTTTGAATTTTCAATTCATTTGCAATATACCCCATTTAAGTGGAATTGCTTCACACATCAAAGCATATACATCAAGTTTCAAACTTCAACCATGTGATTGTGCATTGTATTTACTTTTATACCTTGCTTGTTGTTTGTCGAGTAGAGGTGGAACCGGAACATGAGGCTGCCCCCTTCGTTGAAGACCCTGAACCCGAACCTCGTCAGCAAGGCAAGCAAACCCCCTTTGATCATGTCGATAAAATCC
This sequence comes from Bromus sterilis, assembly GCA_950022295.1. Lineage (NCBI taxonomy): Eukaryota > Viridiplantae > Streptophyta > Magnoliopsida > Poales > Poaceae > Bromus > Bromus sterilis. The sequence goes on along the minus strand of OX465598.1, from coordinate 213,089,324 downwards.
CACTTCCCTCTCATGTCTCTCTTATGCATTGTATAGGATGATTACCATGCTACGTTTCTACCGCATAGATGAACCCATTCCTTTGCATCACCTATCATTTGTCACAGTAGTAAGAAAACCACAATCCTAGCAAATGTAGGAGTTGATTGATATCGTGTGACCCCTGCAATTGTTACTTCTTATTGCATGCTTAGAGTGATACAATGATGTTACTGTTATGTGAGTCGGGATGGTAGTGATCATGTTGATGATGGTAGAAAGGTGTTGGTGAATCTACCCTAATACAAGGTGAACGATGAGAGGCTGTGTAGGAGTACACGGTGGGTTGTCTCGTTGAACACCGCCCTAAGTCCGAGTTCTAGTGTGGTGATCCAAGATGAAGAGTACAACCACACATTGGGCTCACTGACCCCTCTCAACCTATTAACTCATCCCTTTCGATGTCCAGATGTTGCAGTAGTTCGGAGTTTTGGTAGGTTTGTGGCCTGGCTGCTAAGTGAGAGAACGGCTCAACCGAGACCGGCTTATGCACCACGCACACACCATCTGGGTCCACTTCGGTAAACCGGCCGGGTTCACGATAGTGGTAGCCAACCCAGGTAGGCGGCTTTCTTGGACTAGATCGGCTATGAGGTAACAGTTGTGGTAAGCATCCTCACTGACACCCCTTGAATGGTGTCGAGATCAAAGGCGGTAACAGATGATCATGTGTGTGTAGCGGTACACCCCTGCAGGGTTAACAAAACTATTCGAATAGCCGCGTCCGCGGTTAAGGACTGCTTGGAAATCTGAGCTTGATTATTAGACAACTTGAACTGGATACTTATAAAACATACCAAGATAAGCGTGAGTGTTATGGCGTGCTTTCTCGTGGGCAAGTCGAGGAAGGCACCATAGTGGTGTAATTGGTTGGAGAATGTAGTGGAATCGTGTACGCTTCTTACCTCAAGTCTGGTACTCGTAGTTCAAAACTAGCCAAGTCAAAGCTGGCACTTCTGCAATTGAACCCCACCTCCCATTACCTTAATACATGTGCATGAGTAGTATAGCTCCTATGTAAGTCTTGCTGAGTACGACTTTGTACTCACGTTTGCTTATTCTATGTTTTAGATGAACCCACTGACCCCGAAGGTGGCATCTTCATTGAGCTCGACGACTGAAGACCAAGCTAGTGTAGTCCCAGTGAGACGACTGGTTCCCTCGTGGAGGGCTTGTGTTTAAATAAGGCTTCTTAAGCCATTTGTTAAACTTGTCTGTACTCAGACCTACTTTGCTTCCGTTTGTCTGTTGTAAAATTGGATCACATGCTTGTGATCTCTGTGTGCACTCTGTGAGAGTTACCAATAAAATGTTTACTTTGTAGAGAATTGCAATGATACCTGCTGTTCATACAAGGCATGTGTGCTGCGTGTATGTTTATAACATGCATGTCTTTGTATGGGTTTTCGAGACCTTAGTTGTGATCTGGCTGGCGGTCTTTTATACACCAAGTGGCCCTTCGATGTGCGCAGCTTGGGGCATCGCGATGCGATTGTTCGAGACCCTGTCTCGTGCACACTTTGATGTATGATCGAGCCCGCCCTAGACCCCGACTAAGTGATCGGGCTGGAGTAAGTCTATGTAAGAGTTATGAGATAGTCGATAGTATGGTTGAGGCGACTTGTCTGTGAATATGGGAGTTCATCACCCATATCATTTAGACTTTTGTGCGGACGATGAGGACCCATCTCAGTTGATCATACGGCCTGGATGGGATGCCCCTCACGTACGATGCTTTCCGAGAACGTTTTGTGCTTGGCCTTGTCTGCTTAGACAAGTGGGTACGGTTCTCGGCTCTCCATATGACTATGTCGTAGAGGGACTTGCATACGCTAACCCCGGGTCCCGACAGACTAGGTATCAGAGAAGGACTGACTGTAGGACTAGCAGCCTTGGCCGAAGTCGATTCTAGCTTGATATAGTTATATAGTTACTCTAGGTATATAAGGGAACAACGTAAGGCTTCTTTTTTCTCCTTACCCTCATCGTTCTGAGTTCTGAGTCACCCTCATCTTATTCTACGGAAAGATAGGACTAGGCTCACCTTTTTCTGATTAGAACATCTCGTTGTTTGCTTCCTTGTAGCCGTAGGAAAGTTGTGATCGGTTTGTTAGAGTTGTTGTGCTTCCTGATTTCTTACATCGTATGTAAGTGCTGTTTCTACATTGCAAGAAAAGAAATTTCTTACAATTACAGCCGTTATGCTGTCCGAGTCATTCCAAGTTTCTTCATAATCTGATGCATTTGCAAACTCCTTCTTTCTGTTTCAGATTGCAGATCTTCCCCCTCGGCAGATTGTTCATTTGACTAGGTGTCTCGGAGTGCGTGGCCATCCCGCCATGCTGATCGAGATGATGTCCTACATTGGATACCGATGGTGCCCTGAGTACACAGTTGAGGAACAGTTCCTTGACTTCAACCAAACCCAGTTCCACTGCATTGTCAGGATCTACCCGCACCACAATGGAGTCACTCAGCCTATCAACTTTGGACATGGCATTGGCATGACTGAGAACATGGCTGTGCAGGATGCTGCATACTCATGTCTTACCCTGCTGAGAGAGGAGCACACTATGCTGAGAGAGACCTCGTTCCTCTATATCCCTGCTGCACTTCCAGGAGAAGAGGGGTATTACACCGGACTGTACACAGATCACTCTTTGGAGGATCCTTTGCTTCAGATCACTGCTAGGTTTGCTTGTGATAGAGATCGTGATGCACGTGCCCTTCGTTTTGAGCTTCACGCCACCCGTGTTCGTCTGTATCGAGCACTTACACTCCTGGCTCCTTTTGTGAGTGTTGGATCAGTGGAGTATGATGCTATCTACCCAGTCAGGACGCAGATGCCTTCTTGAGTTTCTTGGCCCAAGATTGGAGGCATTTTTCCACCCCGTGGTCCTCTGCTTCCACCCTACGCTGGACCTAGGCCCCATCCTTGCCCAAATGGATATCAGGGTCCGCAGGCCTCCGTGTTTTCCGATGGTCACCTTCAGCTACCGGATTACGCGGGTAACTTTTACGAGGACTACTATGGAGATGGAGATGAGTGAGACCGCCTGTGGTCTTACTTAGTGAGGATGTAGTAGTATCTTTAGTATATTGTACGCAAGGTGTTCTAAGTTCCAGAGGCTTAGATAAATAATGTATAGGAAGTCAGAGTGCCTCTGAAGGATGTATCATCTTCATCATGTTTGTATTAGCTTGGAGCTTGTACTAAAACGATGTATGGCTTGTATGACAGCTTGTGAATATATGGCTTGTATGCTTTTATCACCATGTTGTCAAGATGATTACTTCCTTTGCTCTGTGATTCTTCTAGTACTTGCAATACCTTGTTTAGACTCTTCCAATCAACTCTGTTTGACTTTGGTTTTCACCTTCAGGATTTCTCAAGGAACCCGTGGCCAGCTTGGTCGTGCCATGGTCGTGGGAATGATCCGGAGGAAGGCAACCTTCCACCCCCACCCACGATGGCTCAGGTTCTGATGGAGGTTGAGAGGAACCGCCGAGACTCTCACCATCTGCTGGAGGTCATTGCCCGCAACACCACTCAGCAGCGCAACGAGTTGGTGTCTTTGAACTACTTCATCCGGCTTCATCCCCCGGTTTTCAGCTACTCCACCTAGCCCCTTGACGCCGATGACTGGCTTCGCAGCATCGAGAGGAAGCTCCAGGCAGGCCATGTTGCAGATGGCGACAAGGTCAGCTATTCCACTTACCACCTCGAGGGTGCAGCTAGCTCTTGGTGGGAGAATTTCTTGAACATGCGTCCCGTTGGACCGCCCACATCTTGGGATGAGTTCTGCACTTCCTTCCGCGAGCACCACATTCCAAAGGGTCTGATGGACCGCAAGCGTGAGGAGTTCTGCAACCTCACTCAAGGCAGAAGGACTGTTGACGAGTTTAGTCGTGAGTTCAACCGACTGGCTCGTTATGCTACTGAAGAGGTCTCCACCGACGCAAAGAAGCAAGAGAGGTTCCGTCGTGGACTAAATTCTGGACTCCGTCGTGAGCTCAACCTGCACGACTTTGCCACCTTCCAGGTCCTTGTCAACAAGGCCATCAAGGCGGAGGACATGAACACCCCCAATGACTTCCGCAAACACCCTAGAGATGATGGTTCATCCAGCTCAGGCTCTCAGAAGCGCAAGATCTGGATCCCCAACAGTATGTTTCGCCAGAACAACCCACCGAGGCCATCCTATGTGGCGCCTCTCCCACCAACTCAGTTCCACCCCGCTCCACCAAACAACCCAGCTCCACACACTGTCTTTGGAGCCTGCTAAAAGTGTGGTTAGGCAGTCCACTACTCCCGCGAGTGTCCCCAGAACCAGATGCAGAATCAGAATGCTCCACCCCGTGCCGGAGGCAACAACAGTGGTCGTGGCAAGCCACCCCAGAAGGTCTACACCACCAAACCCGCTCCTCCCGCCACTCGTGGATGCGTGAATCAGATTGCCGCCGAAGAGACTGACGACACCACTGACGTCATTCTTGGTACGCTCCCCGTCAATTATGTTCCTACTTCCGTTCTTTTCGACCCAGGAGCATCTCATTCATTCATGTCGGAAAGTTATGCACTTCGTCATGAGTTATCTTTTGTTGAATTGTCCACCCCGATGATTATTCAAACTGCAGGGTCAAGATGGCAAACTAATAGAGTAAGCCATGGTAATCAAATTGCAATTGAGGGTTTAGTATTCCTTGCATCACTCATAGCCCTCAAGTCTTCAGACATTGATGTCATCCTTGGCATGGGTTGGCTATCAAGACAGAATGCCTACCTGGATTGCAAAGGCAAATCCGTGAAACTAACCCACCCTTCAGGAAATACAGTCAACTATACCTCACCCAGGACAAGAACCCAGGTGCATTATTTGAATGTACTTCCCCTTCCCGAACTTGAAGATATTCCGGTGGTTCGTGACTTCCCGGATGTCTTTCATGAATAGCTGCCGGGCATGCCACCCGACAGATGTGTAGAGTTCATAGTGGATCTCGTGCCAGGAACCGCACCAATTTCTAGACGCCCATACAAAATGGCCCCACGTGAGTTAGCTGAGCTTAAAACCCAACTCGAAGCTTTGTTGGAAAAAGGCTTCATCCGCCCTAGCTCATCGCCATGGGGTTGCCCCGTTTTGTTCGTAACGAAGAAAGATGGAACAGAAAGGATGTGCGTAGACTATCGCCCGCTAAATTTAGTGACGATAAAGAACAAGTACCCACTGCCCAGGATCAATGATCTTTATGATCAACTTGCTGGATCCTCTGTCTTCTCCAAGATGGATTTGAGATTAGGTAATCATCAAATCAAAATCCGAAACGAGGACATTCCCAAAACGGCTTTTACTACTCGTTATGGTCTTTACGAGTACACCGTCATGTCCTTTGGTTTAACCAATGCCCCCACCACTTTCTCACGCATGATGAATTTGATCTTCATGGAGTACTTAGATAAATTTGTTTGGTTTATCTCGATGACATTCTCATCTACTCGAAGAACGAAGACGAGCATGCCGAACATCTAAGGCTGGTATTGATGAAACTTAGAGAGCACCGCCTGTATGCTAAATTCTCCAAGTGTGAATTTTGGCTACCAGAAGTGACCTACTTAGGCCACGTGATTTCTTCAAAAGGCATTGCTGTGAATCCCGAGAGAGTTCAGGACGTCCTTGACTGGACTCCACCTGTATCGGTTAAGCAAGTTAGGAGTTTTCTTGGCCTAGCCAGCTATTGCCGCCGCTTCGTCGAGAACTTTTCTAAAGTTGCAAAGCCTCTAACTGAACTCCTCAAGAAAGATAAGAAATTCCTATGGACTCCCAAGTGTGGGGAAAGCTTTCAAGAGCTAAAAAGAAGATTGACTTCTGCACCCGTACTTGCACCTCCAGACACCAAAAAGGATTTCGAGATCTTTTGTGACGCATCACGTCAAGGGTTAGGATGCATACTTCTGCAAGATAGACATGTGGTAGCTTATGCTTCGGGCCAGTTGCGGCCACATGAAGAGAACTATCCTACCCATGACCTTGAACTCGCTGCCGTAGTTCATGCCCTAACAACTTGGCGACATTACCTCCTTGGTAATCATTGTGTGATCTATTCCGACCACCAAAGCCTCAAATACATGTTCACCCAGCCAGATCTTAACCTCAGGCAAAGACGCTGGATTGAGTTGATAAAAGATTACAACGTAGGAATTTCTTACACCCCAGGCAAAGCCAATGTCATGGCTGATGCACTAAGTCGTAAGTCGTATTGTAACAACCTCATGTTACAACAGTATCAACCACTTCTTCATGAGGAATTTTGCAAGCTCAATCTTGAGATTGTTCCTCATGGCTATCTTTCTACCTTGGTGGCGAAACCAACTCTTGAGGATCAAATCATAGTTGCCCAAAGGCATGCACGAGGTGTTCGCCGGATCAAGGAGAACATTGCTAGCGGAGTTGCTAAATGTTTCTCCACAGATAGCAAAGGAACGGTATTCTTTGGAATCGTTTGGTAGTACCTAAGAATAGGGAACTAAGGCAACTCATCCTCAAGGAAGCCCATGACACACCCCTCTCGATTCATCCCGGTAGCACAAAAATGTACCGAGATCTACGCCAGAGATTTTGGTAGAATAAGATGAAGAGACACATTGCTCGATTTGTTGCCGAATGTGATGTTTGTCGTCGCATTAAGGAAGAACACCAAAGACCTGCTGGTACACTTCAACCTTTGCCTATTCCAGAGTGGAAATGGGACAAAGTCACTATAGATTTCATCACTGGTTTTCCAAAAACCCAGAAAGGAAATGATGCCATCTTCGTTGTGGTAGATAGGCTTTCCAAAGTTGCTCACTTCCTTCCAGTTCGCGAGTATATAACTGCTAGCCAGTTAGCGGACTTGTACGTCTCTAGAATTGTATCCCTTCATGGTGTTCCTTTGGAAATCAATTCTGATCGTGGTAGCCTTTTCACCTCTATATTCTAGGGAAACTTTCAGAATGCTATGGGGACTCATCTCTCCTTTAGTACAGCTTTCCATCCTCAGTCTAGCGGTCAAGTCGAAAGGGTTAACCAAATTCTTGAAGACATGCTCAGAGCTTGTGTTATGTCATTCGGAAAGAATTGGGAGAAGTCTCTTCCATTCGCTGAATTTGCTTATAACAATAGTTTCCAATCCGCGAAGTCGACCATGAAACGCTTGATCTCCAAGATGACCTTTCTTATCGAGAGTACCCCATTCGTATTCTTGATTCCGCAGAGCGTGTCACTCGTCGTCAGAAGATTAAGTTTCTGAAAGTGCAATGCACACCACTCCGAGAGAGAAGCCACGTGGGAAATAGAAGACCGTCTCCGTGCCGAGTACCCCACCTTCCTCCCGCAAACTTCTGAATCTCGGGACGAGATTCTTTTGAGTGGGGGAGAGTTGTCAGAACCCTCTGTTAGGTAATGTGCTAGGATCAAAGTCACCTTGCATCATGTTAAAATTTTCAAAGAAATCTTTTGAAATCAATTTCAAACTCAAATGGGAGAAGGAACACCCCCCAGATGAATTAATTCAAAAGGCCAGAAATAAATCTTCTCCAAAAATTCATGTTTGATTTTTGAAAAGTCTTATAAATGAGTGTGATCACACATCAAGTGATGTGGGACCCACCCCATACTCATGGATTTTTGAAATATTCAAACAGGACCTTGGTTTAATTCAAAAACCCCTATTTGATTTAAAGTTCAAATGATTTGAATTTTAAAAAGTGCCAAATTTTATAAATGGCTAGTCTATTTTATTATGAGGCCATATAAAAAGTTCTAGCATTTTAGAAAATGGCTAAGTATTTTTTTTATCTAGCCAAAACAAATGTCAGAAGAAAACAGAAAAGAAAATAAGAAAAAGGCAGAGAAGAACTACTTGTCGCCTAGGCGAGAGCAGCCCAGCCAGCCCACCCGGCCCAAAGGGCCAAGGGGGTCTTCTTCCCCCTTCCCGCGCCTCCAAGATGCTCGGTGGAATGCCACCGAGCCAGCAGAGCACGTAGCTCCTCCTCCAGGCGCCATCTGCCCCTCCTCGGCCCTTCTACGCGCCCCTGGAGACGCACCCGAGTGCCACGCCTCCATTCCTCCCCTCCAGGACCTCTCTCTCTCGCTCCCTCGCCTAGCTCGACGAAGACCGAGCACCGCCGTCTCCATGGATTGAAGCCCGCGTGGCCACCGTCGTCCCCGAGCCGCGCCACCGTGTCCAGAAGAACCGCAGCAGACGTCTTCGCCGTTCCCCCCAGTCAATCGAGCCCGAGCGCCTCAGCAGACGACGCCAGCTTCGTCTTCAAGCTCCGGCCGCCGGGAAGCTCCATCGTCGATTGCTCCGCCGCCCAAGCCTCTTCGGCCTTGCCGTCACTTCCAGCAGCACCAGGGTGAGCTTCTGCTTCACCCAAACTATCTCACGGCCGCCCCCTTCCTCCCTATAGCAATCTGCCATGGATCCCGAGCTCATTCGCCGCTATGGTCAAGGTAGAGCTCGTTCCAGTGCCCGCCTTGATGCCCCAGAGCGCGCATATGGCTCCTGGTGCTGCCAGCTCTCGAACGCGCTATCGCCCGCTCCAAATGGTGCACGTTTTCCCCCTCCCCGATGTCGCTGGACTTCTGTCCCCGCCGGAATCGTTGCCGTCGTCGCCACAACCATTCCCCCGAGCCCTAGCTACCTCTGTTCGACGCGTGGGAACGCCAGGAACACGCCAGTGCCCTCCCATTGGCCTCCCTTGCCCTAAATCGCCGCCCCGTTCAACTCCGGCCACCTACAGTGCTTGCCGGCGACGACCCCCTCTATTAGAGCTAACCCTAGCCACTAATTACCCTGGCCCCACCCCCAGTCTCACTTACATGTGGGCCCAAGGCCACACTTAACCCCCTGGTTAAGTTTAAATCGAAATAAACAATTTTAATTAAACAACAGAGGCTGACCAGTGGGTCCCCCTTGTCAGTGGCCCCCCTGACGCCATCCTGATGTCACAGTGACGCAGTAAAAGGAATTTCTATTTTTAGAATAAATCCAGAAATTCCAGAAAATAAGTGAAACTTTGAAAATTCATAGAAAATTCATATTAACTCCAAATTCAACACATAATATATGAAAAATGATCAGGAGAAAATATTCTATCCATTTATGAAACTTTCAACTATGTTTGAGTTGAATTTAAAAGGTGACCAATAGCATTTGCTATTTGGATTAATTGGAATTAAATCAAATTCATTTCAAATGCTTTTGCAACTTGAACCATAGCAACATACCACATTTCAATTGCACATCAGAGGCATATCATACACATTTCAAAATGAATTACATTGATCACACAATAGCAATTACAACTTGGCTAACTTGAATTCAAATTGGAGTTTGAATTTTCAATTCATTTGCAATATACCCCATTTAAGTGGAATTGCTTCACACATCAAAGCATATACATCAAGTTTCAACCTTCAACCATGTGATTGTGCATTGTATTTACTTTGCTACCTTGCTTGTTGTTTGTCGAGTAGAGGTAGAACCGGAACAAGAGGCTGCCCCCTTCGTTGAAGACCTTGAACCCGAACCTCGTCAGCAAGGCAAGCAAACCCCCTTTGATCATGTCGATAAAATTCCACTTCCCTCTCATGTCTCGCTTATGCATTTTATAGGATGATTACCATGCTACGTTTCTACCGCATAGATGAACCCATTCCTTTGCATGACCTATCATTTGTCACAGTAGTAAGAAAACCACAATCCTAGCAAATGTAGGAGTATATTGATATCATGTGACCCCTGCAATTGTTACTGCTTATTGCATGCTTAGAGTGATACAATGATGTTACTGTTATGTGAGTCGGGATGGTAGTGATCATGTTGATGATGGTAGAAAGGTGTTGGTGAATCTACCCTAATACAAGGTGAACGATGAGAGGCTGTGTTGGAGTACACTGTGGGTTGTCTCGTTGAACACCGCCCTAAGTCCGAGTTCTTGTGTGGTGATCCAAGATGAAGAGTACAACCACACATTCGGCTCACTGACCCCTCTCAACCTATTAACTCATCCCTTTCGATGTCCAAATGTTACAGTAGTTAGGAGCTTTGGTAGGTTTGTGGCCTGGCTGCTAAGTGAGAGAACGGCTCAACCGAGACCGGCTTATGCACCACGCACACACCATCTGGGTCCACTTCGGTAAACCGGCCAGGTTCACGATAGTGGTAGCCAACCCAGGTAGGCGGCTTTCTTGGACTAGATCGGCTATGAGGTAACAGTTGTGGTAAGCATCCTCGCTGACACCCCTTGAATGGTGTCGAGATCAAAGGCGGTAACTGATGATCATGTGTGTGTAGCGGTACACCCTTGCAGGGTTAACAAAACTATTCGAATAGCCGCGTCCGCGGTTAAGGACTGCTTGGAAAGCTTAGCTTGATTATTAGACGGCTTGAACTGGATACTTATAAAACTTACCAAGATAAGCGTGAGTGCTATGGCGTGCTTTCTCGTGGGCAAGTCGAGGAAGGCACCATAGTGGTGTAATTGGTTGGAGAATGTAGTGGAATCGTGTACGCTTCTTACCTCAAGTCTGGTACTCGTAGTTCAGGACTAGCCAAGTCAAAGCTGGCACTTCAGCAATTGAACCCCACCTCCCTTTACCTTGATACATGTGCATGAGTAGTATAGCTCCTATGTAAGTCTTGCTGAGTACGACTTTGTACTCACGTTTGCTTATTCTATGTTTTAGATGAACCCACTTACCCCGAAGGTGGCTTCTTCATCGAGCTCGACGACTGAAGACCAAGCTAGTGTAGTCCCAGTCAGACGACTGGTTCTCTCGTGGAGGGCTTGTGTTTAAATAAGGCTTCTTAAGCCATTTGTTAAACTTGTCTATACTCAGACCTACTTTGCTTCCGTTTGTCTGTTGTAATGTTGGATCACATACTTGTGATCTCTGTGTGCACTCTGTGAGATTTATCAATAAAATGTTTACTTTGTAGAGAATTGCAATGATACCTCCTGTTCATACAAGGCATGTGTGCTGCGTGTATGTTTATAACATGCATGTCTTTGTATGGGTTTTCGAGACCTTAGTTGTGATCTGGCTGGCGGTCTTTTATACACCAAGTGGCCCTTAGATGTGCGCAGCTTGGGGTATCGCGATGCGATTGTTCGAGACTGTCTCGTGCACACTTTGATGTATGATCGAGCCCGCCCTAGACCCCGACTAAGTGATCGGTCTGGAGTAAGTCTATGTAAGAGTTATGAGATAGTTGATAGTATGGTTGAGGCGACTTGTCTGTGAATATGGGAGTTCATCACCCATATCATTTAGACTTGTGTGCGGACGATGAGGACCCATCTCAGTCGATCATCCGCCCTGGATGGGATGCCCCTCACGTACGATGCTTTCCGAGAACGTTCTGTGCTTGTTCTTGTCTGCTTAGACAAGTGGGTACGGTTCTCGGCTCTCCATATGACTATGTCATAGCGGGACTTGCATACGCTAACCCCGGGTCCCGACAGCTGTCTGGAACTATACTACCAAGGTCAACGTCAAGCTTCACGAAGGCGACTCCATCGGGGTCCGGGTTCTCATCGAAAACATAGAATAAGCAAACGTGAGTACAAAGTCGTACTCAGCAAGACTTACATCAGAACTACACTACTCATGCTCAAGTTTCAAGGTAAAGGAGGTGGGGTTCAACATGCAGAAGTTCCAGCTTTGACTTGGCTAATTCTGAACTACGAGTACCAGAATTGAGGTAAGAAGCGTACACGAGTCCACTACCAAATCTCCAACCAATACACCACTATGGATACTTCCTCGACTTCCCCACGAGGAAGCACGCCATAGCACTCATGCTTATCTTGCAAGTTTTATAAGTATCCATTCAAGTTGTCTATGATCAAGTAGATGTCTCCAAGTAGTCCATAACCGCGGACACGGCTATTCGAATAGTTCATTAACCCTGCAGGGGTGTACATCTTCACACGCGTGTCATCACTTATCGCCTCATTCCTGTCACCCTTCAAGCGGGTGTCGGACGTGGATGAAACCAAGGCACTACCCTCACATCACCTTCTCTAATCCAGGAGTCGACTACCTGAGTTTGTCACCGCTCGAGATTCCGTCCGGTTCTACGAAACGGACTCAGATAATGCAAGGGACTGAGACGCCAGCTTTGACAGATGGTTTCGCTGCCTCACAGGTCCACCCACATATCTATGCATAAGTCAAATGGAAAGCCCGAATCTAGTGTGACTCCTGGAGCGGATCGGGTACGTAAAGAGGCCAAACGGGGCTCCCATAAAACCCTACATGTGGTCATACTCTTTGTCTTGGATCACAAAACAGGAACTCGGGGCCTAGGGCAGTGTTCAACGAGACAACCCACTGTGTACTCCTACACAGCCTCTCATCGTTCACCTTTGTTTAGGGTGGATTCACCAACACGATATCATTTGCATCACTGTGATCATTCATCCCGACTCACAATCATAACATCCTCATTGTATCACTAAACAGCAAAAAGCAGTAACAGTTGCAGGGGCCACATGCTCAACATTCAACTCCTAAATCTTCTAGGATTGTGGTTTGCTTAATACGGTGACAAAATGATAGGTCATGCATCGGAATGGGTTCAACTATGCGAAAGAACGTGTCTCGATGATCTCCTAAACATGCATAAGCGAGACTAAGAGGGAAGCAGGATTTTATAGACATGATCAATGGGGTTTGCTTGCCTTGCTGACAATACACGGGTCTTAACAGTGGTCTTCTTCTTCGGGGTGATCACCGTCTCGCAACGTCTGTCATTGGAGGCAATCATCAACAAGGGGGGACAACTTCGGAAGAAAAATGCACATACACATGATATAGTTGTCCATGATGTATATGGTACTGATATGTTGACAATTCGATTTAATTGAAGTGTATTGCAAAGGATTTGCAAATTCAAACTTCAAATTTGAATTCAAATTAAGCCATATGCACATTTGCTACTGTTCCCCCATTTTAAAATGGTCAAACATGAAAACAAATTGCATATTCTTAATCCTTGCATTTTTCTGATATTTTTTCATATATTATATGTTAAATTTGGACTTCATATGAATTAACTATGAATTTCTAAAGTTTATTCAATTTTCTGGATTTTTCTCTGAATTCTTTAATTCTTTTAAATTGTTTTTCTGTTTATTACGTCAGCCATGCATCAACATGACGTCAGCAGGGGGCTGACGTGTGGGGCCAGGGTGTCATAGGCTCTGGGAGTTAACCCCTGTTAGTTTAACTAACAGAGGGAGTTAGTTTAGTGGTAGGGCCCACTGTCAGCCTCTAGGGGGTGATTAGTGAGAGGGTTAAGGGTTAAATAGCCCAGCTCGCCGACGTGTGACGCCCCCAAAATCAGACCGTGTACAGTAATCATACACACAGGGTACACGACTGAGATTAGGGTGCCACGGTGATAACATCACAGCACAACACTATACACAAAAGGATAAACAAATATATTACAAAAGAGGGGTCACGCGGACCCGAATATATGAGTCATACAAGCCATAATATCTGAGTACAGACATAGTTAGTCAAGTTTTGCCTTAAGAAGGCTAGCACAAATCACATCAGAGATACAGAACGAAAAGGCGAGGCCTCCTGCCTGGGATCCACAGTACTACTCCTGGTCAACGGGGAACTCGACGTCGTAGTAGGCGCCTCCGGGGTACTCCTGCTCCTCGGCTCCAACGTCGGCTGCAGCGGCCGATCAGGCAAAACAGTAAAGGAAATAAAGCAGGTGAGTATCTAGTATACCCGCGAGTCTTACGTCCGCTACTAAGCATTATGCATTGTATCAACGGAATGAAGAGGCTGTAAATAGTGGACTGAAGACAGAAATTTAGAGCAAGGGTAAGAAGCTAGGCCTAACGATGACTAGCATCCTCCGACGATGTCTTGCAGCATGAGGTAAGAATCATCCAACAGTTTACATAAAGCAATAAAGTAGCAATGAAGCAGAAGTTGCTGCAACATTGAATAATAATAAGTTGTAATAATTAACAATGCCTCCGAGTTCACCTCCTCAACATCCCCGCGAGGAAGAGAACCCGGAACCATACAGTTTAATAATAGTTTATAGTGGTAGGATCCAGCTTCAGCATAAAGCGTCCTGTTACCGTGGACACGGCTATCGATAGATTAATTCTTCCCTGCAGGGGTGCACTTGTGTTACGCTACACGCACGGATCTCCAGGGTGGCGGGAACCTTGTTAGGGAACGCTCCACCGAGGCTATCCGACACTTCATAGCCCATCTTTCAAACTCAACAGAGAGGTCATCCGCCGGACTATATCCTATGTACGCGGGGCTTTGGACCCTAACCCCGACGTACTCCTGCACGGTGCGTGACTGGCCGGTGAAGTTAAATCAAAGCAAATACAAATCACACGCCGCGGCAAATAAGACAACACCACTTCCCGGCAATCAGCCCGCGGTACTGCTGACGTCTGAAGAGTCCTCGGACGACACTAAGAAGCAGAGGAGCCCATAACTCGTAGTTCCCACGGGTAGGTAGTGCGTACATGGCATATAGCCAACTCAAGACATTCACTGAACCATTTAGCATTGTATTAACCTGCGTGACAACCGTTATCGTTGCCTCGACTTAACCGACCCGCGGTCAACGACAGCAGCCAGGACCACCAGTACATCGGTGCCTGCCCTGTTGTCCCACCAAGCCACTGCGGTTACCAACAAGGTGAACCGTCTCCTTACCTTGTCTCGCGGGTGCTCCTGGAGGAGCTCGACTTTCGGGGTTTGGTAACTCTCGCGGCCAACGATCAGGGGCCAAGCACACCGGTACACTGGTCGTGCCCTCCCTGTCGTCCCGTCGCAATACCTCTCGCGGGCACCGTTGGGTCGCCCGACTTCTTACCTGAAGGACAACCGTTTACAGGACCCTATGGCGGCAAGACAAAGTCAGCCTCGAGTGGAGTACAAGGATTACTCCTTGATAGCTCACACTTGAGGTGACTAGGCATAACCCAGATAGGGCCTGAGGCGGTGTCTGCATTGTACCGTACCTGTGCAGTTATAATATTAATATCCGCGTTCACTCCCCTGAGTGATCGCGGCCCTCTATCTAATCCTAGCTAACAAGGCGCAGGGTTCACTGCTGAATAATGCATAAGTAATAATAGGCAGCATAGGATTAAAGAAAGGTACATCAAGGGGCGACAAAAACAGGCTATGCAATTGAATAGGATTGTAATCGTAGCAGCAGCAGTAACAATGCCTAGTGCAAGAAATGTACGGAAAGATAGGCGATATCTGGGGAAGAGAATGGCTCTGCTTGCCTGCAAGCTCGACGGTAGTAGTAGGGTCGTCGACGACGTAGTCGTACACAGCAGCGGTGTAGTCGACGGCAGCAGCGGGGTCTATCGGAGATTAAAAAGGGGGGGGGAAACAATAAATACACAGCAATAATATACAAACATATGCATGACATGACGGATGAAAAGTTAACGGGGTTCTACCGCAGTGCAATGGAATAGGCTCGGAGCGGGAATTCATCTGAGGATGAACTGCCGGCTCCGGGTGATCACCGGACAGGGGGTCCGGAGGGGGAAGGATCAAGCCGGAGGTGTCGTGGTTACCGGAACAACATAAGGGGGGGGTGTATCCGTGCTATTTGAACCATTCCGGACAACTTTCATGTTCGGAATAAATTCATCCGGGCACTCTAACAGTACCGGACAATTTATCGGACAGACGGTCCAGAGGGGGAATGTTCGATGTTTGATGTGTTAGAGGGGTGTGGTAGACATACGGATAGCGTATCCGTATTCGTTGTATTTTTCTGATCAATTTTCATGTATAAAGTTTTTGAATCCGAGTTACGGTTTAAAAGTTATTGAATTTCAAAGTTTAAATCAATTTAAATGATTTTCTGGA
The DNA here is from genome assembly GCA_950022295.1 of Bromus sterilis. Lineage (NCBI taxonomy): Eukaryota > Viridiplantae > Streptophyta > Magnoliopsida > Poales > Poaceae > Bromus > Bromus sterilis. Next base: position 213,073,353 of record OX465598.1, on the reverse strand, counting down.
TTTCTTTTATTATTTATTTAAACATTATCCAAAACATTATCCAGAACAGTGCTGACATGTGGGACCCACATGTCAGCCTCTGTTATTTATAAAACATTTTATAAAATCAGAAATTGCCTTTGGACCCACATGTCAGTGACTAAGTTTTTATTTATTGGATTAACCTAAATCATTAAGTTAATTAATTAGAGGGGACCCACCTGTCAGTGACTTAAACTCTTACTAACAGTTCTGTTAATTTTAATCATGCGCTTAAGTGGGATGGGACCCACATGTCAGTGGCTATTAGGGGTGGGATTAACCCCTAATCAGCTGGCTAACACCGGGGTCCCACCGGTCAGCCTCACCGGAACCTCACCGGAGGCTCGCCGGCGGCGAGGTCGAGCCAGCCCACGATTCCGAGCGCCGTTTGAGGCGCCGCTGGTGGCAGTCGACGGAGAGCTCGAATCCGCGTCGATCTGGAGTGGTCTCGCGAGCTGGGGCGCACGGAGGTGAGCGCATCTTCATCAATGGCGGCGAAGGTCGTCGGGCTCCAATGGCGAATGCATGTACGGGTCGAACTCGAGCTAGCTACGGGTCCAAATCGAGCACACGCAACACGGGGAACCTACTGGTGCACATATCGCGGGCTGGGACGAACCACATCGACGTCTACGACGACGTGCCACGGCGGCCGGAGCAGCTCAACGGGGGTTTCTGCACGGGGACCTAGCGGGCATCAGCGGGCAGCTGGCGACGAACGAGAAGCTCACCAGGAGCACGACGGAGGTGGCAGCGGGCTCGTCGCGGGCTTGTGGTGGCCGGAATTGGTCGCGGATCGCGCCGGAGCCGAGGTTGAAGACGAGGACGTAGTCGTCGCAGAGAGGCGCCACGGCTCGATTCCTTGCGGGGGTTGACGAAGACGACGACGACGACGCTCCTGGACAACACGGCGAGGCGGCTGGAGCACGATGGCCGCGCCTGGCCACGGCAATGGCGACGGCGGGCTCGGGGGATTTTTCCCCGAGGATGGCGAGAGGAGGAGGAGAGGAATGGGGTGGGGGAGTTGTCCAGGGGGTCAGGGGCTGCGTCCTTATCGCGTCGGCGGCGTCAGGGGGCAGTTGGAGGGCGGGGCCGGGCTGGCGGCGACGTGGCCACGGCGGCCGCCGTACGGGCAGGTGGGGGTGGTTGGAGGAGGAAGAAGACAAGGGGGAGTGGGCCTGGGCTGAGGTGGGCTTCGCCACAGGCGAGTTATAGCGTTTTCCATTATCTGGTTTTCTGTTTATTCAAATCCTTTTCTGTAATTTATTTGCTAACCCTAGCATTTTTGAAAAATATAATTGGTGTTTGTAAATTAGTTTTATATATTACTGAGGTGCCTCAACAAGTTGTGCAGCAAAATAAATTCATTAGGTATTCCTTTTAAATATTAAATGCCCAAAGTAGGGATTTTAACCTACTGTTTGAATTGTTTGGAATTTTTGTAACTCCCAAAAATTACCAAAGTTGTTCCAACATGGTTATAATGATTTTAGGCAATTTAATAAAATGGTCCCATGATTTTTGGGATAACTTTATTCCAGCACTTTTGTTTTATTTTCCAATAGAGGTTGTTTCATCTAGGGGTTTGATTTCATGATGAACAAAATGCATGGGGCTTTGTGTTTGATTACCAACCCACATGGTTTGAAAAGAGCAGAAGCAAAGTTTGAACAGGGACAGGGGATAACAGTGATTAGCAAACAGTGATAGTCAACAGTGATGATGATTACTGTTACAAGCATCTGAGGGTGTTACAAATCTCCCCCAATACAAGAATTCTCGTCCCGAGAATTTAAGTGGTAGCGAGGAAAAGATCGGGGTATTCATCGCGAAGGCGATCTTCGCGTTCCCAAGTGGCTTCATCTTCAGAATGATTCGACCACTGAACCTTGAGGAACTTGACGGTCTTGTTGCGGGTGCGGCGTTCAGATTGATCGAGGATGCGGCTCGGATGTTCTCGATAAGTCAAGTCTTGTTGCAGCTCGATCATATCATGCTCCACTTCGCGGATAGGATCCTTGAAGCAGCGACGGAGTTGCGACACATGGAAGACATCGTGGACTTGGGAGAGGTTCGGCGGCAATTCCAACCGGTATGCCACGGGTCCACTCCTGGAAAGGATACGGAACGGGCCAATGTAGCGAGGAGCCAACTTGCCCTTGATACCGAAGCGATGAGTGCCCCTCATGGGAGTGACACGAAGGTAAGCGTATTCACCAGGTTGATACTCCATTTCACGGTGTTTGCGGTCATAGTTGCTCTTCTGGCGGGACTGAGCGGCCTTCAAATGTTCACGGATGACGTGAACTTGGTCTTCAGCTTGCTGAATAATATCCGGGCCAATGAGTGCACGTTCCCCAGTTTCTGACCAACTCAGAGGGGTCCGACACTTACGTCCATAGAGAACTTCATATGGTGCCATCTTCAGACTAGCGTGGTAGCTATTGTTGTACGAGAATTCAGCAAATGGAAGAGATTCCTCCCATTTCTTGCCGAAGGAGATGACACAAGCTCGAAGCATATCTTCAAGTATTTGATTGACGCGTTCGACTTGGCCCTGTGACTGGGGGTGATAAGCGGTGCTGAGGTGCAGAGTAGTCCCCAGAGCTTCTTGGAAACTCCGCCAATATCTTGAGGTGAAAAGGCTGCCACGATCTGAACTAATCTCCAACGGAATACCGTGGAGCGACACGATCTGGGCGATATATAATTCCGCTAACTGAGCCGCCGTGATCTTCTCCTTGACTGGTATAAAGTGAGCAACCTTGGAGAACCGGTCGACGACGACAAAGATAGCATCGTTACCTTTCTGGGATCGGGGAAAACCGGTGACGAAGTCCATCTGAACTTTGTCCCACTTCCATACAGGGATTTCAGGTGGTTGTAGTTTTCCAGAGGGTTTTTGATGTTCCCCCTTGACGCGACGACAAACGTCACATTCAGAAACATATCGGGCAATGTCTTGCTTCATGTTGGGCCACCAGAATTGCTGACGAATGTCCTGGTACATCTTGGTGCTTCCAGGATGAATGGACAACGGGGTATCGTGAGCCGCTTTCATGACCTTCGGGGTCATATCCAGATTCTCATGCCTGCCCTTGCTGTGAGTAACCACTAAACGGTTCTGGTAGAACGCCGCACCATTACTATCAAGGGTGAAGGGTGAGGGTCTCCCATTGGAGATATCGCGCTTAATCTTGTGTACGTAATCATCATAGAACTGTATACACTTGACGGATTTGACGAGATCCGGCTCAATGACCAGGTTATTTGCACAACCTTGAGGAACAATCTCGAGGTTCAACTTTTGAAAGTCTTCATACAGAAGTGGTTGCTGTACCTGAACCTCAAGCTCAGAGCAGTAAGTTTTGCGGCTCAAGGCATCAGCCATCACATTAGCTTTGCCAGGGGTGTAATGAATATCCATATTAAAATCGGCTATTGTCTCGAGCCATCTTTGTTGGCGGAGATTCAGGTCGGGCTGAGTAAACAAGTATTTCAGGCTTTGGTGGTCGGTGTAGATCTCGCAACGATTACCAACGAGGTAATGTCGCCACAGCTTCAATGCATAAATTACTGCTGCCAATTCGAGATCATGTGTTGGATATTTTTCTTCGTGAGCACGCAACTGACGAGAGCCATAAGCAATCACTTTGCGCTCTTGCAATAGGACACAGCCTAATCCTTGACGGGACGCGTCGCAATATATCACGAAGTCCTTCTGAGTATCAGGGGGAGCGAGCACCGGGGGAGAAGTTAGCTTGTCCTTGAGGGCTTGAAAACTTTCTTGACATTTATCTGTCCACTCAAACTTGACGCCTTTGTGAAGCAGATTAGTCAGCGGCCTGGCAATCTTGGAAAAATTCTCGACGAAACGGCGGCAATAACTAGCGAGCCCGAGAAAACTGCGGACCTGCTTGACGGTCTTGGGAGGAGTCCAGTCAAGAATAGCCTGGATACGTTCTGGGGTGATGGCAATGCCATCCTTGGAAATCACATGTCCAAGGTAGGTTACTTCGGGAAGCCAGAACTCACACTTAGAAAACTTGGCGTAGAGTTTGTGTTCTCGAAGCTTCTCCAGTATAAGACGAAGATGTTCAGCATGTTCTTCTTCATTCTTGGAATATATCAAGATATCATCGAGATAAACCACGACGAACTGGTCGAGGTACTCCATGAAAATATAATTCATCAGTCTGGAGAAGGTGGCTGGAGCATTGGTTAAGCCAAAGGACATGACAGTGTACTCGTATGAACCATAACGAGTAATGAAGGCAGTCTTCGGAATGTCCTCATCGCGGACTCGGATTTGGTGATAACCCAACCTCAAGTCGAGTTTAGAAAACACCTTAGATCCGGCAAGTTGATCATACAGGTCGTTGATCCGGGGAAGTGGGTATTTGTTCTGGATGGTGGCTTGGTTAATGGGCCGATAATCTTGGACCAATCGGTTTGTCCCATCGCTCTTCTTGACAAAGAGCGAAGGTGCTCCCCAAGCTGAGGAACTGGGGCGAATGAATCCTTTCTGAAGTGCCTTGTCGATTTCCTCCTTAAGTTCAAGGAGTTCATGTGGCGGCATCTTGTAAGGACGCTTGGCAATAGGAACAGTGCCTGGCTTCAAGTCGATGACGAATTCAACTTCTCTGATCGGGGGTATTCCCGGCAGTTCTTCTGGGAAGACGTCGGGAAAATCGCGAACGACCGGAGCGTTCTCGATGTCTTTCAAAGGTGAGACATTCAAAGCATTCATCATAAAGATCTGTGTTTCAGCATTACGGGTCACTCGGGCGGTGTGGTTAACAATCCCACCGGAGGGGTGAAAAAGCTGGACAGACTTGGTGCCACAATAAAGTGCGGCATCGTGGAACTTCAACCAATCCATTCCCAGAATGAGGTCTATGGTGGAAGACTTCAGAACGATGGGGGAAGCACGGAAATCAATCCCTTCAATTTCAACAATGGTTCCGGGCACTATCTTGGAGGTGTGGGCATGGCCTATCGGGGTGCGGACAACCATCGGTGGGTTCATATCCTCAAGCGTAAAATTATGCGACAATGCAAATGCTTCCGACAAGAATGAATGCGATGCTCCTGTATCGAATAAAACAGTAGCAGGTACGGAATTAACGAGAAGGGTACCCATCACGGTAGCGGGTTGTTGTTGAGCTTCATCAACACTGATGTTGTTCGCGTGACCACGAGTATGAGCGGCAGACCCAGTATTATAGTTGGGGGTCCGGTGGTTGCCACGACCATTTCCACGGCCAGCGGGGTGAACTACCAGTTGCTTCTGTTTCAGGGGACACTCTCGAGAATAATGCCCAGGTTGGCGGCACGTGAAGCATAATCCATCCTGAGGACGAAGGGGTGGTGCATTGGGGGGTGCAGGCAGAGCTCTTGGCATCTGCGGTGGCGGAGGCAGACGGGGTGCAGCATAAGACGGCCTTGGATCAGGGGAAGCTGAGTGGGTCAAACTGGTAGGGAGCCAGATACGACGCTTCTGCGTTGCGCCCGAAGATGAGCCAACGTCACGATAACGCTTCAGAGAGGTCTTGTGCTCCATCTGGGCAGTCTCGACGGTGATAGCCTTGTTCACCATGGTGGCGAAGTTGGCGAAATCATGAACGGCAAGAGCGAGCCTGAGTTCGGGGTTGAGGCCACGACGGAACTTCTGCTGCCTACGAGCATCAGTGGCGATCTCTTCGTCCGCATAGCGAGAGAGGTTAAGGAACTCGCGCTGATAGGCTTCAACAGTCATGTCACCCTGAGTGAGGTTGCGGAATTCTTCCGCCTTACGGTCCATGATCCCCTGAGGAATGTAGCGACCGCGAAAAGCAGACTGAAATTCATCCCAAGTGATGACTTCTCCGACTGGCAGGGAACGCTTGTGGGTGCTCCACCACTGAGCAGCGGCGCCTTTCAGATGATAAGACGCAAAGTTCACATAGTCGGCTGGATCGACATTAGCAGACTCCAGCTCGTGAGTGATGTCGCGAAGCCAGTCATCAGCATCCAGCGGCTGAACAGTGTTGCGGAACATAGTGGGGTTGAGGCGGGTGAAGTCGTGCAGAGTCACGGTGGCATGCTGATGGTGGTGCCCATTCTGATTCGGCTGGGGGAACTGAGCCATGATATTCTGCATGAACTGACGGTTCATCTCGAACTGCTGCATCATCGCGGCCATGTAATCCGGCGGCGGAGGTGGGTCGTTGGCAGCACGACCACGACCACGACCACCACGACCAGCCATCCTGCTAGAATTTAACAGGGGTATTTCAGCGATGAACAACTTAACGAAAATACCGGAAACGAGTAAGAGGTAAAGCGACAACAAGGAGGAGGCGCGGATATATAGGAGTAGTCATATAAGACATACACATCCACACATAGAAGCAACCGAAAATCGGGCAGCGTAACGTCGTAGAAATTAAGGGAAAAGGACTCTCTAGGCGGCGCGCAGACCGCGGTAAGGATTACACGACGCGACATAGATTCCACTATGTCAATCACGCCGCAAGAAAACTGTTGGTCACAGGAGTTGATGCCAGAGAACGCGCGGCCTGCCCAGAATGAGAATGGGATCCGCGGTCTGGGATCTGGCGTAGGACGCCTGCAACACGACTCAATCAATGGGGGATGCACCAGAAAAACGCCGGGTGGAATCAAGAGAACGTGATCCTAATGTCAGCTTTTGTAAAACTTACCAGCAAGGATAAGAGAGTAGATTCCCAGAGCATAGGTAAGGAGAAAAGGATCCTAATACCATAGATATCACACGTAGTGACATCGATGTGGGCCCGTAAGCCAAATATTAAGTTAGAAAAATAGTTTTTCAAAGTCTAGACTCAACTTCGACCAGGTAGTGGTGGGGTGGCTTCCTACAGGAAGTCGGCTCTGATACCAACTTGTGACGCCCCCAAAATCAGACCGTGTACAGTAATCATACACACAGGGTACACGACTGAGATTAGGGTGCCACGGTGATAACATCACAGCACAACACTATACACAAAAGGATAAACAAATATATTACAAAAGAGGGGTCACGCGGACCCGAATATATGAGTCATACAAGCCATAATATCTGAGTACAGACATAGTTAGTCAAGTTTTGCCTTAAGAAGGCTAGCACAAATCACATCAGAGATACAGAACGAAAAGGCGAGGCCTCCTGCCTGGGATCCACAGTACTACTCCTGGTCAACGGGGAACTCGACGTCGTAGTAGGCGCCTCCGGGGTACTCCTGCTCCTCGGCTCCAACGTCGGCTGCAGCGGCCGATCAGGAAAAACAGTAAAGGAAATAAAGCAGGTGAGTATCTAGTATACCCGCGAGTCTTACGTCCGCTACTAAGCATTATGCATTGTATCAACGGAATGAAGAGGCTGTAAATAGTGGACTGAAGACAGAAATTTAGAGCAAGGGTAAGAAGCTAGGCCTAACGATGACTAGCATCCTCCGACGATGTCTTGCAGCATGAGGTAAGAATCATCCAACAGTTTACATAAAGCAATAAAGTAGCAATGAAGCAGAAGTTGCTGCAACATTGAATAATAATAAGTTGTAATAATTAACAATGCCTCCGAGTTCACCTCCTCAACATCCCCGCGAGGAAGAGAACCCGGAACCATACAGTTTAATAATAGTTTATAGTGGTAGGATCCAGCTTCAGCATAAAGCGTCCTGTTACCGTGGACACGGCTATCGATAGATTAATTCTTCCCTGCAGGGGTGCACTTGTGTTACGCTACACGCACGGATCTCCAGGGTGGCGGGAACCTTGTTAGGGAACGCTCCACCGAGGCTATCCGACACTTCATAGCCCATCTTTCAAACTCAACAGAGAGGTCATCCGCCGGACTATATCCTATGTACGCGGGGCTTTGGACCCTAACCCCGACGTACTCCTGCACGGTGCGTGACTGGCCGGTGAAGTTAAATCAAAGCAAATACAAATCACACGCCGCGGCAAATAAGACAACACCACTTCCCGGCAATCAGCCCGCGGTACTGCTGACGTCTGAAGAGTCCTCGGACGACACTAAGAAGCAGAGGAGCCCATAACTCGTAGTTCCCACGGGTAGGTAGTGCGTACATGGCATATAGCCAACTCAAGACATTCACTGAACCATTTAGCATTGTATTAACCTGCGTGACAACCGTTATCGTTGCCTCGACTTAACCGACCCGCGGTCAACGACAGCAGCCAGGACCACCAGTACATCGGTGCCTGCCCTGTCGTCCCACCAAGCCACTGCGGTTACCAACAAGGTGAACCGTCTCCTTACCTTGTCTCGCGGGTGCTCCTGGAGGAGCTCGACTTTCGGGGTTTGGTAACTCTCGCGGCCAACGATCAGGGGCCAAGCACACCGGTACACTGGTCGTGCCCTCCCTGTCGTCCCGTCGCAATACCTCTCGCGGGCACCGTTGGGTCGCCCGACTTCTTACCTGAAGGACAACCGTTTACAGGACCCTATGGCGGCAAGACAAAGTCAGCCTCGAGTGGAGTACAAGGATTACTCCTTGATAGCTCACACTTGAGGTGACTAGGCATAACCCAGATAGGGCCTGAGGCGGTGTCTGCATTGTACCGTACCTGTGCAGTTATAATATTAATATCCGCGTTCACTCCCCTGAGTGATCGCGGCCCTCTATCTAATCCTAGCTAACAAGGCGCAGGGTTCACTGCTGAATAATGCATAAGTAATAATAGGCAGCATAGGATTAAAGAAAGGTACATCAAGGGGCGACAAAAACAGGCTATGCAATTGAATAGGATTGTAATCGTAGCAGCAGCAGTAACAATGCCTAGTGCAAGAAATGTACGGAAAGATAGGCGATATCTGGGGAAGAGAATGGCTCTGCTTGCCTGCAAGCTCGACGGTAGTAGTAGGGTCGTCGACGACGTAGTCGTACACAGCAGCGGTGTAGTCGACGGCAGCAGCGGGGTCTATCGGAGATTAAAAATGGGGGGGGGGGGGAAACAATAAATACACAGCAATAATATACAAACATATGCATGACATGACGGATGAAAAGTTAACGGGGTTCTACCGCAGTGCAATGGAATAGGCTCGGAGCGGGAATTCATCTGAGGATGAACTGCCGGCTCCGGGTGATCACCGGACAGGGGGTCCGGAGGGGGAAGGATCAAGCCGGAGGTGTCGTGGTTACCGGAACAACATAAGGGGGGGGTGTATCCGTGCTATTTGAACCATTCCGGACAACTTTCATGTTCGGAATAAATTCATCCGGGCACTCTAACAGTACCGGACAATTTATCGGACAGACGGTCCAGAGGGGGAATGTTCGATGTTTGATGTGTTAGAGGGGTGTGGTAGACATACGGATAGCGTATCCGTATTCGTTGTATTTTTCTGATCAATTTTCATGTATAAAGTTTTTGAATCCGAGTTACGGTTTAAAAGTTATTGAATTTCAAAGTTTAAATCAATTTAAATGATTTTCTGGATTTCTTTTATTATTTATTTAAACATTATCCAAAACATTATCCAGAACAGTGCTGACATGTGGGACCCACATGTCAGCCTCTGTTATTTATAAAACATTTTATAAAATCAGAAATTGCCTTTGGACCCACATGTCAGTGACTAAGTTTTTATTTATTGGATTAACCTAAATCATTAAGTTAATTAATTAGAGGGGACCCACCTGTCAGTGACTTAAACTCTTACTAACAGTTCTGTTAATTTTAATCATGCGCTTAAGTGGGATGGGACCCACATGTCAGTGGCTATTAGGGGTGGGATTAACCCCTAATCAGCTGGCTAACACCGGGGTCCCACCGGTCAGCCTCACCGGAACCTCACCGGAGGCTCGCCGGCGGCGAGGTCGAGCCAGCCCACGATTCCGAGCGCCGTTTGAGGCGCCGCTGGTGGCAGTCGACGGAGAGCTCGAATCCGCGTCGATCTGGAGTGGTCTCGCGAGCTGGGGCGCACGGAGGTGAGCGCATCTTCATCAATGGCGGCGAAGGTCGTCGGGCTCCAATGGCGAATGCATGTACGGGTCGAACTCGAGCTAGCTACGGGTCCAAATCGAGCACACGCAACACGGGGAACCTACTGGTGCACATATCGCGGGCTGGGACGAACCACATCGACGTCTACGACGACGTGCCACGGCGGCCGGAGCAGCTCAACGGGGGTTTCTGCACGGGGACCTAGCGGGCATCAGCGGGCAGCTGGCGACGAACGAGAAGCTCACCAGGAGCACGACGGAGGTGGCAGCGGGCTCGTCGCGGGCTTGTGGTGGCCGGAATTGGTCGCGGATCGCGCCGGAGCCGAGGTTGAAGACGAGGACGTAGTCGTCGCAGAGAGGCGCCACGGCTCGATTCCTTGCGGGGGTTGACGAAGACGACGACGACGACGCTCCTGGACAACACGGCGAGGCGGCTGGAGCACGATGGCCGCGCCTGGCCACGGCAATGGCGACGGCGGGCTCGGGGGATTTTTCCCCGAGGATGGCGAGAGGAGGAGGAGAGGAATGGGGTGGGGGAGTTGTCCAGGGGGTCGGGGGCTGCGTCCTTATCGCGTCGGCGGCGTCAGGGGGCAGTTGGAGGGCGGGGCCGGGCTGGCGGCGACGTGGCCACGGCGGCCGCCGTACGGGCAGGTGGGGGTGGTTGGAGGAGGAAGAAGACAAGGGGGAGTGGGCCTGGGCTGAGGTGGGCTTCGCCACAGGCTAGTTATAGCGTTTTCCATTATCTGGTTTTCTGTTTATTCAAATCCTTTTCTGTAATTTATTTGCTAACCCTAGCATTTTTGAAAAATATAATTGGTGTTTGTAAATTAGTTTTATATATTACTGAGGTGCCTCAACAAGTTGTGCAGCAAAATAAATTCATTAGGTATTCCTTTTAAATATTAAATGCCCAAAGTAGGGATTTTAACCTACTGTTTGAATTGTTTGGAATTTTTGTAACTCCCAAAAATTACCAAAGTTGTTCCAACATGGTTATAATGATTTTAGGCAATTTAATAAAATGGTCCCATGATTTTTGGGATAACTTTATTCCAGCACTTTTGTTTTATTTTCCAATAGAGGTTGTTTCATCTAGGGGTTTGATTTCATGATGAACAAAATGCATGGGGCTTTGTGTTTGATTACCAACCCACATGGTTTGAAAAGAGCAGAAGCAAAGTTTGAACAGGGACAGGGGATAACAGTGATTAGCAAACAGTGATAGTCAACAGTGATGATGATTACTGTTACAAGCATCTGAGGGTGTTACACGACGGCTCAACACCGGCGACACCGAGCACGGCGGTGAGGCACTGGGTGGCGATTCTGGCCACCAAATGGTGCGCCGTTGCACCTGAACAAGCCTCGTGCTCCTGCGCGTCTAGTGGATCTCGCGGGCGACTCCGGGGAGGCCCGAGGCCACGCCGGCGACGAGGTCCGCGGCGGCCGGAGGTCGGGAACAGCAGGGCGGCGGCTACGGGGTACCAAAACACGCTCACGGAGAGGGTAAAGGAGCGGGAGCTCACCCTGATGCGATTTGTGGCGACGGCGATGTCGGAGGGGCTCGGGAAAGGTAGTATTTGTCGACGGAGTTCCTTGGCAGCGGCGGTGTCTCGGGGTAGCTGGCGTCGTCTTCGGTGGTTCTTGGCCCGAATTAGCAGCGCCGTTCTACGAGGAGCTCCGTCGCGGATCTCCTGGACATCATGGCGAGGAGGATGGAGGCCGGTGGCCACAGTGGTGCGTCGCGGCGTGCTCTGGTGAAGCTCGGCCTTGCGCGAGATTCGTGAGCTGGAGAAGAACAGATGACCGACAGCTAGGGGAAGAAGAGGGCGGGGGTTGTGGAGCTCTCCGTGGCGCGCGGACAGGGACAGAGGAGGCCTAGAAGGCCCGGTTGCCGCGGGCATGCTCGCCACGGCGGCGAGCTGCCTGCTCTGGCGCCGGGTAGAAGACGACGATACCCTTGGTGGGCTGGGCCAGGGAAAGGGCTAGTTGGGCTGGGGAAAAAACTAGTTGGGCTAGAAGCCAAGGCGTTTTCCTCTTTTTTTTCTTCTTCTTTTCTTTTTCTGTTATTTTGTTTTGCCTAGAATTAAATAGCTAGGCATTTTAGTAAAATGCCCAAACATTTTTATAAATCCTAGGTGACCAGTAGCAACTCACTTGTAGAATTTGAGCATTTTTGAAATTTAAAACATTTGAATTTCAAATCAAATAGGGGTCAAATTTAATTTCCAGGGCACATTTTGAATTTTTGAATATTCCATGGGCATGGGAATGAACCCAAACCACTTTTGAAATGATCACCATCATTTATAGGAATTTTCCAAATTTTCAAATGATTTTTGGAAAAATATTTTTATCTGGCCATTTGAATTAATTTCTCAGGGCTTTTCTTTTCCCCAATTTTGAATTTCTTTTTGAAATTTTCACATGATGCAAAGGGCACAATCAAACCCTAGCACTTACCCAAGTTGGGGTTGTGACAAAATTTCCACATCTCCTATATGCATCAATGATCCTGATTATGAATTATCTGTTGATCTTTCATTATATATACAGTCGAGGCTGGCCCTTTTTATGGTAGAGAGAATGATGATACTATAGCACACTTGACCAAACTTGTTGAGTTAAGTGGCCTATTTACTACTGATGAGAAGATACGAAACTTCTACGTGGCCAAGCTTTTTTCCCTTTTCTTTAAAGGGAGACGCTAAATCATGGTATGATGCACTACCTGATGTCTACGCACGCTTCTATTCTTGTAGACTATGTTGGGCCTCCAAGCGTAGAGGTTTGTAGGACAACAAAAATTTCCCTCAAGTGGATGACTTAAGGTTTATCAAACTCAGGGAAGTAGAGGTTGAAGATGGTGTCTCTTAAGCAAGCCTGCAATTAAGATACAACAAGTCTCTTGTGTCCCCAACACACCTAATACAACTAGGAGTTGTATAGGTGCACTAGTTCGGCGCAGAGATGGTAAAATATGGGTGATAGGTGTGGTAAAACGAAGTAATATAAATCTGTAATAAAAAGTGCAGCAAGAAAACAAGTAGTAAACGTGAGCGCAAACGGTATTGCAATGGTGAAAACAAGGCCTAGGCTTCATACTTTCACTAGTGGCAACTCTCAACAACATTAACATAGTCTAATCGCATGATATTTCCCATAAAACATGCAATGGAGACGTACTCGGAGGTCATTCCTTTGTGGTCAAGAGATGACGAGAATTGTGTAGGGCTACAAAAGCACACCTCAGAGTTCGTAGTTCTCAATCTATGGATTTCCCAATGTCACCGCGGCCATCCAAAGAGAGTACCACAATCACCACAACATATCTAAAGGATAGTCAAAGACAAGCACCAAGAGACTCTCAATCTTCAATCCACACACAAAAGAGGAAATCACTCATGATAATATTCTTCTCGCCCATGTCCAATAGACCACTGTCACCTTGGTCTCGGAGATTATACTAGATAAGATCAATTGAGTACATCAATCCAATACATAGAGGAAGGGGAAATATCATGGGATCACCCTAGATTAACATAGCCTATGATCACAACAAAGATCACATCATGGGAGAGAGAGAAACCACATAGATCAAGATATAAGCCTTAGCCCCTAGGGGAACTACTCACACATGGACATGGTGAGAGGGAGAGTTGTTGATGGAGAGGTGCAGCCCGGAGGAGATGAAGGAGACGGCGACGGCGGCGGCCACGGCCCTTGGGGGCAGCGTCCCTTGGCCCCTTCTTCTTCCTTGGAGATGGTGCTACTGTGGAGATTGATCTCCCCCTCAAGACGGCTGCAAGGGGGAGGAATTTTCGTGGTGCCCTTTGACCTAGGTTTCCTCTCGGATTCCCGTTATCCAGATTATGTCTTATGTATTTCGGGGTTTCTGGAAGCATCCGAACTCCGGTTGGGCCGAATTTTATGTCTAAATTCACCAGAAAAACATTCCCTACAACTTTGTAGTTTTAAGTTTTTCCGTTTGAGGCCGTCTTCTAGCATTTACGAGGCGATCTTTAAAACCTGTCTGGTGGGGACAGATTTCGGGAAAGTTAGAGTCCAACTCTTACAAGGTTTCCTTTTGTGATTTTTCCTTTATCCAAGTAATTCCTACACATAAAGAAGAAAAACAAGTACTTGTGCACTCTTGCAATCATTAATATGTTATTTACAAAATATGTTATAAAGATATATGAAAGTATATAAAAAACATAGCAATATCACACAAAACATGCATGGAGCAAGCAGAAATTATAGATACGTTTGGGACGTATCACTACCCTATGGTTCCATTGAGAGTCCTCAGCACTTAGTCCAATTTTTTGTTGATAAATATTTTCCTGCTCATATGCAACATGCTGCTTTGCAAAGAATCTATAACTTTAAACAGTTGCAGGATGAGCACCTCCGTAAAGCTTGGGGGACGCATTGTGACTTAATCAAGGCTATACCAGGACATGAAGTCCCAAAGAATGAATTACTTGATATATTTTATGCTGGTCTAACCAATGAATCCAGGTCCTATCTGGATAGTAGTGTTGGTTGTGTTTTCAGGGAAAGAACACCAGCCGATGCTGAAGAACTAATGGGAAAGATTGCCAAGAACCATGAAGATTGGTCCGTCCCTGAACCACCTCCACCACCAAAGAAGAGGGGCATGCTTGTTCTGAGCCCCGAAGATATGCAAGAAGAAAAAGAGTCTATTAAGGAGAAAGACATCAAAGCCGAAGATGTGAAGAATCTACCGCCCATCGAGAAGTGTGTGAGCCTACTACTCACCCTCCCTTGGTAGAGGTACACTCTCTATTAGACTTTACTGAAAGTGACATCCCTAAAGGTAAGCCTCCAGACCAAAGCTTAGATAAGCTTGATAATTTTATTATTAAGCAAGACAATTTTAATAGGAGGATACAAAGTCAGTTGCATGATAATTCTCTTGCTATCAAAAGTTTACTTGGTGTTCTTGAAAGAACAGTTAATGATGTTAAAGGTCTTGTTAAGCATTTTCGTATGGTTCAAACTCAGCTTGCACAAATTTCTACTGTGCAAAAAGATTTGCTTGCTAACAATGCCAAACAGGACATACAAGCTTATGGCATCAAGACTAGGGGTGGAACACACACCCAGGACCCACTCTATCCTGAGGGGCATCCGAAGAGGATCGAGCAAGATTCTCAAGTGCAAGTGGAAGACGAGATTGTTAGCTCTTCAAAGAAGAAAAATAAGAAGAAGAAACACAAGGAAGCTGACAACTCCAATGATCCTATTACAAGTGAAGAACCTGCTGTTGATCCCAACAGCATATCTACCTCCGATGCTGAAACTGAAGACGGTGCTGAGCTCGAGGAAAATGATAAGGAGAAGAATGATCCTCCTGAGGTGCGAGAAGAAGAAGCACCCGATAAACGCAAGAAGTATACCAGAGAGGACTTCATAGCACGAAGACATGGGAAGGAAAGAGAACCTTGGGTACAAAAACCCATGCCCTTTCTAGGTAAGTCTCTCAAATCTAAAGAAGAAGAGCATTATAATAAATTTTGTGAATGGATGAAACCTCTTTTTCTGCAAATTCTTTTGACTGATGCTATCAAGTTACCTCCTTATTCCAAATACATGAAAGATATTGTTACTAACAAAAGAAAAGTTCCTAATGAGGCAATATCTACTATGCTTGCTAACTACTTTTTCAGTGGCAATATCCACCATTCCTTGCTCCATAAAAAATGATTATGTCAAAACTGCCTTATGTGATCTCGGAGCAGGGGTGAGTGTTATGCCTTTTTCTCTTTATAAAAGGCTATGTTTAGATAAGATAATCCCTATAGATATCTCTCTTCAGATGGATGACAAATAAACAGCCGTCCCGATAGGTATTTGTGAGGATGTTCCAGTTGAAGTTTCTAATTGTTTAATTCTTACAGATTTTGTTGTGCTTGACATGCCCGAGGATGGGAGCATGTCCATTATTCTTGGTAGACCTTTTCTTAACACCGCAGGTGCCATTATTGATTGCAATAAAGGAAAGTTCACCTTCAATGTAGATGATAAAGAACACACGGTGTATTTTCCAAAGAAGATCGACAAAGGCATGGCCTTAACTCAATAGAGAATATCAAGACCGTGAAGATTGGAGAATGGGATTGTCCTCTACACGTGCACCACAAATACAAAACCATCATGGTGGGGACAATGTCCATTAAAGTAAAGGTGCAATGATCACTTCATAAGAGGGGAGACTTTTTGTTCTATATATCACCGGTTCGTTGGTAAGACTTGATCAACCTTGCTAGTGGGCATGTTTTATATAGGTAAAAAGTAGAGCTTGTTATGTTTTCATTTGCCTTATATTTTATTCTCTTTGCTATACCAAGTTTGTATGTTTTTGAAACTTCACAATTCTAATCACTGCGTCAAGTTTTCAGAAAGTATCGCAGCTTTTTGAACTTCGGAAAATTTTCAACAGTGAAGTTTTCAGAAAAATTCCAAAAAAATTATATTAAAAATTTCCATGCCGGGAGTGACCCAGAGGCACCTGGGGCTGACCAGGGGGGCCACGGCCAGCTGGCACAGCCATCCCCCTGGTCGCGCCCACAGGGCGCCTGAGGCCCACAGGTCCCACCTCCAGGTAAGTCTTCTTCCTCCTCCCTTTTCTCTCTCTCCAAAAACACGAGTTCTGCACCTGGAACTTGCGTTCTTGCTCTCCTCCGTCCAGAATTTTGATCTCTCTCTACAACCCATCATTTGAGATGAGATTTTGGACAAATACTCCCTGGTATGCAACTCCTTCACCCCTCCAATTAGATTTTTGATTGGTGGTTTCATTTGAGAGTATTTAGTAGTTCTTGGTGCTGTTTAGATGAGCTTGCATGCATGTGTAGAAATGTATTTTCCAAGTTTTGATGCAAGTTTATGCCTTAGGTAAGTGAGTAGAGTAGTTTGCCTCAAATCACTTTGTTTAAATCCTTGTTTTCTTGAATTGTCAAAAATTTCAGAAATGAGTTTGCTAGGAAAAGCAAAGGGGTGGCTTGCGAATAAGAAGCCCGAGCGTTCCGATCGAGTCACTAGAGCTGCAACTTCACCCTCAGCAGTTAGGGTGAGCTATAATGAAGATCACGTACCCCTGGAGTAGTTGGAAGACATAAGTCCAACATGCGCAATGATGTATCTGTGCGATGATTTTCTTACAGCTGCAAGAATTAAGGAGGAATTTTATGGCCTTTGTGCCAATACAGGTTTGACACGACTAGCACTATGCCGTGTGGTACAATACAAGAACCTTACCTCCCGCTTTGTTAGCAGTTTTCGTTATAACCATGATGCTGGAACCGTCGAGTTCAAACTCTATAATGATCTCATAGCTATGTCCTTGGCACAATTTTGTGATATAATAGGTGTGCCGAACGTTGGTCAGATGGCGAAGATGATTTCTCAGCCTTCCGAGTTGAGGACCCTCTTCAACTCCCTTTGCTACCAGGAGGAGACCGACATGCAGCGCACGAAGATTTCCAGCATTTTGTTTCCCCACCTCAGGTATTTTGCGTATTATATTGCTATAGGGGTGTTGGCTCGTGACAACACGAGCAGTGGTTCTGCACCAGATTTCGCTATCTATGCGAACACCCTCTCTGGTAAGAATGAGTATAATGTGGGTGACTTAATTGCTCGGCGCCTTGTTACGACCAGTAACAAGGGAGATTTATATGGTAGTGTTTACGCCACACTCATCCTTGAGTCTCTTGAGCACACCCCGCATCCTGATGATGTTCCCTTTTCATAAGCAAGTCTCGATCTTGTGGCTATGAAGAGGCATAAGTTTGTTACCATGACTTCCCAGTTTCGTAACCTTGATTATATTTTGAGGTGTGAAAAGACCATTATTCGTGAGATCCGTCTACCTGCACCACTTTTGTTTGATAACACTCGCAGGAACGGATGGTCCTTCAGCTATATTTAGTTCGATGAGTTCATGGCTCATTACCAGCCGCATAACCCCATGGAGGGGGTTGTGCGCGATGAGGAGGAGCAAGGTGAGGGGTCTTCATCTACTTGGAGTACATGACCTTCCTCATGGGAGGACCCGAGGACTTCGGTGTACGCACTGGAGGGCTCATACGACTCCTGGACTTACCACTAACCCGGAGCAGGAGGCTCCTGGGGGTAGTAGCTGCTACCAACTTAGGCCAAAAGCGTAAGCTTGGGGGAGTACGTGCCCTTCTCACCTTTCCATTGTATTATCCGTTTTTATTTTGTTCGCTTTGATCTTTTCGAAGTTTTTTCCCGTTCTTCTTTGTCCTTCTATTTTGCAAAAACAACAAAAATATTTCTCTTTTATTTTTTCTTTCGCTAAACCTTTGAAAAACCCAAAAAGATTTCCTTTCTCTCTTTAGTTTGCTATGTTTTCAGAATTCAGCTCGAGTCCGTGATGGCATTTGATTATATTTCCCATGTTCGGTCGTGCAAGTGACAAGGCAGTAATGACGAAGATCGACGGAAGGGAAGCAACAAGGAAAACCGGTATGAACTCTTCTTGTTTCTACTTTTGTACATATGCCTGTACTTATGATCTAGAGACCAGCTTGTAGCGACATAGTGCTATGTTTACAATACTTTCCTAGTGTTCATACTTTCCTTGTGGATGATCTCAAATAGCTAGGGTGCATAATATGTTGCTGAAATAATTTACATGCATTGAATTGTTCATGGTTTGGCATATTGAAGTGGTATTTCCCTTCGGAGAATTCTTGGATTGACTTGGCACATGTTCACACATGTTTATGACTGATATGTCTATCATGCCTTGATGACCTTTTTATTTCAGAATAGTTATATCACTTTCATGCCCAATTCAATGTTGCTTTGTCGCGCTGCATGATTATGACAATTATTGCTCTCTAGTTGGTCGCTTCCCAGTCTTTTGCTAGCCTTCACTCGCACTAAGCGGAATTTTGCTTGTGTATCAAACTCCTTTTCAAACCAGTTATTCCATTTGAGTCCACAATACCTACCTATATGTGGTATTTACCGGCCACTCCTAACTTATACTTTCTTGTGCCATCTCGAAATTTATTCAAAATCTTCCCTTTTGCAACCGTACAAGCTCATGGTGCGGTGAGGGAAAATCAGTATCTACCATGCCAAAAATATTTTGACGGAAGTTTTAACTAGTCAATAAAAAAATGAGAGTTACACCTGCCCCATACTTGATGATGGAATGAAATGGACCAAATGCTGCTTATGATAGATGGAACGATACCCTCCTTCCACACTTGAGGCAAAATAAAAGGTTCCGTAGACCATCAAAGGATTTATGGATAAGGGAACATTGTAAGCAAAAGGCATTAATATGGTTGGAATGGGAGATATTGAGAGACCTTTACCGTTCACCGTTGACTGGAAAGTTGCACTTATCAAAATAATTTTATCTCTGTTTGCAAAACCAAGAGCTCTGGCACATGTTTAGTCTTTGCTTCCTTTCACGGGTATTCAATCTTGCCATAAAAAATCCACGGTTCGAGAGTCTCACCTTCTTTCTTCAAAGCACCAACTATTGAGAGCATAATTGTCATTCTTAGTGTAACATGCATTGTCCCAAAGTATTACATTGTCTTCTGCATGCTTGTTATATTGCTAGTCTGAAATTCTTAGTTCTAGTCTCCTTTAAAACTCCGGAGGAGTTTCTGCATTTATGTTTTGCTTCACTCATGGAGGCTAGCGAGATACGACTCTGATATGTGCAGGCTATGTGCATGGTGATCTTGTTTTGACTTTTAGCAGCATATTTTTTATTTTGGTTTGTTTGTGATTGATCACTTGAAAGAAAGATTGCTTCGTGCATTGTTCTCATAGCATTATTTTGATGCTTGCTAAACTCTATTCGTAGTACCGGCTTATTTACATCTTAGGAAGCAAAAGAGTTTGTCAAAGTTTTCTTTGTCGCGTCCAGTTCGTTGAATTGAATTGCTTGAGGACAAGAAATAGGCTAAGCTTGGGGGAGTTGATACGTCTCAAACGTATCTACTTTTACAAACACTTTTGTTATTTTTGGCCCTCATTCTTGCATGATTTGAACTAAACTAACCCGGACTAACGCTGTTTTCAGCAGAGCTTCCTATATGGTTTTGTTGTGCGCAAGAAAATGGATTTTTGGACATCTCAGAAAATTCCCAGAAAAATACCAAAAAATCCACGCACCCGAAGGATCCCGGAGCCAGAAGATGGGCCAGAGGGCAGCCAAGGGGGCCCTAGGCGCCCCCTAGCGCGGCCAGGGGTGGGGCCGCGCCGGGAGGCTGCTTGGGCGACCCCCCTCCCCTGGTGCCCTACTTTGGCTCCTATGTACTCCTGTGACGGGGAAACTCCGAAACAGAAGTCGCTTTTCCAGAACCCATCGCGGAGCCGCCGCTAACCTCTGTTCATCTTCGGGAGGGCTAATCTGGAGGCTGATTTGGCCTCCGGAGAGGGGAGATCGTCGCCATTTCCATCAACATAACCACTCCATCCTTCCTTCATGACTTCCCTTCACATGTGTGGGTAATTCCCTACTGTAGGCAAAGGGGATGGTAGGGATTGGATGGGATTGATCATGTAATAGTTCGTCAGATTGTTGGGGGCATGTTGCCTATCATCTACTTTGGTGTTTATCATCTTTGTTACAACTTGTTGTTCTTAATGCTTGTCACTTTTGGCCCGAGTGCCATGTTTTCAGATCTAAACCACTTATGTTTTCATGAGTTTATTTATGTTCAAGATCCTATCTATGAGTTGTATGCACCTATTATGGTCCGGAACCGGCGATCCCAAAGGTCACAGCTTGGGACACCAAAGGGGATGGTCCATAATTTGAGGATTCCATGTATCCATTGAGTTTATTGCATTGTTCCGGTTCTCTTTGACAGGATCACCTTAATCTCCATAAGTTCCTTTTGGCCCTGTTCATAGCGGGATGGTAGGACAAAAGATGGTGTGCAAGTTCTTATTGCAAGCACGCACAACTACCTATGGGATACATGCCTAATGTTTGATATTTGCCTAGATGATCATTACTTTTTTGTGTGCCTTGCCCCGTGGTAGAATCTATTACATGTTCATTCTTATTCATGCAGCGCCCAACAATCCATCTCCCTAGCCTACAGTGTTTTAATCCTGCTGGTCACTAGTTTCTACTTTTCGTTGTTTCACTACTGCTATCATATCACAGTTTCTATTAATACTTTGTTGCAAGCAAGCATACTTCAGGTGCGGTTGAATTGACAACTCAACTGTCAAAGCTTATAAATACTCTTTGTGTCCCCTTGTGTCGTATCAATAAATTGGGTTAACTTACCCGCGAGAACACTACAATCGATCCCCTACAGTTGAGGGTCATCAATTGCCCGTACTGTTTGCAATGTTTTTTCGCCAATTTATTTATTGGTGATTATATTTCCCCCTCCTGCTCATACCGGCATGCGTGACCAAAGCTTTCCACCATGGCACGCGACATTTTGCGACACCGGGTTTCACCCGATCACCGTCGCAACCTCCAACACAAGACTAGACATCGCCATCGGAATGAAAACCTCGTTTATTTAATAAACATATTATTTTATTGGGAGTCGGAAACATGTTCTCGGAACGGTATCGAAGTGAGGTAGAAGTGACCGGCTCGCTCCACGGAGCGCGTGGTTCAAAGTTTTACCCGAATCGGAGGTCGTATGGACTCCCGGCAGTCAGAAACGTGATCATCGGACGCGCGAGAGAGAAACAGGGGGCGTTTGCGTAAACCTGCCAACCAGCCAACTTATATATAGAACGCCACTCTCTCCCACCCATTTTAGGGTTCTCTCTAGTCAATTTTCGCAGCCACCCCCTGAAAATATTTCAGATCTGCCCCCAAATAGCCCCAAATCCCGAAACCCTAGATCTGGATGCATTACAGCCGTCAGATCCAAAGACGGACGCACCAGATTGCGCCACGTCAACCGGATCTCCTCCAGCTAGCTCGTCGCGCCGCCGGGGCGATCCGAGCCCCGCGGGCCTGCCACCGTCCGCCGCCGGGACACACCAGCCAGCGGCTGCCCAATCCGCGCCGCCACCATCCCGCCGGCCGGCGAGCCGCTGCGTGCCGTGGCCGTCGCCCGCAGGTCGCCTCCCGCGCCCTCCTTCCTCCTATCTCCTCCTATCACCCGTCCCTCTCTTTCCCTGCAGATCCCCGTGCCATGGAGGCCTCGGCCCGAGCTCTCCAAGGCCATGGATGAGCCCGATCTCGGCCATTGGAGCTCCTCCACCGACTTTCCCCACCCTGCCACGGCCTAGATCCGGCCGGATCCAGCCACCCTCCGCCGTCCTAGGCCCTCCCCAAGCCTCTCCCGGTCGCCCGGGCCCTCGACCTCTCCGATCCGGCCATGGCCATCCCTGATCTCGAGGCACCCCTTTATTTTTCTAAGTACTTTTTTGTCTGTTGTTATTACCTGTTTTGCGTTGACAATTGCGAGTGATCCGTAGCCCGTATGATGATGCGCCCAAAATGAAAATTGTTGCTTGTGATGTGCTCTAACGTTTTGCTTTAGTGAGTTAATTTATTTGAGGTCTTTTGGGTGGTGCAAATCTATGTTGAAGTGTGCCCCAGAATGTTTCTGCTGGCAGTTGTTATTTTTTTTGCAATGTTTGCTTGATCATTGCATGCCACCCATGATGCCTAAGCCAGTGATTCTTTCATGTACTTGTTAAGCATCATGTGTGCTTCAATTAGATGCACTATTTTTCCATGTTGACCTGCTGTAGCTATTTCATATCTTGCTCCAAAGTGGTGTACCTGATAATCTGTGCTGCAATTTGTATAAAGTTGCCTACTTGACTGTCTTATACTTATTGATCCGTGCTTCATGTGCTTTAGCTCCCAAGGAATAAATTGCTCCTTGTCATGTGTAATTGCATTCCATCTATTGGTATGGCATGATGTTTTTGTTGTTCATATTGTTCTTAAGCTCCCAAAGTGGCTACTTGCTGTTTGCTGTCACCTACTTGGAAAATCCACTAAGTTTGTAATCTGGTTTAGCTGTCTTGCATGCTTTATATCTTTTCATCCATGGGTCTTTTGACCACAAGCGCCATGTATGAATTGTTAAGCATCATGTAGACTCCATGTACATACATTCCATGGTCATGTTGTTGTAGATTTGCTATCTCTTTTGTTGTTGTTTATAGAGCATGTTTATAATAGTTTGCCATAACCCATGTTTTTCATTAAGTTTGTAAACTGGATTAGCCCTCTTGCATCCTTGCTACATGCTTATCCATGATTCTTTTGAGCATAAGTGTAATGTATGAACTTATGAGCATCATGTAGGCTTGCTGTTGATGTATTGCATGTTCAATTTGGTGATTGTTTGATATTAGTTTACCTGTTTTCAAGTAAGCATGTTGTTAACCTCTTGCCATGTTTTCTTGATTTCACTAAGTCCTAAACCAATAGCATATTTTAGCATTTTGCATGAGTAATAATTATTTATTCTTGATGCTCCTGTACATGAAACCTTGATGGCATGTCTTGCTTGTCATGTCTATTATTAATCCATATCATTTTGGTGCATGTTTGAAATCTGTAGCATGTTGTTGCATTGCTCTTAAGTGTGCTACCTGTTGTTGGCAGATTATGCCCATAACTTGTGATGCTTGTATCTTTTTAACCGTAACTCCGTTTGGGGTGTTCTTTATATGTAACTTGACTATAATTTCATGCAATTTGTGTTTATGCTATTCTTTTCTGTTTTTAATCAACCTAAAATATGGTTTAGGGCAGAACAGTAACAAATGCTTAATTTGTCGTGAGGTGCTTAGTGATATGCCATGTTTAGGACTGTGCCTCATTTAAATTGACTAGCATAGGTAGATTCCTTTATGCTTCACCTCTTGCCCTGATTGCGTGATATGACATGTTAACAACCTTTGCTCATGTTGTGTAGCTAAACAACTTGAACCATTATAAATGTGCGGTATCGTCGTGTGTGACCGATACTTCACTTAACCTGTTAGTAACCGCTCTGGACAGTAGATCCGTATCGTATTGCGTTGTATCGTGTTGCCTTATTTTTGTTGCTTGCTCGTGATTGTTCGTAGTAATAGATGCATATCCATTGATTTCCTTTCCAGTGTTTACTTCTTGTGTGCTCACGCGGGTATTCTCGGAGTCGTTGCGAGTTTGCGATCGACTACACCTTCGGCTTTGTCTTTTCATCGGGTAAGGGGGAGCATATATCATGTCTATAACTTTCAGCTCACTTGTTCCTAGGTATAGGATAGAACGATTGATTGATCCTACCACCTTACATTTAGGCCTGCATATTAAAACTCAAACATCCATGTTCCTCCACATCCTAGCAAACCTTTGTTTGTCCATGTACCTTGCTTGCTGAACCACTGCTTAGTATGCATGCTTAGGATGCTACAACTGTTATCTTGTTACTCCTTGGATTGGGCTATCACATTAATATATTTTTGTGGATGATATGATTATTATAATGTTGACTATATTCGACGAAGTATGGAAGATCAGGCTATCCTGCCTTGGCGCTTTGTTCCATTCGAGTCACCTAGGATCCGAGTTCCGGGTATTGGTTCTAAGACGGAGCGTGCCTAACCGCGTGTGGGATTCTATGGGTCCCCCTCTTCTTACCTACCTAGCTTCAAACATTTCTAGTGGTGGCCCAAGCTGACTTACCATTTGAAAACTGTGTGTGTGTCTATCGGATCGCTCCTAGCATATGTTCTTTAAAACAACTTGGGCCAGCGGAGACATGGTTTCTCTGTTGGTAACCACTGGTGAGCTAGGTGTTGCCCACATGTGAGGGGATCAGTTACCTCGACCTTAGCCATACAGAAGAGTCCGATCCGAGAGCGCAACCGACTTTTGGATTGGGTGCGACTCCTCGGGGGCCACCCGGATTTGTTCGTTGTTAGTTAGAGGGATTATGACGTCTGACTCTCAAAACAACTCTTCAATGAGTGTCTTTAACATGCCCGACTGAGAGAACCAGTGTACATGCAAAGCTTATAATGGGTAGTTGGTACACCCCTGAAGGGTTAAATCTTTTTGAGAAGCCGAGTCCACGGTTATGGACGACTTGAAACCTACGTCTTGTTCATAGATAACATCAACTGAATCATAACTAAAACTTGATCAACGTGTGTGTGCCTTGACTGCTTCTTCTTCATCGGGTGATGAAGGGGAGGACAAGTATAGGATAGGTGTTATGCTTGCGGAAGTAGCTGATAGCAAGACTTGTTGGAGGTGATTCGTCCTCGAATGCTTGGCTTCTCATCTTACTCTAAATAGATCGTTAGCCACTCTTATATTGCTAGTGCGGCTGCAACCTCAACCACTACCCCTATCTTACTGTGAGAAGTTAGTTATGTGACTTGTTGATATAGCTCACCCCTTCTTCTCTCTTTTATGCATGTTATGCAAATGATCTTGGACTACAGTGGAGCTTGACGATCCTCCTTCTGGACGCCTTCACGGAAACTCGACGACGACTAGTTAGGCGGATCCCGACGGAGAGCCTGGACCCGTGTGGTTACGGGAATGGTGTGTTTTACCTTTGCCATTAGGCATTTGATTGTAGTCTGTACTCAGACATATATCTTCCGCTGATGTATTGTATTAAGACAAGTGTATGCCGATTGTATGAGATGTTGTATCCTTGTAGCTGTAATATTGTGATATCAAGTTGAAATCCGAGACATATGGCTTCGTCATATTTCACGGTGGGTCCGATATGTGCTTCGTCCTCGGTTCTGAACGGAAACGTCCAGATCTGAAACAGTACCGCATATCGGGTCTTACAGCCTCCTGGACTCACTGGTGGCCCCTGGCTGCCCCTCTTTGCCTATATTTACCTCTTGTCCCAAAACCCCCAAAGACAAAACCCTTTTTCGCGATCTCCCCTCTGTTCCGCCGCTGCCGCGCTTC
Organism: Bromus sterilis; assembly: GCA_950022295.1. Taxonomy (NCBI): domain Eukaryota; kingdom Viridiplantae; phylum Streptophyta; class Magnoliopsida; order Poales; family Poaceae; genus Bromus; species Bromus sterilis. The sequence goes on along the minus strand of OX465598.1, from coordinate 213,047,403 downwards.
CAAGATCGGGGCTGCTAGGAGACCCTATCCCGGCACCCTGCCGGAGGGAGGATTGACCCCCGGGAGCTTCTCCACTACCATGGATGCTTCCAGGATGAGCCGTGAGTAGTCCACCTTGGACCATGGGTCCATGATCAGTAGCTATGTGATTTATTCTCCCCACCTTTGCTCTTCATTGTTTAGACCTTGTGAGCTTCCCTACATGATCAAGGCATATATGTAATTTTCCTGCTGTTGCTATGTTGAGTTTGTTGGGATCTGATGGATTATGAGATTATGTTTAGATTGTGACGAGTAATATATTTGGTTCTTCCCCTTTTGTATTTATGTTCTAGAGTAATTCTTTCATGTTCACAGTTGGTGTTTATTGCTTTCGCCAAGCAGTAGGTAGTAACTCCAAGAGGGAGCGTTATTCATGATTGTGGGTTCATGCCCCCAATGACTAACTTGAGTGACAGAAACATGAGTCTAGGGGATGTGTTGTTGCCACAAGTGGGAAAACAACGCTGCTTGTACTTGCAGGTGCAAGGATTGTTTACTTTACGCAAAGTTATTTTAATGCAGTTGTCTTTGCTTTGGGTTTACACTTTGGGTGGAGCTCGCGACTGAATACCAGCGAGATGTTCTGGATAGATATCTCAAGGTGGATGATTAGTGAGTAGATGCAGATGGATTTTGGTCTACTTCTCTTGGAGTACTGCCCATGCTTATGAGCCTCTTCCTTTCTTTTGAAGCATAGTTAGCATTGTGGTGCGTTTTTAATCCTGTCAATTTCCCAGTTGTAATTTGTTCACCTCGCATAGCTGTTTATCATCTTTTGGGAGAGAGACATCCCTAGTGAACTTCATGAGACCCCGGTCCATATTTCCACCACTGTTTACACCCTCAATTTACTTCTTGTTTTACTTTCTAGTTGCAGTTATCATTACTTTTATCTCTTGCATTTCACCCTTTGTAAACGACAAGGCCGGAGGGATTGACAACCCCTCTGTACTCATTGGGAGCAAAGTTATTTGTATCTGTGTGCAGGTCCACGTCAACTTATTATCTGGCGCCGTTGACACCTACTTGCAGCCGTTGGAGTCCTACTGGTTCGATAACCTTGGTATCTTCACCGAGGGAAATTTGCTACTAGCTACATCTCAACCTTCCACTTGGGGTAGCCAACGAGGAGCACTACTTGAGTGCCATCAAGCTAATTTATGGCGATGTTGCCGGGGACTCCACTCTTCAAGATAGGGGAGTTGCACATTATCTTTTATCTTTTCTTTTTAGTCTTGTTAGTTTACCTTTCAATTTTTGTCTTAGTGTCCTTTATCAAAATTCAATTTTTTTATTTACCTTGCTTTTAGTATGTTAGGACTTGGTGCCTTGAGGGAATCGGAAGTTCTAAATTTCTATCAAAAGGATGGAGAGAATATGAAGAAGGCATGGGACAGAATTTCTGATGCACATAGGAGAATTATGCCTTGGATACCTAAAAAAATTGTGCTTAGAAATTTTTACCATGGTCTTTTTAAATGGTGTAAACATTCTCTTGATATTAGAGTGTGATGAAGCTAGAGCTATTGATATTATACATGGTCTATCTAGTTATTTTTTTTATGATCATAGTTTTGATACTGTTATAGATAGACTTGCTACTATTGAAAGGAGAATGGATGCTCTAGATTTGTGAAAAGTAGAGAAACCCAAGCCCAATAAGAAAGATATTTTGGAGATAGATGGTGACTGGGAGCCTTTTGTTAGAATTAGCTTCTCTAACGACTTCCTTGCTTTTTGTGATATTGGATCGATGGTTTCTACAATGCCAAAAGTAGTTTATGATTCTTTAATATTAAACATGGACAATTTGTCATCCTATCATGAACATGCTAATGGAGATATTTCTGAGATCCAGGGAAAGGCAAAATACGTACAAGTTACATTCCTTAAAAGGATTACAACGGTTGATTTCTTCATCATGGAGCCAAACCAAGGAAACATAGTGCTTGGAAGGGATTTCCTCTGAGCCGTGAAGAGTTTCATTGATATAGGTAAGGGACACATACGCTTACGTGGGAAGGCAAAATGTACGTACCCCTTTGCTAAAATAAATAAGGATGAACTTGTTGAGGAACCATTTGAAGGGTTTTATAACTCCGACAATTATGATGACATTTGATTCCTCTTTTTGCTTTGTGCCTAGCTCAAAGGCGTAAAATAAAACGCTTGTTGGGAGGCAACCTAAGATGTTTTTACTTCTGTTTTAGTGGTCTTGATGGTTGTTACTACTGTAGCAACATCATTGTATCTTTATTTTCAAGCGTTGTACCAAGTTTAGCCTCTAATTGCAAGGAAGTTCAAAAGTTGTGACGTTCTGGCCAGAAAACAGATTCTGTCCCTTTACGAAAAAAATCGACTAAAATCACCATACCATATTTTTTGATCTCAATTGTTTTGACAGCATGCTTTATACAATTAGCTTTCATGCATCTGTTCTGAGTTTTTTTATTTGAGTTGCAGAAGTACCAATTTTTTTATTAACTACCTATTGGTCTATTTTTCACAGATTATGCCCTGTTTTCGTTTTCCCAGTTTTGCAAATCTTGCGCTAGTTTTTTCTTTGCAAAAACTTTTTGGGGATCTTGATAAACAGTAGCTCTTCAAGAATATCTTTATTTCCAATAGAGGAAAAATATTTTATTATGGTACTAACCTCTCTAGTCAGCTTATGATGAGTTATGTATGAAGGGAGTTTTCAAGTGTGCGAGGGAAGAGGATAAAAGAAGATCCGGAAGTGTCGAGCGCTCAAGCTTGGGGATGCCCCATGCACCCCCAAGAATTATCCAAGGAGACTCAAGCATCAAAGCTTGGGTATGCCCCCATGCATCCCCTTCTCCATCGACAATTATCAGTTCGTCCTTCGTTCCACTATATTTTTATCACTTCATGCATTATGTGCTATGCTTGGAGCGTCTTGCTCTTTACTTTCTAGTTTTCTTTAGCTTTGTTTTCTGTTCATAACAAGTTAGAACCCATCTTTCCTTGTGTGGGAGAGAAAACCACTTCACTTTAAACTATAACACATCATAGGATTTTCATGCTTATCTTTCTTTTTGTGTGTGTTCTTTATCTTTTCGTAGCTGTTGTATTGCTTAGCTCTTAGTTTACATGCTTATCTTTTTAAGAACTTTTGTTTAGTTTGTTGCTGAACTATCTTGAGTCTTCATGTTTATCTAGTTTAGAGAGTTGGTCTGTTGCACTGAGTTGTGTGTCTTGAAATAAAGTAGGTAATTGAGGTTGCTATTCAATTGTAGTAGTAACTTGCAATAGTTTTGAGGTATTGTTGTGAGTAATGTTTGAACTTTTGGTGTCAAGAGCTTTAGCCTATTAGTGATAGATGTCGTATTTTTGGCAATCCGTGTTTATTTTCGAAAAACTACAAAAAAACTAGTTGAGAACTCTAGCTACTAGACGGATCACTAATCTTTGGAGGGATCGAATATTAGAGTACACTCACGTACCATGAGTCGAGGATGCGCAAGGATAACCAAACCCCCATACACTCCTCCTCGGGGTACTTGTCTCTTTGTGAACCTCCTGATTAGATTGAGAGTTACCGATAATAAGTGCATGAGTTCTTCGGACTAATGTAAGTATTCGAAAGTTGACACTTCCACCACCCATATTTTTCTAGCCTCTTCAGTACCGTGCATTTCCCTTTTCTCACCTCGAGAGTTGGCGCATACTTCGCCGGAGAATCCAAACCCTTGGCATGATACGCTCCTTCATTATAAACCTCCTTATATACTTTCTCAAAACAACCACCATACCTACTTATCAATGCATTTCCATAGCCTTTCCGAGATACATTGACATGCAACATCCACCTTCTCATGACTTGATCTTCATGTCATACATGCTTTTTCTTGATCGATGAGACACATTCTATTTGGTCCTTGCCCTAATCATTGCTACATGACGCGATAGTATCATTGCATATCCTGCTACACTGGCAGAGGCACACATTTGCATACATCATGATAGCTTCATCTTCTTTATGTTGAGTACTTTTGTAAAGTGTGTAAGATCTTCTATACTTCTTGTAATATATAGAGTGTTGCCCCTAAAGTGAGGAAAAGATCCCAAAGAGGACAAATTAAAATATCCCAAAGAGGACAAATGAGAGATAAATAGAATGAGCCATTGAGGCCACAAAAAAATACAAAAAATAGAAAAAAGAGAAAAAGAAAATAAAAAGAGAGAAGGGGGCACACTACTATTTCTTTAGAGAGATCCACACTCGTACTCCCACTTATATCTTGTACTCCATAGAGATCATCATACATGCATATAGCTATGCGGGGACCTTTACACTATAGAACTTGGCTTGTATATTCCAATGATGAGCCTCCTCAAATGAGCTTTCCATACCTTTACACTAGGTCTTCTTGAGCAATAAAGTTGGATGCACCCCCACTACTTCCATTGGAGAACTTTCCATAGCTCACATGTGCATCCGTTGCATGGCAATCCCTATTCCTCACATCATATCTATCATTTGGCTTTCTCTCGCCTATGATTGTCCTCATTGATGTGAGCCTTTCACACATTTTTGTCTTCCTCCTCCATCATTTCTCTCTTTGCCATCCTAAGTGTAAACTTTCTTGATTACGCTCATCCATTGCATGAGTGCTCAAAAAGTCGAAAGGGAGTGGATCATTTTGACTTGTACCTGGCTAGTGGTCTGGGGACGAGTCAATATAAGATTCCAAAGGAGACCAAGTGGGAAACTTTAGTAGATTGAGTTTCAACCAAAATAAATAATATGTTTTTACTCTCTCGTAACCCCATCTCCCAATTCTTGCACGCAAACACCATTTCGAGACATTCGAGTCACGGACAGCGAGAGATCTTGCACCTTTATGTTCTTATGTTTCTTGTTTCAATGCTAATATAGACTCTTTCTTGTTATGACTTGAATTGAATTACATTCCTTGCTTGCCTTACTTAAAAGTTCTTTTATGGTGGGTAACATGTCACCACAGAAATTATGCTTATTATCATTTACCTAATCAAGGACGAGTAGGAATTAAGCTTGGGGATGTTGATACGTCCCAAACGTATCTATAATTTCTTCTTGCTCCATGCATATTTTGGGTGATATTGCTATACTTTTGATGCACTTTCATACACTTTATATCATATTTGGACTAACCTATTAACTCAGTGCACCCCAGTGCCAGTTTCTATTTTCTGATTTTTTTATATTTTAGGTTTTCCCATTACTTAAAGTGCTAGAATTTTTTTGGAATATATATATAAAAAACAGCGTTACAGAAGCTTTCGGATGCCCGAAGGGGGGCTGGGGGGACCCACCTGGTGCCTAGGCGGCCAGGGGGTGCGACCCCACCCTAGGCCGCGCCAGGGGCCGCCTGGACCCCCTAGTCCACCTCTGGCTGCCCCCTTTCTCCTATATTTACCTCTCGTCCCAAAACCCCCGAGGACATAACCCTTTTTTCGCCATATCCCTTCTATTCCGCCGCCGCCGCGCTTCCAAGATCGGGGCTTCCAGGAGACCCTGTCTCGGCACCCTGCCAGAGGGAGGATTGACCTCCGCGAGATTCTCCACCACCATGGACGCTTCTCGGATGAGCTGTGAGTAGTCCACCTTGGACCATGGGTCCATTATCAGTAGCTATGTGATGTCTTCTCTCCACCTTTGCTCTTCATTAATTAGACCTTGTGAGCTACCCTACATGATCAAGGCACATATGTAATTCTTTCTGTTGTTGCTATGTTGAGTTTGCAGGGATCAGATGGATTACGAGACTATGTTCAGATTGTGATGAGTAATATATTTGGTTCTTCTCCTTTTATATTTATGTTCTGGAGTAATTCTTGCATGTTCTCCGTTGCTGTTTATTGCCTTGGCCAAGTAGTAGGTAGTAACTCCAAGAGGGAGCGTTATGCATGATTGTGGGTTCATGCCCCCTGATGACTAGCTTGAGTCACAGAAACATGAGTCTAGGGGATGTGTTGTTGCCACAAGGGGGAAAACAACGGTGCTTGTAACCGCGGTTGCAAGGGTTGTTTACTTTATGCAAAGTTGTTTTAATGCAGTTGTTTGTTGCTTTGGGTTTACACTTCGGGCGGGGCTCACAACTTAATACCATCGAGATGTTCTGGATAGATATCTCAAGGTGGATGATTAGTGAGTAGATGTAGATGGATTTCGGTCTACTTTTTTTGGCGTACTGCCCATGCTTTTGAGCCTCTTCCTTTCTTTTGTAGCATAGTTAGCATTGCGGTGCATTTTTAATACTGTCAATTGCCCAGCTGTAATTTGTTCATCTTGCATAGCTTTTTATCGTCTTTTGGGAGAGATACATCACTAGTGAACTTCATGGGACCCCGGTCCATATTTCCACCACTGTTTACACCCTCAATTTACTTCCTGTTTTACTTTCTAGTTTCAATTATCATTACCTTTTATCTCTTGCGTTTGACCCTTTGTAAACAACAAGGCCGGAGAGGTTGACAACCTCTCTGTACTCGTTGGGAGCAAAGTTATTTGTATATGTGTGCAGGTCCACGTCAACTCTCATTCTAGTAATTTCTCGCACCGTTGTCACCTACTTGTCGTCGTCGAAGTCCTACTGGAGATAAAACTTGATATCTTCACAGAGGGAAATTAGCCGCTATCTACATCTCAACCTTCCACTTGGGGTAGCCAACGAGGAGCACTACTTCAGTGCCATCAAGATAATTTCTGGTGCCGTTGCCAGGGACTCCGCTCTACAAGATAGGGGAGTTGCACACTATCTTTTATCTTTGCTTTTTATAGGCAGAGGCAGGTTTGGGGAATGCCCAGTTCTCACTTGTTTCACATTTTATAAAAATTACACTTCCCCCATACTTGATGATGGAATGAAATGGACCAAATGCTGCTAATGATAGATGGAACGACAAATTTCCTTCCATACTTGAGGCAAAATAAAAAAGTACCATAGACCGTCAAAGGATAGATGGGTAAGGAAACAAAAGTGTAAACAAAAAGCATGGGAACCACCATTAATGTGGTTTGTATGGGAGATATTGAGAGACCTTTACCGTCTACCGTTGACTGGAAAGTCGCACTTCCCAAAAGATTTTATCTCTGTTTTCAAAACCAAGAGCTGTGGTACTTGTTTAGTCTTTGCTTCCAACCACGGGTTTTCAACCTTGCCATAAAAAATCCACGGTTCGAGAGTCTCCCCTTCTTTGTTCAAAGCACCAACTACTGATAGCATAATTGTCATTCTTAGTGTAACATGCATTGTCCCAAAGTACCACATTGTCTTCTGCATGATTGTGATATTGCTTGTTCGGAAATTCTTAGTTCTAGTCTCCTTTAAAACTACGGAGGAGTTTCTGCATTTATGTTTTGCTTCACTCATGGAGGCTAGCGAGATACCACTCTAGGATGTTCAAGATATGTGCATTGTGATCTTGTCTTCATTTTCATCATCATATTATTTACTTTTGGTTGTTTGTGATTGATCACTTGAAGGAAGGATTGCTTCGTGCATTGTCGTCATAGCATTGTTTCAATACTTGCTAAACTCTTTTCGTAGTACCTGCTTATATACATCTGATGAAGCAAAAGAGTTTGTCAAAGTTTTCTTTGTCGCGTCCAGTTCGTTGAACTGAATTGCTTGAGGACAAGCAATATGCTAAGCTTGGGGGAGTTGATATGTCCCAAACGTATCTACTTTTCCAAACACTTTTGCTATTGTTTTGGCCTCATTCTTGCATGATTTGAACTAAACTAACCCAGACTGACGCTGTTTTCAGCAGAGCTGCCTGTATGGTTTTCTTATGTGTAGGAATATGGATTTTTAGGTGTCTCCGAAAATTCCAGGAAAAATCACAGAAAATCCAGGCACCAGAAGGGACATTGTGCCAGAAGTGGGGCCAGAGGGCAGCCAGGGGGCCCCAGGCGCCCTGTTGGCGCGGCCCCACCCCTGGCCCCGCCGGGAGGCCGCGTGGGTGGGTCCTCCCCCCTCTGGTGCCCTACCAAGGCCCCTATTTATTCCCATCGCAAGGAAACACCAGAACAGAAGTCGTTTTCCCAGTTTCCATCGCGGAGCCACCACCACCCTCTGTTCTTCTCCGGGAGGGCTAATCTGGAGGCTGTTCTGGCCTCCGGTGAGGGGAGATCATCGCCATCGTCATCACCATCACCAACCCATCATCCCTCCATGACGTCTCCTCTCATGTGTGATTAATTCCCTGCTGTAGGCAAAGGGGGTGGTAGGGATTGGATGAGTTAGATCATGTAATAGTTCGTCAGATTTTTGGGGCATGTTGGCTATCATCTAGTATGGTGTTTATCATCTTTGCTACAACTTGTTCCTCTTAATGCTTGTCACTTTGGGCCCGAGTGCCATGTTTTCAGATCTGAACCACTTGTGTTTTCATGAGTTTATTTGTCTTCTTGATCCTATCTATGAGTTGTGTGCACCTATTTTGGTCTGGAACCGGCGACCCAAAAGGTGGTAGCTTGGGACACCAAAGGGGATGGACTATAATTTGAGGATTTCATGTATCTGATACGTCCAAAACGTATCTATAATTTCTGCTTGCTCCATGCCTCTTTTGTGTGATATTGCTATGATATTGATGAACTTCCATACATTTTTTATCATATTTGGACTAACCTATTAACTCAGTGCACCCCAGTGCCAGTTCATGTTTTCTGCTATTTTTCTATTTCAGGTTTCCCCCATATAAAAAGTGCTCCAAAAATCCGGGAAAAATACAATAAAAAATTAGCGCAGAAGAAGATTCGGGAATCACCGAGGGGGGGGGGGGGGGCAGAGGGGACCCACGAGGGCCCCAGGCGCCCTCCCGGCACGCCCTAGGGTGGGGCCGCGCCAGGGGGCCGCCTGGACCCCTGGTGGCCCCCCTTCGCCTATATATCCCTCGTGACGTGAAACCCCCGTGACGGGAACCCCTTTTCGCGATCTCTCGTCTGTTCCGCCGCCGCTGTGCTTCAAGATAGGGAGCACCAGAAGACCTCTTCCCGGCACCCTGCCGGAGGTAGGAATCACCTCCGGGAGCTTCTCCACCACCATGGATGCTTCCCTGATGAACCATGAGTAGTCCACCTTGGACCATGGGTCTCTGATCAGTAGCTATGTGATGTTCTCCTCCCCTCTTTGTTCATGATTAGACCTCGTGAGCTGCCCTACATGATCGAGGCACATATGTAATCTTTCTGCCGTTGCTATGCTAAGTTTTCTGGGATCCGATGGATTATGAGACTATGTTGAGATTGTGTTTGAGTAATATATTTGATTCTCCTCTTTTATATTTATGTTCTAGAGTAATTCATGCATGTTCACCGTTGCTGTTGATTGCTTTGTCCAAGTAGTAGGTAGTGACTCCAAGAGGGAGCGTTATGCATGATTGTGGGTTCATGCCCCCTGATGACTAGCTTGAGTGATAGAAACATGAGTCTAGGGGATATGCTGTTGCCACAAGGGAAAAACAACGGTGCTTGTACTTGCAGGTGCAAGGATTGTTTACTTTACGCAAAGTTCTTTAATGTAGTTGTCCATTGCTTTGAGTTTACATTTTGGGTGGGATTCACAACTTAATACCAGCGAGATGTTCTGGATAGATATCTCAAGGTGGATGGTTAGTAGGTAAATGCAGATGGATTTCGGTCTACTTGTCTTGGCGTACCGCCCATGCTTTTGAGCCTCTTCCTTTCTTTATAGCATAGTTAGCATTGGTTTGCGCACATAATCCTGTCAATTGTCCAACTGTAATTTATTTACCTCGCATGGCTATTTTATCGTCTTTTGTGAGAGAGACATCAGTAGTGAACATCATAGGACCCCAGTCCATATTTCCAATATTGTGTACACCCTCAATTTACTTTTAGTATTTACTTTTCCGTTGCTATCACTATCATTATTATCCCGTGCGTTTTATCCTTTGTAAACAACAAGGCCGGAGGAATTGACAACTCCTCTATACTCGTTGGGAAGCAAAGCTATTTGCTGTGTGTGCAGGTCCAGGTCAAGGAAGAAACTTTTGTCTAAAACGGTGCAATTGTTTCCTTGCCACCTACTTGTCGATCTTGGAGTCCTACTGGTTCGATATTCAACCTTAGCATCTTTGCTAAGGGAAATTGCCGCTATCTACATCTCAACCTTCCACTTTGGGCAACCAACGAGGGGGCGTTAATTCGTACCATCAAAAGAAATTTCTGGCGCCGTTGCCCGGGACTCCACTCTTCAAGATAGGGGAGTTGCACCCTATGTTTTATCTTTGCTTTTTAGTCTTGTTAGTTTACCTTTCAGTTTTTTCTTTAGTTCTCTTTATCAAAAATCAAAAAAATAGTTATCTTGCTTGCTTCTACTATGGGTTCCTCCGAGAACACCAAGTTGTGTGACTTCACTAGTCACAACAACAGTGACTTTATCTGCACTCCTATTGCTACACCTGCTACTTCGGCACCTTCTTATGAGATTAAACCTGATTTGCTGAACCTTGTTATGAAAGATCAATTCTCCGGTGCTGGAGATGCTGCTGCTTTGCACTTAAATAATTTTATTGAGCTCTGTGATATGAAAAAGTACAAAGAAGTAGATGGTGATATTATTAAGCTTAAGCTTTTTCCTTTCACTTTGAGGGACGAAGCTAAAATCTGGTTTCAATCCTTGCCTAAGAATAGCATAGACTCTTGGGAAAAGTGCAAGGATGCTTTTATTGGGAAGTAATACCCCACTGCTAAGATTATCCAATTGAGGAGCTATATTATGAATTTTAGGCAATTTGATAATGAACACGTTGCCCAAGCTTGGGAACGCATGAAATATCTTGTTAAGAATTGCCCTACGCATGGTTTGACTACTTGGATGGTTATCCAAACTTTTTATGCAGGCTTGAACTTTACCTCGCGGAACTTGCTAGATTCGGCCGCGGGAGGAACCTTTATGTCAACTACACTTGGTGCTGCCACAAAACTACTCGATGAGATGATGACCAACTATTCCCAATGGCACACCGAAAGAGCTTCAACAGGTAGGAAGGTAAACTCTGTCGAGGAGATCTCCTCCCTAAATGAAAAAGTTGACTTGATTATGTCTCTACTTACCAAGCAATCCCCTATTGATCCTCATGATGTTCCTTTAAAATCTTTGATTGCTCAGGACCAAGTAGATGTGAACTTTATCTCTAGAAACAACTTCAATAACAATGCTTATAGGAGTAATTTTGGTAGCAATCCTAGACCGTTCCCCTCCAACAATTATGGGAAAAACAACACTTATCCTAGCACCAAAAACTCCACTTCTGAATTAGAGAGTATGCTTAAAGACTTTTTCACTACCCAAAAAGCCTTCAGCAAGAGTGTAGAGGAAAAACTAGACAAATTAGATAACCTCTCATCGAAGGTAGACAATTTAGCCCATGAAGTAGAATTGCTTAAAATTAGAACTTATCCTCTTGAGGAGAGGAAGGTCACTCCTATGAAAGCCATTCAAGTGCAAATTAATGAAAACATCAGGATGATGGATAAACTCAAAGAGAGATGGGCTAAGAAAAGGAGGAAGAAATTAGAATTAAGAGCCTTCCTACACACCATACTGTTGCTACTATCCAAGTTGTTGAGGATATCCAAACTCTTAGCACCCAATGCACCCCTAGTCCCATATGACCTATTAATGGTGATGCTATGACCTCAACCGTAGAAGAAGAAATTCCTATGTCTATAGAAGCTACCAAACAAGTGAGCCTAAAGGACACCACTACCACTTTACTTGATAGTAGTGACCTTGATTTTGAGAATTGCACCCTTTCTGAAGTTATTCGTTTCCTTCACAAGATGTCTAGAGACCCCCACACTAGCACACTTAATCTTGCCTTCACGGAGCATATCACTAATGCTCTCATTAAATCTAGGGAGGAGAAGCTTAGGGTATAAGACTCCATACCTAGAAAGCTAGAAGATGGTTGGGATCCTATGATTAAAACTAACTTGAATAACTTTTCTTGCTATGCTTTATGTGATGTTGGAGCTTGTACCTCCGTTATGCCCAAAAGAATGTATGATATATTTGAATTAAAACCTTTTGATCCTTGTTCTTTTGGTGTTCATCTTGTCGACCCTTCCATAAAGAAACCTTTGGGGAAGATCGATGATGTTCTTATCATTGTCAATGACAATTACGTTCCCGTTGATTTTACTATTATGGACATTGAATGTGAACCTTCTTGTCCGATTATTTTGGGACGTCCTTTTCTTTGCACCGTGGGTGCTATTATTGATATGAAAGAAGGGATTATAAAATTCCAATTCCCTCTCAAGAAAGGGATGGAACACTTCCCTAAGAAAAAGATTAAGTTTCCTCTTGAGTCCGTCACACGGGCTAGTTATTTTCTTGAAAATACTTGATCTATTTGCATTAAGCCTAGCTAATGGCTTTAAAGAAGCGCTTTCAGGAGGCAGCCCGCAACGAATTTAGGATTTACTTTTTGTTTTTCTTCTGTTTTTAGCCAATTATATCTTTACTTTTCAAGCTTTGTGCCAATTATAGCCTCATATGACAAGGGAAGTGAAAGTTGTGACATGCTGTCCAGAAAACAGATTCTGTCCTCGTGAGTAGAAAAATCACAGAAAAATCCCAGTTCGTCTTTTTGAGCTGAAATTTTTACACAGCGTGCTCTATACAATTACGGAACTTTAGTATGTTCTGAGTTTTTTTATTTGAGTTGCAGAAGTATACCTAAAAAATTCTTTTCTAGCTGCTGGTATGTTTTTCACAGATTCTGTCCTGTTTTGCCTCTTCTTCATTTTGCAAACCTTAAGCTTGCTTTTTTGCAAGAACTTTTTTTCAATATTTAGAAACAGTAGCTCTTCAAGAATATCCTTATTTACAGTAGAGGAAAAATTATTTTATTATGGGTACTAACCTCGCTAATCAGATTATGATGAGTTATGTATGAAGGGAGTTTTCAAGTGTGCGAGGGAAGATGATGAAAGAAGATTCAGAAGTGTCAAGCGCTCAAGCTTGGGGATGCCACCATGCACCCCCAAGAAATATTCAAGGAGACTCAAGCGTCTAAGCTTGGGGATGCCCCCGTGCATCCCCTTCTTAATCAACAATTATCAGTTCGTCTCTCGTCTCACTATATTTTTATCACTTCATGCGTTATGTGCTATGCTTGGAGCGTCTCGCTCTTAGGTTTTATTTTTAGTTTTCTTTAGATTTGCTTGCTGTTCATAACAAGTTAGAACCCATCTTACTTTGTGTGGGAGAGAAAATGCTCCACTTTCAAAATCTAGAACACGACATAGGATTTTTCATGCTTATCTTTGCTGTGTGTGTTCCTTATCTTTTTCATAGCTACTGTCATGTTTAGCTCTTAATTTTCATGCTTATCTTTTTTAAAGAGCTTTTTTTAGTTTGTTGCGGGAACTCTCTTGAGTTTTCATTTTTATCTTGTTTAGAGAGTTTTCCTGTTGCACTGAGTTTTGTGTCTTGACTTGAAGTTGGTAATTGAGGTTGTTATTCTTTTGTAGTAGTAACTTGCAATAGTTTTGAGGTATTGTTTTGAGTATTTTTTGGACTTTTGGTGTCAAGAGCTTTATCCTATTAGTGATAAATGTCGTATTTTGGGAAATCCGTGTTTATTTTCAAAAATTACAAAATTAGTTGAGAACTTTAGCTACTAGATGGATCACTACTCTTCTGAGGGGTCGAATATTAGAGTACACTCACGTACCATGAGTCGAGGATGTGATACGTCCAAAATGCATCACTATTTTATATAGTAATTCTTTCTTATTCATTGATATATTTCATGATATGATGCTATTCTTATGTTTTTTTGGCTTATTTTACACAGTTTGCAACTTTCCGGTGCCGAAGCAGCAGACTCAGGATTCAGCGGTAAAAAGTGGACGCTGAGTTGCTGAAGAAGAATACCTCCAAATTACCTGAAAATCGACGGAGGCTATTTTTCAGAAGGATCACGAAGACACGCAAAAGAGCGACCAGAGGGGGGCCACAGGGTGCCCAGGCGGCCACCTGGCGCGGCCCCACCCCTGGCCTTGCCGGGAGGGCGCCTGGACCCCCCGGGCCACTCCCGGCTCCCCCTCTGGCATATACACTCTTCGTCATCCAAAAACCCTAAAAAGGGAAAGAGTTCCGGAGTTTCGCCGCCGCTCCGTGGAGGAAACCTATAGAAAAGAAAAGCCATCTCTGGCGGGCAGATTCCGCCGGGGTGATCACCTCACGGAAGGGGAGATCGTCACCATCGTCATCACCATCGTCACGGGCATCATCGAGATCATCATCAACATCATCCCCATCATCAGCACCATCTCCACCTCCATCCAATCTCATCTCACAGTTGCAACTCATGTTGTAATCCGTACTATCTATCCTCTCTACTCTATCGGTGTTGATTACTACTTTGTGGTGAATGCTATTGAGTTTTGTTGGAGAAATATTATTGTGTCCAGATTGTTTATCATCTATTTATCCCCACTGATCATGATCTCTTTTATGTCTTGTGAGTAGTTACTTTAGTTCTTGAGGACATGGGAGAAGTCTAGTTGCTAGTAGTCATATGATGTTGAAGTAATATGTGTTGGTTGATATTTAAGTTGTGTTGTTATTTTCCTAGTGGTGTTGTGTGAGTCGAACACTCAACACTTCGCCTTATCAAGGACCTAGGGGAATACATTGTGTATAAAGAATGCTTACGGTGGGTTGCCGGAGTGACAGAAACCTAAACCCCAGTTTGCACGCTTTTGCACAAGGGAACAATGGATGACCGATCGTATTGCTATGGTTAGGCTTTTGCCTTAATTACTATCTTGTATTTGCGGATGCTTGCAAGGTGTTTAATCATAAGAGTGCACTTATCTTAGTCTAGAGGGTGCACTAGCATAGATCCACCCACTCAACACTCATCAACACAGCACAAAGAACCGATACGGAGTATGGCGAAAGCACATGACTACCTCTCCCGTGTGTCCTCAAGAACACTTTAGCCTTCATAAGTTCAGTTGCTAGTCCTCTCCTTTGCTTAGAAAGGATTGGGCCACTCGTTACTCTCCAGTACCTTTTACTTTGCTCGTTTTTACTTTCCTGTCTCTTATACCAAGAAAAACCCCTAAAAAGTTATCTTTCAGTGCTTGCAGTTATCTCCTTGCCAAAGTCACTTGCTATTACTTTCTGCTCCTCGTTGGGTTTGACACTCTTACTTATCGAAAACGCTGCAATTGATCCCTTACGTTGTGGGTCATCAAGTAACGTTTTCTGGTGCCATTGCCGGGGAGCATAGCGCTACTAGTAAGTGAAGTTGGTAAGGAAGTTTTTATATTTCTGTTTTAGTTTTGTTGTTGCTGTTTTTTTCCTTATGGACACCCCTACTCTTGGATCGTTGTTCTTGGGGAGCCGCCCCATAACTAAGGTAGTCAGTCCTGCCCCTGCTGAAATTGTGCCTTATAAGGTACCATCTGGTATTATCGATTATGTCTTAGCTAATCGCTATGCAGGAGACAGACATCCAGGTGAACACTTGCTATATTTATCACAACTATGTTCATTATTCAAGCTTGCAGGTGTGTCACTGGAGTTCGTTATGAAGAAATTATTCTCCATATCGCTTACGGACAAAGCTTCAGATTGGTATAAGCTCCTCGATAACTCACATTCTCTTAAATGGGAAGAGCTTATGTCTCTCTTTTATACAAAGTTTTACCATCTTCATGAAGTTCATCGAGACAGGAATTACATCTATAACTTTAGGTCTCGCGACAGAGAGAGCATCGCTCAAGCTTGGGGGAGGCTTAAATCCCTAATGTTCAAATGTCCTATCCATAAGCTCCCCAAAGATATTATACTTACAAATTTTTATGCCAGGCTTTCTCGTCAGAATAAGGAAATGCTGGATGCCTCCTCTAGCGGGGTATTTCAGACAAAGAGCGTTGAAGAAAGATGGGATCTCATCGAAAGGATCCAGAAGAATACTGAAGACTGGGAAATCGATAAAGGTATTGAACCTGCTATAAATTATGAGCATGATTATATTGAGAGCTATGTGAAAACTGATTATTTTAATACCTTTTGCTCTAAGATTGGTCTGGATTCCCATCTAATGATTGATTTTTGTAAGAACTTTGCCTCTCATGTTGATTCTTCTAAGACGAAGAAGGATCAGTACCATAAGCCTTTCAAAGAAGTACCTACTGATATTCACGTTGCTGATCCTATTTTACCTGCAGTTATATATGAACATCCCCCTTTCCCTTCAAGGATAAGGGAGCACTCTTTTGTGACAGGCATAATAAATAAATGTGAGAGAAGAACAGACGAACCTGAGGACCAGATCATAGTCGATCCTCAAGTTGCTATGGTTAAAGATTTAGTTACTAATGATGTTTCAGATTCTATTATAAATTTTTGTGCTGTTTCAACTAACATTGTCACAGCCAAGAATAAAAGCCCAATTTCAGGTACACCAGTTGTATCAATTAAAATAGGAGATCACAATTATTACGGGCTATGCGATCTGGGATCAAGTGCTAGCGCGATTCCTTATTCTCTTTATCAAGAGATCATGGGTGAGATTTCACCCTGTGAACTTGAAGAGATTGATGTTACTATTCATCTTGCAAACAAAGCTACTATCTCTCCTATTGGGATTGTGAGAGATGTTGAAGTCCTATGCGGAAAGGTAAAGTATCCTACCGACTTTCTCGTACTTGGTTCAGTGCAAGATAGTTTTTGTCCTATTATTTTTGGTAGACCTTTTCTCAGAACTTGTGGAGCTATTATAGATTGCAAGAAAGGTAAAGTTTCTGTTGAATTCAATGGTGAGCCATATGAATTTAATTTTTCTAAGATCTCTAAATAGTCTCGTGGTACTGAATTACCTAGTGATGATAAAATTATTGAAAGTATTGCTTCCATTGCTATTCCCCCTAATGATCCTTTGCAGCAATACATGGAGGACCACGAGAATGATACTCATATGCAGGAAAGAAATGAAATTGATGAAATATTCTTGAGACAACCTGCTATCCTGAAGCACAACCTTCCGGTTGAACCTTTAGGAATTCTATCCAAACCAAAAGAAGACCCGGTGTTTGATCTCAAACCTCTTCCTGATATGCTCAAGTATGCTTATTTAGATGAAAATAAAGTTTATCCTGTTATTATCAACTCTAACCTTTCAGGATATGAAGAAGAGCGATTATTGGAGATACTTCGTAAACACCGTGGTGCAATTGGCTATACCCTTGATGATCTTAAGGGAATTAGTCCATCTATCTGTCAACATACTATCAACCTCGAGCCCGATGCTAAACCTGTTGTTGACCATCAACGACGGTTGAAACCAAAGATGCTGGATGTTGTGAGGACCAAAATCCTCAAGCTTCTAGCCGCAGGTATTATCTACCCTATAGCTGATAGTAAGTGGGTAAGTCCAGTTCATTGTGTTCCTAAGAAAGGAGGGACAACTGTAGTCTTTAATGATAAGAATGAACTAATACCTCAGAGAATTATTATTGGATATAGAATGTGTATGGATTACAGGAAGTTGAATAAGGAAACCAGGAAGGACCACTACCCGCTGCCCTTTATTGATCAGATGCTTGAGAGGCTGTCCAAAAACACCCACTTTTGCTATCTTGACGGGTATTCAGGCTTCTCTAAAATTCATGTTAACACTGCCGATCAAGAGAAGACCACTTTCACTTGTCCTTATGGTACTTATGCTTATAGGCGTATGCCTTTTGTTTTATGCAATGCCCCTGCTACTTTTCAGAGATGTATGTATGCAATATTTCATGGTTTCTGTGAGGAGATTGTGGAAGTCTTCATCGACGATTTCTCCGTCTATGGAACTTCCTTTGACCACAGTCTCCACAATCTTAATAAAGTTTTGCAGAGATGCGAGGATACAAACTTAGTTCTAAACTGGGAAAAGTTCCACTTCATGGTTAACGAAGGGATCGTGCTTGGTCACAAGATTTCCGAGAGGGGAATTGAGGTGGACAAGGCGAAGATTGAAGCTATCGAAAGGATGCCCTATCCAAGGGACATTAAAGGTATTCGTAGTTTCCTCGGTCATGCTGGTTTCTATAGAAGATGTATTAAAGACTTTTCTAATACCTCGAGACCCCTCACTAATCTTCTCCAGAAGGATGTTCCTTTTGTATTTGATGAAGGTTGTAAGGAGGCTTTCGAAGTTCTTAAGAAAGATTTAATAACCGCTCCTATAGTACAACCGCCTGACTGGAGTTTGCCCTTTGAAATTATGTGTGATGCTAGTGATTTTGCTGTTGGATCTGTTTTAGGACAAAGGGTTGATAAAAAATTAAATGTTATCTATTATGCTAGTAAAACCCTTGATAGTGCTCAAAAGAATTATGCTACTACTGAGAAGGAATTCTTAGCAGTAGTGTTTGCTTGTGATAAGTTTAGGCAGTATATTGTTGATTCTAAAGTTATTATTCATACTGACCATGCTGCCATTAAGTATCTTATGACGAAGAAGGATGCCAAGCCAAGACTAATCAGATGGGTACTCCTTCAAGAATTTGATTTGCAGATTGTTGATAGAAAAGGAGCAGACAACCCTGTAGCGGACAATCTTTCAAGGATGGAATATATACCGCATGATCCCATTCCAGTGAACGACAGTTTTCCGGACGAACAACTCGCCGTTGTTAAAGTACAATATCTTTCCGACCCTTGGTTTGCAGATTATGCTAATTTTATCGTTGCAAAGTATTTGCCTCCAGGTTTAACATTTCAGCAAAGGAAGAAGTTCTTTCATGATTTGAGGCATTACTTTTGGGATGACCCACATCTTTTCAAAGAAGGTCCAGAAGGGATCGTGAGAAGATGCATACCGAAACACGAGCAGAAGGACATTCTCAAGCAATGTCACGATAGTCCCTATGGAGGACATCACGCCGGTGAGAGAACTGCACATAAGGTTCTCCAATCAGGTTTTTATTGGCCTACTCTCTTTAAAGATGCTAGAAATTATGTTTTAGCCTGTGATAAATGTCAGAGAGTTGGTAATATTAGTAGAAGGAATGAGATGCCTATGAATTACTCACTAGTGATTGAGCCTTTTGATTGCTGGGGTTTTGATTTTATGGGTCCTTTTCCTTGTTCGCACAAGTACACTCACATTTTAGTTGCTGTTGATTATGTAACCAAGTGGGTTGAAGCAATCCCCACTGATAGTGCTGATCACAAAACATCTTTGAAAATGCTCAAAGATGTAATTTTCCCTAGGTTTGGTTTACCTAGGTATCTCATGACTGATGGAGGATCACACTTCACGCATGGAGCTTTTAGAAAAGCTTTAGCCAAGTACGATGCAATCATAGAATTGCTTCACAATACCATCCTCAAACTAGTGGGCAAGTTGAGCTCACCAATAGAGAGATCAAGTTGATCTTGCAAAAGACAGTTAACAGAAATAGGAAGGACTGGTCAAATAAGTTAGGAGATGCTTTGTGGGCGTATAGAACTGCTTACAAAAAGCCCATGGGCATGTCTCCCTATAAAATGGTCTATGGCAAGGCTTGCCATTTGCCATCAGAGTTAGAGCACAAAGCTTACTGGGCTGTTAGAGAGCTTAATGCTGACCCAAAGTTAGCTGGTGAAAAGCGTCTCATGAACTTGACTTCTCTAGATGAGTGGAGAAGTGAAGCTTACGAGAGCGCTAAAATGTTCAAGGAAAAGGTAAAGAAGTGGCATGGCAGGAGGATTCTGAAACGTGAATTTAATGTTGGTGATAAAGTTTTATTGTTTAGATCCCGTTTCAGGTTTTCTCCAGGTAAACTACTTTCCAGGTGGGAAGGGCCATTTCATATCGAAGAAGTCTACCGGTCTGGTGCAATCAAGATTAACAATTTTGAAGGCACCAAACCTCAAGTTGTGAATGTGCAAAGACTCAAGCACTACATAGCAGGAGATCCCGTCAATGTTGATGTAAATATAATACCCACAACAACTCATGAAGAACATGTTGCAGCCCTGTTTCAGACACCGACAGAAGCAGAATAAGAGAAGGTATGTTTACGGTAAGGAAACATCGCGAACCGCCCTAAAAGTTCCATACTACGAGTTTTTGCAAAATTAGGAAAATTCGAGGCCTAAGTGGAGCCGGAGAGGAGCTCTAGGGGGCCCAAGCACCCCCTGGCGCGGCCTACCTTCTGGCCGCGCCGGGAGGCCACCTGGGCACCCAGGAGTCCGTCTCCGACCCCACTTTGGCTCGTTACCTTCCTTTTCTTGCATAAATCTTTGCTATATATTTGGCCGGATCGTTCAGGCAACGTATCTCGCATTTTCGTGTGTTTTCTCTTCAATCTGTTTCTGCCAGGAATTCTTTTAGCTAGACCTAGGTGCCATGGCTTCCCCAAGTTCCCCCAAGGACAAGTTCGTCGTCAACGTCATCAACCCTTACCTCGCTGAGGTGAAAAAGCACCCCCAGGTCCTTCGTGTGGAGGACGGTGTTCTCCACAAGGAAGATCTGAAGGGACCAGTCATGGAGGGGAGCACCGAGGAGCGGCTGAAGGAGATGGAACATGAGGTCTTCAAGTTCAAGAAGATGGTGGAGCGTGGTGTTGAAGCCAACTTCGACATTAGGAACGAGATCGAGGCTTCCCATAGGAAAGATATGAAGGAGATGTGGTCAAGTTTGTCCGCACTAGAAGAAAAAGTTTATCATCTCCAAGCACAAATCTATGATCTGCACAACCAGAACTGTGAGTATGAACTAAAGTTTCTGCGCATGGGTTTAGGTGCTGAGTGCAGGATCCTGGAGACGGGAATGTCCTTCGAGACTGGAGAGGAGCTACCATGGAAGCGCTTCGCCAAGGAGTACTTGATCAACAACAACAAGAATGAGGAGTAACTCTCCTCGGGTAATGGCATCCCCTCAGCTTGTTCCAAGCTTGGGGGAGTGACCGGTATCTTTATCTTTATCTTTGTCTTTTAGAGTCAAGTAGAGTTGTATCATGTCTAGGGAGTTTATTATATGAAATAGGTGCTTGCTTCGAGGTCTATCACTCCGTCTGTGGAGAGATTGTATCCGTGAGTGTGGAGTCGTCTATAATGGAATATTAACGAGAAGTCTATTGGTTCCTTCGCTGCACTCGGTATTCTCTTCGCGCAATCGACCTCATATGACGGTTCTTATGGGGAGTATTGACCTTATATTAGGTATGGCTTTGAAAACTTTATTTAATTTTGGCAAACATAGCTTTGGTCGTGACAACATGCATGTTTTCAAAAGTAGCGACATAGCCAAAACCTTTATGTTATTATGCTTGAAGTGTTATGTTGACAAGGAAGACAACTTGATGTGTTATGCTTACCTTAATGTTTATGCTTTATATGTTTTGCATCTAAATTAGCATCAATTGTCTGTTCTCTCAAAGCCTTTGCTAGCCAAACTCTTTGCCAAGTAGATTTCTGCTTGTGCATCCATACCCTGAAACCATTACCTTCCATATGAGTCCACCATATCTTCCTATTCGTGGTATTACCCTACCACTCCTATAAGTATAGAATTTATGTGTTATCCTTAAATGTTCAAAATCTTTTGTTTTGTGCCTCTTGTTTAGCTCATGAGGAAGTAGTAGGTAATTCATGATCTTCTTAAGTTGGACAAGTTTTACCCCGGGATTGCATGTCTAATCTGCAAACCCATAATACGAGGAGGAACTGGCATGGGTGCACCCAGCTCGAAAGATAATATAACAAACAAGCCCTCCTTCACGCTTGGTCTATGAGAAATCAGAAACTTTGGCAGTGAGAAACAAAGGAGATTAAGGGGATGTGATCGTCCCCACTTGGGAGCCGTTCCTTGAAACTTGTCCATCTTAAGAAGTAATTGAGCTATCTATTAGCATTCGTTGACAAACTATGCACCGCCCCAAAATCTATTTTTATTCTGTTTGATTTAAGGATAGCACATGAGTTTTCCCTGCTTTCCCTTTACCAGGCCTTTCTTCCACCTTCATGTTGAGTCAGTTGTCCCACTTCCTTCTTTTACCTAAGGAACAAACATTTGATGTTGATGAGGATTCATCCATATAGACCTGCATTAAGTTTTGCCATGCCACATCCTTGTTGACATTATCTTTTGATAAGTAAGTTGTTTGCGAAAGCTTTTGCCAAGCAAGCATCTTCCTTTGTGTTAGCATTTGCACTTCATGACTATTAACATGTTCTTTCAAAAGCTTCAAATTGTTTCATTAAAGAGGAAGAGCAAGAGTAAAAGTTATTAGTTGTCCTTTGACCAAGGATATGTTTGCCATAATTTGATGAGTTTCCTAAGCCCTACTTTTGATTATAATTGTTATTACTTTCTCATAAGGGCCTTATGAGTTGAGGTTGCTGTTGAGGATGCTTGGGTTTGATGAAGGAACCTTGATGCTTCTTGTCCGTATTCTATTTATCGACACTTCACTCTCTAAACTTGTGGACAGGTTTATCGAGCTCAGTAATCGCTTGGGGACAAGCGAGGTCTATGCTTGGGGGAGTTGATACGTCCAAAATGCATCACTATTTTATATAGTAATTCTTTCTTATTCATTGATATATTTCATGATATGATGCTATTCTTATGTTGTTTTGGCTTATTTTACATAGTTTGCAACTTTCCGGTGCCGAAGCAGCAGACGCAGGATTCAGCGGTAAAAAGTGGACGCTGAGTTGCTGAAGAAGAATACCTCCAACTTACCTGAAAATCGACGGAGGCTATTTTCCAGAAGGATCACGAAGACACGCAAAAGTGCGACCAGAGGGGGGCCACAGGGTGCCCAGGCGGCCACCTGGCGCGGCCCCACCCCTGGCCGCGCCGGGAGGGCGCCTGGACCCACCGGGCCACTCCCGGCTCCCCCTCTGGCATATACACTCTTCGTCATCCAAAAACCCTAAAAAGGGAAAGAGTTCCGGAGTTTCGCCGCCGCTCCGTGGCGGAAACCTATAGAGAAGAAAAGCCATCTCTAGCGGGCAGATTCCACCGGGGAGATCACCTCCCGAAAGGGGAGATCGTCACCATCATCATCACCATCGTCACGGGCATCATCGAGATCATCATCAACATCATCCCCATCATCAGCACCATCTCCACCTCCATCCAATCTCATCTCAGAATTGCAACTCATGTTGTAATCCGTACTATCTATCCTCTCTACTCTATCGGTGTTGATTACTACTTTGTGGTGAATGCTATTGAGTTTTGTTGGAGAAATATTATTGCGTCCAGATTGTTTATCATCTATTTATCCCCACTGATCATGATCTCTTTTATGTCTTGTGAGTAGTTACTTTAGTTCTTGAGGACATGGGAGAAGTCTAGTTGCTAGTAGTCATATGATGTTGAAGTAATATGTGTTGGTTGATATTTAAGTTGTGTTGTTATTTTCCTAGTGGTGTTGTGTGAGTCGAACACTCAACACTTCGCCTTATCAAGGACCTAGGGGAATACATTGTGTATAAAGAATGCTTACGGTGGGTTGCCGGAGTGACAGAAACCTAAACCCCAGTTTGCACGCTTTTGCACAAGGGAACAATGGATGACCGATCGTATTGCTATGGTTAGGCTTTTGCCTTAATTACTATCTTGTATTTGCGGAAGCTTGCAAGGTGTTTAATCATAAGAGTGCACTTATCTTAGTCTAGAGGGTGCACTAGCATAGATCCACCCACTCAACACTCATCAACACAGCACATAGTACCGATACGGAGTATGGAGAAAGCACATGACTACCTCTCCCGTGTGTCCTCAAGAACACTTTAGCCTTCATAAGTTCAGTTGCTAGGCCTCTCCTTTGCTCAGAAAGGATTGGGCCACTCGTTACTCTCCAGTACCTTTTACTTTGCTCGTTTTTACTTTCCTGTCGCTTATACCAAGAAAAACCCCTAAAAAGTTATCTTTCAGTGCTTGCAGTTATCTCCTTGCCAAAGTCACTTTCTATTACCTTCTGCTCCTCGTTGGGTTCGACACTCTTACTTATAAAAAATGCTGCAATCGATCCCTTATGTTGTGGGTCATCAGGATGCGCACGGATAACCAAACCCCCATACACTCCTCCTCAGGGTACTTGTCTCTTTGTGAAACCTTCTTATTAGATTGAGAGTTGCCGATAATAAGTGCATGAGTTCTTTGGACTAATGTGAGTATTCGAAAGTTGACACTTCCACCTTCCCATATTTTTCTAGCCTCTCCTGTGCCGTGCATTGCTTTCTTCTCACTCCGACAGTTGGCGGCCACCTTCGCCGATACATCCAAACCCTTGGCATGATACACTCTGTCATCATAAACCTCCTTATATCCTTCCTCAAAACAGCCACCATACCTACCTATCCAGGCATTTCCATAGCCTTTCTGAGATATATTGCCATGCAACATCCATCTTCTCATGACTTGATCTTTATGTCATACATGCTACTTTCTTGATCGATGAGCCGCATGCTAGTTGGACCTTGCCCTAATCATTGCTACATGACGCGCTAGTATCATTTCATATCCTGCTACACTGGCAGAGGCATACATTTGCATAGATCATGATAGTTACATCTTCTTTATGATTTGAGTACTTTTGTAAAGTGTGAAAGATCTTCTATACTTTTTTTAATATATAGAGTGTTTCCCCTAAAGTGAGGAAAAGATCCCAAAGTGGACAAACTAAAAGATCCCAAAGTGGACAAATTAAAAGATCCCAAAGAGGACAATTGAGAGAAATAGAAAGAGCCATCGAGGCCACCAAAAAATACAAAAAAATAGAAAAAAGAGAAAAAGAAATAAAAAGAGAGAAGGGGGCACACTAATATTCCTTTTGAGAGATCCACACTCGTACTCCCTCTTATATCTTGTACTCCATAGAGATTATCATTTATGCATATAGCTATGTGGGGACCTTCACACTACAGAACTTGGTGAGCCTCCTCAAATGAGCTCTAGGTCTTCTTGAGCAAGCAAGTTAGATGCACCCCCACTAGTTCCATTGGAGAGCTTTTATATCATATGTGCATCAGTTGCATGGAAATCCCTACTCCTCACATCATATCTATCATTTGGCTTTCTCTCGCCTATCATTGTCCTCATTGATGTGAGCCTTTCACACCTTTTTGTCTTCCTCCTCCACCATATTCTCTCTTTGCCATCCTAAGTGTCAAATTTCTTGCTTACGCTCATCCATTGCATGAGTGCTCAAAATGTCAAAAAGGAGTGGATCATTTTGACTTGTACCTGCCTAGTGGTCTAGGGATGAGTCAAGATAAGATTCCAAAGAAGACCAGGTGTGAAACTTTAGTAGTTTAAGTTCTCAACACAAAAATACTTTTTCTCGTATATCCCTATCCCATTTCTTGCATGCAAACACCATTTGGAGACATTCGAGTCATGGACAGCAAGAGCTCTTTCACCTTTATGTTCTTATGTTGCTTGTTTCAATGCTAAATATAGACTCTTGCCTGTTATGACTTGAATTGAATTATATGCCTTGATTGCTTTACTTAAAAGTTCTTATATGGTTGTTAGCATGTCACCACAGAAATTATGCTTTTATCATTTACCTACTCGAGGACGAGCAGGAATTAAGCTTGGGGATGTTGATACGTCCAAAACGTATCTATAATTTCTGCTTGCTCCATGCCTCTTTTGTGTGATATTGCTATGATATTGATGAACTTCCATACACTTTTGATCATATTTCGATTAACCTATTAACTCAGTGCACCCCAGTGCCATTTCCTGTTTTCTGCTATTTTTCTATTTCAGGTTTCCCCCATATTAAAAGTTCTCCAAAAATTCGGAAAAAATACAATAAAAAATCAGCGCAGAAGAAGCTTCGGGAATCACCGAGGGGAGGGGGGCAGAGGGGACCCACCAGGGCCCCAGGCACCCTCCCGGCGCGCCCTAGTGTGGGGCCGCGCCAGGGGGGCGCCTGGACCCCTGGTGGCCCCCCTGGCTGCCCCTTCGCCTATATATCCCTCGTGATGCGAAACCCCCGTGACGGGAACCCTTTTTCGCGATCTCTCATCTGTTCCGCGGCCGCCGCGCTTCCAAGATCGGGAGCACCAGAAGACCTCTTCCCGGCACCCTGCCGGAGGGAGGAATCAGCTCCGAGAGCTTCTCCACCACCATGGATTCTTCCCGGATGAACTGTGAGTAGTCCACCTTGGACCATGGGTCTATGATCAGTAGCTATGTGATGTTCTCCTCCCCTCTTTGTTCTTCATGGATTAGACCTCGTGAGCTGCCCTACATGATCGAGGCACATATGTAATCTTTCTGCTGTTGCTATGCTGAGTTTGCTGGGATCCGATGGTTTATGAGACTATGTTCAGATTGTGTTTGAGTAATATATTTGGTTCTCCTCTTTTATATTTATGTTGTAGAGTAATTCTTGCATGTTCTCCCTTGCTGTTTATTTCTTTGGCCAAGTAGTAGGTAGTGACTCCAAGAGGGAGCGTTATGCATGATTGTGGGTTCATGCGCCCTGATGACTAGCTTGAGTGACAGAAACATGAGTCTAGGGGATGTGTTGTTGCCACAAGGGGGAAAATAACGGTGCTTGTACTTGCGGGTGCAAGGATTGTTTACTTTACGCAAAGTTCTTTAATGCAGTTGTCCGTTGCTTTGAGTTTACACTTTGGGTGGGATTCGCAACTTAATACCAGCGAGATGTTCTGGATAGATATCTCAAGGTGGATGATTAGTAGGTAGATGCAGATGGATTTCGGTCTACTTGTCTTGGCGTATCGCCCATGCTTTTGAGCCTCTTCCTTTCTCTATAGCATAGTTAGCATTGGTTTGCGCACATAATCCTGTCAATTGCCCAGCTGTAATTTGTTTACCTCGCATTGCAATTTTATCGTCTTTTGGGAGAGAGACATCACTAGTGAAATCATAGGACCCCGGTCCATATTTCCAATATTGTTTACACCCTCAATTTACTTTCAATATTTACTTTTCCGTTTCTATCACTATCATTATTATCCCGTGCGTTTTATTCTTTGTAAACAACTAGGCCGGAGGAATTGACAACTCCTCTGTACTCGTTGGGAAGCAAATCTATTTGCTGTGTGTGTAGGTCCAGGTCATGGAAGCAAATTTTGTCTAAAACGGTGCCATTGTTTCCATGCCACCTACTTGTCGATCTTGGAATCCTACTGGTTCGATACTCAACCTTAGCATCTTCGCTAAGGGAAATTTCCGCTATCTACATCTCAACCTTCCACTTTGGGTAACCAACGAGGGGGAGTTAATTCGTACCATCAGTATCCATTGAGTGTTAATGCTTTGTTCTGGTGCTCTTTGATAGGAGCACCTTCATCTCCAGAAGTTCCTTTTGGTCCCGTTCGTAGCGGGGTGGTAGGACAAAACATGTTGTGCAAGTTCTTATTGCAAGCACACACAACTACCTACGGGATACATGCCTAATGTTTGATATTTTACTAGATGATCCTTTCTTTTTTGTGTGCCTTGCCCCATGTTAAAATCTATTACATGTTCACTCTCATCCAAGCAGCGCCCAACCATCCATCTCCCTAGCCTATAGTGTTTTAATCCTGCTGGTTACTAGTTGCTTACTTTTGTTGCTTTACTTTTGCCGTTGCCACCATCACTACTATATCATCGTTGCTATTAATAATTTGTTGCAAGCAAGTATATTTCAGGTGCGGTTGAATTGACAACTAAACTGTTAAATCTTATAAATATTCTTTGGCCCCCCTTGTGTCGAATCAATTAATTGGGTTATCTTGCCCACGAAGACTATCTCGATCCCCTACAGTTGAGGGTCAACAAGTACTATTTTCTGGCGCCGTCCACTTGAAGTATTCTGCCTGCTGCACTTTATCCTCTATGGGTAAGAAAGGAGACCCCAAGGTTCCGATCTTACGATCCACTACAAGAAAAGGCACCGTTCTAAGTACTAGTGCTACACTTGATTCACCTTCGTTTATAAGTAAGTTTGCTTCACGAACACCACATGCTACTTCCACTGAGTCTGTTACTATTTTCGATACTTTTGATGATGCTTCTACTACTTTTGAGGAAATTGGTTTTCTTGGTTTCTATCTTGAATCTCAAATGGCTAAGGTTGCATGACAGTCCGAGACTGAAACTCCTGCTACCTATTTTCCCACTTGCAAAGCCTTTGGTTACCCAGAATTGGACAAACACAAGGAGAGACTCCTTGAGGATGATTATATTATTCTTGATGATGATTTATACAGGTAACTTACGGAGTATGCTAACTCTGACCCTGGTGCTGTTAAGAAGTTGCTTGAAAAGCACTCCATGAAGAACAAGATTACTCCTGATCCTGAATTTGCTACATCTCCTATATGCATCAATGATCCTGATTATGATTTCTCTGTTGATCTTTCACTTATATCTACAACTGAAGCTGACCCCTTTTATGGCAGAGAAATGATGATGCTATAGCACACCTGACCAAACTCATTGAGTTCGGTGGCTTGTTTACTACTGATGAGAGGATACAAAACTCTTATGTGGCTAAGATTTTTTCCTTTATCTTTGAAGGGAGACGCTAAAGCATGGTATGATGTACTACCCTATGGTTCCATTAATATTCCTCAAGACTTAGCTCAATCTTTTGTCGATAAGTATTTTCCTGCTCATATGCAACATGAAGCTTTACAAAGAATTTATAACTTTAAACAGTTGCGGGATGAGCACCTCCCTAAAGCTTGGGGGAGGTATAAGTTTAATTAAGGCTAGACCGGGACATGGAGTCCCTAAGAATGAATTACTTGATATATTTTATGCTGGTCTAACTGATGAATCTAGATCCTATTTGTATAGTTGTGCTGGTTGTGTTTTCAGGAAAAGAACGCCGGACGATGCTGAAAAATTAATGGGCAAGATTGCCAAGAACCACGAAGATTGGTCCGCCCCTGAACCACCTCTACCACTAAAGAAGAGGGGCATGCTTGTTCTAAGCCCCAAAGATATTAAAGAAGCAAAGAAGTCTATAAAATAAAAAGGAATTAAAGATGAAGACGTGAATAATCTTCCTCCTATTGAGAAGTTGTGTGAGCTTACTACTCATCCTCCCTTTGTAGAGGTACACTCTGTTTTACATTTCAATGCAAGTGACACCCCTAAAGGTAAGCCTCCTGATCAATGTTTAGATGTGCTTGATAATTTTATTAAGAAGCAAAATCAGTTTAATATGAGGATTCAAAGTCATTTGGATGATAATACTCTTGCTATAAAAAGTTCGCTTGATGTTCTAGGTAGAACAGTTAATGATGTTAAATGTCTTGTTAAGCATTTTCATATGATTCAAACTCAGCTTGAACAAATTTCTAATGTGCAAAAAGATTTGCTTGCTAACAATGCCAAACAAGATAATTTACATGCCTATGGTACAAAGACTCGGGGTGGAACACACACCTAGGACCATATCTATCCAGAGGGTCATCCAAAGAGGATCGAGCAAGATTCTCAAATGCAGGAAGAAGAATTTGTTAGCTCTCCGAAAAAGAAGAAGAAGAAGAAACACAAAGAAGCTGATAATTCAAACAATCCAATAGTTGAAGAAGAGCCTGTTGTTGATCAAAATAGTATATCTACCTCCGATGCTGAGACTGAAGACAGTGCTGAGCCTGAAAAGGACAAGGAGAAGAATGACCCGCCTGAAGTTCGAGAGGAAGAAGCACCCGATAAACGCAAGAAATACACAAGAGAAGACTTCATTGCAAGAAGACATGGGAAGGAAAGAGAACCATGGGTATAGAAACCCATGCCCTTTCCAGGCAAGTCTCTCAAAACCAAAGAAGAAGAGCACTACAATAAATTTTGTGAATGGATGAAACCTCTTTTCTTCAAATTCCGTTGACTGATGCTATTAAGTTACTTCCTTATTCAAAATACATGAAAGATATTGTTACTAATAAATGAAAAGTCCGTAATGAAGCAATATCTACTATGCTTGCTAACTGCTCTTTCAGTGGCAAGATTCCTGAGAAGCTTTGTGATCCAGGTATACCCACCATTCCTTGCTCCATAAAGAATAATTATGTCAAAACTGCCTGATGTGATCTTGGTGCAGGAGCGAGTGTTATGCCTTTCTCTCTTTACAAGAGGCTTTGTTTAGATAAAATAATCCCTACAAACATCTCTCTTTAGATGGCTGACAAGTCAACAACCATCCCGATTGGTATTTGTGAGGATGTTCCGGTTGAAGTTGCCAATTGCTTAATCCTTACTGATTTTGTTGTGCTTGACATGCCCGAGGATGGGAACATGTACATTATTCTTGGTAGACCTTTTCTTAACACCGCAGGTGCTGTCATTGTCAAATAAAGGAAAGGTTACCTTCAACGTGAATGACAAAGAACACACGGTATATTTTCCAAAGAAGATCGACAAAAGGCATGGCCTTAACTCTATAGAGAATATCGAGACCGTGAAGATTGAAGAATGGATTGTCCTCTACACGTGCACGACAAATACAAAACCATTATGGTGGGGACAATGTCCATTAAAGTAAAGGTAGAATGATCACTTTATAAGAGGTGAGACTTTCTGCTCTATATATCATCGGTTTGTTGGTCAGACTTGATCAACCTTGCTAGATAGCATGTTTATATAGGTAAAAAGTGGAGCTTGTTATGTTTTCATTTGCTTTAGCTTTTTTAAGGTTCACATTTCTAACCACTGTTTCAAGTTTTCAGAAAGTTTCATAGCTTTTTGAACCTTGAATTTTTTTCAACAGTGAAGTTGTCAGAAAAATTCTACAAAAAATAAAAATCAATTTTTCCACGAGAAAAGTGACCTAGGGGCACCTGGGCTGACCAGGGGGGCCACCAGTGATGCAGGCGGCCAGCTGGCGCAGTCTGCCCCCTGGACGCGCCCACAAGGCGCCTGGGGCCCACAAGGCAGCCAGTCAAGTACTTCTTCCTCCCTTGTCTTCATCTCTCTCTCCAAGAACGCTAGTTTTGCCGCTGAAATCCGTGTTCTTGCTGTTCTTGGAGGCGATTTTCGATCTCTCTCTTCATCCCATCATTTGAGGTGATATTTTGAGCAAATACTCCCTGGTATGTGAATCCTCCACCCCTCCAATTATATTTTTGATTGGTGGCCTCATTTGTGAGTATTTAGAAGTTCTTGGTGCTGTTCATATGAGCTTTCATGCATGTGTAGAAATTTATTTTCCAAGTTTTGATGCAATTTTATGCCTCAGGTAAGTGAGTAGAGTAGTTTACCTGCACCTCTTTTTTTGATTATACTCGCAGGAGCGGATGGTCCTTCAACGTTACCCAGTTCGATGAGTATGTGGTCCAGCAGCAGTTTTATAACCCCATGGAGGGGGTGATACGTCTCAAACGTATCTATAATTTTTGCTCGTTCCATTCCCTTTTTGTGTCATTGCTATATTTTTTCCATGCTTTGGAATCATTTATTGGACTAACCTACTAATATAGAGACCAGTGCCAGTTCCTCTCTGTTTTGTCTTTGCAATGCAGAAAAAGTTCAAAAATGAAGTTACTCAGAAAATTCCCAAAAGATTACAAAAAATATTTACATCAGAAGAGTCCTCCATCCGGAGGACAGAGTCAGGAGGTGGCCCCAGGCCCCCAGGCGCCCTCCCGGCGCGGCCAGTGGGACCCGTGCAAGGTGGACGCCTGGGTGACCTAGGCATCGCCTCGGACTCCCCCTTGGCCAATAAATTCACCCGTGACGTAAAAACCCGAGATATCGAACCCTTTTCTCCAGAAGCGCTCCCGATCTCCGCCGCCATCGAAACCTAGCTTGGGGGGTTACCAGGATCCTGCTCCGGCACCCTGCCGGAGAGGGCCTTGGCCCCCGGGGCCATCTTCATCAACTCTTCTTCACCCCATGATGGATCGTGAGTAGTTCCTCCTTGGACTACGGTTTCTTGGCATTATCTTGTTGGTATCTTCTCCCCCTATATCTTCAATACAAAGTTCTCATGAGCTTCCCTACATGATTGAGATCCATATGATGTAATTGGTGTTGTGTTTGTTGGGATCCGATGAATTGTTAACTTGTTCAGTCCTAAGAGGTTTATGAATTATTGTTGCTACAATTTTGTTGTTCTTAATGCTTTTTACTAGTGCACGAGTAGCATGATTTCATATCTGAGCATGTTATGGTTGCATGATTATAATTGTTGTTCTAGATCTTATCTACAGTTGTATGCACCTATTATAGTCCGGAACCGGCGTTCCCAAAGGTGAGAACTTGGGACACCAAAGGGGATGGGCTCTAATTTGAGGATCACATGTGTTCATAGAGTGTTAATGCTTTGTTTCGGTGCTCTTTGACAGGAGCATCTTAATCTCCGTAAGTACCTTTTGGCCCCGTTTGTAGCGGGACGGTAGGACAATAGATGTTGTGCAAGTTCTTATTGCAAGCACATACAACTACATACAGAACACATGCCTACGTTTGGTTCTTAGACTAGGATTGCTATAGTTTGTTCTTTGGTTAGAGTTTGTGCAATTTTTTCAATTGCCCAACTGTAATTTGTTCACCCAACACTTGTCTTTTTCTTGGAGAGTTACCGCTAGTGAAACCCTGAACCCCGGTCCATCTTTCATCTTCATTGCCTTTTTTTGTTACTATTTCTCTCATTACTGCTGCTACTACTTTGCTATTACTTTGAGGTGTTGGTGATTGGGGAAGTCTCTAAGGCTACACCCGTCAACACACGGTTGCTACTAAATATCTTGTCTAGTGCTTTTTCAGGTGTGGTTGAATTGACAACTCAACTGCTAAGTCTTATAAGTATTCTTTGGCTCCCCTTGTGTCGAATCAATAAATTGAGTTATACCTACCCGCGAAGACTGTTGCGATCCCCTACACTTGTGGGTTATCAAGACTAGTTTCTGGCGCCGTTGCCGGGGACCATAGCTCTACTTATAAGTTCACTTGATAAGTACACTTTATCTTATTACTCTGTTTTCTTACAATGATTACTTTCTTTGAAACTAGTTCTTATTCGCAAGGTGGATTCACTGAGGATCAACAAAAATATTATAAGGAATACCACCTGTCTGAAAAAGGGAAATTTATAGGGAGACTTATGTCTCAAGTTAATAGATATGCTAGAAACTTATGCTCTGATTATGATAAATCTTATTGCTGTGATGAATCTTGTTGCTACTTGTCGTTTAAACACCTTCCTTTCCAATGTTGGTGTAATGATAATGAAACCTTGGTATCTTATACTAGGGGACATTATGATTTAATTGATGTAGCACAAATAGAAGAATTTGTTATCTTTAAGGGTGCCTATGAAATTGCTTCCTTTGTTGAAAATATTGAAGATGCCCCTTACAAATTTTAGAGTCTTGATATACATAAATATTGCTTTGAGAATTTTAATGATAATGCTTATATTACTGACTATCACAAAAGGTTCTCTCCACAAGAGGAGGAGACTAATGCTTTGCAGAAATCTACGGAAAAAGAAATTGCTGAAACTGAAAGCTCATTGGATGAAAAAGAGGAGGAGAGTGACGAACAAAAGGAGGAAGAATGGAGTAGCTACCCATCTCTACCAACTAATGAGAGTAACTCTTTGAATCTTACTTTATATGATTTCCCTCCATGCTTACCAAAGCAGGATGAATGCTATATTGATTGCTATGATCCTATTGAATCTTTTGAAATATCCCTTTTTGATGAAATTGATTCTTGTGGCCATGATGCCCCTATGAATGAGACTTGCAAGGATGATTATTCTACTATTATTTATGATAACCCTTGCTATTTTGATAAGTCGTATGATAACCCTCTATTTTTGCCTACTATGGATGTTCTTAATGATGTGGAGTTATGCTTAGAAAGTTTATATGATTATGTGCTAGTAGATCATGAAAACATGCTTTATGTGATGGTTATATTGTTGAGTTTGTTCATGATGCTACTGAAAATTATTATGAGAGAGGGAAATTTGGTTATAGAAATTTTCATGTTAGGAAAACACCTCTCCATGTTGAAAATCTTGAAGGTGCTCTTGTTTTACCTTCCTATGCTTGCTACATTGTGCTTCATTGATTTATTTTATTACAATATGCCCATGCATAGGAAGCATGTTAGACTTAAATGTGGTTTATATTTTCTCCTTTGATGCTCTCTTTTGTGCTTCAACTTTTTATTCTTTTATGAGCATCGTTACACGCATGCCTAGCTAATGGCTTTAAAGAACTGCTTCTGGGAGGCAGCCCAAAACGGATTAGGTTTATTTTGCTTTTGTTGTGTCTTGGATGTTGTTATTACTTTAGCAACACCATTATCTCTTTATTTTCAAGTTTTGTGCCAAGTTCTAGCCTCTTATGATAAGGGAAGAAAAAGTTGTGACGTGCTTTCTAGAAAACTGATTCTGTCTGCTTGGCGGAAAAAATCAGAACAAATCACCAGTTCATCTTTTTGAGCTCAATTGTTTACACAACTTGCTCTATAAAATTGTGAAACTTTCATATGTTTTGATATTTCTTATTTGAGCAGCAGAAGTGCACCTGAAAAATCAATCTTTACAATCTGTCCTGTTTTGGCAGATTATCTATTAGTGTACTAACCGCTCTAATAAGTTTATGAGAAGTTTTGTGTGAAGGAAGTTGTAACACCCCGGATGTCACACTACAGTAATCACTATTACTGTTGCTCATCACTGTTGCAAACCTTGCTTGATCATTTTGAAATCAAAACAAATTCGAAATGCCTTTTTGTGGATATGAAAAATAATGTTGCAATTAAACTTTCTTCAAAAATTATGAAACCACTTTTTTAAAATGCCCAATATTCTTTGGATCATGTCCAGGTGGATATGGGAATTTATTAGGCTAATTAATTAAATCAAACAATTCAAACAGTAGCCTAATCAGTCCATTTTAATCCTTTATTATTTAAAACAAATAATAAATGATTTTGTAAAAGTCTAAAACTTTTTGTGGCACTCTACTGTTGTGTCATGCTAATATTGGAGCTACTCCCCTAATTTAAAATTGTTAAAGAAGCTAAAACAAATTAAAACAGAAAAAAAGAGAAGATATAACAAAAAATAATATGAAAAAGGACCTAACTACGCCCTAGGCAAAGGCCCACCTACCCTCCCCTTTGGCCCAGCCCGCACCCCATCCCCTTCTCCCTCGTGCTCACTGATCCCCTGTCCCATGGCGACCGCACCAGGCCACGTCCCTGTGTCGCTACAATGAGCCCCTCCTCGTCGATAAGGACTCCATCGCGCATCCCCCTGTAGCCCTAGATCCATTCCCCCTTTCCCAACTGTGCTCTCTTCCTCCCCGCGCACGGCCAAAATCACCATGGCCGCATCCACGTGAACTCGCGCGGAGACCTTGCCCCTTAGCCCCAACGAACGTGTCCATGTGGTTCGTCGTCGTCTACCCCACCCTGAGCGAGCCATCGAATAGGGACTTCCCCCGGGTGGCGCCTCTGTCATCGTCTTCACGCACGGCCGCCGAGGAGGGATGCTTCGATCCGTCGACTCCGGAGCTTCCCCGTGCCCGCTGCCCCTCCCCACGAGTTCCTTGTAAGCTCCCGCGCCTCTCCATACTCTCCTTCCTCTCCCTCGTGTTCGGTGGCCGCCACTCCGCTCCCCGTGCTCAGGCCTCCACTCACCATGGCCGCGGCGCGCTTGCCCCTCCCCAGTGCGCTCTGGCCGCGACCCGCGCATGCCCACGCATGCCCGTGCGCCCGCGCCGCTCGTGGCCATCCGTGGCACCGTCCTCTGCTCGTTGCTGTCGCTGCTGTGTGTCACCGCCGGCGAGCCCGAGTGGTTCGGTCCTGGCAACCCCCCAAATTAGCCACTAAACTAGGTTTTTAGAAACGAGATAACCCCCCCTCAATGACATGTGGGGCCGCAAGGATTAGCTTAACCCCTAACCCCACTGCTAAGCTAAATACCCCCCCTAAGTCTATTACATGTGGGCCCATCCCTAAATAACCTTCCAGATTAATGAAATTGATTAATTATGTCTCTGTCTCAATGACAGCTGGGTCCCACAACTTTTGGAATTAAATAAAATTATTTATAAAAATGCACTGAGTATGACATGTGGGACCCCACTATTATTTAGGTTTAATAAAATGATTTATATAACATGTGTGGCTGACCAGTGGGACCCACTGGTCAGGTTTGACCAGTCAACCTCATTGTTTTGGATAATATCTATTTTTTAATAAAAGAAAATCCAGAAATCATTAAAAATTGATTTAAACTTTAGAAATTAATATCTTTTAAACCGTAAGTCAGATTCAAAAACTTTATACATGAAAATTGGTCAGAAAAATATAAAAAATACGAATACGCTATCTTTATACTAACCACACCGCTCTAACACAACAAACATCGACATTCCCCCCCTCCGGACCGTTTGTCTGATGATTTTTCCAGTACTGTTAAAGTATCTGGATGAATTTATTCTGAACACGAAAGTTGATCGGAATGTTTCAACTAGCACGGTTACAACATCCACACGTCTGTCGGATGTCCACGACACCTCCGGCATGATATCTTCCCCCTCCGTACACCTTGTCCGATAATCACCCGGAGCGGGCAGTTCTTCCCCGGATGAATTCCTACTCCGAGCATAATACATTGCCCTGCGTTAGAACACCGTTACCTTTGATTATGTCATGTCATTCATCTGTTTTCAATGATTGCTTTATATTTACTGTTTCTCCCCCCTTTATTCTCCGGTAGACCCCGCTGCTACCGCCGACTACACTACTGCCGGGTACGACTACTTCGTCGACGACCCTACCCCTACCGTCGAGCTTCCAGGAAAGCAGAGCCATTCTCTTCCCCAGATATCGCCTACCTTTCCGTACTTTCTTGCACTAGGCATTGTTACTGCTGCTGCTACGTTACAATCCTATTCAATTTCATAGCTTGATTTTGTCGCCCCTTGTTGTACCTTCCTTTTGCTATGCTTCCTGCTATATCTATATATTATATTCAGCAGTGAGCCCTGCGCATTGTTAGCTAGGATTAGATAGCGGGCCGTGACCACTCAGGGGAGTGACACCGATACGTAATATATACAACTGCAACAGGTACGGATCAATGCAGACGCCCTAGGGAACCTACAACGGCGAGACTCTGCCGAGTCACTTCGAGTTTGACTTACGAGTGGACGAACTCGTATTTCACTCTCGTCGGCTTAGTAGCGTAGCATCACCGGGATGATACGAGGTTTACCTCTTTAGTTCATTCTGCTGATGTCTCTGTCAAACCTCTTTAAGTGTGCCATTGAGGGTGATACATCTTGGTTTCACTTAATGGTAGGCACTCGAACCAACTGGTGTCCTTAAAGGTAAGAGTCGGGCGAACCAACGGTGCCCGCGAGCGGTATATTGTCGGGAGCGATAGGGAGGGTACGACCGACGTTACTGGCGTGCTTGGCCCCTGCTCGTATCTCGCGAGAGTTACCAAACCACGAAAGTCGAGCTCTACCAAGAGCACACGCGAGATAAGGTAAGGAGTCGGTTCACCTTGTTGGTAACCGCAGAGACTTGGTGGGACGACAGGGAAGGCACCGATGCACTGGTGGTCCTGACTGCTGTCGTTGACCGCGGGTCAGTTAAGTCGAGGCAACGATAACGGTTGTTACGCAGGTTAATGAAAATGCTAAATGGTTTGGCGGATGACTTGAGAGGCCGCAAAGGCCTGTACGCACTACCTTCACGTGGGATAAGGAGTTATGGGCTCCCCTGCATCGTAGTTTGTTCGAAAGCTCTTCAGACGTCAGCAGTACCGCGGCCTGCGCCGGGAAGTGGTGTATTCTTCGTCCGGACGGTGTGTTTTTGGATTTGCTTTTGCTTCACCGGCCAGCCACGCACCGTGCAGGAGCGTGCAAGGGTGAGGGTCCTAGACCCCTTGGCCCATAGGATATAGTCCGGCAGATGGCCTCTCTGTTAAGCCTAGGATGAGCTGCGCCGTGTCGGATAGCTTTGGTGGAGCGTTACCTAACAAGGTTCCCGCCACCCTGGAGATCCGAGCGTGCAGGCTGAACAGTAGTGCACCCCTGCAGGGAGTTTAATCTATTCGAATAGCCGTGTCCATGGTAACAAGACGCTTTATGCTGAAGCTGGATCTTACCACTATAAACTACTACTATTAAACTGTATGGTTCCGGGTCTTCTTCCTCGCAGGGGAGTCGAGGAGGGGAACTCGGAGGCATTATTATTATTAATCATTACAACTTACTATTATACAATGCTGCAACAACTTCTGCTTCATTGTTACTTTATGCTTTATATGAACTGTTGGCTGTTTCTCTTCTCATGCTGCAAGACACATCAGAAGATGCTAGTCTTCGATAGGCCTAGCTTCTTACCCTTATTCTGATTTCTACCTTGTAGTCCACTATATACAGCCTCCCCTTTCCATTTGATACAAATGCATAAATGCTTAGTAGCGGACGTAAGACTCGCGGGTATGCTAGATACTCACCTTTGCTTTATTTTCCCCCTTTATGTTTTGCCTGATCGGCCGCTGCAGTCGACATTGGAGCCCAGGAGAAGGAGTACCCCGGAGGCGACTACTACGACGTCGAGTTCCCCGTTGACCAGGAGAAGTTTGGAGGTTCCCAGGCAGGAGGCCTCGCCTTTTCGATTTTTTGTTATTTGTGCTAGCCTTCTTAAGGCAACCTTGTATTCTTGTGTCTGTACTCAGATACTATTGCTTCCACTAACTTTGTGCTCTTGAGTTGTTGTATTCGAGCCCTCGTGGCCCTAGCTTGTATTAAACAACTTATATTATTTTATTTGTAGAGTTGTGTTGTGATATCTCATCGTGAGTCCCAAATCTCGGTCGTGTACCTTGCGTGCATGATTACTGTACACGGCTTGATTTTAGGGGCGTCACAGAAGTTTTCAAGTGTGCGAAGGGAGATGATGAAAGAAGATTTAGGAGTGTCAAAATCTTAAGCTTGGGGACGCCCCCGTGCATCCCCTTCTTCATCAACAGTCATTAGTTCGTCCTTCTCCACACTATATTTTTATTGCTTCACATGATATGTGATGTTCTTGGAGCGTCTGTATATTTTCTTTTAGTTTAGTTTTGTTTTGTTTGCTGGTCATCACAATGTCGGACCCTATTATGCTTGATTGGGAGAGAAACACGCTCCACGTTATCATAGAACACTCTAGAACTTCACTTATATCTGTTGAGTGTTAAATTTATCTACTGCCTGTTTGTTAGCTCTTGTGCTTCACTTAGATCTTGTTTGAGAGCAATTTAATTTCTTTTGTAGAAAGTTTAGAACTCTCGTGCTTCACTTATATTTGTTTAGAGAGTTGTTTCTGTTGCAATGGTTTATATGTCTCATGGTATGTTTTATATGTGGTGTATAGGTAATCTAGATCACTAGGTCTAGCTTAGGATATGTTGCAATAGTGTTGAGGTATTGATTGAGTAATGATGAATGTTTATGCAATTGAGCTTGCTCCCATTAGTGATAGGTGTCGCATCTTGGCTAACCGTGCCTTATTTTCAAAAACTAAAAAAAATTACTTGAGAACTCTAGCTACTAAAAGGATCACTCATCTCTGCGGGGTTGGAATATATAGAGTACCTCCACGTACCATGGTCGAGGATGCGCAAGGATAACGAAACCCCCATGCACTCCTCCTCGGGGTACTCGTCTCTTTGTGAATCTCCTGACTAGATAGATTTTTCTTGATAATAAGTGCATGAGTTCTTCGGCCTAATGCGAGTGTTCAATAGTTGGCACTTCCACCATCTATATTTTTCTAGCCTCTTTGGTACCGTGCATATCCCTTCTCGTGGGAGTTTGTGCAAACTTCGTCGGTGCATCCAAACCCTTGGCATGATACGCTCTGTCATACATAAACCTCCTTATATCTTCCTCAAAACAGCCACCATACCTACCTATCAAGGCATTTCCATAGCTTTTCCGAGATATATTGCCATGCAACATACATCGTTCTTCATGTTCAGATGACTTATTCTTCACTGTCATATTGCCTACTGCTACACTGGCAGGGGCATTCATATAGAGTCACTACTTTTTGATTCAGAGTTGTAAGTAAATAAAAGTTTGTTGATGTTCTTATTGAGTGTTGCCCCTACAGTGAGAAAAGGAATAAAAGATCCCAAAGTGGACGAAATAAAAAAAAGAGAGAGAATAAAGAGCCATGGAGGCCACCCAAAATCAAAAAATACAAAAAAAGGTGAAAAAGAAAACAAAAGAATAAAAAAAGAGGGAGGGGGCAGCGCTACTATCCTTATTCCACACTTGTACTTCAAAGTAGCACCCGTACTTCATAGAGAGTTTTCATATCATTCATGCATAACTATGCGGGGATTTATACACTATAGAAGTTGGCTTGCATATTCCACGGATGAGCCTCCTCAAAAGAGCTCTAGGTCTTCATGATCAAGCAAGTTGGATGCACCCCCACTAGTTCCATTGGAGGGCTTTCATACACTTATAGCTCTTGTGCATCCGCATGTTGCATGGCAATCCCTACTCCTCACACCATATCTATCATTTGTCTTTCTCCCGCCTATGATTGTCCTCATTGGTGTGAGCCTTTCTCCCGCCTATTTTTCCATCTTAAGTGCCAACGTATCTTGCTCGCGCTCATCCATTGCACGAGTGCTCAAAGTCGAAAGGGAGAGGATCAAATTGACTTGTACCTGACTAGTGGTCTGGGGACGAGTCATAATAAGATTCCAAAGGGACCATGTGTGAAATTTGGTAGATTGAGTTCTCAACAACTATTCGGTATTTTTATGCTCTAAAACTTCCCCACTCTTGGCACGGGGACTCCGACTGAGACATTTGATTCAAGGTCAACAAGAGCAAAAAATTTTATATGATCTTCATTGCTGGCTTAATAGCAACTATAGACTCTTGCTTTATATCACTTTGTCTTTGGGTTATGTATCTTTATTACATTAGATTGATTGCCTTTACTCCTAAGTAGCATGTCACATCGAAAATTATATTTTTATCATTCACCTACTCAAGGACGAGAAAGAATTAAGCTTGGGGATGCTCATACGTCTCAAACGTATCTATAATTTTTGCTTGTTCCATGCCCTTTTTGTGTCATTGCTATATATTTTTTGCCATGCTTTTGAATAATTTATTGGACTAACCTACTAATATAGAGCCCAGTTCCAGTTCCTGTCTGTTTTGTCTTTGCCATGCAGAAAAATTCCAAAAATGAAATTGCTCAGAAAATTCCCAAAAAATTACCAAAAAATATTTACATCGGAAGAGTCCTCCAGCCTGAGGACGGAGTCAGGAGGTGGCCCCAGGCCCCCAGACGCCCTCCCGGCGCGGCCAGGGGGGACCCACTCCAGGTGGCCGCCTGGGTGACCTGGGCACCGCCTCAGACTCCCCCCTTGGCCTATAAATTCACCTGTGACGCAAAAACCCGAGATATTGAACACTTTTATCCAGAAGCGCTCACGATCTCTGCCGCCATCGAAAACTAGCTTCGGGGGTCACCAGGATCCTGCTCCGGCACCCTGTTGGAGAGGGCCTTGGCCCCCAGGGCCATCTTCATCAACTGTTCTTCACCCCATGATGGATCGTGAGTAGTTCCTCCTTAGACTATGGGTTCTTGGTAGTATCTTGTTGGTATCTTCTCCCCCTAGATCTTCAATAAAAAGTTCTCATGAGCTGCCCTACATGATTGAGATCCATATGATGTAATTGGTTTTGTGTTTGTTGGGATCCGATGAATTGTTACCTTGTTCAGTCCTAAGAGGTTTATGAATTATTGTTGCTAAAATTTTGTTGTTCTTAATGCTTGTTACTAGTGCACGAGTAGCATGATTTCAGATCTGAGCACATTATGGTTGGATGATTACAATTGTTGTTCTAGATCTTATCTACGGTTGTATGCACCTATTATAGTCCGGAACCGGCGATCCCAAAGGTGATATCTTGGGACACCAAAGGGGATGGGCTCTAATTTGAGGATCACATGTGTTCATAGAGTGTTAATGCTTTGTTCGGTGCTCTTTGACAGGAGCGCCTTAATCTCCGTAGGTAACTTTTGGCCCCATTTGTAGCGGGACGGTAGGACAATAGATGTTGTGCAAGTTCTTATTGCAAGCACATACAACTACATACGGAACACATGCCTACGTTTGGTTCTTAGACTAGGATTGCTCTAGTTTGTTCTTTGGTTATTGTTTGTGCAATTTTGTCAATTGCCGAACTGTAATTTGTCCACCCAACACTTGTCTTTTTCTTGGAGAGTTACCACTAGTGAAACACTGAACCCCGGTCCATCTTTCATCTTCATTGCCTTCGTTATTACTATTGCTCTCATTACTGCTGCTACTACTTTGCTATTACTTTGAGGTGTTGGTGATTGTGGAAGTCTCTAAGGCTACACCCGTCAACACACCGTTTCTACTAAATATCTTGTCTAGTGATTTTTCAGGTGTGGTTGAATTGACAACTCAACTGTTAAGGCTTATAAGTATTCTTTGGCTCCCCTTGTGTCGAATCAATAAATTGGGTTATACCTACCCGCGAAGACTGTTGCGATCCCCAGGGGGTTGTGCCTGATGAGGAGGACCACGGTAAGTTTCCACCTTTCCAGGGAGAGACTGTCATCCAGTGGGGTGAAGGGTGTTCTTCTGCTTGGAGCGCGGAGCCTTCTTCGTCGGAGGATCCCAGGACTTCGGTGTACGCACCTGAAGCCTCGTAAGACCCTTGGACTCACCAGTACCACCCCGGAGCTGGAGGCTCCTGGGGACCGCAGTAGCTGTTACCAACTTAGGCCAAAAGCCTAAGCTTGGGTGAGTACGTGCCCTTCTCCCTTTTCCATTCTATTATCCGTTTTATTTTGTTTTCTTTGATCTTTTCAAAGCTTTTGTCGTTGTTCTTTGTTCTCTCTTAATTTGCAAAAACAACAAAAATATTTCTCCTTTCTTTTTCTTTTGTTAAACCTTTAAAACACCCAAAAAGATTTCCTTTCTCTCTTTAGTTTGCTGTGTTTTCAGAGTTCAGCTCAAGTCTGTGATGGCATTTGATTATATTTTCCACGTTCGATCGTGCAAGTGACAAGGCAGTAAGTACGAAGATCGATGAAAGGGAAGCAACAAGGAAAGCCGGTATGAACTCTTCTTGTTTCTACTTTTGTACGTATGCCTGTAATTATGATCTAGATACCAGCCTGTAGCGACATAGTGCTATGTTTAAAATGCTCTCCCAGTGGTTCATGCTTTCTTTGTGGCTAATCTAAAATAGCTAGAGTGCATAATGTGTTGTTGAAATGATTTTCATGCATTGCATTGTTCATGGTTTGGCATATTAAAGTGGTATTTCCCTTCGGAGAATTCTTGGATTGACTTGGCACATGTTCACACATGTTTATGACTAAAAAGTCTATCATATCTTGATGACCTTTTTATTTCAGAATAGTTATATCACTTTCATGCAACATCCATCATCTCATGACTTGATCTTCATGGCATACATGCTTTTGCTTAATTGAGGAGCCGCATGTTAGTTGGGCCTTTCCCTTATAATTGCTACATGACGCGTGTAACACCCTCGGTGTCATGTAACAGTAATCACTTTTGTTAATGACAATTATTGTTGCTAATCTCACTTTGATCATCTTTGAACTTGATCATTTCAAAATCCCCTTTGATTGATATTAAAAAACAAAGTGATAAATACAACTTTGTCCAAACATTGTGCAACCAATTTTGTTAAATCCCTAAAAGTCAATGGACCATGATAAACCAACATTGGGAATTTATTAAGCTATGGAATAATTCAAACAAATATAAATAGCAACCAAAAGTCTCCTTTAATGAGTTGCAGTTCAAAAACAAATGGAAAATGATTTTATTTACTCGCCAAACTTTTTGTGGCATCTCTCCAAAGTGCATTACAAATGTGGGAACAAGTAAATAAAAAATGAGACAATAAAAGAGCAGAACTAGCAGAAAACAGAAAATAGCAAAGGATTATCTCTCGCTCAGTGCACTGCTCATCCGGCCCGGCCCAAACTCACTTGCCCCCTCTTTTCTTCC
Organism: Bromus sterilis; assembly: GCA_950022295.1. Lineage (NCBI taxonomy): Eukaryota > Viridiplantae > Streptophyta > Magnoliopsida > Poales > Poaceae > Bromus > Bromus sterilis. Next base: position 213,003,308 of record OX465598.1, on the reverse strand, counting down.
TCCTCGCACTGCTCATCATGGCACCGTGGCATAACGTGTTCGACGCCGCAGACACTCACCGATCGACAACGGATCGCTACAACGATTGCAAGTGGGGATAAGAATGCCCCCGTGGTCACCCCGGTGTCTCGCTAGATCTTTTTCCCCCTCTCCACTGCTCGCCCTCGTCTTCCACCTCTCGCTCGTTGCCGCCATGGGAGAACCTCCGTGAACTCTCGAGGCCACTGACCTCCCCAGCCGCGTCCAAGATTTCCACCACGCTCGCCTACGTCGTCTTCGTCTCTCCATGGAAGGACTCGATTCCGCACCGCCTGCAACCGGTGAATCGAAGCCTTCTTCGACCCCGGCGAGATTGCAGTCAAATTCCGGCCACGCCGAGCCTTCCCCGAACACGCTGCCTTCCCCTACTGAATCCTGGTGAGCTTGGCCACCGTCCTCGTGCATTCGTGCCCCGTTTTGTGCACCGTGCCGTTGTCCCCACCATCACGTGTTCCGGCCTCCGCCGCGCTCGTCGTTGGCGAGGCTCCGGTGACCAAATGGTCCCGAGCATACCACCGTCGTGCTCACTACATCTCGTAGAGAACCCTACCCCCTTCATTTTTCGCGAGCGCTCCTAGAACGTCTAGTTCGCCGTGCCCCCGTTCTGGCCGCCACTCGCAGTCAACCTTGCGCCCGTTCCGGCCACGTCCAGCACCCGCCACCACCACCACTCGACGCGGCATGGTATGATGGTTCCAACGACCCGCTATGCGCACGAAATGATACACCGTAGCGAAATCCCGCCGCCTCATGTGCCCTCCACCGTGAGTTTTGGTTGCCGCCGGCCAAACGCCGGCCACCTCCGACTTGGCCCCCAGGGGAAACCCCCTGGGTCACTGCCAGTGGGCCTTGGGGGTCCTATTGCAACTATGCTGACCGGGCTCGCCCTGTCACTGACATGCGGTCCCTAGGCCATTAACTTAGTGGCGATTAAAATTATATTAACTAAATCAAGTATGGGTCAATGACATGTGGGACCCCCCTCTGGTTAATCTCTGTTAATTAGTTTAAACTCCATTTAATTTAAGTGTGGGTATGACAGGTGGGTCCCCATTGTCAGTGGCACTGTTTTGGATAGACTTTTGGATAATGTTAGTAATTTATTAAATAAAAATAAATCCAAAAATTCTTTTAAATGATTTAGAACTTTAGAAATTAATATCTTTTAATCCGTAGCTCAGATGGAAAAACTTTATACATGAAAATTGATCAGAATAATACAATGAATATGAATACGCTACCCATATACCTACCACACCCCTCTAGCATACCGAACATGGGACCTTACCCCTCCGGATCGTTTGCCGATAATCACCCGGAGTTGTCAGTTCATCCCCAGATGAATTCCCGCTCCGAGCAAAGCACTTTGTACTGCGTTAGAGCATCATTAACATTGTATCTTTCATGTCATGCATCTGTGTTTCATATTGTTTTCTTTGTATTTATTGTTTCTTCCCTCTTCTTCTCCGGTATACCCCGCTGCTACGACCGACTACACCGCTGCTGAGTATGACTACGTCGTCAATGACCGTACCCCTACCGTCGAGCTTCCAGGAAAGTAGAGCCATTCTCCTTCCCAGATATCGCCTATCTTTCTCGTACATTCCTTGCACTAGGCATTTCTGTTGCTGCTATTACGTTAATTCCTATTCTGTTGCATAGCCTGTTTTTTTCGCCCCTTGATGTACCCTCCTTTATCCTATGCCGCCTATTATAATAATGCAATATTCAGCAGTTGGCCCTGCGCATTGTTAGTCAACTAGGATTAGATAGCGGGCCATGATCACTCTGGGGAGTGAACACGGATACAATATATTATTACTACAACAGGTACGGTATAGAGAAGACATCACCAAAGGTCCCTACCACGGCCCTGCCGAGCCACATCAAGTGTGAGCTATCGAGGAGTAATCCTTGTACTCCGCTCGTTGCTGACTCTTTAGTGCTGCCCTAGGGTCCCGAACCACAATTGTCCTTACAGGTAAGAAGTCGGGTGACCCAACGGTGCCCGCGAGTGGTATTGCAACGGGACGGCAGGGACGGAATACCGATGTACTGGTGGGCTTGGACCCTGATCGTTGTTCGCGAGAGTTACCAAACCACGAAAGTCGAGCTCTTCCAAGTGCACCCGCGAGACAAGGTATGGAGTCGGTTCACCTTCTTGGTAACCGGGTGCTTTGACGGGACGACACGGCAGGCACCGATGTACTTGTGGTCCTGGCTGCTGTTCGTTGTTCGTTGTATTAACTAGTCGGGAAAGGATAACAGTTGTCCGCGAGATAATAAAATGACTAATGGTTTGGTGGATGACTTGAGTGTCTTTATGCTAATACGCGATGCCTACACGTGGGGTAAGGAGTTATGGGCTCCACTGCATCGTATTCTCATTCGAGAACTCTTCAGACGTCAGCAATGTCGTGGTCTGATTGCCGGGAAGTGGTGTGTATTTTTCGCTCGAGCGGTGGTATTTGCTTTTGCTTCACCGGCAATTCATGCACCATGCAGGAGTACATCAGGGTAGGGGTCCAAAGCCCTGCGTACCTAGGATTTAGACCGACGGATGGCCTCTCTGTTGAGTTTGAAGGATGGGCTACTTTGTGTCGGATAGCCTCGGTGGGGCATTCCCTAACAAGGTGTACGCCACCCTGGAGATCCGTGCGTTGTAGTGTAACAGAAGTGCAACCCTGCAAGTAAGATTAATCTATTAAAATATCCCTTCCATAGTAACATGACGCTTTATGCTGAAGCCAGATCCTACTACTACAAACTACTACATTACTAAATTGTTGGTTCCGGGTTTTCTTCCTCACAAGGAAGTCGAGGAAGTGATCTCAGATGCATTGATAATTTTTACAACTTACTATTATACAATGCTTCAGCAACTTCTGCTGCATTTTTACTTTATGCTTTATATATCACTGATGGCCATTCCCTTCTCATGCTGCGAAAACCGCGTGAAGATGCTAATCTTCAATAGGCCTAGCTTCTCTTCCTTATTCTGGTTTTCTGCTGTTCAGTCCACTATATAGCCTCCCCTTTCCATTGATACAAATGCATAAATGCTTAGTAGACGGACGTAAGACTCGCGGGTATGCTAGATACTCACCCTTGCTTTACTTCCCCCGTTTGTTTTATATACCCAGATTGCTGCAAGCAGGTGCTAGCACCCAGGAGCAAGATTACCCCGGAGGCGCCTACTACGACGTCGAGTTCCCCTTTGACCAGGAGTAGTTTGGAAGTTCCTAGGAAGGGGGCCTTGCCTTTTCGATCTGTATCTCTGATGTTATTTTTCCTAGCCTTCTTAAGGCAAAACTTGACTAACTATGTATGTACTCAGATATTATGGTTTGTATAACTTATGTATTCGGATCCTCGTGATACCTGGTTTGTAATATCAGATTTATCATATTTGTCTTTAGTGTTGTGCTGTGACATTCTCATTGCGGCACCCTGATTTCGGTCGTGTACCTTGCGTGTATGATTACTATACACATATTGATTTTGGGGGCGTCACAAGTTGGTATCAGAGCCATCTGCCTGTACGAAACCCCCTTCCCACTCCTTGGTCGAAGTTGAGTCTAGTCTTTGCAAAAATATTTTACTAACACTCATGTTGTGGCTTACGGGCCCACATCGCAAAATGGGTGGTATTAGGATCCTTTTCTCCGTACCTTTACTCTGGGATTCTACTGTCTTATCCTTTCGGGAAATTTTTCTAACTCCGACCTTAGGATCTCGTGGTTGCATCTACCAGGAGAGCTAGATTATCCACAACATTCCTTGCCTTTGCTATACTCGGTGTACCATTTTATCTGTGATAACTCGTTGCTATTATTGGGTATCGACGTTGCAGTCGACATCATTAACAAGTTGACCGCTGATGAAAGTTACACCGAGATTGTTTTCCACCCAGCGTTATGCTTCTAAACCCTCTATTGAGTTGTGTCGCGGGGATTTTGGACCAGTATCGCGGACTGCTGGATCCCCTTTCTCATTCAGGGCAGTCCGCGCGTTCACTGGGCTAATTCCTGTGGCCAACAATTTTCTTGCGACGTGATTTCCATAGCCTTTTCTATGTTGCGTTGTGTATTCCTACCGCGGTCTGCGCGCCGCCTACCGTGTCCTTTTTCCTTAATTTCTACGACGTTATGCTGCCCGATTTTGACTGACTCTGTGTGTAGAATTGTGTCTCTTAAATGACTGCCCTATATATCTGCTCCACTGCTTCTTCATTGTCGCATTACCTCATGCTTGTTTCCAGTACCTCGCTAAATTGTCATCGCTAAAATACCCCTGTTAAATTCTAGCAGGATGGCTGGTCGTGGTGGTCGTGGTCGTGGTGACAACGATCCACCTCGGTCGACAGATTACATGGCCGCAATGATGCAGTAGTTCGAACTGAACCGTCAGTTCATGGAGAATATCATGGCTCAGTTCCCACATCAGAACCAACATGGGCACCACCATCAGCATGCCACAGTGACTATGCACGACTTCACCCGCCACAACCCCACTATGTTCCGCAACTCTGTTCAGCCATTAGATGCTGATGAATGGCTTCGCGACATCACGCATGAGCTGGAGTCTGCTAATGTTGATCCAGTCGACATTGTGAACTTTGTGTCCTTCCACCTGAAAGGATCCGCGGATCAGTGGTGGAGCACCCATAAGCGCTCACTACCAATTGGAGAAGTCATCACCTAGGATGAATTCCAGTCTACCTTCCACGCCCGCTACATACCTCAAGGGATCATGGATCGCAAGAGGGAAGAATTTCGCAACCTCACTCAGGACAACATGACTGTTGAAGCCTATCAGCGCGAGTTCCTCAACCTCTCTCGCTATGCGGAAGAAGAGATCACCACTAATACCCGTAAACAGCAGAATTTCCAACGTGGACTCAACGTAGACCTCAGGCTCGCTCTTGCCGTTCATGATTTTTCCAACTTCGCCACCATGGTGAACAAGGCTATCACCGTCGAGACTGCCCAGATGGAGCACAAGGACTCTCAGAAACGCTATCCTGACGTTGGCTCATCTTCGAGCGCAACATAAAAGCATCGCATCTGGCTCCCTAACAGTGTGAACCATTCACCTTCCCCTGCTCCAAGGCCTTGTTATGCTGCACCACATCTGCCTCCGCCACCGCTGATGCCAAGAGCTCTACCTCCACCACCCAATGCTGCACCCCTTCGTCCTCAGGATGGATTATGCTTCACGTGCCGCAAACCTGGACATTTTTCCAGAGAATGCTCCCAGAAACAGAATCAGCTGGTAGTTCACCCTGCTGGCCGCGGAAATGGTCGTGGCAACAACAGGACCCCCAACTATAATACCGGGTCTGTTGCTCATGCTCGTGGACATGCTTACAAAATTGATGTTGAAGAAGCTCAGGAACAACCCGCTACCGTGATGGGTACCCTTCTCATTAATTCAGTACCTTCTACTGTTTTATTTGATTCAGGAGCATCACATTCATTCATGTCGGAAGTATTTGCATTGTCGCATAACTTCACGTTAGAAAAGATGAACCCACCGATGGTTGTCCGCACCACGATAGGCCATTGCCACACTTCCAAGATAGTGGCCGAAACCACCGTTGAAATTGAAGGAATTGTATTCCTCATGTCCCCCATCGTCCTAAAGTCTTCCACCATACACCTCATTCTGGGAATGGATTGGTTGAAGGTTCACGATGCCGCACTGTATTGTGGCACCAAGTCTGTCCAACTTTTTCACCCCTCCGGTGAGATTGTTAACCACACCACCCGAATTACCCGAGATGTTGAAGCGCAGATCTATATGATGAATGCTTTGAATGTCTCACCTCTGGAAGGAATTGAGAACGTTCCAGTCGTCCGCAATTTTTTTGACGTCTTCCAAGAAGAACTGCCAGGAATACCCCTGATCAAAGAGGTGGAATTCGTCATCGACTTGAAGCCCGGAACCGTCCCTATTGCCAAGCGTCCTTACAAGATGCCACCACATGAACTCCTTGAACTTAAGGAGGAAATCGACAAGGCACTTCAGAAAGGATTCATTCGCCCCAGTTCCTCTGCTTGGGGACCACCTTTGCTCCTTTTCAAGAAAAGCGATGGAACGAACCGTTTGGTAAAAGATTACAGACCTATCAACCAGGCAACAATACAGAACAAGTACCCGCTTCCTCGGATCAATGATCTATATGATCAACTTGCTGGATCTATGGTGTTCTCGAAACTCGACTTGAGGTTGGGTTACCATCAGATCCGGGTCCGTAAGGAGGACATTTCGAAGACCGCCTTCATTACTAGTTATGGTTCCTATGAGTATACCGTCATGTCCTTTGGCCTAACCAAGTTCGTCGTGGTTTATCTAGATGATATCTTGGTGTACTCCAAGAATGATGAAGAACATGATGAACACCTTCGTCTTATACTAGAAAAGCTTCAAGAACACAAACTCTATGTGACACCCTGGTTTTCGCATCTTTTTCTTTTCGGAGTTTTTCTGGATTTTGCCCGTTGGTTGGATTTTTAGCAACTCTTTGGACTTGAACTTGAGCATATTTTCTTTCCATGCTCAAGTATCCGTTGATTCCAAGACCTTCCCATCTCATTTCATTGATCCATCTCATCCAAGCCACCCTTTTATTCAAGCCATATATTCATTTTTCAATAAAAAAGAATATTCCCTTTATTTGAGGATTGTGAAGCAACCCATATTTATATTGCTCCATAAATCCCCAAATAATTCCCTCATAGCCTTGATGTTATATCTTTCCAAATTCTCCAAAAACATTGCATGCCCCAAGTGGATTTTTCCTGTAGAAAAACTCATTTGTCTGTGGGGGAAGAATGGAGCATTGTGAAGGGAGTGCCATTTCTCTTAATCCATTGCTGGTGAATTTTTTTGTGAAAGCACATATGATCATATCGTTGGCCTACACCAAATTCCACCACCATTTGCCTAGCCAAACTCCCACCATAAATTCCCAACACGTGGATGCAGCAAGGGGGCATTGTGAAGCAAGTGCCAGCTAGGGATCCCATTTGCATTGAAACTTTTTGTGCTTGACACCACCACCAAATGACCAGACCAAACCAAATTATAGCCAAATCCCATCATCCATGTGAGTACATCATCAACCTAAAATTTCTGACTAGTGGGACACCTTGTGAAGCAAGTGCTAGCTAGGTGTGTCCAATGGCCATGAAATTTTACATACATGAGCACACCCCCATATAACCCAGCTACACCAAAATTCAGCCCAATTCATCAAGCAGCAATGATGCCAGCCTCAACAATGTGTTTTTGACCCATTTTTTCATTTACAAAGGAAGTACATTAATACTTTGGCCATTTGAGACAAAACTCCACAGGAATGTTGTCCTTCCAACCACAAGCCCAGATGACAACATGTCCCAAACCCACTGTTCACCATTTGAGCTCTCCTTCCTCCCCAAGTTTGTTGCACAGAACTTCCCCTTGAAGATAAGCTCACACTATTGATCCCTTTGACCAGTCCTTGGCAACACAGTAACCAGCATGGAAAGGAGCACCCATGGGACATGCTTGGCCACAAAGAAAACCCCATGTGCACCAGCCCACACGGTGGCCGCGCTCTGGCATCCGTTTGGCGTGCTCTTGCCACGCCCTACAGTGCGCCCTTGTCGCCTCCTCCTCGTCCATCCATGCCGCACGGCTTTGCCAGTCGTGCGTGCTCCCTCCCCCTCGACTTTCCTCGCAGGAATCCCGCCGGCCAGAAACCTCCAGAGGGAACACGACGAGCACAGTGGCTCTGCCCCGTCGCCATCGCCGTGCCTTGCCCCTGCTCCAAGCATGCCCCTGCTCGCGCGTGCCCTCCCAAGAAAACTCCCGAACACGCTCGAGCACGCCACCTGTCCCCGAGCATCTCGCCAGCGTCGTCCTCTTCTGCTCGGCGGCGCCCGGGCTAAGCATCCCGCCCCGACTATAAATAGCCATGCCCGGCCTCGTCCCACTTCACCACCAGCCCCGCCAACCCCTCAATCGCCCCCTAGCAGAAGGAATCAAGCCAGGGAGGCCTTCTTCCTCCCCTCCGACCACCAACGCCGTCGTGGTTCCCCCACCGACGCACGGCCACTCTAGAGCCTCCCAGAACCCACCGAGGCCACTAGTCCACTCCCCTGGCCCTCCTTCTCCGTCCAGCTCTGCCGTTCGGGTCAATTGCTGCCGGACTCGTCGCCGATGTCGACGCCCTCGTCGGAGCTGAGACGCGTCGCCGAGACGCGTTTCCCCCCACCAAACGATGTCCGTTTCCAGCGCCACGGGTACGGTCCAGTCCGCCGTGACCCCCTCCTTCCATTCCCCCTTGTCCCAGCCTCCGTCGTGGCCCCTCGCCAGAGCTCTCCCACCGGTGAGCTCGCCTCCCCTGTTTTCCTCTCCTCCTCTTTGTTTATATGACAGTTAGGGCCCACTCGTCAGCTTCTGTACCCCTCCCGAATCGTTTTCTTAAGTGGAAGCGCATTTCTAAAAGACGCCTTCGACGTCAGCACCACTGGAAAATCCCAAAAAATGATTTAAATCAATTGAAATCATTATTTTGACCAGAACTTTGACCATGAATATCTCCTATTCTATAAGTCCAAATGAGATGATTCGTTTTGCACTGGTTTTGTCTTGACCTCCTCTCCATTTTGGCATAGGTTTTGTGCCATGATCTTATATTGTTATTTGCTGGTCAAATAAAAATGGTGTTTGACCTTTTTCTCCGTGCCCTTCTCATAAAATATTTTTCAGGTTTTTCTTGGGTGAAGACCAAGAGCTTTCCAATCCACCTTGTTGGTGAAAGGCAAGCCACAACTTCTTTTGCACCATCGTAAAGCTTTGACGTGCTTTAAAATTGCCTTGACCTTCGGTGATACGATATTCGTGATATTCTTTGATCATGTTGTGCTCATCTGCTTGGACCACTTTGGTGATGCTACATTGCTATATTATGCTTAGCTATGTTAATACCATGCCATTCTTTGACTATGTAATGATCCTGATATGTCCATATGCTTCCATACATCATATGCCATGTTATGTTCGTGATAAGCTTTGATCATGTTGTCACCATATCATTCTTAGCTACATTCATGGTATTGCTATGTTGCATGATAATATCTTGATCATCTTAATATGACCAAGTTAATCAACTAAATATGATTTGAATCATGATGTGACTATAACCGTACCTTGGCTTGTTCTACCTAGGCTGATATGCCTTGTGTATGAATGCTCATGTTGCACCTGATACTTGTGTGTGGTGTTGAAGACATGTTTTGTGCCAAGTTGATCAGGTGCCACCGAACCGAACTTATCAGTGCAGCCACACCCGCCTGTATGGGAAGGCCTTGGCTCGGTCTGCCGGTGGGTTCTCTTATGCGTATCACCAAGGAGGGAAGGCTATGCGCGCGCGGTTACACTGGCCTGGTAAGCGGCGATAGTCTTGAGAGCTGTTTTTTGATATGGGCCCGTCCCCGATTGGGACAAAGTTTATGGACCATGCGATGGTCGGTTGCCATGCGATGGAAGGTGTGTATGGAGGACACAGGGCTACCCACGACATGAGTTCGGTGGGATGCTCGTGCTAAGTTGTTGGTCATGCGATGACTCCCAACCATTGAGTGGTCGTGCAACGACCCGTGCAAGATGTTCGGTCATGCGATGACCCGGTGCTTGAGTCTGTAAGTACTCCGAGGTAAGCCACATGATCATGCGATGGTCATGTGGGGTCCATGTGACCTTAAACGGTGGTTGCTATTGCATTAGTCTTAATAATGATGATATGTTTGATGCTGATCTGTTTGCATGACGTTGATGCTCACCTGTTTGACTCATTAATATACTCTAACCTGCTTGTCATGTTATTGTTTTGCCTTGGTGCATTGGGTGTTGTGAGCTTGCAAGTACATTCAATGTACTGACCTGGCGTGTCATGCCAGATTTGCAGGCCGTGCTTTGGATGCGTAGGACGATGTTACCGGTGTTTGCGAGCTAGGAGGTGTCCCAGCTAGTGTCCCTGTGGAGTGGAGTTCATCGCCGTCGCCGTTGTTCCGCTGCCGAGTTATATTCCGCTGTTAGAGAGTTAGTCTGCTTCTTGATGTAGATCCGTGGAAAGCTTGAGGAGCAAGCATCTCCCTCGTCTCGATCCACCAGCGTTCTAATGAACCCTTTGTACCCGTAACTTCGGTAATAGAAAGATGTTCAGTTCTATATCAAGAAGTGTCGTGTTCCAAAAGACTTGATCTCTAGGCTGGAGCACGGGGCGTTCCGGTCCTCTGAGCCGGAGTGCCACAACGCTTGGTATCAGAGCAGGACTGGCTGTAGGGCACCCTAGTCCGCGCAAACGTTCGAAGGACGTTAGATCGACGTTAGAGCTAGAGGTTATAGCCTGCTCGTGTGATGCATCTGATTGCTGCATTTGGTTGCTGCATATACATAGCATTCTTTTCGCTAACGATCTGTTCTGCTGAGTGTAGATGGCAGCCGTCCCAACGGACCAACTTTCACCCTCCTCCCCACTCAGCTTTTCCTATCTTCTAACCAAAGTTTGGCGCAGTCTCTATCCCAGTGAAGAGATGCCAAGGTACCAGGTGTTCCAAGCGCTGCTCAGAGGATCGGTACTTGAGTACCATGTCGTTGTCTTCATGGAAGCCAGCCTTCCCTTTGGTAGGAATACCTACAGCTTCCGTGGTGGACACGCCGCCACCACCGATCGTGCTATCCAACTCGCTGCTTTGACAGGCCTCGCAAGTCTTCGCCAGCAAGAAAACATGATGCAGTAGGATCATGCCTTCCGCCCCTACCTTACCTTGGGCACCACCCCTCGACGAGTAAGGTTTCCTCGCCCTCCCACGGAAGCCGACACAGAGGTGATCAGTCTGTCCCGCTATGTGATCGCCGCATACACCCTCGTCTTCGAGCTAGCCCATGATGCAAGGCAGGCAAGACGAGTTCATGCTGCAGCCTCGGCTTTGACAAATCCGTCGCCAGCCCCTTCAGCTTCCAGCGATCCGTCGATAGATCGCAGTGCCTAAGTTTTGCGTAGTCTGTGTTGCATGTTGCTTGTTGCATTTTGGTTGATGATGTGCTAGCAGTAATATATGGTCTATTTGCATGTAATCACAATGCACTTTCGGTACTATTGATCCTTGCTTCGTTGAATTTCCTCGTCGAGTCATCATTTGGATCTTCGGTGTTTAACTCTGTCTTGACAGGTAGTATGTGACTCTCACGGACCCTTGCTTGTTGCTCTTCGATAGTGGCACCACGCCTGGTTCTAAGCTGATTCGTTTTCGACCGTCCGGGGTGGATGCCTATTTTATTATTTCTCTTTTCAACAGCCGACCCGTGTTCTGAGCTGCTTTTCGGCCGTCTCGGGTAGTTGTTAAGTTTCTTTTCGTAGTGGAGACCCTATGCTCTGAGCTGTTTTCTCGGCCGTCTTAGGGGCCCTCTGCATTCTTTTTATCAACCTTGTCTCATGCTCGGAGCTGATTCTTGGTCGGCCGTCTTGAGCAGTGCTTGAGTTATTCAGTAAACGTCCCAGATCTGAGTTGTAAAGACCATTCTGGTGGCTACTGGGTTATTTGCCGGTTTTACTCAAGGGATTCAGATGGTCATTGACTACCGCTAAAGCTTTTGATGTTATTCTTCTATCGATGGTTGTCGATCTTCGCTCCATTGGATCTCTTCGGAGGTTTTCATTCGGTCTTCGTTTGGTTCTTTGGTGTCACCTTGTCCACCCCAATGGATAGTTTCTCATAACCCCCGCATACCCCAAAGAGTCAGCAAAGGATCCCAGAGAACCATGAAGTTACCAAGTCAAGAAGGATGAACGCCAGGTTGCATTGGGAAATCAGCAAGTCAAAAGGGACTCATACCCAATTGCATTGGAAGTATGTGGCTCACGTATGGATGCTACCAAAGCTGTCGTTTGCATCAAGTCTGCATCAACTACGACAACCGCGAAGATTCGAGCAAAGGAAAATATATGTTTTGACCCATGTACATATGCATCAAAGGCATGACATACACCAGCTACAATGTTATCCAATGTAAGTTATTTTGGTATATCCCGGAAGATGGTTAGAACATATCATGAAGCCCATATCTAGCAAAGGAATGATTGGAAGAATGTTTGCCTCTAACCAGCCAGCAGTCAGTAAATTGTCAGGCACAACATTCAGTTTTGTTCCCCCCGTCATTGTTGGAAAGCGTCGGAGATAAGGAACCCAAGTCTTCCGTGGCAAGGTACCAAGCACAACCGACATGTACAATGTATCAGTCTTCCTCAGTACGCCATCCGGATATCTCCTTGGCCAAGTCAGACAGTATTCTACTCCAAGTCACCGAGTGAAGATTACGGTACAAGACACCCAGTCGTGCTCAGTACGCCATGGATGGATTCCGACACAAGCTAACCGGCCGCAGAAACTTCCAGTGCAAGGAACTGATATCTCCACAGTGCAAAGAGGCAAACTTCCGAGACAAGACACCCTATCTTCTTCAGTAAGATATTGAGAAAGCTTCCGGGTAAGACAACCCAGTCTTCGTCAGCAAGTCATCAAGGCAACTTCGCATGTACGACACCCCGCCTTCGTCGAAACGCCACCAAAGGAAGCTTCCGAGGTACGGCACCCAATCTTCCCCAGCAAGCTACCCCGGCCAAGCTTCGCAGACAAGCTACCTAGTCTTCCTCAACACATCATCATTCATGCAACGGTATTGTCAGAAATACAGTTATTCAGAAAAATTAAAGGCTTCAACATCGTTAGGACCCGCACATGTTATGGGCATTCTTCTCAAGGATGCGAGCTACCCCGGTATGGATACCACCATGCTGGTAATCAAGAAAGAGTTATGCACATGAACAACAGTGAGGAACCGCAACTCTCGGGAGACAAGTCAGTAGAAGAATCAGATACACACCTCAGCCTGAAAACAAGACTGACAAAATCATGAAGAAACACCCTGAGCAAATGTAACATCCCGGGATTTTCACCCAAATTAAAATAATTGTTTGTTGCTTTATTTTATTGCTTGCTAGAATTGTTTGAAGTATTTGCTTCGTTGAATTATTAATCGGTGATTATTACCCCTCCCTCTTTCTCGTATCGGATGCGGGACCAAACCTTTTTCCCAAACGGCACACGACCTTTGCGACTCCGGGTTCTCCAGAGCACCGTCGCAACTTCCCGCACGAAAACAACCATCGCCATCGGAACAAAAAACCCCATTAAATAATTAAATGGATTATTTTATTGGGCGCCGGAAAATATTCACGGAACAGTATCGAAGTGAGGTACGACTGACGGGCTCGCCGCGCTGAGCGCGTGGTTCGAGATTTCGTCCGAATCGGAGGTCGTATGCACTCCCGGCGGTCAGAAACGTGGAGCATCGGACGCGCGAGAAAAAAAAACCGAGGGAGTTTGCGTAAACCTGCCATGAAGGCCAGCCTATATAAACACCACCTCTCTAACCTAGCCCTTCTAGGGTTTCCCTAACACAAATATTGCAGCCACCGCCTCAATATTGCCAAAATTTCTGCCCATAGCCCCTCCCAGCTCGAAACCCTAGACTTGGGGTGTTCTCAGCCCTTGGATCTGCATCTGGACGATCCAAATCGCTCAAGTTCATCCCCCACAACCTCCCACCGCGGTTAGGCCCCCCCAAGGCCCTGGGGTGCGCCACCGGGCCCGCTCAGGCCCATTTGACCGAGCCGCCTCGCCGCAGCCCCGAGCTCGCCCACGGAGGAGCCGTCGCCGCGTCGTCTCGGCCTTTGCCGGCCGGTCGCCGCACCGCCACCTTGCCAGTTCGCCGCGCCCTCTCCTTCTTCTTCTCCTCCTTCCCTCCTCCTCCGACCTTCCCTCTCCCTCCTCACAGCGCCACCACGGGAGCTCCATCACCGTCCATGGAAGCCCAAGATCCGAGGCACGCCATGGCTGCCGTCCGAGCCGCCGCCTTGAACCTCCGGCCTCCACCGTGACGTCCGCCTCGCTGGAGGCCATAGCCTTGCCGGTTCCACCACCGCCTGGAACCCTTGGCCGGGATCCACTCGGGGAGAGCCTCCCATTGCTGTGCCCGCGTGGGCCAGCGTGGTTCCGCGGCCCAGCCAATGCGCCCCCATGGGCTTGCACCTCGGCCCGGCCCGACAGAGCCAGCGGCCCAGCGCACCCCGCCTCGGCCCACCTGTCCTGTAGCTGTCCAACACCCCGAGCGGCACATAGCTAAGCGTCACCCACTTCTTCCTGGGCCGAGGCCCGCAGAGGTGAAGCCCGTTTTCCCCTTTTTTTATTTGTGTTGTTGCAATGCTGTTGGGCTTGGCCTAGTAGACCTATGTGTTCTGTAGCGCCCATGGGTGAGATTTATTATCCCTCGCTCACCCTGTTTAGGTCTAGTTGCGGTAGTTTCGGCCGAGTAATAATTTTTTGCTTTCCTGGGCTTATTAAATTGGCAGATTGTGTTATATTTTTGCGATGCGAATATATTTTAAATCGTAGCTCGGATCGCGAAGTGTTCTACATGTAAATTGCTTAGTTTTTTGTGTAGATTAATAAAATATGCTCCTTTCATATGTTTGAACTTGTCTACATGTTGTTTAATTGCAAATTACCGTCGCATGCCACCGTAAATGTAATAGGCCGTATCTTTTTAACCGTTGCTCCGATAAAAATGTTCTTTATATGTAACTTGACTAGAATTTCGTGTAGATTGTGTTTATGCTGCTATTTCTTGCTAATAACAAATAATAAAATATATTTATGACAGAACAGTACCAAATTCCATTTTATCATGGGGTCCGCAATAGTTTGCCATGTATAGGTTTTACCCCCACTTAAAGTGACTAGATTAGATAGCTTAATTTATGCTTCACCTCTTGCCATGATTGTGTGACATGCCATGCTTGAGTGATATGCCATGTTAACAACCTTTTCTCATGTTGTGTAGCTAAAAAACTTGAACCATTCTAAATGTGCGGTATCGTCGTGTGTGACGGGTACTCCACTTAACCTGTTAGTAACTGCTCTCGATGATAGATGTGTTACCTGTGTGTTGTATCGTGTGCCCTTCTTGATGTTGATTGCTCGTGATTGCTTCGTAGTAATAGATGCTTGATCATCGATTGCCTTTTCCAGCGTTTCCTTCTTGTGTGCTTCCGCGGGTACCTCTCGAAGACGATGCGAGCTTGCGATCGACTACTCCTTTGGGTTCGTCTTCTCATCAGGTAAGGGGGAGCATATATCATGCTTATAACTTTAAGCTCACTCGCGCCTAGGTGTAGGATAGAACGATTGCTTGATCCTACAATTTCATATTCAGGCCTCTCAGATAAACCCAAACAGCCATGTCCTCCACATCCCAGCAAACCATGTTCGGCTATGTTACTATTGCTCGCTGCTCAGCCACTGCTTAGTATGCATGGCAGGATGTTATCAACTGTTACCTCATGTTACTCCTTGGATTGGGCTGTCACATTATTATATGGTTGTGGATGATATGATTATTATAAATGTTGACTATATTCGACGAGGATGGGAGGTCTAGGCTATCCCGCCCCGACGCTTTGTTCCGTTCGAGTCACCTAGGACCCGAGTTCCGGGTATTGTGTCTCTTGACGAGCGTGCCTAACCGCGTGTGGGATTTTATGCGGTACAATTTTCTTACCTACCTAGCTTCAAACATTTCTAGTGGTGGCTCGAGCTGATTTACCATTTGAAACCCGTGTGTGTGCTTGGTTGGATCCCCTCGCAGTTTTTGAACAACCCGTGCCAGCGGAGACACAGTTCCTCCGTTGGTCCACACTAGTGAGCTAGGGAAGCCCCTGAGTTCAAGTGATGCTAACCCCGACCTTAGCCATATGGAAGAGTCCGATCTAAGAGCACGGCCGACTCTTGGGTTGGGTGTCGACTCCCCGACGGCCACCCGGATTTGTGCGTTGTTAGTTAGAGGGACCTTTCGTTTCGAATCTCTCGGAACTAAATCATAAAATGGTTGCCTATGATGGGTAGCAACTGAGAGAGATGGGCGTGCGTGCGGAGCCTTGTAATGGGAAGTTGGTACACGCCTGCAGGGTTAAATATTTTCGAGAAGCCATGTCCACGGTTATGGACGACTTGAGACCTACTCCTTATTCATAGACAACGACAACTGATATAATCTTAGTAACTTGATCAAAGTGTGTGTGCCTTGACTGCTTCTTCTTCGTCGGGATGCGAAGGGGAGGACAAGGATAGGATAGGTGTTATGTTTGCGTAAGTAGATGACAGCAAGAGTTGTTGGAGGCGATTACTCATTGAATGCTTGGTTCTCACCTTACTCTAAAATAGACCGTTAGCCACTCATATATTGCTAGTGCGACTGCAACCTCACCACTACCCCCATCTTACCCGTGATAAGTTAGTTACTAGACTTTTGATATAGCTCACCTCTTTCTTTTCTCTTTTACGCACGTTATGCAATGATCTTGGACTTCAGTGGAGCTCGAAGAATCCTTCTTCTGGACGCCTTCGCGAAGACTCGATGAAGACTAGTTAGGAGGATCCCGACGGAGAGCCTGGACCCGTGTGGTTACGGGAATGGTGTGTTTTACCTTTGACGCTAGGCATTTGATTGGAGTCTGTACTCAGACATGTATCTTCCGCTGATGTATTGTATTAAGGCAATTGTATGCCAATTGTATGAGATGTTGTATCCTTGTAGCTGTAATGTTGTGATATCATGTTGGAAATCCGGGGCATATGACATTTTCCTATGTCACGGTGGGACTGATATATGCTTTGTCCCCGGATCTGGATGGAAACATCTAGATCTGGAACAGTACCGCATATCGGGCCTTACAACTTGGTATCAGAGCCTTACCATCCTTAGGATGCCTTTTCTGGCCGAAGTCGAGTCTAGACAAAAAATATTTTGTAGTTACTAAGTTAGTTATCGGAGAATAGGAATCTTTTTACTTCTTACCCTTGCTTTGGTCATGACAAGTGTCATAAGTGTTTTAACTCTCGTCTTATCCCCTTCAAACTCTAGGATCTCAAGTAACTGGAGTTTCATAATAGTTACAATGCCTTGCTTGCAGCATATTGTTTCGATTCCGATCTCAGGTTGGGAAATCCTGTATTACCTTTAGTTCTTTCGACTCTGGGTAAACATCTTGGTCGTCAGTTGACTTCAGTCTTCTTGCCCAGTATCCTCACGATTTCAATGAGAATTCTTCCCTTGATCGTCGCTTTCAACTATCGTTCTTTATTTTTCGTCTTTCGATGGTTCCGTTCTTCAACGTTGCCATCTCTCTGCGGAAAGTTTCTCGATGAAAGGACATCGTCGACATGGAGCAGATTCCCTTGTTGGTGGTGTTGAAGATTGTCGACTCTCTTTCTCTCCCCTCTCTCCCCAGGATCGTCCAGGATCTCGGGACGAGATTCCTTGTTGGTGGTGTTGTATTGTAACAGCCCGGGATTTTCACCCAAATTAAATTTTTTGTTTCTTTATTTTATTGCTTGCTAGAATTGTTTGAAGTATTTGCTTCGCCGAATTATTAATCGTTGAATATTTCGCCCCCTCTTTCTCGTATCGGATGTGGGGCCACACCTTTTTCCCAATCGTTAACCCGAGAACCGTCGCAACTTCCGGCATGAGACCAGCCATCACCATCGGAACGAAAAACCCCATTTAATAATTAAATGGATTATTTTATTGGGCGTAGGAAAATATTCTTGGAAGAGTATCGAAGTGAGGTACGACTGACGGGCTCGCCGCGCTGAGCGCGTGGTTCGAGATTTCGTCCAAATCGGAGGTCGTATGCACTCCCGCCCGGAGGTCAGAAACGTGGAGCATCGGACCCGCGAGAAACAAAACTCGAGGGTGCTTGCGTAAACCTGCCATCCAGGCCAGCCTATATAAAGACCACCTCTCTCCCCTAGCCCTTCTAGGGTTTCCCTAACACAAATATTGCAGCCACCCCCTCAAAATTGCCCAAATTTCTGCCCACAGCCCCTCCCAGCTCGAAACCCTAGACTTGGGGTGTTCTCAGCCCTTGGATCTGCATCTGGACGGTCCAAATCGCTCAAGTTCGTCCCCCACAACCTCCCACCGCGGTTAGGGCCCCGCAAGGCCCTCGAGAGCGCCATCGGGCCCACTCAGGCCCATCTGACCGAGCCGCCTCGCTGCAGCCCCGAGCTCGCCCACGGAGGAGCCGCCGTGTCGTCTCGGCCGTTGTCGGCTTGCCGCCGCTCCGCCACCTTGCCAGGTCGCCGCGCCCTCTCCTTCCTCTTCTCCTCCTTCCCTCCTCCTCTGACCTTCCCTCTCCCTCGTCACAGCGCCGCCACGGGAGCTCCATCACCGGCCATGGACGCCCAAGATATGAGCCGCGCCATGGATGCCGTCCGAGCCGCCGCCTTGAACCTGTCAATGACCCCCGCGAAGACTCGAGCCGCGCCGCCCTTCTCCGGTCTCCACTGCAACGCCCGCCTCGCCGGAGGCCACAACCTTGCCGGCGCCGCCACCGGCGGGAACTCTTGGCTGGGATGCGCTCGGGGAGAGCCTCCCGTCGCTGCGCCAGCGTGGTCCAGCGTGGTTCCGTGGGCCCAGCCAACGCGCCCCCCATGGGCCTGCACCTCGCCCCGGCCCGACAGCGCAAGTGGCCCATCGTGCCCCGCCTCGGCCCACCTGTCCCGTAGCTATCCAGCGCCCCGAGCGGCAGAAAGCTAAGCGTCGCCTACTTCTTCCTGGGCCGAGGCCCGCAGAGGTGAGGCCCTTTTTCCCCTTTTTTTATTTGTGTTGTTGCGCTGCTGTTGGGCTTGGCCCAGTAGAACTATGTGTTGTGTAGCGCCCATTGGCGAGATTTATTATCCCTCGCTCACCCTGTTTAGGTCTAGTTGTAGTAGTTTCGGCCCAATAATGTTCTTTTTTGCTTTCGTGGACTTATTAAATTGGAAGATTGTGTTATATAGTTGCGATGCAAATATAATTTAAATCGTAGCTCGGATCGCGACGTGTTCTACATGTAAATTGCTTAGTTTTTCGTGTAGATTAATAAGATATGCTCCTTTGATATGTTTGAACTTGTCTACATGTTGTTTAACTGCTAATTACCGTCGCATGCCACCGTAAGTGTAATAGGCCGTATCTTTTTTTACCGTTGCTCCGATAAAAATGTTCTTTATATGTAACTTGACTAGAATTTCATGTAGATTGTGTATATGCTTCTCTTTCTTGCTAATAACAAATAATAAAATATATTTAGGACAGAACAGTACCAAATTCCATTTTATCATGGGGCCCTCAATAGTTTGTCATGTATTTACCCCCACTTAATGTGACTAGATTAGATAGTTTAATTTATGCTTCACCTCTTGCCATGATTGTGTGACATGCCATGCTTGAGTGATATGCCATGTTAACAACCTTTGATCATGTTGTGTAGCTAAACAAGTTGAAGCATATAAAATGTGCGGTATCATCGTGTGTGACGAGTACTTCACTTAACCTGTTAGTAACTGCTCTCGATGATAGATGCGTTACCCGTGTGTTGTATCGTGTGCCCTTCTTGATGTTGCTTGCTCGTGATTGCTTCATAGTAATAGATCCTTGATCATCGATTGTATTTTCCAGTGTTTCCTTCTTGTGTGCTTCCGCCGGTACCTTTAGAAGATGATGCGAGCTTGCGATCGACGATAGCTTCAGTTTCGTCTACTCATCAGGTAAGGGGGAGCATATATCCTGCTTATAACTTTCAGCTCACTCGCGCCTAGGTGTAGGATAGAACGATTGCTTGATACTACCACTTCATATTCATGCCTCTCAAATAAACCCAAACAACCATGTCCTCCACATCCCAGCAAACCTTGTTCAGCTATGTTACTATTGCTCGCTGCTCAGCCACTGCTTAGTATGCATGCTAGGATGTTATCAACTGTTACCTCATGTTACTCCTTGGATTGGGCTATCACATTATTATATGGTTGTGGATGATATGATTATTATAAATGTTGACTATATTCGACGAAGGATGGGAGGTCTAGGCTATCCCGCCCCGACGCTTTATTTCATTCGAGTCACCTAGGACCCAATTCCGGGTATTTTGTATCTTGACGAGCGTGCCTAACCGCGTGTGGGATTTTATGGGGTCCCCTTTTCTTACCTACCTAGCTTCAAACATTTCTAGTGGTGGCCCGAGCTGATTTACCATTTGAATCCCGTGTGTGTGCTTGGTTGGATCCCCTCGCAGTTTTTAAACAACCCGGGCTAGCGGAGAAAGAGTTCCTCTGTTGGTCCACACTAGTGATCTAGGGAAGCCGCTGAGTTCAGGTGAGACTAACCCCGACCTTAGCCATACGGAAGAGTCCGATCCAAGAGCGCGACCGGCTCTTGGGTTCGGTGTCGACTCCCTGGGGGCCACCCGGATTTGTGCGTTGTTAGTTAGAGGGACCTGTCGTTTCGGATCTCTCGGAACTAAATCATAAAATGGTTTCCTACGATGGGTAGTAACTGAGAGAGATGGGTGTGCGTGCGGAGCCTTGTAATGGGCAGTTGGTACACCCATGCAGGGTTATATCTTTTCGAGAAGCCGTGTCCACGGTTATGGATGACTTGAGACCTACTCTTTGTTCATAGACAAAGACAACTAATATGATCTTAATAACTTGATCAAAGTGTGTGTACCCTTACTGCTTCTTCTTCGTCGGCATGCGAAGGGGAGGACAAGGATATGATAGGTGTTATGTTTGCGTAAGTAGCTGATAGCAAGACTTGTTGGAGGCGATTCCTCATCGAATGTTTGGTTCTCACCTTACTCTAAAATAGACTGTTAGCCACTCATATATTGCTAGTGCAACTGCAATCTCACCACTACCCCCATATTACCCGTGAGAAGTTAGTTACAAGACTTTTGATATAGCTCACCTCTTTCTTTTCTCTTTTACTCACGTTATGCAACGATCTTGGACTTCAGTGGAGCTCGACGAATCCTTCTTCTGGATGCCTTCGCGAAGACTCGACGACGACTAGTTAGGCGGATCCCGATGGAGAGCCTGGACCAGTGTGGTTACGGGAATGGTGTTTTACCTTAGCCTCTAGGCATTTTATTGTAGTCTGTACTCAGACATGTATCTTCCGTTGATGTATTGTATTAAGGCAATTGTATGTCGATTGTATGAGATGTTGTATCCTTGTAGCTGTAATGTTGTGATATCATGTTGGAAATCCGGAGCATGTGACATTGTCATATGTCGCGGTGGGACCGATATGTTCTTCGTCCCCGGATCTAGATGGAAACATCTAGATCTGGAACAGTACCGCATATCGGGCCTTACAGCAAAGGAAGCATTGAAGCATTGGATCTTGGTCCAACCACAGTGTCAGCTCCTCACGTCCGACAAGGCCCCGAAGAAGGGTAATGTGAAGACCCCATTTATGGAAACCAATATTATTATGATGAGCCAAGAGAGAAAAGGTGAAGGTAACCTGTCTATCTCAAAGGAAGGTGCCGACGGAATAATAAGCCGTTATGCAAGAAATACAAAGGAAAGAATTTTGGCGAAAGTGAGGCCAGTACAAGAAAATGATTGCCGTAGTAGCAAGACCCAGGGCGGACAGCCATGGCATATGTCGAAGCTTGCTGCAATATATGCTACTAGAGTAAGCGTACGCCTCGCAAACTGTCAAAAGTATGCAACTCTTGCGAGCCCGACGAGTACGGCAAAAGGATGAACTGTACAGACCTCGGGTTCAAATTTTGCCTCGATCAGTTGCAGCCATATGGACCACCATGGACACCTGCAACAAAGGAATCTCACTCTATGGAAAAGGACCGCGTACCTAGCCCGTCAGGCCGAGCGGTTACTCAGGTTCAGAATTATCCGTCTAGCCGGGATACCCCAGTCTGCTTCGCTGAAGATCACATGTCCAGCTCCGCATTTGGACCATAAGGACCGCGTTGGAGTGTAACATAGTCGATCGCCACCCGGATATAGCAGTCTGTCAGGTGAATCTCAGCATGCGTAAATGTTCAGAATTTGTGGTCCGCTCCGAGTTAAAGATCAAGATGGACAAGCCAAAAGTGTTGGAAATATGCCCTAGAGGCAATAATAAAGTTGTTAATATCATATTTGCGTGTTCATGATATATGTTTATTTTCCATGCTGTAATTGTATTAAACGGAAACATAATGCATGTGTGGTTGGATAAACAACATCCCGTGCCTAGTAAGCCTCTGTTATACTAGCTCGTTAATTAATGATGGTTATGGTTTCCTAACCATGAACATGAGTTGTTTATTAATTAATGGGATCATGTCATTAGAAGAATGACGTGATGGACAGACCCAACTAACACAACAATATTGATCGTTTCATTAAGTTTATATTGTCATGACTTTTATTGTCAAGTATCATGTTTCTTAGACCATGAGATTATGTTATTCCCGGGTACCGGAAGAATACTTTGGGGACATCTACCATCACATCGTGATAGGGTGATCATAAAGATGTCTTACGGGTATCTCTGAAAGTACTTGTTGAATTATATGAATCAAGCCTGGGATTTGTCCCTCCGTTTGACGGTGATATATACTCTGGGCCCACTCGGTAATGCACATTCGGTAACGCTTGCAAGCACGTAACTAATGAGTTAGTCACAGAGAATGTTGTATTACAGAACGAGTAAAGAGTACTTACCGGTAACGAGATTGAACTAGGTATAGAGAAACCGACGATCGAATCTTGGGTAAGTAAAATATCGTGTGACAAAGGAAATTGTGTACGGATTATAGTAGTCCACGACATAGTGGTTCAATCGATAAAAATCTTCGTTGAATGTGTGGAAGTCATTATGGATATCCTGTTCCCTCTAATGGTTATTGATCAGAGAGATGTCTTGATCATGTCTGCACATTCTCGAACCCGTAGAGTCAGACACTTAACGTTCGGTAACGCTAGAATAGCTCTGGGATAATTTTATTAACGGTGTTCGAATATTGTTCGGAGTCTCGGATGAGATCCTAGACATCACGAGGAGCTTCAGAATAGTCCGGAGGTAAAAATTTATATATGGAAAGTTGACTTCAGGGTTCCGGAAAAGTTCATGATTTTTTCGGCAGTGTCGGAATGTTCTAGAAGGTTCCAGAGGGTCCCACTATGGCCCCCACCTGTTTTGGACGACCAAGGGTGGTCCACTAGTCCATGTGACCAGCCTTCCTTGGTTATTTATGCCAATAAATGGGAAGCCCTTCAATGGGAGGGTTACCACTCTTAAAAGAAAGGTGTTACCATATTTTAAATGAGAGAGGGTTTTTCACTTGCGAATTGAAGTGGCTACAATCTCCTTGCCTATATAAGAGAGGGGAAAGGCTCACCAAGAATGCCCATGTCCTTCCAGACCTCCTCCTCCCTCACGTGCATCGCTTGGCGAAGCCCTTCCCGCGAGAAACTCTTCACCATATCCACAAACCACGCCGTTGTGCAGCTGGAATCGATCCGATCTATTTCTCCCTCTTGCTTGCTGGATCAGTAAGAAGGAGACATCATCGAGTTGTACGTGTGCAAGCCTCCGGAGGTACTGCTCGTTTGCTGTGCTGATCGGATCGAACTTCACCAACAACTTCACCAAGCTGCATTGAAATAAACGTTCAACGCGCGTGTTCTTCGAGGGTACGATGATCTACTCTTCCCGTTACTAGCATCTTCTAGATTGGATCTTGGATGTTTCTTCCGCATGTGAGAGAATTTTTTTTCTATCGCACAATCTCCTAAAGTGGTATCAGAGCTAGATCTATGCGTAGATGCTTTGTACGATTAGAACACAATGAGTTGTGGGCGTTGATCTTCTTGTTGCTACCCTTCCATGCGTATTTTTGGTTTTGCGGTATGGTTTGATGCAGCGGCCAGACCAACTTTGTAAGAGCAAAGTTATGCCCCCATGAGTTTTGGATATTGTTGGACAAAGCAGTAGAGGAACTAACAAGTTTTCTAGTGTGAAACAGATGGTTAGGTTCCTGAAGTTATAGGTTGGTGATAAAGCTTCAACGAAGATTTACATATTTACTGAAGCATATCCTCTGGAGTGAAGCTCATCACGGAGGTCGACCCCTAAAAAGATAAGGAATCCTGAAGCACGTCTCATCGAAGGAGATGACCAAGATGGCGCATGACTTAGTAGTTTTTGCGTAGTTCTTTTTTCACTTCTTTGAGTCGTAGGAAAAACCGCAATATCAAGAGGGGTTTAGTAAATGTACTCCGAAGGTTTTGGTGAAAATACTCAGATCGAATCCAAACCTGTGAGAAGCCAGAGATGAGAAATCTCATGTGCACTAGGTAATGGTTTACCAGCGAAGACTTTGTTCTTTCGGCTCCTGAAGCAGAACCAAGTCCATGAGTCAGCTTTACTTGGACCGCAAGTAAAGTTGCGCTTTGATTGGAAATATGACCGTTGCGGACAGGTGTCAAGCTGTCGCATCGGGTCATTTAAGAAATTTCGCACCTAGGGATTGCCACCTATAAATACGCCACCCCGCCCTCATTGGCCGCTGGCTGCTCCAAGAATATTTCCTGACAGTGAAGAGAAAGAGCAACCCCACCGAAGCAAACAAAAAACCCATCCACCGAAGCATAAGTCCTATTGATCTGAGTTGATTCATTATGACTTAGGAAGAAGTTTGCTAGCCTTTTATCTTGGAGAACTAAAATTATCCTAGACGGTTAGAGCATTGTTCTTCAGAGAGCGAAGAGTTATTGTCGCCTCGAAGTCCAGTTTGTCAAAGGTTTCGGTGATTTCCTCAATAATCAACCACAAGTGAAGAACTGACCAAGCTCAAGGAGATTGGTGCAGTGGAGATACGGAAGGAGAGAGGTTAGCTCCTGTGTTCAATCACAAGTCCCTCCAACCAGACGTAGCACTTTGCAGAGTGTGAACTGGTCGAACAAACATCGCCGAGTCAAGAGTTCATTTTACTTTCCGCACTTACATTCAGTTTAGCAATTGCTTCAGTGATTTGATTCAATGCAATTGATTTGATGCTTTTGATTCGCTATGTTATGCTTCAATCCAGTTCTGCTTCCATGTTTACCTTTCTGTTGAAATTCTTCCGCTGCTAAGTTAAGCTTCACTTCATAGTTTCATGCAAAATATTGAAGTGATCATTCACCCCCTCCCCCTCTAATCACATACTTGGACTTTCAATTGGTATCAGAGCTAGTCACTCTTTGTTTGGATTAACCTCCTAGAGTGTTTTGCAAGTATGTCTTTCGCAGCCATTCGCTCCGGCGAACCCATACCCGTGTTCAATGGAAAGGACTATCCATACTGGAAGGACAAAATGAAGAGAAATATCATGGATATCAACTCGACTTCCTGGCAAGTTGTGTTGTATGGAGTTACAGTTGCAGACAAGAATGCCATCACTCCTGAAGAAGCGAAGCTGATCGACCTTGATTCTGAAGTCTGAGTTTTCATCACCAATCATCTGACACCAGAGAAGTATCATGAAGTGAAGAATATTCCTTCTGCCAAAGGTGCCTGGGACTACCTTGAAAAGATTGGTGAAGGTATTTCTACCTAGAAGGATGCCAGAATTGACACACTTCGAAGCTAATTCTATTCATTCAAGAGAAACGAGGTGAAAAAGTCAGCTCCATTTACCGCAGACTCACTGCTCTTGCAAATGAGTTGATTTCCCTTGGTGCTGATGAAATTACTCCTCACTCAGTTGTTAGAACTCTGCTTCGCTCATTGGATGATTCGTTTGATCACATTGTGCTGATGATCAAGGAAAGGACTGACTTCAGACGTCTTGTTGTCGCTGATATTTTTGAGAGACTCAATACTTTTGAAATGGAAGAACATGACAAACGTGACATAAATGGTTTTCGAAGAAGATCTCATGCCTTGAAAGAAAAAGCTTCACGTCATTCTTCACGCGAAGTCAGTTTTGCTTCAGGTGTCGAATCATATGATCCTGCAAGCATTGGAAAAGATGTAGAATTGATCATGAGACGCTTCAATCGCTTTCAAAGAAAATGTTTTTCTTCACTCAAGAAGAGCTATCCTTCAAGAAGCTCAATTCACTCTTCTCACCATTCATCCTCAAGAAGCTCTCCATCGAAGGACAACTGCTGCTACAAGTGCAAGAAACCAGGTCACTACATTGCTGATTGCCCTCTGTGGGAAGCTGATAACAAATCGAAGCACTCGCTTAGAGACTCCTCATCAAAGTCCCACAGATCCTCCAGAAGCTATGAGTCAAAGAGACATGATTATAGTTCTAGAAGAGAAAAGAAGAAAGATTCCGATGATGATAAGAGGAAGAAGTATCATAAGAAGCGTGAGGGTTCTTCATCGAAGACTCACTCGTCTCGTCGAAGCAGCTCTCACCGTGCCAAGGCCTATATGGGAAAGGAGATGAACTCTGAAGAAAAAGCCTCTGGCTCCGAAGCTGAATCAGGCTCAAGGTCTGGGTCTTGGTCCGAATATGATGGTGTTGCTAGTTTGGCTTTCTCTTCGGCAGATGCTTCAACTAAAGCTTCGAGCCCATTCTTCACCAACAACAGTAGTGAAGATGAAACTCCTGCATATTGCTTCATGGCCAAGGCGAAGGTATCTTCATCCAAATCAAACTATGATACTTCTGATTGCTCCTCATATGATAGTGATTCAAAGATAAGCTATACTAAACTTGCTAAAATTGCTTCAATCCAACAAGATGAACTTGATTCACTGAGCAAAACCATTAAGAAATCAGAAACTCTGTTGATCGATGAGATAGAGAAAGGTCAAACTTTGACTAATGAGCATGCTGTTCTGAAGGAGAAGTTTGAAGAATTATCCTCTCAGCATGATCTTCTTTCAGTTGATTATGAGAAGCTCACCTATAAATTTCTTCAGAGGAAAATGGATCTCGAAAGACTGAAAGAGGCTCATGAAGAATTGGAAAATGTCAATCTCTCTCTCATGGCTCAACAAGGTTCTGAAGCAAATCATAAAACTGATTCACCTTTCTTAACTTGTTTGGAACGAAGCAAAACTGATTCCAAAGGGAAAGCTCCTATTGTTATTGATGATACTAATGCCTCAGATGAGGAAAATCCTGCTGTTACCGAGAACTCCTCAGGTTGAAAAACTTATTTGAAACAGGCAAGTTCAAAAGTGTGCAAGGTCACCAGTATCTCTGTGATATTCTGAGGAAGGCTCTCCTTCACAGGAATCCCAGGATTGAGGGTGTTGGTTTCGAGAGAAAGATAAACCCTGATGGTACCTATTGGGAACCTGAGCAGTATCCTAAGACTGTTTGGGTCCTAGCGAAGGAGAAACCCATTGATATTGCTAACCTTTCAGGTTTCGACTGCAAAATGAACAAAGCCATTGTGGATGAATCACTTGATTCAGACTACAAACTCAGCAAAGATGAACAGGGAAAAGTTACAGCTGAGTATGTAGGTACTCCTCCGAAGAATGGCTTCTATAAGAGGTAGATATGGGTGCAGAAAGAACTTGTGGAAAAACTGCCTGCTAACCATACTATGCAGGGAAAGCCTTCGGTACCACCGAATCATTTCTATTCTCTAGAAACGAGAAATGATTCACTGGTGCCCGAATCAAATGTTCCACAGAAGCAATATTATCGCACTGGTCGTTATACTTATTGTCCTCATGATAACAATTCTAAGATTGCATATGCTCATTCTTATCCTAACCATTCGCAGAGGACATACATTTATGGTGTGCTAGATGGTACACCGAAGCAATACACTCCTGTTCGCTTTAATATTGCTTCAACCAGTGCTTCAACATCTTCTCAGTCACCTCCTCGTTTGTGGGTGGTTAAGAAGAACTAATTCTTCTGCAGGGCTATGTCTCCGGTGGATCCGAATGGGTCATGGACAGTGGTTGTACAAATCATATGACCGGAGAAAAGGAGTTATTCACCGAAGAAAAACTATCTCAATCTTCTTAGAAATACATTACCTTCGGTGATAACAACAAAGGTAAAGTGTTAGGTTTGGGTAAGGTTTCCATATCGAAAGATAAGCACATTGACAAGGTTATGCTAGTCCAATCTCTTGGATATAATCTTATGTCTATATCAAAGTTATGTGATATGGGTATGCTTGTTCTATTTTCTGCTTCGCGTGGTGTTGTATTTTCACAGGATGACTATACATTTGTCTTCGAGGGTTACCTAAAAGGAGATTTATACATTGTTGAGTTTTCTTTGGGCCCTGCTGTATCCACATGCTTAATGGCAAAATCTTCATCTGGTTGGTTATGGCATCGAAGACTTGGTCATGCAGGGATGAGAAATCTTCATAACTTAGTGAAGAAGAAGCATGTTATTGGCCTTAGAGAAGTAAAATTCGACAAGGATCGTCTCTGCAGTGCTTGTGAAGCTGGTAAAATCACGAACAAACATCATTCAACGAAGACTATCATGACTACCACTCGTCCTCTTGAATTGCTTCATATGGACCTTTTTGGTCCTCAAAATTATGCAAGCCTGGGAGGAAACAAATATGGTCTTGTTGTTGTTGATGATTTCTCTCGTTATACTTGGGTTTTCTTTTTGGATGACAAGAGCAAAGTTGTTGAAATCTTCAAGTCATTCGCTAAGAGAGCTCAAACTGAATATGAATTATCCCTGAAGCATATCCGAAGTGATAATGGAACTGAATTCAAAAATACTCATATTGAAGATTTTCTTGATGATCATGGTTTTACTCATGAGTTCTCTGCTGCATATACACCTCAACAGAATGGTGTAGTTGAAAGGAAGAATAGAACTCTTATTGAAATGGCCAGAACTATGCTTGCTGAATACAAGACTCTATTAGGTTCTGGGCCGAAGCAATTAACACTGCATGTCACATCATCAACAAGGTTTACCTTCATAAATTCCTGAAGAAAACTTCACATGAACTTATCACTGGTAACAAACCAAATGTTTCTTATCTTAGGGTATTTCGTGCTCCATGCTTTATTAGATATATGAATCATAGCTCCAAATTTGCCCCTAAGGCACATGAAGGTTTTCTTTTAGGTTATGGCTCAAACTCTCACACTTACAGAGTGTATAACTCTCACTTTGGGAAAGTTATGGAAACTGTAAATGTGAGGTTTGATGAAACTAATGGCTCTCAAAAAGAGCATTTGCCTCATGATCTAGATGAACCTCCACTTGATGAAGTGATCAAGTCCATGGCTATTGGAGAGATTCGCCCTGTTGAAGCCAATCCTCGTCAAGCTGTTAGGGATGATGATGGTCCAATGTTACCACACATAGCCCGGGGCGCTGGAGATCAACATCCTGAAGCTAACAATGAACATGACGAAGAAGTACAAGGGAATGAAGGAAATGCTAATCCTGAAGGAAATGCCGAAGTTGAAGGTGAAGCAGATCCCGAAGCTGATGCAGATCCTGAAGCAGAAGCTGAGCCTGAAGCAAATGATACTACGTTATCACGAGTTCGAAGAAGAGTTGATGTTGATTCGATCCTCGAAGATATTCATCAACCAGGTCGTCCCACTACTCGATCTCGTACTCGCTTGGCTAACTTCTGTGGAAGTTTTTCTTTTGTTTCCATGCTAGAGCCTTCAAAATATGATGAAGCCATGAAGGACCCTGATTGGTTATTGGCTATGATGGAAGAACTTCGCTAGTTTGAAAGAAACAAAGTTTGGTCACTTGTTGACAGGCCTGATCCCACAAAGCATTATGTTATTGACACTAAGTGGATATTTCGCAACAAGCAAGATGAAGATGGTATTGTGGTAAGAAATAAGGCTAGACTGGTAGCACAAGGTTACACCCAAATCGAAGGCATTGACTTTGGTGAAACCTATGCTCTAGTAGCCCGTCTCGAATTCATTCGTGTCATGCTTGCTTTTGCTAACCACAAAAATATATTGCTATATCAAATGGATGTCAAAAGTGCTTTTCTTAATGGTGAGATAGAAGAAGAAGTATATGTTATGCAACCTCCAGGTTTTGAAGACTCGAAGAATCCTGATATGGTGTACAGGCTTCACAAAGCCTTGTATGGACTGAAGCAAGCACCTCGTGCTTGGTATGAAACATTGAAGGATTTCCTCCTGAAGAAAGGCTTCAAACCTGGAACCACTGACCCCACTCTTTTCACTCGATCATATAACAATGATCTATTTGTGTGTCAGCTATATGTAGATGATATTATTTTTGGCTGTACTAACATTGAAATCAGCGAAGAATTTGCAAGAATGATGTCGAAGAAATATGAGATGTCCATGATGGGTGAATTGAAGTTTTTCCTTGGACTTCAGATTCGCCAACAGAAGAATGGCGCCTTTATTTCAGAAGAGAAATATTTGAAGGATTGCCTGAAGAAATTTGATCTTGCTGAATGCAAGACCATCAGAACTCCCATGCCTACAAATGGTTTTCTTGATGCTGATGAGAAAGGGAAACCCTTCGATCAAAAGAAGTATCGGTCTATGATAGGTTCACTCTTATACTTATGTGCATCTAGACCTGATATTATGCTATCAGTTTGTATTGTGCTCGTTTTCAGGCCAATCCGAAGGAATCGCATCATACTGCTGTGAAGCGAATTCTTCGATATCTAGCACATACTCCTTCTTTGGGACTTTGGTATCCCAAAGGAACTCAATTTGATTTGATTGGATATTCTGATTCAGACTGGGCTGGTGATAGAGTTGACAGGAAATCTACCTCAGGCACTTGTCATTTTCTTGGTAGATCTCTTGTGTGTTGGGCTGCAAAGAAACAAAACCGTGTCTCAATATCTACTGCTGAAGACGAATACATTGCTGCTGGCTCATGCTGCACTCAGATAGTTTGGCTTAAGCAGACGCTGAAAGATTATGGTATTTATGTGAAGAAAATCCCTCTGCTTTGTGATAATGAGAGTGCTATCAAAATTGCACACAATCCTATGCAACACTCTCGAATGAACCATATCGATATTCGTCACCATTTTCTTCGAGATCATGTTCAGCGCGAAGACATTGAGAACAGCCATGTTAGAACTGAAGATCAATTGGCAGATATATTCACGAAGCCATTGGACGAGAAAAGGTTGTGTGCATTGAGATGTGAGCTCAACATCCTAGACTCACACAATGTTCAGTAAGATC
The DNA here is from genome assembly GCA_950022295.1 of Bromus sterilis. Lineage (NCBI taxonomy): Eukaryota > Viridiplantae > Streptophyta > Magnoliopsida > Poales > Poaceae > Bromus > Bromus sterilis. The sequence goes on along the minus strand of OX465598.1, from coordinate 212,972,147 downwards.
GAAACTTTTCCCTTGTACATATTCACCTTCGTTGTGTGTTTGTTTATTTGGTTTCTCTTGAGTTTTTCTTCGTCCAAGTTTGTGTGTTTAGCTTCGCTTGCCATTTGGTTTCAGTTCTGTGTTGTTTTTATTTATTCGTTTTGTTTGTCCCCTATACTTATCACTTTTAGCTTCGTTGTTGTTTTTCTTCGAAGTGAGAAGTTTCGGACCCTACCCTCTCCATTCTGATTCGCTCCTAATCTATTCTGTCTTGAATGGTTAAGCACATTTGAAACGGAAAGCATAGTGCTTCGAACGTCATTGAGTTCCGAATCAAATGCTTCCAACTTTATTGAAGTTTCTGCTCTCGGTCAAGACTTATTCTTTGGCCGTTGAGTCCCCGTCTTTCTCTGGTCGTTGAGATTCGCTCGCAAACCGCCACTTCATCTGAGCCTTTGAATCGGAAGAGACACTCGCTGACAGCCGTCCGATAAGATCTGGCAACCATTTCAGATCGGGCCTATATAAGGCAAATCCTCCAGCGAACCGTTCCCCACGTTGATTCTCTCCCGATGTCCCCGTCTCCCTCCTAGCACGCCGCAGAGCTCTCGTTCCCGACGTCGACATCGCCGCTTAACTGCCGGACCGCCCCGCCGTGGGCGTTCCCCGTCGGCGAAGAGCAAGTCTCCGCACTCCGTCGCCGTAGCCGCTTCGCGTCACCGAGTTAGGGTACGCAAGTTCCCTTGGATCCAATATTTTCTGCGAGTCATCTAGGGCTTGGATCTAAGATTTGTTAGGGTTTTGTTTTCTGTTTATAGGACTGTTCTGATCCGTGTTGATCATTGCCCTTTGAGAAAACTGTTTGTAGTATCAAAGTAATCCCATCTACTCAGGTCAGTATTGAGATTCGATCTATTCTGTGTTTGGACTGAGTTAGGTCTTGTTCTTGAACTAGTTCTAGCCCAATCCATTGACAGATTTGCATCTGATCTTAGTTTGCTCTGGATTCTTGTCAAAATTTGGTTTTGGTCGAAACTTTTGCCTGTGCTTATTCATTCCCTTTCCTATTCCCTCTTTTCTATCCTTCTGGTCACAGGATGTCTGACGAAGAGGCAGCCATGGGGAATGAGTCTCCTATTGTTGAAGGACTTGAGAACTATCCTGAGCCCCCGAAGCAGAAAGGCAAAGGTGGCAAGATGAAGGAAGTCAATAATGCCCGAGGCATTCCAGAAGCCATTCGAATCAAGATGGGCTATGACACACTGCCTGAAGAATCTGATCATGATCGAAAGATTCGACTACAAAAGATTCAACGCTACTGGGCTATAAGATGGTACAAATACAAGAGCATTCCAGACTGGAAGTGGGCAATGCAGTTTGCCTTCAGTCCTCCATATCGGTACACAACTGCCATGTGTGCCCAATACAATGCAGCAAACAGATGAAAGTACTACCCGAAGCCTCATGTTTTTCCTCACCCTAATACTCTCAAGACACCAGATGATTACCCTGAAGAACAAAAGAGACTTGCAATTTTGGCTAAGAAAAAGAGAATCAGAGAAGAGAAGAAGGCCAAAGAACTTGCTGCTGAAGGCCATGCTGAAGCTGGTGCATCGAAGCCTAAGAGGCGAAGGCTTAGAAAATTAAGTGCTTCACCACCTCCTGCTATTTCTGAAGAGGAGAGTGATAATGAAGCTGATGACGAAGCTGAACCTGCCGCACAGCCTGAAGTCTCTCTCCCTGAAGATCCTGAAGATCCTGCAGATGATGCTGATGATGAGTCTGAGCACCCGCCTGTTCCCCCGAGTCCAAAGAGACAAAAGCTTCGGAAGCCACTTAAGAAGAAGGACGGAGAGAAACCGCCTGCTTCAAGAGGCGTAAGGATTCAAGATCCATCTGATCCTCCTGTTCCTAAACCAACCATTGATATGACCAACTTGGTGGTTGAGGCTCCTTTGGCTTCAAAGCCACCTCGCCGTCTGGTTTCTGCTGAACAGAGAACCAAGGAGAGACATGACCCGCAGGCCAAGCCTGCTGCTAAGCCCGAAGCTAAAGCTCCTGAGCCAGCCAAAGCTTCAAAGCTAAAAACCTTTGTTGCCAAGCCTGGCCTGTCTTATGCCCAGGTCGGCGCCAAGAAGTTGTCTGAAGCAGATATGCGCAAGAGAGACCGTGCTGAAGCTGAACGCCTTCACGCTGAAGCACAAGCCCAAGCTAAGGCTGGCAAAGAAGCTAAAGCAAAGGAAAAGGCTGATAGAGATGCTGCTTTGTTAGAGAAGAAAAGGAAAGATCTTGCTGAAGAATATCAGAAAGCTGAAGCGAAGCGCAAGCTCGCTGAAGAAAAAGCTCAAGAGGCTAAGGCTGCTGCCGAAGCCAAACAGCTTAGTGAAGCTGAAGCCAAGCGCCAAGCTCAACTTGATATCATTCTCACAAAGAAAGCAGAGAAAGATGATAGAGCCACTAAGAAGGAAGCTACTGTAGACATGACACCAAAGGATATCCCTCCGAAGCCAGTCGCAGCCCCTGCCCTCGAAGCTCATGAAGAAGCTGAGCATAGTCACCACAACTTCCCAGATGCAAGAGAAGGTGAACTATGGGACTGTTTGATCCTGAATCAGGCATTCTACCAGCTTGCTGAAGCTGTTGATCCCAAAGCTGTTGATGTTGGAGATGTCTACATTTCACCAACTCTTTCTGCCATGATTGAAACCTTATACAATCAGCTAAGGGTTTGCATGCTAGGGACAGATCTGAGTCTGCAAAAATTCTGAAGTTTAAGAAGAAAGCAGATGCTGAATCAGATGAAGACTTCAAGAACGAAGCCAAAGTTGCTTCGAAGAAAATTTCTGTTGTGAATGAAAAGACAAAGCACAATATTCAAGTGTTTCAAGGCAAGATCAAATCTGCCATTGAAGAATGTTGCAAGACGCACACTGCTTTGGTCATGGCTCTTGAATCCAAGAAGCGCGAAGCAATGCTCAATAAAACTAGCTTCACCCCTTCCCCAACTGCAACAAAGAAAGCGCCGTCTTATCACAGATGCAGATGAAGCTGATGAGGTGAGCTCTCATCCGGCCAAGAAGGCCCCAAGACAAGCATCACCCCCTCGATGCAAGATTATCACTCTTCCAACCCCAACTTCAAAGCCAACCGTTCCCGAAGTCATTCCACCCCGTGCTCCAACTCCACCTCCTCCTCAACCCGCTCCTCAACCATCGCACCACGACAACTTTGAGCTAGATCCTTCTCCTCAAGCTCAAGACATACCAATTCCTTCAAAGGATTATTCTTCGGCTCACTCTTCAGATGAGTCTGAAGAACAAGAAGGCGAAGCCAAAGAACAAGTTGTTCCAGAAGAGCCTGAAGCCGATGCATAAGCTGAAGCCAATGAACTGTCAATTATGACTCAACCTCAAGAGCGAGCCATAGTTGCTCGAAGGCAAGCTCCGCACTGCATTCCTGCGCAAGATACCCAACTGGACTCCATCTACCCACGTGAAACTTTTCCTATTTTCTTGGGATATGGTTCTTCTTCAAGACATGGTCCTGAGTTTGACCTCAAAGTTCATCGCCAGAAGCTTCGCTTCTTTGGCGCAAGTCCTTATGATTCACCATGGACTACTTATGACCTTCGCTTCTGGACAACCGAGCAACATATTCTGTACACGAAGCTATACTGCCAGAAGGGTGTTCTATTCAGGCACAAGTACTTGGATATGCGAAGTCTAACTTCTGCAACATGATTCCAAAATATTATGGAAACCATCGAAGCACAGAATCTTACCAGCCTTTTTGATATGGAAACACCATTCAATTCCGAGCTAGTGAAGAAATTCTATGCCGCTCTCTATGTCTCTGGAAATCCTGATGACACAAGCTCTTGGATACTTGAGTGGATGATTCAAGGAAAAGTCTTTCGAATGCATTCTGATGAATTCATGGATATTGTGAACATCCCAAGGCACACTGGAAAACTTGCAAAGGTTCACTTGATGCCTGATCCTACTAAAGCTGAATTTGCTTCACTGCTGGATCCCGAAGTCACTGGAGACCACATGCCAGAAAATATTCGCCCGAAGCATCTGGTATTCATATCGAAGACTTGGTTTTATATCTTTTCTAACTCACTGATGCCTCTCAGCACTGCAATTGATTAGTCCCACATTCATTATCATACACGTCATGCCTTGCTGAAGCTTACTCACGGCCATGTGTTTGACTTCGAGGATTGTTTTTTCGCTATATGGTCCAAGCTGCTGAACTTGTACATCAACTGAAGCCATATGCTCCCTAGCTCCATGCCATTTGCAACCATGGACGCAGTGAAGACTTCGTTGCAAAGCATTACCCGAAGTTGTTCTGTCCTCCTGTGCGTGATACAATTAATATCTTCAGAAGGCCAAATGATCCATTTTCCACATATGTTAGAGTCAGAAAGCATGTCAATGAACGCAACATGTCGAAGTCATTCCAGAAAGAAGTTTATCACTTTGAAGTTGGGATTCGCTCACAACAGTTATTGGAAAACTTCATTGAAGGCAATCAAAGCCAAATGCAACATCTCTGTGATGAAATCAATCGAGTTGGCAACATTTCTTTGAACAATAATCAGTACCTGAAGGTTTTGAAGCGCCACTCTTGGAAAGGTTTAAGGAAGTTCAACTCAGTAAAGAAGCTTGAAGCTTATCGGATTTTCAAGGAGTATCCGCATCTTCAACGCCATTTCTCCAGAAATGATTCGATAGACCGCCCCAACCCAAAGATCCCTCCGTTGGACAAGATTGATGAAGTCTTGTTTGTTAATCCAGCTGAACAGATTCGCCCTGATACTCTCTCTGATGAAGACTCCCACACATCGAAGCAAGAAGATGACCCTCTCAAAGACAGTGATCTTGATTTGCTTCAAGTGCCGCTGGACATTGAAGAAATGGAGTCGCCTGCTTCAACCGAAGGAGACACTTCAGGAGATGCATATTCTTCGGGCGAAGACAATCAGCAGGGTCCCCGGGTTGCAGCAAACGCGTAAATACTCTTGATCTACCTCTCAACCTTTTGTCCAACTATTGACAAAAGGGGGGAGAAAGTAGCATCGATTGAGTTTAGATTCGCTAAGGGGTTTAGGGTTTTGATTCGATCTTTTGTGTGTTAAGTTACAACAAACTTTCCATTCGCTTCGATTGGGTTGTAACTTAAGTTTTACTTCGTTTGTGAACTGCTACATGTTATGTGTTAATAACCCCCGTGCTTGCAAGTTTCTCTCGTATCTTTTATCTTGCAGGTGGTTATTCCCTTTAAGTTCACAGGTCATTGGATGATTGCATATTCTTCAAGACTAATATCTTTTAAATGCAATTGATTCGCTAAGATATGTGTTAGGCTTCCCATCAAAGATATCCTTCATCAAGCATTCACTTCGATTATATAAATCTTCGATGCTTGCATTCAGGGGGAGTCAAAAGCTTCATATCTTAGAGTTTGCTCTCAACTCAACTCAAAATTCCGTATTTTTATCGATGCCTGTTTTGTCAACAATAGTCCAAAAAGGGGGAGATTGTAAGAGCAAAGTTATGTCCCCATGAGTTTTGGATATTGTTGGACAAAAAAGTAGAGGAACTAACAAGTTTTCTAGTGTAAAACAGATGGTTAGGTTCTTGAAGTTATAGGTTGGTAATAAAGCTTCAACGAAGATTTACATATTTACTGAAGCATATTCTCTGGAGTGAAGCTCATCATGGATGTCGACCCCTAAAAAGATAAGGAATCCTGAAGCACGTCTCATCGAAGGAGATGACCAAGATGGCGCAAGACTTAGTAGATTTTGCGTAGTTCTTTTTTCACTTCTTTGAGTCGTAGGAAAAACCGTACTATCAAGAGGGGTTTAGTAAATGTACTCCGAAGGTTTTGGTGAAAAGACTCAGATCGATTCCAAACCTGTGAGAAGCCAAAGATGAGAAATCTCATGTGCACTAGGTAATACTTCACCAGCAAAGACTTTGTTCTTTCGTCTCCTAAAGCAGAAGCAAGTCCGTGAGTCAACTTTACTTGGACCGCAAGTAAAGTTGCGCTTTGATTGGAAATATGACCGTTGCGGACAGGTGTCAAGCTGTCGCATCGGGTTATTTAAGACATTTCGCACCTAGGGATTGCCACCTATAAATACGCCACCCCGCCCTCATTGGTCGGTGGCTGCTCCAAGAATATTTCCTGACAGTGAAGAGAAAGAGCAACCCCACCAAAGCAAACAAAAAACCCATCCACCGAAGCATAAGTCCTGTTGATCTGAGTTGATTCATTATGACTTAGGAAGAAGTTTGCTAGCCTTTTTTATCTTGGAGAACTGCAATTCTCCTAGACGGTTAGAGCGTTGTTCTTTAGAGAGCGAAGAGTTATTGTCGCCTCAAATTCCAGTTTTTCAAAGGTTTCGGTGATTTCCTCAATAATCAACCACGAGTGAAGAACTGACCAAGCTCAAGGAGATTGGTGCAGTGGAGATACGGACGGAGAGAGGTTAGCTCCTGTGTTCAATCACAAGTCCCTCCAATCAGACGTAGCACTTTGCAGAGTGTGAACTGGTCGAACAAACATCGCCGAGTCAAGAGTTCGTTTTACTTTCCGCACTTACATTCAGTTTAGCAATTGCTTCAGTGATTTGATTCAATGCAATTGATTCGATTCTTTTGATTCGCTATGTTATGCTTCAATCCAGTTCTGCTTCAATGTTTACCTTTCTGTTGAAATTCTTCCGCTGCTAAGTTAAGCTTCACTTCATAGTTTCATGCAAAATTTTGAAGTGATCATTCACCCCCTCCCCCTCTGATCACATACTTGGACTTTCAAACTTTACAATATTTGGATTGAGACCGGTTCCGCACTTGACGTGCAACTTGTATTGTACATGCGGCCTGCGGGTGTCAGTTGCACTTACCATAGTATTAACCACATTTACAAAGGAGGGCTCTTATGAGATTTAGAAGCAATTTGGTATATCAATGTTGTGGTTTTTTTGTGTAGGTAAGAACGGTTCATATACAAAACCCTAGAAGCCACGTAAAATTGCAAATAATAAGGGAGAGTCGTCTAACTTGTTTTTGCAGGGGTGCTTGTGATGTGGTATAGCCCAAATTGTTCATATGATATATTTTTGATGTATGATATGATCATGTTTTGTAATGTTTCACGACTTGCATGTCGATGAGTACGGCAACCGGCAGGAGCCATATGGTTGTCTTAATTATTTATTGTATGACCTGCGTGTCAACTTCAAACGCCATATAATTGCATTACTTTATCGCTATGAGTTAGCAATAATTTTAGATGCAACGTGGTGTAGACAACCAAGATGCCATAAGGAGGAGACCAACATGGTGCCATAATGGAGATCATGTCGGTCCGTTCAAGATGGAGATCAAGGCGCAATAAAAGGGCTATACCATGTCACATATTTATGAATGTGATGTTTATCCTTTTATGCATCTTATTTTGCGTGTGCATGACGGTAGCATTATAAGATGATCCCACACACTAAATATCAAGACAAACGTGTTCTCCCTTAGTATGCACCGTCGCGAAAGTTCGTCATTTTGAAGCATCTCGTGATGATCGGATGTGGTAAACTCTACGTTCACATACGACGGGTGTAAGCCAGTTTTACAGATGCAAAAAATACTTTGGTTAACTTGACGAGCCTAGCATGTACAGACATGGCCTCGGAACGCAATGAACTGAAGGTTAAACACGAGTCATATGAACGATATGATCAACATTTTGATGTTCACCATTGAAACTACATCTTCTCTCGTGAAGATCGAACTTGGTGTAGTGGATTTGGATCGTGTACCACTAGACAACTATGAGGGATGTTGATTTAAGTGGGAGTTCGTTAGTAATTTGATTAAACTGAACTCATTATCATGAACATAGTCTAAAATTTTATTTTTGCTAAAATGTTGTAGATCAAGGCCCGCATAGCTCAGTTCAACTTCAGCGCATTCCTTGAGAAAGAAAAACTAAAATCATCTGGTTCAAACTTCACTGACTGGCACCGCAACCTTAGGATTATCCTCACTCGGTGTAAGAAGCAATATGTGCTCGATGCTGCGCTAGGTGACCCACCTGCAGACGATGTTCCAAAAGCATAACATAACGTCTTTGAGACATGCAAAGATGACCACATTATAGTTTCTTGTGCCATCCTTACATCTCTGGATATTGATCTACAGAAACGTTTTGAACATCATGGCGCCTATGAGATTGTTGAAGAGCTGAAAACCATGTTTCAGACTCAGACCCGCGCTGAGAGATATGAGATCTCTGATAAGTTCTATAAATGTAAGATGGAGGAGCACAGCTCTGTCAGTGAACATGTTGTAACCATGGGAGGGTATATCCAGCGCCTAATTCATCTGGTATGTGTGATCCCAGATGAGTTAATCACTGACAGGGTGGTGCAGTCACTCCCTCCGAGCTACAAAGGCTTTGTGCTGAACTATAACATGCAAGGCATGAATAAGACTCTCAATGAGCTTTTTGCGATGCTTAAATCGGCGGAAGTGGACATCAAGAAAGATCATCAAGTGTTGATGGTCAATAAGAACAAAAGTTTCAAGAACGCTAAAGACACAAAGGGACACTTCAAGAAGAGTGGCAAGTCAGCTGCCGCTCGGGGCGGCAAGCCTGTTGTCGCTCCTGTGAAGCCCAAGGCTGGTCCTAAGCCGGACACTGTGTGTTTTTACTGCAAGGGAGAAGGTCAATGCGCAACTGCCCCAATTACTTGGCGGATAAGAAGGCTGGCAATGTCAAAGGTATATTTGATATACATGTTATTGATGTGTACCTTACTAGTTCTCGTAGTAGTGCCTGGGTATTTGATACTGGTTCGGTGTTTCATATTTTCAATTCGAAATAGGAGCTACAGAATAAAAGGAGACTGGCGAGGGATGAGGTGACGATGCACGTCGGGAATGGATCGAAGGTCGATGTCATCGCCGTTGGGATGTTACCTCTTCATCTACCTTCGGGATTAGTTTTAAACCTTAATAATTGTTATTTGGTGCCTGCGTTAAGCATGAACATTATATCTGGATCTTGTTTATTGCGAGACGGTTACTCATTTACATCACAGAATAAAGGTTCTTCTATTTTTATGAGTAATATATTTTATGGTCATGCACCCAACGTAAATGGTTTATTCTTGTTGGATCTCGATAGTAGTACTTCCCACATCCATAACATTAATGCTAAAAGATGAAAAATGAATAATGATAATTCCACATACTTGTGGCACTGCCGTTTAGGTCATATTGGTGTAAAACGCATGAAGAAACTCCATTCTGATGGACTTTTCCAGTCACATGACTTTGAATCATTTGAGACGTGTGAACCATGCCTCATGGGTAAGATGGCTAAGACCCCGTTTTCTGGTACGATGGAATGGGCGAGTGACTTGTTGGAAATCATACATACTGATGTGTGTGGACCAATGAGCATTTCGACACGTGGTGGATATCGTTACTTCCTAACTTTCACTGATGATTTAAGTAGATATGGATATATTTACTTAATGAAACACAAGTCTGAAACATTTGAAAAGTTCAAAGAATTTGAGAGTGAAGTAGAAAATCATCGTAACAAGAAGATCAAATTTCTACGATCTGATTGCAGAGGGGAATATCTGAGTTACGAGTTTGGCATTCACTTGAAAAACTGTGGAATTGTTTCCCTACTCACGCCACCTGGAACACCACAACGTAATGGTGTGTCCGAGCGTCGTAATCGTACTTTATTAGATATGGTGCGCTCTATGATGTCTCTATCCGATCTACCAATGTCATTTTGGGGCTATGCATTAGAGACAACTGCATTCACTTTAAATAGGGCACAATCTAAATCCGTTGAGACGACACCATATGAGTTGTGGTTTGGCAAGAAGCCTAAATTATCGTTTCTTAAAATTTGGGGGTGTGAGGCTTATGTCAAACGGTTACAACCTGATAAGTTCGAACCCAAAGCGGAAAAATGCGTCTTCATAGGATACCCTAAGGAAACTATTGGATACACCTTCTATCACAGATCCGAAGGCAAAGTCTTTGTTGCTAAGAACGGATCCTTTCTTGAGAAGGAGTTTCTTTCAAAACGAGTGGGTGGGAGGAAAATAGAACTAGACGAGGTTATTGAACCTTCTCCCGAATTGGAGAGTAGCGCAGCTCAAGAAGATTTGGATCTTCTGGTGCCGCCTTCACCAGCGAGAGAGGAAGAAGCTGATGATAATGATCATGAAGCTTCGGTCGAAGTTCCCATTTGTACGTCGACTAGGTTACGTACTACTCCTGAGTGGTACGGTAATCCTGTCATGAATGTTTTATTGTTAGACAATGACGAACCTACGAACTATGAAGAAGCGATGATGAGCCGAGACTCTGAAAAATGGAAAGACGCCATGAACTCTGAAATGGAATCCATGAAAGAAAACCAAGTGTGGACTTTGGTTGACCTTCCTGATAGCCGGAAGGCTATTGAATGTAAATGGATATTCAAGAAGAAAACAAACGTTGACAGTAATGTTACTGTACATAAATCTCGACTTGTCGCAAAAGGTTTTCGACAAATTCAAGGAGTTGACTACGATGAGACCTTCTCACCCATAGCGATGCTTAAGTCTATTAGGGTTCTACTAGAAATTGCTGCTTATTTCGATTATGAAATTTGGTAGATGGATGTCAAAACTGCATTCCTCAATGGAAATATTGAAGAAGATTTGTACATGGTACAACCTCAAGGTTTTGTCAATCCTAAGGATGCTGGTAAAGTGTGCAAGCTTCAGCGTTCCATGTATGGACTAAAGCAAGCATCCCGAAATTGGAATATTCGATTTGATGAGGTTATCAAAGGTATTGGATTTGTCCAAAATTATAAAGAAGCTTGTGTTTACAAGAAAGTGAGTGGGAGCTCGGTTGCATTTCTGATTTTATATGTAGATGACATATTACTAATTGGGAATGACGTGGAGCTACTTAATAGTGTGAAAGATTATTTGAATAACAGTTTTTCAATGAAAGATCTTGGTGAAGCTGCATACATATTAGGCATTAAGATCTATCGAGATAGATCAAGACGCTTAATAGCACTTAGTCAAAGTACATACCTTGAGAAGATAGTGAAGAAATTCAATATGCAGGATGCAAAGAAAGGTTCTTTGCCCATGTTACAAGGTAAGCCATTGAGTAGGGCTCAATGTCCAACTACGGCAACAGAAAGGTAAAGAATGAATAAAATCCCCTATAGCTCGGCCATAGGTTCTGTTAAGTATGCCATGTTGTGTACTAGACCAGATGTGTCCCATGCTCTTAGTTTGACGAGCAGGTACCAGAGTGATCCTGGAGAGGCTCATTGGACAGCAGTTAAAAATATCCTTAAGTACCTAAAGAGGACTAAGGACATGTTTGTTGTCTATGGTGGTGATGAAGAGCTCTTCGTAAAAGGTTATGTCGATGCTAGCTTCAATACTTATCCAAATGACTCAAAATCTCAAACAGGGTATGTCTTTATCTTGAACGGAGCTGCGGTTAGCTGGAGGAGTTCCAAGCAGAGCGTCATTGCGAGATCTGCATTAGAGGCGGAGTATATGGCCGCTTCTGAAGCAGCGACAGAAGGGATATGGCTTAAGGAATTTGTCACTGAACTCGGCGTTGTTCCGAGTGCACTGGATCCCATGGAAATCTTTTGTGACAACACTGGTGCCATTGCTCTAGCCAAGGAACCAAGATGTCACAAGATCTCCAAGCATATCAAACGCCGGTTTCATCAAATTCATGAGCATGTCAATGAAGGAGATGTTACCATTATCAAAGTACATACGGATCAGAATATCACAGATCCATTTACTAAAGTTCTTCCACAAACAAAACATGATAAACACCAAAATGCCATGGGTGTTAGATTTCTACCAATGTAAACAAGATTATTGACTCTAGTGCAAGTGGGAGACTGTTGGAAATATGCCGTAGAGGCAATAATAAAGTTGTTATTATCATATTTCCGTGTTCATGATATATGTTTATTTTCCATGTTGTAATTGTATTAACTAGAAACATAATGCATGTGTGGTTGCATAAACAACATCGCGTCCCTAGTAAGCCTCTGCTATACTAGCTCGTTAATTAATGATGGTTATAGTTTCCTAACCATGAACATAAGTTGTTTATTAATTAATGGGATCATGTCATTAGAAGAATGACGTGATGGACAGACCGAACTAAGCACCACAATATTGATCGTTTCATTAAGTTTATATTGTCATGACTTTTATTGTCAAGTATCATGTTTCTTAGACCATGAGATTATGTTATTCCCGGGTACCGGAAGAATACTTTGGGGACATCTACCATCACATCGTGATAGGGTGATCATAAAGAGGTCTTACGAGTATCTCTGAAAGTACTTGTTGAATTATATGAATCAAGCCTGGGATTTGTCCCTCCGTGTGATGGTGATATATACTCTGGGCCCACTCGGTAATGCACATTCGGTAACGCTTGCAAGCACGTAACTAATGAGTTAGTCACAGAGAATGTTGTATTACAGAACGAGTAAAGAGTACTTACCGGTAACGAGATTGAACTAGGTATAGCGAAACCGACGATCGAATCTCGGGTAAGTAAAATATCGTGTGACAAAGGAAATTGTGTACGGATTATAGTAGTCCACGACATAGTGGTTCAATCGATAAAGATCTTCGTTGAATGTGTGGGAGTCATTATGGATATCCTGGTTCCTCTAATGGTTATTGATCAGAGAGATGTCTCGATCATATCTGCACATTCTCGAACCCGTAGGGTCACACACTTAACGTTCGGTAACGCTAGAATAGCTCTGGGATAATTTTATTAATGGTGTTCGAATATTGTTCGGAGTCTCTGATGAGATCCTAGACATCACGAGGAGCTCCGGAAGAGTCCGGAGTTAAAGATGGCAAGTTGATTTCAGGGTTCCGGAAAATTTCGGGATTTTTTCGGCATTGTCAGAATGTTCTAGATGGTTCCGGAGGGTCCCACTATGGGCCCCACCTATTTTGGACGACCAAGGGTGGTCAACTAGTCCATGTGACCAGCCCTCCTTGGTTATTTATGCCAATAAATGGGAAGCCCATCAATGGGAGGGTTACCACTCTTAAAAGAAAGGTGTTGCCATCTTTTAAATGAGAGTGAGGTTTTCACTTGGGAATTGAAGTGGCTACAACTTCCTTGCCTATATAAGAGAGGGGAAAGGATCACGAAGAATCCCCAATTCCTTCCACACCTCCTCCTCCCTCACGTGCCTCGCTTGGCGAAGCCCTGTCCACGGGAAACTCTTCACCATATCCACCACCACGCTGTTGTGCTGCTGGAATCGATCCCATCTATTTCTCCCTCTTGCTTGCTGGATCAAGAAGAAGGAGACGTCATCGAGCTGTACGTGTGCAAGCCTCCGGAGGTACTTCTCGTTTGCAGTGCTGATCGGATCGAACTTCACCAACAACTTCACCAAGCTGCGTTGAAATAATCATTCAACGCGTGTGTTCTTCGAGGGTACGATGATCTACTCTCACCGTTACTAGCATCTTCTAGATTGGATCTTGGATGTTGCTTCCGCATGTGAGAGAAATTTTTGTTTTCTATCGCGCAATGTCCTACAAAAAGCAATGTGATGCAACGCCATTTGCCGTCAGTCAGAGTCCCGCACAATGGAACACCACGGCAGTAAGCAGTCTGAGGTACCAGCTACCCATGAAGGCCAAGCCCTTTTTCTCGAAGAGGTCAATGCAAAGGATTTAAGACCGTGCCAAAGATAAGGCCCGAGATACCTTGAGAATAGTATGGGTATCGTCAGCATTCAGCCTATGAAAAGACCTCCCGTTATCATACCAGTCAGCAGATGTGAGGATGGAAGTCAGCAGGAAAGGATCTAATATAGCAAGGAAGAACATTCATTCCGAGCTGTGGATTGGGTGAAGTAAACCCCCTCAGCAGAAATATATTGGATGCTACCACGGGAACAGTATGCGGTAAAAAGGAAATCTGAGAAGCAATGAGTTTCCTAAGGAGGGTATGTGTTCAATGGTTCCCTGAGAAACCAAATCTCGAGGACGAGATTTTTTCTAAGGGGGGTAGGTTTGTGACACCCTGGTTTTCGTAGCTTTTTCTTTTCGGAGTTGTTCTGGATTTTTCCTGTTGGTTTGGATTTTGAGCAACTCTTTGGACTTGAACTTGAGCATATTTTATTTCCATGCTCAAGTATCCATTGATTTCAAGACCTTGCCATGTCATTTCATTGATCCATCTCATCCAAGCCACCCTTTTATTCAAGCCATATATTCCTTTTTCAATAAAAGGAATATTCCCTTTATTTGAGGATTGTGAAGCAACCCCTATTTATATTGCTCCATAAATCCCCAAATAATTCCCTCATAGCCTTGATGTTATATCTTGCCAAATTCTGAAAAAACATTGCATGGCCCAAGTGGATTTTTCCTCTGGAAAAATTCATTTATCTGTGGGGGAAGAATGGAGCATTGTGAAGAGAGTTCCATTTCTCTTGATCCATTGCTAGTGAAATTCTTTGTTGAAGCTCATATGATCATATAATTTTCCTAAAACAAATTACACCACCATTGCCCTAGCCAAACTCCCACCATAAATTCCCAAAGTGTGGATGCAGCAAAGGGGGCATTGTGAAGAAAGTGCAAGCTAGGGGATCCCAATTGCCTTGAAACTTTTTGTGCTTGATACCACCACCAAATGACCCCCCCCCAAACCAAATTATAGCCAAATCCCATCATCCATGTGAGTGCATCATCAACTTCAAGTTTCTAACCAATGGGACACCTTGTGAAGAAAGTGCTAGCTAGGTGTGTCCAATGGCCATGAAATTTTACATACATGGGAACACCCCCATATAACCCAGCTACACAAAAATTCAGCCCAATTCATTAAGAAGAAATGATGCCATCCTCAACAATGTGTTTCTGTCCCATTTTTGCATTTACAAAGGAAGTAATTAATACTTTGGCCATTTGAGCTGAAACTCCACAGGAATGATGTCCTTCCAACCAGAAGCCCAGATGACAATATGTCCCCAACCCACTGTTCACCATTTGAGCTCTCCTTCCTCCCCAAGTTTGCTGCAGAGAACTTCCCCTTGAAGATAAGCTCACACTATTGATCCCCTTGACCAGTCCTTGGTACCACAGTAACCAGCATGGAAAGAAGCACCCATGGGACATGCTTGGCCACAAAGAAAACCCCCATGTGCACCAGCCCACACGGTGGCCGCGCTCTGGCATGCGTTTGGCGCGCTCTGGCCACGCCCGAGGCCACCCGACGCGTCGCCTTCACCCTGCAGTGCACCCTTGTCGCCTCCTCCTCGTCCAGCCGCGCTGCACTGCTTTGCCAGTCGCGCGTGCTCCCTCCGCCTCGACTTTCCTCGCCAGAATCGTGCCGGCCGGACACCTCCAGCGGGAACACGACGGGCACAATGGCTCTGTCCTGTCGCCATCGCCGTGCCTTGCCCCTTGCTCCATGCATGCCCCTGCTCGCGCGTGCCCTCCCTAGAAACCTCCCGAACCCTCTCGAGCATGCCACCTGTCACCGAGCATCTCGCCGGTGTCGTCCTCTTCTTCTTGGCGGCGCTGTCGTGGGAAAGTCACGGCAGATGTCCGAAGAGTCGAACATAACATGGGACCTTTGCTGCGAGGCGATTTCTTGGAGAGAGTCGACATTGACAAGATACTCAGCGATTTACACAGGTTTCAGCCCCTCTTTGTCTCGAGGTAAAAGCCTACTCCTGCTTCCTCTTATTATGAGTTCCGACTCTCGAAAGAAGAGGAGGTTTGATGGATTACAAGAGAGTCGGTCGTAAACTTAGTCTCGATGAGATCTAGTTTACGCCGACAAGTGTCTGGTTCTATGTTAGGCTAAGATTGTTCTCTGGCCCTGGATCGCGTGGACCTCGGCTTATAAAGGCACCGGGTCCAGGGATTCCGCGAGTCCGACTCTGACACAAGGTGCAGTCCTATTCAACTTTAAAAATATGCCATGATCTATAAAAGGTAAGTTTAATTCCTTCTACGGCTTCGATCTTCTTTCTTTGCGTGATCGGCCCGTGACCGGGTCTTCTCTCGTTGGCCTTCCATAGGTGAGTCGGCCCATAAACCTAATGCAGGGTTATGGGCTTAGTTCATCCCCCCGACATTATCCCCCAGGATTGGTGTGATGATTTAGTCTTCACAACAATCTTCTTGTCACCATCATGGTTGCCGAATCGTCGTGGTTGTCTACTCGTCGTGCTATGCTGACTCCCTAATTTGGAAAAACCGACTCCCGTATTTTTTTAAATTTGTAAGAAGTCGGTGCCACTCTTCTTGTTCTTTCACTTCATCTTCCAGCAAGTCAAACTTCTTTGACTTCTTCAGTCAAAGATTCGGTATTTCTTTTATGATTGCAATGCCCGAAACGCCGGTTGGAGGCATTGATGTTTGTAGTAGAAATCGAGGAGTTTTTCCATAAATTTCACCTACCATGGGTAGTTTACCCATGTCTTTATGGTATTGATTGATCTTCTCCTCGAATTTCTATAAGTATCCTTCAGGTGGATTTTCTTTTGAGTTCCCACATCTTCTTCTTCCTCTTCTTTCTTTGTTAGTTCCTCCATGGCTCCCAAGTTACGTGCTCGTGCTCTTTTGGCAACCGATGAGCCTGGCTCTAGCGCAGGTGCTCGTGGTCGAGGCCTCGGCCACGGTCGTGGACGTGGCAGAGGTAGGGTCAGAAGTGTTCGTGCGGCTTCTCCATCTCAATCTCCCCCTTCTTCTCCCGAGAGGGGTGAGTTCTTGGTTCATATCCAGACGATTCGTCGCTTGATCAAACTCCCTGAGTCTTTCACTCAACTTATGATTGATTCGAGGCATTCGGGTCTTTGGCTCCGATCTGATGGATGTCCTCATGGACCTGTTTGGGTGGCTACCATCTTTTCTAGCCACAACTCCATGTTCTTGGAGAAAGGTTGGAAAACTTTTATTCGTTCCAGGAACATCTCAAGAGGCGACTGACACGTCCCAAATGTATCTATTATTTCTGCTTGCTCCATGCATGTTTTGTGTGACTTTGCCATGATTTGCTTGAACTTTCATACACTTTTGAGCATATTTGGACAACTCTATTAACCTAGTGCACCCAGCTGCCAGTTGTTGTTTTCTGCTGTTTTTGTATTTCGAGACCCGGAAGCTTCCGAAATCACCAAGGTAGCAGAGGGGGCCACCACAAGGACTCCAGAAGGGTCCCTGGCGCGGCCCCACCCTAGGTCGCGCCAGGGGGCCTTCTGGCTGCCCTGTGGGTCCCCTCGACACCACCCTCCGCCTATATTTAGCCCTCGGGGTGGAAACCCCTAATATTGATCTCTTTTCCGTGAACTCGCCTCTGTACCGCCGCCGCCGCCGTTTCAAGATCGGGGCTGCCTGGAGAAGCTGCCCCGGCACCCTGTCGGGTGGAGGAAACCCCTCCGGGAGACCATCCATAGCCATGGACGCCTCCCGTATGTACCGTGAGTAGTCCCCCTTGGACCATGGGTCCGTGACCAGTAGCTATGTGATGTACTTCTCCCCTCTTTGTGCTTCCACTTTCGAGACCTCGTGAGCTGCCTCACATGATCGAGGCACTATTGTAATTTCTGCTGTTGCTATGCTGAGTTTGTTGGGATCCGATGGATTATGAGACTATGTTCAGATTGTGATGAGTAATATATTTGGTTCTTCTCTTTTATATTTTGTTCTTGAGTAAATTCTTGCATGTTCTCCGTTGCAGTATTTTTCTTTGGCCAACTAGTTTGTTGCAACTCCAAGAGGGAGTGTTATGCTTGATTGTGGGTTTAGCCCCTTGATGTCTAGCTTGAGTGACAGAAACATGAGACTAGGGGATGTGTTGTTGCCACCAGGGATAAAACAACGGTGCTTGTACCCGCGGGTGCAAGGATTGTTTACTTTACGCAAAGTTCTTTTAATGCAGTTGTCTGTGTCTTTGAGTTTACACTTTGGGTGGGATTCGAAACTTAATACCAGTGAGATGTTCTTGATAGATATCTCAAGGTGGATGATTCGTAGTAGATGCAGTTGGATTTCGGTCTACTTACCTTGGCGTACTGCCCATTGCTTTTGAGCCCTTCCTTTCTTTGCAGCATAGTAGCATTGCGGTGCCTTCATAATTATGTTAATTGCCCAACTGTGATTTGTTTACCTCGCTAGCACTTTTATCGTCTTTTGGGAGAGAGACATCACTAGTGAAAATCACGGGACCCCGGTCCATCTTCACATTATTGTTTACACCCTTAGTTTACTTTCAGTCTTTACTTTCAGTCCCATTATTATCTCTTGCGTTGATCCTTTGTAAACAGCAAGGCCGGAGGAATTGACAACTCCTCTGTACTTGTTGGGAGCAAAGTTATTTGTTTCTGTGTGCAGGTCCTGTCAACTCCCTAGCCAGAAGCTAATTTCTGGCTCTGTTGGCACCTTCTTGTATTTCTGCGAGTCCTACTGGAGACAAACCTTGGTATCTTCACTGAGGGAAATTTGCTGCTACGCTACATCTCACCTTCCACTTGGGGTAACCAACGAGGAGTGAGAGAACTATCCTCACCGTATCAAGCCAATTTGTGGCGCCGTTGCCGGGGACTCCAGTCTACAAGATAGGGGAGTTGCACACTATCTTTTATCTTTGCTTTTTAGTCTTGTTAGTTTACCTTTCAGTTTTTACTTTTGTGTCCCTTATTAAAAATACCAAAAATACCTGCTGCTACTATGGGTTACAATGAAAACACCAAGTTGTGTGACTTCACTAGTCACAACAACAGTGACTTTATCTGCACTCCTATTGCTCCACCTGCCACTTTAGCACCTTCTTATGAAATTAAACTGGCTCTGCTTAATCTTGTTATGAAAGATCAATTCTCAGGTGCTTGAGAGGACGCTGCCTTGCACTTAAATTTTTTTATCGAGCTGTGTGATATGCAAAAGTACAAGGAAGTGGATGGAGACATCGTCAAGATGAAATTTTTTCCTTTCTCTTTGAGAGGAAGAGCCAAGGAGTGGATGCAATCCTTACCCAAGAACAATATCGATTCTTGGAGTAAATGCAAAGATGCTTTTATAGGGAAGTACTACCCCCCTGCTAAAATTATTCAATTGAGGAGTAACATTATGAATTTCAGGCAATTGGATAATGAACACGTTGCCCAGGCATGGGAACGTATGAAGACGCTTGTCAAGAACTACCCCACACATGGACTTACTACCTGGATGGTTATCCATACTTTTTATGTAGGCTTGAACTTTACCTTGCGGAACCTGTTAGATTCGGCCGCGGGAGGAACTTTTATGTCAACCATACTTGGTGCTGCCACAAAGCTACTTGATGAGATGATGTTGAATTACTCTCAGTGGCACACCGAACGATCTCCAACTGGTAAGAAGGTAAATTCTGTCGAGGAGATCTCCTCTCTAAATAAAAAAGTTGACCTTATCATGTCTCTACTTACCAAGCAAGATCCTATTGATCCTCAGGATGTTTCTTTAAATTCTTTGGTTGCTCAGGAACAAGTAGATGTGAAATTTATTGCTAGAAACAACTTTACTAATAATGCTTATAGGGGCAACTTTGCTAGTAATCCTAGACCGTTTCCATCCACTTATGGGAACAACAACACTTACCCTAGCAACAAGAACCCTACCTCTGAACTAGAGAGTATGCTTAGAGGCTTTATCACTACCCAAAAATCCTTCAACAAGAATGTGGAAGAAAAACTAGCTAAATTAGATAATCTTTGTTTGAAGGTAGACAACTTAGCCCTAGATGTTGAGTTGTTAAAAATTAGAACCTCTCCCATTGAGGAGAGTAAGGTCACTCCTATTAATGCTATCCAGTTACAAATCAATGAAAATATTAGGATGATGGCTAAACTCAAAGAAAGATGGGCTAGAGAAAAAGAGGAAGAGGAAAGAATTAAGAGCCTTCCTACCTACCACACAGTAGCTACTATCCAAGTAGTTGAGGATGTCCAAACTGTTAGCACCCATCACACCCCTAGTCCCACTGGACCTATCAATGGTGATGCTACCACCTCAACCATAGATGAAGAAACCTCTATGAACATAGAGACTTTCAAACAAGTGAGCCTAAATGATATCACTAGTAGTGACCTAGACTTTGACAACTGCACTTTACCTGAAGTTATTGGTTTCCTACACAAGATGTCTAGAGACCCCCACACTAGCACACTTAATCTTGCCTTCACAGAGCATATCACCAATGCTCTAATCAAAGTTAGGGAGGAGAAGCTTAGACTAGAAGCCTCCATACCTAGGAAGCTAGAAGATGGTTGGGATCCTATGATAAAAATCAAATTGAATAACTTCTCTTGTTATGCTCTTTGTGATGTTGGAGCAAGTACCTCTGTTATGCCCAAAAGAATGTATGATATGCTTGAATTGAAACCTTTTGATCCTTGTTCTTTTGGTGTTCGTCTTGTTGATTCTTCCGTAAATAAGCCTTTGGGGAAGATCGACGATGTTCTTCTCATTGTCAATGACAATTATGTTCCCGTTGATTTCACTATTATCGACATTGAGTGTGAGCCCTCTTGTCCAATTATTTTGGGACGTCCTTTTCTTCGCACAATTGGTGATGTTATTGACATGAAAGAGGGGAATATCAAATTCAAATTCCCTCTCAAGAAAGGGATGGAACATTTCCCTAGGAAAAATATTAAGTTGCATTTTGAGTCCTTCACACGGGCTAGTTATTCTCTTGAAAAGACTTGATCTTCTGCTTTAAGCCTAGCTAATGGCTCTAAAGAAGCGCTTTCGGGAGGCAGCCCGCAACGAATTTAGGTTTTTATTTTTGTTTTTATTCTGTTCTTAGTGGTCTTGATGATTGTTACTACTGTAGAAACATCATTGTATCTTTAGTTTTCAAGCTTTGTGCCTTTTATAGCCTCATACAACAAGGGAAGTGAAAGTTGTGACATGCTGTCCAGAAAACAGATTCTGTCCTCGTGACTAGAAAAATCATGGAAAACTACCAGTTCACCTTGTTGAGCTGAATTTTTTACACAGCGTGCTCTATAAAATTACGAAACTTTCGTATGTTCTGAGTTTTTTGATTTGAGTGGCAGAAGTACCCATAAAAAAATCGTTTTTACCTGCTGGTCTGTTTTTCACAGATGTTGTCCTGTTTTGCCTTTTCTTCATTTTGCAAACCTTAAGCTTGATTCTTCAAAATTATCCTTATTTCCAGTAGAGAAAAAAATTATTTTATTAAGGGCACTAACCTCGCTAATCAGATTATGATGAGTTATGTATGAAGGGAGTTTTCAAGTGCGCGATGGAAGATGATGAAAGAAGATCTTGGAGTGTCAAACGCTCAAGCTTGGGGATGCCCATGTGCAACCCCAATAAATATTCAAGGATACTCAAGTGTCTAAGCTTGGGGATGCCCCCGTGCATCCCCTTCTCCATCAACAATTATCAGTTCGTCCCCCGTTGCACTATATTTTTATCACTTCATGCGTTGTGTGCTATGCTTGGAGCGTCTCGCTCTTTACTTTTCTAGGTTTGTTTTTGCTTTGTTTGCTGTAGTAAAAAGTTAGACCCCAGCTTACTCTTTTGTGTGGGAGAGTTACACGCTCCTCTTGAACTATATCTCCCCATAGGATTTTCATGCTTATTCTTTTAGCTGTGAGTTGTTCTTTTTCTTTTCTTAGTTGCTGCTCTGTTTAGTTTTAGTGCTTTAGTTCTTTAGAGATTTTCTTTTGTTTTAGGTTGAACTTTCTATAGGTTGCATGTTTTATCTTGTTAGAGAGTTTGCCTGTTGCACTGAGTTTTGTGTCTTGACTAGAAGTAGGTAGTTTAAGTTGCTATTCTCTTTGTAGTAGTAACTTGCAATAGTTTTCAGGTATTGACTAGAGTAATGTTTGAACTTTTGGTGTGAAGAGCTCGAGCCTATTAGTGATAGATGTCGTATTTTGGGAAATCCGTGTGTTTTTCGAAAACCAAAAACCCCTGTTGAGAACTCTAGCTTCTAGATGGATCACTAACCTCTGGAGGGTTCGAATATTAGAGTACACTCACGTAACATGAGTCGAGGATGCTCAAGGATAACCAAACCCCCATACACTCCTCCTCGGAGTACTTGTCTCTTTGTGAACCTCCTGATTAGATTGAGAGTTACCGATAATAATTGCATGAGTTCTTCAGACTAATGTGAGTATTCGAAAGTTGACACTTCCACCCACCTATACTTTTCTAGCCTCTTCGGTACTGTGCATTGCCCTTTGTCATCTCGAGAGTGGGCGCATACTTCTCCGGTGCATCCAAACCCTTGGCACGATACGCTCTGTCATCATAAGCCTCCTTATATCTTTCCTGAAAACACCCACCATACCTACCTACAAGGCATTTCCATAGCCTTTCCAAGATACATTGCCATGCAACATCCACCTTCTCATGACTTGATCCTCATGTCATACATGCTACTTGCTTGATCGATGAGCCGCATGCTAGTTGGGCTTTGCCCTAATCATTGCTACATGACGCGCTAGTATCATTGCATATCCTGCTATCCTGGCAGAGGCATACATTTGCATCATGATAGTTATATGTTCTTTATGTGAGTACCTTTGTAAATTGTGAAAGATCTCCTATATTCTTGTAAAATATAGAGTGTTGCCCCTAATGTGAGGAAAAAGATCCCAAAGAGGACAAATGAGAGTTAAATATAAAGAGCCATTGAGGCCACCAAAAAAATACAAAAAAATAGAAAAAAGAGAAAAATAAAAATAAAAAGAGAGAAGGGGGCACACTACTATTCCTTTTGAGAGATCTACACTAGTTCTTCATCCTCTATCCCTTGTACTCCATAGAGATCATCATCATGCATATAGCTATGTGGGGACCTTCACACTATATAACTTGGCTTGTATATTCCAATGATGAGCCTTCTCAAACGAGCTCTAGGTCTTCTTGAGCAAGCAAGTTAGATGCACCCCCACTAGTTCCCTTGGAGAGCTTTTAGCTCATATGTGCATCCGTTGCATGGCAATCCCTACTCCTCACATCATATCTATCGTATGGCCTTCTCTCTCCTATGATTGTCCTCATTGATGTGAGCCTTTCACACCTTTTTGTCTTCCTCCTCCACCTTCTTTCTGTTTCGCCTTTTAGGTGTAAACTTTCTTGCTCACGCTCATCCATTGCATGAGTGCTCAAAATATCGAAAGGGAGTGGATCAGTTTGACTTGTACCTGACAATGGTCTGGGGACGAGTCAAGATAAGAATCCAAAGAATACTAAGTGTGAAACTTTAGTAGATAGTTGTTCTCAACAACCTTTTTTCTCTCTTTTTTCCCAGTCCCCTGCTTGCACGCAAACACCATCTGGAGACATTCGAGTCACGGACAGCGAGAGCTCTTGCACCTTTCATTCTTTTGTTGCTTGTGTCAATGCTAATATAGAATCTTGCTTGTTAAGACTTGAATTGAATTGCATGCTTTGATTGCTTTACTTAAAAGTCCTTATATGGTTGTGTGGCATGTCACCACAGAAATTATGCTTGTTATCATTTACCTACTCGAGGACGAGAAGGAATTAAGCTTGGGGATGTTGATACGTCCCAAAAGTATCTATAATTTCTGCCTGCTCCATGCATGTTTTGTGTGACTTTGCCATGATTTTCTTGAACTTTCATACACTTTTGAGAATATTTGGACTAATCTATTAACCCAGTGCACCCAGCTGCCAGTTGTTGTTTTCTGCTGTTTTTGTATTTTAGGTTTTCTGGCCATTAAAAGTGCTCCAAAAAATCTGAAAAAATTAGATAAAAAATCAGCAACCCGGAAGCTTCCGAAATCACCAAGGTAGCGGAGGGGGGCCACCACAGGGACTCCGGAAGGGTCCCTGGCGCGGCCCCACCCTAGGTCGCGCCAGGGGGCCTCCTGGCTGGCCTGTGGGTCCCCTCGACACCCCCTCCACCTATATTTAGCCCTCGGGGTGGAAACCCCGAATATCGATCTCTTTTTCGCGAACTCGCCTTTGTACCGCCGCCGCCGCCGTTTCAAGATCGGGGCTGCCTGGAGAAGCTGCCCCGGCACCCTGCCGAGAGGAGGAACCCCCTCCGGGATACCATCCATAGCCATGGACGCCTCCCGTATGTACCGTGAGTAGTCCCCCTTTGACCATGGGTCCGTGACCAATAGCTATGTGATGTAATTCCCCCTCTTTCGAGACCTCGTGAGCTGCCTCACATGATCGAGGCACTACTGTAATTTCTGTTGTTGCTATGCTAAGTTTGCTGGGATCTGATGGATTATGAGACTATGTTCAGATTGTGATGAGTAATATATTTGGTTCTTCTCTTTTATATTTTGTTCTTGAGTAAATTCTTGCATGTTCTCCGTTGCAGTATTTTTCTTTGGCCAAGTAGTTTGTTGCAACTCCAAGAGGGAGCGTTATGCTTGATTGTGGGTTCAGCCCCTTGATGTGTAGTTTGAGTGACAGAAACATGAGACTAGGGGATGTGCTGTTTCCACCAGGGATAAAACAACGGTGCTTGTACCCACCGGTGCAAGGATTGTTTACTTTACGCAAAGTTCTTTTAATGCAGTTGTCTGTTGCTTTCAGTTTACACTTTGGGTGGGATTCGCAACTTAATACCAGCGAGATGTTCTAGATATATATCTCCAGGTGGATGATTCGTAGTAGATGCAGTTGGATTTCGGTCTACTTACCTTGGCGTACTGCCCAATGCTTTTGAGCCCTTCCTTTCTTTGCACCATAGTTAGCATTGCGCTGCCTTCATAATTCTGTCAATTGCCCAGCTGTGATTTGTTTACCTCGCTAGCACTTTTATCGTCTTTCTGGAGAGAGACATCACTAGTGAAAATCACAGGACCCTGGTCCATCTTCACGTTATTTTTTACACCCTTAGTTTACTTCCAGTCCCATTATTGTCTCTTGCGTTGATCCTTTGTAAACAGCAAGGCCGGAGGAATTGACAACTCCTCTGTACTCGTTGGGAGCAAAGTTATTTGTTTCTATGTGCAGGTCCTGCCAACTCCCTAGCCAGAAGCTAATTTCTGGCGCTGTTGGCACCTTCTTGTATTTCTGCGAGTCCTACTGGAGACAAACCTTGGTATATTCACCGAGGGAAATTTGCTGCTACGCTACATCTAACCTTCCACTTGGGGTAACCAACGAGGAGTGGGATAACTATCCTCACCGTATCCGCGACACCATTGTTTTTAGATACGATGGTGATGGCACCTTGTGGGCTAGAATCTTTGACTCGGATGGTGATCGAGCCTGCTGCTACATGGAGAGTTCTAGTAGCAGTGATGAAGAATTCTACAACAATGAAGAAGAAGTCCAAATATCTTCAACTGAAGATGAAGTCGACTCTGAAGATGATGACTGAAGCTGTAGATTTTTCTTAGTAGTATTTCACCGAGTCTAGCCTTTACTTTCCTGTAATGTAAGGCTTCCTCTTCTGATGTAAGACTCGGTTGCTTGATGAATAAATTTCCATCGAGTCATTAAGTCGGTTTTATTCCTGACTTCAAAATGTTTTTTGCATTATGCATGAGAGCCGGTATTTTTTGATAGTGTCTGTATCTGTATCCCCCTGAGTCGATTCAGAATAGCTGTCTATCGGTAATCGAATCATAGGATAGATCGACTTGTAGCCCCCATGAGGTGGTGTGGTCACGTTTGCATGCCGTACCAGGTCATATTATTATTTAAGTCATACTCCCAAAGAGTTGGTATGGTTATCATGGCATCGTGCCAAATCCTCAAAGAAGAAATTTTCGAAGTGTTACTCCCCAAGAGTCGGTGTATGCATCTTGGTGCTATACCGAGTCTTTGCTTGGAGAAGAAAACTTTTGAAGTGTAGTCCCCAAGATTCGGTATGAACATCATTGTGTCATGTCGGGTCTTTGAGAAGAGAGATTTTTTTCGAAGTGTAGTCCCCATGAGTCGGTATATGCACCTGAGTGTTTGTGCCGAGTCACATATGTCTAACTTGTATCTGTGAGAATTTTTTTACGATTATGCATGATGCTATAAATGCAAGTAATGTAAAGGCTAGTAGAAGTCGACTTATACCTCATATTGTCGCGTTGAGAACGATTATTGGTTGAAAATTCGAAACATCTCTGTAGAGCCGGCTTTCCAGTAACTAGTGTGCCCGGCTCTTTAGGACTAAATTCAATAGATGGCTTATGTAAACCTCAAAGCTTAGACAAAACGGTTGCATGTTAGTTCTGGAAGCTCTAAACTTTACAGGCCGATCGGCGTGGCCAATTTCATGTGTTGCCAGGATATCTTCGGTATGTAAGAGTTGATGGGAGCCATCGAGCCCCCTTTTATCCCTTATAAAGACAAACACATGTGAAGTTTTTACATGTATATGCCGGCTTTTCCGCTAGGAGTCGACGAGTGTCATCAGGCTCCCCCTCTTTCACCTTATCAAAGCAATATGCATGCCCAAAGCCGATAGAGGGTTGATCAAGCCCCCAGGTCTCTGAGAATTATAAAATTTATGATTCAATATGCAATGCGATGTAATATGATGCAATATGTATGAAAATTTTATAATATGCATAAGTGTGAGGAGAGCTGGTGCGACAAAGTCGACTTTATGGAGATAGCTTGTTTGCGACCAAAGTCGACTTTAATTATGGCGATGGCCTGAGTGCAATTTTAAGATCGACTTTATTAAGTTGACTGAGAGTCGATTGCGATGAAAATCAACTTTATTGTGCGGCGGTGCCCGTTGCGACAAATGTCGACTTATATACATATGTGGCGAAAGCCGGTGCGACGAATGTCGACTTTGTACAATAGTTTCCTACTCTATTCAGGTGTAATATGAACAGAGTTGTGCGATGTTCCATGGACTAGGAGTCTCATCCATCGAGGTGAGTGACTTTGCCTTCTCGCGTATATCAACCAAGTAGTAGGATCCATTGTATAGGTTCTTGCTGACCACAGACGGTCCTTCCCATGGGGAAGACAACTTGTGGATTCCATCCTTTTTCTGGATGAGGCGGAGCACCAAGTCACCTTCCTGGAAAGTCCGACATTTGATGCGATGGCTATGATATCGCCGCAAATCTTGTTGGTAGATAGCCGCTTGAGCTGCAGCTAGTTCATGCTTTTCGTCGAGGACGTCTAGAGCGTCCTGCCTGCCTTTCTCATTATCGGCTTCCACATAAGCGGTGAATTGTGGTGAGTCGTGACGAATGTCACTTGGGAGAACGGCTTCAGCTCCATAGACCAGGAAGAAGGTTGGATAATCTGTTGACCTGTTAGGAGTCGTCCTGATACTCCACAATACTGAGGGCAATTCTCCCTACCAGCAACTTGGCGTCCTCTCCAAAGGAACGAAGAGTTGGGGTTTGATGCCTCGAAGCAACTCTATGTTGGCTCTCTCGGCTTGTCCGTTGGTTTTTGGGTGAGCTACTGGTGCAAGGTCGAGTCGGATGTGCTATTTTTGGCAAAACCGCGGCATAACCCCCTTTGATAGGTTAGACCCGTTACCAGTGAGGATGCTGTGGGGGTAGCTGAATCTGTATATTATCTTTTTCAAGAATTTTAGTGTCGTCTCTGCATCACACTTAATACTCGTCTCTTCCTCAACCCACTTGGTGAACTTGTCAAGTGATTGGGATCATCCTGAGTTCTTGAGCCAGCACATCTGCTTGCTTTGCATAGCGTTGGCATCCATCACACTTCCTGACTATGTCCTCTGCATCTGCATGAGGCGTGGGCCAATTGAATCCGTGTCTATAGGCTTTTGCTACCAGTGAACGAGAGCCGGCATCATGCCCGCAGTCTGCAGAGTTTATCTCATTGAGGATTTCTCTTCCTTCTTCTGGTGATACACATCTCTGAAAAACGTCTGGAGGGCTTCGCCGATGTAGCTCACCGTTGAGGATCACAAAATATTTGATTCTCCTGACGATTTGTCTGTCTTCTAGCTTATCAGCTGGTAGGATTCCCCGGGTCTTGAAGTCCAAGTATGGCACAACCCATGAGGGGTAGGATGAATTGCAGCCACAAGAGCCGGTTCTGGATCCGGCTCTGCTATGTCTTGCTCTGTTGGTATTTGCACGGACGACTTTTTTAGGACATCGAGGAAGACATTTTGTGGAACCGGCTTTCGTTGAGAGCCGAGCCGGGACAGAGCATCCGCAACCTCGTTTAGCTTGAGTTCCACGTAATCCACTTGATACCCAACAAAGAAACCGGCTTAATTCTCCACCTCACGCCGATTTGCAGCTATGGTAGCATCTTTGGAGTTCCACCTTCCTGATACTTGCTGAGAAACAAGGTCAGAATCGCCATAGCATCGAATATGTCGTATATTAATCTCGCGGGCCAACCGCAGTCCATGGAGTAGAGCCTCATATTCTGCCGCGTTGTTGGTGGAAGTGAACTGCAGTTGCAAGACATAGTAGAATTGTTCTCCTTTGGGGGAGGTAAGGACCACGCCGGCTCCTGATCCTTTGAGCTGCCGACTCCCATCGAAGTGCATCATCCAGTATTTGGTTATCGGCTTCTCCGGAGGTGCTTGGATTTCGGTCCAATCGTTGATGAAGTCGACTAGTGCTTGGGACTTGATGGCCGTGCGTGGTTCATACTTGATGTGATAAGCCTCCAACTCTATAGCCCACTTTGCAATCCTTCCTGTGGCCTCACGATTTTGGATGATATCAGGGAGTGGTGCTGAGCTTACCACGGTTATGGGGTGCTCCTGGAAATAATGCTTGATCTTTCGCCTCGCCATGAACACACCAAGAACTAGCTTTTTCCATTGAGGGTAGCGTTGCTTTGATGAAGTCAATACCTCACTAACATAGTATACTGGTCTCTGCAAAGGGTGCTCTTTTCCAGCTTCCATACGTTCAACCAAAACTACGACACTGACTGCTCGGTAGTTGGATGAAATATAGAGTAGCATCGGCTCTTTTGGCTTTGGAGCCGACATGATTGGGTCCTGGGACAGTTTCTTCTTTAGTGCTTCCAGGGCTTGATCGGCTTCAACATCCTAGGCGATTTTTTCTGACTTTGGCAAGAGTCGGTACAAGGGAATTGCCTTTTCCTCAAGCCGGCTGATAAACCGACTTAGGTCAGCTACACATCCTGTGAGTCGTTGAACTCCTTTCACGGAGGCTGGCTTCTAGAGAGCCATGATGGCATTGATCTTCTCGGGAGAAACTCAATGCCTCTTTCTGACACTATGTACCCGAGGAGCTTTCCTGCAGGAACCCCAAAGGTGCACTTGGCCGGGTTTAGTTGCATCTCGTACTTGCGTAGATTATTGAAGGTCTCTTGGAGGTCACTGATGAGTGAGTCGGCAACTTGGGACTTGGTGACTATATCATCCACGTAGGCACGTACATTGCGCCCAATTTGCTCCTTGAGGCAGCTCTGCACCGTCCGCTGATATGTGGCCCCTGCATTTTTCAAGCCGAAAGGGATAGAAGTGTAGTAGTATATCCCAAATTGAGTGATGAAGGCCGACTTCTCTAGGTCCTCTAGAGACATATTGATTTGGTAATAACCCGAGTAGGCATCGAGAAAACACAGGGGCTCGCACCCTGCAGTAGAATCGATGATTTGATCGATGCGAGGTAGAGTGAAAGAATCCTTTGGGAAGGCTTTGTTTAAGTCAGTGTAGTCAATGCACATGCTCTAGGTCCCGTTCTTTTTCGAAACGAGGACCGGATTGGCAAGCCACTTCGGATAGAAAACTTCCATGATGAACCCGGTGGCAAGGAGCCGGCCTATCTCTTCCCCAATGGCGTTCCTCCTTTCATCATTGAAGCGACGAAGGAGTTTTTTGACCGTCTTTAGCTTAGGATCGATGTTTAGGTGGTGCTCAGCGAGTTCCCTCGGTACGCCTGGCATGTCAGAAGGTTTCCATGCAAAGATGTCCTGATTCTCACGGAGGAACTCGATGAGCGCGCTTTCATATTTGTCAGATAGGTCTGTCCCGATGATGAACTGCTTGGAAGCGTCACCAAGGAAAAAGTCGACTTTCTTCTTCTCCTGAGCTGGTTGGAACTTGGGGTTGTTGTCAGGAGTCGGTTTCTTCAGGATGGCGGTGTCTGCCGGGTCTACCTTCTCCTGAAATTCTGATAGGTTCTCTTTGGCGCAGGCCGACTGTGCGAACTTGATGTGCTGCTCGTCGCACTTCGTAGCTCTGGACCGGCTCCCATCCACTTTAATTGGGCCTAAGGACCTGGCATTTTCAGCTTGAGGTAGACGTAGCATGGTCGAGCTATGAACCTGGCATAAGCCGGTCTGCCTAAGTTGGCGTGATATGGGCTTTCGAGTTTGAGCACCTCATAGGGTATGATTTCAGAGCGAAAGTTTTCAGGAGTTCCAAAGGCCGTCTCCAGGTAGATCTTGCCTATCGGTCGTGCCGACTTTCCTGGGACTATTCCATGGAACACGGTGTTGGAAGTTTGCAGCTGTTTGTGGGTCAGTCCCATCCTACGGAAGGTCTCATAGTGAAGGATGTTGATGCTGCTTCCTCCATCCATGAGTACCTTGTCCAATGTGTAGCATCCAATTTGTGGGGAAACTACCATGGCTAGGGAACCCGGGGTTTCTACCACAGGGGGTGGTCGTCCCTTGTCCACGTGATCGGCTGATCAGACCAGTTAAGCCACCTGGAATAAGCCGGATCTATGGACATGGACATAGCGGCTCTTTGCTGCAGCTTCCGGTCCCTTCGGCAACTGCTGGTGGTAAAGACGTAATAAGCTGAGTGATCTTGGAGCTGCTTTGGGTTTGACTGGTATCCAGCGCGCCCTGATTGGTTTTGATGTCCAACTCCCTGGCATCCCTGGTACTGTGGTGCTGCGTCGGCTCCTTGTTGGCCAAAGTTTTTGTTGTTGCTGTTTTTCCGGCTCCACCACCTGACCCAGGGGGGCCCTGGCCTCCACGCCTTTGGTACTCTTTCATGAATATGCATTGTTCCCAAGTATGGGTGGCTGTACGACCGTGTTTGCAGTGCAACGGGCAAGGTCTTTTTACCGCATCTTCAAAAGTGGCTGGGGTTTGGAAATTTCTTTCCTGCTTGCTGCGGTAGTCGTTGCCCCCTGCTTCTTCCTTTGGGAGCCGACAATTGTGTTGGCTACCAAGTCGGAAGTAATCTGATCGATCTGTCGTTTACCCGATTGATTCTAGCTCTGAGACCCCTTGCCATTTCTCTTTTTTCCGTGGGTGGCTTTATCTTCTTCCAGATCGGCATCCTTGGTTTCGTCTGACTCGACATACTTGATGACCGCGTTCATGATCTCTCCTATGTTACTGACTGTCCTCTTGAGTCGGCCGAGCTTGTGTACAAGAAGCTCGAATCTGCAGTTTCTTTCCAGGACAATCACTGATGCTTGCATGGTAATAGTGTTAGAGGAATGGATTATATCTACGACTCGTCCTGCCCAGCTTAGGGCCGACTCTCTTTCTTTCTGGACGCAGTGCTCCAAGTCGACTATCGTCGTGGCTCGGCGGCAGGTCCCCGGGAAATTCTTGATGAACTTCTCTCTGAGGTCCGTCCAAGAAGCGATGGAATTCTCTGGGAGATTTTTGAACCATGTGCGAGTCGGCCCTTCCAACATCATTGTGAAGTATCAGACGCAGACTTCTTCGTCGGTGTGCAGCATATCCAGGGCGAGGTCATAGGTTTCGATCCATGCTTCCGGGTCCATGTCAGCCGTGTAATTTGGGATCTTACGCGGACCCTTGAAGTCCGGGGGAAAGCGTGTGTTTCTCAAAGCCGGCACCAGTCATCGATTGCCTACTGACCTGCTGACGAACTCGGTGTTCGGTTCCTGTGGTGGAATTTGTGATGTCGGCTCTACAAGTTGATTGGTGTTGGGATCCGGTAGGTCCATGATCCTTAGTCCTCCCGGAGGGTTCAGGGGTACTCTATGGTGGTGTTGGCTATCTGAGGCCGCTGGAGCCGGCGATTCTGCTTGCCGTCTTACGCTTCGGTATGGAGTTCCATGTATGTATGGGACTCCTTGTGAGTAGTCGCCCTTCTGTGTGATCGCCGTCTTGAGGAAGACGACAGCCGCACTGGCAGCACGATCTGTTGGGGTGTCTCCCTGAATCGATGCGTTGGCGAGGTACTAAGTTGCCGCCATGACATTGGCCATGGGGTTATTGAAGTGGTGGGGAGGCGTATGGAAGCGATCTTGGCGCGGTTCAGGAGCCGGTTGTCTGGGAGGTGTGAATCCTAGGGGGGTCGACTGGTCAGGGTTGTTGAATAGCTTCCCTTGGTAGTCGAGGGGGAGCCAACTCGGGTATCTCTATGGTCGTGTATAAACGAGGCTCCGCCGCTGAGCATCTATTAGATCTGACTCTCCCCGGAGGCGTGTGGCTTCCTGGACGAGACGGGCTTCTTTTTCCATCATCTGTTCTTTTTCGATGTTGGCCTCCGCTCGCAAGTTTGCTATCCGATCCCTGAGCTCGTTCACCGTTGTCTTCCAAGCCTCCTGACTTTCCAGCATCATTGGTACTTCCAGGCCTCATCGAGGGAGGTTAGGGCGTCTGCGAGGGCTTGGGCTCTAGTAGGACTTGTACTAATGGACGGGCTACCGGGTCCCTATTTGCACTAGGGGCCCCAGCGGCTGCTGCGTCTGTGCCTTGGTTGTGAGCCGGATGGCCTCCTGATCCTCCAGTGTCGGCCATGAACAACGTGGCGCAATACGGAGGTTTGAAGTAGGGAGAAACCGGGTTGTACTCTGGCATGCCGGTGCCGAGTCTGTAGTTCCCCACGGATCAGATAGACCCGCATCTGAGAAGCTTTCCTCACTTGGATGTGAGTCTTCTTCGGTCAGCCCCTCTGAAGCATCATGCATTGGGGACTCGACAGAGCGCTCTGACTCTGGAGACTCATCAATGAATCTGACAAAGGTGCATTTGGAGCCGGCGTGTCGCCGACTTGAAGTTTCGACAGGTACTTTAGGATCCGGCTCTGGCTCAGATCCGTCAGTCTTGCTGATGAAGATGTGGACGGAACCTATCAGGACCCGATATCCTGATTCGATAGAATCGGCTTCAGGGCCCCAGGCAGAGTCATCGATGCAGAGCTTCCCGCGGCGGCTTCTGGTGATCCGTCCAGCGACGAATCCCTCCATGCTTTGTAGAGCTCCCTCCTGAAGCTCAACACCTGCGAGCGCAGGCCCCACGGTGGGCTCCATCTATCGTGGGAAAGTCACGGCAGATGTCCAAAGAGTCGAACTTAACATGGGACCTTTGTTGCGAGTCGATTTCGTGGAGAGAGTCAACATTGACAAGAGACTCCGCGATTTACCCAGGTTTCAACCCCTCTTTTTCTCGAGGTAAAATCCTACTCCTGCTTCACCTTATTATGAGTTCGGACTCTCGGAAGAAGAGTCGGTTTGCTCGATTACAAGAGAGTCGGTCGTAAACTTAGTCTCGATGAGATCTAGGTTACGCCGACAAGTGTCTAGTTCTACCTTAGGCTAAGATTGTTCTCTGGCCTTGGATCCCGTGGACCTCGGCTGATAAAGGCACCGAGACAAGGGATTCCGCGAGTCCGACTCCAACACGAAGTGGAGTCCTATTCTACTTTACAAATATGCCATGAGCTATACAAGGTAAGTCGAATTCCTTCTACGGCTTCGATCTTATTTCCTTGGCGCGACCGGCCAGTGACCGGGTCTTCTCTCGTGCGCCTTCTGGAGGTGAGTCGGCCCATAAACCTAATGCTGGGTTATGGGCTTAGTTCATCCCCCCGACATTAGCCCCTAGGATTGGTGTGATGCTTTACTCTTCACAGCAAACTTCTTGTCACCATCATGGTTGCCGACTCGTCGTGGTTGTCGACTCCCTAATTTGGACAAACCGACTCCCGTAGTTTTTTGAAATTTATAAGGAGTTGGTGCCAGTCTTGTTGTTCTTTCACTTCATATTCCAGCACGTCAAACTTCCTTTGACTTCTACAATCAAAGATTCTGTATTGCTTTTATGATTTCCCTGCCTGAAACGCTGGTTGGAGGCATTGATGTTTGTAGTGGGAATCGAGGAGTTTTTCCATAAATTTCACCTACCATGGGTAGTTTACCCATGTATTTATGGTATTGAATTATCTTCTCCTCGGATTTTCTATAAGTATCCTTCAGGTGGATTGTCTTTTGAGTTCCCACATCTTCTTCTTCCTCTTCTTTCTTTGTTAGTTCCTCCATGGCTCCCAAGTTAGGTGCTCGTGCTCTTTTGGCAACCGATGAGCCTGGCTCCAGCACAGTTGCTCGTGGTCGAGGCCGCGGCCGAGGTCATGGCCGTGGTCGAGGTCATGGTCGTGGCAGAGGTAGGGGAAGAAGTGTTCGTGCGGCTTCTCCATCTGAATCTCCTTAAGTCGGTTTTATTCCTGACTTTGAAATGTTTTTAGCATGATGCATGAGAGTCGGTATTTTTTTATAGTGTCTGTATCTGTAGCCCCCTGAGTCAATTCGGAATAGTTGTGTATCAGTAATCGACTCATATGATAGATCGACTTGTAGCCCCCATGAGGTGGTGTGGTCACGTTTGCTGTCGGGACCCGGAATATGCGTATGTAATTCCAGTCACAACTCAATCACATGTAGAGCCGAGAGCCGTACCCACTTGTCTAAGCAGACAAGGACAAGCACAGAACACTCTCGGAAAGCATCGTACGTGAGGGGTATCCCATCCAGGCCGGATGATCAACTGAGATGGGTCCTCATCGCCCGCTCACAAGTCTAAATGATTTTGGGTGGTGAAATCCCATACTCATAGACAAGTCGCCTCAACCATGTTATCGATTGAATCATAACCCTTACATAAACAAACTCCAGCCCGATCACTTAGTCGGGGTCTAGGGCGGGCTCGATCATACAACAAAGTGTGCACGTGGCAGAGCCACGAGAAATCGCATCGCAATGCCCCAAGCTGCGCACATATAAGGGCCACTTGGTGTATAAAACACCGCCAGCCAGATCACAACTAAGGTCTCAAAAACCCATACTAATACATGCATGTTATAAACATACACGTAGCACACATGTCTAGTATGAACAGCAGGTATCATCACATAACTCTACAAAGTACCTCTTTATTGACTTACACATAGAGCATACAAAGATCACATGTCTGTGACCAACATTACATCATACAACGGAAGGAAATTAGGTCTGAGTACAGACAAGTTTAACAAATGGCTTAGAGAAGCCTTGTAAACATACATGCCCTTCCACGAGGGACCAGACTGCTGTCTGGAACTATACTACCAAGTTCAACGTCGAGCTTCAGGTCGGTGACTCCATCGGGGTCCGGGTTCCCATCTAAAACATAGAATAAGCAAACGTGAGTACAAAGTCGTACTCAGCAAGACTTACATCAGAACTATACTACTCATGCTCAAGTTTAAAGGTAAAGGGGAGGTGGGGTTCAACATGCAGAAGTGCCAGCTTTGACTTGGCTAGTCCTGTACTACGAGTACCAGACTTGAGGTAAGAAGCGTACACGAGTCCACTACCAAGTCTCCAAACAATACACCACTATGGATACTTCCTCGACTTCCCCACGAAGAATGACACCATAGCACTCACGCTTATCTTGCGAGTTTTATAAGTATCCATTCAAGTTGTCTATGATCAAGTAAAGGTCTCCAAGTAGTCCATAACTGCGGACACGGCTATTCGAATAGTTCATTAACCCTACAGGGCTGTACATCTTCACACGCGTGTCATCACTTATCGCCTCGTTCTTGTCACCCTTCAAGCGGGTGTCGGACGTGGATGAAACCAAGGCACTACCCTCACATCACCTTCTCTAATCCAGGAGTCGACTACCTGAGTTTGGCACCGCTCGAGAGTCCGGCCGGTTCCACAAAACGGACTCAGATAATGTAAGGGACCAAGACGCCACCTCTGCCAGATGGTTTCACTGCCTCACAGGTCCACCCACATATCGATATGATGCAACCTTTTCTTCATTCTTTTCCTATGCATATGCCAAATGGAATGCCCGAATCTATTGTGACTCCTGGACCGGATCAGGTACGTAAAGAGGCCAAACGGGGCTCCCATAAAACCCTACATGTGGTCATACTCTTTGTCTTGGATCACAAAACAGGAACTCGGGGCCTACGGTAGTGTTCGACGAGACAACCCACTATGTACTCCTACACAGCCTCTCATCGTTCACCTTTTTTTAGGGTGGATTCACCAACACGTTAACATCAACAACCTGAGAACATTCCATCCCGACTCACAAACAATGTAACCTCATTGTATCACTAAGCAGCAATAAGCAGTAACAGTTGTAGGGGCCACATGCTCATCATTCAACTCCTATATCTGCTAGGATTGTGGTTTGCTTAATACGGTGACAAAATGATAGGTCATGCATCGGAATGGGTTCAACTATGCGAAAGAACGTGTCTCGGTGATCTCCTAATCATGCATAAGCCAGACTGAGAGGGAAATAGGATTTTATAGACATGATCAATGGGGTTTGCTTGCCTTGCTGACGATACACGGGGTTTACCAAACTTCTTCTCCTTCGGGGGTGATCACCGTCTCGGGGGCACTGTTACCGGCACAAACATCAACAAAGGGGGGGCAACAATGTAATAGAATGCACAAGCACATGTTTATGTTGTCACATGATGTGAATGGTATTGGTGTGATCTAGGTTCAATTTGCCACATGTTAATTGAAGTTGATTTGAAAAGTTAATTCAAATTCAAACTCCAAATGTTATTCAAATTAGGTCATCTTGCATTTGCTAATGTTTGGTTATTGAAAACAATGTGATCATGTGTTTGATATGCTTCTGATGTTCAAGTGAGATGTGGTGTATTGCAATGGTTCAAATTGAATTAGCATTTGAATTAAATTTGAATTAATTCCATTTAAACCAAATAGAAAAAGCTACTGGTCCCATTTTAAAATCAACTCAAACATGGTTGAAAGTTGCATATTTGGATAGAGAATTTTCTGCTGATCATTTTTCATATATTATTTGTCCAATTTGGAGTTAATATGAATTTTCTATGATTTATTGAAGTTTTGGCTATTTTCTAGATTTTCCAGATTTCTCTGGAATTATTTTTAATCTGGAAAATCCTTCTATTGCATCATGCTAACACAAGGATGACATCAGGGGGGGTCTAACCTGTGGGTCCACCCTGTAAGTCTCACAGGGGTTAATCCCCTCTCTGTTAACTTAACAGAGGGTTAGGGGTGGCCTGGGGCCCACCCGTCATGGGCTCTGGGAGGGGATTAGTGGTTGCTTTGCTTAGTCCTAATGGCGGGGCTCGCCGGCGTCGCCACTGTAGCCGCTGGACTTCGCCGGAATCGGGCTAGAGGGCACGGGAGAGTGAGTGGAGAGCATGGGCGGGCGTGCCGTGAGCTGCCGCGTCTTGTGGGGCTAGTCGGGTGTCGCGGGGTCGTCTCGGGCCACGGCAACAGCGAAGCTTGCGGCGGCCGAGGTCACTGACCTTGACGGCGAGGCTAGGCACGGCACGGGAGAACTAACGAGGAGGTGGGATCGAAGCAGTGGCTCACCCCGGTGACGATGGTGAGCTCGGCGACGTCAAGGAGGAGCTTGAGAAGGCTCAATTCGTCGCCGGAGATCTCGGTGGCCGCGGCGGCTCGTTGAAGAGGAAGTCGCCTGGGGAGGTGCCTTGCCCGAATTGACGGCGGGGTTCGTCGTAGTCGAGGCCTGCGGCGTTGCTGGACACCACGGGGCGGCGGTTGGAGCTCGGTGGACGCGAGAAGACACGACGGCGGCGACGAGCTGCTCTTGAGCGCGCGCGGGAACGGCGGGACAGAGGGAAAGGAGAGCTCGTGAGGGGAGGAGAAGGTGCGGGGGCTCTCTGGGCGTTGCGTGGCGCACAGAGAAGGGCCTAGAAGGCCTAGGGGGGACGTGCCCCTCGCCGACGTGGGCATGGCAGCCACCGAGCTGCTTGCCACGCCGGGGGAAGACGACAAGCCCCCCAGGTGGGCTTGGGCTGGGCGCGTTTAGTTGGGCCCGAGGCCTTAGGGGGGTGGGCTGCTTTGCCTTTTCTAATTTCTCTTTGTTTTCTGTTTCTTTTTCCTTTTTTTATTTCTGTTTTTCTCTAAAAAAATAGCAGAGAAATTTATAAAATACCCAAAACTTTTATGTGGGCTTAGAATAAAAGTAGCTAGCCACTTATAACTTTTGGGCATTTTTTAAATTCAAATAATTTGAATTTCAAATCAAATAGGGGTTTATTTAATTTTCCAAGGCACATTTTGAATTTTTGAATATTCCATGGGCATGGGATTGATCCCAAACCACTTTTAAAATGATCACCATCATTTATAGGAATTTTTCAAATGTTCAAAAGATTTTTGGAAAAAGATTTTTATCTGGCCATTTATTTAATTTTTCAGGGCTTTTCTTTTCCCCAATACTGAATTTCTTTTGAATTTTTGCATGATGCAAAGGGCACAATCAAACCCTAGCACTTACCTAACTTGGGGTAGTGACATTTGCGTGCCGTACCAGGTCATATTATTGTTTAAGTCATACTCCCAAAGAGTTGGTATGGTTATCATGGCATCGAGCCAAATCCTCCAAGATTTGTTTTTCGAAGTGTTACTCCCCAAGAGTCAGTGTATGCATCTTGGTGTTGTACCGAGTCTTTTCTTGGAGAAGAAAAGTTTCGAAGTGTAGTCCCCAAGAGTCGGTATGAACACCATTGTGTCATGTCGGGTCTTTGAGAAGAGAGATTTGTTTTTGAAGTGTACTCCCCATGAGTCGTTATATGAACATGAGTTTTTGTGCCGAGTCACATAGGTCTAACTTGTATCTGTGAGAATTTTGTTTATGATTATCCATGATGCTATAAATGCAGTAATGTAAAGGCTAGTAGAAGTCGACTTATACCTCATATTGTCGCGTTGGGAGAGATTATTGGTTGAAAAGTCGAAACATCTCTGTAGAGCTGGCTTTCCAGTAACTAGCGTGCCCGGCTCTTTAGGACTAAATTCAATAGATGGTTTATGTAAACCTTGAAGTTTAGACCAACCGGTTGCGCGTTAGTTATGGAAGCTCTAAACTGTACAGGCCGGTCGGCGAGGCCAATTTCATGTGTATGCCAGGATATCTTCGGTATGTAAGAGTTGACGGGAGCCATCGAACCCCCCTTTTATCCCTTATCAAAACAAACACATGCAAAGTTTTTACATGTATATGCCGGCTTTTTCCGGTAGGAGTCGACCAGTGTCATCAGGCTCCCCCTCTTTCACCTTATCAAAGCAATATACATGCCCAAAGCCGATAGAGGGTTGTTCAAGCCCCCAAGTCTCTGAGAATTATTAGATTTCTGATGCAATATGAAATGCGATGTAATATGATGCAATATGTAATGTAATATGATGCAATATGTATGAAAAAATTATTTTATGCATAAGTGTGGCGAGAGCCGGTGCGACGAAGTTGACTTTATGGCGATAGCCTGTTTGCGACCAAAGTCAACTTTAATTATGGTGATGGCCTGAGTTCGATTTTCAGATCGACTTTATTAATTTCACTGAGAGTCAATTGCGATGAAAATCGACTTTATTGTGTGGCGGTGCCGGTTGCGACAAATGCCGACTTATATACAGATATGGCGAAAGCCGGTGCGACGAATGTCAACTTTGTACAATAGTTTCCTACTCTATGCAGGTGTAATATGGACGGAGTTGTGCGATGTTCCACGGCCTGGGAGTCTCCTCCATCGAGGTGGGTGACTTTGCCTTCTCGCGTATATCAACCAAGTAGTAGGATCCATTGTACATGTTCTTGCTAACCACAAACAGTCCTTCCCATGGGGAGGACAACTTGTGCATTCCATCCTTTTTTTGGACAAGGCGGAGCACCAAGTCACCTTCCTGGAAAGTCCGAATTTTGACGCGATGGCTATGATATCGCTGCAAATCTTATTGGTAGATAGCCGATTGAGCTACAGCTAGTTTGCGCTTTTTGTCGAGTACGTCTAGGGCGTCCTGCCTGGCTTTCTCATTATCGGCTTCCACATAAGCGGTGACTCATGGTGAGTCGTGACGAATGTCACTTGGGAGAACGGCTTCGGCTCCATAGACCAGGAAGAAGGGCGTATAACCTGTTGACCTCTTAGGAGTCTTCATGATACTCAACAATACTGAGGGCAATTCTTCCTTCCAGCAACCCGGCGTCCTCTCCAAATGAACGAAGAGTAGGGGTTTGATGCCTCGAAGCAACTCTTGGTTCGCTCTCTCGGCTTGTCTGTTGGTTTGTGGGTGAGCTACTGATGCAAGGTCGAGTCTGATGTGCTCTTTTTGGCAAAATCGCTGCATAACCCCATCTGATAGGTTAAATTTTAGTGTCGTCTCTGCATCACACTTACTAACCGGCTCTGCCTCAACCCACTTGGTGAACTTGTCGACTGCCACCAGTAAATGTGTATTCTTGTTGGGTGACCTTTTGAAAGGCCCCACCATATCAAGCCCCCACACCGAAAAGGGCCAAGTGATTGGGATCATCCTGAGTTCTTGAGCCGACACGTGTGCTTGCTTTGCCTAGCGTTGGCATCCATCACACTTCCTGACTATGTCCTCTGCATCTGCATGAGCCGTGGGCCAGTAGAATCCGTGTCTATAGGCTTTTTCTACTAGTGAACGAGAGTCGGCATGATGCCCGCATGTCAGGACCCGGGGTTAGCGTATGTAATTCCGGTCATAATGCAATCACATGGAGAGCCGAGAGTCGTACCCACTTGTCTAAGAAGACAAGGCCAAGCACAGATCACTATCGGTAAGCATCGAACGTGAGGGGCATCCCATCCAGGCCGGATGATCAACTGAGATGGGTCCTCATCGTCCGCTCACAAGTCTAAATGCTTATGGGTGGTGAATCCCATACTCATAGACAAGTCGCCTCAACCATGTTATCGATTGAATCATAACCCTTACATAGACTTACTCCAGCCCAATCACTTAGTCGGGATCTCGGGCGGGCTCAATCATACAACAAAGTGTGCCACGTGACAGAGTCACGAGCAATCGCATCGCGATGCCCCAAGCTGCGCACATCTAAGGGCCACTTGGTGTATAAAAGACTGCCGACAAGAACACAACTAAGCTATCGAACCCCACACTAAGACATGCATGTTATAATCATACACGCAACATACATGTCCAGTGTAAACATCAAGTAATCACAACATGAACTCTACAAACTCATAGTCTTTATAACTTCTGCTAAACAGAGCAGACATAGTAATTGTATTACAAGCAGAGATCACATGGTTGTGATCCAACATTACATCAAACAACAACGGAAGCAAATTATGTCTTAGTAAAGACAAGTTTAACAAATGGCTTAAGAAGCCTGAAAGAAAATACAACGACCCTCCAAAGGGCACAGGCTGCTTTCTGGAACTATACGACCTGGTCCACGTCGAGCTCGAGGTAGAGGCCACCATCAGGGTCAGTGGTCTCGTCTCTAAAACATAGAATAAGCAAACGTGAGTACAAAGTTGTACTCAGCAAGACTTACATAGGAACTATACTACTCATGCACATGTATCAAGGTAAAGGGAGGTGGGGTTTCACTTGCAGAAGTGCCAACTTTGACTTTGCTAGTCCTATACTACGAATACCAGAACGAGGTAAGGAGCCTACACGAGTCCAAGTAATAGTCTCCAATCAATACTCCAC
Organism: Bromus sterilis; assembly: GCA_950022295.1. NCBI lineage: Eukaryota > Viridiplantae > Streptophyta > Magnoliopsida > Poales > Poaceae > Bromus > Bromus sterilis. Next base: position 212,930,387 of record OX465598.1, on the reverse strand, counting down.
TATGGTTCCCCTCTCGACTTCCCCACGAGAAGGCACGCCATAGCACTCACACTTATCTTGGTAAGTTTTAAGAGTAACCATTCAAGTTGTCTATGATCAAGTAAAGGTATCCAAGTAGTCCATAACCGCGGACACGGCTATTCGAATAGTTCATTAACCCTGCAGGGGTGTACTGCTACACACACGCCTCATCAGTTACCGCCTGGGGACGGACCCTTCAAGTGAGTACCGGCGAGGATGCTGCCACGACACTTCACTCACGGCACCATCTCTATTCCCAGGGAGTCGCCTATTTGAGTTGGGACCACAATCGGAATCCGGCCGATTTTTCCGATGCGGACTCAAACGTTGTGTGACCGCCATCAAGCTCAACTCGATCATGATCACTTGATTCAACGTGCCCACAACCTACGCCAACCACTTACCTTGGTTCCACCTGCTTGAGATCGTTAAAGGGCGAACTACTTGCGACTCCTGGACTGGTCCGGGGTGAGGTACTAGGCCGAGAGGGGTCAGTGAGCCCAATGTGTGGTCGTACTCTTAGTCTTGGATAACAACACAAGAACTCGGGCTTAAGGCGGTGTTAAACGAGACAACCCACTGTGTACTCCTACAGAGCCTCTCATCGTTCACCTTGTTTAGGGTAGATTCACCAACACGTTACCACCATCATTCACATGATCACTACCATCCCGACTCACAACAAAGTATCCTCAGGTAACAACTCTAAGCATGCAATAAGATGTAACAGTTGCAGGGCCACAAGATAACAACCAACTCCTGCATCTGCTAGGATTGTGGTTTGCTTACTACTGTGACAAAATGATAGGTCATGCAAAGGAATAGGTTCAACTAGCGGTAAACGTATCATGGTGATATCCTAAACATGCATTTGCGATAAAGAGAGGGATCTGGGATTTTATCGACATGATCAAAGAGGGGGTGCTTGCCTTGCTGACGATCACGATGTAACACTCTTCTGACGTGAGGTTTAACTCGTCTCCGAGATCAACTCTACCGAGAAGAAGCAATCACCGAAGCACTGAAAGTAAAGCACATTCTAGATAATACAATGCACAAGCAATATGCAAAACAAAGCATGGCAAGGTGCTGATGTGACTTATGTTTGAATTGCAACATGTTAATTGAAGTTGATTTGAAAAGTAATTTCAAATTCAAACTCCAAATGTATTCAAATTGGTTCAAGTTGCATTTGCTAAAGTTTGTTCATTGCAAACCATGTGATCAAGTGTGTGAAAAGCTTCTGAAGTACAAGTGATCATATTAGCAATTCTTTGGTTGAATTTATAATGATCATGGTAATTTAATTGATTTAATACAAAAGAGCCAAATAGCAAAATGCTACTGATCCCTTATTTTAAACATTTCAAACATGGTTGAAAGTTGGTTATTTGGATAGAGGATTTTCTCCTGATCATTTTTCATATATTACGCTTTGAATTTGGAGTTATAATTTAAAAGATATTTAATTTCAAAGTTTGGGGTATTTTCTGGATTTTCTGTAATTAATAAAAGATTTAAGATTTACCGCGTCATTACGACGTCAGCATGACGCAAGGGGGGGGCTGACCAGTGGGTCTTGGCTGTCAGTGACCCAGGGGTTAAAACCCGGTTTAATTAACCCCTGGTTAATTAGAGGGGGGCCTCGGGTCCACCGGTCAGTGACGTGGGGGGGGGGGGTTAGCAAGGTCATTAGGGCCTTAATGGCCAGGACGTCGCCGGTGAGCTCTGTGCTCGCCGGAGCTTCGCCGGAGAGAGGGATTCGGGCACGGGAGAGGCAAAGGGGGGCACGGGCATGTGCCCTGCATCCTCGCGCATCCACTGGTGCCATCCGGGCACCAAGGGGAGCACGGGAACGACGGCTAGGCCAAGCCCGGCGGCGGCCGTGGCTTTTGTCCATGGCATCCGGTGACAGGTAGCACGAGGAGGGGAGTTAGGAGAGGGAAAACGAGCAGAAGCTCATGAGGAGGACGATGACGTGCTCGGGGAAGCCGGAGAGGGACTGGACGCGGCGAATTTCTGCTCGAGGTTGACGATGGCCGGCGACGAGGAGTTAAGGCGAGCGGCGACTCCCGGGCGTCTCGGCTTCGATTGGGGCGCAGCTCGAGGGAGACGAGGGCGTGGGAGCTCCTGGACAGCTTGGCTGCTCGAGAGTAGGCCGGTGGCCACGCGCGGGCACGGTGGCGCTCCGGCTAGGTCTCGGGCTTCGACGAGATCGACGAGGAGAGGAGGGGAAAAATGGCCAGAGGAGGGGGAAAGAGATGGGCGACCTCCAGAGCGACCACGGCGAGGAGATAAGGCAGGGGAGGCAAGCTGCTGGCCACGACGGCGCCGACATGCTCGCCACGCCGCGAGCTGCCTGCCTGGCTCGGGGAGGAAGACGACCCTGCCCCTGGGATGGGCCACCTCCCTAAGTTGGGCCCAGGTAAGGTGGGCTTTGCCCTTTTTCTTTTTTTTCTTTTTATTGTTTTCTGTTATTTGTTTTGCCCATTAAAATAAATACTAGGGCATTTTATAAAAACCCCCAAATAATTTTATAAACTCTAGGTGACTTAGTATTAGTCAAACCCAAGTTTTGGGAATTTTTGAAATTCAAATTATTTGAATCTCAATTCAAATAGGCATTTGATTTAATTTCCAAGCCACTATTTGGATTTTTGAAAAATCTATGAACATGGGATTAATCCCAAATCACTTTTAAAATGATCACACTCATTTTTAGGATTTTTCAACACATCCAAAAGAATTTTTGAAAAAGATTTATTTCTGGCCTTTTTATTTAATTCATTTAGGGCTTTTATTTTCCCCATTTCCTTTTCTTTTGCAATTTTTTTCATGATGCAAAAATGCTAGCTTAGAAAAGCACAAACCTAAATTAGGGTTCTGACACCGCAGTCTCCAGAGTGTATCTCATCGAGGATTTCTCTGCCTTCTTCTAGTGACACAAATCTCTGAAAAACGTCTGCAGGGCTTCGCCGATGTAGCTCACCGTTGAGGATCACAAAAGATTTTCTTCTCCTGACGATTTGTCTGGCTTCTACCTCATCAGCTGGTAGGATTCCCCGGGTCTTTAAGTCCAAGTATGGCACAACCCATGAGGGGGCAGCATTTATTGCAGCCACCAGAGTCAGTTCTGGATCCGGCTCTGCTATGTCTTGCTCTGTTGGTATTTGCACGGACGGCTTTGTTAGGACGTCGAGGAAGAAATTTGGTGGAACCGGCTTTCGTTGAGAGCCAAGCCGGGACAGAGCATCCGCAACCTCGTTTAGCTTGCGTTCCACATAGTCCACTTGATACCCAACAAAGAAACCGGCTTGCTTCTCCAACTCACGACGATAGACCGCCATGGTAGCATCTTTGGAGTTTCACCTTCCTGATACTTGCTGAGAAACAAGGTCAGAATCGCCATAGCATCGAATCCAGCTTATATTCATCTCGAGGGCCAACCGCAGTCCATGGAGTAGAGCCTCATATTCAGTCGCGTTGTTGGTGCAAGTGAACTATCGTTGCAAGACATAGCAGAATAGTTCTCCTTTGGGGGTGGTAAGGACCAAGCCGGCTCCTGATCCTTGGAGCTACCGACTCCCATCGAAGTGCATCGTCCAGTATTTGGTTATCGGCTTCTCTAGAGGTGCTTGGATTTTGGTCCAATCGTTGATGAAGTCGAGTAGTGCTTGGGACTTGATGGTCGTGCGTGGTTCATACTTGATGTGATAATCCCCCAACTCCATAGCACACTTTGCAATCCTTCCCGTGGCCTCGCGGTTTTGGATGATATCAGCAAGTGGTGTTGCGCTTACCACTATTATGGGGTTGTTGGGACACGGGGTTAGCCTATGCAAGTCCCGCTACGACATAGTCATATGGAGAGCCAAGAACCGTACCCACTTGTCTAAGCAGACAAGGCCAAGCACAGAACGTTCTCGGAAAGCATCGTACGTGAGGGGCATCCCATCCAGGCCGGATGATCAACTGAGATGGGTCCTCATCGTCCGCACACAAGTCTAAAGATATGGGTGATGAACTCCCATATTCACACACAAGTCGCCTCAACCATACTATCGACTATCTCATAACTCTTACATAGACTTACTCCAGCCCGATCACTTAGTCGGGGTCTAGGGCGGGCTCGATCATACCACAAAGTGTGCACGAGACAGAGTCTCGAGCAATCGCATCGCGATGCCCCAAGCTGCGCACATCTAAGGGCCACTTGGTGTATGAAAGACCGCCAGCCAGATCACAACTAAGGTCTCGAAAACTCATACAAAGACATGCATGTTATAAACATACACGCAGCACACATGCCTTGTATGAACAGCAGGTATCATTGCAATTATCTACAAAGTATACATTTTATTGATAACTCTCACAGAGTGCACACAGAGATCACTAGCATGTGATCCACCATTACAACATTCAACGGAAGGAGAGTAGGTCTGAGTACAGACAAACTTAACAAATGGCTTAAGAAGCCTTATTTAAACACAAAGCCCTCCACGAGGGGACCAGTCTGCTGACTGGGACTACACTAGCTTGGTCTTCAGTCGTCGAGCTCGAGGAAGAATCCACCTTCGGGGTCAGTGGGTACATCTAAAACATATAATAAGAAAACGTGAGTACCAAGTCGTACTCAGCAAGACTTACGTAGGAGCTATACTACTCATGCACTTGTATCAAGGTAAAGGGAGGTGGGGTTTATAAGCAGACATGCCAGCTTTCACTTGGCTAGTCCTGAACTACGAGTAATAGACTTGAGATAAGAAGCGTACACGAGTCCACTACATGTGTCCAACCAATTACACCACTATGGTTCCTTCCTCGACTTCCCCACGAGAAAGCACGCCATAGCACTCACGCTTATCTTGGCAAGTTTTATAAGTATCCAGTTCAAGTTGTCTAATAATCAAGCTAAGCTTTCCAAGCAGTCCCTTACCGCGGATGCGGCTAATCGAATAGTTTTGTTAACCCTGCAGGGGTGTACCGCTACACACACATGATCATCAGTTACCGCCTTTGTACTCGACACTGTTCATGAAGTGTCGGCGAGGATGCTCACCACAACTGTTACCTCATAGCCGATCTAGTCCAAGAAAGCCACCTACCTGGGTTGGCTACCACTATCGTGAACCCGTCCGGATTACCGAAGTGGACCCAGATGATGTGTGCGTGGTGCATAAGCATGTCTCGGTTGAGCCGTTCTCACACTTAGCAGCCAGGCCACAAACCTACCAGAACTCCGAACTACTGCGACATCTGGACATCGAAAGGGATGAGTTAATAGGTTGAGAGGAGTCAGTGAGCCCAATGTGTGGTTTTACTCTTCATCTTGGATCACCACACAAGATCTCAGACTTAGGGCGGTGTTCAATGAGACAACCCACTGTGTACTCCTACACAGCCTGTCATCGTTCACATTGTATTAGGGTAGATTCACCAACACATTTGCACCATCATCAACATGATCACTACCATCCCGACTCACATAACAGTATCAACATTGTATCACTCTAAGCATGCAATAAGCAGTAACAGTTGCAGGGGCCACATGCTATCAATCAAGTCCTACATTTGCTAGGATTGTGGTTTGCTTACTACTGTGACAAATGATAGGTCATGCAAAGGAATGGGTTCATCTATGCGGTAGAAACGTAGCATGGTAATCATCCTAAACAATGCATAAGAGAGATTGAGAGGGAAGTGGGATTTTATCGACATGATCAATGGGGGTTTGCTTGCCTTGATGACGAGGTTCGGTGTCAGGGTCTTCAACGAAGGGCGCAGCCTCCTGTTCCGGTTCCACTTCTATCGACAAACAAAAATCAAGGGGGGCAACATAAGTACAATGCACAAACACATGGTTGAAGGTTGAAACTTGATGTACATGCTTCTGATGTGTGAGCCAATTCCATTTAAATGGAGTATATTGCAAAAGAATTGCAAATTCAAACTCCATTTTGAATTTAAAAGGAATCCATATGCATTTTTCTCACTGTTCCCCCATTTTAAAACGTCAAACATGAAAAGAAAGTGCTTATTCAGAATCCTTGCATTTTTCTGATAATTTTACATATATTATATGTTTAATTTGGAGTTAAAATGAATTAGTTATGAATTTCCAAAGTTTAATTCATTTTCTGGATTTTCTGGAATTGTTTTAAATCAAATAAGCATTTCTGCGTCACTGTGATGTCATGCTGGCGTCAAGGGGGTTCTGACCAGGGGGTCCCACCTGTAAGTGTATCATGTGTTAATTAAAACGTTTAGTTTAGTTTTAAACTAAACTGGTTGATTAGCAGGGGGCAGGGCCCACATGTCAGTGTCTCTGGGGGGGGGGATAGCACTAAGCTAATGACGTCCACATCATCTCGCCGGCGTCTAGTCGCCGGTGGCAACCCGACGCGGTGGCGACGCACGGGATGGCGGCTCCGGCCACCATTTGGCACACCGCGACCACCAAACGGGAGCCCAGGCACGCGCGCTTCATCTGAGACAGATGAGCAGCACGGGGGCTCACCGGAAGGACGTTGGCGATGAGCAAAGGAAGCGGCAGAGCCACGGCTGTGGGGTGGATCTTCCTAGGAGGCTCGACTTGGAGTGGGGCTAGGTGGATTCGAAGCAGTGGAGCACGACGAAGATGAAGGACATGGCCCCGAGTCCGATTGCTTCACGGGTACCCGCCGACGAGCACCACGGCGGAGCTGAGCTACGGCTCCCATGGCAGATCGGTGCAGAGGAGGAGTTAGGGTACGTGGGGATAGGCAAAAGACGCAGCTGCTCACCAGGAAGGCGATGGAGCAGACGACGTTCTTGGGGAGGAACCGGAGCTGCCGGATTTTGAATGCGACCCGCGGCGGCCGGAGTTGAAGACGACGAAGGGGGCGGCGGCCGGAGTTGAAGGTGACGTAGTCAAGGACGGCGGAGGCGAGGGACACGACGGTGCGGCTCGGGGACGACGGTGGCCATGCGTGCTTCAATCCATGGCGACGGCGGCGTTCCGTTCTTCGTGGGGCTCAGCATGAGAGAGAGGAGGATAGGCACTGGGGAGGGGGGGAATGGACGCACGACGTCTCCAGGAGCTGCGAGGCGCGTCTAGGAGGCTCCAGAGGGGCAGGTGGAGGCTGGGGGGGCATCGACGTGCGCGGCTAGCTCGGTGGCATTCCACCGAGCAGCTTGGAGGCGCGGGGTCGGGGAAGAAGACCCCTGTGCCCCTTTGGGCCGGCTGGACCGGATGGGCTGGACAGGTAAGGTTTTTCTGTTTTCTTTCTGTTTAATCTTTCCTTTCTGTTTTTCTTTCCTGTAATTTGTTTTGCCTATGAAAATAAAATAGCTAGGCATTTTTATAAATGCTCAAAATTTATATTTTTACTTACATGACCAGTAGCTAGTCATTCCCAAGTTTTGAACATTTTTGAAATTGAACTTATTTGAATTCAAGTTCAAATAGGAGTATTTGATTAATTCCAAGGTCCCACATCACTTGAATATTTGAAAATCCATGAGCATGGGGTTGGTCCCACATCACTTGATATGTGATCACACTCATTTATAAGACTTTTCAAAAATACAAAAGGAATTTGGGGGGGGGGGGGGTTCTCTCTCCCATTTGAGTTTGAATTTGAATTCCATTTGATTTTCCTTGATGAATGCAAGGTGACTTTGATCCTAGCACATTACCTAACAGAGGGTTCTGACAACTCGCCCCCACTCAATAGAATCTCGTCCCGAGATTCAGAAGTCTGCGGGAGGAAGGTGGGGTACTCGGCACGGAGACGATCTGCTCTTTCCCACGTGGCTTCTCTCTCAGAGTGGTGGGACCATTGCACTTTCAGAAACTTAATATTCTGACGAAGAGCGACACGCTCTGCAGAATCAAGAATACGAACGGGGTACTCTCGATAAGAAAGGTCATCTTGGAGATCAAGCGTTTCATGGTCGACTTCGCGGATGGGGTCCTTGAAGCAACGCCTGAGTTGTGACACATGGAATACATCGTGTACTCGGGAAAGGTGCGGGGGTAGTTCAAGTTGGTAGGCAACTTCTCCACGTTTAGCAAGAATGCGGAAAGGTCCGATGTAACGTGGGGCCAACTTGCCTTTGATACCGAAGCGCTGGGTTCCCTTCAGAGGAGTAACCCGAAGGTAAGCCTTCTCATCGAGATTGTAGCTCTCTTGCCTATGATGACGATCATAGTAGCTTTTTTGACGAGACTGGGCTGCTTTCAATTGATCACGAACAATGTGAACTTGATCTTCTGCTTCCTTGATCATATCCGGTCCAAAGAATTGTCTTTCACCGGTTTCTGACCAGTTAAGGGGTGTTCGACATCTTCGTCCATATAGGAGTTCAAAAGGAGCCATGTTCAGACTAGATTGGAAACTATTGTTAGAAGCAAATTCGGCGAATGGAAGAGACTTCTCCCAATTCTTTCCGAATGAGATAACACAAGCTCTGAGCATGTCTTCAAGAATTTGGTTAACCCTTTCGACTTGACCACTAGACTGAGGATGGAAAGCTGTACTAAAGGAGAGATGAGTTCCCATAGCATTCTGGAAGCTTCCCCAAAATCTAGAGGTGAAAAGGCTACCACGATCAGAATTGATTTCCAAAGGAACACCATGAAGAGACTCAATTCTAGAGACGTACAAGTCCGCTAACTGGCTCGCAGTTATAGACTCGCGAACGGGTAGGAAGTCAGCAACTTTGGAAAGCCTATCTATGACAACGAAGATGGCATCATTTCCTTTCTGGGTTTTCGGAAAGCCGGTGATGAAGTCCATACCGACTTTGTCCCATTTCCACTCTGGAATAGGCAAAGGTTGAAGTGTACCAGCAGGTCTTTGATGCTCTTCCTTAATGCGACGACAAACATCGCATTCGGCAACAAATCGAGCAATGTCTCTCTTCATCCTAGTCCACCAAAATCTCTGGCGTAGATCTCGGTACATTTTTATGCTACCGGGATGAATCAAGAGGGGTGTGTCATGGGCTTCCTTGAGGATGAGTTTCCTTAGTTCCCAATTCTTAGGTACTACCAAACGATTTCCAAAGAATACCGTTCCTTTACTATCTGTGGAGAAACTTCTAGCAACTCCGCTAGCAATGTTCTCCTTGATCCGGCGAACACCTTGTGCACGCCTTTGGGCAACTATGATTTGATCCTCAAGAGTTGGTTTCGCCACCAAGGTAGAAAGATAGCCATGAGGAACAATCTCAAGATTGAGCTTGCGAAATTCCTCATGTAGAAGTGGTTGATACTGTTGCAACATGAGGTTGTTACAATACGACTTACGACTTAGTGCATCAGCCATGACATAGGCTTTGCCTCGGGTGTAAGAAATTCCTACGTCGTAATCTTTTATCAACTCAATCCAGCGTCTTTGCCTGAGATTAAGATCTGGCTGGGTGAAAATGTATTTGAGGCTTTGGTGGTCGGAATAGATCTCACAACGATTACCAAGGAGGTAATGTCGCCAAGTTGTCAGGGCATGAACTATGGCAGCGAGTTCAATATCATGGGTAGGATAGTTCTCTTTATGTGGACGCAACTGGCGTGAAGCATAAGCTACCACATGTCTATCTTGCATAAGTATGCATCCTAACCCTTGCCGTGATGCGTCACAAAAGATCTCGAAATCCTTTTTGGTGTCTGGAGGCGCAAGTACGGGTGCAGAAGTCAATCTTATTTTTAGCTCTTGAAAGCTTTCCTCGCACTTGGGAGTCCATTGGAATTTCTTATCTTTCTTGAGGAGTTCAGTTAGAGGCTTTGCAACTTTAGAAAAGTACTCGACGAAGCAACGGCAATAGCTGGCTAGGCCAAGAAAACTCCTAACTTGCTTAACCGATTCAGGTGGAGTCCAGTCAAGGACGGCCTGAACTCTCTCGGGATTCACAACAATGCCTTTTGCAGAAATCACGTGGCCTAAGTAGGTCACTTCTGGTAGCAAAAATTCACACTTGGAGAATTTAGCATACAGGAGATGCTCTCTAAGTTTCATCAATACCAGCCTGAGATGTTCGGCATGTTCTTCTTCATTCTTCGAGTAGATGATAATGTCATCAAGATAAACTACAAAATTTTTATCTAAGTACTCCATGAAGATCGAATTCATCATGCGCGAGAAAGTGGCAGGGGCATTGGTTAAACCGAAGGACATGACGGTGTACTCGTAAAGACCATAACGAGTAGTGAAAGCCGTTTTTGGAATGTCCTCTTTTCGGATTTTGATTTGATGATAACCTAATCTCAAATCCATCTGGGAGAAGACAGAGGATCCTTCAAGTTGATCATAAAGATCATTGATCCTGGGCAGTGGGTACTTGTTCTTTATCATCGCTAGATTTAGCGGGCGATAGTCTACGCACATCCTTTCTGTTCCATCTTTCTTCGTTATGAGCTAGGGCGGATGAAGCCTTTTGCCAACAAAGCTTCAAGTTGGATTTTAAGCTCAGCTAACTCACGTGGGGCCATTTTGTATGGGCGTCTGGAAATTGGTGCGGTTCCTGGCATAACATCCACTATGAACTCTACACATCTGTCGGGTGGCATGCCCGACAGCTCTTCAGGAAAGAAATCCGGGAAGTCACGAACCACCGGAATATCTTCAAGGTCGGGAAGGGGAAGCACATTCAAAGAATGTACCTGGGTTTTAGTTCTGGGTGAGGTGTAGTTCACTGTCTTGCCTGAAGGGTGGGTTAGTTTCACTGATTTTCCTTTGCAATCAAGGTAGGCATTCTGCCTTGATAGCCAATCCATGCCAAGGATTACATCGATGTCGGAAGAATTGAGGGCTATGAGCGAAGCAAGGAATACTAAACCCTCAATTGCAATTTGATTGCCATGACTTACTCTATTAGTTTGCCATATTGACCCTGGAGTTTGAATAATCATCGGGGTGGACAATTCAACAAAGGATAACTCATGACGAAGTGCATAACTTTCCGACATGAATGAATGAGATACTCCTAGGTTGAAAAGAACGGAAGTAGGAACATAATTGACTGGGAGCGTACCAAGAATGACGTCAGTGGTGTCGTCAGTCTCTTCGGCGGCAATCTGATTCACACGTCCACGAGTGGCGGGAGGAGCGGGTTTGGTGGTGTAGACCTTCGGGGGTGGCTTGCCACGACCATTGTTGTTACCTCCGGCACGGGGTGGAGCATTCTGATTCTGGAGCTGGTTCTGGGGACACTCGCGGGAATAGTGGCCTGCCTGACCACACTTGTAGCAGGCTCCAAAGACAGTGCGTGGAGCTGGGTTGTTCGGTGGAGCTGGGCGGAACGAAGCTGGTGGACGAGGCGCCACATAGGATGGCCTCGGTGGGTTGTTCTCGCGAAACATGCTCTTGGGGATCCAGATCTTGTGCTTCTGAGAGCCTGAACTAGATGAACCATCGTATCTAGGGTATTTGCGGAAGTCATTGGGGGTGTTCATGTCCTCCGCCTTGATGGCCTTCTTGACAAGGATCTGGAAGGTGGGGAAGTCATGAAGGTTGAGCTCACGACGAAATCCAGAATTGAGTCCACGACAGAACCTCTCTTTCTTCTTGGAGTCGATGGAGACCTCTTCGGTAGCATAACGAGCCAGTCGGTAGCATAACGAGCCTTGGGTGAGGTTGCGGAACTCCTCACGCTTGCGGTCCATAAGACCCTTTGGAATGTGGTGCTCACGGAATGAAGTGCAGAACTCATCCCAAGTTGTGGGCGGTCCAACGGGACGTATGTTCAGGAAATTCTCCCACCAAGAGCTAGCTGCACACTCGAGGTGGTAAGTGGCATAGCTGACCCTGTCGCCATCTGCAACATGACCTGCCTGGAGCTTCCTCTCGATGCTGCGAAGCCAGTCATCGGCGTCAAGGGGCTCGGTGGAGTATCTGAAAACCGGGGGATGAAGCCGGATGAAGTCATTCAAAGACACCAACTCGTTGCGCTGCTGAGTGGTGGTGCGGGAAATGACCTCCAGCAACTTGTGAGAGTCTCGGCGGTTCCTTTCAACCTCCCTCAGAACCTAAGCCATCGTGGGTGGGGGTGGAAGATTGCCTTTGTCCGGATCATTCCCACAACCATGGGCACGACCAAGCTGGCCACGGGTTCCTTGAGACATCCTGAAGGTGAAAACCAAAGTCAAACAGAGTTGATTGGAAGAGACTAAACAAGGTATTGAAGGTACTGGAAGAATCACAGAGCAAAGTAAGTAATCATCTTGACAAGAGGGTGATAAGCATGCAAGCCATATATTCACAAGCTGTCATACAAACCATACATCATTTTAGTACCAGCGCCAAGCTAATACAAACGTGATGAAGATGATACATCCTTCAGAGGCACTCTGACTTCCTATACATTATTTATCTAAGCCTGTGGAACTTAGAACACCTTGCGTACAATATACTAAGATACTACTACATCCTCACTAAAGTAAGACCACAGGCGGTCTCACTCATCTCCATCTCCATAGTAGTCCTCGTAAAAGTTACCCACGTAACCCGGTAGCTGAAGGTGACCATTGGAAAACACGGAGGCTTGTGGACCCTGATATCCATTTGGACAAGGATGGGGCCTAGGTCCAGCGTAGGGTGGAAGCAGAGGACCACGGAGTGGAAAAATGCCTCCAATCTCGGGCCAAGCAACTCGAGAAGGCATCTGTGTCCTAACGGGGTAGATAGCATCATACTCCACTGATCCAACACTCACAAAAGGAGCCAGGAGTGTAAGTGCTTGATACAGACGGACACGGGTGGCGTGAAGCTCAAAACGAAGGGCACGTGCATCACGATCTCTATCACAAGCATGCCGAGCAGTGATCTGAAGCAAAGGATCCTCCAAAGAGTGATCTGTGTACAATCCGGTGTAATACCCCTCTTCTCCTGGAAGTGCAGCAGGGATATAGCGAAAAGATGTGCCTCCAAGCAAAGCGTGCTCCTATCTCAGCAGGGTAATACGTGAGTACGCAGCATCCTGCACAACCATGTTCTCAGTCATGCCAATGCCATGTCCAAAGTGGATAGACTGAGTGACTCCAGTGTGGTGCGGGTAGATCCTGACAATGCAGTGGAACTGGGTCTGGTTGAAGTCAAGGAACTGCTCCTCAACTGTGTACTCAGGGTACCATCGGTATCCAATGAAGGACATCATCTCAATCAGCATGGCGGGATGGCCACGCACACCGAGGCACCCTATCAAACGAACAATCTGCCGAGGGGGAAGATCTGTCATCTGAAACAGAAAGAAGGAGTTTGCAAATGCATCAGATTATGAAGAAACTTGGAATGACTCGGACAGCATAACGGCTGTAATTGTAAGAAATGTCTTTTCTTGCAATGTAGAAACAACACTTACATACGATGTAAGAAATCAGGAAGCACAACAACTCTAGCAAACCGAACACAACTTTCCTATGGCTACAAGGAAGCAAACAAAGAGATGTTCTTGTAAGACATAGATGAGCCTAGTCCTCTCTTCCCGTAGAATAAGATGAGGGTGACTCAGAACTCAGAACGTTGAGGGTAAGGAGAAAAAGAAGCCTTCCGTTGTTCCCTTATATACCCAGAGTATAACTATGGAAGGCTAGACTCGACTTCGGCGAAGGCTGATAATCCTACAGTCAGTCCTGCTCTGATACCAAGTTTGTCGGGACCCGGGGTTAGCGTATGCAAGTCCCGCTACGACATAGTCATATGGAGAGCCGAGAACCGTACCCACTTGTCTAGGCAGACAAGGCCAAGCACAGAACGTTCCCGGAAAGCATCGTACGTGAGGGGCATCCCATCCAGGCCGGATGATCAACTGAGATGGGTCCTCATCGTCCGCACACAAGTCTAAATGATATGGGTGATGAACTCCCATATTCACAGACAAGTCGCCTCAACCATACTATCGACTATCTCATAGCTCTTACATAGACTTACTCCAGCCCGATCACTTATTCGGGGTCTAGGGCGAGCTCGATCATACAACAAAGTGTGCACGAGACAGTGTCTCGAGCAATCGCATCGCGATGCCCCAAGCTGCGCACATCTAAGGGCCACTTGGTGTATAAAAGACCGCCAACCAGATCACAACTAAGGTCTCGAAAACCCATACAAAGACATGCATGTTATAAACATACACGCAGCACAGATGCCTTGTATGAACAACATGTATCATTGCTATTCTCTACAAAGTATACATTTTATTGATAACTCTCACAGATTACACATAGAGATCACAAGCATGTGATCCAACATTACAACATTCAACGGAAGCAGAGTAGGTCTGAGTACAGACAAAATTAACAAATGGCTTAAGAAGCCTTATTTAAACACAAGCACTCCACGAGGGAACCAGTCTGCTGACTGGGACTACACTAGCTTGGTCTTCAGTCGTCGAGCTCGAGGAAGAATCCACCTTCGGGGTCAGTGGGTTCATCTAAAACATAGAATAAGCAAACGTGAGTACAAATTCGTACTCATCAAGACTTACGTAGGAGCTATACTACTCGTGCACATGTATCAAGGTAAAGGGAGGTGGGGTTCATAAGCAGAAGTGCCAGATTTGACTTGGCTAGTCCTGAACTACGAGTACCAGACTTGAGATAAGAAGTGTACACGAGTCCACTACATGTCTCCAACCAATTACAACACTATGGTGCCTTCCTCGACTTCCCCACGAGAAAGCACGCCATAGCACTCACGCTTATCTTGGCAAGTTTTATAAGTATCCAGTTCACGTTGTCTAATAATCAAGCTAAGCTTTCCAAGCAGTCCCTTACCGCGGACGCGGCTATTCGAATAGTTTTGTTAACCCTGCAGGGGTGTACCGCTATACACACATGATCATCAGTTACCGCCTTTGTACTCGACACCATTCAAGAAGTGTCGGCGAGGATGCTCACCACAACTGTTACCTCATAGCCGATCTAGTCCAAGAAAGCCGCCTACCTGGCTTGGATACCACTATCGTGAACCCGGCCGGTTTACCAAAGTGGACCCAGATGATGTGTGCGTGGTGCATAAGCCGGTCTCGGTTGAGCCGTTCTCTCACTTAGAAGCCAGGCCACAAACTTACCAGAACTCCGAACTACTGCGACATCTGGACATCGAAAGGGATGATTTAATATGTTGAGAGGGGTCAGTGAGCCCAATGTGTGGTTGTACTCTTCATCTTGGATCACCACACAAGAACTCGGACTTAGGGCGGTGTTCAACGAGACAACCCACTGTGTACTCCTACTCAGCCTCTCATCGTTCACCTTGTATTAGGGTAGATTCACCAACACATTTCCACCATCATCAACATGATCACTACCATCCCGACTCACATAACAGTATCAACATTGTATCACTCTAAGCATGCAATAAGCAATAACCGTTGCAGGGGCCACATGATATCAATCAAGTCCTACATTTGCTAGGATTGTGGTTTGCTTACTACTGTGAAAAATGATAGGTCATGCAAAGGAATGGGTTCATCTATGCGGTAGAAACGTAGCATGGTAATCATCCTAAACAATGCATAAGCGAGATTGAGAGGGAAGTGGGATTTTATCGACATGATCAACGGGGGTTTTCTTGCCTTGCTGACGAGGTTCGGTATCGGGGTCTTCAACGAAGGGGGCAGCCTCCTGTTCCGGTTCCACTTCTATCGACAAACAACAATCAAGGGGGGCAACATAAGTACAATGCACAAACACATGGTTGAAGGTTGAAACTTGATGTACATGCTTCTGATGTGTGAGGCAATTTCATTTATATGGAGTGTATTGCAAAAGAATTGCAAATTCAAACTCCATTTTGAATTTAAAAGGAATCCATATGAATTGTTCTCACTGTTCCCCCATCTTAAAACGGTCAAACATGAAAAAAAGTGCATATTCAGAATCCTTGCATTTTTCTGATAATTTTACATATATTATATGTTTAATTTTGAGTTAAAATGAATTAGTTATGAATTTCAAAAGTTTGATTCATTTTCTGGATTTTCTGGAATTGTTTTAAATCAAATAAGCATTTCTGCGTCACTGTGATGTCATGCTGGCGTCAAGGGGGTTCTGACCAGGGGGGTCCCACCTGTAAGTGTCTCATGTGTTAATTAAAACATTTAGTTTAGTTTTAAACTAAACTGGTTGATTAGCAGGGGGCATGGCCCACATGTTAGTGTCTCTTGGGGGGGGGATTAGCACTAAGCTAATGACGTCCACGTCATCTCGCCGGCGGCTAGTCGCCTGTGGCAACCCGACGCGGCGGCGACGCACGGGACGACGGCTCCGGCCACCATTTGGCACGCCGCGACCACCAAACAGGAGCCCAGGCACGCGCGCTTCATCTGAGACAGACGAGCAGCACGGGGATCACCGGAAGGACGTCGGCGATGAGCAAAGGCAGCGGCAGAGCCATGGCTGCGGGGTGGATCTTGCTAGGAGGCTCAACTTGGAGCGGGGCTAGGTGGATTCGAAGCAGTGGAGCGCGGCGAAGGTAAAGGACATGGCCCGAGCCCGATTGCTTCACGGGTGCCCGCCGACGAGCACCACGGCGGAGCTGAGCTACGGCTCCCATGGCAGATCGGTGCAGAGGAGGAGTTAGGGGGCGTGGGGATAGGAAAAAGAGCGATGGAGCAGACGGCGTGCTTGGGGAGGAACCGGAGCTGCCGGATTTTGAAGGCGACTCGCGGTTGCCGGAGTTGAAGACGACGAAGGGGGCGGCGGCTCTGAAGCTCCCCGGGATGATTCCTTGCTCAAGGTAACGTAGTCGAGGACGGCGGAAGCGAGGGACACGACGGTGCGGCTCGGGGACGAGGGTGGCCACGCGTGCTTCAATCCATGCCGACGGCGGCGTTCTGTTCTTCGCGAGGCTCAGCGAGAGAGAGGAGGATAGGCACTGGGGAGGGGGGGGGGGAATGGACGCACGGCGTCTCCAGGAGCTACGAGGCGCGTCTAGGAGGCTCCAGAGGGGCAGGTGGAGGCTGGGGGCGTCGACGTGTGCGGCTAGCTCGGTGGCATTCCACCGAGCAGCTTGGAGGCGCGGGGTCGGGGAAGAAGACCCCTGTGCCCCTTGTAAGGCCCCTGATACGGTACTAACTCCAACTAGTCGCTTTCGCGTCCGGTCGGAGTTAGAAGCGCATCAAACGCCACCGGCGCCCGACACTCGCATTCGTGTCGCTGCCGGATTCTCGACAACAGGTACAAAAACACAACTCTACAAGAAAAGGAAATACATATATAGAGATAATAGAACAGGGCATACAACGCCTCTGTCCAAAATACATAACATTCTCATGAATACATGTCGACAGTACATCAAGCGGGAGCAAGACATGGACCGGGTACGGTCAAGATCCAAATTTCCCTAGAGAGGGCTACACATAAATCCACCCACGGGAACGTCTGAGCCCAACTAAGGATCCTACTGGTCGGAGTAGTCGTACTCGTCGTCATCCTCCGGGGGCACCTCCACGAATTATCGTCCAGTGCTGGGGTCGAGGTAGTAGTCCACTGCAGCGGCCGATCAGGCAAAGCGGTAAAGGCGGAAAAGTAAACGGGGGTGAGAACATATCATTACGGAATAACTAACGCTACAGGTAAGGTAAAGATATAGACAGTTTGCAGCCGTACTAGCATATATGGTGGCTACACGTTCTATCAGAATATAGATGAGGTCCAAGAATTTACGTAGACGACGTGTCGTAAGTCAGCTATCCACCTACTTACGCAAACATAACACATCCTCGTTTCCCTCTCGGTCCCCCTGGATGAAGAAAGACAACCAAGGCACGCACATGGTTTGTCAAGTTTTATAGCATGATTACATTGATGTTATACTATGAACAAGGAGTAGGTCTCAAGTAGTCCATAACCGCGGACACGGCTTTTCGAAAAGATTTACCCTGCAGGGGTGTACCAACTGTCCATTATAGACGTCGCATGTACGCCCGGTTTCCACTTGGCTAGGTAAGCGCCTGAAACTCCAGAACGTCAGAATCCCTCTAACTGACAACGCCCAACTCCGGGTGGCCCCCGGGGAGTCGACACCCAAACCTCAAGCTGGCCACGCTCTCGGATCGGACTCTTCCGTATGACGCAGGTCGGATTACCGGTTAGTTCTCTTATGAGACCGGGTCCTAGCTGATCGGGTGGACCAACAGAGAACTATGCTCCACTGGCCCAGTTTGTTTTGCAAACAGCTGGGGTATCAACCAACACACACGCGAAGCAAATGTAAATCAGCTCGGGCCACCACTAGAATTGTAAGAAGCTAGGTAGATAAGACAAGGGGGCCCCATAAAACCCCACACACGATTAGGCACGCTCGTCAAGAAACACAATACCCGGAACTCGGGTCCTAGGTGACTCAAATGGAACAAAGCACCAGACGGGAATAGTCCAGCCTTCCACCTTTCGTCGAATATAAATTAACATCATTTAACAATAATAAATATCAACCAACTTCTTTTATAGCATGATATCCCATCCATAAATATATAAGGTAAGAAGCAAGTTTTCTATCCATACTAAGCAATGGCTGAGCAGCGGTAACTTAGCAGAACAAAGGTTAGCTAGGATGTGGGGATCATGGCTGTATGGGTTTAAACATGGCATGTAATGTAGATAGGATCAAACAACAACGTTCTAGATCTACAGCTAGGCATGAGCAGAAAGTTATAAAGTAATGACACAGATCTCCCCCTTGCCTGGTAAGGTAGTCGAAGCAGCACTCACGGTACCCTCGTGCTCGGTGTCGCACAGCTCCACGTAAGTCTCCTCGGCGGTCTCAGGTGCTAACGTAAGGTACCGGCAGGAAAAGGCACACAAGTAAGCAACTGATGCAACTCAAACAAGGATGGCATGATCAGGATTTCATTTGCATGATATGACCCTGTCTAGTCAAGTTTAAATGAAGGTGATGACGACAAGTCATCACTTCCATATGCAATTCCTTTACATTGTAATGGCTCTGGTCTGAGCCTTAACTTAGGTGTAAATAGCATGATAGCATGACATGAACAACAAAGCATTACAGGAATTTAAATAACATGAAAGTAAAACAATGATTCCGGAGACGAAGTAGTGTCGGTGAAATTGACACTTAGGGAGGTGCAACAACTGTTGGAGGTCAGCCCCTATGCATATGACAATATATCAAGGCTGACTTGAAGAAGAGATGGCATGGAAATGCCTTGACAAGACCAGATGAACAACACCTCAGATGCACTGAAGCTGAGATGTTGTAGACAGACAGACAGAAAGCTTCTGGACCAGGTGATCACACCTTGTCTCAGAAGTTGCTCAACACAACAAGAAAACATCACTACTGAATTCCTTGCAGAAAAGTACCCCAAAAACATATATAATATGCCTCCATTTGAATTTGCATAAGCAGTTGCAAATTCAACTGAAGTTCAGGGGGCTGAGTGCAAAATTGCACCTCATGAATTTTTGAAAAGGTTCAGTTGATGAAAAGATTATCACCATGCAACTCCTTGTGCAAAACTACCCAAAAATCATATGTGATATGGGCAATTTGCAAATTGAACCAGTTCCCAAAATTAAATAAAAGCAACAGTGGGTTTATTTGCAAGATGACACAACTCCAATTTTTAGAAGGGGTCAGATGAAAAAATGAGTATCACTACTGCAATCAGTAGCTCAAACTACCCCAAATTGATATATGGGATGCCCCTGTTTGAAAGTTGGTCAAATTCAGAACTGAATTTGAAATTCAAACTCAAATTGAATGTAAAACAGAAAAGAAAAAGAATAAATAAATAAAAAGAAAAGGGGTCCAGCCCACTTGGGCTGAATCCAATCCGCAGCCCTCGGCTGCTGCTCACCCTTGCGCGCTAAGGCATTGGGCCGAGCCCAGTTGCTCGCGCGGCCACTCCAAAAATGCAGAAAAAAAAGGGGGTTTAAATCGCCGAAGGGAATTCGAACCCGCGACCTCGCGCTGCAGCAACAGGTGCTCGACCAACTCGGCTACCGTTCGACTTGTGACCAAAGGGGGCTCGCGAGCAAGTTAAAGAGAACAAAGGTTCTCTGAAGCTGCTCACTGAAACGCAGCTGCTGCTCTGTCAGGCTTGCGCAGCGACCTCTTCCGGCGACCCCCGCATCCACTGCGTACATGCGCTCGCTCCTCTGCCGCCGGGGACATCTAGATGGGACAACTAGGGTCACAACAGGCGCCGGAACCTCATCGGAGACCACGCAAAAAGGATGCTAGCCTCGCCGGAAAAGGGAGGCGGCGAAAGGAGGAGGTGGCGTGGTCTGAAACAAGAAAGAAGACGGCTTTCTGCTGTCTGACGAAGGTGCAGGTTCAGGTTTCGCACGCGAAGGCTTCAGGCGTCGACGCCATCTCCTACAGAGCTCCACGGCTCCACCGCTCGCTGCTGGACGGAGCTGGATGTGCCGTGAGTCCCTTTTACGGCTAAGACGAGCTCGCCGCGCTACGGATCGGAGCTGCGTCTCGACGGAAATCTACGGCGGAACAGGATTCTTGCAGAAACAGGGGAGAAGAGGTGGAGCTCACAGCGGGGCAAGAGGGGGGTCGAGCGACTCGGAGGAGGTCGTTTTGGACGCGGGCTGTCGGCGTCGTGGACGAAGACGACGTGCTGCGCGAAGATCAAGCCATGGACCTCCTGTCCATGGCGGAATCGGCCGGAACAGCGAAGAAACGGAGGAGGCGGCGGCGGCGCAACCCGAGGGGGAAACTAAACCCTAGGCCACCAGGAGGGGGGGCTCTTATAGGCAGAGGGGGAGGCGACGTGGACGCAGCAGGTCCAGGCGTCTCCCCACGGCGCCATGTGCGTGCTGGAAAGGTGAAGGAAGGAGGGGGATGACAAGCGGGCCCGAGCTGGCAGCGAGAGAGAAGAAAGGAAAAAAAGAAAAGGAAACGGGCGCGCACTGGTGGGCTGAGTCCAGCGGCCCAGCTGGGCTGGAGGGAGAAGAAAAAGGAAAAACAGCCCGTTCCAGGAGAAAATGAGCAGCAGGAAGAAAATAAAGGAAAAAGGAAAAGATTTGGGGTCATAAAAATATTCCAAATAATTTTATAAATCCCCTAAAAGGATGTTTGATCATCCAAAAATGGTTTGACCATTTTTGCATGCAGTGAAAAAAATGTCCATAAGCAAAACAGTACCTTTTCTATTTAAAATTAAATAGAAAAGGACTTCGAAGAGTTTTTGAGAGAAAAATAAAAGGTTCAAAATTCCATGAGTTTGAAATTCTTAATCCTTGCATTTTTCTGGATTTTTCAAAAGTGGTTTGGCCAATTTTGGCAACAACAAAAATGTGGCCCTGTTTTTGAATTCAAAACACTTTGAACTAGGGCTACTGCTTTTGTTGGTGGCAAAAATGCCTTGAGGGTTTTAAAACCCTTGCCATATGAAAAGAAATGGCTAGGCCAAGTTGGGGTCAAGTGAAGTGAGCATGTGGCAAGGAAAATTCCATGACTGCCCTTCTTGAGCCACTTTGCATGCAAAAGAAACCAATCCAAAATGACTCCAATCTCCATGCTAATTTGAATCACCACATGAAAAGATGTAGACTTCCACCATGCCAAGTTACAAGTCCAACAGAGAAGGATAAAATACATGGTGATAGCAACTTATTACATGTGGGCTGTTACAGCTCTCCCCCACCAACACAGGATCTCGTCCCGAGATCTAAGCAAGAAAAAGCTCGGGATACTCGGAACTGAGATGATCTTCACGCTCCCACGTTGCTTCCTTCTCCGAGTGATGTGCCCACTGCACCTTGAGGAACTTGACGGTCTTGTTGCGAGTCTTGCGCTCTGACGAGTCAAGAACACGGACTGGACGCTCTGAGTAAGAAAGATCCGCACTGAGCTGGATCTCGCCCAAGTCTACTGCCTGCTCTGGCTGCTTGAAACACTTCTTCAACTGAGACAGGTGGAACACATCATGCACCATAGCCAAACTGTCTGGAAGCTCGAGGCGGAACGCAAGAGGTCCCCGAGTCTCGAGAATGCGGAACGGACCAACGAACCTGGGAGCCAACTTGCCTTTGATCCCAAAGCGGTGAGTGCCTCGAAGTGGAGACACTTTGAGGTATGCGAAGTCACCAACTTTGAAGTCAACACCACGGTGCTTCTTGTCATAATAGGCCTTCTGCCTAGACTGTGCTGCCTTCAGGTTCTCCCGGACAATCTTCACTGTGTCCTCAGCCTCTTGGATCACATCTGGACCGAACAGCTGCCTCTCGCCTGTCTCGGACCAGTTCAAAGGAGTCCTGCACTTGCGACCATACAACACTTCAAACGGTGCTGCCTGCAGGCTTGCTTGATAGCTGTTATTGTAAGAGAACTCAGCATACGGCAAGCATTCCTCCCACTTCATGCCAAACGAGATGACACATGCCCTCAACATGTCCTCAAGAATTTGATTCACACGCTCAACCTGCCCACTGGTCTGAGGGTGATAAGCGGTACTGAACAACACTGTCGTACCAATTGCTTTTTGAAAAGCCTGCCAGAACTTGGAGGTGAAAAGACTGCCTCGATCAGAACTGATCTTCTTGGGGATGCCATGCAAAGATACAACTCGTGCGGTGTACAAATCCGCCAACTGAGCTGCTGAAATGGAGTCCTTCACTGGAAAGAAGTGGGCAACTTTGGAGAGATTGTCAATGAAAACAAAGATGGCATTGTTCTTCTTCTGCGACAGAGGAAACCCGGTGATGAAATACATCTCAATGTGATCCCATTTCCACTCTGGAATTTCAATTGGCTGAAGTAGCCCTGCAGGCTTCTGATGCTGTGCCTTCACTCTCCTGCACACATCACACTGGGAGACAAAACGGGCAACATCCCGCTTCATACGAGTCCACCAAAAGCTCTGCTTGAGGTCCTGATACATCTTGGTGCTACCAGGGTGGATAGACAGCTTTGAGTCATGGCCTTCTTTCAAAATGACCTCTCTGAGACCTCCTTCCTTGGGAACAACAACTCTCTCCTCGAACATCACTGTGCCGTCATTATGCACTGAAAAGCAACCGTACTTTGGAACTGAGGCGGCAACACCCTGCTTGACTTTCTGAATCATCAAGCTACCAGACTGAGCCTCACGAATCTTCTCACGGATAGTGGGCTCTACCACAAGGTTGGCTAGATAGCCTGCTAGAACAAGTTCAAGATTGAGCCTGCGAAAGGCCTCACATAAATCTGGGTGTATCTTCTGCACCTGAAGACTGTTGCAATCACCCTTGCGGCTCAACGCATCAGCTATGACATTCGCCTTGCCAGGCGTATACTGAATATCCACGGAGTACTCAGTAATAGTCTCGAGCCACCTCCTTTGCCTCAAGTTCAAGTTAGGCTGCGTGAATAAGTACTTTAAGCTTTTGTGATCGGTGAACACATCAACCTTCCTCCCTAGGAGGAGGTGTCGCCAAGTAACCAATGCATGAATCACTGCAGCCAGCTCAAGATCGTGGGTCGGATAGTTCCTCTCAGCCTGCTTCAACTGTCTGGAGGTGTATGCCACAATACTCTTTCCCTGCATCAATACTCCGCCAAGGCCATTCAACGAAGCATCACAGAACACCTGAAACGGCTGTGACTCATCCGGCGGCGTAAGGATCGGAGCTGTGGTCAGCCTTATCTTCAATTCATCAAAAGCTGCCTGGCAAGCCTCTGACCAAACGTACTTCTTTCCCTTGCACAACAGCTCAGTCATCGGCTTTGCTATCTTGGAGAAATTCTCGACAAACTTCCTGCAATAGCTGGCAAGTCCGAGAAAGCTCCTCAACTGCTTGACATTTTTCGGCGGAGTCCAATCTTGAATCGTCCGGACTCTGTCTGGGTCAACAGCAATGCCCTCCAAGGAAATGACATGGCCAAGAAAGTTGACCTTGTTCATCCAGAATTCACACTTGGAAAACTTGGCATAAAAGTGGTGATCTCTCAACTTCTGCAACACCAATCTGAGATGCTCCTCATGCTCAGCCTCTGACTTAGAAAAGACAAGGATTTCGTCGAGGTAGAGGAGTACGAACACGTCTAGCCACTCTTGGAAGAGATAGTTCATGGCCCTCATGAACGTCGGAGGAGCGTTTGAAAAGCCAAACGTCATGACCGTAAACTCGTACAGGCCATATCGAGTGCGGAAGGCTGTCTTAGGAATGTCCTCCTCACGGACACGAATCTAGTGGTACCCCATCTTTAGATCAAGCTTTGAAAACACCTTTGCTCCATGCAACTGTTCAAACAAGTCATTGATGTTGGGCAAAGGGTATTTGTTTTTGATCGTCTTCTTGTTGATACCACGGTAGTCTTGAACCAACCGACTAGTACAATCTTTCTTCTTGACAAAAAGACACGGGGCACCCCAAGGGGAAGTGCTCGGACGAATGAGCCCATCCTTCTCAAGCTTCACCAACTGCTCTTTCAACTCAATCAGCTCTTCCGGACACATTTTGTAAGGTTGCCGAGATATCGGCTGTGTACCAGGTTCTAGCTCGATCACGAACTCGATAGCACGCACGGGTGGAATACCTGGCAACTCCTCTGGAAAGACATCTGGAAACTCTCAAACAACTCTGACCTCCTCGATCAATGGAGCAACTCCAGCGTTCAGAGCGTACAACTGTGCTGATCCCACTGTCGAGCCACAAGTGTACCAAATATCTGCGCTTGAATCGTGCGTCAGCAACACGGTCTTGGACGGACAATCAATCTTGGCCTTGTACCTGACAAGCCAATCCATGCCCAAAATGACATCAATGTCGGAACGGGGCAAGACAACCAGAGATGCCAGAAAGACAGCACCCTGAACACTGATCTACACATCTGGAACCGTCCATGAAGAAGTGAACTTTGACCCAGGTGTGACAACTGATAGCTTGCACGGAAGCTGGTCACGTGGAAGATCTATTCTGGAAGCAAAGGACTGAGATATGAAGGAATGGGAAGCTCCGGAATCAAACAAAACTGTCGCTGGAACTGAACACACAAGTAACCTACCAAGCACAATCTCAGACGACTGCTGAGCCTCTGCCACAGTCACGTTGTTCACCCTGAGCGCTCGTGGCTGGGCCCGCACCATCGCGTTGCTCGGTGTAGAGCGAGGTGGGGGCGGAGGCAGCCTGGCGTAACGAGGGTCGGTGCACTGCGGAGACTTGTGGCCCGGCTTGCCACACTTGAAGCACGTGATCTCTGGCCTGGGCTGGCCCTGTGGAGCAGGCGGCCTCGTGTGTGGTGGAGTAGAGCGAGGTCCGTGCTGCACTGGGACGGGAGGGCGGGCAAAAGTGCGGACAACTGCCCCCCTCTGCTGGAACTGCTGACGCTGCGGTTGAGACTGTGGGTCTGCAACCCAGGACTTGGTCTTCTTGTGGATCATCACTGCTGAACTGTGCTCTCTCTGCTTCCTCTTCTCTGCGGAACGCTCTGCCTCGGCTGACTCCTGTCTGATAGCCTGGTCAACGAACTCTGAGAACAGGCTCGGCGTGGACAAGGTGAGCGCATACTTGATGTCCGGGGCAAGACCACCGCGGAACCTGGCAATGCGCTTGGCCTCAGACGGGACCTCCTCTGGAGCGTACCTGGCAAGCCTGACGAAGGCCAGGTTATACTCTTGCACAGACCTGTCCCCCTGCCTCAGAGCTAAGAACTCCTCGCGCTTCCTCTCGATCAGTCCACTGGGAATATGAGCAGCTCTGAAATCCTTGACGAAGTCATCCCACGTGATCTCTGTCTCTCCTTTGTTCTCCTTGTACGTCGAGAACCAACTGCCTGCAGCACCCTGGAGCTGGAAGGAGGCGAAGGTGACGTAGTCGACGGGTCTGACGGAGTTGGCCTTGAAGTGCTTCTTGATCTCTGCAATCCAGTCATCCGCCTCCAGCGGTTCTCGAGCCTCGGAGAACCTGGGAGGGCTGATCGCAAGGAACTGCTGCAGCGTAGTGTACTGTGGTTGATCATTCCTCTGAGCACCCTGGTTCTGCAGCAACTGAAGGATCGCAGCTGTGCCCTGAGCCACTGCAGCTACAGCCTCCCCAAGGATAGGGTTCTCTGGTGGCGGCATGTTCGCTCTTGGCATCCTGTATACAGGAACACTCATAAGAACACGAACGAATCATTGAAGTAACCAGAGTTAAAGCAAAATTGACAACAAAACTTCCTCATAAGGTATGAGAAAGCCGAAGGCTGAAATTCC
This sequence comes from Bromus sterilis, assembly GCA_950022295.1. Classification (NCBI taxonomy): domain Eukaryota; kingdom Viridiplantae; phylum Streptophyta; class Magnoliopsida; order Poales; family Poaceae; genus Bromus; species Bromus sterilis. Next base: position 212,904,230 of record OX465598.1, on the reverse strand, counting down.
ACCAAGGTTAACCCGGAAAGTCGATAACTAGGTGCTACTGGAATTCCCAAACCAAGAACATCCGAATCCAATATAATAATGTGCTAGCGAGCACACAACAATATATATACGAGCGGTTGGAAACCTGCACAATGAGACATCTGCCCTGAGCGGCCCGCCATCGCGGTCGTCCATAGGGGAAAGACACCACATCCATATTACCATAGGATGCCTGCCAATCCTGTATGGACGGTTCACCTGGGGTACGCCGTAAGCGAGGTAGAGCAGTCAACCCCAAGTGGCGGCTCAGTGGTCTCAAAGATGCCAACACATCTCGTCGCTAGCAAAACATTATAGAGGAATCGGAGTCTCATTTAAACGAGACCCTAGATTTTTGAAAGGGGATAAGTTATAGAGAGAAAAAATCGTTTCACTTCCTCACGGAAAAAGGGGTGGGAGGGTGGGATAAGAAGAAAACAGAAAGAGGTCCTACTCTCCGAAAATTTTCCTACATAACTACCAAAATAATTTCTAGACTCAACTTCGGCCAGTAAAGGGTCCTACAGTCAGTCCTGCTCTGATACCAAGTTGTAAGGCCCCTGATACGGTACTAACTCCAACTAGTCGCTTTCGCGTCCGGTCGGAGTTAGAAGCGCATCAAACGCCACCGGCGCCCGACACTCGCATTCGTGTCGCTGCCGGATTCTCGACAACAGGTACAAAAACACAACTCTACAAGAAAAGGAAATACATATATAGAGATAATAGAATAGGGCATACAACGCCTCTGTCCAAAATACATAACATTCTCATGAATACATGTCGACAGTACATCAAGCGGGAGCAAGACATGGACCGGGTACGGTCAAGATCCAAATTGCCCTAGAGAGGGCTACACATAAATCCACCCACGGGAACGTCTGAGCCCAACTAAGGATCCTACTGGTCGGAGTAGTCGTACTCGTCGTCATCCTCCGGGGGCACCTCCACGAAGTATCGTCCAGTGCTGGGGTCGAGGTAGTAGTCCACTGCAGCGGCCGATCAGGCAAAGCGGTAAAGGCGGAAAAGTAAACGGGGGTGAGAACATATCATTACGGAATAACTAAGGCTACAGGTAAGGTAAAGATATAGACAGTTTGCAGCCGTACTAGCATATATGGTGGCTACACGTTCTATCAGAATATAGATGAGGTCCAAGAATTTACGTAGACGACGTGTCGTAAGTCAGCTATCCACCTACATACGCAAACATAACACATCCTCGTTTCCCTCTCGGTCCCCCTGGACGAAGAAAGACAACCAAGGCACGCACACGGTTTGCCAAGTTTTATAGCATGATTACATTGATGTTATACTATGAACAAGGAGTAGGTCTCAAGTAGTCCATAACCGCGGACACGGCTTTTCGAAAAGATTTACCCTGCAGGGGTGTACCAACTGTCCATTATAGACGTCGCATGTACGCCCGGTTTCCACTTGGCTAGGTAAGCGCCTGAAACTCCGGAACGTCAGAATCCCTCTAACTGACAACGCACAACTCCGGGTGGCCCCCGGGGAGTCGACACCCAAACCTCAAGCTGGCCACGCTCTCGGATCGGACTCTTCTGTATGACGCAGGTCGGATTACCGGTTAGTTCTCTTATGAGACCGGGTCCTAGCTGATCGGGTGGACCAACAGAGAACTATGCTCCACTGGCCCAGTTTTTTTTGCAAACAGCTGGGGTACCAACCAACACACATGCGAAGCAAATGTAAATCAGCTCGGGCCACCACTAGAATTGTAAGAAGCTAGGTAGATAAGACAAGGGGGCCCCATAAAACCCCACACACGATTAGGCACGCTCGTCAAGAAACACAATACCCGGAACTCGGGTCCTAGGTGACTCAAATGGAACAAAGCACCAGACGGGAATAGTCCAGCCTTCCACCTTTCGTCGAATATAAATTAACATCATTTAACAATAATAAATATCAACCAACTTCTTTTATAGCATGATATCCCATCCATAAATATAAGGTAAGCAGCAAGTTTTCTATCCATACTAAGCAATGGCTGAGCAGCGGTAACTTAGCAGAACAAAGGTTAGCTGGGATGTGGGGATCATGGCTGTATGGGTTTAAACATGGCATATAATGTAGATAGGATCAAACAACAACGTTCTAGATCTACAGCTAGGCATGAGCAGAAAGTTATAAAGTAATGACACAGATCTCCCCCTTGCCTGGTAAGGTAGTCGAAGCAGCACTCACGGTACCCTCGTGCTCGGTGTCGGACAGCTCCACGTAAGTCTCCTCGGCGGTCTCAGGTGCTAACGTAAGGTACCGGCAGGAAAAGGCACACAAGTAAGCAACTGATGCAACTCAAACAAGGATGGCATGATCAGGATTTCATTTGCATGATATGACCCTGTCTAGTCAAGTTTAAATGAAGGTGATGACGACAAGTCATCACTTCCATATGAAATTCCTTTACATTGTAATGGCTCTGGTCTGAGCCTTAACTTAGGTGCAAATAGCATGATAGCATGACATGAACAACAAAGCATTACAGGAATTTAAATAACATGAAAGTAAAACAATGATTCCGGAGACGAAGTAGTGTCGGTGAAATTGACACTTAGGGAGGTGCAACAACTGTTGGAGGTCAGCCCCTATGCATATGACAATATATCAAGGCTGACTTGAAGAAGAGATGGCATGGAAATGCCTTGACAAGACCAGATGAACAACACCTCAGATGCACTGAAGCTGAGATGTTGTAGACAGACAGACAGACAGAAAGCTTCTGGACCAGGTGATCACACCTTGTCTCAGAAGTTGCTCAACACAACAAGAAAACATCACTACTGAATTCCTTGCAGAAAAGTACCCCAAAAACATATATAATATGCCTCCATTTGAATTTGCATAAGCAGTTGCAAATTCAACTGAAGTTCAGGGGGCTGAGTGCAAAATTGCACCTCATGAATTTTTGAAAAGGTTCAGTTGATGAAAAGATTATCACCATGCAACTCCTTGTGCAAAACTACCCAAAAATCATATGTGATATGGGCAATTTGCAAATTGAACCAATTCCCAAAATTAAATAAAAGCAACAGTGGGTTTATTTGCAAAATGACACAACTCCAATTTTTAGAAGGGGTCAGATGCAAAAATGAGTATCACTACTGCAATCAGTAGCTCAAACTACCCCAAATTGATATATGGGATGCCCCTGTTTGAAAGTTGGTCAAATTCAGAACTGAATTTGAAATTCAAACTCAAATTGAATTTAAAACAGAAAAGAAAAAGAATAAATAAATAAAAAGAAAAGGGGTCCAGCCCACTTGGGCTGAATCCAATCCGCAGCCATCTGCTGCTGCTCACCCTTGCGCGCTAAGGCATTGGGCCGAGCCCAGTTGCTCGCGCGGCCACTCCAAAAATGCTGAAAAAAAGGGGGTTTAAATTGCCGAAGGGAATTCGAACCCGCGACCTCGCGCTGCAGCAACAGTTGCTCGACCAACTCGGCTACCGTTCCACTTGTGACCAAAGGGGGCTCGCGAGCAAGTTAAAGAGAACAAAGGTTCTCTGAAGCTGCTCACTGAAACGCAGCTGCTGCTCTGTCAGGCTTGCGCGGCGACCTCTTCCGGCGACCCCCGCATCCACTGCGTACATGCGCTCGCTCCTCTGCCGCCGGGGACATCTAGATGGGACAACCAGGGTCACAACAGGCGCCGGAACCTCATCGGAGACCACGCAAAAAGGATGCTAGCCTCGCCGGAAAAGGGAGGCGGCGAAAGGAGGAGGTGGCGTGGTCTGAAACAAGAAAGAAGATGGCTTTCTGCTGTCTGACGAAGGTGCAGGTTCAGGTTTCGCGCGCGAAGGCTTCAGGCGTCGACGCCATCTCCTACAGAGCTCCACGGCTCCACCGCTCGCTGCTGGACGGAGCTGGATGTGCCGTGAGTCCCTTTTACGGCTAAGACGAGCTCGCCGCGCTACGGATCGGAGCTGCGTCTCGACGGAAATCTACGGCGGAACAGGATTCTTGCAGAAACAGGGGAGAAGAGGTGGAGCTCACAGCGGGGCAAGAGGGGGGTCGAGCGGCTCGGAGGAGGTCGTTTTGGACGCGGGCTGTCGGCGTCGTGGACGAAGGCGACGTGCTGCGCGAAGATCAAGACATGGACCTCCTGTCCATGGCGGAATCGGCCGGAACAGCGAAGAAACGGAGGAGGCGGCGGCGGCGCAACCCGAGGGGGAAACTAAACCCTAGGCCACCAGGAGGGGGGGCTCTTATAGGCAGAGGGGGAGGCGACGTGGACGCAGCAGGTCCAGGCGTCTCCCCACGGCGCCATGTGCGTGATGGAAAGGTGAAGGAAGGAGGGGGATGACAAGCGGGCCCGAGCTGGCAGCGAGAGAGAAGAAAGGAAAAAAAGAAAAGGAAACGGGCGCGCACTGGTGGGCTGAGTCCAGCGGCCCAGCTGGGCTGGAGGGAGAAGAAAAAGGAAAAACAGCCCGTTCCAGGAGAAAATGAGCAGCAGGAAGAAAATAAAGGAAAAAGGAAAAGATTTGGGGTCATAAAAATATTCCAAATAATTTTATAAATCCCCTAAAAGGATGTTTGATCATCCAAAACTGGTTTGACCATTTTTGCATGCAGTGAAAAAAATGTCCATAAGCAAAACAGTACCTTTTCTATTTAAAATTAAATAGAAAAGGACTTCGAAGAGTTTTTGAGAGAAAAATAAAAGGTTCAAAATTCCATGAGTTTGAAATTCTTAATCCTTGCATTTTTCTGGATTTTTCAAAAGTGGTTTGGCCAATTTTGGCAACAACAAAAATGTGGCCCTGTTTTTGAATTCAAAACACTTTGAACTAGGGCTACTGCTTTTGTTGGTGGCAAAAATGCCTTGAGGGTTTTAAAACCCTTGCCATATGAAAAGAAATGGCTAGGCCAAGTTGGGGTCAAGTGAAGTGAGCATGTGGCAAGGAAAATTCCATGACTGCCCTTCTTGAGCCACTTTGCATGCAAAAGAAACCAATCCAAAATGACTCCAATCTCCATGCTAATTTGAATCACCACATGAAAAGATGTAGACTTCCACCATGCCAAGTTACAAGTCCAACAGAGAAGGATAAAATACATGGTGATAGCAACTTATTACATGTGGGCTGTTACACCCCTTTGGGCCGGCTGGGCCGGATGGGCTGGCTTCGCCCAGGCGACAGGTAAGGTTTTTCAATTTTCTTTTCTTTTTAATCTTTCCTTTCTGTTTTTCTTTTCTGTAATTTGTTTTGCCTATGAAAATAAAATAGCTAGGCATTTTTATAAATGCTCAAAATTTATATTTGGACTTACATGACCAGTAGCTAGTCATTCTGAAGTTTTGAACATTTTTTAAATTCAACTTATTTGAATTCAAGTTCAAATAGGGGTATTTGATTAATTCCAAGGTCCTGTTTGAATATTTGAAAAATCCATGAGCATGGGGTTGGTCCCACATCACTTGATATGTGATCACACTCATTTAGAAGACTTTTCAAAAATGCAAAACGAATTTTTGGAGCAACTTTTATTCTGGCCATTTGAATTAATGCATCTGGGGGGGGTTCTCTCTCCCATTTGAGTTTGAATTTGAATTCCATTTGATTTTCTTTGATGAATGCAAGGTGACATTGATCATAGCACATTACCTAACAGAGGTTTCTAACAGGGGTGCTCCTGGAAATAATGCTTGAGCTTTCGGCTCGCTTCTCCACCTGACACCAATAGGCCGCCATGGTAGCATCTTTGGAGTTCCACCTTCCTGATACTTGCTGAGAAACAAGGTCGAAATCGCCATAGCATCGAATCCGACTTATATTCATCTCGCGGGCTGGCGGGACCCGTAATATGCGTATGTAATTCCAGTCACAACTCAATCATATGGAGAGCCGAGAGTCATACCCACTTGTCTAAGCAGACAAGGCCAAGCACAGAACAGTCTTGGAAAGCATCGTACGTGAGGGGCATCCCATCCAGGCCGGATGATCAACTGAGATGGGTCCTCATCGGCCGCTCACAAGTCTAAATGATTATGGGTGGTGAATTCCCATACTCATAGACAAGTCGCCTCAACCATATTATCGATTGAATTATAACACTTACATAAACAGACTCCAGCCCGATCACTTCGTCGGGGTCTCAGGCGGGCTCAATCATACATCAAAGTGTGCCACGTGATAGAGTCACGAGCAATCGCATCACGATGCCCCAAGCTGCGCACATCTAAGGGCCACTTGGTGTATAAAGACCGCCGACAAGATCATAACTAAGCTATCGAACCCCTCACTAAGACATGAATGTTATAATCATACACGCAGCATACATGTCCAGTGTAAACAGCAGGTACACATTGCATGAACTCTACAAAGTATATCTTTAATGACTTACACATAGAGTACACAAAGATCATATGACTATGATCCATCATTACATCAAACAACGGAAGCAAATTAGGTCTGAGTACAGACAAGATTAACAAATGGCTTAGAGAAGCCTTGTTCAACATACATGCCCTTCCACGAGGGACCAGACTACTGTCTGGAACTATATATCTTAGTCAACTTCGAGCTTCAGGAAGGCGACTCCCCACGAGGAAGCACACCATAGCACTCACACTTATCTTGCAAGTTTTAGAGTATCCATTCAAGTTGTCTAGTAATCAAGCACAACTTTCCAAGTAGTCCCTTACCGCGGACGCGGCAATTAGAATAGTTTTGTTAACCCTGCAGGGGTGTACTGCTACACACATGAAACCATCAGTTACCGCCGGGATCTCGTCACCCTTCAAGCGGGTGTCGGCGAGGATAATTCCCACAACTTTTACCTCACAGCCAACTATAATCCAGGAGTCGACTATCTGAGTTGGTTACCGCTCGAGAGTCCGGCTGGATCAACGATACGGACCCAGAAAATGTAGGCGACCGAGACGCCACCCTGGTAGATGGTTTTACTGCCTCACAGGTCCACCCACATATCTAAATGATGCACCCTTTCATTCATTCTTTTTCTATGCATATGCCAAATGGAAAGCCTGAACTAGTGTGACTCCTGGACCTGAATTGGGGTGAGTTAGTAGGTTGAGCGGGGATCAAAACACAACATGTGGTAGTACTCTTTGTCTTGGATCAAAACACAAGAACTCGGGGCCTAGGGCAGTGTTCAACGAGACAACCCACTGTGTACTCCTACACAGCCTCTCATCGTCCACCTTGTTTAGGTCAAATTCACCACACCCTTTTCATCACAAGTAGCATGAACATGACTGTCACCCACATCAATGCATCACCCAAGATGGACCAATGCTTCCACAACTCTAAGCATAGCATAAGCATAACATGGATGAATGGCCACATGATGATCACAAGCAATTCATAGATCGGCTAGGTTAAGGTTAGCTTAATACTGTGGCAGAAATGATAGGTCATGCAAAGGAATGGGTTCAACTAGCGGTAGAACGTATCATTGTATCATCCTAATCATGCATAAGCGAGACTAAGAGGGAAATGGGTTTTTATAGACATGATCAATGGGGTTTGCTTGCCTTGCTGACGATACACTTGTTATCGATCTTCTGCTTCGGGGGGTGACCTCCGTCTCGGAAAGTCTGTTACCGGAACAATCATCAAAAAAGGGGGGCACAAATAAAGTACAATGCTCAAGCACATGTTAATGTTGTGACATGATGTATATGGTACTGGTTTGTGGCACATTCCACTTAATTGAAATGTATTGCAAAGAATTTGCAAATTCAAACTTCAAATTCAAATTCAAATTAATCCATATGCACATTTGCTATTGTTCACCCATTTTAAAATGGTCAAACATAAAAACAAATTGCATATTCTTAATCCTTGCATTTTTCTGATAATTTTTCATACATTATTTGTTAAATTTGGAGTTAATATGAATTTTCTATGATTTTCTAAAGTTTATACTATTTTCTGGATTTTCTCTCATTTCTTTTTAAATTAAAAACCATTTACTGTGTCATGCTGACGCAGGAGTGACATCAGGGGGCTCTGACCACTGGGACCCACTGGTCAGTGTCAGCGGGATTAAAACCTTGTTAATTTTAAGCAGAGGGGATTATTAGGGCAGGGCTCCACCTGTCAGTGAGGGTTAGGGGGTGATTAAGGGTTGATTAGCCCTTAAGCTAATCGGGCTCACCAGCGACATGTCGTCGGCGGTGACCCGACGCGGCGACGCTGCTCCAAATGGCGAGTCTGGTGGCCTATCGATGCGCCGAGACCACCTGGGGAAAGCCCACGCACGCGCGCGTCTCCTCGACGAGTCAGGCGTCCACAGGGGTGCCCGGAGCGACGTCGGCGGCGAGGATGGCGGCGGCCGGAGCACTGGTGCGACGGCCATGATGCTCCAGGCAACGGGAGGTGTAGAGGAGAGAGGGGAAATGAGCGTGAGCTCACCCTAAGTGTTGTGGTGAGGACTTCGAGGTGGGAGGGGCACTGGGGACGACGGAATCCTCGTCGAGCTTCACGGCGGCCGACGGCGAGGAGTTTGAAGATAGCGGCATGTCTGAGGTGCTTTTCGCTCAATTGAAAGCGTAGCTTGACGAAGGCGTCAACGATGGTGCGGCTGGACAATCTTGCGTGGCGAACGGCGGCCGTTGGCCACGGTGGCGCGTGATGGCGGCGACGGCGAACTCTCAGGTGCGGCGAGATTCCGGCGATGGAGACTGTGAGGGAGAGCGGGGAGAGGGGGAACTGGTGCGGGGTGTCATGGCGTGCTCCATGGCATGCGTAGAATCCAGAGGAGGGCTAGGTGGGGAGGTGGCAGCTTGCCGGCGTCGGCATGCCCTCCACCGAGGTGCTTTCCGACGCTGGGCAATACGACAAGCCCCCAAGTGGGCTTGGGCCGGGGGAGGGATAAGTTGGGTCCGGGGCTTGTAGGGGTGGGCTGGCTTCTGTTTTTTTTCTATTTGCTCTCTGTTTCTATTTTTGTTTTTGTTTTTTGCCATATGTTTTTCCCCAAATATATATAGCAAGCCACTCAAATGTTTTGGAGATTTTTGCAATTAAAATTATTTGAATTTCAAATCAAATAGGTGTTAATTTAATTTCAAAGGTCCTGTTTGGAATTTTGTAAAATTCCATGGGCATGACTTGGGTCCCACAACACATGGAACATGATCATGCACATTTTCAGAGGTTTTACAAATATTCAAAAGGATTTTTGGAAGAAAATTATATCTGGCCATTTTGAATTAAATTCAATTAGGGCTTTCTGCTTTCCCCATTTGAATTTCATTTGAAATTTTTACATGATGCAAAGGATCAAGCAACCCTAGCACATACCTAAGTTGGGGTTGTGACACGAGCTAACTGCAGTCCATGGAGTAGAGCCTTATATTCTGTCGTGTTGTTGGTGCAAGTGAACTGCAGTTGCAAGACATAGCAGAATTGTTCTCCTTTCGGGGTGGTAAGGACCACGCTGGCTCCTAATCCTTGGAGCTGCCGACTCCCATCGAAGTGCATCGTCCAGTATTTGGTTATCAGCTTCTCTGGAGGTGCTTGGATTTCGGTCCAATCGTTTATGAAGTCGACTAGTGCTTGTGACTTGATGGTCGTGTGTGGTTCATACTTGATGTGATAATCCCCCAAATCTATAGCCCACTTTGTAATCCTTCCCGTGGCCTCACGGTTTTGGATGATATCAGCGGGTGGTGCTGAGCTTACCACGGTTATGGGGTGCTCCTGGAAATAATGCTTGAGCTTTCGGCTCTCCATGAACACATCAAGAACTAGCTTCTGCCAATGAGGGTAGCGTTTCTCTGATGAAGTCAAGACCTCACTAACATAGTATACTGGTCTCTGCAAAGGGTGCTCTTTGTCGGCTTCCATACATTCAACCAAAACTACAGCACTGACTGCTCGGTTGTTGGATGAAATATAGAGTAGCATCGGCTCTTTTGGCTGGGGAGCCGCCAGGATCGGGGCCTGGGACAGTTGCTTCTTCAGTGCTTCCAGGGCTTGATCGGTTTCATCATCCCAGGCGAATTTTTCTGACTTTCGCAAGAGTCGGTACAAGGGAATTGCCTTTTCCCCAAGCCGGCTGATAAACCGACTTAGGGAAGCTACACATCCTGTCAGTAGTTGAACTCCTTTCATGGAGGCTGGCTTCTGGAAAGCCATGACGGCATTGATCTTCTCCGGGTTTGCCTCAATGCCTCTTTCTGACACTATGTACCCGAGGAGCTCTCCTGTAGGAACCTCAAAGGTGCACTTTGCCGGGTTTAGTTTCATATGGTACTTGCGCAGATTCGTGAAGGTCTCTTGAAGGTCACTGATGAGTGAGTCGGCAACTTGGGACTTGATGACTATATCATCCACGTAGGCATGTACGATGCACCCAATTTGCTCCTTGAGGCAGCTCTACACCGTCCGCTGATATGTGCCCCCTGCATTTTTCAAGCCGAAAGGCATAGAAGTGTAGCAATATATCCCAAAGGGAGTGATGAAAGACGTCTTCTGGTCCTCTAGAGCCATCTTGATTTGGTGATAACCCGAGTAGGCATCGAGAAACACAGGAGCTTGCGCCCTGCAGTAGAATCGATGATTTGATTGATGCGAGGTAGAGCGAAAGAATTATTTGGGCAGGCTTTGTTTAACTCGGTGTAGTCAATGCACATGCTCCAGGTCCCGTTCTTTTTCAAAACAAGGACCAGATTGGCAAGCCACTACGAATAGAAAACTTCCATGATAAACCCGGCGGCAAGGAGCCGGGCTATATCTTCCCTAATGGCGTTCCTCCTTTCATCATTGAAGCGACGAAGGAGTTGTTTGACCGGCTTTAACTTAGGATCGATGTTTAGGTGGTGCTCAGCGAGTTCCCTCGGGATGCCTGGCATGTCAGAAGGTTTCTATGCAAAGATGTCCCAATTCTCACGGAGTAACTCGATGAGCGCGCTTTCCTATTTGCCAGATAGCTTTGTCCCGATGATGAACTGCTTGGAAGCGTCTCCAGGGACAAAGTCGACTTTCTTCGTGTCCTGAGATGGTTAGAACTTGGGGTTGTTGTCAGGAGTCAGTTTCTTCAGGATGGTGGTGTCTCATGGGTCTACCTTCTCCTGAAATTCTGATAGGTCCTATTTGGCGCAGGCCGACTGTGCGAACTTGACGTGCTGCTCGTCGCACTCCGTAGCTCTGGACCGGCTCCCATCCACTATAATTGGGCCGTTAGGACCCGGAATTTTCAGCTTGAGGTAGACGTAGCATGGTCGAGCCATGAACCTGGCATAAGCCAGTCTGCCTAAGATGGCTTGATATGGGCTTTCGAGTTTCACCAGCTCATAGGGTATGATTTCAGACCGAAACTTTTCAGGATTTCCAAAGGCCATCTCCAGGTAGATCTTGCCTATCGGTCATGCCTACTTTCCTGGGACTATTCCATGGAACACGGTGTTGGAAGTTTGCAGCTGTTTGTGGGTCAGTCCCATCCTACGGAAGGTCTCGTAGTAAAGGATGTTGATGATGCTTCCTCCATCCATGAGTACCTTGTCCAATGTGTAGGATCCAATTTGTGGGGAAACTACCAAGGCTAGGGAACCCGGGATTTCTACCACAGGCGGATGGTCGTCCCTTGTCCAGGTGATCGACTGCTCGGACCAGTTAAGCCACCTCGGACAAGATGGCTCTGTGGCCACGGACATAGCGGCTCTCTGCTGCAGCTTCCGGTCCCTTTGGCAACTTCTTGTGGTAAAGACGTGATAAGCCGAGTGATCTTGGAGCTTCTTTGGGTTTGACTGGTATCCAGCGTGCCCTGATTGGTTTTGCTGTCCACCTCCGTGGGATCCTTCGTACTGTGGTGCTGCGCCGGCTCCTTGTTGGCCAACGTTTTGGTTGTTGCTATTTTGGCCGGCTCCCCCACTTGACCCAGGGGGGCCCTGGCCTCCATGCCTTTGGTACTCTTTCATGAAGTTGCATTGTTCCCAAGTATGGCTGGCTGGACGACCGTGTTTGCTGTGCTACGGGCAAGGTCTGTTTACCGCTTCTTATAAAGTGCCTGGGGGTTGGAAATTTCTTTCCTGCTTGCCATGGTAGTCGTTGCCCCCTGCTTCTGCCTTTGGGAGCCGACATTTGTGTTGGCTACCAAGTCGGAAGTATTCTGATCGAGCCGTCTTTTACTCGGTTGATTCTGGCTCTGAGACCCCTTGTCGTTGCTCTTTTTGCCCTGGGTGGCTTTATCTTCTTCCAGATCGGCATCCTTGGTTTTTTACGACTCGGCATACATGATGACCTCGTTCATGAGCTCTCCTATGTTACTGACCGTCCTCTTGAGTCGGCCGAGCTTGTGTACCAGAGGCTCGAATCTGCAGTTTCTTTCCAAGACAATTACTGCTATTTGCGAGATAATAGTGTCAGAGGAATGGGTCATATCTGCGACTCGTCGTGCCCAGCTTAGGGCCGACTCTCTTTATTTTTCGACGCAGTGCTCCAAGTCGACTATCGTTGTGGCTCGGCGGCAGGTCCCCTGGAAATTCTTGATGAACTTCTCTCTGAGGTCCGTCCAAGATGTGATGGAATTCTCTGGGAGATTTTTTAACCATGTGCGAGCCGGCCCTTCCAACATCACTGTGAAGTATCAGGCGCAGACTTCTTCGCTGGCGTGCAACATATCCATGGTGAGGTCATAGGTTTCGATCCATTCTGTCGGGTCAATGCCAGCCGTGTAATTTGGGATCTTACGCGGCCCCTTGAAGTCTGGGGGCAAGCGTGTGTTTCTCAAAGACGGTACCAGGCATCGATTGCCTACTGACCTGCTGACGAACTCGGTTGTTCGGCTCTTGTGGTGGAATTTGGGCTGCCGGCTGTACACGTTGATTGGTGTTGGGAGTCGGTAGGTCCATGATCCTTAGTCCTCCCGGAGGGGTCAGGGGTAATCTATGGTGGCGCTGGATGCCTGAGGCCGCTGGATCCGGCGATTCTGCTTGCTGGCTTACGCTTCGGTATGGAGTTCCATGTATATATGGGACTCCTTGTGAGTATTGGACCAGCTGTGTGATCGCCGTCATGAGGAAGTCGACAGCCGCACGAGCAGCACGATCTGCTGGGGTGTCTCCCTGAATCGGTGGGTTGGCGAGGTACATAGTTGCCGCCATGACATTGGCCATGGGGTTATTGAAGTGGTGTGGAGGCGTATGGAAGCGATCTTGGCATGGTGAAGGAGCCGGTTGTCTAGGAGGTCTGAATCCCGGGGGGGTCGACTGGTCAGGGTTGTTGAATAGCGTTCGCCCTTGGTAGTCGAGGGGGAACTGACTCGCGTATCTCTGTGGGCGTGTATAAGAGAGGCGCAGCCGCTGAGCATCTATTAGATTCGACTCTCCCCGGAGGCGTGTGGCTTCCTGGACGAGTCAGGCTTGTTTTTCCATCATCTGTTCTTTTTCGATGTTGGCCTCCTCTCGCAAGTTTGCTATCCGACCCCTGAGCTCGTTCACCGTTGTCTTCCAGGCCTCCTGACTTTCCATCGTCATTGGTACTGTCAAGGCCTCATCGAGGGAGGTTAGGGTATCTTCCGGGGCTTGGGCTCTAGTAGGGACTTGTACTGATGGACGGGCTGTTGGTTCCCTATTTGCACTAGGGGCCCCAGCTGCTGTCGCGTCTGTGCCTTGGTTGTGAGCCGGCTGGCCTCCTGATCCTCCAGTGTCGGCCATGAACACCGTGGCGCCATACGGAGGTTCTAAGTAGGGACAAACCGGGTTGTACTCTGGCATGCCGGTGCCGAGTCTGTTGTTCCCCACGACCAGATAGACCCCTCATCTGAGAAGCTTTCCTCACTTGGATGTGAGTCGGGGTCGGTTAGCTCCTGATGGTACGACTTAACGCCCCCTCGTTGGTTACCCAAAGTGGAAGGTTGAGAGTAGACAACAGCAAATTACCCTTAGCGAAGATGCTAAGGATGAGTATCGAACCAGTAGAACTCCAACAGATACAAGAAGGTGGTAAAGTGAACAATGGTGCCGTTCACAACTGAGGTTGCTTACTTTACCTGGACCTGCACACACAACAGATAACTTTTCTCCCAACGAGTTCAGAGAGTTTGTCAATCCCTCCGGCCTTGTTGTTTACAAAGGATAAAAACACACAGGATAATAATGATAGTGATAGCAACGGAAAATGAAATAAAGCAGTAAATAAATAGTGGGTGTAAACAATATTGGAAATATGGACGGGGGTCCTATGATGTTCACTAGTGATGTCTCTCTCCCAAAAGACGATAAAATAGCCATGCGAGGTAAACAAATCACAGCTGGGCAATTGACAGGATTATGTGTGCAAACCAATGTTAACTATGCTATAAAGAAAGGAAGAGTCTCAAAAGCATGGGAGGTACGCCAAGACAAGTAGACCGAAATCCATCTACATCTACCTACTAATCATCCACCTTGAGATATCTATCCAGAACATCTCGCTGGTATTAAGTTGCGAATCCCACCCAAAGTGTAAACTCAAAGCAACGGACAACAACATTAAATAACTTTGCGTAAAGTAAACAATCCTTGCACCCGCAAGTACAAGCACCGTTGTTTTCCCCCTTGTGGCAACAGCACATCCCCTAGACTCATGTTTCTGTCACTCAAGCTAGTCATAGGGGGGCATGAACCCACAATCATGCATAACGCTCCCTCTTGGAGTCACTACCTACTACTTGGCCAAAGCAATTAACAACAACGGAGAACATGCAAGAATTACTCTAGAACATAAATTTAAAAGAGGAGAATCAAATATATTACTCAAAAAAAATCTGAACATAGTCTCATAATCCATCGGATCCCAGCAAACTCAACATAGCATCGGCAGAAATATTACATATGTGCCTCGATCATGTAGGGCAGCTCACGAGGTCTAATCCATGAAGAACAAAGAGGGGAGGAGAACATCACATAGAAACTGATCATAGACCCATGGTCCAAGGTGGAGTACTCACGGTTCATCCGGGAAGCATCCATGGTGGTGGAGAAGCTCCCGGAGGTGGTTCCTCCCTCCGGCAGGGTGCCGGGAAGAGGTCTCCGGGTGCTCCCGATCTTGGAAGCGAGGCGGCGGCGGAACAGAGGAGAGATCGCGGAAAAGGTTTCCCGTCTCAGGGGTTTTGCGTCACGGAGAATATATGGGCGAAGGGGGGCAGCCAGGGGGCCCACGAGGGGTCCAGGCGGCCCCCTGGCGCGGCACCACCCTAGGGCGCGTCGGGAGGGCACCTGGGGCCCTGGTGGGTCCCCTCTGCCCCCCCCCCTCGGTGATTCTAGAAGCTTCCGAAGCGCTGATTTTTTATTTGATTTTTCCCAAATTTTTGGAGCACTTTTAATATGGGGGAAACCTGAAATAGGAAAACAACAGATAACAGGAACTGGCACTAGGGTGCACTGAGTTAATAAGTTAGTACAAATATGATAAAAAGTGTATGGAAGTTCATCAATATCATAGCAATATCACACAAAAGAGGCATGGAGCAAGCAGAAATTATAGATACGTTTTGGACGTATCAACATCCTCAAGCTTAATTCCTGCTCGTCCTCGACTAGGTAAATGATAAAAGCATAATTTCTGTGGTGACATGCTAACAACCATATAAGAACTTTTAAGTAAAGCAATCAAGGCATGTAATTCAATTCAAGTCATAACAGGCAAGATTCTATATTTAGCATTGAAACAAGCAACATAAGAACATAAAGGTGCAAGATCTCTCGTTGTTCGTGACTCGAATGTCTCCAAATGATGTTTGCGTGCAAGAAAGGGGATAGGGATATATGAGAAAAAAGTATTTTTGTGTTGAGAACTTAATCTACTAAAGTTTCCCACTTAGTCTTCTTTCGAATCTTATCTTGACTCATCCCCAGGCCACTAGCCAGGTACAAGTCAAAATGATTCACTCCTTTTCGACATTTTGGGCACTCATGCAATGGATGAGCGTAAGCAAGAAAGTTGACACTTAGGATGGCAAAGAGAGAATATGGTGAAGGAGGAAGACAAAAAGGTGTGAAAGGCTCACATCAATGAGGACAATCATTGGAGAGAGAAAGCCAAATGATAGATATGATGTGAGGAGTAGGGATTGCCATGCAACGGATGCACATGTGAGCTAAGGTAAGCTCTCCGATGGAAATAGTGGGGTGCATCCAACTTGCTTGCTCAAGAAGACCTAGAGCTCATTTGAGGAGGCTCATGATTGGAATATACAAGCCAAGTTCTATACTGTGAAGGTCCCCACATAGCTATATGCATGAATGTGGCAGAACCCTCTTTTAGATAATGTGCTAGGATCAAAGTCACCTTGAATTCATCAAAGAAAATCAAATGGAATTCAATTTCAAACTCAAATGGGAGAAGGAACACCCCCCAGATGAATTAATTCAAATGGCCAGAAATAAAGTTGCTCCAAAAATTCCTTTTGCATTTTTGAAAAGTCTTATAAATGAGTGTGATCACATATCAAGTGATGTGGGACCAACCCCATGCTCATGGATTTTTCAAATATTCAAACAGGACCTTGGAATTAATCAAATACCCCTATTTGAATTTGAATACAAATAAGTTGAATTTCAAAAATGTTCAAAACTTTGGAATGACTAGCTACTGGTCATGTAAGTCCAAATATAAATTTTGAGCATTTATAAAAATGCCTAGCTATTTTATTTAATGGGAAAAACAAATTACAGAAAAGAAAATCAAGAAAGGAAAGATTAAACAGAAAATAGAAAAAAACCTTACCTGTCGCCTGGGCGATGCCAACCCAGCCGGCCCAAAGGGGCACAGGGGTCTTCTTCCCTGACCCCGCGCCTCCAAGCTGCTCGGTGGAATTCCATCGAGCTAGCCGCGCACGTCGATGCCTCCCCAGCCTCCACCTGCCCCTCTGGAGCCTCCTAGATGTGCCTCGCATCTCCTAGAGACGCCGTGCGTCCATTCCCCCCTCCCAAGTGCCTATCCTCCTCTCTCTCGCTGAGCCCCGCGGAGAACAGAACGCCGTAGTCACCATGGATTGAAGCCCGCGTGGCCACCACCGTCCCTGAGCCGCGCCATCGTGTCCATCGTCTTCGCCATCGTCGTCTACGCCGAGCCGCAGAAGGAATCGCCCCGAGGTGCTGTGTAGCTGACGCGAGCTTCATCGTCTTCCACTCCGGCCGCCTCGGATCCACCTCAAATTCCGGCGCCACCGTGACCTCCCCGAGCTCGTCGCCTACTCCATCGTACTCCCCACCTCCTAGTGAGCAGAACCCCCAACCTCGCAGCTCCTCAATCCCCTCCTAGCCGAATCCGCCATGAGAACCGAGAAAGCTCCCCGCCCCGGTTGAGCTAGCGCTCGCTCTCGTTCCCCTGGCGTTGCCCCAGTGCGCGCGTTTGACTCCTGGCTCCTCCAGCTTTCGAACGTGCCAAGTTTTGGCTCAAGCCGTGCCCTCTAGCTACATCCCCGACCTCGCCGGTTCTCTGCCGCCGCCAAGTTCGTCGTCGTCTCCACCCTGTTCCTCCCCTCGAGCCCCAGCTACCACCAATCGACGCATGGGAGCTCCAGGAACCCAGCCATGGCCTCCATGCCCTCTCCCGTGCCCTAAATCACCGTCCCGAGCAACTCAGGAGAGGCACAGTACTCGCCGGTGACGAGCAACTCCATTAGGGCTTAACCCCAGCGCATAATCCCCCTGGCCCACTTGCCATAGCCACAGACATGTGGGCCCAAGGCCCTGACTAATCTCTGGATTAGTTCAAATTTAATTAAAACGTTTTAATTAACAGAACAGAGAATGACATGTGGGTCCCTTCTGTCAGTGACCCCCTGACGTCAGCATGACCTCATGCTGATGCAGTAAAAGGTTTTCTTTTTAAATCAATTCCAGAAAATCCAGAAAATTAATTAAACTTTGGAAATTCATAACTAATTCATTTTAACTCCAAATTCGACAAATAATATATGTAAAATTATCAGAAAATGCAAGGATTCTGAATATGCACTTTGTTTACATGTTTGGCCATTTTAAAATGGGGGGACAGAAGCAAACATGCATATGAAATCCTTTTAAATTCAAATTGGAGTTTGAATTTGCAATTCACTTGCAATATACTCCATTTAAATGGAATTGCCTCACACATCAGAAGCATGTACATCAAGTTTCAACCTTCAACCATGTGTTTGTGCATTGTACTTATGTTGCCCACCTTGATTGTTGTTTGTCGATAGAAGTGGAATCGGAACAGGAGGCTGCCCCCTTCGTTGAAGACCCCGATACCAAACCTCGTCAGCAAGGCAAGCAATCCCCCATTGGTCCTGTCGATAAAATCCCAATTCCCTCTCAGTCTCGCTGATGCATTGTTTAGGATGATTACCATGCTACGTTTCTACCGCATAGATGAACCCATTCCTTTGCATGACCTATCTTTTGTCATAGTAGTAAGCAAACCACAAACCTAGCAAATGTAGGAGTTGATTGATATCATGTGGCCCCTGCAATTGTTACTGCTTATTGCATGCTTAGAGTGATACAATGTGGTTACTGTTATGTGAGTCGGGATGGTAGCAATGATGATGATGATGGTGGAAATGTGTTGGTGAATCTACCCTAATACAAGGTGAACGATGAGAGGTTGTGTACGAGTACACAGTAGGTTGTCTCGTTGAACACCGCCCTAAGTCCGAGTTCTTGTGTGGTGATCCAAGATGAAGAGTACAACCACACATTGGGCTCACTGACCCCTCTCAACCTACTAACCCATCCCTTTCGATATCCAAGGTGGATTCTTCCTCGAGCTCGACGACTGAAGACCAAGCTAGTGTAGTCCCAGTCAGTAGGCTGGTTCCCTCGTGGAGGGCTTGTGTTTACATAAGGCTTCTTAAGCCATTTGTTAAACTTGTCTGTACCCAGACATAATTTGCTTCTGCATGCTTGTTGTAATGTTGGATCACGGTCTCGTGATCTCTGTGTGCACTCTATGAGAGTTATCAAAAAATGTATACTTTCTAGAGAATTGCAATGATACCTGCTGTTCATACAATGCATGTGTGATGCGATTGCTCGAGACTCTGTCTCATGCACACTTTGATGTATGATCGAGCCCGCCCTAGACCCCGACTAAGTGATCGGGTTAGAGTAAGTCTATGTAAGGGTTATAATACAATCGATAGTATGGTTGAGGTGACTTCTCTATGATTATGGGAGTTCACGAGCCATATCATTTAGACTTATGTGCGGACGATGAGGACCCATCTCAGTTGATCATCCGGCCTGGATGCGAGGCCCCTCACGTTCGATGCTTTTCGAGAACGTTGTGTGCTTGGCCTTGTCTGCTTAGACAAGTGGGTACGGTTCTCGGCTCTCCATATGATTGTGTTGTAGCGAGTCTTGCATACGCTAACCCCGGGTCCCGACAGACTTGGTATCAGAGCAGGACTGACTGTAGGATTATCAGCCTTGGCCGAAGTCGAGTCTAGCATGCTATAGTTATATAGTTACTCTGGGTATATAAGGGAACAACGTAAGGCTTCTTTTTCTCCTTACCTTCATCGTTCTGAGTTCCGAGTCACCCTCATCTTGTTCTACGGGAAGATAGGACTAGGCTCATCTATGTCTTACTAGAACATCTCGTTGTTTGCTTCCTTGTAGCCGTAGGAAAGTTGTGTTCGGTTTGCTAGCGTTGTTGTGCTTCCTGATTTCTTGCATCGTATGTAAGTGATGTTTTCATGTTGTAAGAAATTGTCATTTCTTACAATTACAGCCGTTATGCTGTCCGAGTCATTCCAAGTTTCTTCATAATCGGATGCATTTTCAAACTCCTTCTTTCTGTTTCAGATGGCAGATCTTCCCCCTCGGCAGATTGTTCGTTTGACTAGGTGCCTCGGTGTGCGTGGCCATCCCGCCATGCTGATCGAGATGATGTCCTTCATTGGATACCGATGGTACCCTGAGTACACAGTTGAGGAGCAGTTCCTTGACTTCAACCAGACCCAGTTCCACTGCATTGTTAGGATCTACCCGCACCACACTGGAGTCACTCAGCCTATCCACTTTGGACATGGCATTGGCATGACTGAGAACATGGTTGTGCAGGATGCTGCATACTCATGCATGACTCTGCTGAGAGAGGAGCACGCTATGCTTGAAGGCACATCTTTCCGCTATATCCCTGCTGCACTTCCAGGAGAAGAGGGGTATTACACCGGATTGTACACAGATCACTCTTTGTAGGATCCTTTGCTTCAGATCACTACTCGGCACGCTTGTGATAGAGATCGCGATGCACGTGCCCTTCGTTTTGAGCATCATGCCACCCGTGTCCGTCTGTATCGAGCACTTACACTCCTGGCTCCTTTTGTGAGTGTTGGATCAGTGGAGTATGATGCTATCTACCCAGTCAGGACACATATGCCTTCTCGAGTTGCTTGGCCCGAGATTGGAGGCATTTTTCCACCCCGTGGTCCTCTTCTTCCACCCTACGCTGGACCTAGGCCCCATCCTTGCCCAAATGGATATCAGGTTCCACAGGCCTCCGTTTTTTCCGATGGTCACCTTCATCTACTTGGTTACACGGGTAACTTTTACGAGGACTACTATGGAGATGGAGATGAGTGAGACCGCCTGTGGTCTTACTTTAGTGAGGATGTAGTAGTATCTTTAGTATATTGTACGCAAGGTGTTCTACGTTCCAGAGGCTTAGATAAATAATGTATAGGAAGTCAGAGTGCCTCTGAAGTATGTATCATCTTCATCACGTTTGTATTAGCTTGGCGCTTGTACTAAAACGATGTATGGTTTGTATGAAAGCTTGTAAATATATGGCTTGCATGCTTTTATCACCATGTTGTCAAGATGATTACTTCCTTTGCTCTGTGGTTCTTCCAGTACCTTCAATACCTTGTTTAGACTCTTCCAATCAAATCTGTTTGACTTTGGTTTTCACCTTCAGGATGTCTCAAGGAACCCGTGGCCAGCTTGGTCGTGCCCATGGTCGTGGGAATGATACGGAGGAAGGCAATCTTCCACCCCCACCCACGATGGCTCAGGTTCTGATGGAGGTTGACAGGAACCGCCGAGACTCTCACCAGTTGCTGGAGGTCATTGCCCGCAACACCACTCAGCAGCGCAACGAGTTGGTGTCCTTGAATGACTTCATCCGGCTTCATCCCCCGGTCTTCAGCTATTCCACCGAGCCCCTTGACGCCGATGACAGGCTTCGCAGCATCGAGAGGAAGCTCCAGGCAGGCCATGTTGTAGATGGTGACAGGGTCAGCTATGCCACTTACCACCTCGAGGGTGCAGCTAGCTCTTGGTGGGAGAATTTCCTGAACATGCATCCCGTTGGACCGCCCACAACTTGGGATGAGTTCTGCACTTCATTCCGTGAGCACCACATTCCAAAGGGTCTTATGGACCGCAAGCGTGAAGAGTTCTGCAACCTCACCCAAGGCATAAGGACCGTTGACGAGTTTAGTCGTGAGTTCAACCGACTGGCTCGTTATGCTGCTGAAGACGTCTCCACTGACTCTAAGAAGCAAGAGAGGGTGCGCCGTGGACTCAATTCTGGACTCCGTCGTGAGCTCAACCTGCATGACTTTGCCACCTTCCAGGTACTTGTCAACAAGGCCATCAAGGCGGAGGACATGAACTCCCCCAATGACTTCCGCAAACACCCTAGAGACGATGGTTCATCCAGCTCCGGCTCTCAGAAGCGCAAGATCTGGATTCCCAACAGCATGTTTCGCCAGAACAACCCATCGAGGCCATCCTATGTGGAGCCTCGTCCACCAGCTTCGTTCCACACCGCTCCACCGAACAACCCAGCTCCACGCACTGTCTTTGGAGCCTGCAACAAGTGTGGTCAGGTAGGCCACTACTCCCGCGAGTGTCCCAAGAACCAGATCCAGAATCAGAATGCTCCACCCCGTGCCGGAGGTAACAACAATGGTCGTGGCAAGCCACCCCCGAAGGTCTACACCACCAAACCCGCTCCTCCCGCCACTCGTGGACGTGTGAATCAGATTGCCGCCGAAGGGACTGACGACACCACTGATGTCATTCTTGGTACGTGTTGGGACCCGGGGTTAGCGTATGCAAGTCCCGCTACGACATAGTCATATGGAGAGCCGAGAACTGTACCCACTTGTCTAAGCAGACAAGGCCAAGCACATAACGTTCTCGGAAAGCATCGTACTTGAGGGGCATCCCATCCAGGCCGGATGATCAACTGAGATGGGTCATCATCGTCCGCACACAAGTCTAAAGATATGGGTGATGAACTCCCATATTCACAGACAAGTCGCCTCAACCATACTATCGACTATCTTATAACTCTTACATAGACTTACTCCAGCCCGATCACTTAGTCGGGGTCTAGGGCGGGCTCGATCATACCACAAAGTTTGCACGAGACAAAGTCTCGAGCAATCGCATCGCGATGCCCCAAGCTGCGCACATCTAAGGGCCACTTGGTGTATGAAAGACCGCCAGCCAGATCACAACTAAGGTCTCGAAAACTCATACAAAGACATGCATGTTATAAACATACACGCAGCACACATGCCTTGTATGAACAGCAGGTATCATTGCAATTCTCTACAAAGTATACATTTTATTGATAACTCTCACAGAGTGCACACGGAGATCACAAGCATGTGATCCAACATTACAACAAGCATGCGGAAGCAAAGTAGGTCTGAGTACAGGCAAGTTTAACAAATGGCTTAAGAAGCGTTATTTAAACACAAGCACTCCACGAGGGAACCAGTCTGCTGACTGGGACTACACTAGCTTGGTCTTCAGTCGTCGAGCTCGATGAAGAATCCACCTTCGGGGTCAGTGGATTCATCTAAAACATAGAATAAGCAAACGTGAGTACAAAGTCGTACTCAGCAAGACTTACGTAGGAACTATACTACTCATGCACATGTATCAAGGTAAAGGGAGGTGGGGTTCAAAAGCAGAAGTGCCAGCTTTGACTTGGCTAGCTTG
This sequence comes from Bromus sterilis, assembly GCA_950022295.1. Classification (NCBI taxonomy): domain Eukaryota; kingdom Viridiplantae; phylum Streptophyta; class Magnoliopsida; order Poales; family Poaceae; genus Bromus; species Bromus sterilis. Next base: position 212,881,287 of record OX465598.1, on the reverse strand, counting down.
AACTACGAGTACCAGACTTGAGGTAAGAAGCGTACACGAGTCCACTACATCTCCAATCAATTACACAACTATGATGCCTTCCTCGACTTCCCCACAAGAAAGCACGCCATAGCACTCACGCTTATCTTGGTAAGTTTTATAAGTATCCAGTTCAAGTTGTCTAATAATCAAGCTAAGCTTTCCAAGTAGTCCTTAACCGCAGACGCGGCTATTCGAATAGTTTTGTTAACCCTGCAGGGGTGTACCGCTACACACACAAGATCATCAGTTACCGCCTTTGTACTCGACTCCGTTCAAGAAGTGTCGGCGAGGATGCTCACCACAACGGTTACCTCATAGCCGATCTAGTCCAAGAAAGCCGCCTACCTGGGTTGGCTACCACTATCGTGAACCCGGCCGGTTTACCGAAGTGGACCCAGATGATGTGTACGTGGTGCATAAGCCGGTCTCGGTTGAGCCGTTCTCTCACTTAGCAGCCAGGCCACAAACCTACCAGAACTCCGAACTACTGCGACATCTGGACATCGAAAGGGATGAGTTATTAGGTTGAGAGGGGTCAGTGAGCCCAATGTGTGGTTGTACTCTTCATCTTGGATCACCACACAAGAACTTGGACTTAGGGCGGTGTTCAACAAGACAACCCGCTGTGTACTCCTACACAGCCTCTCATCATTCACCTTGTATTAGGGTAGATTCACCAACACATCTCCACCATCATGAACATGATCACTACCATCCCGAATCACATAACAATAACAACATTGTATCATTCTAAGAATGCCATAAGCAGTAACAATTGCAGGGGCCACATGATATCAAACAACTCCTACATTTGCTACGATTGTGGTTTGCTTACTACTGTGAAAAATGATAGGTCATGCAAAGGAATGGGTTCATCTATGCGGTAGGAACGTAGCTTGGTAATCATCCTATACAATGCATAAGAGAGACATGAGAGGGAAGTGGGATTTTATCGACATGATCAATGGGGGTTTGCTTGCCTTGCTGACGAGGTTCAGTCTCGGGATCTTCAACGAAGGGGGTTGCTTCCTGTTCCGGTTCCACCTCTACTCAACAAAAAACAAGCAAGGTAGAAAAGTAAATACAATTCACAAACACACGGTTGAAGGTTGAAACTTGGTTTGCATGCTTCTGATGTGTGAGACAATTCCATTTAAATGGAGTATATTGCAAATGAATTGCAAATTTAAAATCCAATTTGAATTCAATTTGGCCAAGTTGCAAATGCTATTGTTGGATCAATGTAATTCATCTTGAAATGTGTATGATATGCCTCTGATGTTTAAGTGAATTGTGGCATGTTGCTAAGGTTCAAATTGCAAAAGCATTTTAATTTAATTTAATTAAATTCCAATTAAACCAAATAGCAAATGCTACTGGTACCATTTTAAATTCAACTCAAACATAGTTGAAAGTTGTATATTTGGATAGATTATTTTCTCCTGATCATTTTTCATATATTACATGTTAAATTTGGAGTTAATATGAATTTTCTATGAATTTTCAAAGTTTTGAATAATTTCTGCCAAATTCTGAATTGATTTAATTAGAAAAACCTTTATTGCGTCAGCATGTGGTCAGCATGACGCCAGGGGGCCTCTGATTAGGGGGACCCACATGTAAGTGACTCATGTGTTAAATAAAACGTTTAGTTTAGATTTAAATTAACCCAAAGGTTAATTAGGGCCTAGGGCCCACATGTAAGTCTCACTGGGGGTGGGGCCAGTTGATGAAGCTCTATGGTTAGGGGGCTAATGGAGGGGCTCGCCGGCGAGGAGCACTGTGCCTCGCCGGAGTTGAACGGGACGACGTTTTAGGGCACGCGAGGCCAAGGGGGTGGCACTGGCGTGTTGCTGAAGTTGTCGCGCGTCGAACGGAGGCAGCTAGGGCTCGGGGGAGGGACTCGAGCGACGGCGGCGACGACTCCGGCGGAAGCAGAACCACGGCGAGGTCGGGCTTTGGGTTTTAGTGCACGGCTTGAGATAAAACTGGGTGCGTTCGAAAGCTGGCACACCTGGGAGCCAAACGCGCGCTCTGGTTGTGTCGACGGGGCACTGGGGCGACCTCGACGTCAACCATGGCTGCGACGGGCTCTGGCTCTCATGGAAGATCATAAGAGGGGGCAAAGTAAGGGGCGCCAGGTTGGGGTTTCTGCTCACCAGGTGATGGAGAGCACGATGGAGTAGGCTACGAGCTCGGGGAGGTCATGGTGGCGCCGGATTTTGAGGTGGATCCGCGGCGGCCGGAGACGAGGACGAAGAAGGGGACGGCAGTTTCAGAGCGTCCGAGATCGATTCCTTCTGCACGGAGACGTAGTCGACGGTGGCGGAGGCGATGGACACCTTGGCGCGGCTTGGGGACGGCGTTGGCCACGCGTGCTTCACGCCATGGCGACGCTGGCGCTCGGGTCGTCGTCGAGTTCGTCGCGGGAGTCAGAGGGAGAGGCTCTGGAGGGGGAGGGGAATGGATGCGTGGTGTCTCGAGGAGATGTGAGGCGCGTCTAGGAGGCTCCAGAGGGGCAAGTGGCGGCTGGGAGAGCGGTGGCTTTCTCAGCTAGCTCGGTGGCATTCCACCGAGCAGCTTGGGGCGCGTGGTGGGGAAGAAGACCCCCTTGCCCCTTTGGTCCGGCTGGGACAGATGGGCTGGCTTCGCCTAGGCGTCAGGTAAGATTTTCTCTCTCTTTCTGTTTTTCTTTTCTCATTTATTTTCTTTCTTTGTTTTGGTTTTGCTAAATAAAATAGCAAACCATTTTTTTAAATGCTAAAACTTTTTATATGGCCCTATAATAAAATATACTAGCCATTTGCAAAGTTTGGCACTTTTTAAAATTCAAATTATTTGAATCTTAAATCAAATAGGGGGTTTTGAATTAATCCAAGGTCCTATTTGAATATTTTAAAAATCCATGAGCATGGGGTTGGTCCCACGTCACTTGGAGAATACCGTTCCTTTACTATCTGGGGAGAAGCATCTAGCAACTCCGCTAGCAATGTTCTCCTTGATCCGGCGAACACCTCGTGCACGCCTTTGGGCAACTATGATTTGATCCTCAAGAGTTGGTTTCGCCACCAAGGTAGGAAGATAGCCATGAGGAACAATCTCAAGATTGAGCTTGCAAAATTCCTCATGAAGAAGTGGTTGATACTGTTGTAACATGAGGTTGTTACAATACGACTTACGACTTAGTGCATCAGGCATGACATTGGCTTTGCCTGGGGTGTAAGAAATTCCTACGTCGTAATCTTTTATGAACCCAATCCAGCTTCTTTGCCTGAGATTAAGATCTGTCTGGGTGAAAATGTAGTTGAGGCTTTGGTGGTCGGAATAGATCTCACAACAATTACCAAGGAGGTAATGTCGCCAAGTTGTCAAGGCATGAACTACGGCAGCGAGTTCAAGGTCATCGGTAGGATAGTTCTCTTCATGTGGACGCAACTGGCATGAAGCATAAGCTACCACATGTCTATCTTGCATAAGTATGCATCCTAACCCTTGCCGTGAGGCGTCACAAAAGATCTCGAAATCCTTTTTGGTGTCTGGAGGCGCAAGTATGGGTGCAGAAGTCAATATTCTTTTTAGCTCCTGAAAGCTTTCCTCGCACTTGGGAGTCCATAGGAATTTCTTATCTTTCTTGAGGAGTTCAGTTAGAGGCTTTGCAACTTTAGAAAAGATCTCGACGAAGCGACGGCAATAGCTGGCTCGGCCAACAAAACTCCTAACTTGCTTAACCGATTCAGGTGGAGTCCTGTCAAGGACGGCCTGAACTCTCTCGGGATTCACAGCAATGCCTTTTGCAGAAATCACGTGGCCTAAGTAGGTCACTTCTGGTAGCCAAAATTCACATTTGGAGAATTTAGCATACAGGAGTGTAACACCCTCAGTTGCCTGTAACAGTAATCACTTTTACTGTGGACTAATCACTGTTGCTAATCACTATGCAAACCCTGCCATGACCCACTTTGCTTTTGATCATATTCAAAAATGCCTTTTGGTTGCTATGAAAAATATGTTGCAATTAAACTTTGTCCAAAAATCATGGGACCACTTTTATAAAATCACTAATAATCATTGGGTCATGCCCATGTGGTTATGGTATTTTATTTTGCCACTAAAAAATTCAAACAATTCAAACACCAAGAAAAACAGCACCATTTGACAATTGAATATTATAAAGAAATAGTAAATGGTTTTATTTTAAGCCTAAACTTTTTGTGGCACCCTAGGAATATATATGACTAATTATGGACCAGGTAACACATTTTACAAAAATGCAAAAGGCACTAAATTAATTACTAACAGAAAGGGCAGAATGAAAAATATAACGAATACCAATACACTATCCGTATGTCTATCACACCCCTCTAACACAACGAACATCGAACTGTCCCCCTCCGTACCGACTGGCCGATAAATTGTCCGGTACTGTTAGAGTGCCCGGATGAATTTATTCCGAACACGAATGTTTCTCGGAATAGATCAACTAGCACAGATACACCTCCCTTATGTTTGTCCAGTACCAACGACACCTCCGGCTTGATCCTTCCCCCTCCGGTCACCCTGTCCGGTAATCATCCGGAGCCGGTAGTTCATCCTCAGATGAATTTCCGCTCCGAGAACGTGCATAGCACTGCGTTAGAATACCGTTAACATTTCATCTGTCATGTCATGCATCTGTTTGTATATGCTTGCTGTGTATTTACTGTTTCTTCCCCACGTTAATCTCCGGTAGACCCCGCTGCTGCCGTCGACTACACCGCTGCTGAGTACGACTACTTCGTCGACGACCCTACTACTACCGTCGAGCTTCCAGGCAAGCAAAGCCATTCTCTTCCCCAGATATCGCCTATCTTTCCGTACATTTCTTGCACTAGGCATTGTTACTGCTCCTACTACGTTTGCGTACCTATTCAATTGCATAACATGTCATTGTCGCCCCTTGATGTGCCTCCTTTATCCTATGCTGCCTATTATTATTATTATTATGCATTATTCAGAAGTGAGCCCTGCGCATTGTTAGCTAGGATTAGATAGAGGGCCGTGATCACTCAGGCGAGTGAACGCGGATACAAATATTATAACTGCACAGGTACGGTACAATGCAGACACCGTCTAAGGCCCCTATCTGGGTTATGCCTAGTCACCTCAAGTGTGAGCTATCAAGGAGTAATCCTTGTACTCCACTCGAGGCTGACTTTGTCTTGCCGCCATAGGGTCCTGTAAACGGTTGTCCTTCAGGTAAGAAGTCGGGCGACCCAACGGTGCCCACGAGTGGTATTGCGACGGGACGACAGGGAGGGTACGACCAGTGTACTAGTGTGCTTGGCCCCTGATCGTTGGCCGCGAGAGTTACCAAACCACGAAAGTCGAGCTCCTCCAGGAGCACACGCGAGACAAGGTAAGGAGACGGTTCACCTTGTTGGTAACCGCAGTGACTTGGTGGGACGACGGGGCAGGCACCGATGTACTGGTGGTCCTGGCTGCTGTCGTTGTCCGCGGGTCGGTTAAGTCTAGGCAACGATAACGGTTGTCACGCAGATTAATTAAAATGCGAAATGGTTCAGTGAATGTCTTGAGTTGGCTATATGCCATGTACGCACTACCTACCTGTGGGAATTACGAGTTATGGGCTCCTCTGCTTCGTAGTGTCGTCCGAGGACTCTTCAGACGTCAGCAGTACGGCGTCCTGCGCCGGGAAGTGGTGTTGTCTTATTTTCTCGCGCGGTGGTGTATTATTTGGATTTGCTTTAACTTCACCGGCCAGCCACGCACCGTGCAGGAGTACGTTCGGGTTGGGGTCCAAGGCCCGGCGTACTTAGGATTTAGACCGGCGGATGGCCTCTCTGTTGAGTTTGAAAGATGGGCTATGAAGTGTCGGATAGCCTCGGTGGAGCGTTCCCTAATAAGGTTCCCGCCACCCTGGAGATCCGTGCGTGTAGCGTAACACAAGTGCACCCCTGCAGGGAAGATTAATCTATTCGAATAGCCGAGTCCACGGTAACAGGACGCTTTGTGCTGAAGCTGGATCTTACCACTAGAAACTATTATTATTAAACTGTATGGTTCCGGGATTTCTTCCTCGCGGGGATGTCGAGGAGGTGAACTCGGAGGCATTATTAATTATTACAACTTATTATTATACAATGCTGCAGCAACTTCTGCTGCGTTGTTACTTTATGCTTTATATAAACTGTTGGCTGTTTCTTACCTCATGCTGCAAGACAACGTCGGAAGATGCTAGTCTTCGATAGGCCTAGCTTCTTACCCTTGCTCTGGTTTTCTGTCTTCCAGTCCACTATATACAGCCTCTTCTTTCCGTTGATACAATGCATAATGCTTAGTAGCGGACGTAAGACTCGCGGGTATACTAGATACTCACCTGCTTTATTTCCTTTACTGTTTTGCCTGATCGGCCGCTGCAGCCGATGTTGGAGCCCAGGAGCAGGAGTACCCCGGAGGCGCCTACTACGACGTCCAGTTCCCCGTTGACCAGGAGTAGTTTGGTGGATCCCGGGCAGGAGGCCTCGCCTTTTCGATCTGTATCTCTGATGTGATTTGTGCTAGCCTTCTTAAGGCAAAACTTGACTAACTATGTCTGTACTCAGATAATATGGCTTGTATGACTTATGTATTCGGGTCCGCGTGACCTCCTCTATTGTAACATATTTGTTTATCCTTTTTTGTTTAGTGTTGTGCTGTGATATTATCACCGTGGCACCCTAATCTCAGCCGTGTACCCTGTGTGTATGATTACTGTACACGGATTGATTTTGGGGGCGTCACAAGTTGGTATCAGAGCAGACTGCCTGTAGGAAGCCACACCACCACTACTTGGTCGAAGTGGAGTCTAGACTTTGAAAAAAGATTTTGCTAACTTAATATTTGGCTTACGGGCCCACATCGATGTCACTACGTGTGATATCTATGGCATTAGGATCCTTTTCTCCTTACCTATGCTCTGGGAATCTGCTCTCTTATCCTTGCTGGTAAGTTTTACAAAATCTGACATTAGGATCACGTTCTCTTGATTCCACCCGGCGTTTTTGGTGCTTCCCCCCATTGATTGAGTCGTGTCGCAGGCGTCATACCCCAGGTCCCGGACCGCGGATCACATTCTCATTCTGGGCAGGCCGCGCGTTCTCTGGCATTAACTCCTGTGGCCACCAGTTTTCTTGCGGCGTGATTGACATAGTGGAATCTATGTCGCGTCGTGTAATCCTTACCGCGGTCTGCGCGCCGCCTAGTGAGTCCTTTTTCCATAATTTATACGACGTTACGCTGCCCGATTTTCGATTGACTCTGTGTGTAAATGTGTATGTCTTGAATGACTACTCCTATATATATCTGCGCCTCTTTTCGTTGTCGTTTTACTTAAGGCTTGATTCCGGTATCTCGTTAATTTTTCATCGCTGAAATACCCCTGTTAAATTCTAGCAGGATGGCTGGTCGTGGTGGTCGTGGTCGTGGTCGTGTTGCCAGCGACCCACCTCCGCCGCCGGATTACATGGCCGCGATGATGCAGCAGTTCGAGATGAACTATCAGTTCATGCAGAATATCATGGCTCAGTTCCCCCAGCCGAATCAGAATGGGCAACACCATCAGCATGCCACCGTGACTCTGCACGACTTCACCCGCCTCAACCCCACTATGTTCCGCAACACTGTTCAGCTGTTGGATGCTGATGACTTGCTTCGCGACATCACTCACGAGCTGGAGTCCGCTAATGTCGATCCAGTCGACTATGTGAACTTTGCGTCTTATCATCTGAAAGGCGCCGCTGCTCAGTGGTGAAATACCCACAAGCGTTCACTGCCAGTTGGAGAAGTCATCACCTGGGATGAATTTCAGTCTGCCTTTCGTGCTCGCTACATTCCTCAGGGGATCATGGATCGTAAGGCGGAAGAATTCCGCAACCTCACTCAGGGCGACCTGACTGTTGAAGCATATCAGCGCGAGTTCCTCGACCTCTCTCGCTATGCGGAAGGAGAGATCACCACTGATGCTCGCAGGCAGCAGAAGTTCCGTCGTGGCCTCAACCCAGACCTCAGGCTCTCTCTTGCCGTTCATGAGTTCGCCAACTTCGCCACCATGGTGAACAAGGCTATCACCGTCGAGACTGCATAGATGGAGCACAAGAACTCTCTGAAGCGTTATCGTGACGTTGGCTCATCTTCGGGCGCAACGCAGAAGCGTCGTATCTGGCTCCCTACCAGTGTGACCCATTGGGCTGTCCCTAATCCAAGGCCGTCTTATGCTGCACCCCGTCTGCCTCCGCCACCGCAGATGCCAAGAGCTCTTCCTGCACCACCCAATGCTACACCCCTTCGTCCTCAGGATGGATTATGCTTCACGTGCCGCCAACCGGGGCATTTTTCTAGAGAGTGCCCCCAAAAAAAGAAGAAAGTGGTAGTTCACCCCGCTGGCCGTGGAAATGGTCGTGGCAACAACAGGACCCCCAACTATAATATTGGGTCTGCCGCTTATGCTCGTGGACATGCTAACAACGTCAATGTTGAAGAAGCTCAGCAACAACCCGCTACCGTGATGGGTAACCTTCTCGTTAATTCTGTACCTTCTACTGTTTTATTTGATACAGGAGCATCGCATTCATTCATGTCGGAAGCATTTGCATTTCGCATAACTTCGCATTGGAAAAGATGAACCCACCGATGGTTGTTCGCACCCCGATAGGCCAATGCCGAACCACCAAGATAGTGCCCGAAACCATCGTTGAAATTGAAGGAGTTGAATTCCATGCTTCCCCCATAATCCTGATGTCTTCCACCATAGACCTCATTCTGGGAATGGTCTGGTTGAAATTTCACGATGCCGCACTCTATTGTGGCACCAAGTCTGTCCAATTTTTTTCACCCCTCTAGCGAGATTGTTAACCACACCACCCGAGTTACCCGTAATGCTGAAACATAGATATTTATGATGAATTCTTTGAATGCCGCCCCCCTCAAAGGAATTGAAAGCGTTCCTGTCATTCGCGATTTTCCCGACGTCTTCCCCGAAGAACTGCCGGGAATACCCCCGATCAGAGAAGTTGAATTCGTCATCGACTTGAAGCCAGGCACTGTTCCTATTGCCAAGCGTCCTTACAAGATGCCGCCACATGAACTCCTTGAACTTAAGGAGGAAATCGACAAGGCACTTCAGAAAGGATTCATTCGCCCCAGTTCCTCAGCTTGGGGAGCACCTTCGCTTTTTGTCAAGAAGAGCGATGGGACAAACCGATTGGTCCAAGATTATCGGCCCATTAACCAAGCCACCATCCAGAACAAATACCCACTTCCCCGGATCAATGACCTGTATGATCAACTTGCCGGATCCAAGGTGTTTTCTAAACTTGACTTGAGGTTGGGTTATCACCAAATCCGAGTCCGTGATGAGGACATTCCAAAGACTGCCTTCATTACTCGCTATGGTTCATACGAGTACACTGTCATGTCCTTTGGCTTAACCAATGCTCCAGCCACCTTCTTCAGATTGATGAATTATATTTTCATGGAGTACCTCGACCAGTTCGTCGTGGTTTATCTGGATGATATATTGATATATTCCAAGAATGAAGAAGAAGATGCAGAACATGTTCGTCTTATACTGGAGAAGCTTCGAGAACACAAACTCTACGCTAAGTATTCTAAGTGTGAGTTCTGGCTTCCCGAAGTGACCTACCTTGGACATGTGATTTCCAAGGATGGCATTGCCGTCACCCCAGAACGTATCCAGGCTATTCTTGACTGGACTCCTCCCAAGACCGTCAAGCAAGTTCGTAGTTTCCTCGGGCTCGCTAGCTATTGCCGCCGTTTCGTCGAGAATTTTTCCAAGATTGCCAGGCCTCTGACTAATCTGCTTCACAAAGGCGTCAAGTTTGAGTGGACAGATAAATGTCAAGAAAGTTTTCAAGCACTCAAGGACAAGCTAACTTCTCCCCCAGTGCTCGCTCCCCCTGATACTCAGAAGGACTTCGTGATATATTGCGACGCGTCTCGTCAAGGATTAGGCTGTGTCCTAATGCAAGAGCGCAAAGTGATTGCTTATGGCTCTCGTTAGTTGCGTGCCCACGAAGAGAAATATCCAACACATGACCTCGAATTGGCAGCAGTAATTTATGCATTGAAGCTGTGGCGACATTACCTTCTCGGTAATCGTTGCGAGGTCTACACCGATCACCAAAGTCTGAAGTACCTGTTTACTCATCCAGACCTGAATCTTCGTCAACAACGATGGCTCGAGACAATAGCCGACTTCAACATGGATATTTCGTATACCCCTGGCAAGGCTAATGTGATGGCCGATGCCTTGAGCCGCAAAGCTTACTGTTCTGAACTTGAGGTTCAGGTGCAGCAACCACTTCTATATGAAGAGTTTCGCAAGTTGAACCTCGAGATTGTTCCTCAAGGTTACGTCAATAACCTGGTTCTCGAGTCAAAACTCGACGCCCTCATCAAGGGTAGACAATCTCTGGCCCCTGACATTGTGAAGATCAAGCAGGACATCGCAGAAGGAAAGCCCTCCTCTTTTACCATTGATGCCAATGATGGTGATACTGTGTACTTCAAGGGCCGCTTAGTAGTTCCTGTGAGCCCGGCCATCATTAACTGTGGTCCGGATATCATGGAAGAAGCCTATAATTCTCTCTTGTCAATCCACCCTGGCAGTACCAAGATGTTAAAGACCTTCGTCAACGGTACTGGTGGCCTTACATGAAGCAAGACATCGCCCGCTATGTTTCACAATGTGACGTTTGCAGTCGCGTCAAGGCCGGACATCAGAAACCTGCTGGTTGGTTGCGACCACTCCCTCCTCCTGATTGGAAGTGGGACAAAGTCGAGATGGACTTCGTCACCGGTTTTCCTAAGTCACAGAAAGGTAACGATTCCATCTTTGTCGTCATCGACCGATTCTCCAAGATTGCACACTTCCTACCGGTCAAGGAGACGATCACTGCTAGTCAGTTGGCACACTTGTATATCCCCCGGATTGTGTCACTCCCCGGTATTCCGATGGAGATCAATTCAGACCGTGGCAGCCTTTTCACCTCACGATACTGGAATATTTTCATTGAAGCCTTCGGGATTCGTCTGTCTCTCAGCACCGCTTATCACCCCCAGTCTCAAGGCCAAGTTGAACGAGTTAATCAAGTGCTGGAAGACATACTTCGCGCTTGTGTCCTTTCTTTCGGCATGAAATGGGAGGATGCCCTCCCGTACGCGGAATTCTCGTACAACAATAGCTATCAAGCTAGCTTGAAGATGGCCCCCTTCGAAGTTCTATATGGACGTAAATGTCGAACCCCCTGAATTGGTCAGGAACTGGGGAACGACCCTACTTCGGATCGGATCTTGTCCAACAAGCTGAAGAACAAGTTCGCATTGTGCAAGAAAATCTCAAGGCCGCACAGTCTCGTCAGAAGAGCAATTATGACCGCAAACACCGGGAAATGGAGTATCAGCCTGGTGAATACGCGTACCTCCGTGTCACTCCCATGAGGGGCACTCATCGCTTCGGTATCAAGGGCAAGTTGGCTCCTCGCTACATTGGCCCGTTCCGTATCCTTTCCAGGAGTGGACCCGTGGCATACCGGTTGGAATTGCCGCCGAACCTCTCCCAAGTCCACGATGTATTCCACGTGTCGCAACTCCGTCGCTGCTTCAAGGATCCTATCCGCGAAGTGGAGTATGATATGATCGAGCTGCAACAAGACTTGACTTATCGAGAACATCCGAGCCGCATTCTCATCCAGATTGTAGCTCTCTTGCCTATGATGACGATCATAGTAGCTTTTCTTACGAGACTGGGCTTCTTTCAATTGATCACGAACAATGCGAACTTGCTCTTCTGCTTCCTTGATCATATCTGGTCCAAAGAATTGTCTTTCACTGGTTTCTGACCAGTTTAGGGGTGTTCGACATCGCCGTCCATATAGGAGTTCAAAAGGATCCATGTTCAAACTAGATTCAAAACTATTGTTATAAGCAAATTCGGCGAATGGCAGAGACTTCTCCCAATTCTTTCCGAATGAGATAACACAAGCTCTGAGCATGTCCTCGAGAATTTGGTTAACCCTTTCGACTTGACCACTAGACTGAGGATGGAAAGTTGTACTAAAGGAGAGATGAGTTCCCATAGCATTCTGGAAGCTTCCACAAAATCTAGAGGTGAAAAGGCTAGCACAATCAGAATTGATTTCCAAAGGAACACCGTGAAGGGATACAATTCTAGAGACGTACAAGTCCACTAACTGGCTAGCAGTTATAGACTCGCGAACTGGAAGGAAGTGTGCAACTTTGGAAAGCCTATCTACCACAACGAAGATGGCATCATTTCCTTTCTGGGTTTTTGGAAAGCAAGTGATGAAATCTATAGTGACTTTGTCCCATTTCCACTCTGGAATAGGCAAAGGTTGAAGTGTACCAGCAGGTCTTTGATGTTCGGCCTTAATGCAACGACAAACATCATCTTCGGCAATGAACTGAGAAATTTGTCGCTTCATCCTAGTGCACCAAAATCTCTGACGTAGATCTCGGTACATTTTTGTGCTAGCGGGATGAATCGAGAGGGTTGTGTCATGGGATTCATTGAGGATGAGTTGCCTTAGTTCCCTATTCTTAGGTACTACCAAACGATTTTCAAAGAATACCATTCCTTTACTATCTGGGGAGAAACATCTAGCAACTCCGCTAGCAATGTTCTCCTTGATCCGGCGAACACCTCGTGCACGCCTTTGGGCAACTATGATTGGATCCTCAAGAGTTGGTTTCGCCACCAAGGTAGGAAGATAGCCATGAGGAACAATCTCAAGATTGAGCTTGCAAAATTCCTCATGAAGAAGTGGTTGATACTGTTGTAACATGAGGTTGTTACAATACGACTTACGACTTAGTGCATCAGCCATGACATTGGTTTTGCCTGGGGTGTAAGAAATTCCTACGTCGTAATCTTTTATCAACTCAATCCAGCTTCTTTGCCTGAGATTAAGATCTGTCTGGGTGAAAATGTATTTGAGGCTTTGGTGGTCGGAATAGATCTCACAACGATTACCAAGGAGGTAATGTCGCCAAGTTCTCAAGGCATGAACAACGGCAGCGAGTTCAAGGTCATCGGTAGGATAGTTCTCTTCATGTGGATGCAACTGGCATGAAGCATAAGCTACCACATGTCTATCTTGCATAAGTATGCATCCTAACCCTTGCCGTGAGGCGTCACAAAATATCTCGAAATCCTTTTTGGTGTCTGGAGGCGCAAGTATGGGTGAAGAAGTCAATATTCTTTTTAGCTCCTGAAAGCTTTCCTCGCACTTGGGAATCCATAGGAATTTCTTATCTTTCTTGAGGAGTTCAGTTAGAGGCTTTGCAACTTTAGAAAAGTTCTCGACGAAGCGACGGAAATAGCTGGCTAGGCCAACAAAACTCCTAACTTGCTTAACCGATTCAGGTGGAGTCCAGTCAAGGACGGCCTGAACTCTCTCGGGATTCACATCAATGCCTTTTGCAGAAATCACGTGGCCTAAGTAGGTCACTTCTGGTAGCCAAAATTCACACTTGGAGAATTTAGCATACAGGCGTGTAACACCCTTAGTTGCCTGTAACAGTAATCACTTTTACTGTGGACTAATCCTGTTGCTAATCACTATGCAAACCCTGCCATGACCCACTTTGCTTTTGATCATATTCAAAAATGCCTTTTGGTTGCTATGAAAAATATGTTGCAATTAAACTTTGTCCAAAAATCAGGGGACCACTTTTATAAAATCACTAATAATCATTGGGTCATGCCCATGTGGTTATGGTATTTTATTTTGCCACTAAAAAATTCAAAAAATTCAAACACCAAGAAAAACAGCACCATTTGACAATTGAATATTATAAAGAAATAGTAAATGGTTTTATTTTAAGCCTAAACTTTTTGTGGCACCCTAGGAATATATATGACTAATTATGGACCAGGTAACACATTTTACAAAAATGCAAAAGGCACTAAATTAATTACTAACAGAAAGGGCAGAATGGAAAATTAGAGAAAAAGGAAAATGATTAAAGCTCGCCTGCGGCGAGGCCCACCTCAGCCCAGCCCACCCCCCATCCCTTGTCTTCTTCCCCATCCACCCCCACCTGCTCCCGTACGGTCGAGCTCGCCGACGACGCTGGCGAGCTGGCCCCGCCTCCACCTGCTCCCTCCCGACGCCGACGGGATAAGGCCACCCCGGTCGACCCCCTGGACAACCCTGCATTCCCATTCCCCTCCTCCTCGCCTCGCACGCCTCGGGGAAAATCCTCCCGAGCCGCCGTCGTTCACTGTCGTGGCCACCCGCGGCCACTCGACGAACTAGCCCAAGCCATCGTGTCCATCACACTCGCCGCCGTCGACCCCGTCTTCCAGTGCAGCTCGTTGCTGCCGGGGGCCACCACAGCACTCGCCGACCGACTCCGGCCGCTCCAAGCCCTCCCCGAGCCCGCTGCCAACCCCGACGCGTTCGTGGTGAGCACCCTCACCAACCCAACCGCCCGTTGAGTCCCAATAGCGCCGTAGAGGAAACCCCCCTTTTAGCTGCTCCGGCCGCCGTGGTTCGCCGTCGTAGCCGTGCTTCCAAGCCGTTCCAGCGCACGATTTTGGCACTCACGCGTTCGTAGTGTTCCGCAGGTTCAATTCCATCCCGTGGCGCGCTCGATTTCGTCTCGGAACGCAAGACTCAATGGACGCCCGAGCTCGGCCTCCCGCCATTGCTGACCACATGCTCGACTGTGTCCACCTTGACCTCCTCCCCCACCGTGGCCCGAAGCGACGCTTCTCCCCGAACCCATAGCAACAAACGGCGTCGAGTTTGGCCGTCGGAATCGAGCGCTAGCTCAAGTTCGCCGGAGTCTAGTCGCCGACGCGACTCCGGCGGACCTCCCAGTCGCTGCCATGCGGGGCCCCCTGGTCAGATACGTGTTTAGCACTAATCCCCCTCGGATAAGTCACTGACATGTGGGCCCCCCCTGGGCTGTTTAATTAAATTAAACTTGATAATTACCTCTGTGACACTGACAACTGGGCCCCAGCTGTAAGTCATTTAGAAATAAATAAAATTATAAAAACTAGTCACTGACATTTGGGCCCAGAGGCTATTTCTGATTTAATAAAATGTTTTATAAATAAACAGAGGCTGACATGTGGGTCCCACATGTCAGGCACTATTTTGGATAATGTTTTGGATAATGTTCTGGATAATGTTGAATAAATAATGAAAGAAATTCAGAAAATCATTTAAATGATTTAAAACTTTGAAATTCAATAACTTTTAAACCGTAACTCGGATTCAAAAACTTTATACATGAAAATTGATCAGAAAAATATAACGAATACGAATACACTATCCGTATGTCTATCACACCCCTCTAACACAACGAACATCGAACCGTCCCCCTCCGGACCGACTGGCCGATAAATTGTGCGGTACTGTTAGAGTGCCCGGATGAATTTATTCCGAACACGAATGTTTCTAGGAATAGATCAACTAGCACGGATACACCTCCCTTATGTTTTTCCGGTACCCACGACACCTCCGGCTTGATCCTTCCCCCTCCGGTCACCCTGTCCGGTAATCATCCGGAGCCGGTAGTTCATCCTCAGATGAATTTCCTCTCCGAGAAACGTGCATAGCACTGCGTTAGAATACCGTTAACATTTCATCTCTCATGTCATGCATCTGTTTGTATATGCTTGCTATGTATTTACTGTTTCTTCCCCCCTTAATCTTCGCTAGACCCCGCTGCTGCCGTCGACTACACCGCTGCTGAGTACGACTACTTCGTCGACGACCCTACTACTACCGTCGAGCTCCCAGGCCAGCAGAGCCATTCTCTTCCCCAGATATCGCCTATCTTTCCGTACATTTCTTGCACTAGGCATTGTTACTGCTGCTGCTACGTTTGCGTACCTATTCAATTGCATAACCTGTCATTGTCGCCCCTTGATGTGCCTCCTTTATCCTATGCTGCCTATTATTATTATTATCCATTATTCAGCAGTGAGCCCTGCGCATTGTTAGCTAGGATTAGATAGAGGGCCGTGATCACTCAGGGGAGTGAACGCGGATACAAATATTATAACTGCACAGGTACAGTACAATGTAGACACCGTCTAAGGCCCCTATCTCGGTTATGCCTAGTCACCTCAAGTGTGAGCTATCAAGGAGTAATCCTTGTACTCCACTCGAGGCTGACTTTGTCTTGCCGCCATAGGGTCCTGTAAACGGTTGTCCTTCAGGTAAGAAGTCGGGCGACCCAACGGTGCCCGCGAGTGGTATTGCGACGGGACGACAGGGAGGGTATGACCAGTGTACCGGTGTGCTTGGCCCCCCGATCGTTGGCCGCGAGAGTTACCAAACCACGAAAGTCGAGCTCCTCCAGGAGCACACGCGAGACAAGGTAAGGAGACGGTTCACCTAGTTGGTAACCGCAGTGACTTGGTGGGACGACGGGGCAGGCACCGATGTACTGGTGGTCTTGGCTGCTGTCATTGTCCGCGGGTCGGTTAAGTCGATGCAACGATAACGGTTGTCACGCAGGTTAAATAAAATGCTAAATGGTTCAGTGAATGTCTTGAGTTGGCTATATGCCATGTACGCACTACCTACCCATGGGAATTACGAGTTACGGGCTCCTCTGCTTCGTAGTGTCGTCCGAGGACTCTTCAGACGTCAGCAGTACCGCGGCCTGCGGCGGGAAGTGGTGTTGTGTTATTTTCTCGTGCGGTAGTGTCTTATTTGGATTTGCTTTAACTTCACCGGCCAGCCACGCACCGTGCAGGAGTACATTCGGGTTGGGGTCCAAGGCCCGGCGTACTTAGGATTTAGTCCGGCGGATGGCCTCTCTGTTGAGTTTGAAAGATGGGCTATGAAGTGTCGGATAGCCTCGGTGGAGCGTTCCCTAATAAGGTTCCCGCCACCCTGGAGATCCGTGCGTGTAGCGTAACACAAGTGCACCCCTGCAGGGAAGATTAATCTATTCGAATAGCCGTGTCCACGGTAACAGGACGCTTTATGCTGAAGCTGGATCTTACCACTAGAAACTATTATTATTAAACTGTATGGTTCTGGGTTTTCTTCCTCGCGGGGATGTCGAGGAGGTGAACTCGGAGGCATTGTTAATTATTACAACTTATTATTATACAATGCTGCAGCAACTTCTGCTGCGTTGTTACTTTATGCTTTATATAAACTGTTGGCTGTTTCTTACCTCATGCTGCAAGACAACGTCGGAAGATGCTAGTCTTCGATAGGCCTAGCTTCTTACCCTTGCTCTGGTTTTTTGTCTTCCAGTCCACTATATACAGCCTCTTCTTTCTGTTGATACAATGCATAATGCTTAGTAGCGGACGTAAGACTCGCGGGTATACTAGATACTCACCTGCTTTATTTCCTTTACTGTTTTGCCTGATCGGCCGCTGCAGCCGATGTTGGAGCCCAGGAGCAGGAGTACCCCGGAGGCGCCTACTACGACGTCGAGATCCCCGTTGACCAGGAGTAGTTCGGTGGATCCCGGGCAGGAGGCCTCGCCTTTTCGATCTGTATCTCTGATGTGATTTGTGCTAGCCTTCTTAAGGAAAAACTTGACTAACTATGTCTGTACTCAGATATTATGGCTTGTATGACTTATGTATTCGGGTCCGCGTGACCCCCTCTATTTTAACATATTTGTTTATCCTTTTGTGTTTAGTGTTGTGCTGTGATATTATCACCGTGGCACCCTAATCTCAGCCGTGTACCCTGTGTGTATGATTACTGTACACGGATTGATTTTTGGGGCGTCACAAGGCGGTGCTCTCTAAATTTCATCAATACCAGCCTTAGATGTTCGGCATGTTCTTCTTCGTTCTTCGAGTAGATGAGAATGTCATCGAGATAAACTACAACAACTTTATCCAAGTACTCCATGAAGATCGAATTCATCATGCGCGAGAAAGTGGCGGGGGCATTGGTTAAAACGTAGGACATGACGGTGTATTCGTAAAGACCATAACGAGTAGTAAAATCCGTTTTGGGAATGTCCTCGTTTCAGATTTTGATTTGATGGTAACCTAATCTCAAATCCATCTTGGAGAAGACAGAGGATCCAGCAAGTTGATCGTAAAGATCATTGATCCTGGGCAATGGGTACTTGTTCTTTATCGTCGCTAGATTTAGCGGGCGATAGTCTATGCACATCCTTTCTGTTCCATCTTTCTTTGTTACGAACAGAACGGGGAAACCCCATGGCGATGAGCTAGGGCGGATGAAGCCTTTTGCCAACAAAGCTTCAAGTTGGATTTTAAGCTCAGCTAACTCACGTGGGGCCATTTTGTATGGGCGTCTGGAAATTGGTGTGGTTCCTGGCATAAGATCCACTATGAACTCTACACATCAGTCGGGAGGCATTCCCGGCAGCTCTTCAGGAAAGACCTCAGGGAAGTCACGAACCACCGGAATATCTTCAAGGTCGGGAAGGGGAAGTACATTCAAGCAATGCACCTGGGTTCTTGTTCTGGGTGATGTATAGTTGACTGTCTTGCCTGAAGGGTGGGTTAGTTTCACGGATTTTCCTTTGCAATCCAGGTAGGCATTCTGCCTTGATAGCCAATCCATGCCAAGGATTACATCAATGTCTGAAGACTTGAGGGCTATGAGTGAAGCAAGGAATACTAAACCCTCAATTGCGATTTGATTACCATGGCTTACTCTATTAGTTTGCCATCTTGACCCTGGAGTTTGAATAATCATCGGGGTGGAACATTCAACAAAGGATAACTCATGACGAAGTGCATAACTTTCCGACATGAATGAATGAGATGCTCCTGGGTCGAAAAGAACGGAAGTAGGAACATAATTGACTGGGAGCGTACCAAGAATGACGTCAGTGGTGTCGTCAGTCTCTTCGGTGGCAATCTGATTCACACTTCCACGAGTGGCGGGAGGAGCGCGTTTGGTGGTGAAGACCTTCAGGGGTGGCTTGCCACGACCGTTGTTGTTGCCTTCGGCACGGGGTGGAGCATTCTGATTCTGGAGCTGGTTCTGGGGACACTCGCGGGAGTAGTGGCCTGCCTGACCACACTTGTAGCAGGCTCCAAAGACAGTGCGTGGAGATGGGTTGTTCGGTGGAGCTGGGTGGAATGAAGCTGGTGGACGAGGCGCCACATAGGATGGCCTCGGTGTGTTGTTCTGGCGAAACATACTGTTGGGGCTCCAGATCTTGCGCTTCTGAGAACCTGAACTGGATGAACCATCATCTCTAGGGTGTTTGCGGAAGTCACTGGGGGTGTTCATGTCCTCTGCCTTGATGGCCTTGTTGACAAGGACCTGGAAGGTGGCAAAGTCATGTAGGTTGAGCTCACGACAGAGTTCGGAATTGAGTCAACGACGGAACCTCTCTTGCTTCTTAGCGTCGGTGGAGACCTCTTCAGTAGCATAACGAGCAAGTCGGTTGAACTCAAGACTAAACTCGTCAACAGTCATTCTGCCTCGGGTGAGGTTACAGAACTCCTCACGCTTGCGGTCCATAAGACCCTTTGGAATGTGGTGCTCACGGAATGAAGTGCAGAACTCATCCCAAGTAGTGGGCGGTCCAACGGGACGCATGTTCAGGAAATTCTCCCACCAAGAGCTAGCTGCACCCTCGAGGTGGTAGGTGGCATAGCTGACCCTGTCACCATCTGCAACATGGCCTGCCTGGAGCTTCCTCTCGATGCTGCGAAGCCAGTCATCGGCGTCAAGGGGCTCGGTGGAGTAGCTGAATACCGGGGGATGGAGCGGGATGAAGTCGTTGAAAAACACCAACTCGTTGCGCTGCTGAGTGGTGTTGCGGGCAATGACCTCCAGCAACTGGTCAGAGTCTCGGCGGTTCCTCTCAACCTCCATCAGAACCTGAGCCATCTTGGGTGGGGGTGGAAGATTGCCTTCCTCCGGATCATTCCCACGACAATGGGCACGACCAAGCTGGCCACGGGTTCCTTGAGACATCCTGAAGGTGAAAACCAAAGTCAAATAGAGTTGATTGGAAGAGTCTAAAGAAGGTATTGAAGGTACTGGAAGAATCACAGAGAAAAGGAAGTAATCATCTTGACAACATGGTGATAAAAGCATACAAGCCATATATTCACAAGCTGTCATACAAACTGTAACAGCCCAGTTTTCACAAAAATTAAAAAATCTGTTTTCGGCGTGAATTGTTTGATTGTCTGATTTGTTTGCGGTGTTTGCATCCCCGATTTATCGATCGGCGATTATTTTTTTCCCCTCTTATCTCGTATCGGATGGAGACCGACCCTTGCCACCTTGACACTCGACCTTTGCGACACCGGGGTTCACCCGATCACCGACGCGAAAACCGCGCGAGACCAGCCGCAACCGACGGAACAAAACCCCGTTTAATAACTAAACGGGATATTTTTATAGCGCGCCGGAAAGTGTTCTCAGAACGGTTCCAGCGCGAGGTGAACGCCTCCGGCTCGACGTGCAGATCGCGCAGTTTGAAGTTTTACCCGAATCGGAGGTACTGCGGACCACCGGCGGTCAGAAACGTGAGCACCGCGTGCACGAGAGAAAAACCGGAGATGTTTTTGCAAACCGCCAGCCACCTGGGCTATATAAAGACCACCACCCCACCTAGGGTTTCCTAAGCACCTAGGCAGCCACCAGCCCCAGATCTGGCACAAAATACCCCATATTTCGTCCAACCTAGCTCCAGATCTGAGATTTTTTTCGTCCATGCGATCTGGACCGTCAGATCGCCCGATCTGACGGCCCAGGGAGCACCCAGCCTCCTCTCTCCTCTTCCTCCTCCACGCAGCCGCCTCCTGCCCTTGGGCAACCGCCGCCGCCGTGCTCGCCTCCGGCCACCGCGCGCCCCCGCCGGCTCCTCCTCTCCTCCCTCTCCCTACGCCCCCTTCCCTCCTTCTCCTCTTCTCACCCCACCTCCTTCTTCCTTGCAGCTCGCAGCAGGAGCCCGCAGCCATGGCTGACCACGGCTGCCGCCATGGAGCTCGCCAAGCTCCGCCTCGAAGCCGTCTGCCCGCGCCGCTCCTGACCCCGCCGACCGCCGGATCTGCCCGTCCCCGCGCTCCCTACCCCGCCGCCCTCTCACGCCCGTTCCAGCCTCCTCCGAGCCGCCGTCGGCGGGGTAGCCGCCGCTGCCGCTCGATCCCCTCCGGATCGGGACAAGGGCAGCCGATCCAGCCGCTCGCGCCCGCAGGTGGGCCGGCCTGCGCGCCCCTGCGAGGCCGACCTCCAGCCGGCCTCCCAGGCCAGTTGGGCTAGGCCCAAGGTGAGCGCCCTCTGTTTTTTTTATTTGTTTTTTTTTCTTTTTCTCTGTTACCTGTTGGGCCCAGTAGTTTCGGCCCGTTAGAGTTTTTTTTTTCTTTCTAGGTTTTTTTAATTATTTAGGCAGATTGTATTGTTTTTATTGCGGTAGTTGTATCTTTTCATCGGTAGCTCCGATGGAGACGCTTTCTACATGAAAGTTGCTCCGTTTTGTGTGTAGATTAATAATTTGTTGTTTATTGACATGTTTGAACTTGTTTACATGTTGTTTACCTGCTAATTACAACTGTCTGCCACTGTAAACTGTAACTGCTATAACTTTTTAACCGTTGCTCTGTTTAAAATGTTTCTGATATGTAACTTGACTAGAATTGCATGTAGATTATGTTTTTGCTGCTCTTGCTTGCGAATAAAAAAATAAAATATTGTTTAGGGCAAAACAGTACCAAATTCCATTTTTATCGTGGGGTCCGTAATAGTTGCCATGTCTAGGATTCCACCCCACTTAATTTGACTAGCTTAGGTAGTTTATTTATGCTTCACCTTTTGCTATGCTTCTGTGCTTTGCCATGTTAACAACCTTTGCTCACCTTGTGTAGCTAAACAACTTTAGCCATCGTAAAACGTGCAGTATCGTCGTGTGTGACGAGTACTCCACTTAACCTGTTAGTAACCGCTCTCGACGGTAGGTGCGATGTCTCGTGTTGCCTTCTTGTTGATGCTTGCTCCTGTGTTGCCCCGTAGTAATAGAGTGCTTGCTCGTTGATTGCTTTCCAGTGTTTATCGTCTTGTGTGCTTCCGCGGGTACCTCTCGGAGACGATGCGAGCTTGCGATCAACTACACCTTCGGAACCCGACTTATCAACAGGCAAGGACTATACATTACTTATGATCCATTCTATTTCAACTAGCGGTTTGCATGCTAGTCTAGGATAGGTTCGATGTTTCATCCTACCACATGTTTACAGCCTTTTTCAAACCGATACAACCATGTCCCCTCCCAGCAAACCATGTACTGCTATGTTACTATTGCTCGTTGCTCAGCCCCTGCTTAGTATGCATGCTTAGGATGCTACGATGTTACCTTGTTACTCTTTGGGTTGGGATATCACATTATTATATTGTTGCTGATGATATGATTATTATAATGTTAACTATATTCGACGAAGGATGGAAGGTCTAGGCTATCCTGCCCCGACGCTTTGTTCCATTCGAGTCACCTAGGACCCGAGTTCCGGGTATTGGTTTTAAGACTGAGCGTGCGTAACCGCGTGTGGGATTTTATGGGGTCCCCTTTTCTTACCTACCTAGCTTCAAACATTTCTAGTGGTGGCCCAAGCTAATTCACCATTTGAAACCGTGTGTGTGCTGGTCGGCCGCCAGTTGTTTTCAAACAACCTGGACCAGTGAGGACTTAGTTCCCTTGCTGGCCCATTATGACCGGCTGAGGACCCGGTGTCCCATGTGTGATTAACCGGCAATCCAAACCTGGAGTCATACGGTAGAGACCAGATCGAGAGCGTGGCCGGCTCCTGAGATGGATGTCGACTCACCGGGGGCCACCCGGATTTGTTCGTTGTTAGTTAGAGGGACCTGTCGTTTCGGATCTCTTGGAACTAAATCATAAAATGGTTGCCTATAATGGGTGGCAACTGAGAGAGATGGACGTGCGTGCGGAGCCTCGTAATGGGCAGTTGGTACACCCCTGCAGGGTTAAATCTTTTCGAGAAGCCGTGTCCACGGTTATGGACGACTTGAGACCTACTCCTTGTTCATAGAAAACAACAACTGAGATAATTTTAATACAACTTGATCAACGTCTGTGTGTGCCTTGACTGCTTCTTCTTCGTCGGGATGCGAAGAGGAGGACAAGGATAGGATAGGTGTTATGTTTGCGTAAGTAGTTCATAGCAAGAATAGTTGGAGGCGATTCCTCATCGAATGCTTGGCTTCTTACCTTACTCTCTAGATCATTAGCCACTTTATAAATGCTAGTGCGGAAGCAACCTCACCACTTACCCCTTCCTTACCGTAAACTACTAGTTGTCCTAGAATGACGAGTGATGAAGTCCTTGCTGGGTCAGATGACCACTACAGTTGGATGCTGAGTACTTCTGTACTCATGATACTACCCCCAAACTCTTTTCAGGGGTCTTGATCGACAACAGGTATGGTGATCGATGTTTCACGTGGAGACTTGACGACGACTAGTTAGGCGGATCCCGGCGGAGGGCCTGGACCCGTGTGGTTATGGGGATCGATGTTTTTCTCTTTTCCATTAGGAATTTGATTGTAGTCTGTACCCAGACATGTATCTTCCGCTGTCGTATTGTAATTAAGGCAGTTGTATGCTGATTGTATGAGATGTTGTATCCTTGTATCTGTAATGTTGTGATATCATGTTGGAAATCCGGGGCATATGGCTTTGTCATATGTCGCGGTGGGACCGATATGTGCTTCGACCCCGGATCTGGGTGGAAACACCTGGATCTGGAACAGCACCGCATATCGGGCCTTACACAAACCATACATGGTTTTAGTACAAGCGCCAAGCTAATACAAACATGATGAAGATGTTACATCCTTCAGAGGAACTCTGACTTCCTATACATTATTTATCTAAGCCTCTGGAACATAGAACACCTTGCGTACAATATACTAAGATACTACTACATCCTCACTAAAGTAAGAGCACAGGTGGTCTCACTCATCTCCATCTCCATAGTAGTCCTCGTAAAAGTTACCCGCGGAACCCGGTAGCTGAAGGTGACCATCGGAAAACACGGAGGCCTGTGGACCCTAATATCCATTTGGGCAAGGATGGGGCCTAGGTCCAGCGTAGGATGGAAGCAGAGGACCACGGGGTGGAAAAATGCCTCCAATCTCGGTCCAAGCAACTCGAGAAGGCATCTGTGTCCTGACTGGGTAGATAGCATCATACTCCACTGATCCAACACTCACAAAAGGAGCCAGGAGTGTAAGTGCTCGATACAGACGGACACGGGTGGCGTGAAGCTCAAAACGAAGGGCACGTGCATCACGATCTCTATCACAAGTTTGCCGAGCAGTGATCTCAAGAAAAGTATCCTCCAAAGAGTGATCGGTGTACAGTCCGGTGTAATACCCCTCTTCTCCTGGAAGTGCAGCAGGGATATAGCGGAAAGATGTGTCTCCGAGCAAAGCGTGCTCCTCTCTCAACAACGTAATACATGAGTATGCAGCATCCTGCACAGCCATGTTCTCAGTCATGCCAATGCCATGTCCAAAATGGATAGGCTGAGTGACTCCATTGTGGTGCGGGTAGATCCTGACAATGCAGTGGAACTGGGTCTGGTTGAAGTCAAGGAACTGCTCCTCAACTGTGTACTCAGGGTACCATCGGTATCCAATGTAGGACATCATCTCGATCAGCATGGCGGGATGGCCACGCACACCGAGGCACCTAGTCAAACGAACAACCTGCCGAGGGGGAAGATCCGCCATCTGAAACAGAAAGAAGGAGTTTGCAAATGCATCAGATTATGAAGAAACTTGGAACGACTCGGGCAGCATAACGGCTGTAATTGTAAGAAATGTCTTTTC
The DNA here is from genome assembly GCA_950022295.1 of Bromus sterilis. NCBI lineage: Eukaryota > Viridiplantae > Streptophyta > Magnoliopsida > Poales > Poaceae > Bromus > Bromus sterilis. Next base: position 212,856,403 of record OX465598.1, on the reverse strand, counting down.
TTGCAATGTAGAAACAACACTTACATACGATGTAAGAATTCAGGAAGCACAACAACTCTAACAAACCGAACACAACTTTCCTACGGCTACAAGGTAGCAAACAACGAGATGTTCTAATCAGACAGAGATGAGCCTAGTCCTATCTTCCCGTAGAAGAGGTAAGGGTGACTCAGAACTCAGAACGAAGGGGGTAAGGAGAAAAAAGAAGCCTTACGTTGTTCCCTTATATGCCCAGAGTAACTATATAACTATAGCAAGCTAGACTCGACTTCGGCCAAGGCTGATAATCCTACAGTCAGTCCTGCTCTGATACCAAGTCTGTCGGGACCCGGGGTTACCGTATACAATTCCCTCTACGACATAGTCATATGGAGAGCCGAGAACCGTACCCGCTTGTCTAAGCAGACAAGGCCAAGCACAGAACATTCTCGGAAAGCATCATACGTGAGGGGCATCCCATCCAGGCCGGATGATCAACTGAGATGGGTCCTCATCATCCGCACACATGTCTAAAGATATGGGTGTTGAACTCCCATATTCACAGACAAGTCGCCTTAACCATACTATCGACTATCTCATAACTCTTACATAGACTTACTCCAGCCCGATCACTTAGTCGGGGAATAGGGCGGGCTCGATCATACCACAAAGTGTGCACGAGACCGAGTCTCGAGGAATCGCATCACGATGCCCCAAGCTGCACACATCTAAGGGCCACTTGGTGTATGAAAGACCGCCAGCCAGATCACAACTAAGGTCTCGAAAACCCATACAAAGACATGCATGTTATAAACATACACGCAGCACACATGCCTTGTATGAACAGCAGGTATCATTGCAATTATCTACAAAATATACATTTTATTGATAACTCTCACAGAGTGCACACAGAGATCACAAGCATGTGATCCAACATTACAACAAAGAAGCGGAAGTAAAGTAGGTCTGAGTACAGACAAGTTTAACCAATGGCTTAAGAAGCCTTATTTAAACACAAGACCTCCACGAGGGAACCAGTCTGCTGACTGGGACTACACTAGCTTGGTCTTCAGTCGTCGAGCTCGATGAAGAATCCACCTTCGTGGTCAGTGGGTTCATCTAAAACATAGAATAAGAAAACGTGAGTACAAAGTCGTACTCAGCAAGACTTACGTAGGAATTATACTACTCATGCACATGTATCAAGGTAAAGGGAGGTGGGGTTCAAAAGCAGAAGTGCTAGCTTTGACTTGGCTAGTCTTGAACTACGAGTACCAGACTTGAGGTAAGAAGCGGACATGAGTCCACTACATCTCCAATCAATTATACCACTATGATGCCTTCCTCGACTTCCCCACGAGAATGCACGCCATAGCACTCACGCTTATCTTGGTAAGTTTTATAAGTATCCAGTTCAAGTTGTCTAATAATCAAGCTAAGCTTTCCAAGAAGTCCTTAACCGCGGATGCGGCTATTCGAATAGTTTTGTTAACCCTGCAGGGGTGTACCTCTACACACACATGATCATCAGTTACCGCCTTTGTACTCGACACCATTCAAGAAGTGTCGGCGAGGATGCTCACCACAACTGTTACTTCATAGCCGATCTAGTCCAAGAAAGCCTCCTACCTGGGTTGGCTACAACTATCGGGAACCCGGCCTATTTACCGAAGTGGACCCAGATGATGTGTGCGTGGTGCATAAGCCGGTCTCGGTTGAGCCGTTCTCTCACTTGGCAGCCAGACCACAAACCTACCAGAACTCCGAACTACTGCGACATCTGGACATCGAAAGGGATGAGTTATTAGGTTGCGAGGTGTCAGTGAGCCCAATGTGTGGTTGTACTCTTCATCTTGGATCACCACACAAGAACTCGGACTTAGGGCGGTGTTCAATGAGACAACCCGATGTGTACTCCTACACAGCCTCTCATTGTTCACCTTGTATTAGGGTAGATTCACCAACACATCTCCACCATCATCAACATGATCAACCATGCCGACTCACATAACAATAACAACATTGTATCATTCTAAGAATGCCATAAGAAGTAACAATTGCAGGGGCCACATGATATCAAACAAATCCAACATTTGCTAGGATTGTGGTTTGCTTACTACTGTGACAAATGATAGGTCATGCAAAGGAATGGGTTCATCTATGCGGTAGAAACGTAGCATGGTAATCATCCTATACAATGCATAAGTGAGACATGAGAGGGAAGTGGGATTTTATTGACATGATCAATGGGGGTTTGCTTGCCTTGCTGACGAGGTTCAGTCTCGAGATCTTCAACGAAGGGGGCTGCTTCCTGTTCCGGTTCCACCTCTACTCGACAAACAACAAACAAGGTAGCAAAGTAAATACAATGCACAAACACATGGTTGAAGGTTGAAACTTGGTTTGCATGCTTATGATGTGTGAGATAACTCCATTTAAATCGAGTATATTGCAAATGAATTGCAAATTCAAACTCCAATTTGAATTCAATTTGGCCCAAGTTGCAAATGCTATTGTTGGATCAATGTAATTCATCTTTAAATGTGTATGATATCCCTCTGATGTTTAAGTGAAATGTGGCATGTTGCTAAGGTTCAAATTGAAAAAGCATTTGAATTTAATTTGATTAAATTCCAATTAAACCAAATAGAAAATGCTACTGGTCCCATTTTAAATTCAACTCAAACATAGTTTAAAGTTGTATATTTGGATAGAATATTTTCTCCTGATCATTTTTCATATATTACATGTTAAATTTAGAGTTAATATGAATTTTCTATGAATTTTCAAAGTTTGGAATAATTTCTGCCAAATTCTGAATTGATTTAATTAGAAAAACCTTTATTGTGTCAGCATGGGGTCAGCATGACGCCAGGGGGCCTCTTACCAAGGGGACCCACATGTAAGTGACTCATGTGTTAATTAAAACGTTTAGTTTAGATTTAAATTAACCCAAAGGTTTATTAGGGCCTAGGGCCCACATGTAAGTCTCACTGGGGGTGGGGCCAGGTGATTAAGCTCTGTGGTTAGGGGGCTAGTGGAGGGGCTCACCGGCGGGGAGCACTATGCCTCGCCGGAGTTGAACGGGACGGCGTTTTAGGGCACGGGAGGCCAAGGGGAGGGCACTGGCGTGTTGCTAAAGTTGTCGCGGGTCGAACGGAGGCAGCTGGGGCTCGGGGGAGGGACTGGAGCGACGGCGGCGACGACTCCGGCGGAAGCAGAACCACGGCGAGGTCGGGCTCGGGGTTTTAGTGCACGGCTTGAGCTAAAACTGGGTGCGTTCGAAAGCTGGCACACCTGGGAGCCAAACGCGCGCTCTGGTTGTGTCGACGGGGCACTGGGGCGACCTCGACGTCAACCATGGCGGCGACGGACTCTGGCTCTCATGGCAGATCACGACAGGGGGCAAAGGAAGGGGTGCCAGGTTGGGGTTTCTGCTCACCAGGCGATGGGGAGAACGATGGAGTAGGCTACGAGCTCGGGGAGGTCACGGTGGCGCCGGATTTTGAGGTGGATCCGCGGCGGCCTGAGACGAGGACGAAGAAGGGGACGGAAGCTTCAGAGCGTCCGAGCTCGATTCCTTCTGCACGGAGACGTAGTCGACGGTGGCGGAGGCGATGGACACCTTGGCGCGGCTTGGGGACGGCGTTGGCCACGCGTGCTTCACGCCATGGAGATGGTGGCGCTCGGGTCGTCATCGAGTTCGTCGCGGGAGTGAGAGGGAGAGGCTCTGGAGGGGGGAATGGATGCGTGGCGTCTCCAGGAGCTGCGAGGCGCATCTAGGAGGCTCCAGAGGGGCAGGTTGCAGCTGGGAGAGCGGCGGCGTGCTCAGCTAGCTCGGTGGCATTCCACCAAGCAGCTTGGAGGCGCGGGATGGGGAAGAAGACCCCCTTGCCCCTTTGGGCCGGCTGGGCCAGATGGGCTGGCTTCGCCTAGGCGTCAGGTAAGCTTTTCTCTCTCTTTCTTTTTTTCTTTTCTCATTTCTTTTCTGTCTTTGTTTTGGTTTTGCTAAATAAAATAGCAAACCATTTTTTGAATCTTAAATCCAATAGGGATTTTTGAATTAATTCAAGGTCCTATTTGAATATTTGAAAAATCCATGAGCATGGGGTTGGTCCCACATCACTTGATATGTGATCACACTCATTTATAAGACTTTTCAAAAATCAAACATGAATTTTTGGAGAAGATTTATTTCTGGCCTTTTCAATTAATTCATCTGGGGGGTGTTCCTTCTCCCATTTGAGTTTGAATTTGATTTCAATTGATTCCTTTTGAAATTTTTAACATGATGCAAAGTGACTTGCTAATCCTAGCACATACCTAACTTGGGGTTGTGACAGTACGCTCCCAGTCAATTATGTTCCTACTTTCATTCTTTTCGACCCAGGAGCATCTCATTCATTCATGTCAGAAAGTTATGCACTTCGTCATGAGTTATCCTTTGTTGAATTGTCCACCCCAATGATTATTCAAACTCTAGGGTCAAGATGGCAAACTAATAGAGTAAGCCATGGTAATCAAATTGCAATTGAGGGTTTAGTATTCCTTGCTTCACTCATAGCCCTCAAGTCTTCCGACATCGATGTAATCCTTAGCATGGATTGGATATCAAGGCAGAATGCCTACCTTGATTGCAAAGGCAAATCAATGAAACTAACCCACCCTTCAGGAAAGACAGTCAACTACACCTCACCCAGAACAAAAACCTAGGTGCATTCTTTGAATGTGCTTCCCCTTCCCGACCTTGAAGATATTCCGGTGGTTCGTGACTTCCCGGATGTCTTTCCTGAAGAGCTGTCGGGCATGCCACCCGACAGATGTGTAGAGTTCATAGTGGATCTTATGCCAGGAACCGCACCAATTTCCAGACGCCCATACAAAATGGCCCCACGTGAGTTAGCTGAGCTTAAAATCCAACTTGAAGCTTTGTTGGAAAAAGGCTTCATCCGCCCTAGCTCATCGCATGGGGTTGCCCCGTTGTCACAACCCAAGTTTAGGTAAGTGCTAGGGTTTTTTTGTGCCTTTGCATCATGAAAAAATTCAAATGAAATTCAAAAATAGGGAAAAGAAAAGTCCTGAGAATTTAAATAAATGGCCAGATAAAAATCTTTTTCCAAAAATCATTTGAACATTTGGAAAATTCCTATAAATGATGCTTATCATTTTAAAAGTGGTTTGGGTTCATTCCCATGCCCATGGAATATTCAAAAATTCAAAAGGTGCCCTGGAAATTAAATTTGACCCCTATTTGATTTGAAATTCAAATGTTTTGAATTTCAAAAATGCTCAAATTCTATAAGTGGTTTGCTACTGACCACCTAGGGTTTTTAAAATTAGTTGGGCGTTTTATTAAATTGCCTAGGTATTTATTTATCAAGGCACCACAAAATTACAGAAAGAAAAGGAGAAGAAAAAGGAAAAGACCCCCCTGGCCATTCTGGCCCAACTGAAGCCCCCAGCCGGCCCTGCCCAGCCCCCTCGCTTTGTCTTCGTCCCCAAGCTGCTCGGTGGCAGCCTAGGAGCGAGCCGGTGCCACCTCGACGCCGTTGAGGGCCTTCTAGGCCTCCCCTGCCTCTCCTCTCTCGCCACGCAGACGCCCGCAAGGCTCCTCTTCCTTCCCCCCTAGCCCGTGGTCCTCTCCTCCTCTCTGTGTCGCCATTGCCAGACAGCCCGAGAGCTCGCCGGAACACAGCAGCGCGCACACCGTGGCCACAGGCCGACCCAAGCATCGCCACCGTGTCCCTAACGTCCGCCGTGGAGCTCCCCTTCACCTCGGCCCTCCAATTCGAGCATAGCGGCTTCGGAGACGACGGGCGCCTCAAGAACTCGCCGCCGGCCGCCGAGGACGTTGTCTTCAAATTCATCGCAGCCACGGCTCCCCTGTCTCCGACGACTTCACCATCTTGTTCACGGTGAGACTACGCTACATTTCCCCCTTCTCCAGCTCTTCCCCGTGCCCGGTTTCGCCATCTCGCCGTCAACCGTGGTCCGGCCGCCGCCATTGCTGTCGTTGCCATGGCCTGGAGCTTCTCCGCGGCCCCCAATTTCCTCCGCGAGATGCGCACGAGCGAGGGCTTCCTCCCAGTACCACCCACGCCTCTCCCCGTGGCCAAATGGACAATTGCGGCATTGCGCCACCGTGCCCAAGCCGCCGGCGTCAAGCCGCCGGGCACGTAACCCTAATCCACCCCCTAAACCACCTCCACAGAGACCGACAGGTGGGCCCCCAACCCCCCTAACCCCTCTGTTATTTTAAACAGAGAGGGATTAGCCCCTCTCCCACTGACAGGGCTGGCCCACTGGCTAGAGCCCCTGTGACATCACCCCCACGTCATGCTGACGCAGTAAATAGAAAAGCAATTAAAAGAATTCCATAAAAATCCAGAAATTGAATTAAACTTTGGAAAGTCATAGAAAATTCATATTAACTCCAAATTAAACATATAATATATGAAAAATTATCAGAAAAATGCAAGGATTAAGAATATGCAATTTGTTTTTATGTTTGACCATTTTAAAATGGGTGAACAGAAGCAAATGTGTATATGAATTAATTTGGATTTGAATTTGAAGTTTAAATTTGCATTTCAAATGCAATATACTTCAATTAAATTGAATATGCTACAAACCAGTACCTTTCACATCAGGGATAACCTTATCATGTGTATGTGCATTTTTACTTTTGAAGTTGTCCCCCCTTGTTGATGATTGCCTCCGATGACAGACGTTCCAAGACGGTGATCACCCCCGAAGAAGAAGACCACCGTTAAGACCCGTGTATCGTCAGCAAGGCAAGCAAACCCCATTGATCATGTCTATAAAATCTTACTTCCCTCTCAGTCTCGCTTATGCATGTTTAGGAGATCACCGAGACACGTTCTTTCGCATAGTTGAACCCATTCCGATGCATGACCTATCATTTTGTCACCGTATTAAGCAAACCACAATCCTAGAAGATTTAGGAGTTGAATGATGAGCATGTGGCCCCTGCAACTGTACTGATTTTGCTGCTTAGTGATACAATGAGGATGTTATGTTTGTGAGTCGGGATGGAATGAACACAGTGGTGCTGATTTTTAACGTGTTGGTGAATCCACCCTAAACAAAGGTGAACGATGAGAGGCTGTGTAGGAGTACACAGTGGGTTGTCTCGTTGAACCCTGCTCTAGGCCCCGAGTTCCTGTTTTGTGATCCAAGACAAAGAGTATGACCACATGTAGGGTTTTATGGGAGCCCCGTTTGGCCTCTTTACGTACCCGATCCGGTCCAGGAGTCACACTAGATTCGGGATTTCCATTTGATTTATGCATAGATATGTGGGTGGACCTGTGAGACAGTGAAACCATCTGTCAAAGGTGGCGTCTCGGTCCCTTACGTTATCTGAGTCCGTTTCGTGGAACCTGCCGGACTCTCGAGCGGTGACAAACTCAGGTAGTCGACTCCTGGATTAGAGAAGGTGATGTGAGGGTAGTGCCTTGGTTTCATCCACGTCCGACACCTCCTTGAAGGGTGACAAGAACGAGGCGATAAGTGATGACACGCGTGTGAAGATGTACACCCCTGCAGGGTTAATGAACTATTCGAATAGCCGTGTCCGCGGTTATGGACTACTTGGAAACCTCTACTTGATCATAGATAACTTGAATGGATACTTATAAAACTCGCAAGATCAGCGTGAGTGCTATGGCGTGCCTTCTCGTGGGGAAGTCGAGGAAGTATCCATAGTGGTGTATTAGTTGGAGACTTGGTAGTGGACTCGTGTACCCTTCTTACCTCAAGTCTGGTACTCGTAGTTCAGGACTAGCCAAGTCAAAGCTGGCACTTCTGCATGTTGAACCCCACCTCCTTTACCTTGATACTTGAGCATGAGTAGTGTAGTTCTGATGTAAGTCTTTCTGAGTACGACTTTGTACTCATGTTTGCTTATTCTATGTTTAGATGAGAACCCGGACCCCGATGGAGTCACCTTCGTGAAGCTTGACGTTGACTAAGTTAGCATAGTCCCAGACAGCAGTCTGGTCCCTCGTGGAAGGGCATGTTTGTTGTACAAGGCTTCTCTAATCCATTTGTTAATCTTGTCTGTACTCAGACCTAATTTTCTTCCGTTGTATGATGTAATGTGATCACAGACATGTGATCTTTGTATGCTCTATGTGTATGTCAATAAAGAGTACTTTGTAGAGTTATGTGATGATACCTGATGTTCATACTAGACATGTGTGATGCGTGTATGATTATAACATGCATGTCTTAGTATGGGTTTTCGAGACCTTAGTTGTGATCTGGCTGACGTTCTTTTATACACCAAGTGGCCCTTAGATGTGCGCAGCTTGGGGCATCGCGATGTGATTACTCGTGACTCTGTCACGTGCACACTTTGTTGTATGATCGAGCCCGCCCTAGACCCTGACTAAGTGATCGGGCTGGAGTAAGTCTATGTAAGAGTTAGGATCCAATCGACAATATGGTTGAGGCGACTTGTCTATGAGTATGGGATTCACCACCCATAAGCATTTAGACTTGTGAGCGGACGTCGAGGACCCATCTCAGTTGATCATCCGGCCTGGATGGGATGCCCCTCACGTTTGATGCTTTCCGAGAGTGTTCTGTGCTTGGACTTGTCTGCTTAGACAAGTGGGTATGGCTCTCGGCTCTCCATGTGATTGTATCGTGACTGGAATTACATACGCTAACCCCGGGTCCCGACAGACTTGGTATCAGAGCAGGACTATCTGTAGGCTTATCAAACCCTTGGTCGAAGTCGAGTCTAGCATTCTATAGTTATATAGTTACTTGGGTATAAAGGGAACAACGTAAGGCTTCTTTTTCTCCATACCCTCATCGATCTGAGTTCTGAGTCACCCTTACCTTTTCTACGGGATGATAGGACTAGGCTCATGTATGTCTTTACTAGAACATCTCGTTGTTTGCCTCCTTGTAGCCGTAGGACAGTTGTGGTCGTCCAGAGTCTTCGTGTTTTGAGTTCCTTGAGGAAGTTCTGTCCAATGTCCTCGAGATTGTCTTGTTTTCCATCCCGGTGTAGCCGTTATGCTGCCGGAATTATTCCGAGTTTCTGTGGATCATTGCTTTCGCATTATAATCTTTTCCGTCTTCTTCATGTCCTTCTTGTCTTTGATTCCATCGTACAACATGTTCTGATTGTTTATCTTTATCACACAGGATGTCAGGTGGAACTCGTAGTGCTGTTCGTCGGAATTGAGACCGTGTTCGGAATCGAAATGATGATGCACCTCCACCACCGCCTTCTGCAGCGGAAATCATGATGGAAGCTGAGAAGAATCAACGTGATCAAACACGCCTTCTGGAGCTCATCGAGCAGAATACCTCACATCATTGCAATGTGGTTATGAGCATTCAGGACTTCATCCTCCTCAAGCCACCGGTATTCCGATGTTCTTCTGAGCCCCTCGAAGCTGATGATTGGCTCCGTTCCATCGAGCGTAAGCTTGACACTGCACATGTTGCTCCCAATGATCGAGTTATATTCGCGGCATACTTTCTGGAAGGTGCTGCCGCTGAATGGTGGGAGAACTATGTTGCGATGCAGCCTGATGGTCACCTAGTGACTTGAAAAGAGTTCCGTGATGCCTTTCGAGGTACAACCTTCTAGATGAGTTAATGGAGCGCAAGAAGGAAGAGTTCTGCAATCTGACTCAAGGAGAGATGTCCATTCATGAGTATGTGAGAGAGTTCAACCGTCTTGCTCGGTATGCCCAAGATGAGATCACCACCGATGCTAGAAAGCAGGCAAGGTTCCGTAAGGGACTTAGCCCTATCCTTCGCCATGATCTCAACCTCATCGAATTTGCCACCTTTGAGGATTTAGTCAACAGATCCTTCAGAGCTGAGCATGACAATGAAATTTTCGAGGAGTCTCGCAAGCATGCTCTTGAGCTTTCTCCTTCTTCAAGTTCAGACCCTCAGAAACGCAGAATATGGATTCCAACTCGTGCCATACCTCAAAACTTTCTTCATAGGCCACCATACAATATATGCCATCCACCTCAACACATTGTTCCTCCTAGGAATGATGGTGTGCAATCAAGTAATCCTGCTCCCAGCAATTCAGGCAGCGTGTGTTTCAAGTGTGGTCTGACAGGCCATTACTTCCGACAATTCCCTACAGTGTTGGTGGCACCACGTCGACCTAGTCACAAGCCTTCAAAGAAATCAACCACCAAAGCCATCCCAGCAAAGCTTTCAGCCAAAAGTAGTGGTTGTGTGAACCAAATATCAGTTGAGGAAACCACTGCTGCTTCTGACGTCATCCTTGGTACACTCCTAGTCAATCATGTTCCTGCCTCCGTTCTTTTCGATCCAGGAGCTTATCATTCATTCATGTCGGAGAGTTATGCACTTTGGCATGGATTTTATTTTGAAGAAATGTTTTCTCCAATGATCATTCAAACTCCTGGTTCAAAGTGGCAAACTAATAGAGTAAGCAATGGCAATCAAATTGCAATTGAGGATTTAGTATTGCTTGCCTCTCTTATAGCCCTCAAGTCTTCGGACATTGATGTCATCCTAGGAATGGATTGGTTATCAAGGCAGAATGCTTTCCTTGATTGTAAAGCCAAATCAGTTAAACTCACCCATCCTTCAGGCCAGATCATTGACTACACATCACCCAGCTCTAGAATCCAGATGCATACTTTGAATGTACTTCCACTTCCAGACCTCGAAGATATTCCGGTGGTTCGTGACTTCCCGAATGTCTTTCCTGAAGAACTGCCGGGCATGCCACCCGACAGATGTGTAGAATTCATAGTGAATCTTATACCAGGCACAACCCCAATTTCCAGACGCCCATATAGAATGGCCCCACATGAGTTAGCTGAGCTAAAAACCCAACTTGATGCTTCGTTGGCAAAAGGCTTCATCCGCCCTAGCTCATCGCCATGGGGTTGCTCCGTTATGTTCGTAACGAAGAAAGATGGAACAGAAAGGATGTGCGTAGACTATCGCCCGCTAAATCTAGCGACGGTAAATAACAAATACCCACTGCCCAGGATCAATGATCTTTATGATCAACTTGCTGGATCATCTGTCTTCTCCAAGATGGATTTGAGATTAGGCTATCATCAAATCAAAATCCGAAACGAGGACATTCCCAAGACGGCTTTCACTACTCGATATGGTCTTTCCGAGTACACCGTCATGTCCTTCGGTTTAACCAATGCCCCCGCCACATTCTCGCGCTTGACGAATTCGATCTTCATGGAGTACCTAGATAAATTTGTTGTGGTTTATCTTGATGACATTCTCATCCACTCGAAGAACGAAGAAGAGCACGCAGAACACCTTAGGTTGGTATTGATGAAACTTAGAGAGCACCGTCTTTATGCCAAGTTCTCCAAGTGTGAATTTTGGCTACCAGAAGTGACCTACCTGGGCCACGTGATTTCTGCGAAAGGTGTTGCTGTCAATCCCGAGAGAGTTCAGGACGTCCTTGACTAGACCCCACCTGAATCGGTTAAGCAAGTTAGGAGTTTTCTTGGCTTAGCAAGCTATTGCCGCCGCTTCGTCGAGAACTTTTCTAAAGTTGCAAAGCCTCTTACTGAACTCCTCAAGAAAGATAAGAAATTCCAATGGACCCCCAAGTGCGAGGAAAGCTTTCAAGAGCTAAAAAGAAGATTGACTTCTGCACCCGTACTTGCGCCTCCAGACACCAAAAGGGATTTCGAGATCTATTGTGATGCTTCACGACAAGGGTTAGGATGCATACTTATGCAAGATAGACATGTGGTAGCTTATGCTTCACGCCAGTTGCGGCCACATGAAGAGAACTATCCTAACCATGATCTTGAACTCGCTGCCGTAGTTCATGCCCTGAAGAATTGGCGACATTACCTCCTTGGTAATCGTTGTGAGATCCATTCCGACCATCAAAGCCTCAAATACATATTCACCCAGCCAGATCTTAATCTCAGGCAAAGACGCTGGATAGAGTTGATAAAAGATTATGACTTAGTAATTTCTTACACCCCAGGCAAGGCCAATGTCATGGCTGATGCACTAAGTCGTAAGTCGTATTGTAACAACCTCATGTTACGACAGTATTAACCACTTCTTCATGAGGAATTTCGCAAGCTCAATCTTGAGATAGTTCCTCGTGGATCTCTTTTCAACTTGGTGGCGAAACCAACCCTTGAGGATCAAATCATAGCCGCCCAGAAACAAGATAGTAGTATTCAAGAGATCAAGCAGAACATTGTTAGCGGAGTTGCTAAATGTTTCTCTGCAAATGATCAAGGAACGATATTCTTTGAAAATCGTTTAGTAGTTCCTGAGAATGAAGACCTAAAGCAGCTGATCCTTAGGGAAGCTCATGACACTCCCCTCTCCATTCATCCCTGTAGCACAAAAATGTACCAAGATCTACGCCAGAGATTTTGGTGGACCCGGATGAAGAGAGACATTGCACAATTTGTTGCCGAATGTGATGTTTGTCGTCGCATTAAGGCAGAACACCAAAGACCTGCTGGCACTCTTCAACCAGTGTCTATTCCCGAGTGGAAATGGGACAAGGTCGGTATGGACTTCATCACCGGCTTTCCAAAAACCCAGAAAGGAAATGATGCCATCTTCGTTGTCATTGATCGACTTTCAAAAGTTGCTCACTTCCTTCCAGTTCGCGAGTCTATAACTGCTAGCCAGTTAGCGGACTTGTATGTCTCTAGAATTGTGTTTCTTCACGGTGTTACTTTGGTGATCAATTCTGATCGTGGTAGCCTTTTCACCTCTAGATTCTGGGAAAGTTTTCAAAATGCTATGGGAACTCATCTCTCCTTTAGTATAGCTTTCCACCCTCAATCTAGCGGTCAAGTTGAAAGGGTTAATCAAATCTTGGAAGACATGCTCAGAGCTTGTGTTATCTCTTTCGAAAAGAATTGGGAGAAATCTCTTCCATTTGCCGAATTTTCTTATAACAATAGTTTTTAATCTAGTCTGAACATGGCTCCCTTTGAATTCCTCTATGGCCGACGATGTCGAACACCCCTAAACTGGTCAGAAACCGGTGAAAGACAACTCTTTGGACCGGATATGATTAAGGAAGCAGAAGAGAAAGTTCGCATTGTTCGTGATCGATTGAAAGCCGCTCAATCTCGTCAGAAAATCTACTATGATCGTCATCATAGGGAAGAGAGCTACAATCTGGATGAGAAGGCTTACCTTCGGGTTACTCCTCTGAAGGGAACCCAAAGATTCGGTATCAAAGGCAAGTTGGCCCCATGTTACATCGGACCTTTCCGCATTCTTGCTAAACGTGGAGAAGTTGCCTACCAACTTGAGCTACCTCCGCACCTTTCCCGAGTACATGATGTATTCCATGTATCACAACTCAGGCGTTGCTTCAAGGACCCCATCCGCGAAGTCGACCATGAAACGCTTGATCTCCAAGATGACCTTTCTTATCGAGAGTACCCTGTTCGTATTCTTGATTCAGCAGAGCGTGTCCCTCGTCGTCAGAAGATCAAGTTCCTCAAAGTGCAATGGTCACATCACTCCGAGAAAGAAGCAACGTGGGAAAGAGAAGACCGCCTCCGTGCCGAGTACCCCACCTTCCTACCGACGACTTCTGAATCTCGGGACGAGATTCTTTTTAGTGGGGGCGAGTTGTCACAACCCAAGTTTAGGTAAGTGCTAGGGTTTGTTTGTGCCTTTGCATCATGCAAAAATTCAAATGAAATTCAAAAATGGGGAAAAGAAAAGCCCTGAGAATTTAAATAAATGGCCAGATAAAAATCTTTTTCCAAAAATCATTTGAACATTTGGAAAATTCCTATAAATGATGCTGATCATTTTAAAAGTGGTTTGGGTTCATTCCCATGCCCATGGAATATTCAAAATTTCAAAACGTGCCCTGGAAATTAAATTTGACCCCTATTTAATTTGAAATTCAAATGTTTTGAATTTAAAAAATGCTCAAATTCTATAAGTGGCTTTCTATTGACCACCTAGGGTTTTTTAAATTAGTTGGGCATTTTATTAAATTGCCTAGGAATTTATTTATCAAGGCACCACAAAATTACAGAAAGAAAAGGAGAAGAAAAAGCAAAAGACCCCCCCTGGCCATTCTGGCCCAACTGAAGCCCCCAGCCCGGCCCAGCCCAGCCCCCTCGCTTTGTCTTCTTCCCCAAGCTGCTCGATGGCAGCCTGGGAGCGAGTCGGCACCACCTCGACGCCGTTGAGGGCCTTCTAGGCCTCCCCTGCCTCTCCTCTCTCGCCATGCAGACGCCCGCAAGGCTCCTCTTCCTTCCCCCCTAGCCCGTGGTCCTCTCCTCCTCTCTGCGTCGCCATTGCCAGGCAGCCGGAGAGCTCGCCGGAACACAGCAGCGTGCACACCGTGGCCACCGGCCGACCCAAGCATCGCCACCGTGTCCCTGACGTCCATCGTGGAGCTCCACTTCACCTCGGCCCTCCAATTCGAGCATAGCGGCTTCGAAGACGACGGCCACCTCAAGAACTCGCCGCCGTCCGCCGAGGACGCCGTCTTCAAATTCGTCGCAGCCACGGCTCCCCTGTCTCCGACGACTTCACCATCTTGTTCACGGTGAGACTACGCTACGTTTCCCCCTTATCCAGCTCTTCCCCGTGCCCGGTTTCACCATCTCGCCGTCAACCGTGGTCCGGCCACCCCCATTGCTGTCGTTGCCATGGCCTGGAGCTTCTCCGCAGCCCCCCAGTTCCCCGGCGAGATGCGCACGGGCGAGGGCTTCCACCCAGTACCACCCACGCCTCTCCTCGTGGACAAATGGCCAAGTCCGGCATTGCGCCGCCATGCCCAAGCCGCCGGCGTCAAGCCGCCGGGCACTTAACCCTAATCCACCCCCTAAACCACCTCCACAGAGACCGACAGGTGGGCCCCCACCCCCCTAACCCCTTTGTTATTTTAAACAGAGAGGGATTAGCCCCTCTCCCACTGACAGGGCTGGCCCACTGGCCAGAGCCCCTGTGACGTCACCCCCACATCATGCTGACGCAGTAAATAGAAAAGCAATTAAAAGAATTCCAGAAAAATCCAGAAATTGAATTAAACTTTGGAAATTCATAGAAAATTCATATTAACTCCAAATTAAACATATAATATATGAAAAATTATCAGAAAAATGCAAGGATTAAGAATATGCAATTTGTTTTTATGTTTCACCATTTTAAAATGGGTGAACAGAAGAAAATGTGTATATGACTTAATTTGAATTTGAATTTGAAGTTTGAATTTGCATTTCAAATGCAATATACTTCAATTAAATTGAATATGCTACAAACCAGTACCTTTCACATCATGGAAAACCTTATCATGTGTATGTGCATTTTTACTTTCGAAGTTGTCCCCCCTTGTTGATGATTGCCTCCGATGACAGACGTTCCAAGACGGTGATCACCCCCGAAGAAGAAGACCACCGTTAAGACCCGTGTATCGTCAGCAAGGCAAGCAAATCCCATTGATCATGTCTATAAAATCCTACTTCCCTCTCATTCTCGCTTATGCATGTTTAGGTGATCACCGAGACACGTTCTTTCGCATAGTTGAACCCATTCCGATGCATGACCTATCATTTTGTCACCGTATTAAGCAAACCACAATCCTAGCAGATTTAGGAGTTGAATGATGAGCATGTGGACCATGCAACTGTTACTGCTTTTGCTGCTTAGTGATACAATGAGGATGTTATGTTTGTGAGTCGGGATGGAATGAACACAGTGGTGCTGATGTTAACGTGTTGGTGAATCCACCCTAAACAAAGGTGAACGATGAGAGGCTGTGTAGGAGTACACAGTGGGTTATCTCGTTGAACACTGCCCTAGGCCCCGAGTTCCTATTTTGTGATCCAAGACAAAGAGTATGACCACATGTAGGGTTTTATGGGAGCCCCGTTTGGCCTCTTTACGTACCCGATCCGGTCCAGGAGTCACACTAGATTCGGGCTTTCCATTTGATTTATGCATAGATATGTGGGTGGACCTGTGAGATAGTGAAACCATTTGTCAAAGGTGGCGTCTCGGTCCCTTACATTATCTGAGTCTGTTTCGTGGAACCGGCCGGACTCTCGAGCGGTGACAAACTCAGGTAGTCGACTCCTGGATTAGAGAAGGTGATGTGAGGGTAGTGCCTTGGTTTCATCCACGTCCGACACCTCCTTGAAGGGTGACAAGAACGAGGCGATAAGTGATGACACGCGTGTGAAGATGTACACCCCTGCAGGGTTAATGAACTATTCGAATAGCCGTGTCCGCGGTTATGGACTACTTGGAAACCTCTACTTGATCATAGATAACTTGAATGGATACTTATAAAACTCGCAAGATAAGCGTGAGTGCTATGGCGTGCCTTCTCGTGGGGAAGTCGAGGAAGTATCCATAGTGGTGTATTGGTTGGAGACTTGTTAGTGGACTCGTGCACGCTTCTTACCTCAAGTCTGGTACTCGTAGTTCAGGACTAGCCAAGTCAGAGCTGGCACTTCTGCATGTTGAAACCCACCTCCTTTACCTTGATACTTGAGCATGAGTAGTGTAGTTCTGATATAAGTCTTGCTGAGTACGACTTTGTACTCACATTTGCCTCTTCTATGTTTAGATGAGAACCCGGACCCCGATGGAGTCACCTTCGTGAAGCTCGACGTTGACTAAGTTAGCATAGTCCCAGACAGCAGTCTGGTCCCTCGTGGAAGGGCATGTTTGTTGTACAAGGCTTCTCTAAGCCATTTGTTAATCTTGTCTGTACTCAGACCTAATTTTCTTCCGTTGTATGATGTAATGTGATCACAGACATGTGATCTTTGTATGCTCTATGTGTATGTCAATAAAGAGTACTTTGTAGAGTTATGTGATGATACCTGATGTTCATACTAGACATGTGTGATGCATGTATGATTATAACATGCATGTCTTAGTATGGGTTTTCGAGACCTTAGTTGTGATCTGGCTGGCGGTCTTTTATACACCAAGTGGCCCTTAGATGTGCGCAACTTGGGGTATCGCGATGCGCTTACTCGTGACTCTGTCACATGCACACTTTGTTGTATGATCGAGCCCGCCCTAGACCCCGACTAAGTGATCGGGCTGGAGTAAGTCTATGTAAGAGTTAGGATCCAATCGACAATATGGTTGAGGCGACTTGTCTATGAGTATGGGATTCACCACCCATAAGCATTTAGACTTGTGAGCGGACGTCGAGGACCCATCTCAGTTGATCATCCGGCCTGGATGGGATGCCCCTCACGTTTGATGCTTTCCGAGAGTGTTCTGTGCTTGGCCTTGTCTGCTTAGACAAGTGGGTACGGCTCTTGGCTCTCCATGTGATTGTATCGTGACTGGAATTATATACGCTAACCCCGGGTCCCGACAGACTTGGTATCAGAGCAGGACTGTCTGTAGGCTTATCAAACCCTTGGTCGAAGTCGAGTCTAGCATTCTATAGTTATATAGTTACTTGGGTATAAAGGGAACAACGTAAGGCTTCTTTTTCTCCTTACCCTCATCGATCTGAGTTCTGAGTCACCCTTACCTTTTCTACAGGATGATAGGACTAGGCTCATCTATGTCTTTACCAGAACATCTCGTTGTTTGCCTCCTTGTAGCCGTAGGACAGTTGTGGTCGTCCAGAGTCTTCGTGTTTTGAGTTCCTTGAGGAAGTTCTGTCCAATCTCCTCGAGATTGTCTTGTTTTCCATCCCGGTGTAGCCGTTATGCTGCCGGAATTATTCCGAGTTTCTGTGGATCATTGCTTTCGCATTATAATATTTTTCGTCTTCTTCATGTCCTTCTTTTCTTTGATTCCATCGTACAACCTGTTCTGATTGTTGATCTTCATCACACAGGATGTCAGGTGGAACTCGTAGTGCTGTTCGTCGGAATCGAGACCGTGTTCGGAATCAAAATGATGATGCACCTCCACCACCGCCTTCTGCGGCGGAAATCATGATGGAAGCTGAGAATAATCAACGTGATCAAACACGCCTTCTGGAGCTCATCGAGCAGAATACCTCACGTCATTGCAATGTGGTTGTGAGCATTCAGGACTTCATCCTCCTCAAGCCACCAGTATTCCGATGTTCTTCTGAGCCCCTCGAAGCTGATGATTGGCTCCGTTCCATCGAGCGTAAGCTTGACACTGCACATGTTGCTCCCAATGATCGAGTTATATTCGCGGCATACTTTCTGGAAGGTGCTGCTGTTGAATGGTGGGAGAACTATGTTGCGATGCAGCCTGATGGTCACCTAGTGACTTGGCAAGAGTTCCGTGATTCCTTTCGAGGTACCACCTTCTAGATGAGTTAATGGAGCGCAAGAAGGAAGAGTTCTGCAATCTGACTCAAGGAGAGATGTCCATTCATGAGTATGTGAGAGAGTTCAACCGTCTTGCTCGGTATGCCCAAGATGAGATCACCACCGATGCCAGAAAGCAGGCAAGGTTCCGTAAGGGACTTAGCCCTATCCTTCGCCATGATCTCAACCTCATCGAATTTGCCACCTTTGAGGATTTAGTCAACAGATCCTTCAGAGCTGAGCATGACAATGAAATTTTCGAGGAGTCTCGCAAGCATGCTCTTGAGCTTTCTCCTTCTTCAAGTTCAGACCCTCAGAAACGCAGAATATGGATTCCAACTCGTGCCATACCTAAAAACTTTCTTCATAGGCCACCATACAATATATGCCATCCACCTCAACACATTGTTCCTCCTAGGAATGATGGTGTGCAATCAAGTAATCCTGCTCCCAGCAATTCAGGCAGGGTGTGTTTCACGTGTGGTCTGACAGGCCATTACTTCCGACAATTCCCTACAGTGTTGGTGGCACCACGTCGACCTAGTCACAAGCCTTCAAAGAAATCAACCACCAAAGCCATCCCAGCAAAGCTTTCAGCCAAAAGTAGTGGTTGTGTGAACCAAATATTAGTTGAGGAAACCACTGCTGCTTCTGACGTCATCCTTGGTACACTCCCAGTCAATCATGTTCCTGCCTCCGTTCTTTTCGATCCAGGAGCATCTCATTCATTCATGTCCGAGAGTTATGCACTTCGGCATGGATTTTCTTTTGAAGAAATGTTTTCTCCAATGATCATTCAAACTCCTGGTTCAAAGTGGCAAACTAATAGAGTAAGCCATGGCAATCAAATTGCAATTGAGGATTTAGTATTGCTTGCCTCTCTTATAGCCCTCAAGTCTTCGGACATTGATGTCATCCTAGGAATGGATTGGTTATCAAGGCAGAATGCTTTCCTTGATTGTAAAGCCAAATCAGTTAAACTCACCCATCCTTCAGGCCAGATCATTGACTACACATCACCCAGCTCTAGAATCCAGATACATACTTTGAATGTACTTCCACTTCCAGACCTCGAAGATATTCCGGTGGTTCGTGACTTCCCGAATGTCTTTCCTGAAGAACTGCCGGGCATGCCACCCGACAGATGTGTAGAATTCATAGTGGATCTTATACCAGGCACAACCCCAATTTCCAGACGCCCATATAGAATGGCCCCACATGAGTTAGCTGAGCTAAAAACCCAACTTGATGCTTCGTTGGCAAAAGGCTTAATCCGCCCTAGCTCATCGCCATGGGGTTGCCCCGTTATGTTCGTAACGAAGAAAGATGGAACAGAAAGGATGTGCGTAGACTATCGCCCGCTAAATCTAGCGACGGTAAAGAACAAATACCCACTGCCCAGGATCAATGATCTTTATGATCAACTTGCTGGATCATCTGTCTTCTCCAAGATGGATTTGAGATTAGGCTATCATCAAATCAAAATCCGAAACGAGGACATTCCCAAGACGGCTTTCACTACTCGATATGGTCTTTAAGAGTACACCGTCAAGTCCTTCGGTTTAACCAATGCCCCCGCCACATTCTCGCGCTTGACGAATTCGATCTTCATGGAGTACCTAGATAAATTTGTTGTGGTTTATCTTGATGACATTCTCATCCACTCGAAGAACGAAGAAGAGCACGCAAAACACCTTAGGTTGGTATTGATGAAACTTAGAGAGCACCGCCTTTATGCCAAGTTCTCCAAGTGTGAATTTTGGCTACCAGAAGTGACCTACCTGGGCCACGTGATTTCTGCGAAAGGTGTTGCTGTCAATCCCGAGAGAGTTCAGGACGTCCTTGACTAGACCCCACCTGAATCGGTTAAGCAAGTTAAGAATTTTCTTGGCTTAGCAAGCTATTGCCGCCGCTTCGTCGAGAACTTTTCTAAAGTTGCAAAGCCTCTTACTGAACTCCTCAAGAAAGATAAGAAATTCCAATGGACCCCCAAGTGCGAGGAAAGCTTTCAAGAGCTAAAAAGAAGATTGACTTCTGCACCCGTACTTGCGCCTCCAGACACCAAAAGGGATTTCGAGATCTATTGTGATGCTTCACGACAAGGGTTAGGATGCATACTTATGCAAGATAGACATGTGGTAGCTTATGCTTCACGCCAGTTGCGGCCACATGAAGAGAACTATCCTAACCATGATCTTGAACTCGCTGCCATAGTTCATGCCCTGAAGACTTGGCGACATTACCTCCTTGGTAATCGTTGTGAGATCTATTCCGACCATCAAAGCCTCAAATACATATTCACCCAGCCAGATCTTAATCTCAGGCAAAGACGCTGGATAGAGTTGATAAAAGATTATGACTTAGGAATTTCTTACACCCCAGGCAAGGCCAATGTCATGGCTGATGCACTAAGTCGTAAGTCGTTTTGTAACAACCTCATGTTACGACAGTATCAACCACTTCTTCATGAGGAATTTCGCAAGCTCAATCTTGAGATAGTTCCTCGTGGATCTCTTTTCAACTTGGTGGCGAAACCAACCCTTGAGGATCAAATCATAGCCGCCCAGAAACAAGATAGTAGTATTCAAGAGATCAAGCAGAACATTGTTAGCGGAGTTGCTAAATGTTTCTCTGCAAATGATCAAGGAACGATATTCTTTGAAAATCGTTTAGTATTTCCTGAGAATGAAGACCTAAAGTAGCTGATCCTTAGGGAAGCTCATGACACTCCCCTCTCCATTCATCCCGGTAGCACAAAAATGTACCGAGATCTACGCCAGATATTTTGGTGGACCCGGATGAAGAGAGACATTGCTCGATTTGTTGCCGAATGTGATGTTTGTCGTTGCATTAAGGCAGAGCATCAAAGATCTGCTGGTACACTTCAACCTTTTCCTATTCCAAAGTGGAAATGGGACAAAGTCGGTGTGGACTTCATCACCGGCTTTCCAAAAACCCAGAAAGGAAATGATGCCATCTTCGTTGTCATAGATAGGCTTTCCAAAGTTGCTCACTTCCTTCCAGTTCGCGAGTCTATAACTGCGAGCCAGTTAGCGGACTTGTATGTCTCTAGAATTGTGTCTAATGGAACTAGTGGGGGTGCATCCAACTTGCTTCCTCAAGAAGACCTAGCGCTCATTTGAGGAGGCTCATCATTGGAATATACAAGCCAAGTTCTATATTGTGAAGGTCCCCACATAGCTATATGCATGAATGTGTCAGAACCCTCTGTGAGGTAATGGGCTAGGATCAAAGTCACCTTGCATTCATCAAAGAGAATCAAATGGAATTCAATTTCAAACTCAAATGGGAGAAGGAACACCCCCGAGATGAATTAATTCAAATGGCGAGAAATAAAGTTGCTCCAAAAATTCCTTTTGCATTTTTCAAAAGTCTTATAATTGAGTGTGATCACATATCAAGTGATGTGGGACCAACCCCATGCTCATGGATTTTTCAAATATTCAAACAGGACCTTGGAATTAATCAAATACCCCTATTTGAATTTGAATTCAAATAAGTTGAATTTCAAAAATGTTCAAAACTTGGGAATAACTAGCTACTGGTCATGTAAGTCCAAATATAAATTTTGAGCATTAATAAAAATGCCTAGCTATTTTATTTAATGGGAAAAACAAATTACAAAAAATAAAATCAAGAAAGGAAAGATTAAACAGAAAATAGAAAAATAAACCTTACCTGTCGCCTGGGCGAAGCCAGCCCAGCCGGCCCAAAGGGGCACAGGGGTATTCTTCCCCGACCTACCCTCTGGAGCCTCCTAGACGCGCCTCGCAGCTCCTGGAGACGCCGTGCGTCCATTCCCCCCCTCCCCAGTGCCTATCCTCCTCTCTCTCGCTGAGCCCCGCGGAGAATAGAACGCCTCCGTCGCCATGGATTGAAGCCCGCGTGGCCACCGCCGTCCCCGAGCCGCGCCATCGTGTCCATCGTCTTCGCAATCGTCTTCCACTGCGGCCGCTCATCAATCCCCTCCTCGCCGAATCCGCCTCAAATTCCGGCGCCACCGTGACCTCCCCGAGCTCGTCGCCTACTCCATCGTGCTCCCCACCTCCTGGTGAGCAGAACCCCCAACCTCGCAGCTCATCAATCCCCTCCTCGCCGAATCCGCCATGAGAGCCGAGCAAGCTCGTCGCCCCGGTTGAGCTAGCGCTCTCTCACGTGCCCCTGGCGTTGCCCCAGTGCACGCGTTTGACTCCTGGCTCCTCCAGCTTTCGAACGTGCCAAGTTTTGGCTCAAGCCGTGCCCTCTAGCTACATCCCCGACCTCGCCGGTTCTCTGCCGCCGCCAAGTTCGTCGTTGCCGTCGCCCTGTTCCTCCCCTCGAGCCCCAGCAACCACAAATCGACGCACGGGAGCTCCAGGAACCCAGCCATGGCCTCCATGCCCTCTCTCGTTCCCTAAATCGCCGTCCCGAGCAACTTCGGCGAGCCACAGTACTCGCCGGCGACGAGCAGCTCCATTAGAGCTTAACCCCAGCGCTTAATCCCCCTGGCCCACTTGCCATAGCCACAGAGATGTGGGCCCAAGGCCCTGACTAATCTCTGGATTAGTTCAAATTTAATTAAAACGTTTTAATTAACAGAATAGAGAATGACATGTGGGTCCCTTCTGTTAGTCCCTGACGTCAGCATGACCTCATGCTGATGCAGTAAAAGCTTTTATTTTTAAATGAATTCCAGAAAATCCAGAAAATGAATTAAACTTTGGAAATTCATAACTAATTCATTTTAACTCCAAATTGGACAAATAATATATGTAAAATTATCAGAAAAATGCAAGGATTCTGAATATGCACTTTGTTTACATGTTTGACCATTTTAAAATGGGGGAACAGAAGCAAACATGCATATGAAATCCTTTTAAATTCAAATTGGAGTTTGAATTTGCAATTCACTTGCAATATACTCCATTTAAATGGAATTGCCTCACACATCAGAAGCATATACATCAAGTTTCAACCTTCAACCATGTGTTTGTGCATTGTACTTATGTTGCCCCCTTGATTGTTGTTTGTCGATAGAAGTGGAACCGGAGCAGGAGGTTGCCCCCTTCTTTGAAGACCCCGATACCGAACCTCGTCAGCAAGGCAAGCAATCCCCCATTGATCATGTCGATAAAATCCCAATTCCCTCTCAGTCTCGTTGATGCATTGTTTAGGATGATTACCATGCTACGTTTCAACCGCATAATTGAACCCATTCCTTTGCATGACCTATATTTTGTCACAGTAGTAAGCAAACCACAATCCTAGCAAATGTAGGAGTTGATTGATATCATGTGGCCCCTGCAATTGTTACTCCTTATTGCATTCTTAGAGTGATACAATTTGGTTACTGTTATGTGAGTCGGGATGGTAGGAATCATGATGATGATAGTGGAAATGTGTTGGTGAATCTACCCTAATACAAGGTGAACGATGAGAGGTTGTGTAGGAGTACACAGTGGGTTGTCTCGTTGAACACCGCCCTAAGTCTGAGTTCTTGTGTGGTAATCCAAGATGAAGAGTACAACCACACATTGGGCTCACTGACCCCTCTCAACCTACTAACTCATCCCTTTCGATGTCCAGATGTCGCAGTAGTTCGGAGTTCTGGTAGGTTTTTGGCCTGGCTGATAAGTGAGAGAACGGCTCAACCGAGACCGGCTTATGCACCACGCACACATCATCTTGGTCCACTTCGGTAAACCGGCCGGGTTCATGATAGTGGTAGCCAACCCAGGTAGGCGGCTTTCTTGGGCTAGATCGGCTATGAGGTAACAGTTGTGGTGAGCATCCTCGCCGACACTTCTTGAACGGTGTCGAGTACAAAGGCGGTAACTGATGATCATGTGTGTGTAGCGGTACACCCCTGCAGGGTTAACAAAACTATTCGAATAGCCGCGTCCGCGGTAAGAGACTGCTTGGAAATCTTAGCTTGATTATTAGACAACTTGAACTGGATACTTATAAAACTTGCAAAGATAAGCGTGAGTTCTATGGCGTGCTTTCTCGTGGGGAAGTCGTGGAAGGCACCATAGTGGTGTAATTGGTTGGAGACATGTAGTGGACTCGTGTACGCTTCTTACCTCAAGTCTGGTACTCGTAGTTCAGGACTAGCCAAGTCAAAGCTGGCACTTCTGCATTGAAACCCCACTTCCCTTTACCTTGATACATGTGCATGAGTAGTATAGCTCCTACGTAAGTCTTGCTGAGTACGACTTTGTACTCACGTTTTCTTATTCTATGTTTTAGATGAACCCACTGACCCCGAAGGTGGATTCTTCATCGAGCTCGACGACTGAAGACCAAGCTAGTGTAGTCCCAGTCAGCAGACTGGTTCCCTCGTGGAGGGCTTGTGTTTAAATAAGGCTTCTTAAGCCATTTGTTAAACTTGTCTGTACCCAGACATAATTTGTTTCCGCATGCTTGTTGTAATGTTGGATCACAGTCTCGTGATCTATGTGTGCACTGTATGAGAGTTATCAATAAAATGTATAATTTGTAGAGCATTGCAATGACACCTGTTGTTCATACAAGGCATGTGTGCTGCGTGTATGTTTATAACATGCATGTCTTTGTATGGGTTTTCGAGACCCTAGTTGTGATCTGGCTGGCGGTCTTTTATACACCAAGTGGCCCTTAGATGTGCGCAACTTGGGGCATCGCGATGCGATTGCTCGAGACTCTGTCTCGTGCACACTTTGATGTATGATCGAGCCCTCCCTAGACCCCGACTAAGTGATCGGGCTGGAGTAAGTCTATGTAAGGGTTATAATACAATCGATAGTATGGTTGAGGCGACTTGTCTATGAGTATGGGAGTTCACCACCCATATCATTTAGACTTGTGTGCGGACAATGAGGACCCATCTCAGTTGATCATCCGGCCTGGATGGGATGCCCCTCATGTTCGATTCTTTCCGAGAACATTCTGTGCTTGGCCTTGTCTGCTTAGACAAGTGGGTACGGTTCTCGGCTCTCCATATGATTGTGTTGTAGCGAGTCTTGCATACGCTAACCCCGGGTCCCGACAGAATGATAATCTCTATGGAGTACAAGATATAAGATGGAGTACGAGTGTCAATACCTCAAAAGGAATAGTAGTGTGCCCCCTTCTCTCTTTTTATTTCTTTTTCTCTTTTTTCTATTTTTTGTATTTTTTTGGTGGCCTCAATGGCTCTTTCTATTTCTCTCATTTTTCGTCTTTGGGATCTTTTGATTTTGTCCACTTTGGGATCTTTTCCTCACTTTAGGGGAAACACTCTATATATTACAAGAAGTATAGAAGATCTTTCACACTTTACAAAAGTACTCATATCATAAAGAAAATGTAACTATCATGATGTATGCAAATGTATGCCTCTTCCAGGGTAGCAGGATATGCAATGATACTAGCGCGTCATGTGGCAATGATTAGGGCAAGGCCCATCTAGCATGCGGCTCATCGATCAAGCAAGTAGCATGCATGACATGAAGATCAAGTCATGAGAAGGTGGATGTTGCATGGCAATGTATCTCGGAAAGGCTATGGAAATGCCTTGATAGGTAGGTATGGTGGATGTTTTGAGGAAAGATATAAGGAGGTTTACGATGACAGAGCGTATCATGCCAAGGGTTTGGATGTACCGGCGAAGGTGGACGCCAACTCTCGAAGTGAGAAGAAAGCAATGCACGGCACAGGAGAGGCTAGAAAAATATGGGAAGGTGGAAGTGTCAACTTTCGAATACTCACATTAGTCCGAAGAACTCATGCACTTATTATTGGTAACTCTCAATCTAATAAGGAGGTTTCACAAAGAGAAAAGTACCCCGAGGAGGAGTGTATGGGGGTTTGGTTATCCTTGCGCATCCTCGACTCATGGTACGTGAGTGTACTCTAATATTCGATCCCTCCAAAGAGTAGTGATCCATCTAGTAGCTAAAGTTCTCAACTAATTTTTTAAGTTTTGAAAATAAACACGGATTGCCCAAAATACGACATCTATCACTAATAGGCTAAAGCTCATGACACCAAAAGTCCAAACATTACTCAAAGCAATACCTCAAAACTATTGCAAGTTACTACTATAACTGAATAGCAACCTCAATTACCTACTTCAAGTCAAGACACACAACTCAGTGCAACAGGCAAACTCTCTAAACAAGATAAACGTGAAAAATCAATAGAGTTCTAGCAACAAACTTAAACAAAAGCTCTTAAAAATATAAGCATGAAAACTAAGAGCTAAACATGACAGTAGCTATGAAAAATATAAAGAACAATCACAGCAAAGATATAGGCATGAAAAATCCTATGATGTGTTCTAGATTTTGAAAGTGGGGCGTGTTTCTCTCCCACACAAAGAAAGCTGGGTTCTAAATTGTTATGAACAGAAAGAAAAGCTAAATAAAACTAAAAATAAAACCTAAGAGCGAGACGCTCCAAGGAAAGCACATAACGCATGAAGTGATAAAAATATAGTGAAACGAAAGACGAACTGATAATTGTTGATGGAGAAGGGGGTGCACGGGGGCATCCCCAAGCATAGACGCTTGAGTCTCCTTGAATATTTCTTGGGGTGCATGGGGGCATCCCCAAGCTTGAGAGTTTGACACTCCTGAATCTTCTTTCATCATCTTCCCTCGCACACTTGAAAACTCCCTTCATACATAACTCATCATAATCTGATTAGCGAGGTTAGTACCCACAATAAAATATTTTTTCTCTACTGGAAATAAGGATATTCTTGGAGAGATACTGTTTCTCAAGATTGCCAAAAAGTTTTTGCAAAGAAAAAGAAAGCTTAAGGTTTGCAAAACGAACAAAAGACAAAACATGGAAGAATCTGTGAAAAACAGACCAGCAGGTAGTAAATAATTTTTTTGGGGCACTTCTGCAACTCAAATCAAAAAACTCGGAACATACGAAAGTTCTGTAATTGTATAGAGCATGCTGTGTAAATATTTCATCTCAAAAAGACGAACTGGGATTTTTCTGTGATTTTTCCCGTCACGAGGACAGAATCTGTTTTCTGGACAGCATGTCACAACTTTCACTTCCCTTGTCATATGAGGCTATAATTGGCACAAAGCTTGAAAATTAAAGATACAATGATGTTGCTACAGTAGTAAAAATCATCAAGACCACTAAAAACAGAAGAAAAACAAAAAGGAAAACCTAAATTCGTTGCGGGCTGCCTCCCGAAAGCGCTTCTTTAAAGCCATTAGCTAGGCATAAGATTATAGAAGACGCTCTCACAACAATAAGGATTTGAACCAAAAGAGAGCATCAAGAAGCAAATATGAAACATATTTAAGCCTAACCCACTTCCTATGCATAGGCATCTTGTAAGAAAATAAATCGTGAAAGCACAAAATAACAAGCATAGGAAGAGAAAAGAAGAACAACTTCAAAACTTTCAACATGAAGAGAGGTGTTTTTGTAACAAAGTTTCTACAACCAATCTTTCCTCTCTCAAAATAATTTTCAGTAGTATCATGAACAACATCAAGAATATAACTATCACATAAATCATGTTGTTCATGACCTACAAGTACACGTGTATAGTTTTCAACACGGTCTTTAGGAACATAAGATAAATGCAACCCATCACATTGAGCCTTAATAAGAGCATAATTCTCCTGAATATGATTTGGAGATTTCAAAAGGATAATAGGACAATCAAGTGTGGGTGCAATAGCAAAAATTTCATGCTTAACATGAGGAACTATAGCAAGTTCATTTTTGTAAGCATCATCCATAGTGGCATCACGGCCATAAGCATAGAAGGCATCAACTTCATCAAAAAGGGATATTTCAAAAGAATCCATAGGATCATAACACTCATATAAGGTAAGATTCAACGAGTTACTCTCATTAGAAGGTAGACATGGATGGCTCCATTATTCCTCCTTTTTTCGTCACTCTCCTCCTCTTTTTCATCCAAGGAGCTTTCAGGTTCAACAATTTCTTCTTCCATAGAGTCCTGCAAAACATTAGTCTCTTCCTTTGGGGGAGAGATTCTCTCAAGATGATCAGTAATATAATAATTTGCATCGTAATTTTCCAAACAAAAGTTAAGTATAGCAAGACTCTTAGATTTTTAAGGGGCATTATAAATATTTTTAAGAAGAGAAGTAATTTCATAGGCACCCTTATAAGCAACAAATTCTTCCATTTTCTCTGCATCATCAAAATCATAATTTCTCTTAGCATAAGAAGCTAAGGTTTCATTATCATTGTACTCACATTGGAAAACAAGGTGTTTGTGCCTCATAAACCAACAAGATTCATCCCTGTAGAAAGATATATTATACATTGAGCACAAGTTTCTAGCATAGTCATACAACTGGTGTATTTGTTTCCATAAGTGTATCCCCTTTTGAGACAAGCGGTGTTCCTTGTACCACTTTTGTTGATCCTCGGTGAATCCTGCATGCCAATAAGATCTGGTTTCAAAGAAGTCAGACATTGATTGGCAAGTAAGCAACTAGACATATTATATATATTTTTTAGATTTTTGATAAAGTACAGGAAGATAAAAACTGAAAGGTAAACTAACAAGACTAAAAAGCAAAGATAAAAGATAGTGTGCAACTCCCCTATCTTGAAGAGGGGTGTCCCCGGCAACGGCGCCAGAAATTGCTTTTGATAGTACGATTTAACGCCCCCTCGTTGGTTACCCAAAGTGGAAGGTTGAGATGTAGACATCAGAAAATTTCCCTTAGCGAAGATGCTAAGGATAAGTATCGAACCAGTAGGAATCCAACAGATACAAGAAGGTCGTAAAGTGAACAATGGTGCCGTTCACAACCGAGGTTGCTTACTTTACCTGGACCCGCACACACAACAGATAACTTTGCTCCCAACGAGTTCAGAGAGGTTGTCAATCCCTCCGGCCTTGTTGTTTACAAAGGATAAAAACGCACGGGATAATAATGATAGTGATAGAAACGAAAAAGTAAATAAATAGTGGGTGTAAACAGTATTAGAAATATGGACCGGGGTCCTATGATGTTCACTAGTGATGTCTCTCTCCCAAAAGACGATAAAATAGCCATGTGAGGTAAACAAATGACATCTGGGCAATTGACAGGATTATGTGCGCAAACCAATGCTAACTATGCTATAAAGAAAGGAAGAGGCTCAAAAGCATGGACGGTACGCCAAGACAAGTAGACCGAAATCCATCTGCATCTACCTACTAATCATCCACCTTGAGATATCTATCCAGAACATCTCGCTGGTATTAAGTTGCGAATCCCACCCAAAGTGTAAACTCAAAGCAACGGACAACTGCATTAAAGAACTTTGCGTAAAGTAAACAATCCTTGCACCCTCAAGTAAAAGCACCGTTGTTTTCCCCCTTGTGGCAACAACACATCCCTTAGACTCATGTTTCTGTCACTCAAGCTAGTCATCGGGGGGCATGAACCCACAATCATGCATAACTCTCCCTCTTGGAGTCACTACCTACTACTTGGCCAAAGCAATAAACAGCAACGGAGAACATTCAAGAATTACTCTAGAACATAAATATAAAAGAGGAGAATCAAATATATTACTCAAACACAATCTGAACATAGTCTCATAATCCATCGGATCCCAGCAAACTCAACATAGAAACACCAGAAATATTACATATGTGCCTCGATCATGTAGGGCAGCTCATGAGGTCTAATCCATGAAGAACAAAGAGGGGAGGAGAAAATCACATAGCTACTGATCATAGACCCATGGTCCAAGGTGGACTACTCACGGTTCATCCGGGAAGCATCCATGGTGGTCGAGAGCTCCCGAGGTGGTTCCTCCCTCCAGCAGGGTGCCAGGAAGAGGTCTCCTGGTGCTCCCGATCTTAGAAGCGCGACGGCGGTGGAACAGAGGAGATATCGCGAAAAAGGGTTCCCTTCTCGGGAGTTTTGCGTCACGGAGAATATATCGGCGAAGGGGGGCATCCAGGGGGGCCACCAGGGGTCCAGGCGGCCCCCTGGCGCGGCCCCACCCTAGGGTGTTCCTGAAGGGCGCCTGGGGCCCTGGTGGGTCCCCTCTGACCCCCCCCCCCCCCCTAGGAGATTCCCGAAGCTTCCTAAGCGCTAATTTTGTATTCGATTTTCCCAAATTTTTGGAGCACTTTTAATATGGGGGGAACCTGAAATAGAAAAACAACAGATAATAGGAACTGGCACTCGGGTGCACTGAGTTAATAAGTTAGTCCAAATATGATCAAAAGTGTATGGAAGTTAATCAATATCATAGCAATATCACACAAAAGAGGCATGGAGCAAGCAGAAATTATAGATACGTTTTGGACGTATCAGCTCCTCCGAAGCGTCGTGCATTGGGGACTCAACAGAGCGCTCAGACTCTGGAGACTCATCAATGAATCCGACAAAGGTGCGTTTGGAGCCGGCGTGTCGCCGACTTGAAGTTTCGACAGGTACTTCAGGATCCGGCTCTGGCTCAGATCCGTATGTCTTGCCGACGAAGATGTGGATGGACCCGATCGGGACCCGATATCCTGATTCGAAAGAATCGGCTTCAGGGCCCCAGGCGGAGTCGTCGATGCAGAGCTTCCCGCGTTGGCTTCAGGTGATCCGTCCAGCGACGAATCCCTCCATGCTTTGTAGAGATCCCTACAGAATCTCAAAACCTGCAAGCACAGGCCCCACGGTGGGCGCCAACTGTCGTGGGAAAGTCACGGAAGATGTTCGAAGAGTTGAACTTAACATGGGACCTTTGCTGCGAGGCGATTTCGTGTAGAGAGTCGACATTGAAAAGAGACTTGGCGATTTACCCAGGTTTCAGCCCCTCTTTGTCTCGAGGTAAAAGCCTACTCCTGCTTCCTCTTATTATGAGTTCCGACTCTTGAAAGAAGAGTCGGTTTGATCAATTACAAGAGAGTCGTTCATAAACTTAGTCTCGATGAGATCTAGGTTACGCGGACAAGTGTCTAGTTCTATCTTAGGCTAAGATAGTTCTCTCCTTTGCGCGACCGGCCCGTAACCGGGTCTTCTCTCGTGGGCCTTCCGTAGGTGAGTCGGCCCATAAACCTAATGCCGGGTTATTGGCTTAGTTCATCCCCCCGACATTAGCCCCTAGGATTGGTGTGATGCTTTAGTCTTCATAGCAATCTTCTTGTCACCATCATGGTTGCCGACTCGTCGTTGTTGTCGACTCGTCGTGGTTTGCTGACTCCCTAATTTGGATAAACCGACGCCCTATTTTTTTGAAATTTGTAAGGAGTCGGTTCCACTCTTCTTGTTCTTTCACTTCATCTTCCAGCACGCCAAACTTCCTTTGAATTCTTCAGTCAAAGATTCGGTATTGCTTTTATGATTGCACTTCCCGAAATGCCGGTTGGAGGCATTGATGTTTGTAGTGGGAATCGAGGAGTTTTTCCATAAATGTCACCTACCATGCGTAGTTTACCCATGTCTTTATTGTATTGATTGATCTTTGCCTCGGGTTTGCTATAAATATCCTTCAGGTGGATTGTCTTTTGAGTGCCCACATCTTCTTCTTCCTCTTGTTTCTTTGTTAGTTTCTCCATGGCTCCCAAGCTAGGTGATCATGCTCTTTGGCAACCAATGAGTCTGGCTCCAGCGCAGGTGCTCGTGGTCAAGGCCGCGGCCGCAGTCGTGGACGTGGGAGAGGTCATGGCCGTGGCAGAGGTAGGGGAAGAAGTGTTCGTGCGGCTTCTCCATCTGAATCTCCCCCTTCTTCTCCCGAGAGGGGTGAGTTGTTGGTTCATATCCATACGATTCCTCGCTGGATCAAACTCCCTGAGTCTTTCACTCAACTTGTTATTTATTCGAGACCTTCGGGTCTTTGGCTTCGATCTAATGGATGTCCTCATGGACCTGTTTGGATGGCTACCATCTTTTCTAGCCACAACTCTATGTTCTTGGAGAAAGGTTGGAAAACTTTTCTTCGTTCCAGGAACATCTCAAGAGGCGACACCATTGTTTTTAGATACGATGATGATGACACCTTGTGGTCTAGAATCTTTGACTCGGATGGTGATCGAGGCTTCTTCTTCATGGAGAGTTCTAGTAGAAGTGATTAAGAATTCTTCAACAATGAAGAAGAAGTGCTAATCTCTTCAACTGAAGATGAAGCCGACTCTGAAGATGATGACTGAATCTGTAGATTTTTCTTAGTAGTATTTCACCGAGTCTAGCCATTACCTTCCTGTAATATAAGGCTTCCTCTTTTTATGTAAGACTCGGTTGTTTGATGAATAAATTTCCATCGAGTCCTTAAGTCGGTTTTATTCCTGACTTTGAAATGTTTTTTGCGTGATGCATGAGAGACGGTATTTTTGATAGTATTTGTATCTGTAGCCCCCTGAGTCGATTTAGAATAGTTGTGTATCGGTAATCAACTCATAGGATAGATCGACTTGTAGCCCCCACGAGGTGGTGTGGTCACGTTTGCGTGTCGTACCAGGTCATATTATTGTTTAAGTCATACTCCCAAAGAATTGGTATGGTTATCATGGCATCAGGCCAAATCCTCGAAGAAGAATCTTTCGAAGTGTTACTCCCCAAGAGTCGGTGTATGCATCTTGGTGATGTACCGAGTCTTTGTTTGGAGAAGAAAACTTTCAAAGTGTAGTCCCCAAGAGTCGGTATGAACATCATTTTGTCATGTCGGGTCTTTGAGATGAGAGATTTTTTTTGAAGTGTAGTCCCCATGAGTCGGTATATGCACCTGAGTGTTTGTGTTGAGTCACATAGGTCTAACTTATATCTGTGAGAAAAAAATTATCATTATGCATGATGTTGATAATGCAAGTAATGTAAAGGCTAGTAGAAGTTGACTTATACCTCATCTTTTTGCGTTGAGAGAGATTATTGGTTGAAAAGTCGAAACATCTCTAGAGCCGGCTCTCCAGTAACTAGCGTGCCCGGCTCTTTAGGACTAAGTTTAATAGATGGTTTATGTAAACCTCGAAGTTTAGACCAAGCGGTTGCGCGTTAGTTATGGAGGCTCTAAATTGTAAATGCCGGTCGGCGTGGCCAATTTCATGTGTATGCCAGGATGTAACATCCCAGTTTTCACAAAAATTAAAAAAATTTGTTTTCGGTGTGAATTGTTTGATTGTCCGATTTGTTTGCGGTGTTTGCATCCCCGATTTATTGATCGGCGATTATTTTCCCCCTCTTATCTCGTACCGGACGGAGACCGACCCTTGCCACCTTGACACTCGACCTTTGCGACACCGGGTTTCACCCGATCACCATGGCGAAAACCGCACGAGACCAGCCGCAGCCAACGGAACGAAAAACCCCGTTTAATAATTAAACAGGTTATTTTTATAGCGCGCCGGAAAGTGTTCTCGGAACAGTTCCAGCGCGAGGTGAACACCACCGGCTCGACGCGCTGATCGCGCAGTTCGAAGTTTTACCTGAATCGGTGGTCCTGCGGACCCCCGGCGGTCAGAAACGTAATCACCACGCACGCGAGAGAAAAACCGGGGATGTTTTTGCAAATTTCCATCCAGCTGGGCTATATAAAGACCGAAAAGGGATTCAGTGACTGGCTAATGGGACGGTCACGTCGTGACCGTCTCTAAAAATCAAAGTTCAAATATTTCAAAAAATTCTGAAAAAATTTGTGAATATTCATATCACATGAATGTACAATCCCTAAAAATTTTAGGCCCAAATTCGAAATACACATTGATAAACAAAAAAGACAAATTTAGCATGGATAGTGTCAAAATTATTTTTTTTTGAAAATCATCAAAAAAATCAAAACAAAAATTGTACATCTTGCCAACGAATCATGTTATAAGTACGGAAAGTTTCAATAAAAAATAGGCGCAGTAAAAGGGACAAATTTAGCAAATTTTCTGGATCGCTTGATTATAGCCGTTAGATGGAGAGTGTACGGTGGATGGAGCGCCAGTTACGACGTGACTGGACTAAAGCCAGTCACTG
This sequence comes from Bromus sterilis, assembly GCA_950022295.1. Taxonomy (NCBI): domain Eukaryota; kingdom Viridiplantae; phylum Streptophyta; class Magnoliopsida; order Poales; family Poaceae; genus Bromus; species Bromus sterilis. Next base: position 212,822,211 of record OX465598.1, on the reverse strand, counting down.
AATCCCAGTCCATAAAGACCACCACACTCCCACCCCTTTCTAAGGTTTCCCTAGCCAAAAAATTGCAGCCACCCCCTCCACTTTGCCAGATCTGCCCAATAACCTCTCAAATCCGAAAACCCTAGTTCCAGCAGCTCCTGGCCATCGGATCAGGCGATCGGAGCGTCCAGAGAGCGCCACGTCGCCTCCAGAGGAATCCATAAGCCTCCCATCTTAGTCCGGGCCCCGCAGGGCCCGAGCCGCCGCCGCCAGGGCCCGCCAAGCCCATCTGGCCGCCCGCTCATCGACGGCCATAGAGGAGCTGCGCCCGAGCTGCCGCTCGTCGCCGACCACCGCTCCTCGCCGCGCTTCGGTGAGCAACACCGCCTCCCTCTCCTCCCCTGCGTGCTCTTACCTCCTCCCGGCCCTCCTCTCGCAGCACGGGTGGAGCGCCGCCGCGCCATGGCTGCCATTGAAGCTCGCCTCCGCTGAATCCCCTCGTCGCGCCAGCCCGACCATGCCCCACGGCTGCCGCCGTCAATCGCACTGACCGGATCCGGTCGGATCCCGGCCACCGCGGCTCGCCGGTGCCCTCCGCCGCCCGCCTGCCTCGCCACCTCGGGCTGCCCTGCGCCGCCGCAGGCGTTCGTCGTCGCCGCCGCCGGTTCCCACTCGGGAACGAACCGGCCAGGCCGCCAGCCGCGAGTGGTCCGGCTTCACAGCCCAGCCCAGCCAGTCCGCGCGGCCAGGCTGCCAGCCCAACCGCCAGCTGGGCCTCGGCCCGCTTGGGTGAGGCCTTTTTTTTCCTGGCTAGCCCCTGTTATTTTTTCTAAGTCTGGAAAATATGTGTTGCTGATTCAATTTTGCGAGTAGATTTGCAAGTAATCTGTAGCCCGGATCACGTTGCGCCCAAAAGGAAAAGAGAGAATTCCTTATTTAACACAACCTTAAATTTTTATTCCTTATTTGACATCAAATTTTCTTTTCTTCCTTATCTAACATCAAGTTTAAATTTTGTTCCCTTTGTAACATTTCCGTCCATTTTGATCACTAACGGTGTTAAATGCGACTTGAAAAGACCCTTTTACCCCTAGTGCAAGTTGTGATAATATTCACATGGTAGAAGAAAAGTACCCTGGTTCCAATGTAATCATGTGAATATTTCTACACAAGGATGAAATAATTTTAATTTGGAACATGAACAAATTCCATATCTTTAGTTTAAATTATAAATTCAATTCAAAAATTGGGCAGAACCTCCCTTGTAATTTGATGCCATATCCCCTGCACACAATTGACATATACACAATTAAATAGATAATGATCAAAGTTGCCACAAATATGAGAGATAATCAGCCAAGTTAATATCCAGTACACATATATGAGCCAAGTACACAACCAATACACATGTAGGAGCTGAAGTACACATCCAGTACACATATAGGAGCTCAAGTCCACATAGAAACAACACAAAATGACTACCATCACTTCCAGAATCACATCCAAAGTTGTCCAGGTCCACATATACACATTAGTAACACAAAAGTGGTCTAGGTCCACATATACATCACATTAGTAGCACAAAAGTTGTCATAGTCCAGATATGCATCACAAGCTGAGCCTCCTTTTGCTCCTTGTGCTCATTGCTGGGCTGGATGGGTTAGTTTTCTTGCTTCTAGTGCCCATGGCAGGGCTGTCAAATGACACAATGTTGGCCGGGTTGCTTTCTTTGCTTCTAGTGCCTATGGTCTGCACCTTTTTAGATCCACTTCTTGGTTTGCACCTGTCAATGTATGACAGCAATAACATTAGAGCAAAAAACAACAGTGCCTATGCATAGTATGTGAGGTCAGAACTAGGAGTGTCACCTTTTACCCATTTTTCCATTTTTCTTATTTGTAGTCTCCAAACTTTGGTTATGCTTCCCATTTTTATTTTTTGTACTTGTAGTTTCCAAGCTTTGGCTATTGATTAAATGAATAGATAGACAAATTGAACTCAGTTTTCATTTGGCACAAATCAAACTCGGTATTCATTTGGCACAAGCGTAGGTGAGAATTGCTAACCTTGGTGGAAAACACATAGCGGCTGCCGGTGCTTCATCCTCTCTTGGCACAATGGATGACTCGATGGATTTGGTAGTCCTTCTCCTCTTCTTTGGTGGTTCTCTACACGAGAAATAAGATAATAGTTAACATGTATAATTGATTACAAAACTGTAATGCAAGAAAGTAGTTAACATGCGACAAGAAAGTATAAAGCATTGTTCATTACCTCACATCCATCATAGAAGCAATGTCATCTGGATTGCCCTTCTTGCACTTGTGCCAATGATGCCCATATTCCTTACAAATAGGGCATAAGTGCTTCCCACTTTTCCTTTTTTTTATCACCACAACCTTTGTGCCTCTCTGTTTTGCGCCTACCACCAGTGGCTTTCAATAGCGGTGGATACATGAAGAATCCATGGCTAGATTTTGTCCATTGGGTCTTGTCACTCATAGCGGGAATTAGTTGGCCATATGCTGCTCTAAACTTGTCGACGGAGTAATACAAGTCCACAAAATTCTGAATATGTGCTTTGGTAAGTGATGTGATGAATGCTAGAGCATGCTTGCAAGGAAGGCCGGAAACTTGCCATTGTCTACAAGAGCATGTGTTCTCATGCAAGTTTACGACAAACCTAAACCCGCTGCCTCCCAATTGAGTAACTTCAGCAACTTCCTCTGAACTTTCTACCACCTCCAAGTCCAACTCTCTACTCTTTGCGTTCAATTTCTTCATTATGTGGGGAAGAATTAAGCCATCTAACTTCCTTGCTACCTTTCTCCTTCGATTCCACATGATCATAATCAACTGCCTAAGCTTGTCCATTAAGTCATCCAAGTTCAAAGACTTGTGGTGCTTAACCAAATTGTTGAAACACTCTGCGAGGTTGTTGGTTACATAGTTCACCTTAAAAATAGTTGAGAATTGACTCCTAGTCCACAACCTATTTTGCCACTTCCTAATATATGCGGTTGCTGCTGGCTTTGTTGTCTCCATTGCAACCCAATTTTTATCAAATATGTATGTGTTCCATGAGTAAGCAGAAGCCCAAAGGTGGTCATCAAACACTTTCCCATGAAATTTTTTCTTAAAGTTGGACACCAAGTGAAACATGCATTCCCTATGTTCTACTTCTGGGAAAACTTCCTTTACCCCTGTCATCACTGCCTGCCCAGCATCAGTGCATATGGCTAAACCCCTTGGTGATCCTATGGCTTGCCTAAGCAATTGCATAAACCAGATCTAGTTTTCATTTGTTTCGGAATCAAAAATTCCAACACATAGTGGATACATCCAATTATGGCCATCAACAGCAGTAGCACTAGCCAATTGTCCCTTGAACCTTCCTGTTAAGAACGTGCTATCTACCGCCAAATAAGGTCTACAACCACTAAGGAATCCATCTATGCAAGGCTTCAAAGCAAAGAAGAATCTTTTAAACCTGATTTTCCCCCTAATAGTGTAATGATCAATCTGCACTATACTACCGGGGCAATGGATTTCAATTTGTGCCTTAAACCTAAACAAATTGTCAAAGCTGCTATCCCAATCACCATAGAGTTCTTTCAAGGCTAGCATCTTACCCATATATACTCTTTTGTAGTGGAGGTCGACCTTGTGGTGTTCTTTAATCTTCTTTTGCAATGCCTTCGCTCCTAAAGTTGCATCTTCAATCAGCCAATCCTTCACCTTATCGCATATCCAATGCTTGTTTCCGTTCTTTATCTTATTTTTCCTTCTTGTACTAGAGCAATCATGACCACATGGATTTTTCTTCACCTTAAAAAAAGTAGAGGTAATCAGCTAAAAGCACTTTACAATCATGCAAAAAAGAAATGTTGAGAAATGAGTAAAGTTAGATAACTACCATAACCGTACACATATCCTTCGTCGTAGCAGCATATATTCTCCAAGCACATTTACCCTCATCTCGTCTTGAACAATAACCCCGAAACCTATGTCGTGTACTATACTCAGTGTTATACTCAAATTCACGTTTGATTGCATGCTGAGAAAGTGCCAACTTGAACTCTTGCATACTGGGATATGTGGTGCCTTTTTCCATTGGAGGGTCTAATTTCTCATACTCGATATGTGGAGTATGCTTTGCCTCATGCAACTCGTCATCCTCCTCTACTTCATCCTCCTAAAATTCATCCTCCTCAGATTTATACTCTGACTTACTCTCACTCTCGGCCTCACTATCATCCTCAGGAATAAAATCTTTGTCATTTTTTTTATTAGAACAAAGAACCATATTTAAAGGCACAGGTTCATCCTCTAAGTACATTGCCTCCTCATCAACACCAACATGCTCATTGTCAGGTATTGGGTTGCAGAGATAAGTATCCTCTTGTTCCATGATGTTATTTGGTGGGCTATGCACATCACTATGCCACTCAGTGATAGGCTCATATGGTTCAGATGGATCACGGTATGCAATAATCATATGCAACACCTTCGTCTCTGAGTGTTTTTCAAACATAAGCATCAGTTCTTGGTCAGATTTAACTTCTGGGCAGGTTTTTAAAACTTCATCATAGTACTGCACATGGGCAACCTCTAAATAACCTGGTGGGTACTGGTCTACGATCAATTCAACCAAATCCTTATAATTTATCAAGTCACAGTCAATGATCTTCTCAAAACAAAAACATCGGATATCCTTTCTAGCCTTTTTTGGATTGCCAAACAAATTGATTTTGAGAAAATAACTTGAATTGGGGTCCATCCTGTGGATTAACTTTGCATCAGATCTAGGCATGAATATTACTAAACAACACTGCAATTTGTAGAAAGAAAATCAGTCTCAAATCAGATAGCATTACCCATCTGGACACGCCCATGTAGCCGAGGTCGATCCAGCCGTGCCCTGGCCCGACGTCGCCGCAGCCCCTTGGAACGAGCTTGCCGCAGCCCCCAGAACCGAGCTCGCCGCAGCCCCCTGGACCGAGGTGGATCCAGCCGTGGACTGGCCGGAAGTTGCCGCCTCCCCCTGGCCGGAAGTCGCCGCCGCCCCCTGGACCGAGGTCGCCACCACCCCCTGGTCGGACGTCGCCGCCTCCCCTTGGCCGGAAGTCGCTGCCGCCCCCTGGACCGAGGTCGGCGCAGCACCTAGGACCGAGCTCGCCGCAGCCCCCTGAGCCCAGGTCGTCGCAACCCCCTGAGCCCAGGTCGCCGCATCCCCCTGACCAGAAGTGGCTGCAGCCCGCTGGCCCGAGGTCGCCGCTGCCCGCTGCTGAGAGGTCGCCGCTGCCCGCTGGCCCGAGGTCGCCGCGCCTTCGCCGTCGCCATATCCATCCATGGAGGCAGCCGCGCCGTCTCCGTCGCCATCTGCAGGGTCGCCTCCGTCCATCGCGTTCGCCGCCGCCGCTCCTGGGTAGGGTTCGGGAGAAAGGGGAGAGGGCGCTCGGGTGGAGTGCCCGGTTCCTTTTTTTTCTTTTGTACAATTTGCATTATGGACAGGGGTATTTTTGTCCAACTTAAGAAAACTGACATCTTTTTAACAGTGAAAACTAACAGAACTGACGGAAGTGTTAGAAAGGGAACACAAATTAAACTTGGTGTTATATAAGGAAAAAAACGAAATCAGTGTTAAATAAGGAAGCAAAATTTAAAACGGTGCTATATAAGGAATTTTCTCAAAGGAAAATTGCTTAGAATTGTGTGTACTTCAATCCATATTTTGTGAGCTTTTTGAATTGAGGCCATCTTGATGTTGATAATATGTGTTGAAGTGGGCATCAGGCCGTTCACTACTGTTAAATTCTTTCAAGTGTTGCTGATGTTATTTTGTTGCAACTGTGATTGATGATTGTGACACATCCATGAAGCCTATTGCATTGATTCTTTTTAAATACTGTTAAGCATCATGTTTACTTCCATTATATGTATTGCATTATCATTATATGCTTTCTGGTCATATATTTATTGAGCTCTAAAGTTGCTATGCCGCTGTTTTTGACAGCCACCTCTGTTTTTCTCAAAGTCTGTAACGTCCCGATGCCATGTTGTTTGCTTAATATCTTTTGATCTATGATGCCTATGACCTTGATTCTTTTTTGTTCCTGATCATCATCATGTCTAGTTCATGCCCATGTATTGCTATGTCATGTTGCTGCACTTCTGCATATAGTTCTTCTCCTGTTTATACAGCATAAAAATAACAGTTTCTGCCATGTTTTCGTGATTTTCACTAAGTCCTAGACCAGTAATGTTTTATTACATTCTGCATGAGCTATAAATAGTTGTTCATGATGCATTTTTGCATGATTCTTTTTGCCATGCTTTCCCTGCCATGTCTACTTTAGTTGTATATCATTTGTGAGGATGTATGCATTCATTATCTTGTTTATGCATTGCTCTAAAGTGTGCTTCCTGATGTTGGCAGATTGTATTCCAAACTTGTATTTCTTGTATCTTTTTAACCGTAACTCCGTTTGGGGTGTTCTTTATATGTAATTTGATTAGTTTTTCGTGTACTTTGTGTTTATGCTATTGTTTGATCTTGTTAACCAACCTAAAATATGGTTTAGGGCAGAACAGTACCAAATCCTTTAATCATCGTGAGACACTTAGTGATATTCCGTGTTTAGGTTGTGCCTCACTTAAATTGACTAGCATAGATAGTTTAGTTTGTGCTTCACCTCTTGTAATTTTTGTGTGCTATGCCATGCTTGAATGAGATGCCATGTTAACAACCTTTGTTGATAACCTGTAGCTAAACAACTTGAACCATTCCAAATGTGCGGTGTTGTCGTGTGTGACGAGTACTCCACTTAACCTGTTAGTAACCGCTCTCGACGGTAGGTGTGATGTCTCGTGTTGCCTTCTTGTTGATGCTTGCTCGTGTTTGCTCCGTAGTAATAGATGCTTGCTCGTTGATTTCTTTCCAGTGTTTACCGTCTTGTGTGCTTCCGCGGGTACCTCTCGGAGATGATGCGAGCTTGCGATCAACTACACCTTCGGAACCCGACTTATCAACAGGCAAGGACTATACATTACTTATGATCCATTCTATTTCAACCAGCCGTTTTCATGCTAGTATAGGATAGGTTCGATGTTTGATCCTACCACATGTTACAGCCTCATTCAAACCGATACAGCCATGTCCCTTCCAAGCAAACCTTGTACTGCTATGTTACTATTGCTCGTTGCTCAGCCCTTGCTTAATATGCATGCTTAGGATGCTACGAATGTTACCCTGTTACTCCTTTGTTTGGGTTATCACATTATTATATTGTTGTTGATGATATGATTAATATAATGTTGACTATATTCGACGAAGTATGGAAGGTCTAGGCTATCCCGCCCCGACGCTTTGTTCCATTCGAGTCACCTAGGATCCAAGTTCCGGGTATTGGTTTTAAGACTGAGCGTGCCTAACCGCCTGTGGGATTTTATGGGGTCCCCTTTTCCTACCTACCTAGCTTCAAACATTTCTAGTGGTGGCCCAAGCTGATTTACCATTTGAAAACCGTGTGTGTGCTTGGTTGGGCCCCCAGCTATTTTAAAACAACTTGGGCCAGTGGAGACATGGTTTCTCCGTTGGTCCACCCGATCAGCTAGGACCCGGTTTCCCATGTGTGATTAACCGGCTATCCAACCTGCTTCATATGGAAGAGTCCGATCCGAGAGCGTGGACGGCTTTTGGATTGGGTGTCGACTCCCCGGGGGCCACCCGGATTTGTGTGTTGTTAGTTAGAGGGACCTGTCGTTCCGGATCTCTCGGAACTAAATCATAAAATGGTTGCCTATGATGGGTAGAAACTGAGAGAGATGGGCGTGCGTGCGGAGCCTTGTAATGGGCAGTTGGTACACCCCTGCAGGGTTAAATCTTTTCGAGAAGCCGTGTCCACGGTTATGGACGACTTGAGACCTACTCCTTGTTCATAGACAACAACAACTGAGATAATCTTAATATAACTTGATCAACGTGTGTGTGCCTTGACTGCTTCTTCTTCGTCGGGATGCGAAGAGGAGGACAAGGATAGGATAGGTGTTATGTTTGCGTAAGTAGTTGATAGCAAGACTTGTTGGAGGCGATTCCTCATCGAATGCTTGACTTCTTATCTTACTCTCTAGATCGTTAGCCACCTCACCACTTACCCCTTCCTTACCGTAAACTACTTGTTGTCCTAGAATGACGAGTGATGAAGTCCTTGCTGGGTCAGTTGACCACTACAGTTGGATGCTGAGTACATCTGTACTCATGATACTACCCCCAAACTCTTTTCAGGGTTCTTGATCGACAACAGGTGTGGTGATCGACGTTTCACGTGGAGACTTGACGACGACTGGCTAGGCGGATCCCAGCAGAGGGCCTGGACCCGTGTGGTTATGGGGATCGATGTTTTCTCTTTGCCAGTAGGCATTTGATTGTAGTCTGTACTCAGACATTATCTTTCGCTGCTGTATTGTATTAAGGCAGTTGTATGCCGATTGTATGAGATGTTGTATCCTTGTATCTGTAATGTTGTGATATCATGTTGGAAATCCGGGGCATATGGCTTTGTCATATGTCGCGGTGGGACCGATATGTGCTTGATCCCCGGGTCTAGATGGAAACATCTAGATCTGGAACAGTACCGCATATCGGGCCTTACACAGGATATCTTCGGTATGTAAGTGTTTATGGGAGCTATCGAACCCTCCGTTTATCCCTTATCAAAAAAAACACATGTGAAGTTTTTACATGTATATGCCGGCTTTTTCTGGTAGGAGTGGACGAGTGTCATCAGGCTCCCTATCTCTCACCTTATCAAAGCAATATACATGCCCAAAGCCGATAGAGGGTTGATCAAGCCCCCAGGTCTCTGAGAATTATGAGATTTATGATTCAATATGCAATGCGATGTAATATGATGCAATATGTAATGTAATATGGTGCAATATGTAATGTATGAAAAAAATATTTTATGCATAAGTGTGGCGAGAGCCGGTACGACGAAGTCGACTTTATGGCGATAGCCTATTTGCGAGCAAAGTCGACTTTAATTATGGCGATGGCCTGAGTACGATTTTAAGATCGACTTTATTAATTTGACTGAGTGTCTGTTGCGATGAAAATCGAATTTATTGTGTGGCGGTGCGACAAATGTCGACTTATATACATATATGGAGAAAGTCGGTGCTACGAATGTCGACCTTGTACAATAGTTTCCTAATCTATTCAGGTGTAATTTGGACGGAGTTGTGCGATGTTCCACGGCCTCGGAGTCTCCTCCATCGAGGTGCGTGACTTTGCCTTCTCGCGTATATCAACCAAGTAGTAGGATCCATTTTACAGGTTCTTGCTGACCTCAAACGGTCCTTCCCATGGGGAAGACAACTTGTGCATTCCATCCTTTTTCTAGATGAGGCGGAGCACCAAGTCACCTTCCTGGAAAGTCTGACTTTTGATGCAACAGCTATGATATCGCCGCAAATCTTGTTGGTAGACAGTCGGTTGAGCTGCAGCTAGTTCGCACTTTTCGTCGAGGACGTCTAAGGTGTCATGCCTGGCTTTCTCATTATCGGAATCCACATAAGCGGTGACTCGTGGTGAGTCGTGACGAATGTCACTTGGGAGAACGGCTTCGGCTCCATAGACCAGGAAGAAGGGCGTATAACCTGTTGACCTGTTAGGACTCGTCCTGATACTCCACAGTACTGAGGTAAATTCTTCCACCCATAAACCCGGCATCTTCTCCAAAGGAACGAAGAGTCGGGGTTTGATGCCTCGAAGTAACTCTTGGTTGGATCTCTCGGCTTGTCCGTTGGTTTGTGGGTGAGTTACTGATGTAAGTTTGAATCGGATGTGCTCTTTTTGGCAGAATCGCTGCATAACCCCCTCTGATAAGTTAGACCCGTTATCAGTGATGATGCTGTGAGGGTAGCCGAATCTTTATATTCTTTTTCAGGAATTTTAGTGATGTCTCTTCATCAAACTTACTAACCGGCTCTGCCTCAACCCACTTGGTGAACTTGTCGACTTCCACCAGTAAATGTGTATTCTTGTTGGGTGACCTTTTGAAAGGCGCCACCATATCAAGCCCCCACACTGCAAAGGGCCAAGTGATTGGGATCATCTTGAGTTCTTGAGCCGGCACGTGTGCTTGCTTTGCATAGCGTTGGCATCCATCACACTTCCTAACTAAGTCATCTGCATATGCATGAGCCGTGGGCCAGTAGAATCCGTGTCTATAGGCTTTTGCTACCAGTGAAAGAGAGCCGGCATGATGCCCGCAGTCTCCAGAGTGTATCTCATTGAAGATTTCTCTGCCTTCTTCTGGTGACACACATCTCTGAAAAACGTCTGCAGGGCCTCGCCGATGTAGCTCACCGTTGAGGATCACAAAAGATTTGCTTCTCCTGAATATTTGTCTGGCTTCTACCTCATCAGCTGGTAGGATTCCTCGGGTCTAGAAGTCCGAGTATGGCACAACCCAGGAGGGGGTAGCATGTATTGCAGCCACCAGAGCCAGTTCTGGATCTGACTCTAATATTTCTTGCTCTGTTGGTATTTGCACGAACGGCTTTGTTAGGACGTCGAGGAATACATTTGGTGGAACCGGCTTTCATTGAGAGCCGAGCCGGGACAGAGCATCCGCAGCCTCGTTTAGCTTGCGTTCCACGTAGTCCACTTGATACCCAACAAATAAACTGGCTTGCTTCTCCACCTCACGCTGACAGACCGCCATGGTAGCATCTTTGGAGTTTCCCCTTCCTAATACTTGCTAAGAAACAAGGTCGGAATCTCCATAGCATCGAATCCGGCTTACATTCATCTCGCGGGCCAACCGCAGTCCATGGAGTAGAGCCTCATATTCTGTCGCGTTGTTGGTGCAACTGAACTGCAGTTGCAAGACATAGCAGAATAGTTCTCCTTTGGGGGTGGTAAGGACCACCCCGGCTCCTGATCCTTGGAGCTGCCGACTCCCATGAAAGTGCATCGTCCAGTATTTGGTTATCGGCTTCTCTAGAGGTTCTTGGATTTCGGTCCAATCGTTGATGAAGTTGACTAGTGCTTGGGACTGGATGGCCGCGTGTGGTTCATACTTGATGTGATAAGCCCCCAACTCTATAGCCCACTTTGCAATCCTTCTCGTGGCCTCACGGTTTTGGATGATATCAGCGAGTGGTGATGCGCTTCCCACGGTTATGGGGTGCTCCTGGAAATAATGCTTGAGTTTTCGGCTCGCCATTACCACACCAAGAACTAAGCAACGCTACCCTCATTGGCAGAAGCAAATTTTTGGTGTGTTCATGGCGAGCCGAAAGCTCAAGCATTATTACCAGGAGCACCCCATAACCATGGTAAGCTCAACATCACTTGCTGATATGATCCAAAACCGTGAGGTCACGGGAAGGATTGCAAAGTGGGCTATAGAGTTGGGGACTTATCACATCAAGTATAAACCACGCACGGCCATCAAGCCCCAAGCACTAGTCTACTTCATAAACGATTGGACCAAAATCCAAGCACCTCTAGAGAAGTCGATAACCAAATACTGGACAATGCACTTCGATGAGAGTTAGCAGCTCCAAGAATCAAGAGCCGGCGTGGTCCTTACCTCCCCCAAAGGAGTCTTGCAACTGCAGTTCAGTTGCACCAACAACGCGACAGAATATGAGACTCTACTCCATGGACTGCGGTTGGCCCACGAGATGAATATAAGCCAGATTTGATGTTACGGCGATTCCTACCTTGTTTCTCAGCAAGTATCAGGAAGGTGGAACTCCAAAGATGCTACCATGGTGGCCTATCGGCGTGAGGTGGAGAAGAAAGCCGGTTTCTTTGTTGGGTATCAAGTGGACTACGTGGAACGCAAGCTAAACGAGGTTGCGGATGCTCTGTCCCGGCTCAGCTCTCAATGAATGTTGGTTCCACCAAATGTCTTCCTCGACGTCCTAACAAAGTCATCCATGAAAATACCAAAAGAGCAAGACATAGCAGAGTCGGATCCAGAACCGGCTCTGGTGGCTGCAATACATGCTACCCCCTCATGGGTTGTGCCATACTTGAACTTCAAGACCCGGGGAATCCTACCAGCTGATGAGGTAGGAGCCAGAAAAATTGTCAGGAGAAGCAAATCTTTTGTGATCCTCAACGGTGAGCTACATTGACGAGGCCCTGCAGACGTTTTCCAGATATGTGTGTTACCAGAAGAAGGCACAGAAATCCTTAATGAGATACACTCTGGAGACTGCGGGCATCGTGCCGGCTCTCTTTCAATGGTAACAAAAGCCTATAGACACGGATTCTACTGTCCCACGGTTCATGCAGATGCAGACGACATAGTCAGGAAGTGTGATGGATGCCAATGCTATGCAAAGCAAGCACACGTGCCGGCTCAAGAACTCAGGATTATCCCAATCACTTGGCCCTTTGCGGTGTGGGGCTTGATATGGTGGGGCCTTTCAAAAGGTCACCCAACAAGAATACACATTTACTGGTGGACGTCGACAAGTTCACCAAGTGGGTTGAGGCAGAGCCGGTTAGTAAGTGTGATGCAGAGACGACACTAAAATTCTTGAAAAGGATAATATACAGATTCGGCTACCCCCACAGCATCATCACTGATAACGGGTCTAACCTATCAGAGGGGGTTATGAAGCGATTCTGCCAAAAAGAGCACATCCGACTCGACCTTGCATCAGTAGCTCACCCACAAACCAACAGACAAGCCGAGAGAGCCAACCAAGAGTTGCTTCGAGGCATCAAACCCCGACTCTTCGTTCCTTTGGAGAAGACGCCGGGTTGCTGGGAGGAAGAATTGCCCTCGGTATAGTGGAGTGTCAGGACGACTCCTAACAGGTCAAATGGTTACGCACCCTTCTTCCTGGTCTATGGAGCCGAAGTCGTTCTCCCAAGTGACATTCCTCACGACTCACCATTAGTCACCGCTTATGTGGAAGCCGATAATGAGAAAGCCAGGTAGGACACCCTAGACGTCCTCGACAAAAAGTGCGAACTAACTACAGCTCAACCGACTATCTACCAACAAGATTTGCGGCGATATCATAGCCTTCGCATCAAAAGTCAGACTTTCCAAGAAGGTGGCTTGGTGCTCCGCCTCATCCAGAAAAAGGATGGAATGCACAAGTTGTCTTCCCCATGGGAAGGACCATTTTTGGTCAGCAATACCCTGTACAATGGATCCTACTACTTGGTTGATATACGCGAGAAGGCAAAGTCACGCACCTCGATGGAGGAGACACCCAGGCCGTGGAACATCGCCCAACTCTGTCCATATTACATCTGAATAGAGTAGGAAACTATTTTACAAAGTCGACATTCGTCGCACCAGCTTTCGCCATATATGTATATAAGTCGACATTTTCATCGCAACCGACTCTTAGTCAAATTAATAAAGTCGATCTTAAAATCGTACTCAGGCCATCGCCATAATTAAATTCGACTTTGGTCGCAAACAAGCTATCGCCATAAAGTCGACTTTGTCGCACCGCCTCTCGCCACACTTATGCATAAAATAATTTTTTCATACATATTGCATCATATTACATCGCATTGCATATTGCATCATAAATCTCATAATTCTCAGAGACCCGGGGGCCTTATCAACCCTCTATCGGCTTTGGGCATGTCTATTGGTTTGATAAGGTGAAAGAGGGGGAGCCTGATGACACTCGTCGACTCCTGACAGAAAAAGGCGGCATATACATGTAAAAACTTCACATGTGTTTGTTTTGATAAGGGATAAGGGGGGTTCGATGGCTCCCATAAACTCTTACATACCGAAGATATCCTGGCATACACATGAAATTGGCCACGCCGACCGCCCTGTACAGTTTAGAGCTTCCATAACTAATGTGCAACTGCTTGGTCTAAACTTCGAGGTTTACATAAACCATCTATTGAATTTAGTCCTAAAGAGCTGGGCACGCTAGTTACTAGAAAGTCGGCTCTACAGAGATGTTTCGACTTTTCAACCAATAATCTCTCTCAATGCGAGAAGATGAGGTATAATTCGACTTCTACTAGCCTTTACATTACTTGAATTCACGGCATCATGCATAATCATAACAATAATTCTCTCAGATACAAGTTAGACCTGTCATAACCCTCTATTAGGTATGTGCTAGGATCAAGTCTCACATTGCATCATGTGAAAAATTTCAAATGAAATTGAAATGGGACCAGGAACCCCCCCCCCAGATGAATTAAATTCAAATGGCCACAATGAAAGTTGCTCCAAAAATTCTTTTTGCATTTTTGGAAACTCCCATAAATGAGTGTGATCACATATAAAGTGATGTGGAACCAATCCCATGCTCATGGATTTTTCAAATATTCAAACAGGAGCTTCGAATTAAATAAATACCCCTATTTGAATTTGCATTCAAATATTTTGAATTTCAAAAATGTTCAAACTTTGGATGCGACTAGTCACTGGTCATGTAAAGCCATATAAAAGATTTGAGCATTTTTTAAATTGTCTAGCTGTTTTATTTTACCAAGACAAAACAAATAGCAGAAAATAAAACAAACAGAAAATAGGAAAGGCCTAGAGACGCCTAGAAGCAAGCCGCGTCCATTCCCCTTCCTCTCTGCTGCTCCCGCGTTCTCCCACGCTCGATCCCGCCGCCATCAGAAAGTTCACCGGAGCGCACCGCCAAGGAAGATGTGGTCACCAAGCCCTAGAGCTCAAGCCGACGTGTCCCTCGTGTTCGTCATCGTCGACTTAATCGCCCAGCAGAAGATGGCGCCGTGATTTGGACTCGAGACACCGCAATTGTCCTCGAGCTCTCGACGGATCCGCAACTCGTCGTCGTCAAATACTCCGGCTACACTTCATCCCCGCCTCCATCGACTACTCCATCGTGTTCCTAGAAGCACGGTGAGCGTTTCCCCTCAATCCATGGCGCACCGCTCCTCCTCTAGCCCTAGCCGCGACGAACGCCGGAGTACCGAGCCGCCGCAGCTCTCGTCGGCGAGCACTCGCTAAGCATTTGACCCCGCAGCCATGACTATTGTCAGCACCATGCTCTGCTGCGTCTAACCAAACTATCCCCGCTTCAAATTGAGCCCCTTAGCAAGATTGGCATCTTGGCCGTGATGCTGCCGCCGCAAAGCACGTCGCCGGCGTCGCTACGGTGCACCCCAGCACCCGTGCTTCGTTCCGTTCGATGTGCAAGATCAAGGGCTTCAAGTTAGTGGTTGTAGCGCATCGAATGCCCCCTAGAACACCGTCCCCGTGCAGCGCAGCCGTTCTGTTGGTCGCTGGAGACATGTCACCGGCGAGGTGATGTGTCCGTCGAGCTTCACCCCCTTACCCCACCCCCCAGTGAGACTGACAGTGGCCCAAGGCCACTAATTAACCACTAGGTTAATTTAAATTAAAACAAAGACATATTAATTAACCCAGAGCCACTGACCAGTGGGCCCCTCTGGTCAGAGCCCCCTTGACGCCAGCATGACCTCATGCTGACACATTAAATCGAATTTCTATTTAAGAGAAAATCCAAAAAAGGAAGAAAATGAATTAAACTTTAGAAATTCATAACTAAATCATTTTAACTAAATGGACATATAATATATAAAAAATTATCAAAAAAATGCAAGGATTCTGAATATGGACTTTGTTCTCATGTTTGACCATTTTAAAATGGGGGGGCAGAAGCAAATGTGCATATGAACCCTTTTAAATTCAAATGAGGACTTTGAAATTGCAACTCAAATGCAATACACTTCTTTTAAATGGAATTGTCAGCACATCAGCACCCCTTACACCATGTTATAACATTTGATCATGTGATTGTGCATTGTCTTTATATTGATTGCTTGTTTGTGTTGTTTGCTATCGAAAGAGGTGGAGCCGGAACCCGAGATCACCCCCTTTGTTGAAGATACCATGTACGAACCTCGTCAGCAAGGCAAGAAAAACCCCATTGATCCTGTCGATAAAATCCCACTTCCCTCTCAGTCTCGCTTATGCATTGTTTAGGATGATTACCATGATACGTTTCTACCGCATAGTTGACCCCATTCCTTTGCATGACCTATCATTTTGTCACAGTAGTAAGCAAACCACAATCCTAGCAGATGTAGGAGTGGATTGATATCATGTGGCCCCTGCAACTGTTACAGCTTATTGCATGCTTAGAGTGGTACAATGTGGATACTTTTGTGTGAGTCGGGATGGTAGTGATCATGATGATGATGGTGGAAATGTGTGGGTGAATCTACCCTAAACGAGGTGAATGAGGAGAGGTTGGGTAGGAGTACACAGTGGGTTGTCTCGTTGAACACTGCCTGTAAGGCCCGATATGTGGTACTATTCCAGATCAAGATGTTTCCAGCCACATCCGGTCTTGATGGTCGCGACGGCGAGGTCCAAGGGTTGGCGGCCGAGCTTCGTGCGAAGGCCCCATGGCGGCCATGGCAGCTTTTGTGGAGAAGAAGGACACGGGGTGAGAGGTAAAACGAGGAGGAATGGAGGAAGGAATGGCGCAGGGAGGGCGGAGCTCACCGGTGCGGAGGCCCGGCGGCCGTGGCCTCGCCGGAGTTGGAGGCGGCGGCGCCATGAAGAAGGGATCGTGTCGCTCCGGTGTGGAGGCGGCGGATGGGCCCGTTTCGGGCCCGCGTCGGCGGAAGGGAGGGCCCTACGGAGCCCAATTCGGTTTGGGGCTGGTTTGGGGCGACGTGGAGGCTCCTGGAGCGTCCAATCCGCGATCTGACGGCTCCGAAAGAGCCTAGGGTTAGGGTTTCGGGGAAGAACGGCTGCGGAGGGCAGATCTGAGATAGATCAGGGGGGTGGCTTCAATTTTCCAGGGAGGGAAACCCTAATGCCATGGGGAAGAGGAGGGGTCCTTATATAGGCTAGTTGGTCTGGCGGATGACGAAAATACCCCTAATTTTATACCCGCTCCTACGTTACGCGTTTCTGACCGCCGAGGCTACGTACGGACTCCGATTCGGGTAAAACATCGAACTGCGCGATGAACGCATCGAGCCGGCGGCGTTCACCTCGCGCTGGAACCGTTCCGAGAAAACTTTCCGGTGCACTATAAAAATATCCCGTTTACTTATTCAATGGGGTTTTTCGTTCCGTTGGCTGCGGCTGGTCTCGTGCGGTTTTTGCGACGGTGATCGGGCGTAACCCGGTGTCGCAAAGGTCGAGTGTCAAGGTGGCAAGGGCCAGTCTCCGTCCGGTATGAGATAAGAGGGGGAAAATAATCGCCGATCGATAAATCGGGAATGCAAACACCGCAAAAAAATCAGACAATCAAACAACTGACACCGAAAACAAAATTTTTATTTTTTGTGAAATCTGGGCTGTTACAATACAACACCACCAACAAGGGATCTCGTCCCGAGATCCAGGACGATCCGGGGGAGAGGGGAAGGGGGAAGAAGAGAGTCGACGATCTTCAACACCACCAACAAGGGACTCTGCTCCATGTCGACGTCGAACTGCGGTCGAGATAAATTTCCGCAGAGAGACGGCAACGTGGGAAAACGAAACCATCGGGAGATCAAGAGGAAGAACAAAAATTCAAAACGACGATCAAGCGAAGTACTCTCACTCAAATCGTGAGGTTACTGGGCAAAAGGAATGAAGTCAATAGATGACCAAGATATTATCCGGAGTCGGATAGACTAAAGGTACTACAGGAATTCCCAACCTGGGATCGGAATCGAGACAGTACGGTGCAAGCAAGGCATTGTAACTAGTCTGAAACTCCACACACTCGTGATCCTAAAGATTGAAAGGAGATAAGACGAGAATTAAAACACTTACGGCACTTTTCCTGAACAGAGCAAGGGTAGGGAGTAAAAGATTCCTACTCTCCGATAACTAACTTAGTAACTACAAAATAGTTTTGGTCTAGACTCGACTTCAGCCATAGAACGGATCCCACGGTCGGTAAGGCTCTGATACCAAGTTGTAAGGCCCGATATGCGGTACTGTTCCAGATCTAGATGTTTCCAGCCAGATCCGGTGACGATGGTCAAGACGGCGAGGTCCAAGGGCCGGAGGCCGAGCTTCGTGTGAAGTCCCCATGGCTGCCATGGCGGCTTTTGTGGATAAGAAGGACACGCGGTGAGAGGGAAAACTGAGAGGAAAGGAGGAAGGCGCGGCGCGGGGAGGGCGGAGCTCACCGGTGCGGAGGCGCGGCGGCCGTGGCCTCACCGGGATTGGATGCGGCGGCGCCATGGAGGAGGGCTCGGGTGGCTCCGGTGTGGAGGCAGCGGATCAGCCCGTTTCGGGCCCACGGCGGCGGAAGGGAGGGCCCTGCGGGGCCCAATTCGGTTTGGGGCTGGTTTGGGGGCGACGTGGAGGCTCCTGGATCGTCCAATCCACGATCTGACGGCTTCGGAAGAGCCTGGGGCTAGGGTTTCGGGGGAGAAAGGTTGTGGAGGGCAGATCTGAGATAGATCAGGGGGTGGCTGCAATTTTCCAAGGAGGGAAACCTTAATGCCATGGGGATGAGGAGGGGTCCTTATATAGGCTAGTTGGTCTGGCGGATGTCAAAAATACCCCTAATTTTACACCCGCTCCTACGTTACGCGTTTCTCACCGCCGAGGCTACGTACGAACTCCGGCTCGGGTAAAACTTCGAACTGCGCGATCAGCGCGTCGAGCCGGCGGCGTTCACCTCGCGCTGGAACCGTTCCGAGAACACTTTCTGGCGCGCTATAAAAATATCTCGTTTACTTACTAAACGGGGTTTTTCGTTCCGTTGCCTGCGGCTGGTCTCGTGCGGTTTTCGCAATGGTGATCGGGCGTAACCCGGTGTCGCAAAGGTCGAGTGTCAAGGTGGAAAGGGCCGGTCTCCGTCCGGTACGAGATAAGAGGGGGGAAATAATTGTCGATCGATAAATCGGGGATGCAAGCACCGCAAACAAATCAGACAATCAAACAACTCACACAGAAAACAAATTTTTTTATTTTTTGTGAAATCTGGGCTGTTACACTTCCCTAAGTCGGAGTTCTTGTGTGGTGATCCAAGATAAAGAGTACAACCACACATTGGGCTCACTGGCCCCGCTCAACCTATTAACTCATCCCGTGTCGATGTCCAGATGTCGCAGTAGTTCGGAGTTCTAGTAGTTTTGTGGCACAGCCTTCTAAGTGAGAGAACGGCTCAACCGAGACCGGCTTGGGGCCCTTCACACATCGTCTGAGTCCACTTCGGTAAACCGGTCGGGTTCATGATAGTGGAAACCAACCCAGGTAGGTGGTTTTCATGGCCTAGATCAGCTATGAGGTAACATTTGTGGTGAGCATCCTCGCCGACACCCCTTGAATGGTGACGAGACATGGCGGTAACTGATGTTCATGTGTGTGTAGCGGTACACCCCTGCAGGGTTAACAAAACTATTCGAATAGTCGCGTCCACGGTTATGGACTACTTGGTTATCTATGCTTGATTATTGGACAACTTCAATGGATACTTTAAAACTGCTAAGATAAGCATTAGTGCTATGGTGTTCTTTCTCGTGGGAACTCGAGGAAGGCACCATAGTGGTGTAATTGCTTGGGAGACTTGGATAGTGGACTCGTGTATACTTCTTACCTCATTCTGGTATTCGTAGTATAGGACTAGACAAGTCAAAGATGGAACTTCTGCATTGAAACCCCACCTCCCTTTGCCTTGTTACTTGAGCATGAGTATTATAGTTCCTACGTAAGTCTTGCTGAGTACGGCTTTGTACTCAAGTTTGGTTATTTATGTTTTTAGATGAATCCACTCACACCGATGGTGGCTTCTTCCTAGAGCTCGACGACTAAGATCAAGCTAGTGTAGTCCCAGTCAGAAGACTGGTTCCCTTGTGGAGGGCTTGTATTTAAATAAGGCTTCTTAAGCCATTTGTTAAACTTGTCTGTACCCAGACATAATTTGCTTCCGCATGCTTGTTGTAATGTTGGATCACAGTCTTGTGATCTCTGTGTGTACTCTATAAGAGTTAAATAAAGTTGTAGAGTTTGTAGAGAAATTTTATGATACCTGCTGTTCACACTGGACATGTATGTTGCGTGTATGTTTATAACGTGCATGTCTTGGTGTGGGTTTTCGAAAGCTGTGATCTTTCTGGCGGTCTTTTATACACCAAGTGGCCCTTAGATGTGCGCAGCTTGGGCATCGCGATGCGATTGCTCGTGACTCTGTCACGTGGCACACTTTGTTGTATGATCGAGCCCGCCCGAGACCCCGACTAAGTGATCGGGCTGGAGTATGTTTATGTAAGTGTTAGAATACAATCGATAGTATGGTTGAGGTGACTTGTCTATGAGAATGGGAGTTCACCACCCATATCATTTAGACTTGTGTGCGGACGATGAGGACCCATCTCAGTTGATCATCCAGCCTGGATGGGATGCCCCTCACGTTCGATGCTTTCCGAGAGCGTTCTGTGCTTGGCCATGTCTGCTTAGACAAGTGGGTACGACTCTCGGCTCTCCATATGATTGTGTGTTGATAGGATTTGCATACGCAAAGCCTGGGTCCCGACAGACTTGGTATCAGAGCAGGTATGGCTGTAGGATTATCTGCCTTGGTCGAAGTCGAGTCTAGCCTTCTATAGTTATATAGTTACTCTGGGTATATAAGGGAACACCGTAAGGCTTATTTTTTCTCCTTACCCTTATCGTTCTGAGTTCTAAGTCACCCTCATCTTTTCTACGGGAAGATAGGACTAGGCTCATCTATGTCTTACTAGAACATCTTGTTGATTGCTTCCTTGTAACCGTAGGAAAGTTGTGTTCGGTTGTTTAGAGTCGTTGTGCTTCCTATTCCGAGACTACTTATGTAAGTGTTGTTGTTATGTTGTAAGAATTTTCACTTCTCTTACAATTACATCCGTTATGTTGTCCGAGTCATTCCAGGTTTATTCATAATCTGATGCATTTGCAAAATTCTTCTATCTATTTCGGATGTCTTTCCAGAAGATTTGTTAGGTGGCATACCCGACAGTTCCATAGATTTTGTTGTAGGTTTTATTCTAGAAACCCATGTTGATGCATTTGCAGTTCTTCCTCCCACTTAAGATTTCTTCTATCCAGAATAACCACACTAACCATCGTGTTGGGGTACTTTGCTACTCTGACATATCTATTGTTACCCCTAGTAAGCTGTGGTCATCCTCTAGAAAACTATCCAGTAATCCAATCCCTTAAATCTTTCCACCTGACAGATGTGTAGAATTCATTGTAGATCTTATGCCAGGAACCGCCCCAATTTCCAGACGCCCATAAAAAATGGCCCCACGTGAGTTAGCTGAGCTTAAAATGCAACTTGAAGCTTTGTTGGCAAAAAGCTTCATCCTCCCTAGCTCATCGCCATGGGGTTTCCCCGCTCTGTTCGTAACGAAGAAAGATGGAACAAAAAGGATGTGCGTAGATTATCGCCCGCTTAATCTAACGACGATAAAGAAAAAGTACCCACTTCCCATGATCAATGATCTTTATGATCAACTTTCTTGATCCTCTGTCTTCTCCAAGATGGATTTGAGATTAGGCTATCATCAAATCAAAATCAGAAACGAGGACATCCCAAAAACGGCTTTCACTACTCGTTACGGTCTTTACGAGTACACAATCATGTCCTTTGGTTTAACCAATGCCACCGCCACATTCTCGCGCTTGATGAATTCGATCTTCATGGAGTACTTGGATAAATTTGTTGTAGTTTATCTTGATGACATTCTCATCTACTCGAAGAATGAAGAAGAACATGCCGAACATCTTAGGCTGGTATTGATGAAACTTCGAGAGCATCGCCTTTATGCCAAGTTCTCTAAGTGTGAATGTTGGCTACCAGAAGTGACCTTCTTAGGTCACATGATTTCTGCAAAAGGCGTTGCTGTGAATCCCGAGAGAGTTCAGGCTGTCCTTGACTAGACTCCACCTGAATCGGTTAATCAAGTTAGGAGTTTTCTTGGCTTAGCAAGCTCTTGTCGCCGCTTCGTTGAGAACTTCTCAAAAGTTGGAAAGCCTCTAACTGAACTCCTCAAGAAAGATAAGAAATTTGAATGGACCCCCAAGCTTTCAAGAGATGAAAATAAGATTGACTTCTGCACCCGTACTTGCGCCTCCAGACACCAAAAAGGATTTCGAGATCTATTGTGACGCCTCACGGCAAAAGTTATGATGCATACTTATGCAAGATCAACATGTGGTAGCATACGCTTCACGCCAGTTGCGTCCACTTGAAGAGAACTACCCTACCCATGATCTTGAACTCGCTGCCGTAGTTCATGCCTTTAAAACTTGGCGACATTACCTCCTTGGTAATCTTTGTGAGATATATTGCGACCACCAAAGCCTCAAATATATATTCACCCAGCCAGATCTTAATCTCAGGCAAAGACGCTAGATAGAGTTGATAAAATATTATGACTTATGAATTTCTTTCACCCCAGGCAAAGCCAATGTCATGGCTGATGCACTAAGTCGTAAGTCGTATTGTAACAACCTCATGTTACAACAGTATCAACCACTTCTTCATGAGGGATTTCGAAAGCTCAATCTTGAGATAGTTCCTCATGGCTTTCTATCTACCTTGGTGGCGAAACCAACCCTTGAGGATCAAATCATATCCACCCAGAAACATGATAATGGTATTCGAGAGATCAAAAAGAACATCGCAAGTGGAGTTCCTAAATGTTTCTTCATAAATGATCAAGGTGTCGTTTTCTTTGGCACTCGATTAGTTGTACCACGAAAACACAATCTTAGGAGGTTGATTCTTAAGGAAGCTCATGACACTCCCCTTTCGATTCATCCTGGTAGCACAAAGATGTACCGAGACCTACGGCAAAGATTTTGGTGGAGTAGGATGAAGCGAAAAATTGCTCAGCTCGTTGCTGAATGTGATGTTTTTCGTCGCATTAAGGCCGAACATCAAAGTCCTGCTGGTACTCTGCAACCAATGCCTATTACCGAGTGGAAATGGACAAATTCAGTATGGATTTCATCACTGGATTTCCAAAACCCCAGAAAGGAAATGATGTCATCTTCGTTTTCATTGATAGACTTTCCAAAGTTGCTCACTTCCTTCCCGTTCGCGAGTCTATAACTTCTAGCCAGTTAGCGGATTTGTATGTCCCTAGAATTGAATATTTTCATGGTGTTCCTTTGGAAATCAATTCTGATCCTGGTAGCCTTTTCACCTCTAGATTCTGATAAAGCTTCCAGAATGCTATGGGAACTCATCTCTCCTGTAGCACAGCTTTCCATCCTCAGTCTAGCGGTCAAGTTGAAATGGTTAAGAAAATTCTCGAAGACATGCTCAGAGCTTGTCTTATCTCATTCAGAAAGAATTGGGAGAAGTCTCTTCCATTCGCGGAATTTGCTTATAACAATAGTTTTCAATCTAGTCTGAACATGGCTCCCTTTGAATTACTCTATGGACGACGATGTCGAACACCCCTAAACTGGTCAGAAACTGGTGAAAGAGAACTCTTTGGACCGGATATGATCGAGGAAGCAAAAGAGCAAGTTTGCATTGTTCGTGATAATTGAAAGCAGCCCAGTGCCATCAGAAAAGCTACTATGATTGTCATCATAGGCAAGAAAGCTACAATCTGGATGAGAAGGCTTACCTTCGGGTTACTCCTCTAAAGGAAACCCAACGATTCAGTATCAAAGGCAAGTTGGCCCCATGTTACATCGGACCTTTGCGCATTCTTGCTAAACATGGAGAAATTGCCTACCAACTTGAAATACCCCCGCACCTTTCTCGAGTACATGATGTATTCCATGTGTCACAACTCAGGCGTTGCTTCAAGGACCCAATCCGCAAAGTCGACCATGAAACTCTTGAGCTCCAAGATGACCTTTCATATCGAGAGTACCCCGTTCGTATTCTTGATTCAGCAGAGTGTGTCACTCATCGTCAGAAGATTAAGTTTCTGAAAGTGCAATGGTCACACCACTCCAAGAAAGATGCCACGTGGGAAACAGAAGACCGTCTTAGTGTCGAGTACCCCTCCTTCCTCCCGATGGCTTCTGAATCTCTGGATGATATTCTTTTGAGTGGGGTCGAGTTGTCAGAACCCTCTGTTAGGTATGTGCTAGGATCAAGTCTCACATTGCATCATCTCAAAAATTTCAAATGAAATTGAAATGGGATAAGGAACCCCCCCAGATGAATTAAATTCAAATGGCCACAATGAAAGTTGCTCCAAAAATTCCTTTTGCATTTTTTAAAACTCCCATAAATGAGTGTGATCACATAAAAAGTGATGTGAAACCAATCCCATGCTCATGGATTTTTCAAATATTCAAACAGGAGCTTCGAATTAAATAAATACCCCTATTTGAATTTGAATTCAAATATTTTGGATTTTAAAATAGTTCAAACTCTGGATGTGACTAGTCACTGGTCATGTAAAGCCATATAAAAGATTTGAGAATTTTATAAATTGTCTAGCTATTTTATTTTAGCAAGACAAAACAAATAGCAGAAAATAAAACAAACCGAAAATATAAAAGGGCTTACCTGTGCATCTGGCCCAACTCATCCCCCAGCCGGCCCAAGCCCACCTACCCTTCTCGTCTTCCCCAGGCCAGCACGTAAGGAGCTGCGTGGCGGCCATGCCGTGGCCGCCAACGAGCCCCTGGCCACGCAGCTGCCTCCTAGGCCTCATCCTTACGCCTGGAGACGTCCAGAAGCAAGCCGTGTCCATTCCCCCTCCTCTCTGCTGTTCCCGCATTGTCCCACGCTCGGTCCCGCCGCCGATAGAAAGTTCACCGGAGTGCACCACTTGGTCTAAACTTCGAGGTTTACATAAACCATATATTGAATTTAGTCCTAAATAGTAGGGCACGCTAGTTACTGGAAAGCCGGCTCTACAGAGATGTTTCGACTTTTCAACCAATAATCTCTCTCAACGCGAGAAGATGAGGTATAAGTCGACTTCTACTAGCCTTTACATTACTTGCATTTACAGCATCATGCATAATCATAACAACAATTCTCTCAGATACAAGTTAGACCTGTCAGAACCCTCTATTAGGTATGTGCTAGGATCAAGTCTCACATTGCATCATGTCAAAAATTTCAAATGAAATTGAAACGGGAGAAGGAACCCCCCCCCCAGATGAATTAAATTCAAATGCACACAATGAAAGTTGCTCCAAAAATTCCTTTTGCATTTTTGGAAACTCCCATAAATGAGTGTGATCACATATAAAGTGATGTGGAACCAATCCCATGCTCATGGATTTTTCAAATATTCAAACAGGAGCTTGGAATTAAATAAATACCCCTATTTGAATTTTAATTCAAACATTTTGAATTTAAAAAATGTTCAAACTATGGATGTGACTAGTCACTGGTCATGTAAAGCCATATAAAAGATTTTACCATTTCATAAATTGTCTAGCTATTTTATTTTAGCAAGACAAAACAAATAGCAGAAAAGAAAACAAACAGAAAATAGGAAATGGCTTACCTGTGCTTATGGCCCAACTAATCCCCTAGCCGGCCCAAGCCCACATACCCTTGTCTTCTTCCCCAGGCCAGCACGCAAGAAGCTGCGTAGCGGCCATGCCGTGGCCGCCGACGAGCCCCTGGCCACGCAGATGCCTCCTAGGCCTCCACCTTGCGCCTAGAGACGCCTAGAAGCAAGCCGCGTCCATTCCCCCTCCTCTCTGCTGCTCCCGCGTTCTCCCACGCTCGATCCCACCGCCATCAGGAAGTTCACTGGAGCGCACCGCCATGGAAGACGTGGCCACCATGCCCTAGAGCTCAAGCCGACGTGTCCCTTGTGTTCGTCGTCGTCGACCTCATCACCCAGCAGAAGATGGCGCCGTGATTTGGACTCGAGCCACCGCAATCGTCCTCGAGCTCTCGCCGGATCCGCAACTCGTCCTCGTCAAATACTCCGGCTACTCTTCTTCCCCTCCTCCATCGTGTTCCTGGAAGCACGGTGAGCGTTTACCCTCAATCCATGACGCCCCGCTCCTCCTTTAGCCCAAGCCGCCATGAACGCCGGAGTACCGAGCCGCCGCAGCTCTCGTCGGCGAGCACTCGCTAAGCATTTGACCCCGCAGCCATGTCTATCGTCTGCACCATGCTCTGCTGCGTCTAACGAAACCATCCCCGCTTAAAATTTACCCTCGTAGAAAAATTGGCATCTTGGCCGTGCTGCTGCCGCCGCCGCAAAGCACGTCGCCGGCGTCGCTACGGTGCACCCCCAGCACCCGTGCTTCGTTCCGTTCGATGCCGAGATCAAGGGCTTCAAGTTGGTGGTTGTAGCGCATGGAATGGCCCCCTGGAACGCTGATACGTCCAAAACGTATCTATAATTTCTGCTTGCTCCATGCATGTTTTGTGTGATATTGCTATGATCTAGATACACTTTCATACACTTTTGATCATATTTGGACTAACCTATTAACTCAGTGCACCCCAGTTCCAGTTCCTGTTTTCTGCTGTTTTTCTATTTCGGTTTTCCCCCATATAAAAAGTGCCAGAAAAATACGGGAAAATTCAGATAAAAAATCAGCGTGACGGAAGCTTCCAGAAAAGCCCGGGAGGGGCCAGAGGGGAGCCAGGGGGGCCCAGGCGGCCAACCGGCGCGGCCCCACCCCTGGCCGCGCCAGGGGGGTGCCTGGGGCCCCTGGCCCACCTCTGGCTGCCCCCTTTCTCCTATTGATCCCCCGTCACGGGAAAACCCCAGGAGGAGAACCCTATTCCGCGAACTCGCCTCTATTCCGCCGCCGCCGCGCTTCCGAAGATCGGGAGCACCAGAAGACCTCTTCCCGGCACCCTGCCGGAGGGAGGATTGACCTCCGGGAGTCTCCTCTCCACCATGGATGCTCCCCGGATGTCTCGTGAGTAGTTTTCCTTGGACCATGGGTCCGTGATCAGTAGCTATGTGATGTTCTCCTCCCCTCTTTGATCTTCATTGTTTAGACCTCGTGAGCTTCCCAACATGATCGAGGCACCTTTGTAATATTTCTGCTATTGCTATGTTGAGTTTGATAGGATTTGATGGATTATGAGATTATGTTCAGATTGTGATAGAGTAATCTATTTGGTTTTTATCTCTTATATTTTTGTTCCTAAGTAATTCTTGCATGTTCCCCGTTGCTATTTATTGCTTTGGCCAAGTAGTAGGTAGTGACTCCAAGAGGGAGCGTTGTGCTAGATTGTGGGTTCATGCCCCCCGATGACACGCTTGAGTGACAGAAACATGAGTCTAGGGGATGTGTTGTTGCCACAAGGGGAAAACAACGGTGCTTCTAACCGTGGTTACAAGGATTGTTTACTTTACGTAGAGTTCTTTTTAGTGCAGTTGTCTGTTGCTTTGGGTTTACATTTTGGGTGGGGCTCGCAAATTAATACCAGCGAGATGTTCTGGATAGATATCTCAAGGTGGATGATTAGTAGTAGATGCAGATGGATTTCGGTCTACTTACCATGGCGTATTGCCTGTGCTTTTGAACCTCTTCCTTTCTTTTGTAGCATAGTTAGCATTGCGGTGCGTTCTTAATCCTGTCAATTGCCTTTCTGTAATTTGTTTACCTCGCATAGCAATTTTATCGTCTTTTGGGAGAGAGACATCACTAGCAAACATCACGTATCTCGGTCCAGCTCCTTATCATTGTTTCCACGCTATATTTACTTTACTGCATTTACTTTCAAGTTGCTATTATTATCCCTTGCGTTTTATCCTTTGTAAACAACAAGACCGGAGAGATTGACAACCTCTCTGAACTTCGTTGGGAACAAAGTTATCTATGTCTGTGTGCAGGTCCGCGTCAGTTGCGCCGCTGACACCTACTTATCATCTCTGGAGTCCTACTGGAGACAAACCTTGGTATCTTTACCGAGGGAAATTTGCTGCTGTGCTGCATCACGCCTTCCACTTGGGGCTCACCAACGAAGGGCGAGAAGACTACACCCGTCAACTCTCGCGCCATCAAGCAAATTTCTGGCGCCGTTGCCGGGGACTCCAAGTGCTAAGATAGGGGAGTTGCACACTACCCTTTACCTTTCTTTTTTAGTCTTGTTAGTTTATCTTTCAATTTTTATCTTTGTGTCTTTTATCAAAAACTACAAAAAAATCTTCCACACTTGCTGCTACTATGGGTTCCACTGAAAACACCAAGTTGTGTGACTTCACTAGTCACAACAACCAAGACTTTATCTGCACTCCCATTGCCACACCTTCCACTTCAGCTACCTCTTATGAAATTAAACCTGCTTTGCTAAACCTTGTTATGAGAGATCAATTCTCTGGTGCTGGAGATGATGCTGCTTTACACTTGAATAATTTTGTTGAATTATGTGATATGCAAAAGTATAAGGAAGTAGAAGGTGATGTTGTTAAGCTCAAGCTCTTTCCCTTCTCTTTAAGGGGAGATGCTAAAATCTGGTTTCAATCTTTGCCTAGAAATAGCATAGATTCTTGGGATAAGTGCAAAGATGCTTTTATAGGGAAGTACTACCCTCCTGCTAAGATTATCCAATTGAGGAGTAATATTATGAATTTTAAGAAATTGGATAATGAACACGTTGCCCAAGCTTGGGAACGAATGAAATCTCTTGTTAAGAAATTCCCTACACATGGTTTGACTACTTGGATGGTTATCCAGACTTTTTATGCAGGCTTGAACTTTACCTCGAGGAACCTGTTAGATTCGGTCGCGGGAGGAACCTTTATGTCAACTACACTTGGTGCTGCCACGACGCTTCTCGATGAAATGATGACCAATTATTCCCAATGGCACACCAAACGCGCTCCAATAGGTAGGAAGGTAAATTCTGTCGAGGAAATTACCTCCCTCAATAAAAAAAGTTGACTTAGTTATGTCTCTACTTACCAAGCAACCCTCTATTGATCCTCATGATGTTCCGTTAAACTCTTTGGTTGCTCAAGAACAAGTAGATGTGAACTTTATTGCTAGAAACAACTTCAACAATAATGCTTATAGGGGAAATTTTGCTAGCAATCCTAGACCGTTTCCATCCAACTATGGGAACAACAACACCTATCCTAGCAACAAGAACCGCTCTTCTAAATTAGAAAGCATGCTTAGAGACTTTATCACTACCCAAAAAGCCTTCAACAAAAACGTAGAGGAGAAATTATCTAAAATAGATAATCTCTCTTTGAAGGTAGAAAGCTTAGCCCTTGATATTGAGATGCTCAAAATTAGAACCTCCCCCCTTGAGGAGAATAAAGCCACTCCTATTAATGCTATCCAGTTACAAATCAATGAAAACATTAGGATGATGGCTAAACTTAAAGAAAGATGGGCTAGAGAAAAAGAGGAAGAGGATAGAATTAAGAGCCTTCCTACACACCACACAGTTGCCACTATCCAAATTGTTGAGGACACTCAAACTATTAGCACCCAATGCGCTCCTAGTCCCGTTGGACCTATTAATGGTGATGCTAATACCTCAACCATAGATAAATAAACTCCTATGAACATAGACGGTTTCAAACAAGTGAGACTAGATGAAACTACTACCACCTTTGATAGTAGTGATATTGATTTTGATAGTTGTACCCTCTCAGAAGTTATCAGTTTACTACACAAAATGTCTAGAGACCCCCACACTAGCACACTTAATCTTGCCTTCACGGAGCATATCACAAATGCTCTCATCAAAGCTAGGGAGGAGAAGCTTAGAGTAGAAGCCTCCATACCTAGGAAGCTAGAGGATGGTTGGGACCCTATGATCAAAATTAAATTAAATAACTTCTCTTGCTATGCTTTATGTGATGTTAGAGCTAGTACCTCCGTTATGCCCAAAAGAATATTTGATATGTTTGATTTGAAGCCCTTTGAGCCTTGTTCTTTTGGTGTTCGTCTTGTTGATTCTTCCGTAAAGAAACCTTTGGGGAAGATCGACGATGTTCTTATCATTGTCAATGACAACTATGTTCCCGTTGATGTTATTGTTATGGATATAGAGTGTGAACCTTTATGTCCAATTATTTTGGGACGTCCTTTTCTTCGCACCGTTGGTGCGGTTATTGACATGAAAGAGGGGAATATAAAATTCCAATTCCCATTCGAAAAGGGGATGGAACACTTTCCTAGAAATAAAATCAAGTTACCTTTTGAGTCCGTTACTCGGGCTATTTATTCTCTTTCTCTTGATAAAACTTGATTCTTCTTTTGCATTATGCCTAGCTAATGGCTTTAAAGAAGCGCTTTCGGGAGGCAGACCGCAACGAATTTAGGAGTTTTCTTTTTGCTTTTGTTGTGTATTGGTGATTGTTACTTCTGTAGCAACATCATTGTATCTTTATTTTTCAGCTTTGTGCCAAGTTATAGCCTCTTACGGCAAGGGAAGTAAAAGTTGTGACATGCTGTCCAGAAAACAGATTCTGTCCTCGTGACCAGAAAAATTCCAGAAAAATCCCAGTTCATCTTCTTGAGCTGAAATTTTTACACAGTACGCTCTATACAATTACGAAACTTATGTATGTTCTGAGTTTTTCTATTTAAGTTGTATAAGTGCCCCTAAAAAATTCTTTACTATTTGCTGTTCTGTTTTTCACAGATTCTACCACGTTTTGTCTCTCCTTACTTTTGCAAACCTTAAGCTTGATTTTTCTTTGCAAAAACTTTTTGGAACCCTTGAGAAACAGTACCTGTTCAAGAATATCTTTATATCCAGTGGAGAAAATTTATTTATTAAGGGTACTAACCTCTCTAATCAGCTTGTGATGAGTTATGTATGAAGGGAGTTTTCAAGTGTGCGATGGAAGATGATGAAAGAAGATCCAGGAGTGTCAAGCGCTCAAGCTTGGGGATGCCCACATGCATCCCCAATAAATATTCAAGGAGACTCAAGCGTCTAAGATTGGGGATGCCCCCGTGCATCCCCTTCTCCATCAACAATCATCGGTTCGTCCTTCGTCTCACTATATTTTTATCACTTCATGCGTTATGTGCTATGCTTGGAGCGTCTCACTCTTAGGTTTTATTTTTAGTTTTATTTAGCTTTGCTTGCTGTTCATAACAAGTTAGATCCTGTCTTACTTTGTGTGGGAGAGAAACACGCTCCACTTTCAAAATTTACAACACATCATAGGATTCTTAATGCCTATCTTTCTGCTGTTCTGTGTTCTTTATCTTTTCATAGCTACTTCCATGTTTAGTTTTAGTTTTAGTTTGTCTTTAGCAAGAACCTTGGCTTTTGTTTTAGTTTGTTGCTACAACTCTTTTTAGTTTTCATGTTTATCTTGTTAAGAGAGTTGGTTGTTGCACTGAGTTGTGTCTTGTCTTGAAAGTAGGTAATTGAGGTTGCTATTTAATTTTAGTAGTAGCTTGCAATAGTTTTGAGGTATTTATGTGAGTGATGTTTGAACTTTTGGTGTCAAGATCTCTAGCCTATTATTGATAGGTGTCATATTTTGGGAAATCCGTGTTATTTTGAAAACCTACAAAACTAGTTGAGAACTCTAGCTACTAGATGGATCACTACTCTTCTGAGGAGTCGAATATTAGAGTACACTCACGTACCATGAGTCGAGTATGCGCAAGGATTACCAAACCCCCATACACTCCTCCTCGGGGTACTTGTCTCTTTGTGAACCTCCTTATTAGATTGAGAGTTACCGATAATAAGTGAATGAGTTCTTCGGACTAATGTAAGTATTGAGAGTTGACACTTCCACCTTCCCATATTTTGCTAGCCTTTCCCGTGCCGTGCATTACCTTCTTCTCACTCCGAGAGTTGGTTTCCACCTTCGCCGGTACTTCCAAACCCTTGGCATGATACGCTCTGTCATCATAAGCCTCCTTATATCTTTCCTCAAAACAGCCACCATACCTACCTATCAAGGCATTTCCATAGCCTTTCCGAGTTACATTGCCATGCAACTTCCACCTCTTCATGAATTTATCTTCATCTCATACATGTTCCTGCTACACTGGCAGCGGCATACATTGCATACATCATGATAGTTACATCTTCTTTATATTTTGAGTACCTTGTAAAGTGTGAAGATTTCCTATACCTTCTTGTAAAATAGAGTGTTGCCCTTAAGTGAGGAAAAGATCCCAAAGTGGACACATTAAAAGATCCCAAAGAGGACAAATGAGAGTTAAATAGAAAGAGCCATTGAGGCCACCAAAAAATACAAAAAAATAGAAAAAATAGAAAAAAAGAAATAAAAAGAGAGAAAGGGGAAACACTACTATCCTTTTGAGAGATCCACACTAGTACTCCCTTTATATCCTTGTATTCCATAGAGATGATCATTATGCATATAGCTATGTGGGGAACTTCACACTATAGAACTTGGCTTGCATATTCCAAGGATGAGCCTTCTCAAACGAGCTCTAGGTCTTCATGAGCGAGCAAGTTAGATGCACCCCCACTAGTTCCATTGGAGAGCTTCCTAGCTTGTATGTGCATCCGTTGCATGGCAATCCCTACTCCTCACATCATATTTATCATTTGGCATCTCTTGCCTATGATTGTCCTCATTGATGTGAGCCTTTCTCATCCTTTTTGTCTTCATCCTCCACCATATTTCTCTCTTTGCCATCCTAAGTGTCAACTCTCGTGCTTACGCTCATCCATTGCATGAGTGCTCGAAATATCGAAAAAAAGTGGATCAAATTGACTAGTACCTGTCTAGTGGTCTGGGGACGAGTCAAGATAAGATTCCAAAGAAGACCAAGTGTGAAACTTAGTACATTGAGTTCTCAACAAAAATACTTTTTTCTCTCGTATTCCCTATCCCCTTTCTTTCACGCAAACACCAGTTGGAGACATTCGAGTCACGGACAACAAGAGCTCTTGCATCTAATGTTCTTTTGTTACTTGTTTCAATGCTAATATAGACTCTTGCATGTTATGACTTGAATTGAATCTCTAACCTTGATTGCTTTACTTTTCAAAGTTCTTATATGGTTGCTAGCATGTCACCATAGAAATTATGTTGTTATCATTTACCTACTCGAGGACGAGTAGGAATTAAGCTTGGGGATGTTGATATGTCCAAAACGTATCTATAATTTCTTCTTGCTCCATGCATGTTTTGTGTGATATTGCTATGATCTAGATACACTTTCATACACTTTTGATCATATTTGTACTAACCAATTAACTCAGTGCACCCCAGTGCCAGTTCTTGTTTTCTGCTGTTTTTCTGTTTCATTTTTCCCCCATATAAAAAGTGCCACAAAATTTGGGAAAATTCAGATAAAAAATCAGCGTGACGGAAGCTTCCAGAAAAGCCCTGGAGGGGCCAGAGGGGAGCCAGGGGCCCAGGCTGCCCCCTTTCGCCTATTTATCCCCCGTCACGGGAAAACCCCAGGAGGAGAACCCTATTCGGCGAACTCGCCTCTGTTCCGCCGCCGCCGCGCTTCCGAAGATCGGGAGCACCAGAAGACCTCTTCCCGGCACCCTGTCGGAGGGAGGATTGACATCCGGAAGTCTCCTCTCCACCATGGATGCTCCCCGGATGTCTCGTGAGTAGTTTTCCTTGGACCATGGGTCCGTGATCAGTAGGTATGTGATGTCCTCCTCCCCTCTTTGATCTTCATTGTTTAGACCTCGTGAGCTGCCCAACATGATCGAGGCACCTTTGTAATATTTCTGCTACTGCTATGTTGAGTTTGATAGGATCTGATGGATTATGAGATTATGTTCAGATTGTGATAGAGTAATATATTTGGTTTTTATCTCTTATATTTTTGTTCCTAAGTAATTCTTGCATGTTCCCCGTTGCTGTTTATTGCTTTGGCCAAGTAGTAGGTAGGGACTCCAAGAGGGAGCGTTGTACTAGATTGTGCGTTCATGTCCTCCGATGACACGCTTTAGCGACAGAAACATGAGTCTAGGGGGTGTGTTGTTGCCACAAGGGGGAAAACAACGGTGCTTGTAACCGCGGTTACAAGGATTGTTTACTTTACGCAGAGTTATTTTTAATGCAGTTGTCTGTTGCTTTGGGTTTACACTTTGGGTGGGGCTCGCAACTTAATACCAGCGAGA
The DNA here is from genome assembly GCA_950022295.1 of Bromus sterilis. NCBI lineage: Eukaryota > Viridiplantae > Streptophyta > Magnoliopsida > Poales > Poaceae > Bromus > Bromus sterilis. The sequence continues at coordinate 212,788,254 of OX465598.1, read as the reverse complement.
TGTTCTGGATAGATATCTCAAGGTGGATGATTAGTAGTAGATGCACATGGATTTCGGTCTACTTACCTTGGCGTACTGCCTGTGCTTTGGAAACTCTTCCTTTATTTTGTAGCATAGTTAGCATTGCGGTGCGATCTTAATCCTGTCAATTGCCTTTCTGTAATTTGTTTTCCTTGCATAGCAATTTTATCGTCTTTTGGGAGAGAGACATCACTAGTGAACATCATGTATCCCGGTCCATATCCTTATCATTGTTTCCACGCTATATTTACTTTTCTGCATTTACTTTCAAGTTGCTATTATTATCCCTTGCGTTTTATCCTTTGTAAACAACAAGACCGGAGAGATTGACAACCTCTCTGAACTTTGTTGGGAACAAAGTTATCTGTGTCTGTGTGCAGGTCCGCGTCAGTTGTGCCGCTGACACCTACTTATCATCTCTGGAGTCCTACTTGAGACAAACCTTGGTATCTTTACCGAGGGAAATTTGCTGCTGTGCTGCATCACGCCTTCTACTTGGGGCTCACCAACGAAGGGCGAAAACACTACACCCGTCAACTCTTGCGCCATCAAACGCCGTCTCCGCGCAACGCCGCCGTTCTGTTGGTCGCCGGAAACATTTCACCGGCGAGGTGACGTGTCCGGCGACCTTAACCCCCTAACCCCACCCCCGCCCTAGTGAAACTGGCAGTGGGCCCAAGGCCAGTAATTAACCGCTAGTTTAATTTAAATTAAAACAAAGAGATATTAATTAACCCAAAGCCACTGACTAGTGGGCCCCTCTGGTCAGAGCCACCCTGACGCCAGCATGACCTCATGCTGACGCATTAAATCGAATTTCTACTTAAAAGAAAATCCAGAAAAGGCAGAAAATTAATTAAACTTTGGAAATTCATAACAAATTCATTTTAACTAAATGGACATATAATATACGCAAAATTATCAGAAAAATGCAAGGATTCTGAATATGGACTTTGTTTTCATGTTTGACCATTTTAAAATGGGGGGACAGAAGCAAATGTGCATATGAACCCTTTTAAATTCAAATGTGGAGTGTGGAATTGCAACTCAAATGCAATACACTTCATTTAAATGGAACTGGAAACACATTAGCACCCCTTACACCATGTTATAACCTTTGATCATGTGATTGTGCATTGTCCTTATATTGATTGCTTGTTTGTGTTGTTTTCTACCGAAATAAGTGGAGCCGGAACCCGAGATCACCCCCTCCATTGAAGATACTCAGTACAACCCTCGTCAGCAAGGCAAGAAAACCCCCATTGATCATGTCGATAAAATCCCACTTCCCTCTCAGTCTCGCTTATGCAGTGTTTAGGATGATTACCATGATGCATTTCTATCGCATAGTTGAACCCATTCCTTTGCATGACTGATACGTCCAAAACGTATCTCTAATTTCTGCTTGCTCCATGCATGTTTTGTGTGATATTGCTATGATCTAGATACACTTTCATACACTTTTGATCATATTTGGACTAACCTATTAACTCAGTGCACCCCAGTGCCAGTTCTTGTTTTCTGTTGTTTTTCTATTTCAGTTTTCCCCCATATAAAAAGTGCCAGAAAAATTCGGGAAAATTCAGATAAAAAATCATTGTGACGGAAGCTTCCAGAAAAGCCCGGGAGGGGGCAGAGGGGAGCCAGGGGGGCCCAGGCGGCCACCCCTGGCCGCGCCAGGGGGGCGCCTGGGGCCCCTGGTCCACCTCTGGCTGCCCCCCTTCGCCTATTTATTCTCCGTTACGGGGAAACTCCAGAGGAGTAACCCTATTCCGCAAACTCGCCTCTGTTCCGCCGCCGCCGCGCTTCCAAGATCGGGAGCACCAGAAGACCTCTTCCCGGCACCCTGCCGGAGGGAGGATTGACCTCCGGGAGTCTCCTCTCCACCATGGATGCTCCCCGGAAGTCTCGTGAGTAGTTTTCCTTGGACCATGGGTCCGTGATCAGTAGCTATGTGATGTTCTCCTCCCCTCTTTGATCTTCATTGTTTAGACCTCGTGAGCTGCCCTACATGATCGAGGCACCTTTGTAATATTTCTGTTGTTGCTATGCTGAGTTTGGAGGGATCTGATGGATTATGAGATGATGTTCAGATTGTGATAGAGTAATATATTTGGTTTTTATCTCTTATATTTTTGTTCCTAAGTAATTCTTGCATATTCTCCGTTGTTGTTTATTGCTTTGGCCAAGTAGTAGGTAGTGACTCCAAGAGGGAACGTTGTGCTAGATTGTGGGTTCATACCCCCCGATGACACGCTTGAGTGACAGAAACATGAGTCTAGGGGATGTGCTGTTACCACAAGGGGGAAAACAACGGTGCTTGTAACCGCGGTTACAAGGATTGTTTACTTTACGCAAAGTTCTTTTAATGCAGTTGTCTGTTGCTTTGGGTTTACACTTTGGGTGGGGCTTGCAACTTATTACCAGCGAGATGTTCTGGATAGATATCTCAAGGTGGATGATTAGTAGTAGATGCAGGTGGATTTCGGTCTACTTATTTTGGCGTACTGTATGTGCTTTTGAGCCTCTTCCTTTCTTTTGTAGCATAGTTAGCATTGCGGTGCGTTCATAATCCTGTCAATTTCCCTTCTGTAATTTGTTTACCTCGCATAGCAGTTTTATCGTCTTTTGGGAGAGAGACATCACTAGTGAACATCACGTATCCCGGTCCATATCCTCATTATTATTTCCAAGCTATATTTACTTTACTGCTTTTACTTGCTATCATTATCCCTTGCGTTTTATCCTTTGTGAACAACAAGACCGGAGAGATTGACAACCTCTCTGAACTTCGTTGGGAAAAAAATTATCTGTGTCTGTGTGCAGGTCCGCGTCAGTTGCGCCGCTGACACCTACTTATCATCTCTGGAGTCCTACTGGAGACAAACCTTGGTATCTTCACTGAGGGAAAACTGCTGTTGCACTACATCTCAACCTTCCACTTGGGGTAACCAACGAAGGGCGAGAAGCCATCAAGCAAGTTTTCTGGCGCCGTTGTCGGGGACTCCGAGTGCTAAGATAGGGGAGTTGCACACTACCCTTTACCTTTGTTTTTCAGTCTTTTTAGTTTATCTTTTAGTTTTTATCTTTGTGTCTTTTATCAAAAACTACAAAAAAAAAATTATCTTGCTAGTTGTCATTATGTCTGGCCCTTTTGCCTTTGTTGAGACAGAGGTTCTCACCTTTAAACAAAAAGGTGGAGAAAGTTTAAAAGATGCTTGGTATAGAATCAATGATTCTCAAAAAAGAGCCACCAAGAAGCAATCCACTACTATTCTGCTTAGAAATTTTTATGTCGGGATTACTCCTTGGAATACGTTCATATTAGATACTGCTATCAATGAGAATTTTCTAGAAGCCCCGACCGGGAGTCTCTTAATGTTATTGAAAGTCTTGTTGGAAATCCCCCTATTGCTAGCATGCAAGAAGATATAACTCTATCTCACATTATGAAGAAACTCGAAAAGATAGAGTTAGAAATACCAAGTATAACTAGGATAAATGAGTTGGATCGCAAGATTCAAGGGAATTTGAATAGGCTTGATAGCTCCATGTTTAAAAGTATTAAAACTTTGGAGGTCATCAAATCCCGTGATACGGATCTTTCTAGGATAGATAAGATTGAGGAAATCATTAATACTCTAGGAACTACTTTTTCCTCAATCAAACAAAAAAAGGTAGAGACTTCGGCAAGAAGGGAACCTAAGTTCATTTATGTCCCTAAGGTTCCCCGACCTAAAAATAAACCACCTATTGCCAAAGAAGTTGAAACCGTGAAAACTTTGGAAGAAATACCTCTCTTTGATAATTTTATAAATGAATCTTCCATTGATTTTCCGCCTTTTGGTTTTCTCCCTAGAAGTATCTTCATTAGGCATTTATTTAAAAGACCTATTAAGACTAGTTGTTCAATTGAAGAGCTTTTTGATGATCTTGATAATTATTCGATTGATACAACTTGATCTTTTGCATCATGCCTAGCTAATGGCTTTAAAGAAGCGCTTTCGGGAGGCAGCCCGCAACGAATTTAAGTTTTTCTTTTTGCTTTTGTTGTGTCTTGATGATTGTTACTTCTGTAGTAACATCATTGTATCTTTACTTTTCAGCTTTGTGCCAAGTTATAGCCTCTTACGGCAAGGGAAGTAAAAGTTGTTACATGCTGTCCAGAAAACAGATTATGTCCTGGTGACAGAAAAATTCCAGAAAAATCACAGTTCATCTTTTTGAGCTGAAATTTTTACACAGTATGATCTATACAATTACGTAACTTCCGTATGTTCTGAGTTTTTTTATTTGAGTTGAAGAAGTGCCCGTAAAAAATTCTTTACTATCTGCTGTTCTGTTTTTCACAGATTCTGCCACGTTTTGTCTCTCCTAACTTGTGCAAACCTTAAGCTTGCTTTTTCTTTGCAAAAACTTTTTGGCACTATTGAGAAACATTAGCTCTTCAATAATATCTTTATATACAGTGGGAAAAATTATTTATTAAGGGTACTAACCTCTCTAATCAACTTATGATGAGTTATATGTATGAAGGGAGTTTTCAAGTGTGTGATGGAAGATGATGAAAGAAGATCCAGGAGTGTCGAGCACTCAAGCTTGGGGATGCCCCCATGCATCCCCAACAAATATTCAAGGAGACTCAAGCGTCTAAGCTTGGGGATGCCCCCGTGCATCCCCTTCTCCATCAACAATCAGCAGTTCGTCCTTCGTCTCACTATATTTTTATCACTTCATGCGTTATGTGCTATGCTTGGAGCGTCTCGCTCTTAGGTTTTGTTTTTAGTTTTCATTAGCTTTGCTTGCTGTTGATAACAAGTTAGATCCCGTCTTACTTTGTGTGGGAGATAATCACGATCCACTTTCAAAATTTAGAACACATCATAGGATTTTTCCTGCCTATCTTTCTGCTATTGTGTGTTCTTTATCTTTTCATAGCTACTGCCATGTTTAGTTTTAGTCTTAGTTTGTCTTTAGCAAGAGCCTTGGCTTTTGTTTAGTTTGTTGCTAGAACTCTTTTTAGTTTTCATGTTTATCTTGTTAAAGAGAGTTGGTTGTTGCACTGAGTTGTGTCTTGTCTTGAAAGTAGGTAATTGAGGTTGCTATTTAATTTTAGTAGTAGCTTGCAATAGTTTTGAGGTATTTATGTGAGTAATGTTTGAACTTTTGGTGTCAAGAGCTCTTGCCTATTAGTGATAGGTGTCGTATTTTGGGCAATCCATGTGTATTTTCAAAATCTACAAAACTAGTTGAGAACTCTTGCTACTAGATGGATCACTACTCTTCTGAGGGGTCGAATATGAGAGAACACTCACGTACCATGAGTCGAGGATGCGCAAGGATAACCAAACCCCCATACACTCCTCCTCGGGGTACTTGTCTCTTTGTGAACCTCCTTATTAGATTGAGAGTTACCGATAATAAGTGCATGAGTTCTTCGGACTAATGTAAGTATTGAAAGTGGACACTTCCACCTTCCCATATTTTGCTAGCCTCTCCCGTGCCGTGCATTGCCTTCTTCTCACTCCGAGAGTTGGTGTCCACCTTTGCCGGTACATCCAAACCCTTGGCATGATACGCTCTGTCATCATAAGCCTCCTTATATCTTCCCTCAAAACAGCCACCATACCTACCTATCAAGGCATTTCCATAGCCTTTCCGAGTTATATTGCCATGCAACTCCACCTCTTCATGACTTGACCTTCATGTCATACATGTTCCTGCTACACTGGCAGCGGCATACATTGCATACTTCATGATAGTTACATCTTCTTTATGTTTTGAGTACCTTTTAAAGTGTGAAAGATCTCCTTTACCTTCTTGTAAAATAGAGTGTTGCCCTTAAGTGAGGAAAAGATCCCAAAGTGGACACATTAAAAGATCCCAAAGAGGACAAATGAGAGTTAAATAGAAAGAGCCATTGAGGCCACAAAAAAATACCAAAAAGTAAAAAAAGAGAAAAAGAAATAAAAAGAGAGAAAGGGGAAACACTACTATCCTTTTGAGAGATCCACACTAGTACTCCCTCTATATCCTTGTACTCCATAGAGATGATCATTATGCATATAGCTATGTGGGGACCTTCACACTATAGAACTTGGCTTGCATATTCCAAGGATGAGCCTCCTCAAACGAGTTCTAGGTATTTGTGAGCGAGCAAGTTAGATGCACTCCCACTACTTCCTTTGGAGAGCTTCCTAGCTCGTATGTGCATCCGTTGCATGGCAATCCATACTCCTCACATCATATCTATCATTTGGCATCTCTTGCCTATGATTGTCCTCATTGATGTGAGCCTTTCTCATCCTTTTTGTCTTCCTCCTCCACCTTATTTCTCTCTTTGCCATCCTAAGTTTCAACTCTCGTGCTTACGCTCATCCATTGCATGACTGCTCAAAATATCAAAAAGGAGTGGACTTGTACGTGGCTAGTGGTCTGGGGACGAGTCAAGATAAGATTCCAAAGAAGACCAAGTGTGAAACTTTAGTAGATTGAGTTCTCAACACAAAAATTACTTTTTCTTGTATTCCCTATCCCCCTTTCTTGCACGCAAATTCCATTTGGAGACATTCGAGTCACGGACAGCGAGAGCTCTTGCACCTATTGTTATTTTGTTACTTGTTTCAATGCTAATATAGACTCTTGCATGTTATGACTTGAATTGAATCTCTAACCTTGATTGCTTTACTTTTCAAAGTTCTTTTATGGTTGCTAGCATGTCACCACAGAAATTATGTTGTTATCATTTACCTACTCGAGGACGAGCAGGAATTAAGCTTGGGGATGTTGATACGTCCAAAACGCATCTATAATTTCTGCTTGCTCCATGCATGTTTTGTATGATATTGCTATGATCTAGATACTCTTTCATACACTTTTGATCATATTTGGACTAACCTATTAACTCAGTGCACCCCAGTGCCAGTTCCTGTTTTCTGCTGTTGTTCTATTTCAGTTTTCCCCCATATAAAAAAGTGCCAGAAAAATTCCGGGAAAAATACAGGAAAAATCAGCGTACAGGAAGCTTCGAGAAGAGCCCGGGAGGGGCCAGAGGGGATCCAGGGGGGCCCAGGCGGATACCCAGCGCGGCCCCACCCCTGGCCGCGCCAGGGGGGCGCCTGGGGCCCCTGGTCCACCTCTGGCTGCCCCCCTTCGCCTATTTATTCTCCGTTACGGGGAAACTCCAGAGGAGGAACCCTATTCCGCAAACTCGCCTCTGTTCCGCCGCCGCCGCGCTTCCAAGATCGGGAGCACTAGAAGACCTCTTCCCGACACCCTGCCGGAGGGAGGATTGACCTCAGGGAGTCTCCTCTCCACCATGGATGCTCCCCGGAAGTCTCGTGAGTAGTTTTCCTTGGACCATGGGTCCGTGATCAGTAGCTATGTGATGTTCTCCTCCCCTCTTTGATCTTGATTTTTTAGACCTCGTGAGCTGCCCTACATGATCGAGGCACCTTTGTAATATTTCTCCTATTGCTATGTTGAGTTTGATAGGATCTGATGGATTATGAGATTATGTTCAGATTGTGATAGAGTAATATATTTGGTTTTTATCTCTTATATTTTTGTTCCTAAGTAATTCTTGCATGTTCCCCGTTGCTGTTTATTGCTTTGGCCAAGTAGTAGGTAGTGACTCCAAGAGAGAGCGTTGTGCTAGATTGTGGGTTCATGCCCTCCGATGACACGCTTGAGTGACAGAAACATGAGTCTAGGGGATGTGTTGTTGCCACAAGGGGGAAAACAACGGTGCTTGTAACCGCGGTTACAAGGATTGTTTACTTTACGCAAAGTTATTTTTAATGTAGTTGTCTGTTGCTTTGGGTTTACACTTTGGGTTGGGCTCGCAACTTAATACCAGCAAGATGTTCTGGATAGATATCTCAAGGTGGATGATTAGTAGTAGATGCAGATGGATTTCGGTCTACTTATTTTGGCGTACTGCCTGTGCTTTTGAGCCTCTTCATTTCTTTTGTAGCATAGTTAGCATTGCGGTGCGTTCATAATCCTGTCAATTGCCCTTCTGTAATTTGTTTACCTCGCATAGCAGTTTTATCGTCTTTTGGGGAGAGACATCACTAGTGAACATCACGTATCCCGGTCCATATCCTCATTATTATTTCCAAGCTATATTTACTTTACTGCTTTTACTTGCTATCATTATCCCTTCCGTTTTATGCTTTGTGAACAACAAGACCGGAGAGATTGACAACCTCTCTGAACTTCGTTGGGAACAAAGTTATATGTGTCTGTGTGCAGGTCCGCGTCAGTTGAGCCGCTGATACCTACTTATCATCTCTGGAGTCCTACTGGAGACAAACCTTGGTATCTTCACTGAGGGAAAACTACTTCTGCACTACATCTCAACCTTACACTTGGGGTAACCAGCGAAGGGCGAGAAGCCATCAATGACCTATCATTTTGTCACAGTAGTAAGCAAACCACAATCCTAGCAGATGTAAGAGTTGATTGATATCATGTGGCCCCTGCAACTCTTACTTCTTATTGCATGCTTATAGGGATACAATGTTGATATTGTTATGTGAGTCAGGATGGTAGTGATCCTGATGATGATGGTGGAAATGTGTTGGTGAATTTGACCTAAACAAGGTGAACGATGAGAGGCTGTGCAGGAGTACACAGTGGGTTGTCGCGTTGAACACTGCCCTAAGTCTGAGTTCTTGTGTGGTGATCCAAGATAAAGAGTACAACCACACATTGGGCTCACTGACCCCTCTCAACCTATTAACTCATCCCGTGTCGATGTCCAGATGTCGCAGTAGTTCGGAGTTCTGGTAGGTTTGTGGCCTGGCTGCTAAGTGAGAGAACGGCTGAACCAAGACTGGCTTTTACACCACACACACACATCATTTGGGTCCACTTCGGTAAATGGGCGGGTTCACGATAGTGGAAACAAACCAAGGTAGCTGGATTTGATGGACTAGAACGGCTATGAGGTAACAGTTGTGGTGAGCATCCTCGTCGGCACCCCTTGAATGGTGAAAAGACATGGAAGTAACTGATGGTCATGTGTGTGTAGCGGTACAACCCTGCAGGTTTAACAAAACTATTCGAATAGCCGCGTCCGGGGTTATGGACTACTTGGTTATCTGTGCTTGATTATTAGACAACTTCGATGGATACTTTAAAACTGCCAAGATAAGCGTGAGTGATATGCCGTGCTTTCTCGTGGGAAGTCGAGGAAGGCACCATAGTGGTGTAATTTCTTGGGAGACTTGGATAGTGGACTCGTGTACGCTTCTTGCCTCAATCTGGTATTCCTAGTACAGGACTAGCCAAGTCAAAGCTGGAACTTCTGCATTGAAACCCCACATCCCTTTGCCTTGTTACTTGAGCATGAGTAGTATAGTTCCGACGTAAGTCTTGCTGAGTACGACTTTGTACTCACGTTTTCTTATTTATGTTTTTAGATGAATCCACTGACCCCGATGGTGGCTTCTTCCTGGAGCTCGACGACTAAGATCAAGCTAGTGTAGTCCCAGTCAGAGCATTGGTTCCCTTGTGGAGGGCTTGTGTTTAAATAAGGCTTCTTAAGCCATTTGTTAAACTTGTCTGTACCCAGACATAATTTTTCCGCATGCTTGTTGAAATGTTGGATCACAGTCTTGTGATCTCTGTTTGTACTCTATAAGATTTAAATAAAGTTGTAGAGTTTGTAGAGAAATGTGATGATACCTGCTGTTCACACTAGACATGTATGTTGCGTGTATGTTTATAACGTGCATGTCTTGGTGTGGGTTTTCGAAAGCTTGGTTGGATCTTGCTGGCGGGGGCATCGCGATGCGATAGCTCGTGACTCTGTCACGTGGCACACTTTGTTGTATGATCGAGCCCGCCCGAGACCCCGACTAAGTGATCGGGCTGGAGTATGTTTATGTAAGTGTTAGAATACCATCGATAGTATGGTTGAGGTGACTTGTCTATGAGTATGGGAGTTCACCACCCATATCATTTAGACTTGTTTGCGGATGATGAGGACCCATCTCAGTTGATAATCCGGCCTGGATGGGATGCCCTCAAGTTCGATGCTTTCCGAGAGTGTTCAATGTCTCTTCTCAAAGACCCGACATGACACAATGATGTTCATACCGACTCTTGGGGACTACACTTCGAAAGTTTTCTTCTCCAAGCAAAGACTCGGTACAACACCAAGATGCATACAGCGACTCTTGGGGAGTAACACTTCGAAGAAAAAATCGAGGATTTGTCTGGATGCCATGATAACCATACCAACTCTTTGGGAGTATGACTTAAACAATAATATGACCTGGTACGAAACGCAAACGTGACCACACCACCTCATGGGGGCTACAAGTCGATCTATCTTATGAGTCGATTACCGATACACAGCTATTCTGAATCGACTCAGGGGGGCTACAGATACAGACACTATCAAAAATTACCGGCTCTCATGCATCATGCAAAAAACATTTCAAAGTCAGGAATAAAACCGACTTAAGTACTCGATGGAAATTTATTCATCAAGCAACCGAGTCTTACATCAAAAGAGGAAGCCTTACATTACAGGAATGTAAAGGCTAGACTCGGTGAAATACTACTAAGAAAAATCTACAGCTTCAGTCATCATCTTCAGAGTCGGCTTCATCTTCAGTTCAAGAGATTTGGACTTCTTCTTCATTGTTGTAGAATTCTTCATCACTGCTACTGGAACACTGCATGCAGCAGCAGGCTCGATCACCATCCGAGTCAAAGATTATAGCCCACAAGGTGTCATCACCATCGTATCTAAAAACAATGGTGTCGCCTCTTGAGATGTTCCTGGAACGAAGAAAAGTTTTCCAACCTTTCTCCAAGAACATGGAGTTGTGGCTAGAAAAGATGGTAGCCACCAAAACAGGTCCATGAGGACATCCATCAGATCGGAGCCAAAGACCCGAAGGCCTCGAATCAATCACAAGTTGAGTGAAAGACTCAGGGAGTTTGATCCAACGACGAATCGTCTAGATATGAACCAAGAACTCACCCCTCTTGGGAGGAGAAGGGGAGATTCAGATGGAGAAGCCGCACGAACACTTCTTCCCCTACCTCTGCCACGGCCACGACCTCACCAACGGCCACGACCGCGGCCGAGGCCTCGACCACAAGCACCTGCATTGGAGCCAGGCTCATCGGTTTCCAAAAGAGCATGAGCACCTAGCTTGGGAGCCATGGAGGAACTAACAAAGAAAGAAGAGGAAGAAGAAGATGTGGGCACTCAAAAGACAATCCACCTGAAGGATACTTATAGAAAATCTGAGGAGAAGATCAATCAATACCATAAAGACATGGGTAAAGTACCCATGGTAGGTGACATTGATGGAAAAACTCATCGATTCCCACTACAAACATCAATGCCTCCAACCGGCGTTTCGGGTAGTGCAATCATAGAAGCAATACCGAATATTTGACTGAAGAAGTCAAAGTAAGTTTGACGTGCTAGAAGATGAAGTAAAAGAACAAGAAGAGTGGCACCGACTCCTTATAAATTTCAAAAAAATACGGGAGTCGGTTTGTCCAAATTAGGGAGTCAGCAAACCACAACGAGTCGACAACCACGACGAGTCGGCAACCATGATGGTGACAAGAAGATTGTTGTGAATACTAAAGCATCACACCAATCCTGGGGGCTAATGTCGGGGGGATGAACTAAGCCCATAACCCGGCATTAGGTTTATGGGCCGACTCACCTACGGAAGGCCCACGAGAGAAGACCCGATCATGGGCAGGTCGCGCCAAGGAAAGAAGATCGAAGCCGTAGAAGGAATTCGACTTACCTTGTATAGATCATGGCATATTTGTAAATAAGAATAGGACTCCACCTCGTGTCGGAGTCAGACTCGCGGAATCCCAGGACCCGATGCCTTTATAAGCCGAGGTCCACGGGATCCAGGGCCAGAGAACAATCTTAGCTTAAGATAGGACTAGACACTTGTCGGCGTAACCTAGATCTCATCGAGACTAAGTTTACGACCGACTCTCTTGTAATCGTTCCAACCGACTCTTCTTTCGAGAGTCGGAACTCATAATAAGAGGAAGCAGGAGTAGGATTTTATCTCGAGAAAAAGAGGGGTTGAAACCTAGGTAAATCGCCGAGTCTCTTGTCAATGTCGACTCTCTCCACGAAATCGCCTCGCAGCAAAGGTCCCATGTTAAGTTCGAATCTTCGGACATCTACCGTGACTTTCCCACGACAGGCGCCCGGGCTAAGCATCCCGCCCCGGCTATAAATATCCATGCCCGGCCTCGTCCCACTGCACCACCAGCCCCGCCAACCCCTCAATCGCCCCCTAGCAGAAGGAATCGAGACAGGGAGGCCTTCTTCCTCCCCTCCGGCCACTCCAGAGCCTCCCAGACACCGCCGAGGCCACCAGTCGACTCCCGATGCCCTCCTTCTCCATCGAGCTCTGCCGCCCGGGTCGATTGTTGTCGGACTCGTCGCCGATGTCGACGCCCTTGTCGGAGCCGAGAACCGCGCCGCCGCGACGCATTTCCCCCCTCCAAACGATGTCCGTTTTGAGCGCCATGGTTACGGTCCGGTCCGCCGTGACCCCTCCTTCCATTCCCCCTAGTCCTAGCATCCGCCGTGGCCCCTCGCCGGAGCTCTCCCTCCAGTGAGCTCGCCTCCCCTGTTTCCCTCTCCCACTCTCTGTTTATTTGATAGCTAGGGCCCACTCGTCATCCTCTGTACCCCGCCCGAATTGTTTTCTTAAGTGGAAGCGCATTTCCAAAAGACGCCTTCGACGTCAGCTCCACTGGAAAATCCCAAAAATGATTTAAATCAATTTAAATCATTATTTTGACCAGAACTTTGACCATGAATATCTCCTATTCTACAAGTCCAAATGAGATGATTCTTTTTGCACGGGTTTTGTCTTGCGCTCCTCTCCATTTTGGCCTAGGTATTGTGCCATGATATTCTGTTGTTATTTGCTAGTCAAATAAAAATGGTGTTTGACCTTTTTCTCTGTGCCCTTTTCATAAAATGTTTTTCAGGGTTTTCTTGGGTGAAGACCGGGAGCTTTCCAATCCACCTTGTTGGTGAAAGGCAAGCCACAACTTCTTTTGCACCCTCGTAAAGCTTTGACGTGATTTAAAATTGCCTTGACCTTCGGTGATACGATATTCGTGATATGCTTTGATCATGCTATGCTCATCTTCTTGGACCACTTTGGTGATGCTACATTTCTATATTATGCTTAGCTATGTTAATACCATGCCATGATTTGACTATGTTATGATCCTGATATGTACATATGCTTCCATACATGATATGCCATGTTATGTTCGTGATAAGCTTTGATCATGTTGTCACCATATCATGCTTAGCTACATTCATGGTATTGCTATGTTGTATGATAATATCTTGATCATCTTAATGTGACCACGTTAATCAACTAAATATGATTTGAATCATGATGTGACTATAACCGTACCTTGGCTTGTTCTACCTAGGCTGGTATGCCTTGTATATGAATGCTCAAGTTGCACCTGATACTTGTGTGTGTTGTTGAAGACATGATTTGTGTCAAGTTGATCAGGTTCCACCGAACCGAACTTATCAGTGCAGCCACACTCGCCTGTATGGGAAGGCTTGGCTCGGTCTACCGATGGGTTCTCTTATGCGTATCACCAAGGAGGTAAGGCTATGCGCGAGCGGTTACCCTGGCCCGGTAAGCGGAGATAGTCTTGAGAGTTGGTTGTTGATATGGGCCCGTCCCCGATTGGGACAAAGTTTATGGACCATGCGATGGTCGGTTGCCATGCGATGGTAGGTGTGTCTGGAGGACACAGGGCTACCCACGGCATGACTTGTGAAGCATGTCGGGTGATACGGTAAGGGAGACACGCGGTAGAACGGTCTCGTTGGAGAAGTCCTACTCCACTCCTATGGTACGAGTTCTGAGGTTCCTGTGGGACAAGTTCCAAGGTACTGTATGGAGGAAGAGCTCCATAGTGTGGGTAAAGTGCACGACCTCTTTAGAGGGTATAAATCTATTCGAATAGCCGAGTCCATGGTATTGGAAAAAAGTTCGTACTAGGTCACACTTGGGATCAAAATGAGTTCGGTGGGATGATCGTGCTAAGTTGTTGGTCATGCGATGACCGGATTAGTGGGTGGTCATGCGATGACTCCCAACCGTTGAGTGGTCGTGCGACGACCCGTGCAAGATGTTCGGTCATGTGATGACCCGGTGCTTGAGTCTGTAAGGACTCCGAGGTAAGCCAAATGATCATGCGATGATCATGTGGGGTCCATGTGACCTTAAACGGTGGTTGCTATTGCATTAGTCTTAATAATGATGATATGTTTGATGATGATCTGTTTGCATGACGTTGATGCTCACCTGTTTAACTCATTAATATACTCTAACCTGCTTGTCATGTTATTGTTTTGCCTTCACTACTGGAAAAAAGGTCTTTAATGGCGCACCTATTTCCCGCCTTCAAAATTCAAAAAAAATTTAGTAATGGCGCACTATTCGTAAGGTGCGCCATTACTAAAAAAAATTATTTTTTGAATTTTTTATTATTTTCATTTTCCCGCCTTCAAAATTTAAAAAAAAAGTTAGTAATGGCGCACCTATGCAAAGTGCGCCATTACTAACTTTTTTATTTTTTTTATTTTTTATTTTCCCGCCTTCAAAAATTTTTTTTTTACAAGTTAGTAATGGCGCACCTATACAAAGTGCGCCATTACTAACAAATTTTATTTTTTCGAATTTTTTATTTTTTTAATTTTCCCGCCTTCAAAATTCATTTTTTTAAGTTAGTAATGGCGCACCTATACAAAGTGCATCATTACTAACTTTTTTATTTTTTCGATTTTTTATTTTTTTTATTTTCCTGCCTTCAAAATTCAAAAAAAAAAGTTAGTGATGGCGCACTTTGTATATGTGCGCTATTAGTAACCCAACTTACTAATGGCGCACTTATACAAAGTGCGCCATTATTATGTCGAGGAATGGGTCAAACCTTGGTCAAACATAGTAATGGCGCACTTTTCTAAAGGTGCGCCATTACTACCCCAACTTACTAATTGCACACCTGTAAAAAGTGTGCCATTACTATCTTCAGGAATGGGTCAAACCTTGGTCAAACATAGTAATGGCGCACTTTTCACCAGGTGTGCCACTGCTATTTATGTTACTAATGGCGCACTGTGTAATGGTGCGCCATTACTATTTAGTAATGGCGCACCACATGTATAGTGCGCCATTAGTGTCCATATTATCTATATCCATTTTTCCAGTAGTGCTTGGTGTGTTGGTTGTTGTGAGCTTGCAAGTACATTCAATGTACTGAAATGGCATGTCATGCCAGATTTGCAGGTCATGCTTTGGATGCGTAGGACGACGTTACCGGTGTTTGCGAGCTAGGAGGTGTCCCAGCCAGTGTCCCTGTGGAGTGGAGTTCATCACCGTCGTCGTTGTTCCGCTGCCGAGTTATATCCCGCTGCTAGAGAGTTAGTCTGCTGCTTGATGTATATCCGTGGAAAGCTTGAGGAGCAAGCTTGTCCCTCGTCTTGCTCCGCCAGCGTTCTAATAAACCCTTTGTACCCGTAACTTCGGTAATAGAAAGATGTTCAGTTCTATATCAAGCAGTGTCGTGTTCCAGAAACTTGATCTCTGGGATGGAGCACCGGGAGTTCCGGTCTTCTGAGCCGGGGTGCCACACTCTATGCTAAGTATTCTACGTGTTAGTTCTCGCTTCCCAAAGTAACCTACCTTGGTCATGTGATTTCCAAGGATGGCGTTGCCGTCAACCCAGAACGTATTCAAGCTATTCTTGACTGGACTCCTCCTAAGACTGTCAAGCAAGTCAGAAGCTTCCTCGGCCTCGCTAGCTATTGTCGTCGTTTCGTCGAGAACTTCTCCAAGATTGCCAAGCCTCTGACTAATTTTCTTCACAAAGGTGTCAAGTTTGAGTGGATAGACAAATGTCAGGAAAGTTTTCAATCTCTCAAGGACAAGCTCACTTCTCCCCCAGTGCCTTTTCCCCCTGATACTCGGAAGGACTTCGTGATATACTGCGATGCGTCTCCTCAAGGATTAGGCTGTGTCCTAATGCAAGAGTGTCGCGTGATTGCTTATAGCTCTGGTCAGTTGCGTTCTCATGAAGATAACTATCCAACACATGATCTCGAACTGGCATCAGTAATTTATGCATTGAAGCTGTGGCGACATTACCTCGTCGGTAATCATTGTGAGATCTACACCGACCACAATAGCCTGAAGTACCTGTTTACTCAGCCAGACCTGAATCTCCGCCAACAAAGATGGCTCGAGACAATAGCCGATTTCAACATGGATATTCATTATACCCCTGGAAAAGCTAATGTGATGGCTGATGCCTTGAGCCGCAAAGCCTACTGTAGTGAACTTGAGGTTCAAGTACAACAACCACTTCTGTATGAAGAGCTACGCAAGCTGAACATCGAGATTGTTCCGCAGGGACATGTGAATTCTCTGGTTATTAATTCAAACCTCGAGTATTGCATTAAGACAATACAACCTTATGATGATTTAATAAAGGAGATTAGGCACAATATCGCACACGGAAAGCCCTCTCCCTTCACTGTTGATGATGAAGAGGTTGTGTTATTCAAGAATCTTCTAGTGGTTCCAATAAGCCAGGAATACACGAACTTGACCCCAGTCATCATGAAAGAAGCTCATGACACACCTTTGAAGATTCACCCTGGTAGTACCAAGATGTACCAAGACATTTGTCAGCGTTTTTGGTGGTCTAACATGAAACAAGACATTGCCCGTTATGTTGAAGAGTGTGACGTTTGTCGTCGTGTCAAGGCCGAACATCAAAGACCTGCTGGAATTCTGCAACCACTTAATATTCCTGAATGGAAGTGGGAGAAAGTTGAGATGGACTTCGTCACCGGTTTTCCCAGATAATAGAAGGTTCATGATGTTATCTTTGTCGTCATCGACCGGTTATCCAAGGTTGCCCACTTTATGCTAGTCAAGGAGACGATCTCTGCTAGTCAGTTAGCAGACTTGTATGTTTCAAGAATTGTGTCCCTCCACGGTATTCCGTTGGAGATCAGTTTAGACCGTGGCAGCATTTTCACTTCAAGATTTTGGGATAGTTTCCAAGAAGCTATGGGCACTCACCTAAACATCAGCACCGCTTAACACCCCCAGTCGCAAGGACATGTTGAACGAGTCAATCAAGTGCTTTAATACATGCTTCGAGCTTGTGTCATTTCATTCGGTAAGAAATGGGAGGAATCTCTTCCGTTTGCTGAATTCTCGTACAACAATAGCTATCAAGCTAGTCTGCAGATAGAACCCTTTGAAGTTCTTTATGGACGTAGGTGTCGAACCCCTCTGAATTGGTCGGAAACTGAGGAACGAACCCCCATTGGTCCGGAAATTATCCAGCATGCTGAAGATCAGGTTCGCGTTATCCGTGAACACTTGAAGGTTGCTCAGTCCCGCCAGAAGAGCAACTATGACCGCAAGCACACGGAAATGTCTATCAACCCAGCGAACAAGCTTACCTTAATGTCACTCCCATGAGGGGCACTCATCGTTTCGGGATCAAAGGCAAGTTAGCTCCTAGCTACATTGGCACGTTCCTGTATCCTCTCTAGAAGTGGACCGATGGCTTACCGATTGGAATTGCCGTCAAACCTCTCCCAAGTCCATGATGTCTTTCATGTGTCGCAACTCCGTCGCTGCTTCAAGGATACTATCCGAGCAGTGGATCATGGAATGTTGGAATTGCAGAAGGACTTTTCTTATCAAGAACATCCGAGCCGCATTCTTGATCATTCTGAATGTCGAAACCACAACAAGACAACCAAGTTCCTCAAAGCTCATTGGTCAAATCATTCTGAAGATGAAGCCACTTGGGACCGCGAATATCGCCTTCGTGAAGAATACCCCAATCTTTTGCCCTCTGCCGCATAAATTCTCGGAACGAGAATTCTTGTAGTGGGAGAAATTTGTAACACCCTCAGTGTCATGTAATAGTAATCACTTTTGTTAATGACAATTACTGTTGCTAGTCTCACTTTGATCATGTTTGCATTTGATCATTTCAAAATCCCCTTTGATTCATATTAAAAAAAAGTGATAAATAAAACTTTGTCCAAAAATTGTGCAACCAATTTTATTAATTCCCTAAAAGTCAGTGGACCATGATAAACCAACATTGGGAATTTTTTAAGCTATGGAATAATTCAAACAAATATAAATAGCAGCCAAAAGTCTCATTTAATGAGTTGCAGTTCAAAAACAAATGGCAAATGATTTTATATACTCCCCAAAAAATTTGTGGCATCTCTCCAAAGTGCAACACAAATGTGGGAACAAGTTTCACAATGGAAAAAAATCATTTGATTGCAAATAAAAATTGAGAGAGCAAAAGAGCACAGCTAGCATAAAACATAAAATATCAAAGGCTTATCTCGCTCAGTGCACTGCTCATCTGGCCCGGCCCAAACTCACTTGCCCCCTCTTTTCTTCCTACTCGCACTCCTCATCGTGGTGTCGTGGCAAAACGTGTTCGACACTGCAGCCACTCACCGATCGACAACGGATCGCTATAGAGATTGCAAGTGGGGATAAGAACGCCCCCGTGGTCATCCCGGTACCTCACTAGATCTTCCCCCCCCCTCTCGACTGCTCGCCCTCGTCTTCCACTTGTCGCCCGTCGCCGCCATGGGATCACCTCCATGAACTCTCGCGGCCACTGACCTCCCCAGCCGCGTCCAAGCTGCCCACCGCGCTCTCCTGCGTCGTCTTCGTCTCTGCACGGAAGGACTCGAGCCCGCACCTCCTACAACCGGCGAATCGAAGCCATCTTCGTCTTCGACCCCGACGAGATTACAGTCAAATTCCGGCCACGCCGAGCCTTCCCCGAACACGCTGCCCTCCCCTACCGACTCCTGGTGAGCGTGGCCACCGTCCCCGTGCATCCGCATCCCCTTTTGTGCATCGTGTCGTCGTCCCTACCATAACGTGTTCCGGCCGCCACCGCGCTCATTGTCGGCGAGGCTCCGGTGACAAAAATAGTCCCGAGCATACCACCGTCGTGCTCACCACATCCTGTATTGCACCCCTAACCCATTCATTTGTCGCGAGCGCGCCTGGAACATCGAGTTCGTCGCGCCCCCATTCTGGCCGCCGCTCGCCGTCAACCTTGCGCCCGTTCCACCACAACCACTCGACGCGGCGTGGTTTGCTGGTTCGACCGCCCCGCTGCGCGCGCGAAATGCTACACTGTAGTAAAATCACGTCGCCTCCCGTGCTCTCCACCGTGAGTTTTGGTCGCCGCCGGCCAAACGTCGGCCACCTCCGACGTGGCCCCCGGGGGCAACCCCCTGGGTCACTGCTAGTCGGCCTTGAGGGTCATGTTGACTGGTTGACCAGTCAAACATGCTGATTGGGGTGCCCCTGTCACTGACATGCGGGCCCTAGACCATCAACTTAATTGTGATTAAAATTATATTAACTAAATCAAATATGGGTCAATGACATGTGAGACCCCCCTCTAGTTAATTTGTTTAAACTCTATTTAATTTAAATGTGGGTATGACAGGTAGGTCCCCATTTTCAGTGGCACAGTTTTGGATAGACTTTTGGATAATGTTAACGTATTAAATAAAAAGAAATCCAGAAATTCTTTTAAATGATTTAAAACTTTAGAAATTAATATCTTTTATCCGTAGCTCAGATGGAAAAACTTTATAGATGAAAATTGATCAAAAAAATACAACGAATACGGATACGCTACCCATATACCTACCACACCCTTCTAGCATACCGAACATGTGACCTTCCCCCTCCGGATCGTCAGCAGATAATCACCGAGAGCTGTCAATTCGTCCAGGGATGAATTCCCGCGCCGAGCAAAGCACATTGTACTGCATTAGAGCATCGTTAACATTGTATTTGTCATGACATGCATCTGTGTTGCATGTTGTTTGCTTTGTATTTATTGTTTCTTCCCCCTTCTTTTCCAGTAGACCCCGCTGCTATCGTCGACTACACCGCTGCTGAGTACGACTACGTCGTCGACGACCGTACCCTTACCATCGAGCTTCCAGGCGAGTAGATCCATTCCCCTTCTCCAGATATCGCCTATATTTTCCGTGCATTTCTTGCACTAGGCATATTTGGTGTTGCTATTACGTTAATTCCTATTCTGTTGCATAGCCTATTTCTGTCGCCCCTTGATGTACCCCCCTATGCTGCCTATTATAATAATGAAATATTCAACAGTTGGATCTGCGCATTGTTAGTCAGCTAGGATTAGATAGCGGGCCGTGATCACTCTAGGGGGTGAACGCGGATACAATATATTATTACTGCAAAAGGTATGGTACAGAGCAGACACCGCCAAAGGTCCCTACCACAGCCATGTCGAGCCACATCAAGTGTGAGCTATCGAGGAGTAATCCTTGTACTCCGCTTATTGCTGACTCTGTAGTGCCGCCCTAGGGTCCCAAACCACGGTTGTCCTTAAAGGTAATAAGTCGAGTAACCCAACGGTGCCCGCGAGTGGTATTGCGACGGGACGACAGGGAGGGAATACCAATGTACAGGTGGGCTTGGACCCTGATCGTTGTCCGTGAGAGTTACCAAACCACGAAATTCGAGCTCTTACAAGAGCACCCGCGAGACGAGACACAGTAAGGAGTCGGTTCACCTTGTTGGTAACCGCGTGCTTTGAAGGGACGACAGGGCAGGCACCGATGTGCTGGTGGTCCTGGCTGCTGTTCGTTGTCCTTTGTGTTAACTAGTCGGGAAACGATAACGGTTGTCCGCGAGATAATAAAATGACTAATGGTTCGGTGGATGACTTGAGTGGTTTTATGATAATATGCGATGCCTACACATGGGTCAAGGAGTTATGGGCTCCCCTGCATCATAGTCTCGTTCGAGAATTCTTCAAACGTCAGCAGTGTCGCGGGTTGATTGCCGGGAAGTGGTGTGTCTTTTTCGCTCGAGCGGTGGTGTTTGCTTATGTTTCACCGGCCAGTCACGCACCGTGCAGGAGTACGTCAGGGTTGGGGTCCAAAGCACTGCGTACTTAGGATTTATACCGGTGGATGGCCTCTCTGTTGAGTTTGAAGGATGGGATACTTTGTGTCGGATAGCCTCGGTGGGGCATTCCCTAACAAGGTGTACGCCACCCTGGAGATCCGTGCGATGTAGTGTAACAAAAGTGCACCCCTGCAGGGAAGATTAATCTATTCGAATAGTCGTGTCCACAGTAACAGGATGCTTTATGCTGAAGCCAGATCCTACAACTACAAACTACTACATTACTAAAATGTTGGTTCCGGGTTTTCTTCCTCGCAGGGAAGTCGAGGAAGTGATCTCGGAGGCATTGATAATTATTACAACTTACTATTATACAATGTTGCAGCAACTTATGTTGCATTGTTACTTTATGCTTTATATATAACTGTTGGCTGTTCCCTTCTCATGCTGCAAGAACCGCGTGAAGATGCTCACTACTAGGAAAAAGCTTATAGGTAGAGGCTTAACAGGAGCGCCCTTAAAAAAGGGGCGCTACTGCAAAAAAGGGGCACTACTGCTAATTAGCAGCAGCGCCCTGCACTAGGAAAAAGCTTATAGGTAAAGGCCTAGCAGTAGCGCCTGTATAAAAGGGGCGCTACTACTACTACTTAACAGTAGCGCCCCGTACAAAAAGGGCGGTACTGCTAAGTTGATAGTAGTAGCGTGTGGTATAAACCCACGCTGCTACTAAGTGGTCTTCACGGTGCCCTTTGGGACATGCCATACTAGTAGCGCCTGTACAAGAGGGGCGCTACTGCTAAGTTGATAGCAGTAGCGCCTGTACGAAAGGGGCGCTACTAGTAAGTGGTCTTCACTGGCCACACACACAAATACACGACCCCCCCCGGTGGACCGCCTTTTCCGTTTTAGAAAAAATAAAAGAAAATGATGGAAATGTCAATAAAATAAAATAAAATGAGATTCCCATGTGATATGTGGTCTAGTTGTTAGGGAAATTGAAAATTATGAATTTCGACAAGTCATATCCAAATTCAACAGGGTTCACATTTTTAGAATCCTCAAAACCTAACAGAAAAAAAGTTACGATGCTTTTAAGATCTGGAGGCCAAAATATTCGAAAAAAGTAGGTGGAGGCTTACCAGTAGCGCGTGGACAAGAGGGTCTCTACTACTACTTAATAGTAGCGCCTGTACAAGAGGGGCGCTACTACTACTACTTAACAGCCTGTACAAGAGGGGCGCTACTGCTAGGTCTGATGTGGCATTTTCCTATTGGTCTAGCCCTCCTCTCGCGGATCAGTGACATGGCAGGGGTAACAAAAACCCCACCACACATTTTCTCCTCCACTCCTCACACTTCATCTCCTCCACTCCATCTCCTCCTCTCCTCCACTCCATCTCCTCCTCTCCGGCGACCTCCTCTTCCTCCTCCGGCGACCTCCTCCACTCCATCTCCTTTCCGGCGACCTCCTCCTCGGTGCTCCTCCGGCGACCTCCTCCTCATGGTGCTCCTCCTCGACCTCCTCCTCCTCACGGTGCTCCTACTCCTCACACTTCATCTCCTCCTCTCCGGCGACCTCCTCTTACTCCTCCGGCAACCTCCTCCTCTCCGGCGACCTCCTCCTCGGTGCTCCTCCAGCGACCTCCTCCTCATGGTGCTTCTCCTCGACCCCCTCCTCCTCCTCACGGTGCTCCTACTCCAGCGACCTCCTCCTCACGTGCTCCTACTCCTGTGACATCCTCCTCACCGCCCCATCGCGCGCAACCTCGCCGCCCTGCAGAGCCGCCATCGTCCCCACACTGCCCCACGGCCACCGGCGCCACTGCCAGAGCACGGACACCGACGAGATTTTTTTTTGTTTTTAAAAATTAATAGTAGTAGCGCGCGAATAAAGAGGGCGCTGATGCTATTTATCAGTAGCGCGTGGACAAGAGGGGCGCTACTGCTATCAGAACTAGTAGGAGCACGCGCAAACACTCGCTACTACTAAAAGTTAGCTGTAGCGTGCTAGTAGTAGCGCGTCATCGCGCGCTACTGGTAGTCATTTATGGGGCGCTACTAGTGGCGTTTTTCCTAGTAGTGGCTAGTCTTCGATAGGCCTAGCTTCTCTTCCTTATTCTGGTTTTATGTCGTTCAGTCCACTATATAGCCTCCCCTTTCCATTGATAAAAATGCATAAATGCCTAGTAGCTGGACGTAAGACTCGCAGTTATGCTAGATACTCACCCTTGCATTATTTTCCCCCTTTGTTTTATATACCCGGATTGCTGCAACCAGACGCTGGCGCGCAGGAGCAGGAGTACCCCAGAGGCTCCTACTATGACGTCGAGTTCCCCGTTGAGCAGGATTACTTCACAGGTTCCCAGGCAGGGGGCCTTGCCTTTTCGATCTGTGTCTCTGATGTTATTTGTGCTAGACTTCTTAAGGCAAAACTTGACTAACTATGTCTGTACTCAGATATTATGGTTTGTATAACTTATGTATTCGGATCCACGTGATCCCTGGTTTGTAATATAGAATTTATCTTATTTGTGTTTAGTGTTGTGCTGTGATATTCTCATCGTGGCTGATTTCGGTCGTGTACCCTGCGTGTATGATTACTGTACACGGCTTGATTTTGGGGGTGTCCCAACACGTTAGTATCATTTCATATCCTGCTACACTGGCAGAGGCATACATTTGCATACATCATGATAGTTTTTCAGTTTTCTTTATGTAGAGTACTTCTTATAAAGTGTGTGATCTTCTATTATCCTTGTAAAATATAGAGTGTTGCCCTAAAAGTGAGGTAAAGATCCCAAAGAGGACACAAATAAAAGATCCCAAAAGAGGACAAATTAAAAGATCCCGAAGAGGAAAAAATGAGAGATAAATAGAAAGAGCCAAAGAGGCCACAAAAAATAGAAAAAGGAGAAAAAAGTAATAAAAAGAGAGAAAGGTGCAACACTACTATTCCTTTTGAAAGATCCACAATCGTACTCCAAAGTAATATTTGTACTACATAGAGAGTTTCATATCATTCATGCATAACTCTATGGGGATCCTTACACTATAGAACTTGGCTTGTATATTCCAATGATGACCCTCCTTAAATGAGCTCTAGGTCTTCTTGAGCAAACGAGTTGGATGCACCCCCACTAGTTCCATTGGAGAGCTTCCCATAACTCATATGTGCATCCGTTGCATGACAATCCCTAGTCCTCACATCATATCTATCATTTGGCTTTCTCTCGCCTATGATTGTCCTCATTGATGTGAGCCTTTCACACCTTTTTTGTAATCCTTCCCCATCATTATTCTATTCGCCATCCTAAGTGCCAACTAATCTTGCTTGCGCTCATTCATTGCATGAGTGCTCAAAGTCGAAAGGGAGAGGATCAGTTTGACTTGTGCCTAACTAGTGGTTTGGGGACGAGTCATAATAAGATTCCAAAGGAGACCAAGTGTGAAGTTTTAGTAGATTGAGTTCTCAATTAACTATACATTATTTTTATGCTCTAAACTCATCTCCCACTTCTTGCACGTAAACACCATTTGGAGGCATTCGAGTCACAGACAGCGAGAGCTCTTGCACCTTTATGTTCTTACTTTGCTAGTTTCAATACTAGATATAGACTCTTGCTTGTCATTGTCTTGACTTGAATTACATACCTTGCTTGTTGTACTTTAAAGTTCAAATATTTGTTGGTAGCCTGTCACCACAGAAATTATCTTTGTTATCATTTACCTGCTCGAGGAAGAGCAGGAATTAAGCTTGGGGATGTTGATACGTCCCAAATGTATCTATAATTTCTGCTTGTTCCATGCTTATTTGGGTGACTTTGCTATATGTTTTGCTACACTTTCATATCTTTTTCAACATATTTGGACTAACCTACTAACTCAGTGCCCTAGTGCCAGTTTCTGTATGCTCTTGTCCGTGCAATGCAGTAAAATGCCAATATTAAAGTGCTCGGAAAAATCTAGAAAAAATATATAAAAAACAGTAAAATAGAAGACTCCAGAAGCCCGAAAGGCAGCCGGAGGGGCCACCCCCTGCACCTGGCGGGTGCTTGGCGCGACCAGGGGGTGGTCGCGCCACCTGGCCGCCTGGTCAGGTGGGCCCCCCTGGTGCCCCCCTTCGGCCTTTATTTACCTCATCTTCTGAAAACCCTCAGGAGGTCCTCCGTTACGCGATTTCCCCACTGTTCTACCACCGCCGCAATCCCGAGATCGGTATCGCCAGAAGACCATGTCCCGGCACCCTGCCGGATGAGGGTTGATCTCTGGGAGCTCCTCCACCACCATGAGCGCTTCTCGGATGTGCCGTGAGTAGTCCCCTTGGAGCATAGGTCCATGACCAGTAGCTATGTGATGTTTTCTCTCCAATCGTGTGCCTTAATTCTTAGCCCTTGTGAGCTGCCATACATGATCAAGGCACCTATGTATTAGTTTTTGTGTTGCTATGTTGTGTTTGGTGGGATCCGATGGATTATGAGATTATGTTCAGATTGTGATGAGTAATATATTTGATTTACCTTTTATGTTTTAGTTCTTGAATAATTCTTGCATGTTCTCTGTTTCTTTGGCCGCGCCAGGCACCTGCCTGGTGCAGGGGGGTGGCCCCTCCGGCCGTCCTTCGGGCTTCTAGAGTCTGCTATTCTACTGATTTTTTATATAATTTTTCCAAAAAAATTCGAGCACATTAAATATTGGCATTTTCCTGCAATGCACGGACAATAGCAGACAGAAACTTGCACAGGGGCACTGAGTTAGTAGGTTAGTCCAAATATGTTGAGAAAGGTATGAAAGTGAAAACATATAGCAAAGTCACCCAAATAAGCATGGAACAAGCAGAAATTATAGAGACATTTGGGACATATCATCACCTCATGCAACGAAGAGTCCTCCCCCTCATCCTTCACGAAGAGACCGACCACCATAAACAGAAGTGCTTCAACCTCATTGATAGCACTGAAGTAGGTCTCCTCGTTGGCTACTCCAAGTGGAAGGTTGAGATGTAGCGTAGAAGTAATTTCCCTCGGCAAAGATACCAAGGTTTGTCTCCAGTAGGACTCCGACGTCGACAAGTAGGTGGTAAAGTGAACAATGGCACCGTTCACAACCTCATGTTGCTTACTTTACCTAGACCTGCACACACAACAAATAACTTTGCTCCCAACGAGTACAGAGGGGTTGTCAATCCCTCCGGCCTTGTCGTTTACAAAGGATCAAACGCAAGAGATAATGGTGGTATTAATTGCAACTAGAAAGTAAAACAGGAAGTAAATTGAGGGTGTAAACAGTGGTGGAAATATGGAACGGGGTCCCATGAAGTTCACAAGTGATGTCTCTCTCCACAAAGACGATAAACAGCTATGCGAGGTGAACAAATTACAGCTGGGCAATTACCAGGATTAAAAACGCATCGCAATGCTAACTATACTACAAAAGAAAGGAAGAGGCTCAAAAGCATGGGCAGTACGCCAAGACAAGTAGACCAAAATGTTGGGGTTCGGGGCCGAAACCACAAATTTTTCCATAACCTACGATACCCAATCCGAAGACCTATGCTATGGCGATGCAAGTAACGGATGGAATAGGTCACATACTAGTATGTAGTCCGTTAAGCGGGAAACGTTCCCGCGGGAACGTGGTTGGTGTAGTCGTACCGACAATCCCTGATGACACGCAGCTCCACGATGACTCCAGCGGCCACTCGGTCCTTGAGACCGATGACGGGATTACGTCCCCGTCCGAACGTTGTCAGTGAAGACGCCGCGATACGGCCACGACGATAAAGGAGCACCACAGGTGTAGTGCCTCGCGGGATTATACACATACAATATACCTGACGTCCCTCCGGGCTCCGAACCAGAAGAGCAGAGGAAAGAAGATGGATTCGGATCCCGATTCCAGCAGCACGATGATGTGCGTATGGTGGAGAAATCCCCAACCAAGTATAGACTCCAAACAAGGGGAGTCCACTCGAGGAAGGAGAAAGGAGGAAGAAAGATAGAATTGATTTGATGAATAAAAGAGCACCCCTACCCCTCCTTATATAGGCTGAGGAGGGGGGCAACCTCTCTCCCTCCCCGAGGTGGGACTAATCCCACCTAGGAGGGGGGTGGCGCACAAAATAAGAGAGGTGGGGGCTCTCTTGGCGACATGGCCCATGGGGGGAGACTCCCTCTTCCTCTAATGGTCCCTATGAGGCCCATGTGCCTTTTAATTCATTATTTAATTATTTAAATCAGATTTTTTAATATTTAATTCAGTAATGAAATACTAAAACATATTTAAATACTATTTTGAACAATTCAAAATCTCCAGAAACATTTCTGGCCTCCATCGGAAATAATTCTGGTGTTCTCTCCTATTTCTCCGGTGATCCCGAATCAATCCTTAATGCGTCGAATACCCTTAAGTGTAACACCCTATGGTCCGGGAAACAACAGACATGATCGAGACAATCTCATTGATCAATGACTAATCAATTGGACCTGGTTACAATCCTTGATATCCCCTGCGCTTCCATCGAATGAAACTTCATCGATGTTGGATCCATTTAACGTTGAGTATTATCCCTTTGTCCTGCGGTACTTTGCGTGTCCAAGGTTTGATCGTCGGTATCCAATATACCTAGTTCATCCTCGTTACCAACAAAGAAGTTTACTCGTTCCCGTGATATTACAACCCCGTGACCTAGTCACATGATTGCGCAATCTTTATGATGTAATATCACCGAGTGGGCCCAGAGTACCTATCTGTCACTCGGATGGACAAATCCCGCTTTGATATATTTGCATACTCATCAACATATCTATTTCGGATACCCAAAGTACACCATTATGGCCAGCATATTTCAGTCAGGCGGTGGGTTGCCAATCAAAGCATCCTCATAGATAGCAATTATGTATGATCATTACGGTCAAAGGATCTGGTCACTACGTTGTAGTTATCGCAATGTTGAACTATGTGACTTGATCACATTGCAACACTTCTGGCGGGTGTATGTCCATCATACCATTATCCCAATGATACGACTCCATTGTCAACAGCTTAATTTCTTATGATCAGGAAACCTTGATCATCAATTTCCCAATGGACTAGTATACTAGAGTTAACTAGGGACCTGGTTGTTTGTATACCACACGTGTATTAAGGTTTCCGCTTAATACAGTTATAGCATAGTATAAAACGTATGATGAACTAATGGAATATGACAATAATACATATTTTATTTGCCTCTAGGGCACATTCCCAACAGTCTCCCACTTGAACTAGAGTACAAATAATCTAGTTGCATTTTTCTGTAGGGATCATAACTCCATATCATGTATACGATTATTGATCATGCTTTCCTATGGAAAAGGTTGTATCAACGGTCTGAACCATTCAGATACATATGTCTTTTGAAAATCTTTAATGTCACCTGGTTTGACATTACTTCATTATCCAATATAATTATGAGGAATATATTTGGCGGTAGAGTGAGACTGCGTTCGTTGTGTTTCAGCAATGATGTCCATTGGATCACGCGGACCTTCACTTTGTCATGCACACTAAAAACTCACTTAGTCAGAAGTTGAACTTCTCCAGCAAAATTATAACTCCTGCCACTTCTAAAGCAGCCACATCAATGTAGATTTAATCCTTAGTGCATTGTATGCAACTTTGATGTCAAACCATGTTTCTTTCAACTTAGGCATTTATTAGTATGATATCTCAATTTTCTAGGTTAGTGTCAGAACTTGAACCAGCATAACACTTATGGTCAAGTCCACTATCCTTTACAAATTAGAGATGTATCCTCAGTTCTCTCCAGATACTGAAGGATAAACTTAACTCTTTGTTCAATGATTTACTCATAAATCATATCACAACATGTTCTTATTACTAAGAACTTGGGTCACATTACGTCAAGTACATAACTCTGGTTTTATATGAAAGAACCTATGACAAAGGCATAGAGGATGTAGCACATCCATTACTTTCATTTAACATTATTATTGTACTGAGATTAACTCGATACTTTTCTTGGACATATACAAGTAATAACTACTTCTTGACTTGTCCCATTCTGAACTCCTTCAGAATCTTATCCAAGAAAGTATTCCGACTCAATGTTTATCAAACACATTAATCTATCTTAATAGATTTTAAATGCTTAATACTTATTGATCTTCATTTATGCAAGATTCAAATAATCATTAGTACCAACTACACCATTTACAATATGTTATCCATATATGAGAATGTTATCACTCTCCCACTCAAAATATGTCATGCACATATTAAGTTTAGGATAACACTCACATAGCTCCCACTCAAATATGTCAGTTACATATAAGGTAAGGATAACATCCACATAGCTCCCACTCAGATATGCCAGACACATATAAGACTAGAATAATACTCCCATAGCTCCCACTTAAAATATGTCATCCACATATTAAGTTTAGGAAAATATTCAGCTCCCACTAAGATTCAAGCAAATGCATGTTTCCTCGGTATTTTTGGTTAAGTCCAAAATCCTTTGATTATTAATCGAATCGAGAATTCTTGTCACGAGACACTAGAATCCATATGTTTTCAAAACCTTCTTGTTGTACCAATTACAACACTGCCTCAAATGCAGGATTTGAGGAAGTCATGGTATTGATAACAATTTTGGATCAATTATAGTGAATATCCCATTGACTCAAGCATTGCTACATGTTGTGGTCAACCTATTGAATTTGTCAGAAACATTCTTTGTGACAAATCAATCTTGGTGTCTTCTTTGATGTTCACATTTATTCCTTATAACCATGAAGTTATTGGGAATATAAAGTAACCTCTTACTTTATAAGATTCAAGCAATCTTAAATGAAACTCAATATAGGATTTCATGACTCATAGTCATATCTCGTACTTAGGTCCAGCATCGCTTCTTCGTAGTTCGTAGGTATGTCTTGTTCCATTAACTGGACAAGTGAATCATGAATATAATTTTGCACAAGGGGCAAATATGTATTCTTGAATCCTACTTTGTTTAGTAAAATCTTTGACCGAAACATCATGATCATTATCATTAGTTTCTCCTCTAATTGTAGAGCTTTTGCTTCCGGAACATATTCCTTTGCGCTACTCCGACATCTGGAGGCAAGGTCAATCACCTTGGTTGAACTTTCACTTTTCTTCCATTACCACATTTATCAAGAACAATTCTTGACAAACACCAAGCTTAGCAATACAAGTTTGGCTCCTTTGGTTCTAGTTATGGAAGTCATAGCCATAGTTGACTAAGGATACACTACAAACATAATTTATTGCATATAAATTAGGCTTCCTAGAAACCATGTCACACCATAACATACATAGTGTTGGTTTGCACGAACTCAGATGGTTCCCTATACTGAAATGAGTATTTGCATATCAAATTAATAACTCTAATCAATAATAACGTAACTCGATAAGAGATACTCCCTCCATCCCATAATGTAGTAACGTTTATTGAACTAGTCTAGCTCAAAAAACTTTACTATATTATGGGACGGAGGGAGTAACTTAGACCATACACTATTCAATAGAGTATGATTACGATGTTCAGGCACATCAACAATATTGAAGTGTCCAAGCATTGTAATTTGTGAAACAACTTTCACAAGTCTTTACGCCCAAGACTAACTCAAAACATTTGTCACTTTGATCAAATCATAGAGAATTGTTTTTTTTAATTTAATATCCATCTTTACTCTGAAATCCCTTTTGATCATATCAAATTATTTCAGACTCATGTTTCATTAGTGAATAAACATATTCATCTAAGTCCACATACGAAGTTCACAAAATAATGAAATTCACTACATGCTGATATACGATACATCACGATGTATGATATTCAACAATCATTACACACTCTGTTTTACCAGAACGCGAGGTTTTGGTCATCTCACCTAAAGAGGCATGGTTTGCATGTGTCAAGAGATCAAGTATTTCAAAACATCATCATACCATTCATGACTTAAATTGTAGTGTCATTATTAAGTCTGGATAATTCTTGGTATTACAATATTTCTTATAAATGATCAAACTACTATCATCAATATAAGAATAACTCATTCATAACCGTAATGTGACCATAAAAGATATCATTCATAAAAGGAAAACAACTGACTTGTTGCTCGCTAATATGAATAATTGTCTTCGCGAGATGTAAGACACACTAATATAGTTCACATTCAAACGATCATAAATTTATTCATATATTTAATCAAATGATAGATGTAGAGGGAGAGTGTTGTCGACCATCAACTATCTTGATTACCATCAGCACACATTGTCACCTCATCCCTTCCAAGCCACTCCTTAAGAAGTATGTTCAAGCATCATATACTATTCCTGCATTGGTTCTACATTTAAAGTTCTTAACTTTAACCTTGACCTCATGAAAGGTGGACGATTCTCCTTCATGACATAGTCTAGACGTGGTCTTTGTAGCTGGGAGGAAGCGGATGCAACTCCCCAACTATCGCAAAGTAACCAGTCAATTTAGTAGTCCAAGTTGTACACAAGGTGCTCATGTATCTTATACAGTTTCCAAGAGACTTTCTCAGCAGGTTGTTCCTTCCATCATGGTTGAAAGAAACCCCGTCCATATACTCATATTCCATTACTCTGAAGTTCACCTAGCACGTCATACGTGTTTGGTGTCGTTGTGTCACAACCCTATTTTAGGTATGTGCTAGGATCAAGTCTCACTTTGCATCGTGGAAAAATTTAAAAAATATAATGAAATGGGAGAGAGAACACCCCCCAGATGAACTTAATTCAAATGGCGAGAATAAAATTTGCTCCAAAAATTCCTTTTGCATTTTTGAAAAGTCTCATAAATTAGTGTGATCACATATCAAGTGATGCGGGACCAACCCCATGATCATGGATTTTTCAAATATTCAAAGAGGAGCATGGATTTAAATTTAAACCCCTATTTGAATTAAAGTTCAAATTATTTGAATTTTAAAAATGCCCAAACTTTATAAGTGGCTAGCTATATGTATTACAAGTCCACATAAAAATTTGGGCATTTTAAAAAATGTCTAGCTATTTAAATTAGCTAAGACAAAACAAATACAGAAAAGAAAAAGAAATAAAAAAAGGAAACAGGCCTACGTGTGTTTCGGCCTAACTCTTCCCCGCAGCCAGCCGAGCCCACTCCCACCTTGTCGTCTACCTCCCCCCGCGCCCCGAAGGTGCTCGTTGTAATGCATGCACGCTGCCGCCGACGCCACGGCCACGCAACTTCTTCCCCCGTCCACCTCCTGGCGCCTGGAGACGTCCTGAGACGTCGTGGACCACTTTCCCCCTCTCCCCGTTCTTCCCCGTGGTCTCCCTCCCCGGATTTCGTCGCCGCCCGAAGGCTCGCCGGAGCACGTGACGCTAGCTACATCTTCCCCAACTCTGGCCGTCGACCGTCCCCGTTCAATTACTCCACCTTCTCTGCCTCCCCGAGCTCGCCGTCACCTCCAATGCACTCCTGGTGAGCTTCTTCACCATCCCCAACTTCCCCCATTCGTCCCCTAAGCCTCTAACGCAACCTGCCATTGGAGCCGAGCTCAGGCTCTGCCATGGATGAGCTTGCGCTTGCTCCAGTGCTCCCCCGCCCTCACCGCTAGGCCCATCAAGTTCCTGGCACCCTCAGGAGCGTTACGCATGAACCGCCGCACTCCTTGGTCCACTGCATCACTGCGTCGCCGCCCGTGTGATTCCGGCCACCGCAAACCTCGACGCCAGCCTCACTCCGGTGATCCCTGGAGTCGACCCACTCGGCGAGAGATGCGTGTGTGCATGGGACGCCCCCTGGAGGTCTCTGCGCGTCAAAAGGTCGCCGGAACCGCCGCACAGCGTGTCGTCGCCGCGTCGGGATGTCACCGGCATTTAGCCGCCGGTGGCTTGATGACGTGGGCGTCATTAGGAGCTAACCACCCCTCTAATTACAACCCAGAGACACTGACAGTGGGCCCTGTGCCCTTAATCCAAGCAGTGGATTAAAAATAAAATGGGGATTAAACTCTGGGTCACTGACCAGTGGACCCCACTGGTCAGGTTTGACCTGGAGCCCCCCCCCCCCCCCCCCCGTTGACTGGATGACGCCAGCATGACGCGACAGTGACGCAGTAATTGGGTAAATGATTTAATTTAATTCTAGAAAAGGCAGAAAATGCAATAAACTTTGGAAATTCATAACTAATTCATTTTAATTCCAAATTGGACATATAATATATGAAAAATTACCAGAAAAATGC
Organism: Bromus sterilis; assembly: GCA_950022295.1. Classification (NCBI taxonomy): domain Eukaryota; kingdom Viridiplantae; phylum Streptophyta; class Magnoliopsida; order Poales; family Poaceae; genus Bromus; species Bromus sterilis. The sequence goes on along the minus strand of OX465598.1, from coordinate 212,754,935 downwards.
AAGGATTATGAATATGCAATTTTTTTCATGTTTGACCATTTTAAAATGGGGCAACAGTAGAAAATGTGCATATGGCATTCTTTTGAATTCAAATTTGAAGTGAATTTGCAAATGACTTTGCATTCCACTTCTTTTAAATGGAATTGTACCCACATTGCAACCATGGACATCACACTACAATCTTGATCATGTGTTTCAGCATTGCATTTATATTGATCCTATGTTTTCCATGCTTGTCCGGATAGAGGTGGAGCCGGAACCTGAGATCACCCCCTCCGTTGAAGATACCGTGTACGACCCTCGTCAGCAAGGCAAGCAAACCCCCATTGATCATGTCGATAAAATCCCAATTACCTCTCCGGCTCGCTAATGCATTGTTTAGGATGATTACCATGCTACGTTTCTACCGCATAGATGAACCCATTCCTTTGCTTGACCTATCATTTGTCATAGTAGTAAGCAAACCACAATCCTAGCAGATGTAGGAGTTGATTGTTATCATGTGGCCCCTGCAACTGTTACTTCTTATTGCATGCTTAGAGTGATACAATGTTGATAGTGTTTTGTGAGTTAGGATGGTAGCAATCATGTTGATGATGGTGGAAATGTGTTGGTGAATCTACCCTAATACAAGGTGAACGATGAGAGGTTGTGTAGGAGTACACAGTCGGTTGTCTCGTTGAACACTGCCCTAAGTCCGAGTTCTTGTGTGGTGATCCAAGATAAAGAGTACAACCACACATTGGGCTCACTGGCCCCTCTCAACCTACTAACTCATCCCTTTCGATGTCCAGATGTCGCAGTAGTTCGGTGTTCTGGTCGGTTTGTGGCACGGCCTGCTAAGTGCGATAACGGCTCAACGGAGACCGGCTTGGGGCCCTTCACACATCATCTGGGTCCACTTCGCTAAACCGGCCGGGTTCACGATAGTGGAAACCAACCCAGGTAGGCGGCTTTCTTGGACTAGATCGGCTATGAGGTAACAGTTGTGCTGAGCATCCTCGCTGGCACCCCTTGAATGGTGACGAGACAAGGCGGTAACTTATGGTCATGTGTATGTAGCAGTACACCCCTGCAGGTTTAATAAACTATTCGAATAGCCGCGTCCGCGGTAAGGGACTACTTGGAAAGTTGTGCCTGATTATTAGACAACTTCAATGGATAATTATAAAACATGCCAAGATAAGCGTGAGTGCTATGGCGTGCTTTCTCGTGTGGAGTCGAGGAAGGCAACATAGTGGTGTAATTGGTTGGAGACATGTAGTGGAGTCGTGTACGCTTCTTACCTCAAGTCTGGTACTCTTAGTTCAGGACTAGCCAAGTCAAAGCTAGCACTTCTTCTTATGAACCCCACCTCCCTTTACCTTGATACATGTGCATGAGTAGTATAGTTCCTACGTAAGTCTTGCTGAGTAAGACTTTGTACTCACGTTTGCTTATTCTATGTTTTAGATGAACCCACTGACCCCGAAGGTGGATTCTTCCTAGATCTCGACGACTGATCAAGCTAGTGTAGTCCCAGTCAGACGACTGGTCCCTCGTGGAAGGGCTTCTTTATAAATAAGGCTTCTCTAAGCCATTTGTTAAACTTTTCTGTACTCAGACCTACTTTGCTTCCGCATGTTTGATGTAATGTTGGATCACGGTCTCATGATCTCTGTGTGCACTCTGTAAGAGTTATCAATAAAGTTGTAAACTTTGTAGAGAATTGCAATGATACCTGATGTTCATACTAGACATGTGTGTTGTGTGTATGATTATAACATGCATGTCTTGGTATGGGTTTTCGAGACCTTAGTTGTGATCTGGCTGGCGGTCTTTTATACACCAAGGGGCATCACGATGCGATTGCTCGTGACTCCGTCACGTGCACACTTTGATGTATGATCGAGCCCGCCCTAGACCCCGACTAAGTGATCGGGCTGTAGTAAGTCTATGTAAGTGTTATAATACAATCGAGAGTATGGTTGAGGCGACTTGTCTAGGAATATGGGAGTTCACCACCCATATCATTTGGACTTGTGTGCGGACGATGAGGACCCATCTTAGTTGATCATCCGTCCTAGATGGGGTGCTCCTCACGTTCGATTCTTTCTGAGAGCGTTCTGTGCTTGGCCTTGGCTGCTTAGACAAGTGGGTACGGCTCTCGGCTCTCCATATGATTGTGTTGTAACGGGACTTTCATACGCTAACCCCGGGTCCCGACACGTTGACCTGCATTCATAATTCAGATTCCATAGAATGAAGTATGATGTATTTGGACAGCCATTCATAAGTGATGGTGAGTACGATAATCGTAATCATCTTCCTTAATTACGGAGTTATCAGGTCTATCTCCTAGCAGTTCGTATTAAATTTAGCAAGTCATTACTAATGTGTATGTCTCTAACGATGTTGGTACACATCAATGAAGTAAGACCCATCTACATGAAGTTCTTCATAACGCTAAAGAGCCATAGTTATAAACATTTTGGGTATGACATTTTATACAATGATATTTGCTAAGACATGAAGATTAAGTTCATAATATGTGGAGTTCAATTTTAATTAATTCTAAAACTCCCACTTAGTACAACATCTCTCAAATTTTCTAAGTGATTACACAATCCTCGTACATCATACCTCCCCCGATCGTCACGGCCATCAGTATGTTGTTTAAGGTAGGCCATCATGCCAATCACATCATCTATGTGACTCATGCTCGACCTTTCGATCTACTGTGTTCCAGGCCCGCATCTACATACGCCAAGCCTGCCAATCCAACCTTAATGTTAGTTCTTCAGCAAGGCCATATCTGCATATGCCAGGCTTGCCGAACCCAACCTCATGTGAACGCCATTTAATATGTGTGACACCCGATATGTACGGAATGTCGGCCATATGGGAGATCCTTCTAGGCGGTGCCCATTAAGGGAGAACACAATGTTGGTATTGTGAGAGATTATCCTATTTATGCTACCGTCGTTATATATAGCATATTAGCAAAACAAGATGCAACATTGTAAATCATACAAGCTATGATTCCCCCGACATGCAAATTAAAGTTGAAAACGTCTTTCTACTTTATCTTTTACAAGTTTTAAGTGGCTGCTAGGGGTTTCGAGAAGAGAACCATTTCTATACTACGAAAACAAGCCACAACACCAATCCCGCGATTGTCTCTATTACACCCCTGTCGGGGCCCTCCGTTAAAAACGTCTTCCCAAAGCTAATGTTAGAGAGACAGACACCCCCCTAGCCACTTATATGGTACAAGCCATATGTCAAGCGTGGACCAGTCTCGCGTAAACACGTAAGGTCGGTCGGGGCCGCTTCATCAGGACATTGCCGCAATGCTAAACAAGTACACGTGAGAGGGTATCAATTGGAGAATTTATGCCCACATACTAGATGTGTTCTATCCGTACAATACATCTACGCATAGCCTTGCTCATGATACCACTGTTGGGGTTCGGGGCAGAAAACACAAATTTTTCCATAACCTACGATACCCAATGTTGGAAATATGCCCTAGAGGATAAAATTGTTATTATCATATTTCCGTGTTCATGATATGTGTTTATTTTCCATGCTATAATTATATTAACCGGAAACATAATGCATGTGTGGTTGCATAAACAACACCGCGTCGCTAGTAAGCCTCTACTATACTAGCTCATTAATTAATTATGGTTATGGTTTCCTAACCATGAAACTGAGTTGTTTATTAATTAATGGGATCATGTCATTAGAAGAATGACGTGATGGACAGAACCAACTAAGCATAACAATATTGATCGTTTCATTAAGTTTATACTGTCATGCCTTTTATTTTCAAGTGTCGTGTTTCTTAGACCAGGAGATTATGTTATTCCCGGGTACCGGAAGAATACTTTGGGGACATCAACCATTGATGGTACGATTTCTCGCCCCCTCGTTGGTTACCCAAAGTGGAAGGTTGAGATGTAGATAGAAGCAAATTTTCCTTAGCGAAGATGCTAAGGTTGACGATCGACCAGTAGGACTCCAAGATCGACAAGTAGGTGGCAAGGAAACAATGGCACCGTTTTTAAGACAAAAGTTGCTTCCTTGACCTGGACCTGCACACATAGCAAATAACTTTGCTCCCAATGAGTACAGAGGAGTTGTCAATTCCTCCGTCCTTGTTGTTTACAAAGGATCAAACTCACGGGATAATAATGATAGTGATAGCAACGGAAAAGTAAATAAAGAAGTCAATAAATAGTGGGTGTAAACAGTATTGGAAATATACACCGGGGTCCTGTGATGTTCACTAGTGATGTCTCTCTCCCAAAAGACGATAAAATAGCTATGCGAGGTAAACAAATTACAGTTGGGCAATTGATAGGATTATGTGCGCAAACCAATGCTAACTATGCTATAAAGAAAGGAAGAGGCTCAAAATCATGGGCGGTACGCCAAGACAAGTAGACCGAAATCCATCTGCATCTACCTACTAATCATCCACCTTGAGATATCTATCCAGAACATCTCGCTGGTATTAAGTTGCGAATCCCACCCAAAGTGTAAACTGAAAGCAACAGACAACTGCATTAAAGAACTTTGCGTAAAGTAAACAATCTTTGCAGCCGCAAGTACAAGCACCATTGTTTTCCCCCTTGTGGAAACAGCACATCCCCTAGACTCGTGTTTCTGTCACTCAAGCTAGTTATCGGGGGGCATGAACCCACAATCATGCATAACGCTCCCTCTTGGAGTCACTACCTACTACTTGGCCAAAGTAATAAACAGCAAAAGAGAACATGCAAGAATTACTCAAGAACATAAATATAAAAGAGGAGAATCAAATATATTACTTAAACACAATATGAACATAGTCTCATAATCCATCGGATCCCAGCAAACTCAACATAACAACAGCAAAAATATTATATATGTGCCTCGATCATGTAGGGCAGCTCACGAGGTCTAATCCATGAAGAACAAAGAGGGGAGGAGAACATCACATAGCTACTAATCATAGACCCATGGTCCAAGGTGGACTACTCACGGTTCATCCGAGAAGCATCCATGGTGGTGGAGAAGCTCCCGGAGGTGGTTCCTCCCTTCGGCAGGATGCCGGGAAGAGGTCTCCTGGTGCTCCCGATCTTGGAACCACGGCGGCGGCGGAACAGAGAAGACATCGCGAAAAAGGGTTATGTCTTCAGGGGTTTCGCGTCATGGAGAATATATGGGCGAAGGGGGGCAGCCAGGGGGGCCACCAGGGGTCCAGGCGGCCCCCTGGCGCGGCCCCACCCTAGGGCCCGTCGGGAAGGCGCCTGGGGCCCTGGTGGGTCCCCTCTGGCCCCTCTCGGTGATTCCCGAAGATTACGAAGCGCTGATTTTTATTGGATTTTTCCCAACTTTTTGGAGCACTTTTAATATGGGGGAAACCTGAAATAGAAAAACAACAAAAAAACAGGAACTCACACTGGGGTGCAGTGAGTTAATAGGTTAGTCCAAATATGATCAAAAGTGTATGGAAGTTCATCAATAACATAGCAATATCACACAAAAGAGGCATGGAGCAAGCAGAAATTATAGATACATTTTGGACGTATCAACCATCACATCGTGACAGGGTGATCATAAAGATGTCTTACGGGTATCTCTGAAAGTACTTGTTGAATTACATGAATCAAGACTGGATTTGTTCATCCGTGTGACGGTAAGATATACTCTGGGGCCCACTCGGTAATGCACATTCGGTAACGCTTGCAAGCACGTGACTAATGAGTTAGTCACAGAGAATGTTGTATTACAGAACGAGTAAAGAGTACTTACCGGTAACGAGATTGAACTAGGTATAGCGATACCGACGATCGAATCTCGGGTAAGTTAAATATCGTGTGACAAAGGAAGTTGTATACGGATTATAGTAGTCCACGACATAGTGGTTCAATCGATAAAGATCTTCGTTGAATGTGTGGGAGTCATTATGGATATCCTGGTCCCTCTAATGGTTATTGAACAGAGAGATGTCTCGATCATGTTTGCACATTCTCGAACCCGTAGGGTCACACACTTAACGTTCGGTAACGCTAGAATAGCTTTGGGATAATTTTATTAATGGTGTTCGAATATTGTTCGGAGTCTCGGATGAGATCCTAAATATCACGAGGAGCTCCGGAAGTGTCCAGAGGTAAAGATTTATATATGGTAAGTTGATTTCAGGGTCCCGGAAAAGTTCAGGATTTTTTAGCAGTGTCAGAATGTTGTAGAAGGTTCTGGAGGGTCCCACTATGGGCCCCACCTGTTTTGGACGACCAAGGGTGGTCCACTAGTCCATGTGAACAGCCCTCCTTGGTTATTTATGCCAATAAATGGGAAGCCCTTCAATGGGAGGGTTACCACTCTTAAAAGAAAGGTGTTACCATCTTTTAAATGAGAGAGGGGTTTTCACTTGGGAATTGAAGTACCTACAACCTCCTTGCCCATATAAGGGAGGGGAAAGGCTCACCAAGAAGATAGTGAAGAAATTAAATATGCAGGATGAAAAGAAAGGTTCTTTGCCCATGTTACAAGGTAAGCCATTGAGTAAGAATCAGTGTCCAACTACGACAACAGAAAGGGAAAGGATGAAAAAAGTTCCCTATGCCTCGACCATAGGTTCTGTTATGTATGCCATGTTGTGTACTAGACCAGATGTGTCCCATGCTCTTAGTTTGATGAGCAGGTACCAGAGTGATCCCGGAGAGGCTCACAGGACAGCAGTTAAAAATATCCTTAAGTACCTAAAGAGGACTAAGGACATGTTTCTTGTCTATGGTGGTGATGAAGAGCTCTTCGTAAAAGGTTACGTCGATGCTAGCTTCAATACTGATCCAGATGACTCAAAATCTCAAACAGGGTATGTCTTTACCTTGAACGGAGTTGCGGTTAGCTGGAGGAGTTGCAAGCAGAGCGTCATTGCAAGATCTACATTAGAGGCGGAGTATATGGCCGCTTCTGAAGCAGCAACAGAAGGGATATGGCTGAAGGAAATTGTCACTAAACTCGGCGTTGTTCCGAGTGCACTGGATACCATGGAGATCTTTTGTGACAACACTGGTGCCATTGCTCGAGCCAAGGAACCAAGATGTCACAAGAGCTCCAAGCATATCAAACGTCGGTTTCATCAAATTCGTGAGCATGTCATTGAAGGAGATATTACCATTAGCAAAGTACATACGGATCAGAATATCGCGAATCCATTAACTAAAGTTCTTCCACAAACAAAACATGATCAACACCAGAATGCAATGGGTGTTAGATTTCTGCCAATGTAAACTAGATTATTGACTCTAGGGCATATTTCCTAGTAAACAACACCGCGTCCCTAGTAAGCCTCTACTATACTAGCTCGTTAATTAATGATGGTTATGGTTTCCTAACCATGAAACTGAGTTGTTTATTAATTAATGGGATCATGTCATTAGAAGAATGACATGATGGACACACCCAACTAGCATAACAATATTGATCGTTTCATTAAGTTTATACTAGCATGCCTTTTATTTTCAGGTATCATGTTTCTTAGACCATGAGATTATGTTATTCCCGGGTACCGGAAGAATACTTTGGGGACATCAACCATCACATCGTGACAGGGTGATCATAAAGATGTCTTACAGGTACTTGTTGAATTACATGAATCAAGACTGGGATTTGTCCCTCCGTGTGACGGTGTGTAACAGCCCAGATTTCACAAAAATTAAAAATTTTGTTTTCGACGTGAATTGTTTGATTGTCTGATTTGTTAGCGGTGTTTGCATCCCGGATTTATCGATCGGTGATTATTCCCCCCCCCCCTCTTATCTCGTACCGGACGGAGACCGACCCTTGCCACCCTGACACTCGACCTTTGAAACACCGGGTTTCACCCGATCACCGTCGCGAAAACTGCACGAGACCAGCCGCAGCCAACGGAACGAAAAACCCCGTTTAATAATTAAATGGGTTATTTTTATACCGCTCCGGAAAGTGTTCTCGGAACGGTTCCAGCGCTAGGTGAACGCCACCGGCTCGACGCGCTAATCGCGTTGTTCGAAGTTTTACACGAATCGGAGGTCCTGTGGACCCCCGGCAGTTAGAAACACCGCGCGTGAGAGAGAAAAACCGGGGATGTTTTTTCAAACTGCAAGCCACCTGGGCTATATAAAGACCACCACACTCCCACCCCTTTCTAGGGTTTCCCTAGCCTAAAATTTGCAGCCACCCCCTAGAGTTGCTCCAAAATCTGCCCAATAACCCCAAAATCCCGAAACCCTAGCCAGATGCAATCTCAGCCGTTGGATCTGACCATCCAACGGTTCGGATCACACCCGGCCTCCCACCTACCTCCCATCTCCATCCAGGCCGCCGCCCATGGAGCCAGGTCGCCGCCGCTTCCTCCGGCCAGCCGGCCGCCGCTCCACCTCCCCTCACGCGCCCCTCTCCTCCCTCGGTTCCCCTCTCACCTCTCTCCTCCCCTCCCTCTCGCAGGATCCCGCTGGACAGAGGAGATCGCGTCGGCGCGCGCCATGGCTGATCTCGGGCCGGAGCTCGCCACGGCCGGCCGCCGCCACCCACGACGCCGGCGTCCTCCCCTTCGACGGAACTGGAGTCGCCGCGCCTAGATCCGCCTCCTTGTGCCGCCCACGACCCCTCGCCGCAGAGCCGCCGTACGCCGGCGCCACCATCGTGCGGGATCGGGACGAGGTCCCGTGAGCCGCTCGCCTGCCAGGTGGGTCGGCCCAGCACGGCGCGCCTCCACGCGACCCAGCGGCCCGAGCGCCACCGCGGCCCACCCAGCCGGCCTCCCAGCGCCAGGCCTCCCCAGCCGTAGTTGGGCCGAGGCCCACTAGGTTGTTTTTTTTTCTTTCCAAGACCCCTGCGAATTTTACAAAGTCCTGAGAATTATGCTGCTGATGTTGTTTTGCGGTGAAGTTTCCGAGTAATCTGTAGCCCGGATGACGTTGCGCCCAAAAGGAAGTTTGTTTAGAATTGTGTGTACTTCAGTTCATCTTTTGTGAGCATTTTGATTTGAGTTCATATTGATGGTCCAAATCTGTGTTGAAGTGGGCATCAGGCCATTAATATCTATTATTTCCTGTTAGTGTGTTGTTGTTGTTATTTTATTGCAAGTTTGCATGATGATTGTGACACATCCATGAGGCCTATTGCATTGATTCTTTTTTGCATACTGTTAAGCATCATGTCTACTTCCATTATATGTATTGCATTGTCATGATATGCTTGCTGGTCATCTAGTTATTGATCTCCAAAGTTTCTATGCCACTGTTTTTGATAGCCACCTCTGTTTTTCTCTAAGTCTGTAACGTTCCGATGCCATGTTGCATGCTTAATATCTTTTGATCTATGATGCCTATGACCTTGATTCTTTTTTGTACCTGATCATCATCATGTCTACTCCATGCTCATGTATTGGTATGTCATGTTGCTGCACATTTGCATATAGTTATACCCCTGTTTATAGAGCATAAAAATAACAGTTTCTGCCCTGTTTTCCTGATTTTCACTAAGTCCTAGACTAGTAATGTTTTATTGCATTTTGCATGAGCTATAACTAGTTGTTTATGATGCCTATTTGCATGATTCTTTTTGCCATGCCTTCCCTGCCATGTCTAATTTAGTTGCATATCATTTGTGAGCATGTTTGCATTCATTATCCTGTTTATGCATTGCTCTAAAGTGTGCTTCCTGATGTTGGCAGATTGTGTTCCAAACTTGTTTTGCTTGTATCTTTTTAACCGTAACTCCGTTTGGAGTGTTCTTTATATGTAACTTGATTAGTTTTTCGTGTACTTTGTGTTTATGCTATTGTTTTCTGCTGTTAACCAACCTAAAATATGGTTTAGGGAAGAACAGTACCAAATGTTTTAATCATCGTGAGGCACTTAGTATATTTCCGACGTAAGTCTTGCTGAGTACGACTTTGTACTCACGTTTTCTTATTTATGTTTTTAGATGAATCCACTGACCCCGATGGTGGCTTCTTCCTGGAGCTCGACGACTAAGATCAAGCTAGTGTAGTCCCAGTCAGAGGATTGGTTCCCTTGTGGAGGGCTTTTGTTTAAATAAGGCTTCTTAAGCCATTTGTTAAACTTGTCCGTACCCAGACATAATTTCTTCCGCATGCTTGTTGAAATGTTGGATCACAGTCTTGTGATCTCTGTTTGTACTCTATAAGAGTTACATAAAGTTGTAGAGTTTGTAGAGAAATGTGATGATACTTGTTGTTCACACTGGACATGTATGTTGCGTGTATGTTTATAACGTGCATGTCTTGGTGTGGGTTTTCGAAAGCTTGGTTGGATCTTGCTGGCGGGGGCATCGCGATGCGGTAGCTCGTGACTCTGTCACGTGGCACACTTTGTTGTATGATCGAGCCCGCCCGAGACCCCGACTAAGTGATCGGGCTGGAGTATGTTTATGTAAGTGTTAGAATACCATCGATAGTATGGTTGAGGCGACTTGTCTATGAGTATGGGAGTTCACCACCCATATCATTTAGACTTGTTTGCGGATGATGAGGACCCATCTCAGTTGATAATCCGGCCTGGATGGGATGCCCTCAAGTTCGATGCTTTCCGAGAGTGTTCAATGTCTCTTCTCAAAGACCCGACATGACACAATGATGTTCATACCGACTCTTGGGGACTACACTTCGAAAGTTTTCTTCTCCAAGCAAAGAATCGGTACAACACCAAGATGCATACACCGACTCTTGGGGAGTAACACTTCGAAGAAAAAATCGAGGATTTGTCTCGATGCCATGATAACCATACCAACTCTTTGGGAGTATGACTTAAACAATAATATGACCTGGTACGAAACGCAAACGTGACCACACCACCTCATGGGGGCTACAAGTCGATCTATCTTATGAGTCGATTACCGATACACAGCTATTCTGAATCGACTCAGGGGGGCTACAGATACAGACACTATCAAAAATTACCGGCTCTCATGCATCATGCAAAAAACATTTCAAAGTCAGGAATAAAACCGACTTAAGTACTCGATGGAAATTTATTCATCAAGCAACCGAGTCTTACATCAAAAGAGGAAGCCTTACATTACAGGAATGTAAAGGCTAGACTCGGTGAAATACTACTAAGAAAAATCTACAGCTTCAGTCATCATCTTCAGAGTCGGCTTCATCTTCAGTTCAAGAGATTTGGACTTCTTCTTCATTGTTGTAGAATTCTTCAACACTGCTACTGGAACACTGCATGCAGCAGCAGGCTCGATCACCATCCGAGTCAAAGATTCTAGCCCACAAGGTGTCATCACCATCGTATCTAAAAACAATGGTGTCGCCTCTTGAGATGTTCCTGGAACGAAGAAGAGTTTTCCAACCTTTCTCCAAGAACATGGAGTTGTGGCTAGAAAAGATGGTAGCCACCAAAATAGGTCCATGAGGACATCCATCAGATCGGAGCCAAAGACCCGAAGGCCTCGAATCAATCACAAGTTGAGTGAAAGACTCAGGGAGTTTGGTCCAACGACGAATCGTTTAGATATGAACCAAGAACTCACCCCTCTTGGGAGGAGAAGGGGAGATTCAGATGGAGAAGCCGCACGAACACTTCTTCCCCTACCTCTTCCACGGCCACGACCTCACCAACGGCCACGACCGCGGCCGAGGCCTCGACCACAAGCACCTGCATTGGAGCCAGGCTCATCGGTTTCCAAAAGAGCATGAGCACCTAGCTTGGGAGCCATGGAGGAACTAACAAAGAAAGAAGAGGAAGAAGAAGATGTGGGCACTCAAAAGACAATCCACCTGAAGGATACTTATAGAAAATCTGAGGAGAAGATCAATCAATACCATAAAGATATGGGTAAAGTACCCATGGTAGGTGACATTTATGGAAAAACTCATCGATTCCCACTACAAACATCAATGCCTCCAACCGGCGTTTCGGGTAGTGCAATCATAGAAGCAATACCGAATATTTGACTGAAGAAGTCAAAGTAAGTTTGACGTGCTAGAAGATGAAGTAAAAGAACAAGAAGAGTGGCACCGACTCCTTACAAATTTCAAAAAAATACGGGAGTCGGTTTGTCCAAATTAGGGAGTCAGCAAACCACAACGAGTCGACAACCACGACGAGTCGGCAACCATGATGGTGACAAGAAGATTGTTGTGAATACTAAAGCATCACACCAATCCTGGGGGCTAATGTCGGGGGGATGAACTAAGCCCATAACCCGGCATTAGGTTTATGGGCCAACTCACCTACGGAAGTCCCACGAGAGAAGACCCGGTCATGGGCGGGTCGCGCCAAGGAAAGAAGATCGAAGCCGTAGAAGGAATTCGACTTACCTTGTATAGCTCATGGCATATTTGTAAACAAGAATAGGACTCCACCTCGTGTCGGAGTCAGACTCGCGGAATCCCAGGACCCGATGCCTTTATAAGCCGAGGTCCACGGGATCCAGGGCCAGAGAACAATCTTAGCTTAAGATAGGACTAGACACTTGTCGGCGTAACCTAGATCTCATCGAGACTAAGTTTACGACCGACTCTCTTGTAATCGTTCCAACCGACTCTTCTTTCGAGAGTCGGAACTCATAATAAGAGGAAGCAGGAGTAGGATTTTACCTCGAGAAAAAGAGGGGTTGAAACCTAGGTAAATCGCCGAGTCTCTTGTCAATGTCGACTCTCTCCACGAAATCGCCTCGCAGCAAAGGTCCCATGTTAAGTTCGAATCTTCGGACATCTACCGTGACTTTCCCACGACAGGCGCCCAGGCTAAGCATCCCGCCCCGGCTATAAATATCCATGCCCGGCCTCGTCCCACTGCACCACCAGCCCCGCCAACCCCTCAATCGCCCCCTAGCAGAAGGAATCGAGCCAGGGAGGCCTTCTTCCTCCCCTCCGGCCACTCCAGAGCCTCCCAGACACCGCCGAGGCCACCAGTTGACTCCCCATGCCCTCCTTCTCCATCGAGCTCTGCCGCCCGGGTAGATTGTTGTCGGACTCGTCGCCGGTGTCGACGCCCTTGTCGGAGCCGAGAACCGCGCCGCCGCGACGCATTTCCCCCCTCCAAACGATGTCCGTTTTGAGCGCCATGGTTACGGTCCGGTCCGCCGTGACCCCTCCTTCCATTCCCCCTAGTCCTAGCATCCGCCGTGGCCCCTCGCCGGAGCTCTCCCTCCAGTGAGCTCGCCTCCCCTGTTTCCCTCTCCCCCTCTCTGTTTATTTGATAGCAAGGGCCCACTCGTCAGCCTCTGTACCCCGCCCGAATTGTTTTCTTAAGTGGAAGCGCATTTCCAAAAGACGCCTTCGACGTCAGCTCCACTTGAAAATCCCAAAAAATGATTTAAATCAATTTAAATCATTATTTTGACCAGAACTTTCACCATGAATATCTCCTATTCTAAAAGTCCAAATGAGATGATTCTTTTTGCACGGGTTTTGTCTTGAGCTCCTCTCCATTTTGGCCTAGGTATTGTGCCATGATATTCTGTTGTTATTTGCTAGTCAAATAAAAATAGTGTTTGACCTTTTTCTCTGTGCCCTTTTCATAAAATGTTTTTCAGGGTTTTCTTGGGTGAAGACCGGGAGCTTTCCAATCCACCTTGTTGGTGAAAGGCAAGCCACAACTTCTTTTGCACCCTCGTAAAGCTTTGACGTGATTTAAAATTGCCTTGACCTTCGGTGATACGATATTCGTGATATGCTTTGATCATGCTATGCTCATCTTCTTGGACCACTTTGGTGATGCTACATTGCTATATTATGCTTAGCTATGTTAATACCATGCCATGATTTGACTATGTTATGATCCTGATATGTACATATGCTTCCATACATGATATGCCATGTTATGTTCGTGATAAGCTTTGATCATGTTGTCACCATATCATGCTTAGCTACATTCATGGTATTGCTATGTTGTATGATAATATCTTGATCATCTTAATGTGACCACGTTAATCAACTAAATATGATTTGAATCATGATGTGACTATAATCGTACCTTGGCTTGTTCTACCTAGGCTGGTATGCCTTGTATATGAATGCTCAAGTTGCACCTGATACTTGTGTGTGTTGTTGAAGACATGATTTGTGTCAAGTTGATCAGGTTCCACCGAACCGAACTTATCAGTGCAGCCACACTCGCCTGTATGGGAAGGCTTGGCTCGGTCTACCGATGGGTTCTCTTATGCGTATCACCAAGGAGGTAAGGCTATGCGCGTGCGGTTACCCTGGCCCGGTAAGCGGAGATAGTCTTGAGAGTTGGTTGTTGATATGGGCCCGTCCCCGATTGGGACAAAGTTTATGGACCATGCGATGGTCGGTTGCCATGCGACGGTAGGTGTGTCTGGAGGACACAGGGCTACCCACGGCATGACTTGTGAAGCATGTCGGGTGATACGGTAAGGGAGACACGCGGTAGAACGGTCTCGTTGGAGAAGTCCTAGTCCACTCCTATGGTACGAGTTCTGAGGTTCCTGTGGGACAAGTTCCAAGGTACTGTATGGAGGAAGAGCTCCATAGTGTGGGTAAAGTGCACGACCTCTGTAGAGGGTATAAATCTATTCGAATAGCCGAGTCCATGGTATTGGAAAAAAGTTCGTACTAGGTCACACTTGGGATCAAAATGAGTTCGGTGGGATGGTCGTGCTAAGTTTTTGGTCATGCGATGACCGGATTAGTGGGTGGTCATGCGATGACTCCCAACCGTTGAGTGGTCGTGCGACGACCCGTGCAAGATGTTCGGTCATGTGATGACCCGGTGCTTGAGTCTGTAAGGACTCCGAGGTAAGCCACATGATCATGTGATGATCATGTGGGGTCCATGTGACCTTAAACGGTGGTTGCTATTGCATTAGTCTTAATAATGATGATATGTTTGATGATGATCTGTTTGCATGACGTTGATGCTCACCTGTTTAACTCATTAATATACTCTAACCTGCTTGTCATGTTATTGTTTTGCCTTCACTACTGGAAAAAAGGTCTTTAATGGCGCACCTATTTCCCGCCTTCAAAATTCAAAAAGAAGTTAGTAATGGCGCACTATTCGTAAGGTGCGCCATTACTAAAAAAAATTATTTTTTGAATTTTTTATTATTTTCATTTTCCCGCCTTCAAAATTTTAAAAAAAGTTAGTAATGGCGCACCTATGCAAAGTGCGCCATTACTAACTTTTTTTATTTTTTTTCTTTTTTATTTTCCCGCCTTCAAAATTAATTTTTTTTTAGAAAGTTAGTAATGGCGCACCTATACAAAATGCGCCATTACTAACAAATTTTATTTTTTCGAATTTTTTATTTTTTTTTATTTTCCCGCCTTCAAAATTCATTTTTTTAAGTTAGTAATGGCGCACCTATACAAAGTGCGTCATTACTAACTTTTTTTATTTTTTCGATTTTTTATTTTTTTTTATTTTCCTGCCTTCAAAATTCAAAAAAAAAGTTAGTGATGGCGCACTTTGTATATGTGCGCCATTAGTAACCCAACTTACTAATGGTGCACCTATACAAAGTGCGCCATTATTATGTCGAGGAATGGGTCAAACCTTGGTCAAACATAGTAATGGCGCACTTTTCTAAAGGTGCGCCATTACTTCCCCAACTTACTAATTGCACACCTGTAAAAAGTGTGCCATTACTATCTTCAGGAATGGGTCAAACCTTGGTCAAACATAGTAATGGCGCACTTTTCACCAGGTGTGCCACTGCTATTTATGTTACTAATGGCGCACTGTGTAATGGTGCGCCATTACTATTTAGTGATGGCGCACCACATGTATAGTGCGCCATTAGTGTCCATATTATCTATAGCCATTTTTCCAGTAGTGCTTGGTGCGTTGGTTGTTGTGAGCTTGCAAGTACATTCAATGTACTGAAATGGCATGTCATGCCAGATTTGCAGGTCGTGCTTTGGATGCGTAGGACGACGTTACCGGTGTTTGCGAGCTAGGAGGTGTCCCAGCCAGTGTCCCTATGGAGTGGAGTTCATCACCGTCGTCGTTGTTCCGCTGCCGAGTTATATCCCGCTGCTAGAGAGTTAGTCTGCTGCTTGATGTAGATCCGTGGAAAGCTTGAGGAGCAAGCTTGTCCCTCGTCTTGCTCCGCCAGCGTTCTAATAAACCCTTTGTACCCGTAACTTCGGTAATAGAAAGATGTTCAGTTCTATATCAAGCAGTGTCGTGTTCCAGAAACTTGATCTCTGGGCTGGAGCACCGGGCGTTCCGGTCTTCTGAGCCGGGGTGCCACACTCTATGCTAAGTATTCTACGTGTTAGTTCTCGCTTCCCAAAGTAACCTACCTTGGTCATGCGATTTCCAAGGATGGCGTTGCCGTCAACCCAGAACGTATTCAAGCTATTCTTGACTGGACTCCTCCCAAGACTGTCAAGCAAGTCAGAAGCTTCCTCGGCCTCGCTAGCTATTGTCGTCGTTTCGTCGAGAACTTCTCCAAGATTGCCAAGCCTCTGACTAATTTTCTTCACAAAGGTGTCAAGTTTGAGTGGATAGACAAATGTCAGGAAAGTTTTCAATCTCTCAAGGACAAGCTCACTTCTCCCCCAGTGCCTTTTCCCCCTGATACTCGGAAGGACTTCGTGATATACTGCGATGCGTCTCCTCAAGGATTAGGCTGTGTCCTAATGCAAGAGTGTCGCGTGATTGCTTATGGCTCTGGTCAGTTGCGTTCTCATGAAGATAACTATCCAACACATGATCTCGAACTGGCATCAGTAATTTATGAATTGAAGCTGTGGCGACATTACCTCGTCGGTAATCATTGTGAGATCTACACCGACCACAATAGCCTGAAGTACCTGTTTACTCAGCCAGACCAGAATCTCCTCCAACAAAGATGGCTCGAGACAATAGCCGATTTCAACATGGATATTCATTATACCCCTGGAAAAGCTAATGTGATGGCTGATGCCTTGAGCCGCAAAGCCTACTGTAGTGAACTTGAGGTTCAAGTACAACAACCACTTCTGTATGAAGAGCTACGCAAGCTGAACATCGAGATTGTTCCGCAGGGACATGTGAATTCTCTGGTTATTAATTCAAACCTCAAGTATTGCATTAAGACAATACAACCTTATGATGATTTAATAAAGGAGATTAGGCACAATATCGCACACGGAAAGCCCTCTCCCTTCACTGTTGATGATGAAGAGGTTGTGTTATTCAAGAATCGTCTAGTGGTTCCAATAAGCCAGGAATACATGAACTTGACCCCAGTCATCTTGAAAGAAGCTCATGACACACCTTTGAAGATTCACCCTGGTAGTACCAAGATGTACCAAGACATTTGTCAGCGTTTTTGGTGGTCTAACATGAAACAAGACATTGCCCGTTATGTTGAAGAGTGTGACGTTTGTCGTCGCGTCAAGGCCAAACATCAAAGACCTATTGGAATTCTGCAACCACTTAATATTCCTGAATGGAAGTGGGAGAAAGTTGAGATGGACTTCGTCACCGGTTTTCCCAGATAATAGAAGGTTCATGATGTTATCTTTGTCGTCATCGACCGGTTATCCAAGGTTGCCCACTTTATGCTAGTCAAGGAGACGATCTCTGCTAGTCAGTTAGCAGACTTGTATGTTTCAAGAATTGTGTCCCTCCACGGTATTCCGTTGGAGATCAGTTTAGACCGTGGCAGCATTTTCACTTCAAGATTTTGGGATAGTTTCCAAGAAGCTATGGGCACTCACCTAAACATCAGCACCGCTTAACACCCCCAGTCGCAAGGACATGTTGAACGAGTCAATCAAGTGCTTTAATACATGCTTCGAGCTTGTGTCATTTCATTCGGTAAGAAATGGGAGGAATCTCTTCCGTTTGCTGAATTCTCGTACAACAATAGCTATCAAGCTAGTTTGCAGATAGCACCCTTTGAAGTTCTTTATGGACGTAGGTGTCGAACCCCTCTGAATTGGTCGGAAACTGAGGAACGAACCCCCATTGGTCCGGAAATTATCCAGCATGCTGAAGATCAGGTTTGCGTTATCCGTGAACACTTGAAGGTTGCTCAGTCCCGCCAGAAGAGCAACTATGACCGCAAGCACACGGAAATGTCTATCAACCCAGCGAACAAGCTTACCTTAATGTCACTCCCATGAGGGGCACTCATCGTTTCGGGATCAAAGGCAAGTTAGCTCCTAGCTACATTGGCACGTTCCTGTATCCTCACTAGAAGTGGACCGATGGCTTACCGATTGGAATTGCCGTCAAACCTCTCCCAAGTCCATGATGTCTTTCATGTGTCGCAACTCCGTCGCGGCTTCAAGGATACTATCCGAGCAGTGGATCATGGAATGTTGGAATTGCAGAAGGACTTGTCTTATCAAGAACATCCGAGCCGCATTCTTGATCATTCTGAATGTCGAAACCACAACAAGACAACCAAGTTCCTCAAAGCTCATTGGTCAAATCATTCTGAAGATGAGGCCACTTGGGAACGCGAATATCGCCTTCGTGTAGAATACCCCAATCTTTTGCCCTCTGCCGCTTAAATTCTCGGGACGAGAATTCTTGTAGTGGGAGAAATTTGTAACACCCTCAGTGTCATGTAATAGTAATCACTTTTGTTAATGAAAATTAATGTTGCTAGTCTCACTTTGATCATGTTTGCATTTCATCATTTCAAAATCCCCTTTGATTCATATTAAAAAAAAGTGATAAATAAAACTTTGTCCAAAAATTGTGCAACCAATTTTATTAATTCCCTAAAAGTCAGTGGACCATGATAAACCAACATTGGGAATTTATTAAGCTATGGAATAATTCAAACAAATATAAATAGCAGCCAAAAGTCTCATTTAATGAGTTGCAGTTCAAAAACAAATGGCAAATGATTTTATATACTCCCCAAAAAATTTGTGGCATCTCTCCAAAGTGCAACACAAATGTGGGAACAAGTTTCACAATGGGACAAATCATTTGACTGCAAATAAAAATTGAGAGAGCAAAAGAGCACAGCTAGCATAAAACAGAAAATATCAAAGGCTTATCTCTCGCTCAGTGCACTGCTCATCTGTCCCGGCCCAAACTCACTTGCCCCCTCTTTTCTTCCTCCTCGCACTCCTCATCGTGGTGTCGTGGCAAAACGTGTTCGACGCCGCAGCCACTCACCGATCGACAACGGATCGCTATAGAGATTGCAAGTGGGGATAAGAACGCCCCCGTGGTCATCCCGGTACCTCACTAGATCTTCCCCCCCCCCCCCTCTCGACTGCTCGCCCTCGTCTTCCACTTGTCGCCCGTCGCCGCCATGGGATCACCTCCGTGAACTCTAACGGCCACTGACCTCCCCAGCCGCGTCCAAGCTGCCCACCGCGCTGTCCTTCGTCGTCTACGTCTCTGCACGGAAGGACTCGAGCCCGCACCTCCTACAACCGGCGAATCGAAGCCATCTTCGTCTTCGACCCCGACGAGATTACAGTCAAATTCCGGCCACGCCGAGCCTTCCCCGAACACGCTGCCCTCCCCTACCGACTCCTGGTGAGCATGGCCACCGTCCCCGTGCATCTGCACCCCGTTTTGTGCATCGTGTCGTCGTCCCTACCATCACGTGTTCCGGCCGCCACCGCGCTCATTGTCGGCGAGGCTCCGGTGACCAAAATAGTCCCGACCATACCACCGTCGTGCTCACCACATCCTGTATTGCACCCCTAACCCATTCATTTGTCGCGAGCGCGCCTGGAACGTCGAGTTCGTCGCGCCCCCATTCTGGCCGCCGCTCGCCGTCAACCTTACGCTCGTTCCGGCCAAGTCCAGCACCCACCACCACAACCACTCGACGCGGCGTGGTTTGCTGGTTCGAACGCCGCGCTGCGCGCGCGAAATGCTACGCTATAGTAAAATCACGTCGCCTCCCGTGCTCTCCACCGTGAGTTTTGGTCGCCGCCAGCCAAACGTCGGCCACCTCCGACGTGGCCCCCGGGGGCAACCCCCTGGGTCACTGCTAGTCGGCCTTGAGGGTCATGTTGACTGGTTGACCAGTCAAACATGCTGATTGGGGTGCCCCTGTCACTGACATGCGGGCCCTAGACCATCAACTTAATTGTGATTAAAATTATATTAACTAAATCAAATATGGGTCAATGACATGTGAGACCCCCCTCTGGTTAATTTGTTTAAACTCTATTTAATTTAAATGTGGGTATGACAGGTAGGTCCCCATTTTCAGTGGCACGGTTTTGGATAGACTTTTGGATAATGTTAACTTATTAAATAAAAAGAAATCCAGAAATTCTTTTAAATGATTTAAAACTTTAGAAATTAATATCTTTTATCCGTAGCTCAGATGGAAAAACTTTATAGATGAAAATTGATCAAAAAAATACAACGAATACGGATACGCTACCCATATACCTACCACACCCTTCTAGCATACCGAACATGTGACCTTCCCCCTCCTGATCGTCAGCAGATAATCACCCAGAGCTGTCAATTCTTCCAGGGATGAATTCCCGCGCCGAGCAAAACACATTGTACTGCATTAGAGCATCGTTAACATTGTATTTGTCATGACATGCATCTGTGTTGCATGTTGTTTGCTTTGTATTTATTTTTTCTTCCCCCTTCTTTTCCAGTAGACCCCGCTGCTGTCGTCGACTACACCGCTGCTGAGTACGACTACGTCGTCGACGACCGTACCCTTACCATCGAGCTTCCAGGCGAGTAGATCCATTCCCCTTCTCCAGATATCGCCTATATTTTCCGTGCATTTCTTGCACTAGGCATATTTGGTGTTGCTATTACGTTAATTCCTATTCTGTTGCATAGCCTATTTCTGTCGCCCCTTGATGTACCCCCCTATGCTGCCTATTATAATAATGAAATATTCAACAGTTGGATCTGCGCATTGTTAGTCAGCTAGGATTAGATAGCGGGCCGTGATCACTCTAGGGGTTGAACGCGGATACAATATATTATTACTGCAAAAGGTAAGGTATAGAGCAGACACCGCCAAAGGTCCCTACCACAGCCATGTCGAGCCACATCAAGTGTGAGCTATCGAGGAGTAATCCTTGTACTCCGCTTATTGCTGACTCTGTAGTGCCGCCCTAGGGTCCCAAACCACGGTTGTCCTTAAAGGTAATAAGTCGAGTGACCCAACGGTGCCCGCGAGTGGTATTGCGACGGGACGACAGGGAGGGAATACCAATGTACAGGTGGGCTTGGACCCTGATCGTTGTCCGCGAGAGTTACCAAACCACGAAATTCGAGCTCTTACAAGAGCACCCGCGAGACAAGACACGGTAAGGAGTCGGTTCACCTTGTTGGTAACCGCGTGCTTTGAAGGGACGACAGGGCAGGCACCGATGTGCTGGTGGTCCTGGCTGCTGTTCGTTGTCCTTTGTGTTAACTAGTCGGGAAACGATAACGGTTGTCCGCGAGATAATAAAATGACTAATGGTTCGGTGGATGACTTGAGTGGTTTTATGATAATATGCGATGCCTACACATGGGTCAAGGAGTTATGGGCTCCCCTGCATCGTAGTCTCGTTCGAGAATTCTTCAAACGTCAGCAGTGTCGCGGGTTGATTGCCGGGAAGTGGTGTGTCTTTTTCGCTCGAGCGGTGGTGTTTGCTTATGTTTCACCGGCCAGTCACGCACCGTGCAGGAGTACGTCAGGGTTGGGGTCCAAAGCACTGCGTACTTAGGATTTATACCGGTGGATGGCCTCTCTGTTGAGTTTGAAGGATGGGATACTTTGTGTCGGATAGCCTCGGTGGGGCATTCCCTAACAAGGTGTACGCCACCCTGGAGATCCGTGCGATGTAGTGTAACAAAAGTGCACCCCTGCAGGGAAGATTAATCTATTCGAATAGTCGTGTCCACGGTAACAGGATGCTTTATGCTGAAGCCAGATCCTACAACTACAAACTACTACATTACTAAAATGTTGGTTCCGGGTTTTCTTCCTCGCAGGGAAGTCGAGGAAGTGATCTCGGAGGCATTGATAATTATTACAACTTACTATTATACAATGCTGCAGCAACTTATGTTGCGTTGTTACTTTATGCTTTATATATAACTGTTGGTTGTTCCCTTCTCATGCTGCAAGAACCGCGTGAAGATGCTCACTACTAGGAAAAATCTTATAGGTAGAGGCTTAACAGTAGCGCCCTTAAAAAAGGGGCGCTACTGCAAAAAAGGGGCGCTACTGCTAATTAGCAGCAGCGCCCTGCACTAGAAAAAAGCTTACAGGTAAAGGCCTAGCAGTAGCGCCTATATAAAAGGGGCGCTACTACTACTACTTAACAGTAGCGCCCTGTACAAAAAGGGCGGTAGTGCTAAGTTGATAGTAGTAGCGTGTGGTATAAACCCACGCTGCTACTAAGTGGTCTTCACGGTGCCCTTTGGGACATGCCATACTAGTAGCGCCTGTACAAGAGGGGCGCTACTGCTAAGTTGATAGCAGTAGCGCATGTACGAAAGGGGCGCTACTAGTAAGTGGTCTTCACTGGCCACACACAGAAATACACGACCCCCCCGGTGGACCGCCTTTTCCGTTCTAGAAAAAATAAAAGAAAATGATGGAAATGTCAATAAAATAAAGTAAAATGAGATTCCCATGTGATATGTGGTCTAGTTGTTAGGGAAATTAAAAAATATGAATTTCGACAAGTTATATCCAAATTCAACAGGGTTCACATTTTTAGAATCCTCAAAAACCTAACAGAAAAAAAAGTTACGATGCTTTTAAGATCTGGAGGCCAAAATATTCGAAAAAAGTAGGTGGAGGCTTACCAGTAGCGCATGGACAAGAGGGGCTCTACTACTACTTAATAGTAGCGCCTGTACAAGAGGGGCGCTACTACTACTACTTAACAGCCTGTACAAGAGGGGCGCTACTGCTAGGTCTGATGTGGCATTTTCCTATTGGTCTAGCCCTCCTCTCGCGGATCAGTGACATGGCAGGGGTAACAAAAACCCCACCACACATTTTCTCCTCCACTCCTCACACTTCATCTACTCCACTCCATCTCCTCCTCTCCTCCACTCCATCTCCTCCTCTCCGGCGACCTCCTCTTCCTCCTCCGGCGACCTCCTCCACTCCATCTCCTTTCCGGCGACCTCCTCCTCGGTGCTCCTCCGGCGACCTCCTCCTCATGGTGCTCCTCCTCGACCTCCTCCTCCTCACGGTGCTCCTACTCCTCACACTTCATCTCCTCCTCTCCGGCGACCTCCTCTTCCTTCTCCGGCAACCTCCTCCTCTCCGGCAACCTCCTCCTCGGTGCTCCTCCAGCGACCTCCTCCTCATGGTGCTTCTCCTCGACCCCCTCCTCCTCCTCACGGTGCTCCTACTCCAGCGACCTCCTCCTCACGTGCTCCTACTCCTGTGACATCCTCCTCACCGCCCCATCGCGCGCAACCTCGCCGCCCTGCAGAGCCGCCATCGTCCCCACGCTGCCCCACGGCCACCGGCTCCACTGCCAGAGCACGGACACCGACGAGATTTTTTTTTGTTTTTAAAAATTAATAGTAGTAGCGCGCGAATAAAGAGGGCGCTGCTGCTATTTATCAGTAGCGCGTGGACAAGAGGGGCGCTACTGCTATCAGAACTAGTAGTAGCACGCGCAAACACTCGCTACTACTAAAAGTTAGCTGTAGCGTGCTAGTAGTAGCGCGTCATCGCGCGCTACTGGTAGCCATTTATGGGGCGCTACTAGTGGCGTTTTTCCTAGTAGTGGCTAGTCTTTGATAGGCCTAGCTTCTCTTCCTTATTCTGGTTTTATGTCGTTCCGTCCACTATATAGCATCCACTTTCCATTGATACAAATGCATAAATGCCTAGTAGCTGGACGTAAGACTCGCAGGTATGCTAGATACTCACCCTTGCTTTATTTTCCCCCTTTGTTTTATATACCCGGATTGCTGCAACCAGACGCTGGCGCGCAGGAGCAGGAGTACCCCAGAGGCTCCTACTATGACGTCGAGTTCCCCGTTGAGAAGGATTACTTCACAGGTTCCCAGGCAGGGGGCCTTGCCTTTTCGATCTGTGTCTCTGATGTTATTTGTGCTAGCCTTCTTAAGGCAAAACTTGACTAACTATGTCTGTACTCAGATATTATGGTTTGTATAACTTATGTATTCGGATCCACGTGATCCCTGGTTTGTAATATAGAATTTATCTTATTTGTGTTTAGTGTTGTGTTGTGATATTCTCATCGTGGCTGATTTCGGTCGTGTACCCTGCGTGTATGATTACTATACACGGCTTGATTTTGGGGGCGTCCCAACATGTTAGTATCATTTCATATCCTGCTACACTGGCAGAGGCATACATTTGCATACATCATGATAGTTTTTCAGTTTTCTTTATGTAGAGTACTTCTTATAAAGTGTGTGATCTTCTATTATCCTTGTAAAATATAGAGTGTTGCCCTAAAAGTGAGGAAAAGATCCCAAAGAGGACACAAATAATTGATCCCAAAAGAGGAAAAATTAAAAGATCCTGAAGAGGAAAAAATGAGAGATAAATAGAAAGAGCCAAAGAGGCCACAAAAAATAGAAAAAAGAGAAAAAAGTAATAAAAAGAGAGAAAGGTGCAACACTACTATTCCTTTTGAAAGATCCACAATCGTACTCCAAAGTAATATTTGTACTACATAGAGAGTTTCATATCATTCATGCATAACTCTATGGGGATCCTTACACTATAGAACTTGGCTTGTATATTCCAATGATGAGCCTCCTCAAATGAGCTCTAGGTCTTCTTGAGCAAACGAGTTGGATGCACCCCCACTAGTTCCATTGGAGAGCTTCCCATAACTCATATGTGCATCCGTTGCATGACAATCCCTAGTCCTCACATCATATATATCATTTGGCTTTCTCTCGCCTATGATTGTCCTCATTGATGTGAGCCTTTCACACCTTTTTTGTAATCCTTCCCCATCATTATTCTATTCGCCATCCTAAGTGCCAACTAATCTTGCTTGCGCTCATTCATTGCATGAGTGCTCAAAGTCGAAAGGTAGAGGATCAGTTTGACTTGTGCCTAACTAGTGGTTTGGGGACGAGTCATAATAAGATTTCAAAGGAAACCAAGTGTGAAGTTTTAGTAGATTGAGTTCTCAATTAACTATACAGTATTTTTATGCTCTAAACTCATCTCCCACTTCTTGCACGCAAACACCATTTGGAGACATTCTAGTCACGGACAGCGAGAGCTCTTGCACCTTTATGTTCTTACTTTGCTAGTTTCAATACTAGATATAGACTCTTGCTTGTCATTGTCTTGACTTGAATTACATACCTTGCTTGTTGTACTTTAAAGTTCAAATATTTGTTGGTAGCCTGTCACCATAGAAATTATCTTTGTTATCATTTACCTGCTCGAGGACGAGCAGGAATTAAGCTTGGGGATGTTGATACGTCCCAAATGTATCTATAATTTCTGCTTGTTCCATGCTTATTTGGGTGACTTTGCTATATGTTTTGCTACACTTTCATATCTTTTTCAACATATTTGGACTAACCTACTAACTCAGTGCCCTAGTGCCAGTTTCTGTATGCTCTTGTCCGTGCAATGCAGTAAAATGCCAATATTAAAGTGCTCGGAAAAATCTAGAAAAAATATATAAAAAACAGTAAAATAGAAGACTCCAGAAGCCCGAAAGGCAGCCGGAGGGGCCACCCCCTGCACCTGGCGGGTGCTTGGCGCGACCAGGGGGGTGGTCGCGCCACCTGGCCGCCTGGTCAGGTGGGCCCCCTTGGTGCCCCCCTTCGGCCTTTATTTACCTCATCTTCTGAAAACCCTCAGGAGGTCCTCCGTTACGCGATTTCCCCACTGTTCTACCACCGCCGCAATCCCGAGATCGGTATCGCCAGAAGACCATGTCCCGGCACCCTGCCGGATGGAGGGTTGATCTCTGGGAGCTCCTCCACCACCATGAGCGCTTTTCGGATGTGCCGTGAGTAGTCCCCTTGGAGCATAGGTCCATGACCAGTAGCTATGTGATGTTTTCTCTCCAATCGTGTGCCTTAATTCTTAGCCTTTGTGAGCTGCCATACATGATCAAGGCACCTATGTATTAGTTTTTGTTTTGCTATGTTGTGTTTGGTGGGATCCGATGGATTATGAGATTATGTTCAGATTGTGATGAGTAATATATTTGATTTACCTTTTATGTTTTAGTTCTTGAATAATTCTTGCATGTTCTCTGTTTCTTTGGCCGCGCCAGGCACCCGCCTGGTGCAGGGGGGTGGCCCCTCCGGCCGTCCTTCGGGCTTCTAGAGTCTTCTATTCTACTGATTTTTTATATAATTTTTCCAAAAAAAATCGAGCACATTAAATATTGGCATTTTCCTGCAATGCACGGACAATAGCAGACAGAAACTTGCACAGGGGCACTGAGTTAGTAGGTTAGTCCAAATATGTTGAGAAAGGTATGAAAGTGAAAACATATAGCAAAGTCACCCAAATAAGCATGGAACAAGCAGAAATTATAGAGACATTTGGGACATATCATCACCTCATGCAAAGAAGATTCCTCCCCCTCATCCTTCACGAAGAGACCGACCACCATAGACAGAAGTGCTTCAACCTCATTGATAGCACTGAAGTAGTGCTCCTCGTTGGCTACTCCAACTGGAAGGTTGAGATGTAGCGTAGAAGTAATTTCCCTCGGCAAAGATACCAAGGTTTGTCTCCAGTAGGACTCCGACGACGACAAGTAGGTGGTAAAGTGAACAATGGCACCGTTCACAACCTCATGTTGCTTACTTTACCTGGACCTGCACACACAACAAATAACTTTGCTCCCAACGAGTACAGAGGGGTTGTCAATCCCTCCGGCCTTGTCGTTTACAAAGGATCAAACGCAAGAGATAATGGTGGTATTAATTGCAACTAGAAAGTAAAACAGGAAGTAAATTGAGGGTGTAAACAGTGGTGGAAATATGGAACGGGGTCCCATGAAGTTCACAAGTGATGTCTCTCTCCAAAAAGACGATAAACAGCTATGCGAGGTGAACAAATTACAGTTGGGCAATTGACAGTATTAAAAACGCACCGCAATGCTAACTATACTACAAAAGAAAGGAAGAGGCTCAAAAGCATGGGCAGTACGCCAAGACAAGTAGACCAAAATGTTGGGGTTCGGGGCCGAAACCACAAATTTTTCCATAACCTACGATACCCAATCCCAAGACCTATGCTATGGCGATGCAAGTAAGGGATGGAATAGGTCACATACCAGTATGTAGTCCGTTAAGCGGGAAACGTTCCCGCGGGAACGTGGTTGGTGTAGTCGTACCGACAATCCCCGATGACACGCAGCTCCACGATGACTCCAGCGGCCACTCGGTCCTTGAGACCGATGACGGGATTACGTCCCCGTCGGAACGTTGTCAGTGAAGACGCCGCGATACGGCCACGACGATGAAGGAGCACCACAGGTGTAGTGCCTCGCGGGATTATACACATACAATATACCTGATGTCCCTCCGGGCTCCGAACCAGAAGAGCAGAGGAAAGAAGATGGATTCGGATCCCGATTCCAGCAGCACGATGATGTGCGTATGGTGGAGAAATCCCCAACCAAGTATAGACTCCAAACAAGGGGAGTCCACTCGAGGAAGGAGAAAGGAGGAAGAAAGATAGAATTGATTTGATGAATAAAAGAGCACCCCTACCCCTCCTTATATAGGCTGAGGAGGGGGGCAACCTCTCTCCCTCCCCGAGGTGGGACTAATCCCACCTAGGAGGGGGGTGGCGCACAAAATAAGAGAGGTGGGGGCTCTCTTGGCGACATGGCCCATGGGGGGAGACTCCCTCTTCCTCTAATGGGCCCTATGAGGCCCATGTGCCTTTTAATTCATTATTTAATTATTTAAATCAGATTTTTTAATATTTAATTCAGTAATGAAATACTAAAACATATTTAAATACTATTTTGAACAATTCAAAATCTCCAGAAACATTTTTGGCCTCCATCGGAAATAATTCCGGTGTTCTCTCCTATTTCTCCGGTGATCCCGAATCAATCCTTAATGCGTCGAATACCCTTAAGTGGAACACCCTATGGTCCGGGAAACAACAGACATGATCGAGACAATCTCATTGATCAATGACTAATCAATTGGACCTGGTTACAATTCTTGATATCCCCTGCGCTTCCATCGAATGAAACTTCATCGATGTTGGATCCATTTAACGTTGAGTATTATCCCTTTGTCCTGCGGTACTTTGCGTGTCCAAGGTTTGATCGTTGGTATCCAATATACCTAGTTCATCCTCGTTACCAACAAAGAAGTTTACTCGTTCCCGTGATATTACAACCCCGTGACCTAGTCACATGATTGCGCAATCTTTATGATGTAATATCACCGAGTGGGCCCAGAGTACCTATCTGTCACTCGGATGGACAAATCCCTCTTTGATATATTTGCATACTCATCAACATATCTATTTCGGATACCCAAAGTACACCATTATGGCCAGCATATTTCAGTCAGGCGGTGGGTTGCCAATTAAAGCATCCTCATAGATAGCAATTATGTATGATCATTACGGTCAAAGGATCTGGTCACTACGTTGTAGTTACCGCAATGTTGAACTATGTGACTTGATCACATTGCAACACTTCTGGTGGGTGTATGTCCATCGTACCATTATCCCAATGATACGACTCCATTGTCAACAGCTTAATTTCTTATGATCACGAAACCTTGATCGTCAATTTCCCAATGGACTAGTATACTAGAGTTAACTAGGGACCTGGTTGTTTGTATACCACACGTGTATTAAGGTTTCCGCTTAATACAGTTATAGCATAGTATAAAACGTATGATGAACTAATGGAATATGACAATAATACATATTTTATTTACCTCTAGGGCACATTCCCAACAGTCTCCCACTTGAACTAGAGTACAAATAATCTAGTTGCATTTTTCTCTAGGGATCATAACTCCATATCATGTATACGATTATTGATCATGCTTGCCTGTGGAAAAGGTTGTATCAACGGTCTGAACCATTCAGATACATATGTCTTTTGAAAATCTTTAATGTCACCTAGTTTGACATTACTTCATTATCCAATATAATTATGAGGAATATATTTGGCGGTAGAGTGAGACTGCGTTCGTTGTGTTTCAGCAATGATGTCCATTGGATCACGCGGACCTTCACTTTGTCATGCACACTAAAAACTCACTTAGTCAGAAGTTGAACTTCTCCAGCAAAATTATAATTCCTGCCACTTCTAAAGCAGCCACATCAATGTAGATTTAATCCTTAGTGCATTGTATGCAACTTTGATGTCAAACCATGTTTCTTTCAACTTAGGCATTTATTAGTATGATATCTCAATTTTCTAGGTTAGTGTCAGAACTTGAACCAGCATAACACTTATGGTCAAGTCCACTATCCTTTACAAATTAGAGATGTATCCTCAGTTCTCTCCAGATACTGAAGGATAAACTTAACTCTTTGTTCAATGATTTACTCATAAATCATATCACAACATGTTCTTATTACTAAGAACTTGGGTCACATTACGTCAAGTACATAACTCTGGTTTTATATGAAAGAACCTATGACAAAGGCATAGAGGATGTAGCACATCCATTTCTTTCATTTAACATTGTTATTGTACTGAGATTAACTCGATACTTTTCTTGGACATATACAAGTAATAACTACTTCTTGACTTGTCCCATTCTGAACTCCTTCAGAATCTTATCCAAGAAAGTATTCTGACTCAATGTTTATCAAACACATTAATCTATCTTAATAGATTTTAAATGCTTAATACTTATTGATCTTCATTTATGCAAAATTCAAATAATCATTAGTACCAACTACACCATTTACAATATGTTATCCATATATGAGAATGTTATCACTCTCCCACTCAAAATATGTCATGCACATATTAAGTTTAGGATAACACTCACATAGCTCCCACTCAAATATGTCAGTTACATATAAGGTAAGGATAACATCCACATAGCTCCCACTCAGATATGCCAGACACATATAAGACTAGAATAATACTCCCATAGCTCCCACTCAAAATATGTCGTCCACATATTAAGTTTAGGAAAATATTCAGCTCCCACTAAGATTCAAGCAAATGCATGTTTCCTCGATATTTTTGGTTAAGTCCAAAATCCTTTGATTATTAACCAAATCGAGAATTCTTGTCACGAGACACTAGAATCCATATGTTTTCAAAACCTTCTTGTTGTACCAATTACAACACTGCCTCAAATGCAGGATTTGAGGAAGTCATGGTATTGATAACAATTTTGGATCAATTATAGTGAATATCCCATTGACTCAAGCATTGCTACATGTTGTAGTCAACCTATTGAATTTGTCAGAAACATTCTTTGTGACAAATCAATCTTTGTGTCTTCTTTGATGTTCACATTTATTCCTTATAACCATGAAGTTATTGGGAATATAAAGTAACCTCTTACTTTATAAGATTCAAGCAATCTTAAATGAAACTCAATATAGGATTTCATGACTCATAGTCATATCTCGTACTTCGGTCCACCATCGCTTCTTCGTAGTTCGTAGGTATGTCTTGTTCCATTAACTGGACAAGTGAATCATGAATATAATTTTGCACAAGGGGCAAATATGTATTCTTGAATCCTACTTTGTTTAGTAAAAGCTTTGACCGAAACATCATGATCATTATCATTAGTTTCTCCTCTAATTGTAGAGCTTTTGCTTCCGGAACATATTCCTTTGCGCTACTCCGACATCTGGAGGCAAGGTCAATCACCTTGGTTGAACTTTCACTTTTCTTCCATTACCACATTTATCAAGAACAATTCTTGACAAACACCAAGCTTAGCAATACAAGTTTGGCTCCTTTGGTTCTAGTTATGGAAGTCATAGCCATAGTTGACTAAGGATACACTACAAACATAATTTATTGCATATAAATTAGGCTTCCTAGAAACCATGTCACACCATAACATACATAGTGTTGGTTTGCACGAACTCAGATGGTTCCCTATACTGAAATGAGTATTTGCATATCAAATTAATAACTCTAATCAATAATAACGTAACTCGATAAGAGATACTCCCTCCGTCCCATAATGTAGTAACATTTATTGAACTAGTCTAGCTCAAAAAACTTTACTATATTATGGGACGGAGGGAGTAACTTAGACCATACACTATTCAATAGAGTATGATTACGATGTTCAGGCACATCAACAATATTGAAGTTTCCAAGCATTTTAATTTGTGAAACAACTTTCACAAGTCTTTATGCCCAAGACTAACTCTAAACATTTGTCACTTTGATCAAATCATAGAGAATTGTTTTTCTTTTTAATTTAATATCCATCTTTACTCTGAAATCCCTTTTGATCATATCAAATTATTTCAGACTCATGTTTCATTAGTGAATAAACATATTCATCTAAGTCCACATACGAAGTTCACAAAATAATGAAATTCACTACATGCTGTTATACGATACATCATGATGTATGATATTCAACAATCAGTACACACTCTGTTTTACCAGAACGCGAGGTTTTGGTCATCTCACCTGAAGAGGCATGGTTTGCATGTGTCAAGAGATCAAGTATTTCAAAACATCATCATACCATTCATGACTTAAACTGTAGTGTCATTATTAAGTCTAGATAATTCTTGGTATTACAATATTTCTTATAAATGATCAAACTACTATCATCAATATAAGAATAACTCATTCATAACCGTAATGTGACCATAAAAGATATCATTCATAAAAGGAAAACAACTGACTTGTTGCTCGCTAATATGAATAATTGTCTTCGCGAGATGTAAGACACACTAATATAGTTCACATTCAAACGATCATAAATTTATTCATATATTTAATCAAATGATAGATGTAGAGGGAGAGTGTTGTCGACCATCAACTATCTTGATTACCATCAGCACACATTGTCACCTCATCCCTTCCAAGCCACTCCTTAAGAAGTATGTTCAAGCATCATATACTTAATCAATCGCAGTTAGTGTTTTGTGGGGAAAGACATTTATAACTTGTACATCAATTATACTTTCTCCGCCAATGACTATTCCTGCATTGGTTCTACATTTAAAGTTCTTAACTTTAACCTTGACCTCATGAAAGGTGGAGGATTCTCCTTCATGACATAGTCTAGACGTGGTCTTTGTAGCTGGGAGGAAGCGGATGCAACTCCCCAACTATCGCAAAGTAACCAGTCAATTTAGTAGTCCAAGTTGTACACAAGGTGCTCGTGTATCTTATACAGTTTCCAAGAGACTTTCTCAGCAACCAGTCATACGTGTTTGGTGTCGTTGTGTCACAACCCTATTTTAGGTATGTGCTAGGATCAAGTCTCACTTTGCATCGTGGAAAAATTTCAAAAATATAATGAAATGGGAGAGAGAACACCCCCCAGATGAACTTAATTCAAATGGCGAGAATAAAATTTGCTCCAAAAATTCCTTTTGCATTTT
Organism: Bromus sterilis; assembly: GCA_950022295.1. NCBI lineage: Eukaryota > Viridiplantae > Streptophyta > Magnoliopsida > Poales > Poaceae > Bromus > Bromus sterilis. Next base: position 212,722,502 of record OX465598.1, on the reverse strand, counting down.
TGAAAAGTCTCATAAATGAGTGTGATCACATATCAAGTGATGCGGGACCAACCCCATGATCATGGATTTTTCAAATATCCAAACAGGAGCATGGATTTAAATTTAAACCCCTATTTGAATTAAAGTTCAAATTAATTGAATTTTAAAAATGCCCAAACTTTATAAGTGGCTAGCTATATGTATTACAAGTCCACATAAAAATTTGGGCATTTTAAAAAATGTCTAGCTATTTAAATTAGCTAAGACAAAACAAATACAGAAAAGAAAAAGAAATAAAAAAAGGAAACAGGCCTACGTGTGTTTCGGCCTAACTCTTCCCCGCAGCCAGCCGAGCCCACTCCCACCTTGTCGTCTACCTCCCCCCGCGCCCCGAAGGTGCTCGTTGTAATGCATGCACGCTGCCGCCGACGCCACGGCCACGCAGCTTCTTCCCCCGTCCACCTCCTGGCGCCTGGAGACGTCCTGAGACGTCGTGGACCACATTCCCCCTCTCCCCGTTCTTCCCCGTGGTCTCCCTCCCCGGATTTCGTCGCCGCCCGAAGGCTCGCCGGAGCACGTGACGCTAGCTACATCTTCCCCAACTCTGGCCGTCGACCGTCCCCGTTCAATTACTCCACCTTCTCTGCCTCCCCGAGCTCGCCGTCACCTCCATTGCACTCCTGGTGAGCTTCTTCACCATCCCCAACTTCCCCCATTCGTCCCCTAAGCCTCTAACGCAACCTGCCATTGGAGACGAGCTCAGGCTCTGCCATGGATGAGCTTGCGCTTGCTCCAGTGCTCCCCCGCCCTCACCGCTAGGCCCATCAAGTTCCTAGCACCCTCAGGAGCGTTACGCATGAACCTTCGCACTCCTTGGTCCACTGCATCACTGCGTCGCCGCCCGTGTGATTCCGGCCACCGCAAACCTCGACGCCAGCCTCACTTCGGTGATCCCTGGAGTCGACCGACTCGTCGAGAGATGCGTGTGTGCATGGGACGCCCCCTGGAGGTCTCTGCGCGTCAAAAGGTCACCGGAACCGCCGCACAGCGTGTCGTCGCCGCGTCGGGATGTCACCGGCATTTAGCCGCCGGTGGCTTGATGACGTGGGCGTCATTAGGAGCTAACCACCCCTCTAATTACAACCCAGAGACACTGACAGTGGGCCCTATGCCCTTAATCCAAGCAGCGGATTAAAAATAAAATGGGGATTAAACTCTGGGTCACTGACCAGTGGACCCCACTGGTCAGGTTTGACCTGGAGCCCCCCCCCCCCCGTTAACTGGATGACGCCAGCATGACGCGACAGTGACGCAGTAATTGGGTAAATGATTTAATTTAATTCTAGAAAAGGCAGAAAATGCAATAAACTTTGGAAATTCATAACTAATTCATTTTAATTCCAAATTGGACATATAATATATGAAAAATTATCAGAAAAATGCAAGGATTATGAATATGCAATTTTTTTCATGTTTGACCATTTTAAAATGGGGCAACAGTAGAAAATGTGCATATAGCATTCTTTTGAATTAAAATTTGAAGTGAATTTGCAAATGACTTTGCATTCCACTTCTTTTAAATGGAATTGTACCCACATTGCAACCATGAACATCACACTACAATCTTGATCATGTGTTTCAGCATTGCATTTATATTGATCCTATGTTTTCCATGCTTGTCCGGATAGAGGTGGAGCCGGAACCTGAGATCACCCCCTCCGTTGAAGATACCGTGTACGACCCTCGTCAGCAAGGCAAGCAAACCCCCATTGATCATGTCGATAAAATCCCAATTACCTCTCCGGCTCGCTAATGCATTGTTTAGGATGATTACCATGCTACGTTTCTACCGCATAGATGAACCCATTCCTTTGCTTGACCTATCATTTGTCACAGTAGTAAGCAAACCACAATCCTAGCAGATGTAGGAGTTGATTGTTATCATGTGGCCCCTGCAACTGTTACTTCTTATTGCATGCTTAGAGTGATACAATGTTGATAGTGTTTTGTGAGTCAGGATGGTAGAAATCATGTTGATGATGGTGGAAATGTGTTGGTGAATCTACCCTAATACAAGGTGAACGATGAGAGGTTGTGTAGGAGTACACAGTCGGTTGTCTCGTTGAACATTGCCCTAAGTCCGAGTTCTTGTGTGGTGATCCAAGATAAAGAGTACAACCACACATTGGGCTCACTGGCCCCTCTCAACCTACTAACTCATCCCTTTCGATGTCCAGATGTCGCAGTAGTTCGGTGTTCTGGTAGGTTTGTGGCACGGCCTGCTAAGTGCGATAACGGCTCAACGGAGACCGGCTTGGGGCCCTTCACACATCATCTGGGTCCACTTCGCTAAACCGGCCGGGTTCACGATAGTGGAAACCAACCCAGGTAGGCGGCTTTCTTGGACTAGATCGGCTATGAGGTAACAGTTGTGCTGAGCATCCTCGCTGGCACCCCTTGAATGGTGACGAGACATGGCGGTAACTTATGGTCATGTGTATGTAGCAGTACACCCCTGCAGGTTTAATAAACTATTCGAATAGCCGCGTCCGCGGTAGGGGACTACTTGGAAAGTTGTGCCTGATTATTAGACAACTTCAATGGATAATTATAAAACTTGCCAAGATAAGCGTGAGTGCTATGGCGTGCTTTCTCATGTGGAGTCGAGGAAGGAAACATAGTGGTGTAATTGGTTGGAGACATGTAGTGGAGTCGTGTACGCTTCTTACCTCAAGTCTGGTACTCGTAGTTCAGGACTAGCCAAGTCAAAGCTAGCACTTCTTCTTATGAACCCCACCTCCCTTTACCTTGATACATGTGCATGAGTAGTATAGTTCCTACGTAAGTCTTGCTGAGTAAGACTTTGTACTCACGTTTGCTTATTCTATGTTTTAGATGAACCCACTGACCCCGAAGGTGGATTCTTCCTAGATCTCGACGACTGATCAAGCTAGTGTAGTCCCAGTCAGACGACTGGTCCCTCGTGGAAGGGCTTCTTTATAAATAAGGCTTCTCTAAGCCATTTGTTAAACTTGTCTGTACTCAGACCTACTTTGCTACCGCATGTTTGATGTAATGTTGGATCACGGTCTCATGATCTCTGTGTGCACTCTGTAAGAGTTATCAATAAAGTTGTAAACTTTGTAGAGAATTGCAATGATACCTGATGTTCATACTAGACATGTGTGTTGCGTGTATGATTATAACATGCATGTCTTGGTATGGGTTTTCGAGACCTTAGTTGTGATCTGGCTGGCATTCTTTTATACACCAAGTGGCCCTTAGATGTGCGCAGCTTGGGGCATCGCGATGCGATTGCTCGTGACTCCGTCACGTGCACACTTTGATGTATGATCGAGCCCGCCCTAGACCCCGACTAAGTGATCGGGCTGTAGTAAGTCTATGTAAGTGTTATAATACAATCGAGAGTATGGTTGAGGCGACTTGTCTAGGAATATGGGAGTTCACCACCCATATCATTTGGACTTGTGTGCGGACGATGAGGACCCATCTTAGTTGATCATCCGTCCTAGATGGGGTGCTCCTCACGTTCGATTCTTTCCGAGAGCGTTCTGTGCTTGGCCTTGTCTGCTTAGACAAGTGGGTACGGCTCTCGGCTCTCCATATGATTGTGTTGTAACGGGACTTTCATACGCTAACCCCGGGTCCTGACACGTTGACCTGCATTCATAATTCAGATTCCATAGAATGAAGTATGATGTATTTGGACAGCCATTCATAAGTGATGGTGAGTACGATAATCGTAATCATCTTCCTTAATTACGGAGTTATCAGGTCTATCTCCTAGCAGTTCGTATTAAATTTAGCAAGTCATTACTAATGTGTATGTCTCTAACGATGTTGGTACACATCAATGAAGTAAGACCCATCTACATGAAGTTCTTCATAACGCTAAAGAGCCATAGTTATAAAAATTTTGGGTATGACATTTTATACAATGATATTTGCTAAGACATGAAGATTAAGTTCATAATATGTGGAGTTCAATTTTAATTAATTCTAAAACTCCCACTTAGTACAACATCTCTCAAATTTTCTAAGTGATTACACAATCCTCGTACATCATACCTCCCCCGATCGTCACGGCCATCAGTATGTTGTTTAAGGTAGGCCATCATGCCAATCACATCATCTATGTGACTCATGCTCGACCTTTCGATCTACTGTGTTCCAGGCCCGCATCTACATACGCCAAGCCTGCCAATCCAACCTTAATGTTAGCTGTTCAGCAAGGCCATATCTGCATATGCCAGGCTTGCCGAACCCAACCTCATGTGAACGCCATTTAATATGTGTGACACCCGATATGTACGGAATGTCGGCCATATGGGAGATCCTTCTAGGCGGTGCCCATTAAGGGAGAACGCAATGTTGGTATTGTGAGAGATTATCCTATTTATGCTACCGTCGTTATATATAGCATATTAGCAAAACAAGATGCAACATTGTAAATCATACAAGCTATGATTCCCCCGACATGCAAATTAAAGTTGAAAACGTCTTTCTACTTTATCTTTTACAAGTTTTAAGTGGCTGCTAGGGGTTTCGAGAAGAGAACCGTTTCTATCCTACGAAAACAAGCCACAACACCAATCCCGCGATTGTCTCTATTACACCCCTGTCGGGGCCCTCCGTTAAAAACGTCTTCCCAAAGCTAATGTTAGAGAGACAGACACCCCCCCAGCCACTTATATGGTACAAGCCATATGTCAAGCGTGGAATCAGTCTCGCGTAAACGCGTAAGGTCGGTCGGGGCCGCTTCATCAGGACATTGCCGCAATGCTAAACAAGTACACGTGAGAGGGTATCAATTGGAGAATTTATGCCCACATACTAGATGTGTTCTATCCGTACAATACATCTACGCATAGCCTTGCCCATGATACCACTGTTGGGGTTCGGGGCAGAAAACACAAATTTTTCCATAACCTACGATACCCAATGTTGGAAATATGCCCTAGAGGATAAAATTGTTATTATCATATTTCCGTGTTCATGATATGGGTTTATTTTCCATGCTATAATTATATTAACCGGAAACATAATGCATGTGTGGTTTCATAAACAACACCGCGTCGCTAGTAAGCCTCTACTATACTAGCTCATTAATTAATTATGGTTATGGTTTCCTAACCATGAAACTGAGTTGTTTATTAATTAAGGGGATCATGTCATTAGAAGAATGACGTGATGGACAGAACCAACTAAGCATAACAATATAGATCGTTTCATTAAGTTTATACTGTCATGCCTTTTATTTTCAAGTATCGTGTTTCTTAGACCAGGAGATTATGTTATTCCCGGGTACCGTAAGAATACTTTGGGGACATCAACCATTGATGGTACGATTTCTCGCCCCCTCGTTGGTTACCCAAGGTGGAAGGTTGAGATGTAGATAGCAGCAAATTTCCCTTAGCGAAGATGCTAAGGTTGACGATCGACCAGTAGGACTCCAAGATCGACAAGTAGGTGGCAAGGAAACAATGGCACCGTTTTTAAGACAAAAGTTGCTTCCTTGACCTGGAGCTGCACACACAGCAAATAACTTTGCTCCCAATGAGTACAGAGGAGTTGTCAATTCCTCCGTCCTTGTTGTTTACAAAGGATCAAACTCACGGGATAATAATGATAGTGATAGCAACGGAAAAGTAAATAAAGCAGTCAATAAATAGTGGGTGTAAACAGTATTGGAAATATGGACCGGGGTCCTGTGATGTTCACTAGTGATGTCTCTCTCCCAAAAGACGATAAAATAGCTATGCGAGGTAAACAAATTACAGTTGGGCAATTGATAGGATTATGTGCGCAAACCAATGCTAACTATGCTATAAAGAAAGGAAGAGGCTCAAAAGCATGGGCGGTACGCCAAGACAAGTAGACCGAAATCCATCTGCATCTACCTACTAATCATCCACCTTGAGATATCTATCCAGAACATCTCGCTGGTATTAAGTTGCGAATCCCACCCAAAGTGTAAACTCAAAGCAACAGACAACTGCATTAAAGAACTTTGCGTAAAGTAAACAATCCTTGCAGCCGCAAGTACAAGCACCATTGTTTTCCCCCTTGTGGCAACAGCACATCCCCTAGACTCGTGTTTCTGTCACTCAAGCTAGTCATCGGGGGGCATGAACCCACAATCATGCATAACGCTCCCTCTTGGAGTCACTACCTACTACTTGGCCAAAGTAATAAACAGCAACGGACAACATGCAAGAATTACTCAAGAACATAAATATAAAAGAGGAGAATCAAATATATTACTTAAACACAATATGAACATAGTCTCATAATCCATCGGATCCCAGCAAACTCAACATAACAACAGCAAAAAGATTATATATGTGCCTCGATCATGTAGGGCAGCTCACGAGGTCTAATCCATGAAGAACAAAGAGGGGAGGATAACATCACATAGCTACTAATCATAGACCCATGGTCCAAGGTGGACTACTCATGGTTCATCCGGGAAGCATCCATGGTGGTGGAGAAGCTCCCGGAGGTGGTTCCTCCCTCCGGCAGGATGCCGGGAAGAGGTCTCCTGGTGCTCCCGATCTTGGAACCACGGCGGCGGCGGAACAGAGAAGAGATCGCGAAAAAGGGTTCTGTCTTCGGGGGTTTCGCGTCATGGAGAATATATGGGCGAAGGGGGGCAGCCAGGGGGGCCACCAGGGGTCCAGGCGGCCCCTTGGCGCGGCCCCACCCTAGGGCCCGTCGGGAAGGTGCCAGGGGCCCTGGTGAGTCCCCTCTGGCCCCTCTCGGTGATTCCCGAAGATTACGAAGCGCTGATTTTTATTGGATTTTTCCCAACTTTTTGGAGCACTTTTAATATGGGGGAAACCTGAAATAGAAAAACAACAAAAAACAGGAACTCACACTGGGGTGCAGTGAGTTAATAGGTTAGTCCAAATATGATCAAAAGTGTATGGAAGTTCATCAATAACATAGCAATATCACACAAAAGAGGCATGGAGCAAGCAGAAATTATAGATACATTTTGGACGTATCAACCATCACATCGTGACAGGGTGATCATAAAGATGTCTTACGGGTATCTCTGAAAGTACTTGTTGAATTACATGAATCAAGACTGGATTTGTCCATCCGTGTGACGGTGAGATATACTCTGGGGCCCACTCGGTAATGCACATTCGGTAACGCTTGCAAGCACGTGACTAATGAGTTAGTCACAGAGAATGTTGTATTATAGAACGAGTAAAGAGTACTTACCGGTAACGAGATTGAACTAGGTATAGCGATACCGACGATCGAATCTCGGGTAAGTTAAATATCGTATGACAAAGGAATCTGTATACGGATTATAGTAGTCCACGACATAGTGGTTCAATCGATAAAGATCTTCGTTGAATGTGTGGGAGTCATTATGGATATCCTGGTCCCTCTAATGGTTATTGATCAGAGAGATGTCTCGATCATGTTTGCACATTCTCGAACCCGTAGGGTCACACACTTAACGTTCGGTAACGCTAGAATAGCTCTGGGATAATTTTATTAATGGTGTTCGAATATTGTTCGGAGTCTCGGATGAGATCCTAGACATCACGAGGAGCTCCGGAAGAGTCTAGAGGTAAAGATTTATATATGGCAAGTTGATTTCAGGGTTCCGGAAAAGTTCAGGATTTTTTAGCAGTGTCAGAATGTTGTAAAAGGTTCTGGAGGGTCCCACTATGGGCCCCACCTGTTTTGGACGACCAATCGTGGTCCACTAGTCCATGTGAACAGCCCTTCTTGGTTATTTATGCCAATAAATGGGAAGCCCTTCAATGGGAGGGTTACCACTCTTAAAAGAAAGGTGTTACCATCTTTTAAATGAGAGAGGGGTTTTCACTTGGGAATTGAAGTGGCTACAACCTCCTTGCCCATATAAGAGAGGGGAAAGGCTCACCAAGAAGATAGTGAAGAAATTAAATATGCAGGATGAAAAGAAAGGTTCTTAGCCCATGTTACAAGGTAAGCCATTGAGTAAGAATCAGTGTCCAACTACGACAACAGAAAGGGAAAGGATGAAAAAAATTCCCTATGCCTCGACCATAGGTTCTGTTATGTATGCCATGTTGTGTACTAGACCAGATGTGTCCCATGCTCTTAGTTTGATAAGCAGGTACCAGAGTGATCCCGGAGAGGCTCACAGGACAGCAGTTAAAAATATCCTTAAGTACCTAAAGAGGACTAAGGACATGTTTCTTGTCTATGGTGGTGATGAAGAGCTCTTCGTAAAAGGTTACGTCGATGCTAGCTTCAATATTGATCCAGATGACTCAAAATCTCAAACAGGGTATGTCTTTACCTTGAATGGAGTTGCGGTTAGCTGGAGGAGTTGAAAGCAGAGCGTCATTGGAAGATCTACATTAGAGGCGGAGTATATGGCCGCTTCTGAAGCAGCAACAGAAGGGATATGGCTGAAGGAAATTGTCACTGAACTCGGCGTTGTTCCGAGTGCACTGGATACCATGGAGATCTTTTGTGACAACACTGGTGCCATTGCTCGAGCCAAGGAACCAAGATGTCACAAGAGCTCCAAGCATATCAAACGTCGGTTTCATCAAATTCGTGAGCATGTCATTGAATGAGATATTACCATTAGCAAAGTACATACGGATCAGAATATCGCGAATCCATTAACTAAAGTTCTTCCACAAATAAAACATGATCAACACCAGAATGCAATGGGTGTTAGATTTCTGCCAATGTAAACTAGATTATTGACTCTAGGGCATATTTCCTAGTAAACAACACCGCGTCCCTAGTAAGCCTCTACTATACTAGCTCGTTAATTAATGATGGTTATGGTTTCCTAACCATGAAACTGAGTTGTTTATTAATTAATGGGATCATGTCATTAGAAGAATGACGTGATGGACACACCCAACTAGCATAACAATATTGATCGTTTCATTAAGTTTATACTAGCATGCCTTTTATTTTCAGGTATCATGTTTCTTAGACCATGAGATTATGTTATTCCCGGGTACCGGAAGAATACTTTGGGGACATCAACCATCACATCGTGATAGGGTGATCATAAAGATGTCTTACAGGTACTTGTTGAATTACATGAATCAAGACTGGGATTTGTCCCTCCGTGTGACGGTGTGTAACAGCCCAGATTTCACAAAAATTAAAAATTTTGTTTTCGACGTGAATTGTTTGATTGTCTGATTTGTTTGCGGTGTTTGCATCCCGGATTTATCGATCGGCGATTATTCCCCCCCCCCTCTTATCTCGTACCGGACGGAGACCGACCCTTGCCACCCTGACACTCGACCTTTGAGACACCGGGTTTCACCCGATCACCGTCGCGAAAACCGCACGAGACCAGCCGCAGCCAACGGAACGAAAAAACCCGTTTAATAATTAAACGGGTTATTTTTATAGCGCGCCGGAAAGTGTTCTCGGAACGGTTCTAGCGCTAGGTGAACGCCACCGGCTCGACGCGCTAATCGCGTTGTTCGAAGTTTTACACGAATCGGAGGTCCTGTGGACCCCCGGCGGTTAGAAAGACCGCGCGCGAGAGAGAAAAACCGGGGATGTTTTTTCAAACTGCCAGCCACCTGGGCTATATAAAGACCACCACACTCCCACCCCTTTCTAGGGTTTCCCTAGCCTAAAATTTGCAGCCACCCCCTAGACTTGCTCTAAAATCTGCCCAATAACCCCAAAATCCCGAAACCCTAGCCAGATGCAATCTCAGCCGTTGGATCTGACCATCCAACGGTTCGGATCACACCCGGCCTCCCACCTACCTCCCATCTCCATCCAGGCCGCCTCCCATGGAGCCAGGTCGCCGCCGCTTCCTCCGGCCAGCCGGCCGCCGCTCCACCTCCTCCTCACGCGCCCCTCTCCTCCCTCGGTTCCCCTCTCACCTCTCTCCTCCCCTCCCTCTCGCAGGATCCCGCTGGACAGAGGAGATCGCGTCGGCGCGTGCCACCCACGATGCCGGCGTCCTCCCCTTCGACGGAACCGGAGCCGCCGCACCTAGATCCGCCTCCTTGTGCCGCCCACGACCCCTCGCCAGAGAGCCGCCATACGCCGGCGCCACCATCGTGCGGGATCGGGACGAGGTCCCGTGAGCCGCTCGCCTGCCAGGTGGGTCGGCCCAGCACGGCGCGCCTCCACGCGACCCAGCGGCCCGAGCGCCACCGCGGCCCACCCAGCCGGCCTCCCAGCGCCAGGCCTCCCCAGCCGTAGTTGGGCCGAGGCCCATGAGGTTGTTTTTTTTTCCTTCCAAGACCCCTGCGAATTTTACAAAGTCCTGAGAATTATGATGCTGATGTTGTTTTGCGGTGAAGTTTCCGAGTAATCTGTAGCCCGGATGACGTTGCGCCCAAAAGGAAGTTTGTTTAGAATTGTGTGTACTTCAGTTCATCTTTTGTGAGCATTTTGATTTGAGTTCATATTGATGGTCCAAATCTGTGTTGAAGTGGGCATCAGGCCATTAATATCTATTATTTCCTATTAGTGTGTTGTTGCTGTTATTTTATTGCAAGTTTGCATGATGATTGTGACACATCCATGAGGCCTATTGCATTGATTCTTTTTTGCATACTGTTAAGCATCATGTCTACTTCCATTATATGTATTGCATTGTCATGATATGCTTGCTGGTCATCTAGTTATTGATCTCCAAAGTTTCTATGCCACTGTTTTTGATAGCCACCTCTGTTTTTCTCTAAGTCTGTAACGTTCCGATGCCATGTTGCATGCTTAATATCTTTTGATCTATGATGCCTATGACCTTGATTATTTTTTGTACCTGATCATCATCAGGTCTACTCCATGCTCATGTATTGGTATGTCATGTTGCTGCACATTTGCATATAGTTATACCCCTGTTTATAGAGCATAAAAATAACAGTTTCTGCCCTGTTTTCCTGATTTTCACTAAGTCCTAGACTAGTAATGTTTTATTGCATTTTGCATGAGCTATAACTAGTTGTTTATGATGCCTATTTGCATGATTATTTTTGCCATGCCTTCCCTGCCATGTCTAATTTAGTTGCATATCATTTGTGAGCATGTTTGCATTCATTATCCTGTTTATGCATTGCTCTAAAGTGTGCTTCCTGATGTTGGCAGATTGTGTTCCAAACTTGTTTTGCTTGTATCTTTTTAACCGTAACTCCGTTTGGAGTGTTCTTTATATGTAACTTGATTAGTTTTTCGTGTACTTTGTGTTTATGCTATTGTTTAATGCTGTTAACCAACCTAAAATATGGTTTAGGGAAGAACAGTACCAAATGTTTTAATCATCGTGAGGCACTTAGTATATTTCCGACATAAGTCTTGCTGAGTACGACTTTGTACTCACGTTTTCTTATTTATGTTTTTAGATGAATCCACTGACCCCGATGGTGGCTTCTTCTTGGAGCTCGACGACTAAGATCAAGCTAGTGTAGTCCCAGTCAGAGGATTGGTTCCCTTGTGGAGGGCTTTTGTTTAAATAAGGCTTCTTAAGCCATTTGTTAAACTTGTCTGTACCCAGACATAATTTCTTCCGCATGCTTGTTGAAATGTTGGATCACAGTCTTGTGATCTCTGTTTGTACTCTATAAGAGTTACATAAAGTTGTAGAGTTTGTAGAGAAATGTGATGATACCTGCTGTTCACACTGGACATGTATGTTGCGTGTATGTTTATAACGTGCATGTCTTGGTGTGGGTTTTCGAAAGCTTGGTTGGATCTTGCTGGCGGGGGCATCGCGATGCGATAGCTCGTGACTCTGTCACGTGGCACACTTTGTTGTATGATCGAGCCCGCCCGAGACCCCGACTAAGTGATCGGGCTGGAGTATGTTTATGTAAGTGTTAGAATACCATCGATAGTATGGTCGAGGCGACTTGTCTATGAGTATGGGAGTTCACCACCCATATCATTTAGACTTGCTTGCGGCTGATGAGGACCCATCTCAGTTGATAATCCGGCCTGGATGGGATGCCCTCAAGTTCGATGCTTTCCGAGAGTGTTCAATGTCTCTTCTCAAAGACCCGACATGACACAATGATGTTCATACCGACTCTTGGGGACTACACTTCGAAAGTTTTCTTCTCCAAGCAAAGACTCGGTACAACACCAACATGCATACACCGACTCTTGGGGAGTAACACTTCGAAGAAAAAATCGAGGATTTGTCTCGATGCCATGATAACCATACCAACTCTTTGGGAGTATGACTTAAACAATAATATGACCTGGTACGAAACGCAAACGTGACCACACCACCTCATGGGGGCTACAATTCGATCTATCCTATGAGTCGATTACCGATACACAGCTATTCTGAATCGACTCAGGGGGGCTACAGATACAGACACTATCAAAAATTACCGGCTCTCATGCATCATGCAAAAAACATTTCAAAGTCAGGAATAAAACCGACTCAAGTACTCGATGGAAATTTATTCATCAAGCAACCGAGTCTTACATCAAAAGAGGAAGCCTTACATTACAGGAATGTAAAGGCTAGACTCGGTGAAATACTACTAAGAAAAATCTACAGCTTCAGTCATCATCTTCAGAGTCGGCTTCATCTTCAGTTCAAGAGATTTGGACTTCTTCTTCATTGTTGTAGAATTCTTCATCACTGCTACTGGAACACTGCATGCAGCAGCAGGCTCGATCACCATCCGAGTCAAAGATTCTAGCCCACAAGGTGTCATCACCATCGTATCTAAAAACAATGGTGTCGCCTCTTGAGATGTTCCTGGAACGAAGAAAATTTTTCCAACCTTTCTCCAAGAACATGGAGTTGTGGCTAGAAAATATGGTAGCCACCAGAACAGGTCCATGAGGACATCCATCAGATCGGAGCCAAAGACCCGAAGGCCTTGAATCAATCACAAGTTGAGTGAAAGACTCAGGGAGTTTGATCCAACGACGAATCGTCTAGATATGAACCAAGAACTCACCCCTCTTGGGAGGAGAAGGGGATATTCAGATGGAGAAGCCGCACGAACAGTTCTTCCCCTACCTCTGCCACGGCCACGACCTCACCAACGGCCATGACCGCGGCCGAGGCCTCGACCACAAGCACCTGCATTGGAGCCAGGCTCATCGGTTTCCAAAAGAGCATGAGCACCTAGCTTGGGAGCCATGGAGGAACTAACAAAGAAAGAAGAGGAAGAAGAAGATGTGGGCACTCAAAAGACAATCCACCTGAAGGATACTTATAGAAAATCTGAGGAGAAGATCAATCAATACCATAAAGACATGGGTAAAGTACCCATGGTAGGTGACATTTATGGAAAAACTCATCGATTCCCACTACAAACATCAATGCCTCCAACCGGCGTTTCGGGTAGTGCAATCATAGAAGCAATGCCGAATATTTGACTGAAGAAGTCAAAGTAAGTTTGACGTGCTAGAAGATGAAGTAAAATAACAAGAAGAGTGGCACCGACTCCTTACAAATTTCAAAAAAATACGGGAGTCGGTTTGTCCAAATTAGGGAGTCAGCAAACCACAACGAGTCGACAACCACGACGAGTCGGCAACCATGATGGTGACAAGAAGATTGTTGTGAATACTAAAGCATCACACCAATCCTGGGGGCTAATGTCGGGGGGATGAACTAAGCCCATAACCCGGCATTAGGTTTATGGGCCGACTCACCTACGGAAGGCCCACGAGAGAAGACCCGGTCATGGGCGGGTCGCGCCAAGGAAAGAAGATCGAAGCCGTAGAAGGAATTCGACTTACCTTGTATAGCTCATGGCATATTTGTAAATAAGAATAGGACTCCACCCCGTGTCGGAGTCAGACTCGCGGAATCCCAGGACCCGATGCCTTTATAAGCCGAGGTCCACGGGATCCAGGGCCAGAGAACAATCTTAGCTTAAGATAGGACTAGACACTTGTCGGCGTAACCTAGATCTCATCGAGACTAAGTTTACGACCGACTCTCTTGTAATCGTTCCAACCGACTCTTCTTTCAAGAGTCGGAACTCATAATAAGAGGAAGCAGGAGTAGGATTTTACCTTGAGAAAAAGAGGGGTTGAAACCTAGGTAAATCGCCGAGTCTCTTCTCAATATCGACTCTCTCCACGAAATCGCCTCGCAGCAAAGGTCCCATGTTAAGTTCGAATCTTCGGACATCTACCGTGACTTTCCCACGACAGGAGCCCAGGCTAAGCATCCCACCCCGGCTATAAATATCCATGCCCGACCTCGTCCCACTGCACCACCAGCCCCGCCAACCCCTCAATCGCCCCCTAGCAGAAGGAATCGAGCCAGGGAGGCCTTCTTCCTCCCCTCCGGCCACTCCAGAGCCTCCCAGACACCGCCGAGGCCACCAGTCGACTCCCCATGCCCTCCTTCTCCATCGAGCTCTACCGCCCGGGTCGATTGTTGTCGGACTCGTCGCCGGTGTCGACGCCCTTGTCGGAGCCGAGAACCGCGCCGCCGCGACGCATTTCCCCCTCCAAACGATGCCCGTTTTGAGCGCCATGGTTACGGTCCGGTCCGCCGTGACCCCTCCTTCCATTCCCCCTAGTCCTACCATCCGCCGTGGCCCCTCGCCGGAGCTCTCCCTCCAATGAGCTCGCCTCCCCTGTTTCCCTCTCCCCCTCTCTGTTTATTTGATAGCTAGGGCCCACTCGTCAGCCTCTGTACCCCGCCCGAATTGTTTTCTTAAGTGGAAGCGCATTTCCAAAAGACGCCTTCGACGTCAGCTCCACTGGAAAATCCCAAAAAATTATTTAAATCAATTTAAATCATTATTTTGACCAGAACTTTGACCATGAATATCTCCTATTCTACAAGTCCAAATGAGATGATTCTTTTTGCACGGGTTTTGTCTTGAGCTACTCTCCATTTTTGCCTAGGTATTGTGCCATGATATTCTATTGTTATTTGCTAGTCAAATAAAAATGGTGTTTGACCTTTTTCTCTGTGCCCTTTTCATAAAATGTTTTTGAGGGTTTTCTTGGGTGAAGACCAGGAGCTTTCCAATCCACCTTGTTGGTGAAAGGCAAGCCACAACTTCTTTTGCACCCTCGTAAAGCTTTGACGTGATTTAAAATTGCCTTGACCTTCGGTGATACGATATTCGTGATATGCTTTGATCATGCTATGCTCATCTTCTTGGACCACTTTGGTGATGCTACATTGCTATATTATGCTTAGCTATGTTAATACCATGCCATGATTTGACTATGTTATGATCCTGATATGTACATATGCTTCCATACATGATATGCCATGTTATGTTCGTGATAAGCTTTGATCATGTTGTCACCATATCATGCTTAGCTACATTCATGGTATTGCTATGTTGTATGATAATATCTTGATCATCTTAATGTGACCACGTTAATCAACTAAATATGATTTGAATCATGATGTGACTATAACCGTACCTTGGCTTGTTCTACCTAGGCTGGTATGCCTTGTATATGAATGCTCAAGTTGCACCTGATACTTGTGTGTGTTGTTGAAGACATGATTTGTGTCAAGTTGATCAGGTTCCACCGAACCGAACTTATCAGTGCAGCCACACTCGCCTGTATGGGAAGGCTTGGCTCGGTCTACCGATGGGTTCTCTTATGCGTATCACCAAGGAGGTAAGGCTATGCGCGCGCGGTTACCCTGGCCCGGTAAGCGGAGATAGTCTTGAGAGTTGGTTGTTGATATGGGCCCGTCCCCGATTGGGACAAAGTTTATGGACCATGCGATGGTCGGTTGCCATGCGATGGTAGGTGTGTCTGGAGGACACAGGGCTACCCACGGCATGACTTGTGAAGCATGTCGGGTGATACGGTAAGGGAGACACGCGGTAGAACGGTCTCGTTGGAGAAGTCCTAGTCCACTCCTATGGTACGAGTTCTGAGGTTCCTGTGGGACAAGTTCCAAGGTACTGTATGGAGGAAGAGCTCCATAGTGTGGGTAAAGTGCACGACCTCTGTAGAGGGTATAAATCTATTCGAATAGCCGAGTCCATGGTATTGGAAAAAAGTTCGTACTAGGTCACACTTGGGATCAAAATGAGTTCGGTGGGATGATCGTGCTAAGTTGTTGGTCATGCGATGACCGGATTAGTGGGTGGTCATGCGATGACTCCCAACCGTTGAGTGGTCGTGCGACGACCCGTGCAAGATGTTCGGTCATGTGATGACCCGGTGCTTGAGTATGTAAGGACTCCGAGGTAAGCCACATGATCATGCGATGATCATGTGGGGTCCATTTGACCTTAAACGGTGGTTGCTATTGCATTAGTCTTAATAATGATGATATGTTTGATGATGATCTGTTTGCATGACGTTGATGCTCACCTGTTTAACTCATTAATATACTCTAACCTGCTTGTCATGTTATTGTTTTGCCTTCACTACTGGAAAAAAGGTCTTTAATGGCGCACCTATTTCCCGCCTTCAAAATTCAAAAAAAAGTTAGTAATGGCGCACTATTCGTAAGGTGCGCCATTACTAAAAAAAATTATTTTTTGAATTTTTTATTATTTTCATTTTCCCGCCTTCAAAATTTTAAAAAAAGTTAGTAATGGCGCACCTATGCAAAGTGCGCCATTACTAACTTTTTTTATTTTTTTTATTTTTTATTTTCCCGCCTTCAAAATTAAAAAAAATTAAAAAAGTTAGTAATGGCGCACCTATACAAAGTGCGCCATTACTAACAAATTTTATTTTTTCGAATTTTTTATTTTTTTAATTTTCCCGCCTTCAAAATTCATTTTTTTTAAGTTAGTAATGGCGCACCTATACAAAGTGCGTCATTACTAACTTTTTTTATTTTTTCGATTTTTTATTTTTTTTATTTTCCTGCCTTCAAAATTAAAAAAAAAGATAGTGATGGCGCACTTTGTATATGTGCGCCATTAGTAACCCAACTTACTAATGGCGCACCTATACAAAGTGCGCCATTATTATGTCGAGGAATGGGTCAAACCTTGGTCAAACATAGTAATGGCGCACTTTTCTAAAGGTGTGCCATTACTACCCCAACTTACTAATTGCACACCTGTAAAAAGTGTGCCATTACTATCTTCAGGAATGGGTCAAACCTTGGTCAAACATAGTAATGGCGCACTTTTCACCAGGTGTGCCACTGCTATTTATGTTACTAATGGCGCACTGTGTAATGGTGCGCCATTACTATGTAGTAATGGCGCACCACATGTATAGTGCGCCATTAGTGTCCATATTATCTATAGCCATTTTTCCAGTTGTGCTTGGTGTGTTGGTTGTTGTGAGCTTGCAAGTACATTCAATGTACTGAAATGGCATGTCATGCCAGATTTGCAGGTCGTGCTTTGGATGCGTAGGACGACGTTACCGGTGTTTGCGAGCTAGGAGGTGTCCCAGCCAGTGTCCCTGTGGAGTGGAGTTCATCACCGTCGTCGTTGTTCCGCTGCCGAGTTATATCCCGCTGCTAGAGAGTTAGTCTGCTGCTTGATGTAGATCCGTGGAAAGCTTGAGGAGCAAGCTTGTCCCTCGTCTTGCTCCGCCAGCGTTCTAATAAACCCTTTGTACCCGTAACTTCGGTAATAGAAAGATGTTCAGTTCTATATCAAGCAGTGTCGTGTTCCAGAAACTTGATCTCTGGGCTGGAGCACCAGGCGTTCCGGTCTTCTGAGCCGGGGTGCCACACTCTATGCTAAGTATTCTACGTGTTAGTTCTCGCTTCCCAAAGTAACCTACCTTGGTCATGTGATTTCCAAGGATGGCGTTGCCGTCAACCCAGAACGTATTCAAGCTATTCTTGACTGGACTCCTCCCAAGACTGTCAAGCAAGTCAGAAGCTTCCTCAGCCTCACTAGCTATTGTCGTCGTTTCGTCGAGAACTTCTCCAAGATTGCCAAGCCTCTGACTAATTTTCTTCACAAAGGTGTCAAGTTTGAGTGGATAGACAAATGTCAGGAAAGTTTTCAATCTCTCAAGGACAAGCTCACTTCTCCCCCAGTGCCTTTTCCCCCTGATACTCGGAAGGACTTCGTGATATACTGCGATGCGTCTCCTCAAGGATTAGGCTGTGTCCTAATGCAAGAGTGTCGCGTGATTGCTTATGGCTCTGGTCAGTTGCGTTCTCATGAAGATAACTATCCAACACATGATCTCGAACTGGCATCAGTAATTTATGAATTGAAGCTGTGGCGACATTACCTCGTCGGTAATCATTGTGAGATCTACACCGACCACAATAGCCTGAAGTACCTGTTTACTCAGCCAGACCTGAATCTCCGCCAACAAAGATGGCTCGAGACAATACCCGATTTCAACATGGATATTCATTATACCCCTGGAAAAGCAAATGTGATGGCTGATGCCTTGAGCCGCAAAGCCTACTGTAGTGAACTTGAGGTTCAAGTACAACAACCACTTCTGTATGAAGAGCTACGCAAGCTGAACATCGAGATTGTTCCGCAGGGACATGTGAATTCTCTGGTTATTAATTCAAACCTCGAGTATTGCATTAAGACAATACAACCTTATGATGATTTAATAAAGGAGATTAGGCACAATATCGCACACAGAAAGCCCTCTCCCTTCACTGTTGATGATGAAGAGGTTGTGTTATTCAAGAATCGTCTAGTGGTTCCAATAAGCCAGGAATACACGAACTTGACCCCAGTCATCATGAAAGAAGCTCATGACACACCTTTGAAGATTCACCCTGGTAGTACCAAGATGTACCAAGACATTTGTCAGCGTTTTTGGTGGTCTAACATGAAACAAGACATTGCCCGTTATGTTGAAGAGTGTGACGTTTGTCGTCGCGTCAAGGCCGAACATCAAAGACCTGCTGGAATTCTGCAACCACTTAATATTCCTGAATGGAAGTGGGAGAAAGTTGAGATGGACTTCGTCACCGGTTTTCCCAGATAATAGAAGGTTCATGATGTTATCTTTGTCGTCATCGACCGGTTATCCAAGGTTGCCCACTTTATGCTAGTCAAGGAGACGATCTCTGCTAGTCAGTTAGCAGACTTGTATGTTTCAAGAATTGTGTCCCTCCACGGTATTCCGTTGGAGATCAGTTTAGACCGTGGCAGCATTTTCACTTCAAGATTTTGGGATAGTTTCCAAGAAGCTATGGGCACTCACCTAAACATCAGCACCGCTTAACACCCCCAGTCGCAAGGACATGTTGAACGAGTCAATCAAGTGCTTTAATACATGCTTCGAGCTTGTGTCATTTCATTCGGTAAGAAATGGGAGGAATCTCTTCCGTTTGCTGAATTCTCGTACAACAATAGCTATCAAGCTAGTCTGCAGATAGCACCCTTTGAAGTTCTTTATGGACGTAGGTGTCGAACCCCTCTGAATTGGTCGGAAACTGAGGAACGAACCCCCATTGGTCCGGAAATTATCCAGCATGCTGAAGATCAGGTTTGCGTTATCCGTGAACACTTGAAGGTTGCTCAGTCCCGCCAGAAGAGCAACTATGACCGCAAGCACACGGAAATTTCTATCAACCCAGCGAACAAGCTTACCTTAATGTCGCTCCCATGAGGGGCACTCATCGTTTCGGGATCAAAGGCAAGTTAGCTCCTAGCTACATTGGCACGTTCCTGTATCCTCTCTAGAAGTGGACCGATGGCTTACTGATTGGAATTGCCGTCAAACCTCTCCCAAGTCCATGATGTCTTTCATGTGTCGCAACTCCGTCGCTGCTTCAAGGATACTATCCGAGCAGTGGATCATGGAATGTTGGAATTGCAGAAGGACTTGTCTTATCAAGAACATCCGAGCCGCATTCTTGATCATTCTGAATGTCGAAACCACAACAAGACAACCAAGTTCCTCAAAGCTCATTGGTCAAATCATTCTGAAGATGAGGCCACTTGGGAACGCGAATATCGCCTTCGTGAAGAATACCCCAATCTTTTGCCCTCTGCCGCTTAAATTCTCGGGACGAGAATTCTTGTAGTGGGAGAAATTTGTAACACCCTCAGTGTCATGTAATAGTAATCACTTTTGTTAATGAAAATTACTGTTGCTAGTCTCACTTTGATCATGTTTGCATTTGATCATTTCAAAATCCCCTTTGATTCATATTAAAAAAAAGTGATAAATAAAACTTTGTCCAAAAATTGTGCAACCAATTTTATTAATTCCCTAAAAGTCAGTGGACCATGATAAACCAACATTGGGAATTTATTAAGCTATGGAATAATTCAAACAAATATAAATAGCAGCCAAAAGTCTCATTTAATGAGTTGCAGTTCAAAAACAAATGGCAAATGATTTTATATACTCCCCAAAAAATTTGTGGCATCTCTCCAAAGTGCAACACAAATGTGGGAACAAGTTTCACAATGGGAAAAAATCATTTGATTGAAAATAAAAATTGAGACAGCAAAAGAGCACAGCTAGCATAAAACAAAAAATATCAAAGGCTTATCTCTCGCTCAGTGCACTGCTCATCTGGCCCAGCCCAAACTCACTTGCCCCCTCTTTTCTTCCTCCTCGCACTTCTCATTGTGGTGTCGTGGCAAAACGTGTTCGACGCCGCAGCCACTCATCGATCGACAACGGATCGCTATAGAGATTGCATGTGGGGATAAGAACGCCCCCGTGGTCATCCCGGTACCTCACTAGATCTTCCCCCCCCCCCTCTCGACTGCTCGCCCTCGTCTTCCACTTGTCGCCCGTCGCCGCCATGGGATCACCTCCATGAACTCTCGCGGCCACTGACCTCCCCAGCCGCGTCCAAGCTGCCCACCGCGCTCTCCTGCGTCGTCTTCGTCTCTGCACGGAAGGTCTCGAGCCCGCACCTCCTACAACCGGCGAATCGAAGCAATCTTCGTCTTCGACCCCGACGAGATTACAGTCAAATTCCGGCCACGCCAAGCCTTCCCCGAACACGCTGCCCTCCCCTACCGACTCCTGGTGAGCGTGGTCACCGTCCCCGTGCATCCGCATCCCCTTTTGTGCATCGTGTCGTCGTCCCTACCATCACGTGTTCCGGCCTCCACCGCTCATTGTCGGCGAGGCTCCGGTGACCAAAATAGTCCCGAGCATACCACCGTCGTGCTCACCACATCCTGTATTGCACCCCTAACCCATTCATTTGTCGCGAGCGCGCCTGGAACATCGAGTTCGTCGCGCCCCCATTCTGGCCGCCGCTCGCCGTCAACCTTGCGCCCGTTCCGGCCAAGTCCAGCACCCACCACCACAACCACTCGACGCGGCGTGGTTTGCTGGTTCGAACGCCCCGCTGCGCGCTCGAAATGCTACACTGTAGTAAAATCACGTCGCCTCCCGTGCTCTCCACCGTGAGTTTTGGTCGCCGCCGGCCAAACGTCGGCCACCTCCGACGTGGCCCCCGGGGGCAACCCCCTGGGTCACTGCTAGTCGGCCTTGAGGGTCATGTTGACTGGTTGACCAGTCAAACATGCTGATTGGGGTGCCCCTGTCACTGACATGCGGGCCCTAGACCATCAACTTAATTGTGATTAAAATTATATTAACTAAATCAAATATGGGTCAATGACATGTGAGACCCCCCTTTGGTTAATTTGTTTAAACTCTATTTAATTTAAATGTGGGTATGACAGGTAGGTCCCCATTTTCAGTGGCACAGTTTTGGATAGACTTTTGGATAATGTTAACTTATTAAATAAAAAGAAATCCAGAAATTCTTTTAAATGATTTAAAACTTTAGAAATTAATATCTTTTATCCGTAGCTCAGATGGAAAAACTTTATAGATGAAAATTGATCAAAAAAATACAACGAATACGGATACGCTACCCATATACCTACCACACCCTTCTAGCATACCGAACATGTGACCTTCCCCCTCCGGATCGTCAGCAGATAATCACCGAGAGCTGTCAATTCGTCCAGGGATGAATTCCCGCGCCGAGCAAAGCACATTGTACTGCATTAGAGCATCGTTAACATTGTATTTGTCATGACATGCATCTGTGTTGCATGTTGTTTGCTTTGTATTTATTGTTTCTTCCCACTTCTTTTCCAGTAGACCCCGCTGCTATCGTCGACTACACCGTTGTTGAGTACGACTACGTCGTCGACGACCGTACCCTTACCATCGAGCTTCCAGGCGAGTAGATCCATTCCCCTTCTCCAGATATCGCCTATATTTTCCGTGCATTTCTTGCACTAGGCATATTTGGTGTTGCTATTATGTTAATTCCTATTCTGTTGCATAGCCTATTTCTGTCGCCCCTTGATGTACCCCCCTATGCTGCCTATTATAATAATGAAATATTCAACAGTTGGATCTGCGCATTGTTAGTCAGCTAGGATTAGATAGCGGGCCGTGATCACTCTAGGGGGTGAACGCGGATACAATATATTATTACTGCAAAAGGTACGGTACAGAGCAGACACCGCCAAAGGTCCCTACCACAGCCCGGTCGAGCCACATCAAGTGTGAGCTATCGAGGAGTAATCCTTGTACTCCGCTTATTGCTGACTCTGTAGTGCCGCCCTAGGGTCCCAAACCACGGTTGTCCTTAAAGGTAATAAGTCGAGTGACCCAACGGTGCCCGCGAGTGGTATTGCGACGGGACGACAGGGAGGGAATACCAATGTACAGGTGGGCTTGGACCCTGATCGTTTTCCGCGAGAGTTACCAAACCACGAAATTCGAGCTCTTGCAAGAGCACCCGCGAGACACGGTAAGGAGTCGGTTCACCTTGTTGGTAACCGCGTGCTTTGACGGGATGACAGGGCAGGCACGGATGTACTGGTGGTCCTGGCTGCTGTTTGTTGTCCTTTGTGTTAACTAGTCGGGAAACGATAACGGTTGTCCGCGAGATAATAAAATGACTAATGGTTCGGTGGATGACTTGAGTGGTTTTATGATAATATGCGATGCCTACACTTGGGTCAAGGAGTTATGGGCTCCCCTGCATCGTAGTCTCGTTCGAGAATTCTTCAAACGTCAGCAGTGTCGCGGGTTGATTGCCGGGAAGTGGTGTGTCTTTTTCGCTCGAGCGGTGGTGTTTGCTTATGTTTCACCGGCCAGTCACGCACCGTGCAGGAGTACGTCAGGGTTGGGGTCCAAAGCACTGCGTACTTAGGATTTATACCGGTGGATGGCCTCTCTGTTGAGTTTGAAGGATGGGATACTTTGTGTCGGATAGCCTCGGTGGGGCATTCCCTAACAAGGTGTACGCCACCCTGGAGATCCGTGCGATGTAGTGTAACAAAAGTGCACCCCTGCAGGGAAGATTAATCTATTCGAATAGTCGTGTCCACAGTAACAGGATGTTTTATGCTGAAGCCAGATCCTACAACTACAAACTACTACATTACTAAAATGTTGGTTCCGGGTTTTCTTCCTCGCAGGGAAGTCGAGGAAGTGATCTCAGAGGCATTGATAATTATTACAACTTACTATTATGCAATGCTGCAGCAACTTATGTTGCATTGTTACTTTATGCTTTATATATAACTGTTGGCTGTTCCCTTCTCATGCTGCAAGAACCGCGTGAAGATGCTCACTACTAGGAAAAAGCTTATAGGTAGAGGCTTAACAGTAGCGCCCTTAAAAAAGGGGCGCTACTGCAAAAAAGGGGCGCTACTGCTAATTAGCAGCAGCACCCTGCACTAGGAAAAAGCTTATAGGTAAAGGCCTAGCAGTAGCGCCTGTATAAAAGGGGCGCTACTACTACTACTTAACAGTAGCGCCCTGTACAAAAAGGGCGGTACTGCTAAGTTGATAGTAGTAGCGTGTGGTATAAACCCACGCTGCTACTAAGTGGTCTTCACGGTGCCCTTTGGGACATGCCATACTAGTAGCGCCTGTACAAGAGGGGCGCTACTGCTAAGTTGATAGCAGTAGCGCCTGTACGAAAGGGGCGCTACTGGTAAGTGGTATTCACTGGCCACACACACAAATACACGACCCCCCCGGTGGACCGCCTTTTCCGTTTTAGAAAAAATAAAAGAAAATGATGGAAATGTCAATAAAATAAAATAAAATAAAATGAGATTCCCATGTGATATGTGGTCTAGTTGTTAGGGAAATTGAAAAATATGAATTTCGACAAGTTATATCCAAATTCAACAGGGTTCACATTTTTAGAATCCTCAAAAACCTAACAGAAAAAAAAGTTATGATGCTTTTAAGATCTGGAGGCCAAAATATTCGAAAAAAGTAGGTGGAGGCTTACCAGTAGCGCGTGGACAAGAGGGGCTCTACTACTACTTAATAGTAGCGCCTGTACAAGAGGGGCGCTACTACTACTACTTAACAGCCTGTACAAGAGGGGCGCTACTGCTAGGTCTGATGTGGCATTTTCCTATTGGTCTAGCCCTCCTCTCGCGGATCAGTGACATGGCAGGGGTAACAAAAACCCCACCACACATTTTCTCCTCCACTCCTCACACTTCATCTCCTCCACTGCATCTCCTCCACTCCATCTCCTCCTCTCCTCCACTCCATCTCCTCCTCTCCGGCGACCTCCTCTTCCTCCTCCGGCGACCTCCTCCACTCCATCTCCTTTCCGGCGACCTCCTCCTCGGTGCTCCTCCGGCGACCTCCTCCTCATGGTGCTCCTCCTCGACCTCCTCCTCCTCACGGTGCTCCTACTCCTCACACTTCATCTCCTCCTCTCCGGCGACCTCCTCTTCCTCCTCCGGCAACCTCCTCCTCTCCGGCGACCTCCTCCTCGGTGCTCCTCCAGCGACCTCCTCCTCATCGTGCTTCTCCTCGACCCCCTCCTCCTCACGGTGCTCCTACTCCAGCGACCTCATCCTCACGTGCTCCTACTCCTGTGACATCCTCCTCACCGCCCCATCGCGCGCAACCTCGCCACCCTGCAGAGCCTCCATCGTCCCCACACTGCCCCACGGCCACCGGCGCCACTGCCAGAGCACGGACACCGACGAGATTTTTTTTTGTTTTTAAAAATTAATAGTAGTAGCGCGTGAATAAAGAGGGCGTTGCTGCTATTTATCAGTAGCGCGTGGACAAGAGGGGCGCTACTGCTATCAGAACTAGTAGTAGCACGCGCAAACACTCGCTACTACTAAAAGTTAGTTGTAGCGTGCTAGTAGTAGCGCGTCATCGCGCGCTACTGGTAGCCATTTATGGGGCGCTACTAGTGGCGTTTTTCCTAGTAGTGGCTAGTCTTCGATAGGCCTAGCTTCTCTTCCTTATTCTGGTTTTATGTCGTTCAGTCCACTCTATAGCCTCCCCTTTCCATTGATACAAATGCATAAATGCCTAGTAGCTGGACGTAAGACTCGCAGGTATGCTAGATACTCACCCTTGCTTTATTTTCCCCCTTTGTTTTATATACCCGGATTGCTGCAACCAGATGCTGGCGCGCAGGAGCAGGAGTACCCCAGAGGCTCCTACTATGACGTCGAGTTCCCCGTTGAGCAGGATTACTTCACAGGTTCCCAGGCAGGGGGCCTTGCCTTTTCGATCTGTGTCTCTGATGTTATTTGTGCTAGCCTTCTTAAGGCAAAACTTGACTAACTATGTCTGTACTCAGATATTATGGTTTGTATAACTTATGTATTCGGATCCACGTGATCCCTGGTTTGTAATATAGAATTTATCTTATTTGTGTTTAGTGTTGTGTTGTGATATTCTCATCGTGGCAGATTTCGGTCGTGTACCCTGCGTGTATGATTACTATACACGGCTTGATTTTGGGGGCGTCCCAACACGTTAGTATCATTTCATATCCTGCTACACTGGCAGAGGCATACATTTGCATACATCATGATAGTTTTTGAGTTTTCTTTATGTAGAGTACTTCTTATAAAGTGTGTGATCTTCTATTATCCTTGTAAAATATAGAGTGTTGCCCTAAAAGTGAGGAAAAGATCCCAAAGAGGACACAAATAAAAGATCCCAAAAGAGGACAAATTAAAAGATCCCGAAGAGGAAAAAATGAGAGATAAATAGAAAGAGCCAAAGAGGCCACAAAAAATAGAAAAAAGAGAAAAAAGTAATAAAAAGAGAGAAAGGTGCAACACTATTATTCCTTTTGAAAGATCCACAATCGTACTCCAAAGTAATATTTGTACTACATAGAGATTTTCATATCATTCATGCATAACTCTATGGGGATCCTTACACTATAGAACTTGGCTTGTATATTCCAATGATGAGCCTCCTCAAATGAGCTCTAGGTCTTCTTGAGCAAACGAGTTGGATGCACCCCCACTAGTTCCATTGGAGAGCTTCCCATAACTCATATGTGCATCCGTTGCATGACAATCCCTAGTCCTCACATCATATCTATCATTTGGCTTTCTCTCGCCTATGATTGTCCTCATTGATGTGAGCCTTTCACACCTTTTTTGTAATCCTTCCCCATCATTATTCTATTCGCCATCCTAAGTGCCAACTAATCTTGCTTGCGCTCATTCATTGCATGAGTGCTCAAAGTCGAAAGGGAGAGGATCAGTTTGACTTGTGCCTAACTAGTGGTTTGGGGACGAGTCATAATAAGATTCCAAAGGAGACCAAGTGTGAAGTTTTAGTAGATTGAGTTCTCAATTAACTATACAGTATTTTTATGCTCTAAACCCATCTCCCACTTCTTGCACGCAAACACCATTTGGAGACATTCGAGTCACGGACAGCGAGAGCTCTTGCACCTTTATGTTCTTACTTTGCTAGTTTCAATACTAGATATAAACTCTTGCTTGTCATTGTCTTGACTTGAATTACATACCTTGCTTGTTGTACTTTAAAGTTCAAATATTTGTTGGTAGCCTGTCACCACAGAAATTATCTTTGTTATCATTTACCTGCTCGAGGACGAGCAGGAATTAAGCTTGGGGATGTTGATACGTCCCAAATGTATCTATAATTTCTGCTTGTTCCATGCTTATTTGGGTGACTTTGCTATATGTTTTGCTACACTTTCATATCTTTTTCAACATATTTGGACTAACCTACTAACTCAGTGCCCTAGTGCCAGTTTCTGTATGCTCTTGTCCGTGCAATGCAGTAAAATGCCAATATTAAAGTGCTCGGAAAAATCTAGAAAAAATATATAAAAAACAGTAAAATAGAAGACTCCAGAAGCCCGAAAGGCAGCCGGAGGGGCCACCCCCTGCACCTGGCGGGTGCTTGGCGCGACCAGGGGGGTGGTCGCGCCACCTGGCCGCCTGGTCAGGTGGGCCCCCCTGGTGCCCCCCTTCGGCCTTTATTTACCTCATCTTCTGAAAACCCTCAGGAGGTCCTCCGTTACGCGATTTCCCCACTGTTCTACCACCGCCGCAATCCCGAGATCGGTATCGCCAGAAGACCATGTCCCGGCACC
Organism: Bromus sterilis; assembly: GCA_950022295.1. Lineage (NCBI taxonomy): Eukaryota > Viridiplantae > Streptophyta > Magnoliopsida > Poales > Poaceae > Bromus > Bromus sterilis. The sequence continues at coordinate 212,695,267 of OX465598.1, read as the reverse complement.
CTGCCGGATGGAGGGTTGATCTCTGGGAGCTCCTCCACCACCATGAGCGCTTCTCGGATGTGTCGTGAGTAGTCTCCTTGGAGCATAGGTCCATGACCAGTAGCTATGTGATGTTTTCTCTCCAATCGTGTGCCCTAATTCCCAGCCCTTGTGAGCTGCCATACATGATCAAGGCACCTATGTATTAGTTTTTGTGTTGCTATTTGTGTTTGGTGGGATCCGATGGATTATGAGATTATGTTCAGATTGTGATGAGTAATATATTTGATTTACCTTTTATGTTTTAGTTCTTGAATAATTCTTGCATGTTCTCTGTTTCTTTGGCCGCGCCAGGCACCCGCCTGGTGCAGGGGGGTGGCCCCTCCGGCCGTCCTTCGGGCTTCTAGAGTCTTCTATTCTACTGATTTTTTATATAATTTTTCCAAAAAAATTCGAGCACATTAAATATTGGCATTTTCCTGCAATGCACGGACAATAGCAGACAGAAACTTGCATAGGGGCACTGAGTTAGTAGGTTAGTCCAAATATGTTGAGAAAGGTATGAAAGTGAAAACATATAGCAAAGTCACCCAAATAAGAATGGAACAAGCAGAAATTATAGAGACATTTGGGACATATCATCACCTCATGCAACGAAGAGTCCTCCCCCTCATCCTTCACGAAGAGACCGACCACCATAGACAGAAGTGCTTCAACCTCATTGATAGCACTGAAGTAGTGCTCCTCGTTGGCTACTCCAAGTGGAAGGTTGAGATGTAGCGTAGAAGTAATTTCCCTCGGCAAAGATACCAAGGTTTGTCTCCAGTAGGACTCCGACGACGACAAGTAGGTGGTAAAGTGAACAATGGCACCGTTCACAACCTCATGTTTATTACTTTACCTGGACCTGCACACACAACAAATAACTTTGCTCCCAACGAGTACAGAGGGGTTGTCAATCCCTCCGGCCTTGTCGTTTACAAAGGATCAAACGCAAGAGATAATGGTGGTATTAATTGCAACTAGAAAGTAAAACAGGAAGTAAATTGAGGGTGTAAACAGTGGTGGAAATATGGAACGGGGTCCCATGAAGTTCACAAGTGATGTCTCTCTCCAAAAAGACGATAAACAGCTATGCGAGGTGAACAAATTACAGCTGGGCAATTGACAGGATTAAAAACGCACCGCAATGCTAACTATACTACAAAAGAAAGGAAGAGGCTCAAAAGCATGGGCAGTACGCCAAGACAAGTAGACCAAAATGTTGGGGTTCGGGGCCGAAACCACAAATTTTTCCATAACCTACGATACCCAATCCCAAGACCTATGCTATGGCGATGCAAGTAACGGATGGAATAGGTCACATACCAGTATGTAGTCCGTTAAGCGGGAAACGTACCTGCGGGAATATGGTTGGTGTAGTCGTACCGACAATCCCCGATGACACGCAGCTCCACGATGACTCCAGCGGCCACTCGGTCCTTGAGACCGATGACGGGATTACGTCCCCGTCGGAACGTTGTCAGTGAAGACGCCGTGATACGGCCACGACGATGAAGGAGCACCACAGGTGTAGTGACTCACGGGATTATACACATACAATATACCTGACGTCCCTCCGGGCTCCGAACCAGAAGAGCAGAGGAAAGAAGATGGATTCGGATCCCGATTCCAGCAGCACGATGATGTGCGTATGGTGGAGAAATCCCCAACCAAGTATAGACTCCAAACAAGGGGAGTCCACTCGAGGAAGGAGAAAGGAGGAAGAAAGATAGAATTGATTTGATGAATAAAAGAGCACCCCTACCCCTCCTTATATAGGCTGAGGATGGGGGCAACCTCTTTCCCTCCCCGAGGTGGGACTAATCCCACCTAGGAGGGGGGTGGCGCACAAAATAAGAGAGGTGGGGGCTCTCTTGGCAACATGGCCCATGGGGGGACACTCCCTCTTCCTCTAATGGGCCCTATGAGGCCCATGTGCCTTTTAATTCATTATTTAATTATTTAAATCAGATTTTTTAATATTTAATTCAGTAATGAAATACTAAAACATATTTAAATACTATTTTGAACAATTCAAAATCTCCAGAAACATTTCTGGCCTCCATCGGAAATAACTCCGGTGTTCTCTCCTATTTCTCCGGTGATCCCGAATCAATCCTTAATGCGTCGAATACCCTTAAGTGTAACACCCTATGGTCCGGGAAACAACAGACATGATCAAGACAATCTCATTGATCAATGACTAATCAATTGGACCTGGTTACAATCCTTGATATCCCCTGCGCTTCCATCGAATGAAACTTCGTCGATGTTGGATCCATTTAACGTTGAGTATTATCCCTTTGTCCTGCGGTACTTTGCGTGTCCAAGGTTTGATCGTTGGTATCCAATTTACCTAGTTCATCCTCGTTACCAACAAAGAAGTTTACTCGTTCCCGTGATATTACAACCCCGTGACCTAGTCACATGATTGCGCAATCTTTATGATGTAATATCACCGAGTGGGCCGAGAGTACCTATCTGTCACTCGGATGGACAAATCCCGCTTTGATATATTTGCATACTCATCAACATATCTATTTCGGATACCCAAAGTACACCATTATGGCCAGCATATTTCAGTCAGGCGGTGGGTTGCCAATCAAAGCATCCTCATAGATAGCAATTATGTATGATCATTACGGTCAAAGGATCTGGTCACTACGTTGTAGTTATCGCAATTTTGAACTATGTGACTTGATCACATTGCAACACTTCTGGTGGGTGTATGTCCATCATACCATTATCCCAATGATACGACTCCATTGTCAACAGCTTAATTTCTTATGATCAGGAAACCTTGATCATCAATTTCCCAATGGACTAGTATACTAGAGTTAACTAGGGACCTGGTTGTTTGTATACCACACGTGTATTAAGGTTTCCGCTTAATACAGTTATAGCATAGTATAAAACGTATGATGAACTAATGGAATATGACAATAATACATATTTTATTTTCCTCTAGGGCACATTCCCAACAGTCTCCCACTTGAACTAGAGTACAAATAATCTAGTTGCATTTTTGTCTAGGGATCATAACTCCATATCATGTATACGATTATTTATCATGCTTGCCTGTGGAAAAGGTTGTATCAACGGTCTGAACCATTCAGATACATATGTCTTTTGAAAATCTTTAATGTCACCTAGTTTGACATTACTTCATTATCCAATATAATTATGAGGAATATATTTGGCGGTAGAGTGAGACTGCGTTTGTTGTGTTTCAGCAATGATGTCCATTGGATCACGCGGACCTTCACTTTGTCATGCACACTAAAAACTCACTTAGTCAGAAGTTGAACTTCTCCAGCAAAATTATAACTCCTGCCACTTCTAAAGCAGCCACATCAATGTAGATTTAATCCTTAGTGCATTGTATGCAACTTTGATGTCAAACCATGTTTCTTTCAACTTAGGCATTTATTAGTATGATATCTCAATTTTCTAGGTTAGTGTCAGAACTTGAACCAGCATAACACTTATGGTCAAGTCCACTATCCTTTACAAATTAGAGATGTATCCTCAGTTCTCTCCAGACACTGAAGGATAAACATAACTCTTTGTTCAATGATTTACTCATAAATCATATCACAACATGTTCTTATTACTAAGAACTTGGGTCACATTACGTCAAGTACATAACTCTGGTTTTATATGAAAGAACCTGCAAGATTCAAATAATCACTAGTACGGGACAATTGCATTTTTGCCCCTAGTTTTGCCAGCCCGTGGGTTTTGCCCTTACTTTTCGGCTCTGCTCAGTTTTGCCCTTAGATTTGTCCCTCGGGTCATCCGAACGCCCTTTGACCGTTTGACCAATACTTAGAAAATGTATAACAAATTCATATGAACTTAGAAAAATGCAAATAAGATATTTAATTATTCAGAAAAGCATTTCCTTTATGTGTGTATCATTTGCACATATGAAAATATTAATTGTTAACCTACCCAAGGTTACTAACGTTCTTAACATTATTAAAAATAAAAATGTGTAAACAATAAAAAAAACATGAATAAAAACGGCATGCAAGTTTAGGTGATGTCTGCTGACCATTCTGATATCTTATTTGAGATTTTTTTTAATTCACATGAACTTGTTATGAATTTTAAAATTAATGGTCAAAGTCATTTGAAAATGCATAACAACTTCATATATACCCAGAAAAATGCAAATAAGATATCAGAATGTTCAGAAGACATCACCTACATTCGCATGTCATTTTTTATCATGAAAATGTATTGTTTATACCCTTTAATGTTTAATAATGTTAATAACATTAATAACCTCAAGTAGTTTAAATATTATTTTGTTCGTGAATGCTAAAGAGGTAATGCTTTTTTAAACATTTTGATATCTTATTTGCATTTTTCTGAGTTCATATGAATTTGTTATGCATTTTCAAAGTATTGGTCAAACGGTCAAAGGGCGTTCGGATGACCTCAGAGACAAATTTAAGGGCAAAACTGAGCAAAGCCGAAAAGTAAGGGCAAAACCCACGGGCCGGCAGAACTAGGGGCAAAAATGTAATTGTCCCTAGTACCAACTACACCATTTACAATATGTTATCCATATATGAGAATGTTATCTCTCTCCCACTCAAAATATGTCATGCACATATTAAGTTTAGGATAACACTCACATAGCTCCCACTCAAATATGTCAGTTACATATAAGGTAAGGATAACATCCACATAGCTCCCACTCAGATATGCCAGACACATATAAGACTAGAATAATACTCCCATAGCTCCCACTCAAAATATGTCGTCCACATATTAAGTTTAGGAAAATATTCAGCTCCCACTAAGATTCAAGCAAATGCATGTTTCCTCGATATTTTTGGTTAAGTCCAAAATCCTTTGATTATTAATCAAATCGAGAATTCTTGTCACGAGACACTAGAATCCATATGTTTTCAAAACCTTCTTGTTGTACCAATTACAACACTGCTTCAAATGCAGGATTTGAGGAAGTCATGGTATTGATAACAATTTTGGATCAATTATAGTGAATATCCCATTGACTCAAGCATTGCTACATGTTGTAGTCAACCTATTGAATTTGTCAGAAACATTCTTTGTGACAAATCAATCTTGGTGTCTTCTTTGATGTTCACATTTATTCCTTATAACCATGAAGTTATTGGGAATATAAAGTAACCTCTTACTTTATAATATTCAAGCAATCTTAAATGAAACTCAATATAGGATTTCATGACTCATAGTCATATCTCGTACTTAGGTCCACCATCGCTTCTTCGTAGTTCGTAGGTATGTCTTGTTCCATTAACTGGACAAGTGAATCATGAATATAATTTTGCACAAGGGGCAAATATGTATTCTTGAATCCTACTTTGTTTAGTAAAAGCTTTGACCGAAACATCATGATCATTATCATTAGTTTCTCCTCTAATTGTAGAGCTTTTTCTTCCGGAACATATTCCTTTGCGCTACTCCGACATCTGGAGGCAAGGTCAATCACCTTGGTTGAACTTTCACTTTTCTTCCATTACCACATTTATCAAGAACAATTCTTGACAAACACCAAGCTTAGCAATACAAGTTTGGCTCCTTTGGTTCTAGTTATGGAAGTCATAGCCTTAGTTGACTAAGGATACACTACAAACATAATTTATTGCATATAAATTAGGCTTCCTAGAAACCATGTCACACCATAACATACATAGTGTTGGTTTGCACGAACTCAGATGGTTCCCTATACTGAAATGAGTATTTGCATATCAAATTAATAACTCTAATCAATAATAACGTAACTCGATAAGAGATACTCCCTCCGTCCCATAATGTAGTAACGTTTATTGAACTAGTCTAGCTCAAAAAACTTTACTATATTATGGGACGGAGGGAGTAACTTAGACCATACACTATTCAATAGAGTATGATTACGATGTTCAGGCACATCAACAATATTGAAGTGTCCAAGCATTGTAATTTGTGAAACAACTTTCACAAGTCTTTATGCCCAAGACTAACTCAAAACATTTGTCACTTTGATCAAATCATAGAGAATTGTTTTTCTTTTCAATTTAATATCCATCTTTACTCTAATCAATGAATGGTTTTGGTCATCTCACCTAAAGAGGCATGGTTTGCATGTGTCAAGAGATCAAGTATTTCAAAACATCATCATACCATTCATGACTTAAACTGTAGTGTCATTATTAAGTCTGGATAATTCTTAGTATTACAATATTTCTTATAAATGATCAAACTACTATCATCAATATAAGAATAACTCATTCATAACCGTAATGTGACCATAAAAGATATCATTCATAAAAGGAAAACAACTGACTTGTTGCTCGCTAATATTAATAATTGTCTTCGCGAGATGTAAGACACACTAATATAGTTCACATTCAAACGATCATAAATTTATTCATATATTTAATCAAATGATAGATGTAGAGGGAGAGTGTTGTCGACCATCAACTATCTTGATTACCATCAGCACACATTGTCACCTCATCCCTTCCAAGCCACTCCTTAAGAAGTATGTTCAAGCATCATATACTTAATCAATCGCAGTTAGTGTTTTGTGGGGAAAGACATTTATAACTTGTACATCAAATATACTTTCTCCGCCAATGACAATTCCTGCATTGGTTCTACATTTAAAGTTCTTAACTTTAACCTTGACCTCATGAAAGGTGGACGATTCTCCTTCATGACATAGTCTAGACGTGGTCTTTGTAGCTGGGAGGAAGCGGATGCAACTCCCCAACTATCGCAAAGTAACCAGTCAATTTAGTAGTCCAAGTTGTACACAAGGTGCTCATGTATCTTATACAGTTTCCAAGAGACTTTCTCAGCAGGTTGTTCCTTCCATCATGGTTGAAAGAAACCCCGTCCATATACTCATATTCCATTACTCTGAAGTTCACCTAGCACGTCATACGTGTTTGGTGTCGTTGTGTCACAACCCTATTTTAGGTATGTGCTAGGATCAAGTCTCACTTTGCATCGTGGAAAAATTTAAAAAATATAATGAAATGGGAGAGAGAACACCCCCCAGATGAACTTAATTCAAATGGCGAGAATAAAATTTGCTCCAAAAATTCCTTTTGCATTTTTTGAAAAGTCTCATAAATGAGTGTGATCACATATCAAGTGATACGGGACCAACCCCATGCTCATGGATTTTTCAAATATTCAAACAGGAGCATGGATTTAAATTTAAACCCCTATTTGAATTAAAGTTCAAATTATTTGAATTTTAAAAATGCCCAAACTTTATAAGTGGCTAGCTATATGTATTACAAGTCCACATAAAAATTTGGGGCATTTTATAAAATGTCTAGCTATTTAAATTAGCTAAGACAAAACAAATACAGAAAAGAAAAAGAAATAAAAAAAGGAAAGAGGCCTACGTGTGTTTCGGCCTAACTCTTCCCCGCAGCCAGCCCAGCCCACTCCCACCTTGTCGTCTACCTCCCCCCGCGCCCCGAAGGTGCTCGTTGTAATGCATGCACGCTGCCGCCGACGCCATGGCCACGCAGCTTCTTCCCCCGTCCACCTCCTGGCGCCTGGAGACGTCCTGAGACGTCGTGGACCACTTTCCCCCTCTCCCCGTTCTTCCCCGTGCTCTCCCTCCCCGGATTTCGTCGCCGCCCGAAGGCTCGCCGGAGCACGTGACGCTAGCTACATCTTCCCCAACTCTGGCCGTCGACCGTCCCAGTTCAATTACTCCACCTTCTCTGCCTCCCCGAGCTCGCCGTCACCTCCATTGCACTCCTGGTGAGCTTCTTCACCATCCCCAACTTCCCCCATTTGTCCCCTAAGCCTCTAACGCAACCTGCCATTGGAGCCGAGCTCAGGCTCTGCCATGGATGAGCTTGCGCTTGCTCCCGTGCTCCCCCGCCCTCACCGCTAGGCCCATCAAGTTCCTGGCACCCTCAGGAGCGTTACGCATGAACCGTCGCACTCCTTGGTCCACTGCATCACTGCGTCACCGCCCGTGTGATTCCGGCCACCGCAAACCTCGACGCCAGCCTCACTCCGGTGATCCCTGGAGTCGACCGACTCGTCGAGAGATGCGTGTGTGCATGGGACGCCCCCTGGAGGTCTCTGCGCGTCAAAAGGTCGCCGGAACCGCCGCACAGCGTGTCGTCGCCGCGTCGGGATGTCACCGGCATTTAGCCGCCGGTGGCTTGATGACGTGGGCGTCATTAGGAGCTAACCACCCCTCTAATTACAACCCAGAGACACTGACAGTGGGCCCTGTGCCCTTAATCCAAGCAGCGGATTAAAAATAAAATGGGGATTAAACTCTGGGTCACTGACCAGTGGACCCCACTGGTCAGGTTTGACCTGGAGCCCCCCCCCCCCCCCCCCCCCCGTTGACTGGATGACACCAGCATGACGCGACAGTGACACAGTAATTGGGTAAATGATTTAATTTAATTCTAGAAAAGGCAGAAAATGCAATAAACTTTGGAAACTCATAACTAATTCATTTTAATTCCAAATTGGACATATAATATATGAAAAATTATCAGAAAAATGCAAGGATTATGAATATGCAATTTTTTCATGTTTGACCATTTTAAAATGGGGCAACAGTAGAAAATGTGCATATGGCATTCTTTTGAATTCAAATTTGAAGTGAATTTGCAAATGACTTTGCATTCCACTTCTTTTAAATGGAATTGTACCCACATTGCAACCATGAACATCACACTACAATCTTGATCATGTGTTTCAGCATTGCATTTATATTGATCCTATGTTTTCCATGCTTGTCCGGATAGAGGTGGAGCCGGAACCTGAGATCACCCCCTCCGTTGAAGATACCGTGTACGACCCTCGTCAGCATGGCAAGAAAACCCCCATTGATCATGTCGATAAAATCTCAATTACCTCTCCGGCTCGCTAATGCATTGTTTAGGATGATTACCATGCTACGTTTCTACCGCATAGATGAACCCATTCCTTTGCTTGACCTATCATTTGTCACAGTAGTAAGCAAACCACAATCCTAGCAGATGTAGGAGTTGATTGTTATCATGTGGCCCCTGCAACTGTTACTTCTTATTGCATGCTTAGAGTGATACAATGTTGATAGTGTTTTGTGAGTCAGGATGGTAGCAATCATGTCGATGATGGTGGAAATGTGTTGGTGAATCTACCCTAATACAAGGTGAACGATGAGAGGTTGTGTAGGAGTACACAGTCGGTTGTCTCGTTGAACATTGCCCTAAGTCCGAGTTCTTGTGTGGTGATCCAAGATAAAGAGTACAACCACACATTGGGCTCACTGGCCCCTCTCAACCTACTAACTCATCCCTTTCGATGTCCAGATGTCGCAGTAGTTCGGTGTTCTGGTAGGTTTGTGGCACGGCCTGCTAAGTGCGATAACGGCTCAACGGAGACCGGCTTGGGGCCCTTCACACATCATCTAGGTCCACTTCGCTAAACCGGCCGGGTTCACGATAGTGGAAACCAACCCAGGTAGGCGGCTTTCTTGGACTAGATCGGCTATGAGGTAACAGTTGTGCTGAGCATCCTCGCTGGCACCCCTTGAATGGTGACGAGACATGGCGGTAACTTATGGTCATGTGTATGTAGCAGTACACCCCTGCAGGTTTAATAAACTATTCGAATAGCCGCGTCCGCGGTAAGGGACTACTTGGAAAGTTGTGCCTGATTATTAGACAACTTCAATGGATACTTATAAAACTTGCCAAGATAAGCGTGAGTGCTATGGCGTGCTTTCTCGTGTGGAGTCGAGGAAGGCAACATAGTGGTGTAATTGGTTGGAGACATGTACTGGAGTCGTGTATGCTTCTTACCTCAAGTCTGGTACTCGTAGTTCAGGACTAGCCAAGTCAAAGCTAGCACTTCTTCTTATGAACCCCACCTCCCTTTACCTTGATACATGTGCATGAGTAGTATAGTTCCTACGTAAGTCTTGCTGAGTAAGACTTTGTACTCACGTTTGCTTATTCTATGTTTTAGATGAACCCACTGACCCCGAAGGTGGATTCTTCCTAGATCTCGACGACTGATCAAGCTAGTGTAGTCCCAGTCAGACGACTGGTCCCTCGTGGAAGGGCTTCTTTATAAATAAGGCTTCTCTAAGCCATTTGTTAAACTTGTCTGTACTCAGACCTACTTTGCTACCGCATGTTTGATGTAATGTTGGATCACGGTCTCATGATCTCTGTGTGCACTCTGTAAGAGTTATCAATAAAGTTGTAAACTTTGTAGAGAATTGCAATGATACCTGATGTTCATACTAGACATGTGTGTTGCGTGTATGATTATAACATGCATGTCTTGGTATGGGTTTTCGAGACCTTAGTTGTGATCTGGCTGGCAGTCTTTTATACACCAAGTGGCCCTTAGATGTGCGCAGCTTGGGGCATCGCGATGCGATTGCTCGTGACTCCGTCACGTGCACACTTTGATGTATGATCGAGCCCGCCCTAGACCCCGACTAAGTGATCGGGTTGTAGTAAGTCTATGTAAGTGTTATAATACAATCGAGAGTATGGTTGAGGCGACTTGTCTAGGAATATGGGAGTTCACCACCCATATCATTTGGACTTGTGTGCGGACGATGAGGACCCATCTTAGTTGATCATCCGTCCTAGATGGGGTGCTCCTCACGTTCGATTCTTTCCGAGAGCGTTCTGTGCTTGGCCTTGTCTGCTTAGACAAGTGGGTACGGCTCTCGGCTCTCCATATGATTGTGTTGTAACGGGACTTGCATACGCTAACCCCGGGTCCCGACATGTTGACCTGCATTAATAATTCAGATTCTATAGAATGAAGTATGATGTATTTGGACAGCCATTCATAAGTGATGGTGAGTACGATAATCGTAATCATCTTCCTTAATTACGGAGTTATCCGGTCTATCTCCTAGCAGTTCGTATTAAATTTAGCAAGTCATTACTAATGTGTATGTCTCTAACGATGTTGGTACACATCAATGAAGTAAGACCCATCTACATGAAGTTCTTCATAACGCTAAAGAGCCATAGTTATAAACATTTTGGGTATGACATTTTATACAATGATATTTGCTAAGACATGAAGATTAAGTTCATAATATGTGGAGTTCAATTTTAATTAATTCTAAAACTCCCACTTAGTACAACATCTCTCAAATTTTCTAAGTGATTACACAATCCTCGTACATCATACCTCCCCCGATCGTCACGGCCATCAGTATGTTGTTTAAGGTAGGCCATCATGCCAATCACATCATCTATGTGACTCATGCTCGACCTTTCGATCTACTGTGTTCCAGGCCCGCATCTACATACGCCAAGCCTGCCAATCCAACCTTAATGTTAGCTGTTCAGCAAGGCCATATCTGCATATGCCAGGCTTGCCGAACCCAACCTCATGTGAAAGCCATTTAATATGTGTGACACCCGATATGTACGGAATGTCGGCCATATGGGAGATCCTTCTAGGCGGTGCCCATTAAGGGAGAACACAATGTTGGTATTGTGAGAGATTATCCTATTTATGCTACCGTCGTTATATATAGCATATTAGCAAAACAAGATGCAACATTGTAAATCATACAAGCTATGATTCCCCCGACATGCAAATTAAAGTTGAAAACGTCTTTCTACTTTATCTTTTACAAGTTTTAAGTGGCTGCTAGGGGTTTCGAGAAGAGAACCGTTTCTATCCTACGAAAACAAGACACAACACCAATCCCGCGATTGTCTCTATTACACCCCTGTCGGGGCCCTCCGTTAAAAACGTCTTCCCAAAGCTAATGTTAGAGAGACAGACACCCCCCAAACCACTTATATGGTACAAGCCATATGTCAAGCGTGGAACCAGTCTCGCGTAAACGCGTAAGGTCGGTCGGGGCCGCTTCATCAGGACATTGCCGCAATGCTAAACAAGTACACGTGAGAGGGTAACAATTGGAGAATTTATGCCCACATACTAGATGTGTTCTATCCGTACAATACATCTACGCATAGCCTTGCTCATGATACCACTGTTGGGGTTCGGGGCAGAAAACACAAATTTTTCCATAACCTACGATACCCAATGTTGGAAATATGCCCTAGAGGATAAAATTGTTATTATCATATTTCCGTGTTCATGATATGGGTTTATTTTCCATGCTATAATTATATTAACCGGAAACATAATGCATGTGTGGTTGCATAAACAACACCGCGTCGCTAGTAAGCCTCTACTATACTAGCTCATTAATTAATTATGGTTATGGTTTCCAAACCATGAAACTGAGTTGTTTATTAATTAATGGGATCATGTCATTAGAAGAATGACGTGATGGACAGAACCAACTAAGCATAACAATATTGATCGTTTCATTAAGTTTATACTGTCATGCCTTTTATTTTCAAGTATCGTGTTTCTTAGACCAGGAGATTATGTTATTCCCAGGTACCGGAAGAATACTTTGGGGACATCAACCATTGATGGTACGATTTCTCGCCCCCTCGTTGGTTACCCAAAGTGGAAGGTTGAGATGTAGATAGCAGCAAATTTCCCTTAGCGAAGATGCTAAGGTTGACGATCGACCAGTAGGACTCCAAGATCGACAAGTAGGTGGCAAGGAAACAATGGCACCGTTTTTAAGACAAAAGTTGCTTCCTTGACCTGGACCTGCACACACAGCAAATAACTTTGCTCCCAATGAGTACAGAGGAGTTGTCAATTCCTCCGTCCTTGTTGTTTACAAAGGATCAAACTCACGGGATAATAATGATAGTGATAGCAACGGAAAAGTAAATAAAGCAGTCAATAAATAGTGGGTGTAAACAGTATTGGAAATATGGACCGGGGTCCTGTGATGTTCACTAGTGATGTCTCTCTCCCAAAAGACGATAAAATAGCTATGTGAGGTAAACAAATTACAGTTGGGCAATTGATAGGATTATGTGCGCAAACCAATGCTAACTATGCTATAAAGAAAGGAAGAGGCTCAAAAGCATGGGCGGTATGCCAAGACAAGTAGACCGAAATCCATCTGCATCTACCTACTAATCATCCACCTTGAGATATCTATCCAGAACATCTCGCTGGTATTAAGTTGCGAATCCCACCCAAAGTGTAAACTCAAAGCAACAGACAACTGCATTAAAGAACTTTGCGTAAAGTAAACAATCCTTGCAGCCGCAAGTACAAGCACCATTGTTTTCCCCCTTGTGGCAACAGCACATCCCCTAGACTCGTGTTTCTGTCACTCAAGCTAGTCATCGGGGGGCATGAACCCACAATCATGCATAACGCTCCCTCTTGGAGTCACTACCTACTACTTGGCCAAAGTAATAAACAGCAACGGAGAACATGCAAGAATTACTCAAGAACATAAATATAAAAGAGGAGAATCAAATATATTACTTAAACACAATATGAACATAGTCTCATAATCCATCGGATCCCAGCAAACTCAACATAACAACAGCAAAAAGATTATATATGTGCCTCGATCATGTAGGGCAGCTCACGAGGTCTAATCCATGAAGAACAAAGAGGGGAGGAGAACATCACATAGCTACTAATCATAGACCCATGGTCCAAGGTGGACTACTCACGGTTCATCCGGGAAGCATCCATGGTGGTGGAGAAGCTCTCGGAGGTGGTTCCTCCCTCCGGCAGGATGCCGGGAAGAGGTCTCCTGGTGCTCCCGATCTTGGAACCACGGCGGCGGCGGAACAGAGAAGAGATCGCGAAAAAGGGTTCTGTCTTCGGGGGTTTCGCGTCATGGAGAATATATGGGCGAAGGGGGGCAGCCAGGGGGGCCACCAGGGGTCCAGGCGGCCCCCTGGCGCGGCCCCACCCTAGGGCCCGTCGGGAAGGCGCCTGGGGCCCTGGTGGGTCCCCTCTGGCCCCTCTCGGTGATTCCCGAAGATTACGAAGCGCTGATTTTTATTGGATTTTTCCCAACTTTTTGGAGCACTTTTAATATGGGGGAAACCTGAAATAGAAAAACAACAAAAAAACAGGAACTCACACTGGGGTGCAGTGAGTTAATAGGTTAGTCCAAATATGATCAAAAGTGTATGGAAGTTCATCAATAACATAGCAATATCACACAAAAGAGGCATGGAGCAAGCAGAAATTATAGATACATTTTGGACGTATCAACCATCACATCGTGACAGGGTGATCATAAAGATGTCTTACGGGTATCTCTGAAAGTACTTGTTGAATTACATGAATCAAGACTGGATTTGTCCATCCGTGTGACGGTGAGATATACTCTGGGGCCCACTCGGTAATGCACATTCGGTAACGCTTGCAAGCACGTGACTAATGAGTTAGTCACAGAGAATGTTGTATTATAGAACGAGTAAAGAGTACTTACCGGTAACGAGATTGAACTAGGTATAGCGATACCGACGATCGAATCTCGGGTAAGTTAAATATCGTATGACAAAGGAATCTGTATACGGATTATAGTAGTCCACGACATAGTGGTTCAATCGATAAAGATCTTCGTTGAATGTGTGGGAGTCATTATGGATATCCTGGTCCCTCTAATGGTTATTGATCAGAGAGATGTCTCGATCATGTTTGCACATTCTCGAACCCGTAGGGTCACACACTTAACGTTCGGTGACGCTAGAATAGCTCTGGGATAATTTTATTAATGGTGTTCGAATATTGTTCGGAGTCTCGGATGAGATCCTAGACATCACGAGGAGCTCCGGAAGAGTCCAGAGGTAAAGATTTATATATGGCAAGTTGATTTCAGGGTTCCGGAAAAGTTCAGGATTTTTTAGCAGTGTCAGAATGTTGTAAAAGGTTCTGGAGGGTCCCACTATGGGCCCCACCTGTTTTGGACGACCAATGGTGGTCCACTAGTCCATGTGAACAGCCCTTCTTGGTTATTTATGCCAATAAATGGGAAGCCCTTCAATGGGAGGGTTACCACTCTTAAAAGAAAGGTGTTACCATCTTTTAAATGAGAGAGGGGTTTTCACTTGGGAATTGAAGTGGCTACAACCTCCTTGCCCATATAAGAGAGGGGAAAGGCTCACCAAGAAGATAGTGAAGAAATTAAATATGCAGGATGAAAAGAAAGGTTCTTTGCCCATGTTACAAGGTAAGCCATTGAGTAAGAATCACTGTCCAACTATGACAACAGAAAGGGAAAGGATGAAAAAAATTCCCTATGCCTCGACCATAGGTTCTGTTATGTATGCCATGTTGTGTACTAGACCAGATGTGTCCCATGCTCTTAGTTTGATAAGCAGGTACCAGAGTGATCCCGGAGAGGCTCACAGGACAGCAGTTAAAAATATCCTTAAGTACCTAAAGAGGACTAAGGACATGTTTCTTGTCTATGGTGGTGATGAAGATCTCTTCGTAAAAGGTTACGTCGATGCTAGCTTCAATACTGATCCAGATGACTCAAAATCTCAAACATGGTATGTCTTTACCTTGAACGGAGTTGCGGTTAGCTGGAGGAGTTGCAAGCAGAGCGTCATTGCAAGATCTACATTAGAGGCGGAGTATATGGCCGCTTCTGAAGCAGCAACAGAAGGGATATGGCTGAAGGAAATTGTCACTGAACTCGGCGTTGTTCCGAGTGCACTGGATACCATGGAGATCTTTTGTGACAACACTGGTGCCATTGCTCGAGCCAAGGAACCAAGATGTCACAAGAGCTCCAAGCATATCAAACGTCGGTTTCATCAAATTCGTGAGCATGTCATTGAAGGAGATATTACCATTAGCAAAGTACATACGGATCAGAATATCGCGAATCCATTAACTAAAGTTCTTCCACAAACAAAACATGATCAACACCAGAATGCAATGGGTGTTAGATTTCTGCCAATGTAAACTAGATTATTGACTCTAGGGCATATTTCCTAGTAAACAACACCGTGTCCCTAGTAAGCCTCTACTATACTAGCTAGTTAATTAATGATGGTTATGGTTTCCTAACCATGAAACTGAGTTGTTTATTAATTAATGGGATCATGTCATTAGAAGAATGACGTGATGGACACACCTAACTAGCATAACAATATTGATCGTTTCATTAAGTTTATACTAGCATGCCTTTTATTTTCAGGTATCATGTTTCTTAGACCATGAGATTATGTTATTCCCGGGTACCGGAAGAATACTTTGGGGACATCAACCATCACATCGTGACAGGGTGATCATAAAGATGTCTTACAGGTACTTGTTGAATTACATGAATCAAGACTGGGATTTGTCCCTCCGTGTGACGGTGTGTAACAGCCCAGATTTCACAAAAATTAAAAATATTTTTTTCGACGTGAATTGTTTGATTGTCTGATTTGTTTGCGGTGTTTGCATCCCGGATTTATCGATCGGCGATTATTCCCCCCCCCCCTCTTATCTCGTACCGGACGGAGACCGACCCTTGCCACCCTGACACTCGACCTTTGAGACACCGGGTTTCACCCGATCACCGTCGCGAAAACCGCACGAGACCAGCCGCAGCCAACGGAACGAAAAACCCCGTTTAATAATTAAACGGGTTATTTTGATAGCGCGCCGGAAAGTGTTCTCGGAACGGTTCCAGCGCTAGGTGAACGCCACCGGCTCGACGCGCTAATCGCGTTGTTCGAAGTTTTACACGAATCGGAGGTCCTGTGGACCCCCGGCGGTTAGAAACACCGCGCGCGAGAGAGAAAAACCGGGGATGTTTTTTCAAACTGCCAGCCACCTGGGCTATATAAAGACCACCACACTCCCACCCCTTTCTAGGGTTTCCCTAGCCTAAAATTTGCAGCCACCCCCTAGTGTTGCTCCAAAATCTGCCCAATAACCCCAAAATCCCGAAACCCTAGCCAGATGCAATCTCAGCCGTTGGATCTGACCATCCAACGGTTCGGATCACACCCAGCCTCCCACCTACCTCCCATCTCCATCCAGGTCGCCGCCCATGGAGCCAGGCCGCCGCCGCTTCCTCCGGCCAGCCTCTGTTTTTCTCGAAGTCTGTAACGTTTCGATGCCATGTTGCATGCTTAATATCTTTTAATCTATTATGCCTATGACCTTTATTCTTTTTTGTACCTGATCATCATCATGTCTACTCCATTCTAATGTATTGCTATGTCATGTTGCTGCACTTTTGCATATAGTTATACCCCTGTTTATACAGCATAAAAATAACAGTTTCAGCCCTGTTTATGCATCAGGCCATTAATATCTATTATTTCCTGTTAGTGTGTTGTTGCTGTTATTTTATTGCAAGTTTGCATGATGATTGTGACACATCCATGAGGCCTATTGCATTGATTCTTTTTTGCATACTGTTAAGCATCATGTCTACTTCCATTATATGTATTGCATTGTCATGATATGCTTGCTAGTCATCTAGTTATTGATCTCCAAAGTTTCTATGCCACTGTTTTTGATAGCCACCTCTGTTTTTCTCTAAGTCTGTAACGTTCCGATGCCATGTTGCATGCTTAATATCTTTTGATCTATGATGCCTATGACCTTGATTCTTTTTTGTACCTGATCATCATCATGTCTACTCCATGCTCGTGTATTGGTATGTCATGTTGCTGCACATTTGCATATAGTTATACCCCTGTTTATACAGCATAAAAATAACAGTTTCTGCCCTGTTTTCCTGATTTTCACTAAGTCCTAGACTAGTAATGTTTTATTGCATTTTGCATGAGCTATAACTAGTTGTTTATGATGCCTATTTGCATGATTCTTTTTGCCATGCCTTCCCTGCCATGTCTAATTTAGTTGCATATCATTTGTGAGCATGTTTGCATTCATTATCCTGTTTATGCATTGCTCTAAAGTGTGCTTCCTGATGTTGACAGATTGTGTTGCAAACTTGTTTTGCTTGTATCTTTTTAACCGTAACTCCGTTTGGAGTGTTCTTTATATGTAACTTGATTAGTTTTTCATGTACTTTGTGTTTATGCTATTGTTTTCTGATGTTAACCAACCTAAAATATGGTTTAGGGAAGAACAGTACCAAATGTTTTAATCATCGTGAGGCACTTAGTGATATGCCATGTCTAGGTTGTGCCTCACTTAAACTAACTAGCATAGATAGTTATTTTATTCTTCACCTCTTGCCATGTTGGTGTGCTATGCCATGCTTGAGTGAGATGCCATGTTAACAACCTTTGTTGATAACCTGTAGCTAAACAACTTGAACCATTCTAAATGTGCGGTATTGTCGTCTGTGACGAGTACTCCACTTAACCTGTTAGTAACGGCTCTCGACGGTAGGTGCGATGCCTCGTGTTGCCTTCTTGTTGATGCTTGATCGTGTTTGCTTCATAGTAATAGATACTTGCTCGTCGATTGCTTTTCAGTGTTTACCGTCTTGTGTGCTTCCGCAGGTACCTCTCGGAGACGATGCGAGCTTGCGATCAACTACACCTTCGGAACCCGACTTGTCAACAGGCAAGGACTATGCATTACTTATGATCCATTCTAGTTCAACCAGCGGTTTTCATGCTAGTCTAGGATAGGTTCGATGTTTGATCCTACCACATGTTTACAGCCTCTTTCAAACCGATACAGCCATGTCCCCTCCCAGCAAACCATGTACTGCTATGTTACTATTGCTCGTTGCTCAGCCCCTGCTTAGTATGCATGCTTAGGATGCTACGATGTTACCTTGTTACTCCTTGGTTTGGGTTATCACATTATTATATTGTTGTGGATGATATGATTATTATAACATTGACTATATTCGACGAAGTATGGAAGGTCTAGGCTATCCCGCCCCGCTGCTTTGTTCCATTCGAGTCACCTAGGACCCGAGTTCCGGGTATTGTGTCTCTTGACGAGCGTGCCTAACCGCGTGTGGGATTTTATGGGGTCCCCTCTTCTTACCTACCTAGCTACAAACATTTCTAGAGGTGGCCCAAGATGATTTACCATTTGAAACCGTGTGTGTGCTTGGTTGGGCCCCCTACAGTTTTAAAACAACTCGGGCCAGCGGAGACAGAGTTCCTCTGTTGGTCCACACTGGTGAGCTAGGGAAGCCCCTGATTTTAGGTGAGGCTAACCCCGACCTTAGCCATATGGAAGAGTCTGATCCGAGGGCGTGGCCGGCTCTTGGATTGGGTGTCGACTCCCCGGGGTCTACTCGGATTTGTGCGTTGTTAGTTAGAGGGACCTATCGTTTCGAATCTCTCAGAACTAAATCATAAAATGGTTGCCTATGATGGGTAGCAACTGAGAGAGATGGGCGTGCGTGTGGACCCTTGTTATGGGCAGTTGGTACACCCCTGCAGGGTTAAATCTTTTCGAGAAGCCGTGTCCACGGTTATGGACGACTTGAGACCTACGTCCTGTTCATAGACAACAACAACTGAGATAATCTTAATATAACTTGATCAACGTGTGTGTGCCTTGACTGCTTCTTCTTCGTCGGGATGCAAAGAGGAGGACAAGGATAGGATAGGTGTTCTGTTTGCGTAAGTAGTTGTAACAGCCCAGATTTCACAAAAAATTAAAAATTTTGTTTTCGGTGTGAATTGTTTGATTTCCTGGTTTGTTTGCGGTGTTTGCATCCCCGGTTATTTTTCCCCCTCTTATCTCATATCGAACGGAGACCGACCCTTGCCACCCTGACACTCGACCTTTACGACACCGGGTTTCACCCGATCACCGTCGCGAAAACCGCCTGAGACCAGCCACAGCCAACGGAATGAAAAGCCCGTTTAATAATTAAATGGGTTATTTTTATAGCACGCCAGAAAGTGTTCTCGGAATGGTTACAGCGCGAGGTGAACGCCTCGGCTCGACGAGCTGATCGCACAGTTCGAAGTTTTACCCGAATCGGAGGTACTACGCACCCCCGGCGGTCAGAAACGTGAGCACCGCGCGCGCGAGAGAAAAGCCGGGGATGTTTTTGCAAACTGCCAGCCACCGGGGCTATATAAAGACCACCACTCCCCCTAACCCTTCTAGGGTTTCCCTAGTCCAAAATTGCAGCCACCCCCTGAAAAACCCGAGATCTGCTCAATCTGCCCCCCAAATCCCGAAACCCTAGCCATCCTCAGATCTGGACCGTCCGATCCGAAGATCCGACGGCCCAGATCTCTCCTAGCTCTCCACCTACCTCCAGCCCTTCTCCCTCCTCTCTCCTCTGCCCGCGAGGACGCCACCGCCGCCTCCACGGCCTCGCTGGCGGCCAGGCCACGCCCCTCCTACCTCTCTGTCCTTCCCTCTCGTCCCTCTCACCAGCTGCTCCCCCTCTCCTCAAAGGAATTCGCCGCCGTCCCTGCCATGGCCGGCGCGCCGTGGGAGGCCATGGCCGAGCCGGTGAGCTCGTGCCGCACCGCGAGGAGCTTCACCGCCGCGTCGCCAGCCGCCAGCCCCGCCGCACCGGACTTGCGCCTTCAGCCGCACCCCACCGTCCCGGCCGGCCGGCCTCTCGCCGACAACCCACGCCGCCGACTGCCGCTGGTCGGAGCGCCGCCTCGGCCACCCGGATCGGGATCGGGAGGCGCCCGATCCAACCGACGCCAGCCCCCTGGTGGGCCTCCTCGCCCGTGTGGGCCGGCCAGCCCAGCAGCCAGCCGGCCTGCCAGGCGCCCCAGCCAAGTCGCCCAGAACCCTCTCCAGCAGCCAGTGGGCCGAGCCCACTAGAGGGTGAGGCCCGTTTTTTTTATTTTTCCGCAGTATTGTTTTTTTCCTTTTTTTCTCTGTTGTATGCTGTTGATGCTATTTTGCGTTGCCCGTATCTTTTAGCTCGTAGCTCGGATCGCGACGCTTTAAACATGAAAGTTTCTTAGAATTTTGTGTAGATTAATAAAATGTGCTTATTTGTTATGTTTGAGCTTGTTTACATGTTGTTTGACTGCTAATTACACTTCGTGCCACTGTAAACTGTTATTGCAATAACTTTTTAACCGTTGCTCGGATTAAAATGTTTCTTATATGTAACTTGACTAGAATTGCATGTAGATTGTGTTTATGCTATTCTTGCTTGCTAATAAAAATAATAAAATTATGTTTAGGGCAGAACAGTACCAAATTTCATTTATATCGTGGGGTCCGCAATAGTTTGCCATGTATAGGTTTTACCCCCCACTTAAAGTGACTAGATTAGTTAGTTTATTTATGCTTCACCTCTTGTACTGTTTGTGTGCTATGCCATGCTTGAGTGATATGCCATGTTAACAACCTTTGCTCATCTTGTGTAGCTAAACAACTTGAACCCTTGTAAATGTGCGGTATCATCGTGTGCGACGAGTACTCCACTTAACCTGTTAGTAACCGCTCTCGACGATAGGTGCGATGTCTCATGTTGCCTTCTTGTTGATGCTTGCTCGTGTTTGCCTCGTAGTAATAGATGCTTGCTCGTTGATTGCTTTCCAGTGTTTACCGTCTTATGTGCTTCCGCGGGTACCTCTCGGAGACGATACGAGCTTGCGATCAACTACACCTTCGGAACCCGACTTATCAACAGGCAAGGACTATACATTACTTATGATCCATTCTATTTCAACCATCGGTTTGCATGCTAGTCTAGGTTAGGTTCGATGTTTGATCCTACCACATGTTTACAACCTCTTTCAAACCGATACAGCCATGTCCCCTCCCAGCAAACCTTGTACTGCTATGTTACTATTGCTCGTTGCTCAGCCCCTGCTTAGTATGCATGCTTAGGATGCTACGATGTCACCCTGTTACTCCTTGGTTCGTGATATCACATTTTTATATTGTTGCTGATGATATGATTATTATAATGTTGACTATATTCGACGAAGGATGGAAGGTCTAAGCTATCCCGCCCCGACGCTTTGTTCCATTCGAGTCACCTAGGATCCGAGTTCCGGGTATTGGTTTTAAGACTGAGCGTGCCTAACCGCGTGTGGGATTTTATGGGGTCCCCTTTTCTTACCTATCTAGCTTCAAACATTTCTAGTGGTGGCCCGAGCTGATTTACCATTTGAAACCCCGTGTGTGTGCTTGGTGGATCCCCTCGCAGTTTTTAAACAACCCGGACCAGCGGAGACATGGTTTCCCTGTTGGTCCACCTTTGACCGGCGAGGGGCTGAGGCCTCACGTGAGGCGTCTCGGTAACCCAAACCCTGTTGAGACGGAAGAGTCCGATCCGAGAGCGTGGCCAGCTTTTGGATTGGGTGTCGACTCCCCGGGGGCCACCCGGATTTGTTCGTTGTTAGTTAGAGGGACCTGTCTTTTCGGATCTCTTGGAACTAAATCATAAAATGGTTTCCTGTGATGGGTCTCAACTGAGAGAGATGGGCGTGCGTGCGGAGCCTTGTAATGGGCAGTTGGTACACCCCTGCAGGGTTAAATCTTTTCGAGAAGCCGTGTCCACGGTTATGGACGACTTGAGACCTACTCCTTGTTCATAGACAACAACAACTGAGATAATCTTCATATAACTTGATCAATGTTGTGTGCCTTGACTGCTTCTTCTTCGTCGGGATGCGAAGAGGAGGACAAGGATAGGATAGGTGTTATGTTTGCGTAAGTAGTTGATAGCAAGACTTGTTGGAGGTGATTCCTCATGGAATGCTTGGCTTCTTACCTTACTCTCTAGATCGTTAGCCACTTCATAAATGCTAGTGCAGCAGCAACCTCACCACTTATCCCATCCTTATCGTAAACTACTAGTTTTCCTAGAATGACGAGTGATGGAGTCCTTGCTGGGTCAGTTGACCACTACAGTTGGATGCTGAGTACTTCTGTACTCATGATACTACCCCCAAACTCTTTTCAGGGTTCTTGATCGACAACAGGTATTGTGATCAACGTTTCACGTGGAGACTCGACAACGACTAGTTAGGCGGATCCCGGCGGAGGGCCTGGACCCGTGTAGTTATGGGGATCGATGATTTTCTCTTTGCCACTAGGACTTTGCTTGTAGTATGTACTCAGACATGTGTCTTCCGCTGTTGTATTGTATTAAGTCAGTTGTATGCCGATTGTATGAGATTTGTATCCTTGTATCTGTAAAGTTGTGATATCATGTTGGAAATCCAGGGCATATGGCTTTGTCATATGTCGCGGTGGGATTGATATGTGCTTCGTCCCCCGATCTGGGTGGAAACACCTAGATCTGGAACAGTACTGCATATCGGGCCTTACAGTAGTTGATAGCAAGACTTGTTGGAGGCGATTCCTCATCGAATGCTTGTCTTCTTATCTTACTCTCTAGATCGTTAGCCACTTCATAAATGCTAGTGCGGCAGCAACCTCACCACTTACCCCATCCTTACCGTAAGCTACTAATTGTCCTAGAATGACGAGTGATGAAGTCCTTGCTGGGTCATATGACCACTACAGTTGGATGTTGAATACTTCTGTACTCTTGATACTACCCCCACACTCTTTTCAGGGTTCTTGGTCGACAACAGGTATGGTGATTGACGTTTCACGTGGAGACTCGACGACAACTAGTTAGGCGGATCCCGGCGGAGGGCCTGGACCCGTGTGGTTATGGGGATCGATGTTTTTCTCTTTGCCACTAGGCATTTGATTGTAGTCTGTACTCAGACATATATCTTCCGTTGTTGTATTGTATTAAGACAGTTGTATACCGATTGTATGAGATGTTGTATCCTTGTATCTGCAATGTTGTGATATCATGTTGGAAATCCGGTGCATATGGCATTGTCATATGTCGCGGTGGGACCGATATGTGCTTCGTCCCCGGATCTAGATGGAAACATCTAGATCTGGAACAGTACCGCATATCGGGCCTTACACGGTGAGATATACTCTGGGCCCACTCGATAATGCACATTCGGTAACGCTTGCAAGCACGTGACTAATGAGTTAGTCACAGAGAATGTTGTATTACAGAACGAGTAAAGAGTACTTACCGGTAACGAGATTGAACTAGGTATAGCGATACCGACGATTGAATCTCGGGTAAGTAAAATATCGTGTGAAAAAGGAAATTGTCTATGGATTATAGTAGTCCACGACATAGTGGTTCAATCGATAAAGATCTTCGTTGAATGTGTGGGAGTCATTATGGATATCCTGGTCCCTCTAATGGTTATTGATCAGAGAGATGTCTCGATCATGTCTGCACATTCTCGAACCCGTAGGGTCACACACTTAACGTTCGGTAACGCTAGAATAGCTCTGGGATAATTTTATTAATGGTGTTCGAATATTGTTCGGAGTCTCGGATGAGATCCTAGACATCATGAGGAGCTCCGGAAGAGTCCGGAGGTAAAGATTTATATATGGTAAGTTGATTTCAGGGTTCTGGAAAAGTTCAGGATTTTTTCGGCAGTGTCGGAATGTTCTAGAAGGTTCTGTAGGGTCCCACTATGGGCCCCACCTGTTTTGGACGACCAAGGGTGGTCCACTAGTCCATGTGAACAACCCTCCTTGGTTATTTATGCCAATAAATGGGAAGCCCTTCAATGGGAGGGTTACCACTCTTAAAAGTAAGGTGTTACCATCTTTTAAATGAGAGAGGGGTTTTCACTTGGGAATTGAAGTGGCTACAACCTCCTTGCCTATATAAGAGAGGGGAAAGGCTCACCAAGAATCCCCAAGTCCTTCCACACGTCCTCCTCCCTCACGTGCATCGCTTGGCGAAGCCCTGCCCGCGGGAAACTCTTCACCATATCCACCATCACGCCGTTGTGTTGCTGGAATCGATCCCATATATTTCTCCCTCTTGCTTGTTGGATCAAGAAGAAGGAGACGTCATCGAGCTGTACGTGTGCAAGCCTCCGGAGGTAATGCTCGTTTGCAGTGTTGATCCGATCGAACTTCACCAACAACTTCACCAAGCTGCGTTGAAATAAACGTTCAACGCGCGTGTTCTTCGAGGGTATGATGACCTACTCTACCTGTTACTAGCATCTTCTAGATTGGATCTTGGATGTTGCTTCAGCATATGAGAGAAAAAAATTGTTTTCTATCGCGCGATCTCCTACAGTGGTATCAGAGCTAGTTCTATGCGTAGATGCTTTGTACAGTTAGAACATAATGAGTTGTGGGTGTTGATCTTCTTGTTCTACCGTTCCATGTGTATTTTGGTTTTGCGGTATGGTTTGATGCAGCGGCCCGGACCAACTTTACAATCTTCGGATTGAGACCGGTTCCGCACTTGACGTGCAACTTGTATTGCACATGCGGCCTACGGGTTTCAGTCGCTCTTACCATAGTATTAACCACATTTACAAAGGAGGGCTCTTATGAGATTAAGAAGCAATTTGTTATATCAACATTTTGGTTTTTTTGTAGGTAAGAACGGTTCTTATGCAAAACCCTAGAAGCCACGTAAAATTGAAAATAATAAGGGAGAGGCGTCTAACTTGTTTTTGCAGGGGTGCTTGTGATGTGGTATAGCCCAAACTGTTCATATGATATATTTGTGATGTATGAGATGATCATGTTTTGCAATGTTTCACGACTTGCATGTCGATTAGTACGGCAACTGGCAGGAGCAATATGGTTGCCTTAATTATTTATTGTATGGCCTGCGTGTTAATTTCAAACGCCATGTAATTGCATTACTTTATCGCTATGAGTTCGCAATAGTTGTAGATGCAACGTGGTGTAGACAACCAAGATGCCATAATGGAGATCTTGTCGGTGCGTTCAAGATGGAGATCAAGGCGCAATAAAAGGGCTATACCATGTCACATATTTTATGCATGTGATGTTTATCCTTTTATGCATCTTATTTTGCGTGTGCACAACGGTAGCATTATAAGATGATCCCTCACACTAATATCAAGATAAACGTGTTCTCCCTAAGTATGCACCGTCGCAAAAGTTCGTCGTTTTGAAGCATCTCGTGATGATCGGATGTGGTAAACTCTATGTTCACATACGACGGGTGTAAGCCAGCTTTACACATGCAAAAATACTTTGGTTAACTTGACGAGCCTAGCATGTACAGACATGGCCTCGGAATGCAACGAATCGAAAGGTTAAACACGAGTCATATGAATGATATGATCAACATTTTGATGTTCACCATTGAAACTACATCTTCTCTCGTGAAGATCGGACTTGGTGTAGTGGATTTGGATCGTGTACCACTGGACAACTATGAGGGATGTTGATTTAAGTGGGAGTTCGTTAGTAATTTGATTAAACTGAACTCATTATCATGAACATAGTCTAAAATTTTATTTTTCTAAAATGTTGTAGATCATGGCCCGCATAGCTCAGTTCAACTTCAGCGCATTCCTTGAGAAAGAAAAACTAAAATCATCGGGTTCAAACTTCACTGACTGGCACCGCAACCTGAGGATTATTCTCACTGGGTGTAATAAGCAATATGTGCTCGATGTTGCGCTAGGTGACCCACCTGCAGACGATGCTCCAGAAACAGAACATAACGTCTTTGAGACACGCAAAGATGACCACATTATATATAGTTTCTTGCGCCATCCTTACATCTCTGGATACTGATCTCCAGAAATGTTTTGAATATCACGGCGCCTATGAGATGGTTGAAGAGCTGAAAACCATGTTTCAGACTCAGACCCGCGCTGAGAGATATGAGATCTCTGATAAGTTCTATGAATGTAAGATGGAGGAGCACAGCTCTGTCAGTGAACATGTTGTAACCATGGGAGGCTATATCCAGCACCTAATTCAGCTGGGATGTGTGATCCCAGATGAGTTAATCACTGTCAGGGTGCTGTAGTCGCTCCCTCCGAGCTACAAAGGCTTTGTGCTGAACTATAACATGCAAGGCATGAATAAGACTCTCAATGAGCTTTTCGCGATGCTGAAACCTGCGGAAGTGGACATCAAGAAAGAACATCAAGTGTTGATGGTCAATAAGACCACAAGTTTCAAGAAGGCTAAAGCCAAAAAGGGACACTTCAAGAAGAGTGGCAAGTCAGCTGCCGCTCGGGGCAGCAAGCCTGTTGTCGCTCCTGTGAAGCCCAAGGCTGGTCAAGCCGGACACTGTGTGTTTCTACTGCAAGGGAGAAGGTCATTGGAAGCGCAACTTCCCCAAGTACTTGGCGGATAAGAAGGTCGGCAATGTCAAAGGTATATTTCATATACATGTTATTGATGTGTACCTTACTAGTTCTCATAGTAGTGCTTGGGTATTTGATACTGGTTCTGTTGCTCATATTTGCAATTCGAAACAGGAGCTTCAGAATAAACGGATACTAGTGAGGGATGAGGTGACGATGCACGTCGGGAATGGATCGAAGGTCGATGTCATCGCCGTCGGGATGTTAC
This sequence comes from Bromus sterilis, assembly GCA_950022295.1. NCBI lineage: Eukaryota > Viridiplantae > Streptophyta > Magnoliopsida > Poales > Poaceae > Bromus > Bromus sterilis. Next base: position 212,668,084 of record OX465598.1, on the reverse strand, counting down.
CTCTTCATCTACCTTCAAGATTAGTTTTAAACCTTAATAATTGTTATTTGGTGACTGCGTTAAGCATGAACATTATATCAAGATCTTGTTTATTGCGAGACGGTTACTCGTTTAAATCACAGAATAAAGGTTGTTCTATTTTTATGAGTAATATCTTTTATGGTCATGCACCCGACGTAAATGGTTTATTCTTGTTGGATCTCGATAGTAGTACTTCCCACATCCATAACATTGATGCTAAAAGATGAAACATGAATAATGATAATTCCACATACTTGTGGCACTGCCGTTTAGGTCATATTGGTGTAAAACGCATGAAGAAACTCCATTCTGATGGACTTTTCCAGTCACTTGACTTTGAATCATTTGACACATGTGAACCATGCCTCATGGGTAAGGAGACTAAGACCCTGTTTTCTGGTACGATGGAACGAGCGAGTGACTTGTTGGAAATCATACATACTGATGTGTGTGGACCAATGAGCATTTCATCACGTGGTGGATATCGTTACTTCCTAACTTTCACTGATGATTTAAGTAGATATGGGTATATTTACTTAATGAAACACAAGTCTGAAACATTTGAAAAGTTCAAAGAATTTCAGAGTGAAGTAGAAAATCATCGTAACAAGAAGATCAAATTTCTACGATCTGATCGCGGAGGGGAATATCTGAGTTACGAGTTTGGCATTCACTTCAAAAATTGTGGAATTGTTTCCCAACTCACGCCACCTGGACCACCACAACGTAATGGTGTGTCTGAGCGTCGTAATCGTACTTTATTAGATATGGTGTGCTCTATGATGTCTCTATCCGATCTACCGATGTCATTTTGGGGCTATGCATTAGAGACAACTGCATTCACTTTAAATAGGGCACCATCTAAATCCGTTGAGACGACACCATATGAGTTGTGGTTTGGCAAGAAGCCTAAATTATAGTTTCTTAAAATTTGGGGGGTGTGAGGCTTATGTCAAACGGTTACAACCTGATAAGCTTGAACCCAAAGCGGAAAAATGCGTCTTCATAGGATACCCTAAGGAAACTATTGGGTACACCTTCTATCACAGATCCGAAGGCAAAGTCTTTGTTGCTAAGAACGGATCCTTTCTTGAGAAGGAGTTTCTTTCGAAACAAGTGAGTGGGAGGAAAATAGGACTAGGCGAGGTTATTGAACCTTCTCCCGAATTGGAGAGTAGCGCAACGCAAGAAGATTTGCATCTTTTTGTGCCGCCTTCACCAGCTAGAGAGCAAGAAGCTGATGATAATGATGATGAAGCTTCGGTCAAAGTTCCCATTCGTAGGTCGACTAGGTTACGTACTACTCCTGAGTAGTACGGTAATCCTGTCATGAATGTTTTATTGTTAGACAATGACGAACCTACGAACTATGAGGAAGCGATGATGAGCCCAGACTCTGGAAAATGGCAAGACGCCATGAAATCTGAAATGGAATCCATGAAAGAAAACCAAGTGTGGACTTTGGTTGACCTTCCTGATAGCCGCGAGGCTGTTGAATGTAAATGGATTTTCAAGAAGAAAACAGACGCTGGCGGTAATGTTACTGTACATAAAGCTTGACTTGTCGAAAAAGGTTTTCGACAAATTCAAGGAGTTGACTACGATGAGACCTTATCACCCGTAGCGATGCTTAAGTCTGTTAGGGTTCTACTAGCAATTGCTGCTTATTTCAATTATGAAATTTGGAAGATGGATGTCAAAACTGCATTCCTCAATGGAAACATTGAAGAAGAGTTGTACATAGTACAACCCCAAGGTTTTGTCAATCCTAAGGATGCTGGTAAAGTGTGCAAGCTTCAGCGTTCCATCTATGGACTAAAGCAAGCCTCCCTGAGTTGGAATCTTCGATTTGATGAGGTTATCAAAGGTTTTGGATTTGTCCAAAATTATAAAGAAGCTCGTGTTTACAAGAAAGTGAGTGGGATCTCGGTTGCATTTCTGATTATATATGTATATGTCATATTACTAATTGGGAATGACGTGGAGCTGCTTAACAGTGTGAAAGATTATTTTAATAATAGTTTTTCAATGAAAGATCTTCGTGAAGCTGCATACATATTAGGCATTAAGATATATAGAGATAGATCGAGACGCTTAATAGCACTTAGTCAAAGTACATACCTTGAGAAGATAGTGAAGAAATTAAATATGCAAGATGCAAAGAAAGGTTCTTTGCCCATGTTACAAGTTAAGGCATTGAGTAAGACTCAGTGTCCAACTATGGCAACAGAAAGGGAAAGGATGAATAAAATCCCCTATGCCTCGACCATAGGTTCTGATATGTATGCCATGTTGTGTACTAGACCAGATGTATCCCATGCTCTTAGTTTGACGAGAAGGTACCAGAGTGATCCTGGAGAGGCTCACTGGACAGCAGTTAAAAATATCCTTAAGTACCTAAAGAGGACTAAGGACATGTTTCTTGTCTATGGTGGTGATGAAGAGCTCTTCGTAAAAGGTTACATCGATGCTAGCTTCAATACTGATCCAGATGACTCAAAATCTCAAACAGGGTATGTCTTTATCTTGAACGGAGTTGCGGTTAGCTAGAGGAGTTGCAAGCAGAGCGTCATTACAAGATCTACATTAGAGGCGGAGTATATGGCCGCTTCTGAAGCATCAACCGAAGGGATATGGCTGAAGGAATTCGTCACTGAACTCGGCGTTGTTCCGAGTGCACTGGATCCCATGGAGATCTTTTGTGACAACACTGGTGTCATTGCTCTAGCCAAGGAACCAATATGTCACAAGAGCTCCAAGCATATCAAACGTCGGTTTCATCAAATTCATGAGCATGTCATTGAAGGAGATATTACCATTAGCAAAGTACATATGGATCAGAATATCGCGGATCCATTGACTAAAGTTCTTCCACAAACAAAACATGATCAACACCAGAATGCCATGGGTGTTAGATTTCTTCCAATGTAAACTAGATTATTGACTCTAGTGCAAGTGGGAGACTGTTGGAAATATGCCCTTGAGGCAATAATAAAATTGTTATTATCATATTTCTGTGTTCATGATATATGTTTATTTCCATGCTATAATTGTATTAACCGGAAACATAATGCATGTGTGGTTGCATAAACAACACCGCGTCCCTAGTAAGCCTCTAGTATACTAGCTCGTTAATTAATGATGGTTATGGTTTCCTAACCATGAAACTGAGTTGTTTATTAATTAATGGGATCATGTCATTAGAAGAATGACGTGATGGACAGACCCAATGAGCATAACAATATTGATCGTTTCATTAAGTTTATACTGTCATGCCTTATATTTTCAAGTATCATGTTTCTTAGACCATGAGATTATGTTATTCCCGAGTACCGGAAGAATACTTCGGGTACATCAACCATCACATCGTGACAGGGTGATCATAAAGATGTCTTACGGGTATCACTAAAAGTACTTGTTGAATTACATGAATCAAGACTGGGATTTGTCCCTCCGTGTGACGGTGAGATATACTCTGGGCCCACTCGGTAATGCACATTCGGTAACGCTTGAAAGCACGTGACTAATGACTTAGTCACAGAGAATGTTGTATTACAGAACGAGTAAAGAGTACTTACCGGTAACGAGATTGAACTAGGTATAGCGATACCGACGATCGAATCTCGGGTAAGTAAAATATCGCGTGACAAAGGAATTGTGTACGGATTATAGTAGTCCACGACATAGTGGTTCAATCGATAAAGATCTTCGTTGAATGTGTGGGAGTCATTATGGATATCATGGTCCCTCTAATGGTTATTGATCAAAGAGATGGCTCGATCAAGTCTGCACATTCTCGAACCCGTAGGGTCACACACTTAACGTTCGGTAACGCTAGAATAGCTCTGGGATAATTTTATTAATGGTGTTCGAATATTGTTCGGAGTCTCGGATGAGATCCTAGACATCACGAGGAGCTCCGGAAGAGTCCGGAGGTAAAGATTTATATATGGCAAGTTGATTTCAGGGTTCCGAAAAAGTTCAGGACTTTTTCGGCAGTGTCAGAATGTTCTAGAAGGTTCCGAAGGGTCCCACTATGGGCCCCACCTGTTTTGTACGACCAAGGGTGGTCCACTAGTCCATGTGCACATCCCTCCTTGGTTATTTACGCCAATAAATGGGAAGCCCTTCAATGGGAGGGTTACCACTCTTAAAAGAAAGGTGTTACCATCTTTTAAATGAGAGAGGGGTTTTCACTTGGGAATTGAAGTGGCTACAACCTCCTTGCCTATATAAGAGAGGGGAAAGTCTCACCAAGAATCTCCAAGTCCTTCCACACCTCCTCCCTCACGTGCATCGCTTGGCGAAGCCCTGCCTGCGGGAAACTCTTCACCATATCCACCACCACGTCGTTGTGTTGCTGGAATCGATCCTATCTATTTCTCCCTATTGCTTGCTGGATCAAGAAGAAGGAGACGTCATCGAGTTGTACGTATGCAAGCCTCCGGAGGTACTGCTCGTTTGCAGTGTTGATCAGATCGAACTTCACCAACAACTTCACCAAGCTGCGTTGAAATAAACGTTCAACGCGCGTGTTCTTCGAGGGTACGATGACCTACTCTCCCCGTTACTAGCATCTTTTAGATTGGATCTTGGATGTTGCTTCCGCATGTGAGAGAAATTTTTTGTTTTCTATCGCGCAATCTCCTACACCCAATCCCAAGACCTATGCTATGGCGATGCAATTAACGTATGGAATAGGTCACATACCAGTATGTAGTCCATTAAGCGGGAAACGTTCCCGCGTGAACGTGGTTGGTGTAGTCGTACCGGCAATCCCCAATGCCGCGGAGCTCCACGATGACTCTAGTGGCCACCCATTCCTTGAGACCGATGATGGATTACGTCCCCGTCGGAACGTTGTCGGTGAAGACGCCGCGATACGGCCACGACAATGAAGGAGCACCACAGGTGTAGTGCCTCGCGGGATTATACACATACAGTATACCCGACGTCCCTCCGGGCTCCGAACTAGAATACTAGTAGAAAGAAGATGGATTCGGATCCCGATTCCAGCAGCACGACGACGTGCGTATGGTGGAGAAATCCCCAACCAAGTATAGACTCCAAACAAGGGGAGTCCACTCGAGGAAGGAGAAAGGAGGAAGAAAGAGAGAATTGATTTGATGAATAAATGAGCACCCCTACCCCTCCTTATATAGGCTGAGGAGGGGGGCAACATCTCTCCCTCCCCGAGGTGGGACTAATCCCACCTAGGAGGGGGTGGCGCACCAAATAAGAGAGGTGGGCCCTCTCTTGGCGTCATGGCCCATGGGGGGAGACTCCCTCTTCCCCTAATGGGCCCTATGAGGCCCATGTGCCTTTTAATTCATTATTTAATTATTTAAACCAGATTTTTTTAATATTTAGTTCATTAATGAAATACTAAAACATATTTAAATAATATTTTGAACAATTAAAAATCTCCATAAACATTTCTGGCCTCCACCGGAAACAATTCCGGTGATCTCTCCTATTTCTCCGGTGATCCCGAATCAATCCTTAATGCATCGAATACCCTTAAGTGTAACACCCTACGGTCCGGGAAATAGCAGACATGATCGAGACAATCTCATTGATCAATGACTAATCAATTGGACCTTGTTACAATCCTTGATAGCCCCTGCGCTTCCATCGAATGAAACTTCATTTTTGTTGGATCCGTTTAATGTTGAGTATTATCCCTTTGTCCTGCGGTACTTTGCTTGTCCAAGGTTTGATCGTCGGTATCCAATATACCTAGTTCATCCTCGTTACCAAAAAACAAGTTTACTCGTTCCCGTGATATTACAACCCCGTGACCTAGTCACATGATTGCGCAATCTTTATGATGTAATATCACCGAGTGGGCCCAGAGTACCTATCTGTCACTCGGATGGACAAATATCGCTTTGATATATTTGCATACTCATCAACATATCTATTTCGGATACCCAAAGTACACCATTATGGCCAACATATTTCAGTCAGGCGGTGGGTTGCTGATACGTCCAAAACGTATCTATAATTTCTGCTTGCTCCATGCCTCTTTTGTGTGATATTGCTATGATATTGATGAACTTCCATACACTTTTGATCATATTTGGACTAACCTATTAACTCAGTGCACCCCAGTGCCAGTTCCTGTTTTCTGCAGTTTTTCTATTCCAGGTTTCCCCCTTATTTAAAGTGCCAAAAAAATTCCGGGAAAAATATAGGAAAAATCAGCGTACGGGAACCTTCCAGAAGAGCCAAAGTGGGGGCCGAGGGGGGCCAGGCGGCCAGAGGGCGCGGCCCTACCCCTGGTCGCGCCAGGGGAGCGCCTGGAGCCCCTGGCCCACCTCTGGTTGCCCCCTTTTGCCTATTTATTCCCCGTGACGAGAAACCCTCGGGGACGGAACCCTTTTTCTTGATCTCTCCTCTGTTCCGCCGCCGCCGCTGCGCTTCCAAGATCGGGACCACCAGAAGACCTCTTCCCGGCACCCTGCCGGAGGGAGGAATCACCTCCGGGAGCTTCTCCACCACCATGGATGCTTCCCGGATTAACCATGAGTAGTCCACCTTGGACCATGGGTCTATGATCAGTAGCTAGGTGATGTTCTCCTCCCCTCTTTGTTCTTCATGGATTAGACCTCGTGAGCTGCCCTACATGATCGAGGCACTTATGTAATCTTTCTGCTGTTGCTATGCTGAGTTTGCTGGGATCCGATGGATTATGAGATTATGTTCAGATTGTGTTTGAGTTATATATTTGATTCTCTTCTTTTATATTTATGTTCTTAAGTAATTCTTGCATGTTCTCCGTTGCTGTTTATTGCTTTGGCCAAGTAGTAGGTAGTGACTCCAAGAGGGAGCGTTATGCATGATTGTGGGTTCATGCCCCCCGATGACTAGCTTGAGTGACAGAAACATGAGTCTAGGGGATGTGTTGTTGCCATAAGGGGGAAAACAACGGTGCTTGTACTTGCGGGTGCAAGGATTGTTTACTTTACGCAAAGTTCTTTAATGCAGTTGTCCGTTGCTTTGATTTTACACTTTGGGTGGGATTCACAACTTAATACCAGAGAGATGTTCTGGATAGATATCTCAAGGTGGATGATTAGTAGGTAGATGCAGATGGATTTTGGTCTACTTGTCTTGGCGTACCGCCCATGATTTTGAGCCTCTTCCTTTCTTTATAGCATAATTAGCATTGGTTTGCGCACATAATCCTGTCAATTGCCCAACTATAATTTGTTTACCCTGCATGGCTATTTTATCGTATTTTGGGAGAGAGACATCACTAGTGAACATCATTGGACCCTGGTCCATATTTCCAATACTGTTTACACCTTCAATTTACTTTCAGTATTTACTTTTCCGTAGCTATCACTATCATTATTATCCCGTGCGTTTTATCCTTTGTAAACAACAAGGTCGGAGGAATTGACAACTCCTCTATACTCGTTGGGAGCACAGCTATCTGTTGTGTGTGCAGGTCCAGGTGAAGTTAGCAACCTAGGTTGTAAATGGCGCCATTGTTCACTTCACCACCTACTTGTCGATCTTGGAGTCCTATTGGAGACAATATAAACCTTAGCATCTTCGCTAAGGGAAATTTGCCGCTACGCTACATCTCACCTTCCACTTGGGGTAACCAACGAGGGGCGAGTATTATCTCGTGTATCAAGCAAATTTCTGGCGCCGTTGCTGGGGACTCCATTCTTCAAGATAGGGGAGTTGCACACTATCTTTTATCCTTGCTTTTTAGTCTTGTTAGTTTACCTTTCAGTTTTTTCTTTAGTGTATTTTATCAAAAAAAAATAGTTATCTTGCTTGCTGCTGCTATGGGTTCCTCTAAGAACACCAAGTTGTGTGACTTCACTAGTCACAACAACAATGACTTTATCTGCACTCCTATTGCTACACCTGCTACTTCAGCACCTTCTAATGAGATTAAACCTGCTTTGCTGAACCTTTTTATGAAAGATCAATTCTCTGGTGCTAGAGATGATGCTGCTTTGCACTTAAATAATTTTATTGAGCTTTGTGATATGCAAAAGTACAAAGAAGTAGATGGTGATATTGTTAAGCTTAAGCTTTTTCCTTTCTCTTTGAGGGATGAAGATAAAATATGGTTTCAATCCTTGCCTAAGAATAGCATAGATTCTTGGGATAAGTGCAAGGATGCCTTTATTGGGAAGTACTATCCCCCTGCTAAGATTATCCAATTGAGGAGATTTATTATGAATTATAAGCAATTGGATAATGAACACGTTGACCAAGCTTGGGAACGCATGAAATCTCTTGTTAAGAATTGCCCTACACATGATTTTACTACTTGGATGGTTATCCAAACTTTTTATGCAGGCTTGAACTTTACCTCGCGGAACTTGCTAGATTCGGCCGCGGGAGGAACCTTTATGTCAACTACACTTGGTGCTTCCACAAAACTTCTCGATGAGATGATGACCAACTATTACCAATGGCACACCGAAAGAGCTCCAACAAGTAGTAAGGTAAACTCTGTCGAGGAGATCTCCTCCCTAAATAAATAAGTTGACTTGATTATGTCTCTACTTACCAAGCAATCTCCTATTAATCCTCAAAATGTACCTTTAAATTCTTTGATTGCTCAAGATCAAGTAGATGTGAACTTTATCTCTAGAAACAACTTCAACAACAATGCTTATAGGAGTAACTTTGGTAGCAATCCCCGTTCCCCTCCAACAACTATGGGAACAACAACACTTATCCTAGCACCAAAAACTCCACTTCTGAATTAGAGAGTATGCTTAAAGAATTTATCACTACCCAAAAAGCCTTCAACAAGAGTGTAGAGGAAAAACTAGACAAACTAGATAACCTCTTGTCGAAGGTAGACAATTTAGCCCACGAAGTAGAATTGCTTAAAATTAGAACTTCTCCCCTTGAGGAGAGGAAGGTCACTCCTATGAATGCTATCCAATTGCAAATTAATGAAAACATTAGGATGATGGCTAAACTTAAAGAGATATGGGCTAGAGAAAAGGAGGAAGAAGATAGGATTAAGAGCCTTCCTACACACCATACTGTTGCTACTATCCAAGTGGTTGAGGATATCCAAACTCTTAGCACCCGATGCACCCCTAGTCCCATAGGACCTATTAATGGTGATGCTATGACCTCAACCGTAGAAGAAGAAATTCCTATGACTATAGAAGCTACCAAACAAGTGAGCCTAAAGGACACCACTACTACTCTACTTGATAGTAGTGACCTTGATTTTGATAATTGCACCCTTTCTGAAGTTATTCGTTTCCTTCACAAGATGTCTAGAGACCCCCACACTATCACACTTAATCTTGCCTTCACGGAGCATATCACTAATGCTCTCATCAAAGCTAGGGAGGAGAAGCTTAGGGTAGAAGCCTCCATACCTAGAAAGCTAGAAGATGGTTGGGATCCTATGATTAAAATTAAGTTGAATAACTTTTCTTGCTATGTTTTATGTGATGTTGGAGCTAGTACCTCTGTTATGCCCAAAAGAATGTACGATATATTTGAATTGAAACCTCTTGATGCTTGTTCTTTTGGTGTTCGTCTCGTCGATTCTTCCGTACATAAACCTTTGGGGAAGATAGATGATGTTCTTATCATTGTCAATGACAATTATGTTCCCGTTGATTTTACTATTATGGACATTGAATGTGAACCTTCTTGTCCAATTATTTTGGGACGTCCTTTTCTTCGCACCGTGGGTGCTGTTATTGATATGAAAGAAGGGATTATAAAATTCCAATTCCCACTCAAGAAAGGGATGGAACACTTCCCTAGGAAAAATATTAAGTTTCCTTTTGAGTCCGTCACACGGGCTAGTTATTTTCTTGAAAAGACTTGATCTATTTGCATTAAGCCTAGCTAATGGCTTTAAAGAAGCGCTTTCGGAAGGCAGCCCGCAACGAATTTAGGATTTCCTTTTTGTTTTCCTTCTGTTTTTAGTGGTCTTGATGATTGTTACTACTGTAGAAACATCATTGTATCTTTACTTTTCAAGATTTGTGCCTTTTATAGCCTCATACGACAAGGGAAGTGAAAGTTGTGACATGCTGTCCAGAAAACAGATTCTGTCCTCGTGACTAGAAAAATCAGAGAAAAATCCCAGTTCATCTTTTTGAGCTGAATATTTTACACAACGTTCTCTATAAAATTATGAAACTTTCGTATGTTCTGAGTTTTTTATTTGAGTTGCAGAAGTATCCCTAAAAAATTCTTTACTACCTACTTGTCTGTTTTTCACAAATTCTGTCCTGTTTTGCCTTTTCTTCGTTTTGCAAACCTTAAGCTTGCTTTTTCTTTCCAAAAACTTTTTGGAAATCTTGATAAACAGTAGCCCTTCAAGATTATCTTTATTTCCAGTAGAGAAAAATAATTTTATTATGGGTACTAACCTCGCTAATAAGATTATGACGAGTTATGTATGAAGGGAGTTTTCAAGTGTGCGAGGGAAGATGATGAAAGAAAATTCAGGAGTGTCAAGCGCATAAGCTTGGGGATGCCCCATGCATCCCCAAGAAATATTCAAGGAGACTCAAGCGTCTAAGCTTGGGGATGCCCCCGTGCATCCCCTTCTCCATCAACAATTATCAGTTCGTCTCTCGTTTCACTATATTTTTATCACTTCATGCGTTATGTGCTATTCTTGGAGCGTCTCGCTCTTAGGTTTTATTTTAGTTTTCTTTAGCTTTGCTTGCTATTCATAACAAGTTAGAACCCAGCTTTCTTTGTGTGGGAGAGAAACACGCTCCACTTCCAAAATCTAGAACACAACATAGGACTTTTCATGCTTATCTTTGCTGTGTGTGTTCTTTATCTTTTCGTAGCTACTGTCATGTTTAGCTCTTGGTTTTCCTGTTTATCTTTTCAAAGAGATTTTGTTTAGTTTTTTGCTGGAACTCTCTTGATTTTTCATGTTTATCTTGTTTAGAGAGTTTTCCTGTTGCACTGAGTTGTGTGTCTTGACTTGAAGTAGGCAATTGAGGTTGCTATTCTTTTTGTAGTAGTAACTTGCAATAGTTTTGAGGTATTTTTTTGAGTAATGTTTGGAATTTTGGTGTCAAGAGCTTTAGCCTATTAGTGATAGATGTCATATTTTGGGCAATCCGTGTTTATTTTCAAAAACCTACAAATTAGTTGAGAACTCTAGCTACTAGATGGATCACTACTCTTCTGAGGGGTCGAATATTAGAGTACACTCACGTACCATGAGTCGAGGATGCGCAAGGATAACCAAACCCCCATACACTCCTCCTCGGGGCACTTGTCTATTTGCGAACCTCCTTATTAGATTGAGAATTACCGATAATAAGTGCATGAGTTCTTCGGACTAATGTGAGTATTCGAAAGTTGACACTTCCACCTTCCCATATTTTTCTAGCCTCTCCTGTGTTGTGCATTGCTTTCTTCTCACTCCGAGAGTTAGCGTCCACCTTTGCTAGTACATCCAAACCCTTGGCATGATACGCTCTGTCATCATAAACCTCCTTATATCCTTCTTCAAAACAGCCACCATACCGACCTACCAAGGCATTTCCATAGCCTTTCCGAGATACATTGCCATGCAACGTCCATCTTCTCATGACTTGATCTTCATGTCATACATGCTACTTGCTTGATCAATGAGCCGCATGCTAGTTGGGCCTTTCCCTAATAATTGCTACATGACGCGCTAGTATCATTGCATATCCTGCTACACTGGCAGAGGCATGCATTTGCATACTTCATGATAGTTACATCTTCTTTATGATTTGAGTACTTTGTAAAGTGTGAAAGATCTTCTATACTTATTGTAATTTATAGAGTGTTGCCCCTAATGTGAGGAAAATATCCCAAAGTGGAAAAAATTAAAAGATCCCAAAGAGGACAAATGAGAGAAATAGAAAGAGCCATTGAGGCCACCAAAAAAATACAAAAAAATAGAAAAAAGATAAAAATGAAATAAAAAAGAGAGAAGGGGGCACACTACTATTCCTTTTGAGAGATCCACACTCGTACTCCCTCTTATATCTTGTAATCCATAGAGATTATCATTCATGCATATAGCTATGTGGGGACCTTCACACTATAGAACTTGGCTTGTATATTCCAATGATGAGCCTCCTCAAAAGAGCTCTAGGTCTTCTTGAGCAAGCAAGTTGGATGCACCCCCACTAGTTCCTTTGGAGAGCTTTTAGCTCATATGTGCATCCGTTGCATGGCAATCCCTACTCCTCACATAATATCTATGATTTAGCTTTCTCTCGCCTATGATTGTCCTCATTGATGTGAGCCTTTCACACCTTTTTGTCTTCCTCCTCCACCATATTCTCTCTTTGCCATCCTAAGTGTCAACTTTCTTGCTTACGCTCATCCATTGCATGAGTGCTCAAAATGTCGAAAAGGAGTGGATCATTTTGAATTGTACCTGGCTAGTGGTCTGGGTATGAGTCAAGATAAGATTCCAAAGAAGACCAAGTGTGAAACTTTAGTAGATTGAGTTCTCAACACAAAAATACTTTTTATCGTATATCCCTATCCCCTTTCTTGCACGCAAACACCATTTGGAGACATTCGAGTCACGGACAGCGAGAGCTCTTGCACCTTTATGTTCTTATGTTGCTTGTTTCAATGCTAATATAGACTCTTGCCTGTTATGACTTGAATTGAATTACATGTCTTGATTGCTTTACTTAAAAGTTCTTATATGGTTGTTAGCATGTCACCACAGAAATTATGCTTGTTATCATTTACCTACTCGAGGACGAGCAGGAATTAAGCTTGGGGATGTTGATACGTCCAAAACGTATCTATAATTTCTGCTTGCTCCATGCCTCTTTTGTGTGATATTGCTATGATATTGATAAACTTCCATACACTTTTGATCATATTTGGACTAACCTATTAACTCAGTGCACCCCAGTGCCAGTTCCTGTTTTCTGCTGTTTTTCTATTTCAGGATTCCCCCTTATTTAAAGTGCCAGAAAAATTCCGGGAAAATATAGGAAAAATCAGCGTACGGGAACCTTCCATAAGAGCCAAAGTGGGGGCCGAGGAGGGCCCAGGCGGCCAGAGGGCGCGGCCCCACCCCTGGCCACGCCAGGGGGCGCCTGGAGCCCCTGGCACACCTCTGGCTGCCCCCTTTCACCTATTTATTCCCCGTGACGAGAAACCCTCGGGGACGGAACCCTTTTTATCGATATCTCCTCTGTTCCGCCGCCGCCGCGCTTCCAAGATCGGGACCACCAGAAGACCTCTTCCCGGCACCCTGCCGGAGGGAGAAATCACCTCTGGGAGCTTCTCCACCACCATGGATGCTTCCCGGATGAACCGTGAGTAGTCCACCTTGGACCATGGGTCTATGATCAGTAGCTATGTGATGTTCTCCTCCCCTCTTTGTTCTTCATGGATTAGACCTCATGAGCTGCCCTACATGATTGAGGCACTTATGTAATCTTTCTGCTGTTGCTATGCTGAGTTTGCTGGGATCCGATGGATTATGAGATTATGTTCAGATTGTGTTTGAGTTATATATTTGATTCTCTTCTTTTATATTTATGTTCTTAAGTAATTCTTTCATGTTCTCCGTTGCTGTTTATTGCTTTGGCCAAGTAGTAGGTAGTGACTCCAAGAGGGAGCGTTATGCATGATTGTGGGTTCATGCCCCCCGATGACTAGCTTGAGTGACAGAAACATGAGTCTAGGGGATGTGTTGTTGCCACAAAGGGGAAAACAACGGTGCTTGTACTTGCGGGTGCAAGGATTGTTTACTTTACGCAAAGTTCTTTAATGCAGTTGTCCGTTGCGTTGAGTTTACACTTTGGGTGGGATTCGCAACTTAATATCAGCGAGATGTTCTGGATAGATATCTCAAGGTGGATGATTAGTAGATAGATGCAGATGGATTTTGGTCTACTTGTCTTGGCGTACCACCCATGCTTTTGAGCCTCTTCCTTTCTTTATAGCATAATTAGCATTGGTTTGCGCACATAATCCTGTCAATTGCCCAGTTGTAATTTGTTTACCTCACATGGCTATTTTATCGTCTTTTGGGAGAGAGACATCACTAGTGAACATCATAGGACCCCGGTCCATATTTCCAATACTGTTTGCACCTTCAATTTACTTTCAGTATTTACTTTTCCGTAGCTATCACTATCATTATTATCCCGTGCGTTTTATCCTTTGTAAACAACAAGGCCGGAGGAATTGACAACTCCTCTGTACTCGTTGGGAGCAAAGCTATCTGTTGTGTGTGCAGGTCCAGGTGAAGTTAACAACCTAGGTTGTAAACGGCGCCATTGTTCACTTCAACACCTACTTGTCGATCTTGTAGTCCTACTGGAGACAATCTAAACCTTAGCATCTTCGCTAAGGGAAATTTGCCGCTATGCTACATCTCACCTTCCACTTGGGGTAACCAACGAGGGGCGAGTATTATCTCGTGTATCAGTTGCAAATCAAAGCATCCTCAGAGATAGCAATTATGTATGATCATTACGGTCAAAGGATCTGATCACTACGCTGTAGTTATCACAATGTTGAACTATGTGACTTGATCATATTGCAACACTTCTGGTGGGTGTATGTCCATCATACCATTATCCCAATGATACGACTCCATTGTCAACAACTTAATTGCTCATGATCAGGAAACCTTGATCATCAATTGCCCAATGGACTAGCATACTAGAGTTAACTAGGGACCTAGTTGTTTCTATACCACACGTGTATTAAGGTTTCCGCTTAATACAGTTATAGCATAGTATAAAACGTATTATGAACTAATGGAATATGACAATAAAACATATTTTATTTGCCTCTAGGGCACATTCCCAACATGAAATCCATCTGCATCTACTCACTAATCATCCACCTTGATATATCTATCCAAAACATCTCGCTGGTGTTAAGTTGCGAGCCCCACCCAAAGTGTAAACCCAAAGCAACAGACAACTGCATTAAAAGAACTTTGTATTAAGTAAACAATCCTTGCACCTGCGAGTACAAGCACCGTTGTTTTCCCCCTTGAGGCAACAACACATCCCCTAGACTCATGTTTCTGTCACTCAAGCTATTCACCAGGTGCATGAACCCACAATCATGCATAACACTCCCTCTTGGAGTTACTACCTACCACTTGGCCAAAGTAATAAACAACAACGGAGAACATGCAAGAATTACTCAAGAACATAAATATAAAAGGAGAAGAACCAAATATATTACTCATCACAATCTAAACATAATCTCATAATCCATCGGATCCCAGCAAACTCAACATAGCAACAACAGAAAGAATTACATATGTGCCTTGATCATGTAGGGCGGCTCACAAGGTCTAATCAATGAAGAGCAAAGGTGGAGAGAAGACATTACATAGCTACTGATCATGGACCCATGGTCCAAGGTGGACTACTCACGGCTCATCCGGGAAGCGTCCATGGTGGTGGAGAAGCTCCCGGAGGTCAATCCTCCCTACGGCAGGGTGCCGGGACAGGGTCTCCTGGCAGCCCCGATCTTGGAAGTGTGGCGGCGGCGGAACAGAGGGGAGATCACAAGAAAGGGTTCTGTCCTCGCGGGTTTCGGGACGAGAGGTAAATATAGGCGAAGGAGGACAGCCATGGGTGGACCAGGGGGTCTAGGCGCCCCCTAGCGCGGCCTAGGGTGGGCCCGCGCCTCCTGGCCTCCTAGGAACCAGGTGGGCCCCCTAGCCCCCCTTTGGGCATCTGGAAGCTTCCGTGACGCTGATTTTTTATATATTTTCTCCCGGAATTTTTCTGGCACTTTAAGTAATGGGAAAACTTGAAATACAAAACAGCAGAAAACAGAAGCTGGCACTGGGTACACTGAGTTAATAGGTTAGTCGAAATATGATCAAAAGTTTATGAAAGTGCATCAAAAGTATAGCAATATCACCCAAAACATGCATGTAGCAAGCAGAAATTATAGTTACGTTTGGGACGTATCACTCATCTCGAACCAAGGCGCCAAGCATCTTCAAACGCTCCACAACATCCCCGACTCGATCCCTAAAAGTACACATGCATACAGCAAGGACATAAAAAATAGATCCTTCATCAAACATGACAAACACATCTACAGATGGAGAAAATACCATTAGCAGCATCACAAAGCAGCTAACTACACGGTCGCGTCTCCTCCAACATCGTGTTGATCTCATCATGCTTAGAACAAGCAACATTGAGCTCTTTCTTCTTGCCCTCTAGCATCTCCTTCTGTGAGTCACAAGAGGCCTTCAGATCGTCACGCTGTTCAGGAGCTCGACACGCTTGGTGGCTTCAATCTTCTTAGAAGACGGTAGAGACTCGATGATCTTCTAGTCGTCCTCTGAGACTTTAGTTATTGCATCAACGCCCGCCTTCAACTTAGCCATAGAAGATATCTCCTCATCGAGCTCTTTCTCCTTAGCGTCGCGCTCTCGTTCCACCAACTTAACGACCTCCCGCAGACGAGAGGCCTCCTCGACAGCTATTCAAGCAATCAACTTCAGTTTGTTACGTCATGAAATACAACATCACCACAAGTTATGACATTACTTACAAAAGGTAGACGCGATGGCCTCCTCATCAGCCTTCCACGGTGCTTCCAATCGTCCCTTCAAGGAGGCCACCTACACATACAAGGAAAGAGATTACTTCAAAGACCGGATCCAAATTACATCCACACTCGAACTTGGGGGTTACGATACCTGCATAAGAAGACCTATTAGAACTAACCTGAAGATCAGGCACAACCGACCTATCGGCAGTAGTCAGTGCCTCCTTTGGGCAGGTCAGTTGCTTGGTGGCATCAACCACTAAGGGATAGCCTAGTGGTGGGAAGGGGCTGATGCCTTCCCACCCACCCAGGTTCAAGGAACGGTACTTGCAATCTGGGGGTTGTTGCACCTATTAAGCTATGGGGGGTTCCCTTACAGTCTTTCTATAAAAAACACTAACCTACCTACGACATCGAAAAGTAGAGAACCTTGTGTACGACCTCCTGGGTCGGAGATCTTAAGCCGCTTGGTCCTCTGATATATTGTAGGTGCTCATCGAATTCTCACGAGCGGGCTCCGGCACCGTAGAAGGCCTTTGCCTAATACTCCTCACAAGGGGAACATTCACTCTTGCCAAACTAATATATCAGACGATCTCTTCCAAGACATACCAACATGATCATAGAGGAGGAGCGTGATGACAGTATCTTCGATCAGGGGTGAGATTACCAGCGTGCCAATGTTGTGTCTCAAGGAGGAGGAGCATCATATGCACAATTCCTCCAATTTCACCGTGATATGCATGATCAGGAAACTCATCTGCAACTTCAAAACGATTTGGTTGATCATATGTGTACTCACATAGGAAACCAATAGTGGTTTGTAAAACTATATGTGCTACAATTTGCTACAATTTATTGTTGTATAAATTATATGATTGACACAATGTATTTTTTTAGAAAAGGAGGAAGACCCCCGGGCTGTACAAACCACTTACAGTTGTATATCTTTGTAAGGTCTTTTGTGAATAATTAATACAAAAGACCTTATTGTTGTATCTGTTGGAGATATGACCTAGAGGCAATCATGTTATGATGTTATCTCCTTATGTATTCATGATTTATTTGTATTGTCCTTGAACATCATCACTGATATGTATCAATAAGTATGTGACTTGTTTGTAAGACTATATATTATATGATGATTGTTCTAATGGTCCCTAGTTGATAAGGTTATGCGGACACATATCCTTGACTAGTATATGATTCGGTTGATGACTATGTTTCACAATTCATGAGGATGGAGATGCTAACGATAGTATGAACTTAGTGATGGGATCACTGAGTTGGATAGAGACCCATTTTGAGACGCACCGAGATATTGTCATCTGTTAGTCTCAATACAATGTTTATGCCATGTCCTAGACCTGAGGTCCTCGCATGTTCTCGGGATGAGGAATGACTCACTTAGGGACTATCAAATGCTACACCGTAACTGGGTAGTTATAAAGGTAGCTTACGGGTGAGTCATGATACATGCCGCGAGACATGGTTGATCAAGATGGGATTTGCCCCTCCACCTTGGAGAGATATTCTCTAGGCCCTCTCGAGTGATAAGATTCAGAAATCATGTCCATGCAACACGGGTTAAGTGTTAAGCCGGTTCAGGAATCTGTATCACGGTTTCGAGAAGAGAGGTCAAGCTATCACAAGGGTGACAAGTACTCGCCTTGAACTTGACAACATATATCATGAGGTAAAAGGAATGTTGCATATGACACTCTGTAATGGTTCGTCTTATGACTATATGCATACATGGGAGCCGACACGTTCTGCTAGGAACCACTACCGACTATCGAACCAGATGTGATCCGAATGGAATATGGATGGAGGGTTTGGATTACCTCAAGGGTTGAGGCCATTCCACGGGCGCCTATATAAGGGCTAGGGCGAACCCCTAAGGGGTAGAGGTTAGAACACAACCCTAGCCGCCACTCCACCTCCAGGATGAGCCGTCGGACCTAGCAGTCCGCTGCCCGACGCTCCTCCTTGTACTTGCGCATCCCTTGGAGGCGCCGCACCTGCGACGCTTGGAAAAACTGTTTGTGGGATCGGATCGCGGGACTCCGTTCGTGGGATTGGTACGAGGGATCGGTTCGAGGGATTCGAGGAGCAGCTGCCGACGCGCATCGCCAACTCTCCTTCCGCTGCCGTGACTGCGCGTCTAGTGGTAAACCCTAATCACGTAGTTCATCCCCAGTAGCAGTGATCTTGGTTTGTGCGCGATAGAAAATTTTATTTGGCGCTAGCGTAGCGTATCGCGTATACCAACAGTATCAACTGGACACGATGCATGCAACCACTTTATTAATTATTCACAAAAGACCTTACAAAGAAATATAAGAGTAAGTCTGACGCCGCCGTCTAGGCAACATCTGTCGCTACTCCTATCCAGTTGATGCAGGGATGCTGATAGTCCGAGCCTAATTCCAAACAAACCTCGCAACCAAGCCTAACATCTAAGACCTCATGCCGGGTATGGGGCACACACCGGTCCGACGCACTCTCAGAGGCCGCCGCCGCCAATTGCCACCAATTCATCTTGAAAGCTGTACTGATGCATCAACCTTGCCCGGTCTAGCTGCCGTCGCCGCCGCCACGGCGCTAGACAACCCCACCGCCCTGCGCTAGTCTATCCAGCCACATCCATCGCCGAGATCCAGCTGCATCATGCCGCCAATACTCTTCGTCATCGATGCGGTAGATACAACGCCACACCTCCTGCCAAACTCCACACCGTCGTCGCTGCTGGAGCTACGCGGAGCCCATCACCTATAACACCTCCCCCGAACATTTGAGCCTCCCAAGACAGCGCCTCCATGGAGGTTACAACGCGCGGGACGCCGCCACCGCCCTATCCAGTCTGAATTTTGGACTTTCGTCTGGGAGGTGTTCGGAGGTGGATAGGAGGGACCTCGGCTTCACCTCCAGGAAGGGTAACGACGTTTGAGGGACGCCGCCGATGCCGGCCGGACCAGCCGACCAAAGTTTCCTCCGGTCCCCATCCTATACCACCAAACCTTCGTTTTCTCTGGATCCAACAGCGAGCCAAGAACAGAAACCTACATAGATGGGATTGCCATGGGGCTCAACCCAATAGGAGCCGAGAAGAACATCCGTAGTAGAAATCCAGGCGCCGAATCAGCCGATCCGACGTGACCAGCGGCGAAAACCACCACCCCACGCCGGCCGACCGTGCCCAGCATCAGATCGAGATCCAATTTGAAACCGGTGGCACCCGCGACCACCTGGCCGAGCCCATCACGTAGCCATCACCACGCCGCGAGATGGGATCCCGTCACCGCCGCGCCGTGCACGACGTCCACAAGGGTAGCCCGCTCGCCGCGCCGCCGGACCCCACGCAAACCCAGCGCCTCCTCGCGATCCAGCCGTCCCGCGCCGGTGGAGATGCTCGAAGGGGGAAAAGTCCCGCCGCCCTGCCGGCCAGGCTTTGCCTGGTGGCGCTGCGGACGACGAGTAGGAGGGTAGGAGGCGGGAGGGCTCGAGGGGGAGGGCGGCTAGGGTTTCCCCCCGGGTCGGCCACGTGTGCGGCACGAGGGGCAGCGTCCTTGGTACAATGTCTGGTTTGTAATAAACTATATGATTTGGTATAGTGTTTGGTATGATAGAATGTGTTCTTTTATGAACTATATGCGCTACAATATGCATTCGTTATCTTGAAATGATCAAAATTATGCACATATAAAAATGACATAATTTATATTTTATAAAAGATTATAGTAAAAGCAGGACATCTCTCTCAAACAGTTGGAGTAGGTAGGTCATATCCATCTCCTTCAACGAGATGAATTAGAATTTTCAGTTTAGTTCAACTCCTTAAAAATGATAAACTCTCACCCAGTTCATCTCTTCGAAAAGTCAACATTTCTGAGTTTGATATAATACAATGTTTATATCTATACCGTCCCTCTTATAAACAAGTCGGCGAGTGAAACTAAAATTTAGCCTTGCGGATCAAATGCATAACCTTAACGACTTAATGTCATTGGATATGATTGAACATAGATGTGTTTGATGATCCAAACAAACCAAAAATAAGTAAATTTAAATCCGTTTGGGTGGCCTTTGCCCCTTACCGCACGCACCCCGACACCTCCCACCCTCCCACACACACAAAGAAAAAGAAACCCTAATGATATGGAGCGAACGTTCGCTCCAGGGCATGGCAAGAGCGAACGTTTTGCATGGCCACCAGAGTACAAATGCATGGCAATTCAGAGCACACGATTGCCATGAAAACTCAAAAATCCAACGAGTTACCATGTGTTTGTACTGCAGTTGCAATGCATTTGTACTACGAGTTGCCATAAAATCGCCAGAAGAAAAGGCGTGCCACAGACAAAAATGTTAGAAAAGGCTAGCAAGAAAAGAAATACCTTTTGGGTCACCTCCCCTACCCTGGTTTTACAAGCGCAGCCGCTGCTCCTCCACACTTCCACCAACCCACCCACTCCGCCGAGAAACCGCAACAGCCACACGCCCACGCGCACACATCAGATCGTCTACTGGGATGGCGGCGGTGGCAGCGGGAACCAGGGAGGAGATCGTCTACATGGCGAAGCTGGCGGAGCAGGCCGAGCGGTACGAGGAGATGGTCGAGTTCATGGAGAAGGTCGTGGCGGCGGCGGGGACCGGCGAGCTCACCGTCGAGGAGAGGAACCTGCTTTCCGTCGCGTACAAGAACGTCATCGGGGCGCGCCGTGCTTCCTGGCGCATCGTTTCCTCCATCGAGCAGAAGGAGGAAGGCCGCGGAGCGGCGGGGCATGCCACCGCGGCGCGCGGCTACCGCGCGCGTGTCGAGTCCGAGCTCTCCAACATCTGCGCAGGGATCCTCCGTCTCCTCGACGAACGCCTGGTCCCCGCCGCCGCCGCTGTCGACGCCAAGGTATTCTACCTCAAGATGAAGGGAGACTACCACCGCTACCTCGCTGAGTTCAAGTCGGCCGCCGAGCGCAAGGATGCCGCCGACTCCACCCTCGCTGCCTACCAGGCCGCTCAGGTATCCATCCCCGCATCATTAACTAGGAATAGCTTTTTCCCCATCCTCTGATGAGTGGCTTCACTGATTTTATTTTTTGAATCTTGGGTGTTCCTTTCTCTAGGACATAGCCATGAAGGAGCTGCCGCCGACTCAGCCCATCAGGCTAGGCCTCGCGCTCAACTTCTCCGTCTTCTACTACGAGATCCTGAACTCGCCTGACCGCGCGTGCTCGCTCGCCAAGCAGGTGCTTTGCTGTTTCATTCTCAACTTCCCAGCAAATTTACTAGTTCATGAACTTTGTGGGCAGATCTATATTTGGCACAGATCGGAGTCGCAGAAAATGCTAGAACACGATTTGTTTTTTTTCCTTTGTCCAATGCACCCGGCCTCCTTTTTCCTATTTGTTTGCATCCGCATATATAATGTTTTTCATTTTCATATGAAGTAGATTCTTGTACTGCTTAGAGAGTGGACTCTAATTGTTTGCATCCACACATATATTTTTAGTTTTCATGCGAAGTAGGAGTAGATTCTTACACTACTTAGAGCAACTCTAGCAGATTCGCCATATGGTCCAGATTTTTTAAGTGTCTGAGTTTATTTAGGGCCTGAAACAACCGGTATCATGGCTCTATCTTATTGATAGGGTACAAAAAACTTCACCCAAATCATCTGATTCTTCTTCTTTACCGAAGAAGCCTGTGCTTGAAATAATCGAGCCATAATATGGCCTCCATAAATTTATTTATTTTGTCATTTTCTTCAATTTCATAGGGGCGATCTAAGCTCAAATTATTCTAACCAAACTCATGTATCAGCATGATAAATTAATACTCCCTCCGATCCATAATAAGTGTCGTCCATTTTGTACTAAACTAGTACAAACTTTGTACTAGATGAGCGACCCTTTTTATGGATCGGAGGGAGTAGCAACTATGTTCAGTGTCAAAAAATGCTTCACTTTACCTATAATTAGCGAATTGAAATGTTGATTAATGGCATTTTCAAAATAAGCAATGTTGCTATTCAAGCGCCATTGCTACTTGGTACCTACACTAGTCAGTTGTCAGCGCCGTCTAGTCGTTGCCCTCCTTGTTGTTGTCCTCCTCTTTCGGCTCTTCCAAGAAATCGTCGCGGTAGGTGTAGAGGACGGACTCACTCAGAGGATGCGCTCTTTGTTGCGAGCCTTCGGGGCGGAGAGACGCAACACCAATGGTTATGAGTAATGTAGGTAGTAGTCTTAATTTGATTGTCGACTAGCTTCTTCGTTTTGACTACCTCGTTGATTCGAGCGGTGGAGCGACTAGTGATCGACTAGTCCAAACCAGTCTGGATGTTGTGAGTCCATCGACGCAATTTTGGAGGGATAAGTGAGCAGGGATCAGCCAGTGGGAGGAAAAAAAATGCAACGTTAGCTTTCCAGGCTCGCTCCACAACGAGCTGCCTCACCTGGGACCAGGCCGCCGCCACCACTATTTGACCCGCCGCCGCCACTGTCCAGATTACGACCATCTTCATGCCACTGAAAAATTCCCTAGACCACATCCCTGAAGAACACGCAGAGGAACGTGAAAAACAATGTCAGATGCGGGTTGCTGAGACTGTACTTGCTGTTGTGGAGGTAAAGCAATCTTCAACTGTGACACATGTAGGCCTGCATGTCATCTCTTTGCCCGTTCTCGCCTTCAGGCTGCTGACAGAAAAAAAAGGCTGAGCAAAACTTTCTTTAGCAGATTCAACAACCTCACCCATGTCCTTCCCATTATGCCAATCAGTCTGGAGATAATTCCATATTCGGACACTGAAATTGCATTGGAAGAATAAGTATAACCTATATTCCTTAGCTCTGGTAGGACATAACACAATGATCATCATCCACAACATTCCAGTGCCTTCTCTGAAGGAAACCTCTAATGTTAGCCTATAAATAATTAGAAGCCAAGCAAACACCTTGATTTTAGTACAAGCACTTCCCCAAATCCACATTAATAGAGGGTTAAAGATTATGTTTTTATGCATGTGCATATAATACAGTTTGGGCTTATAAACTCTACCCTTCTTCCAAAACCAAATCTTACATTCTTAAGAAGTTGCTCCCCACTACTACCAATTGTCTCAACATGCACACACTCCACCTCATCATGCATGCCACATCACCCTCCACTAGCATATATTTTTCTCAACATGCAACATCATCCAACATGCATTAAAAAGACCCACCTCAATATGCCACTATGCATAATAAAAACCAACATGCAACATGCATGCATGAGATTTTTTTATTATGATTTTTATATTAAATCCATATATTAGTTCAAAAATTATTGTTTCAAATATACATGCTTAATTTAACCAAACATTTTCAGTGAAATATTTTGCAAAAAAGTTCCGCAACAACGTGCGGGGCATCATCTAGTATCAGTAACAGCTGTGTCACAGTAGGCTAACATATACAGAGTAAGCTTTCTCAGAATGTTATGTGGACCAGCCCATCAAACGTGGAGTGTTACCCCCTTAATTAGAGTCCTAGTTGATCAAGCATCTTTGTTCGGAAAGGGTCCAGTCAGTTTAGAGATTGTATTAGAGTTTGAATAGATTTACCGGCTTGTTGGTCAATTCTTGTCTATTATATAAAGGCTCGACCCCTCTCAATAAAGGAGATAACAATATTGTCATTTTGTTTATCTACTTCTCAGTAATTAGGGTTATGTCAGTAGTAGATTCTTCCACAGAAAGTGGCAGATGAAAAAGAGCAGATTTGGGCAGGTAATAACTTTTTTGACAGAAGAATCCACATCCAGAGCATTAGAACAGAAGAATCCACATCCAGACCATAAGAAAAAAACATTACCCATGTGGCAGAGTAAGCTTTCTCAGAAAATGACAATGTGGTGATTGCACTACCCACTTTAAAGACATGTTCTTCAGTTACAATTATATTCGGCAATATTCAGCTGCTTTGGATATTTGGTCACTGGTATAGCGAAATAGTTGTGGTTGTGACCCATGCCATGCCGGCTCAAACTACCCCATGCGTAAGATGCGACTTTATCAGAGTGTAGCCCCATATGCTTGCTAGCTGTCATGACATGATTTAGATAAATGCTCATCTGGCTGGAATGGCCACTTTTTAAGCCTGGAAGACAATAAATCTGTAGATATTTTCCATGCATATATAGAATTCTCTCAAATCAACTCCATAAGGCACATCTAATGATTCACGTACTTTTCTTCTAAGTCTGCTATCTCATAAATTGATATATCCCCCAGGTTCAGTTGATCTGGATTCTATCGTCCTGTAAAAGCTTGTCTGCAAATATAGCACATGTAGTCTTTTTAGTATGTGATCATACTCCCTTGTGTTTATAGGCCTTTGATGAAGCCATTGCTGAGCTGGATTCACTCGGGGAAGATTCCTACAAGGACAGCACCCTGATCATGCAACTTCTCCGTGACAATCTCACCTTGTGGACCTCTGATATGCAGGTAGGGTATATTGACCGGTACCAAGGAAAACTGTGTACATAGAACTTGACATTTTTTTTTGAATAATGCTCAAACATTTATGTCAACAGGATGATGCTGGCGATGAAATGAGGGATTCAAGCAAGCCTGAGGATGAGCAGTAGTGAAGGTCCTAGTTACTGCTCTCTTTTTCTCTTAACCTTCGGGTGGTTATGATGCTTTTACAAGGACCATTTTCGTGTCCTTTATCGCTGGGGTTTTTACCTACCCTTTGTTCCGTTATATTGTTACATGGCCACCCTCATGTATTATCTCTTACTTTCCAACTTAATCATCCTCGTGTATGTGGGGCCTCCTTAAGATTTGAACTAGAGGGTTTCAACTCTTGCTTCCTACTGTATAATTGAATGGCTATGCATGTTCGATGTTTAAATTGGCTGTGCAATTGCAATCATCATCGTTTGAACTTTTAGGGGAAAACAATAGACAGATATAGCTGGAGTAGCAATAAAATCATACTCCCTCCGTTCCATATTAATTGTGGCTAAATTTTATGGTATCTATCACTGAAATATATGTACATACATTTATTTCTGCGACAATTAACATGGAATATGAAACGGAAGGAGTACATCACCAACGGGCATAACATGGGCAATGAAATCCTCGTCTATCATTATGCCACTTGAGTTTGTGTTGGTCTTGTTGCTTTTCTAGCCAATGATATTTGTAGAATGGAGAGAGTAGGATAATGAGGTGGTGCTTGTTATTCTTGTTTTGGAGGGCAAGCTCTCTATTTCCCATGTCTTTTCTGTACGGAAGCCCACACTTGACGCCGATGAGTCATCGGTAGCTATGTCGTTTCTGATCCAGTTTGAGAATCTGCAATAATTTTTAGATCTGTTTTTTGTTTTGCTTTATCAGCATTTGTAACGCTCCTCCACATCATTGGTTCTTGGCCCCGGAATCTAGATTGGCTTCGTAAATTAACACTAGTTTTTTCCTGTATATTTTATTCTTATTCATGCGTATCTGAGATTAATTTTCCAGTCGATTATTCATCCTCAAATCATTTTAAGCAAGCACGCTTAACTTTGAGGGTTCTTTGTAGATGATTTAAAAAAAAAGTGTATTTTGTTGATACGAATAGTCTATCATTTCTATTAAACTAGAATATCACATACACCCCCACTCAAATGAACCGATGTCCTCGTTGGTCCATAGGAATATTTCCTCTCGGCACATGTTTGTATGTCTGGTGTCGACACATGTGTCAAATGCCCTTGACCCACACTTGGCCGTGTAACCGCAAGGGTTGGTTATGATATCATTTGTAACGTCACAACCACATCCACTGATTCTTGTTCGTTACGCCTGGCGGGATCTAGATTGGCTTCATAGACCAACACTAAGCACTTGGTATTAACTTTTCAGTCGACCACTCATCCTCAAATTGCTCTAAATCAAGCACAACTCTGGGGTTCTTGGATATGGGCTTCAAGAAAAAATGCACCTTGTTAATATGAGTAGTATATCATTCCTATTAAGTCAGGATGTTATAATCTTTTTTCTGAGTTGTCTTTTGCTTTTTCTCCATGTTTTTCTGCAATATGATTGCACCGTTATTAATAAAATGATAGAAACATAATTTTTTTAGGTTGCATATTAGATGTGAAGTCTTAATTATCGAAAACGCTACGATTGATCCCTACACTTGTGGGTTATCAGTAGGAGGGATGATAAAGATGGTTAAGTACTATGAAATTAATATGGAGTCCACATATAATTTGTTACCTCTACTTTCGGGGCATCCGTGGGGGAGGATTGTTGCCATCGTCATCATCATCATCTTCATCATTTTCATCCTCTGTAGGCGCTGGTTCAAAGTCAAGGTCCTTCTCTACTTGTATCTATTGTCATGTGTCCGTTTTTCTATCGAATTCTCTCTTTTGCCTATTTATTTTCACCTTCGTTGGCACTCACATATACAAGTCACGAGAAATATTCTTCATATGATTCTGTTCACTCTGAGAAAACCCCCTTGCTTTGAATACTCTCACCATACGAAGAACATTTTTGTAAGGCCCCCGATGCGGTGCTAACTCAAGTTAGTCGCTTTCGCGTCCCGCTCAAGTTAGTAGCGCATAAAAGGCCACCGACTCACGACACTCGCACTCGTGTCGCTGCCGGATTCTCGACAACAGGTATAAGAACAATGAACTTTATACTAAGACATAAATATATAGAGTCCAGGGCATACATCGCCACTGGTATTTATTACATCATCTCAGAGGTCCATAGACCCAACAGTACATCATGCAACAAGCGAAAGACAATCACGACCGAGTACGGTCAAAATCCAAATGGCCCTCGAGAGGGCTGCACATAAATAAGTCCACCCACGGAACGTCGGAACCCAACTATAGGATCTACTAAACGAAGTCATCCTCATCGTCGTCCTCTGGGGGCACCTCCACGAAGTATTGTCCGGTGCTCGGGTCGAGGTAGTAGTCAACTGCAGCGGCCTATCAGGCAAAACAGTAAAAGCACAAAAGGAAACCAGGGGTGAGATTATACCATTACAGGATAGCTAACTTCCTACGGTAAAACAAGGTAAAAGTAAAGGTTGCAGCCGCACTAGCATATATGGTGGCTATCGTTCTATTAGAGTAGGGGGAAGATCCAAGAATGCACGTGACATCGTGTCATAAGTCTGCTATTCACCTACTTACGTCAAACATAACACAACCTGGATCTTCTATCGGTCCCCCTGACCGAAGAAAAGCAACCAAGGCACTCACACGGTAGGCAAGTTTTAACTATGATTCAAATTGATGTTATTCTATGAACAAGTAGTAGGTCTCAAGTCATCCATAACCGCGGACACGGCTTTTCGAAAAGATTTAACCCTGCAGGGGTGTACCAACTGCCCCTCATAGGCTTCACATGTACGCCCGGTTTCCACTTGGCTAGGTAAGCGCCTGAAACTCCGGAACGTCAGAGTCCCTCTAACTAACAACGCACAATTCCGGGTGGCCCCCGGTGAGTCGACATCCAACTCAAAAGCCGGCCGCGCTCTCGAATCGGTCTCTACCGTATGGCTAAGGTCGGGTTTAGTCTCACCTAAATAACAGGGGACTTCCCTAGCTCACCAGTGTGGACCAACCAGAGGAACTATGTCTCCGTTGGTCCGGGTTGTTTCGAAAACTGCTGGGGTACCAACCAAGCACACACACGTTTGCAAATAGTAAATCATCTCGGGCCACCACTAGAATTGTATGAAGCTAGGTAGGTAAGACAAGGGGACCCCATAGAATCCCACACACGATTAGGCACGCTCGTCAAGAAAAATAATACCCGAAAGTCGGGACCTAGGTGACTCAAATGGAACAAAACACCTAGCGGGAACAGCCCAGTCTCCCATCCTTCGTCAAATATAAGTTAACATCATAATAATAAATATCAACCAACTTCTTTAATATCATGATATCCCAACCATAATATAGGGTAAGCAACAAGTTTTTCTAATCATACTAAGCAATGGATGAGCAGCGGTAACTTAGCAATACAATGTTTTGCTGGGATGTGGGGATCATGGCTGTTTTGGTTTTGATTAAGGCATAAGCAAGATGGATAGGATCAATCAATTCGTTCTAGGCTACAGCTAGGCAGGTAGGCAGAAAGGTATCAAGTAATGGTATAAATCTTCCCCTTGCCTGGGTAATCGGTCGACGGATTAGACGTAGCAGGGTCCTCGGGCTCGGTGTCGGAAACCTCCACGTAAGTCTCCTTGGCAGTCTCAGGTGCTAACGTAAGGTACCCGCAAGGAAAGGCACACAAGTAAGCAATGGGTGCAATGCACATGCAAAGATGGTATGATCAAGTTTAGTAGACATGATGTGACCCTATCTAGTCAGATTTAAACGAAGGTTTGGTGACGACACGTCAACAACTTCGTATGCAATTTAGTTACGTTGAATAGCTTTGGTCTTAGCCTTAATTTTTGTGTAAGTAGCATGGCAACATGGCATGAAACAAGGGCAACAATTAACATTAATAAACATCGTGAAATAACTATCGATTCTGACGACGGAGAAAAGTGTCGGTGAAATTGACACCGGAAGACATAACGGAAGAAAAGGATCCAGCCACATTGCATATGACAATATGCTAGGGCTGGTCTGAGATTGCAAAGAATTGAAAATGACATGGAGCAAAGCTTGAATGATCAGATGGACAAGATTTCGACATGCACTGAAGTTGAAAGAAAGCAAGTAAAAGAAAGGCAAGGTTTGATATGGTTAAGTGAGCACACCATGTCCACTGAGTTGCACAAAACATCAGATGGACATCACCATTTGAATCCTTGCATTTTTCTACCCCAAAACCATATATGGCATGTCACACTTTGAATTTGCAAAACACTTTGAAAATTCAAAAGAAATGAGGGGCTTCTTTGCAAAATTACCACTACCCCAAAATTTAGAGGGGGAAAATGAAAAATGGACATCACCTCTATGATCAGTGGGCAAAACTACCCCAAATTCATATATGGGATGCCACATTTGAGGTGAAAGAGCTCCAAGGTTCAAATTCATTTTGAATTTGGATTCAAACTCAAATTGAATTTAAACAGAAAAGAAATACGAAAAGAAAAAGAAACAAGAAAAGAAAAGGCTCAGCGCCATTGGGCTGGATGAGGCCAACTGGCCCACTCCAAAACATACAGTGGGCTCAGCCCACTGACCTCACGGGCAACACCTCGCTGACGCGAGGGACCCGCTAGTCAGCCTCTCGGAGCAAAGAAAAATAAACAGGGGGCATTTTTGCGCCGCCTGGGTTTCGAACCCGCGAGCCTCACTGTCCACCTTGCCTCCCTTGCCACTGCACTGCTGTGTGTTTTCTGAACATATACGCGATGCGGTGAAGATAAAACTACCCCTCACAGTTAACTGAAACTGAAAGCGCTTGACAGACGATGGAGCCCAGGATTCCGGCGACCTCCACGTCGGCGGTGGAGCACCCCAGGGCTAGTGGAGCAGTCGAGCGCATAGAAGGATCAACCAAGACCCAATCCCGCTCGCTGCCTCGTCTAGATCTCGCCGACGACGTCGTGGTGCTCACTGGAACCCCACGGCGACGTTGTGCTGACACAAACAGAGGTAACAGGCACCACCTGTTCCGGCGAAGGGGGCGTCGCGCACCGGGCTCCTCCGGCGACGCCGCGAGTCTCTACGCCCTCCTGGGACCTCCTGCTACGCGCGCACACTTCGAGCCCACACCGGAGCGCACGGGATCGGAACCCAGCCTCGCCGGAAGCACCCCATGACGGAGGGTTTGAACCCGATACAGAGCCACTACACGGGAGGCACCCAAAGGCTAGCCCTTTGAGGCCATACGCGCTACCTGGACGTGCCCAGAGCACGTCTGCATACTCCTCGACGACGCCCTGGTCACGGTGATCACCGTCTTGGCGGGGACCCGTGACACGGCGGTCGGACACGACAGACTACGATGTCACGCTAGCTCGCGACTACGACGGAACAGGGGAGCAGCGGGTGCTCACCTAGAGGTGCTCGGGGACGACCTCGACGTCTTGGAGGTAACGACGGGGCAGCGGGTCGACGGCGAGGCAGAACGGCGGCGCTGCGGGTGCTCACGACGCGGGATCGCAGCCGGCCTCCTAACTGCGACCTAACAACGGGAACGGGTTAGGAACTCGTGAAGGAAGGCGACAAAGAACGCACACTCGAGAGGAGGCGCGATGAAGGCGAATTCGAGCTCCTCACCGGCGCTCATGGCGGAACAGGGGAGGCAATTCCCGAGCGTGGCGGCGGCGACTTGAGGGGAAAACGGGGAAGGAGGAACCTTAGGGTTCCTGGAGGCCTCGGGTGAGCTCCTTTTAAAGGGGGAGCCCTTCTGGCCACGTCGGCGCATCGACGTCGATGCCTTCCCCCGGCTGTGAGAGAGAGAGGGGGGGGGACCGTGGACACGCTGGAAAGAAGACGACGGAGGCCCCTCCGATCAAGATCGAACGGCGCAGAAGCATCCCGCGTACCGCTTCGCTGGCGCGGGCCAGGTGGGCTGCGGGGAAGCGGGGAGAGGCCTGCTGGGCTGGGCCTGGCAGGTCCTCTGCCTCTAAAATTAAAGAAATGGAAAATTTCCATTTATTCAAAACGGCAACCATCCAAGAGTTTTCCAGAGAAAACCATGAGAGTGAAAACATGTCAAAATATGTTTTGGTATCCTTGCAATATTCTCCATTTTCTAAAATTGGATTGACCAATTTTTGAGCAACTAAAATGTGGGGGCACTTTTGCAAATTGAAACCACATTGAACTGTGGCCCACATTTTTGGAGTTGGCAAAAATGTTGCAAGAATTTTGAAAAGCTTGGGAAGGGCAAGGAATTGGCTAAGCCATGTTTGGGGTCAAGGGGAGCATGCATGCAACATAGAAAAATAATCTTCAAACACCCTTCTTGAACCACTTTGTTTGAATTCAAAAGAAAATCAAATGAACTCAAATCTTGTTGGCAAATTAAATCATCACATGAAATTATAATCTTTAGCATCATGCCAAGTTACAAAGTCAACAGACAAGGTACAATCTCATGATGATTTCTATTTATTGCACATGGGCTGTTACAACACTCCCCCACCAACATAGGATCTCGCCCCGAGATCTAAGCCTGAAACAACTCAGGATACTCGGAACGGAGATGATCTTCACGCTCCCATGTTGCTTCCTTCTCCGAATGATGTGCCCACTGAACCTTCATGAACTTGACGGTCTTGTTGAGAGTCTTGCGCTCGGACGTCTCGAGAACACGGACTAGACGCTCTGAGTAGGAAAGGTCCGCACTCAGCTGGATCTCGCCCAAGTCAACGGCCCGCTCTGGCTGTTTGAAGGACTGTTTTAGCTGGGACACATGGAACACGTCATGCACCATGGACAGACTCTCTGGAAGCTCGAGCCGAAAGGCAAGAGGTCCTCTAGTCTCAAGGATGCGGAAAGGTCCGACAAATCTTGGAGCGAGCTTTCCTTTGATGCCAAAGCGGTGAGTTCCCCTCAATGGAGATACTCTCAGGTACGCCCAATCACCAACCTGAAAAGCCACACCACGGTGCCTCTTGTCATAATAGGCCTTCTGCCTAGACTGTGCTGCCTTTAGGTGCTCTCGGACAATCTTCACTCTGTCCTCTGCCTCCTGGATCACATCTGGACCGAACAACTGCCTCTCACCTGTCTCGGACCAGTTCAAAGGTGTCCTGCACTTGCGGCATACAAGACTTCAAACGGTGCTGCCTGCAGACTTGCCTGATAGCTGTTGTTGTAAGAGAACTCAGCATACGGCAAGCACTCTTCCCACTTCATGCCAAAAGATATGACACATGCTCGAAGCATGTCCTCGAGGATTTGGTTCACGCGCTCGACTTGCCCACTTGTCTGAGGGTGATAAGCGGTACTGAACAACACTGTTGTACCAATCGCCTTTTGAAAGGCCTGCCAGAACTTAGAGGTGAAAATACTGCCTCTATCTTAACTGATCTTCTTGGGAATGCCATGCAAAGATACCACTCTTGCGGTGTACAAATCCGCCAACTGAGCTGCTGAAATGGAGTCCTTCACTGGAAAGAAGTGGGCAACTTTGGAAAGATTGTCAATGACAGCAAAGATGGAATTGTTCTTCTTCTGCGACAAGGGGAATCCTGTGATGAAATCCATCTCTATGTGATCCCATTTCCACTCCAGAATCTCAAGTGGCTGAAGCAAACCTGCAGGCTTCTGGTGCTGTGCCTTCACTCTCCTGCACACATCACACTGAGACACGTAACGGGCAACATCCTGCTTCATACGCGTCCACCAAAAGCTTTGCTTGAGATCTTGATACATCTTTGTACTGCCAGGGTGAATCGATAGCTTGGAATCATGGGCTTCCTTCATGATGACCTCTCTGAGATCTCCCTCCTTGGGAACAAAAACTCGCTCTTCGAACAACACGGTGCCGTCATTATGCACTGAAAAGCAATCATACTTTGGAACTGCGGCGGCAATACCCTGGTTGATCTTTTGTATCATTGAGCTGCCAGACTGAGCTTCACGGATATTCTCATGGATAGTGGGCTCTACCACAAGGTTGGCAAGGTAGCCTGCTGGAACTAGCTCGAGATTGAGCCTTCGAAAGGACACACAAATCAGGGTGGATCTTCTGCACCTGGATATTATTGCAATCGCCCTTGCGGCTCAGCGCATCAACTATGACATTCGCCTTCCCAGGCGTGTACTGAATATCAACTGTGTACTCAGTAATAGTTTCAAGCCATCTTCTTTGCCTCAAGTTCAGATTTGGCTGAGTGAACAAGTACTTCAGACTCTTGTGGTTGGTGAACACATCCACCTTCCTCCCTAAGAGGAGATGTCGCCAAGTGATCAAAGCGTGCACAACTGCTGTAAGCTCCAAGTCGTCTGTGGGATAATTTCTCTCACTTGTATTCAATTGACGTGAGGTATAAACCACAATATTCCTGCCTTGCATCAAAACTTTGCCTAGACCTTGCAGTGAGGCATCACAAAACACCTGAAAAGGTTGTGATTCATCTGGCGGCGTGAGAATTGGAGTTGTGGTCAACTTCTCTTTCAACTCCTCGAAGGTTGACTGGCAAGTTGGTGACCAAGTGTACCGTTTGCCTTTGCACAACAATTCATTCATTGGCTTCGCTATTTTGGAGAAATTCTGCACAAACCTCCTGCAATAACTGGCGAGGCCGAGAAAACTCCTTAGCTGCTTCACATTCTTCGGCGGAGCCCACTCTTGAATAGTGCGGACTCGCTCTAGATCAACCGAAATTCCCTCAGCGGAAATAACATGACCCAGAAAATTGACCTTGTCCAGCCAAAACTCACACTTGGAGAACTTGGCGTAGTAATGGTGCTCTCTCAACTTCTGCAACACCAGGCGTAGATGTTCCTCATGTTCAACCTCTGACTTGGAATAGACAAGAATGTCGTCGAGGTAGAGGATCACAAACACATCAAGCCATTCTTGGAAAAAATAGTTCATAGGTCTCATGAATGTTGGAGGGGCATTTGAGAAGCCGAAAGTCATGACTGTGAACTCATACAACCCATAACGTGTGCTGAACGCAGTCTTGGGAATGTCCTCTTCACGAACACGGATTTGATGATACCCCATCCTCAAGTCGAGCTTGGAAAACACCTTAGCCCCATTCAACTGTTCGAACAGATCATTGATGTGGGGTAGAGGGTATTTGTTCTTGATGGTTTTCTTGTTGATACCGCGATAGTCCTGGACCAAGCGGCTAGTCCCATCCTTCTTCTGGACAAAAAAAGCTGGTGCACCCCAAGGGGAAGTGCTTGCGCGGATAAAACCGCCTGCCTCCAACTCTGTCAATTGCTTCTTGAGCTCAATCAATTACTTCGAACACATCTTGTACGGATGCCGAGAAATCGGCTGGGTACCAGGCTCTAGCTCAATAACGAACTCAATAGCTCGAACCGGGGGAATTCCTGGCAACTCCTCTGGAAAGACGTCTGGGAACTCACAGACAACTTTGACTTCTTCGAGCAAAGGTGCGACTCCTGTGTTCAAGGCGTACAACTGTGCTGGTCCTGCTATAGATCCACAAGTGTACAAGACTTCTGCGCCTGAATCATGTGCAAACTTCACTGATCTGGTCGGACAATCAATATTGGCCCTGTGCTGCACAAGCCAATCCATGCCCAAGATGACATCAATGTCGTAACGTGGAAGCAAAATCAAGGAAGCGGAGAAAGGGAGACCCTGAATCTGAATGTGAGCACTCGGAACTCTGACAGCTGAACTGAACTTAGAGCCCGGGGTAGAGATGGCCAATGGAGAAGGCATCACCTCTGCTTGGAAATCAAACTGCTGAGCGAAGGACTTGGAAATGAATGAATGAGACGCTCCGGAATCGAGCAGAACTGTCGCAGGAACACAACTAACAAGCAACCTACCAAGAACGATCTCTGAAGACTGCTGAGCATCTGTGAGCATCACGTTGTTCACCCGAACTGCACGTGGCTGTGCTTTCACCATCGCAGTGCTCAGAGTAGAGCGAGGTGGAGGCGATGGGAGCCGAGCAAAGCGCGGATCGGTGCAGTTGGGAGAAGTGTGCCCCGACTCTCTGCACTTGTAGCAGATCACGCCTGGCCTGGACTGGGACTGCGGCCTGGGTGGCCTCGCATGTGGTGGTGTAGAGCGAGGCCCCTGCTGAACTGGGACGGGAGGGCGGGCAAAAGTGCGGACAACTGCCCCCCTCTGCTGGAACTGCTGCCTCTGCGGTGGTGCCTCTGTGACCCAAGTCTTTGCCTTCTTGTGGACCATCACTGCGGAGCTGTGCTCTCTCTGGCGCTTCCTGTCTGCATCCCACTCTGCTTTGCTGACTCCTGGCGGATAGCCTGATCCACGAACTGCGAGAACAACATGGGGTTGCACTGGGTGAGTGCGTACTTGATCTCTGTGCTGAGACCCCCACGGAATCTGGCAATCCGCTTGGTCTCTGTGCTGACCTCCTCCGGAGCGTACCTGGAGAGTCTGACGAAGGCCAGGTTGTACTCCTGAACTGACCTGTTACCCTGTCTCAGAGCCAAGAACTCCTCTCGCTTCCTGTCCATCAAGCCACTCGGAATATGTGCTGCTCTGAAGTCTACGACGAAGTCTTCCCACGTGATGATAGCATCGCCCTTGTTGGCCTTGTACATATCGTACCAGCTGGCTGCTGCACCCTGAAGCTGGAAAGAGGAGAAGGTGACGTAGTCGAATGGTCTGACGGTGTTTGCATTGAAGTGCTTCTTGATTTTTGCGATCCAATCATCCGCTTCCAGCGGGTCTCGAGCCTCGGAGAACCTGGGGGGTTGATAGCAAGGAACTGCTGCAGAGTCGTGTATTGCGGTCGATCACTCCTCTGGGCAGTCTGGTTCTGCAGCATCTGTAAGATCGCAGCTGTGCCCTGAGCCACTGCGGTCACAACCTCCCCAAGGAGAGGGTTCTCTGGCGGCGGCATGTTCGCTCTTGGCATCCTGTATACAGGAACACTTATGAGAACATGATAGAAACATTGACGAAACCAGAAGATAAAGCAATATTGACAACAAAACTTCCTCACGAGGTATGAGGAAGCCGAAAGCTGAAAATCCACCAAGGTTAACCCGGAAAGTCGAAAGCTATGTGCTACTTGAATTCCCAAACCGAGATCATCCGAATCCAAGATAATAATCTGCTAGCGAGCACACCACAATATATACGAGTGGTTGAAGACCTGAACGTTGAGACATCTGCCCTGAGCGGCCCACCGAAGCGGTCTCCTATAGGGGGAGGAACCACATCCGGAGGATGCCAACCATCCCTATATAGGAGTTTCACCTGAGGTACGCCGTAAGCGAGGTGGAGCTGTCAACCCCAAGTGGCGGCTCAGTGTTCTCAACGTACGCCAACCCTTCTCGTCGCTAGCAAATAATTATAGAGGAATCGGAGCCTCATGTAAATGAGAACCTAGATTTGTTTTGAAAGGGGATAAGTTGCAGAGAGAAAACAACGTTTCACTTCCTCACGGAAAAAGGGGTGGGAGGGTGGGGTAAGAAGAAAAAGAAAGAGTTCCTACTCTCCGATTTTTCCTTAATAACTACAAAATAGTTTGTAGACTCAACTTCGGCCAGTAAGGGGTCCTACAGTCAGTCCTGCTCTGATAGAAAGTTGTAAGGTCCCCGATGCAGTGCTAACTCAAGTTAGTCGCTTGATCATGTGCCTTGATCATGTAGGGAAGCTCACAAGGTCTAATCCATGAAGAACAAAGAGGGGGAGAGGACATCACATAGCTACTGATCATGGACCCATAGTCCAAGGTGGACTATTCACGGCTCATCAGGGAAGCATCCATGGTGGTGGAGAATCTCCAGGAGGTCAATCCTCCCTCCGACAGGATGCCGGGAAGAGGTCTTCTGGTGCTTCCGATCTTGGAAGCGCGGTGGCGGTGGAATAGAGGCGAGATCGCGAAAAAGGGTTCTGTCCTCGGGGGTTTCGGGATGCGACATATATATAGGAGAAGGGGGGCAGCCAGGGGCCCCACCAGGAGTCCAGGCGCCCTCCCGACGCGGCCCCACCCTAGGCCACGCCCTCTTGCCGCCTGGGAATCAGGTGGGGCCCCTTTGGCCCCCCTTCCGGCGTCTGGAAGCTTCCGGTACGCTGATTTTTTATATATTTTCTCGGAATTTTTCTGGCACTTTAAGTAATGGGAAAACCTTAAAAAAAAGATAACATAAAACAGAAACTGGCACTCGGGTGCACTGAGTTAATAGGTTAGTCCAAATATGGTCAACGGTGTATGAAAGTGTATCAAAAGCATAGAAATATTACCCAAAACATGCATGGAGCAAGCAGAAATTATAGATACGTTTGGGATGTATCAACATCCAGCTTAATTCCTGCTCGTCCTCGAGTAGGTAAATGATAACAAGCATTATTTCTGTGGTGACATGCTACCAATCATATAAGAACTTTTAAGTAAGGCAAGCAAGGCATGTAATTCAATTCAAGTCATAACAAGCAAGAGTCTATATTAGCATTGAAACAAGCAACATAAGAACATAAGGGTGCAAGAGCTCTCGCTGTCCGTGACTGTCGGGACCCGGGGTTAACGTATGCAAGTCCCGCTACGACATAGTCATATGGAGAGCCGAGAACCGTACCCACTTGTCTAAGCAGACAAGGCCAAGCACAGAACGTTCTCGGAAAGCATCGTACGTGAGGGGCATCCCATCCAGGCCGGATGATCAACTGAGATAGGTCCTCATCGTCCGCACACAAGTCTAATGATATGGGTGATGAACTCCCATATTCACAGACAAGTCGCCTCAACCATACTATCGACTATCTCATAGCTCTTACATAGACTTACTCCAGCCCGATCACTTAGTCGGGGTCTAGGGCGGGCTCGATCATACCACAAAGTGTGCACGAGACAGAGTCTCGAGCAATCGCATCGCGATGCCCCAAGCTGCGCACATCTAAGGGCCACTTGGTGTATAAAAGACCGCCAGCCAGATCACAACTAAGGTATCGAAAACCCATACAAAGACATGCATGTTATAGACATACACGCAACACACATGCCATGGGGCCACAAGGGGTCCAGGCGGCCCCCAGGTGCGGCCTCACCCTAGGGCACGCTAGGAGGGCGCCTGGTGGTGTCCCTCTATCTCCACTCTGGCTCTTCCGGTAGCTTTCGGTACGCTGATTTTTTATTGGATTTTTCCCGAATTTCTGCAGCACTTTGAATATGGGGAAAACCTGAAATAAAAAAACAGCAGAAAACATGAACTGGCACTGGGGTGCACTGAGTTAATAGGTTAGTCCAAATATGATAAAAATGTATGAAAGTGTATCTAGATCATATCAATATCACACAAAACATGCATGGAGCAAGCAGAAATTATAGATACGTTTGGGACTTATCATCACCTATGTTCATATCTATGAAAAGTACAATCCACTCTAATGATCAGGTATCCTTAGGAGGGTTTTACTAAGTTCTCAACTTGATTTTGGTAGATGGCTTTCATTTCGTTTTTATGGTGTTTAAGCCATATAGTGGAGTTAGTGCTCTTCATGGTTTCTTGTAGTTCACAGGTTTATCGCACAATAGAACCACATAGGTTCAACATGAATTTATAAAGCTGTGTGATAAAACATCAAACTTGATCATTTCATCTCTGGAACGTATTTCTAAGTTTCATCATTCCTTTTCCATCAGATGTAGGAATTTCTGGCTTGGTCAAACTCTAGATCAAATTTCGATTTCCATTTGACAATCTAAATGATTCAATGTAATAATTATCAAGCTATTAATCCTCCCACTTAATTGTTTCAGGAAAGCAATTTTCTCAGAAAAATCCCATTTCCCGTGATAAACATTTTTCTTGGGTATCGTAGTGGAAGTGTTGTTTGTAACATGATGTTTCTACAATACATTTATTCGAGATCGAGTATATTCTAAATATATATCTCTGAAATTGCGAAACAAATATTGGAGTTCTTATCCATGCCATATTCTTATGGGACATTGTTTCAACAGTCATATGACGACGCTCTATTTATTTGGTTTAGGTGGTTTCTCTAAAGAGTTAAGCAGTATAGTGAATGGAAGTGTGGTTTAAGTACATCACCGACCTCACCATGGCATGCTGGAATTCAGGGTAGAAAACAATTTGAATTCCAATAGGTAATATAGGGCTTGGTTGTGCGTCAGGATACTCCGTAGCAATACGAAGTTTCAGGTGACGCTAGTTTATGAACTGACTTCATACCCTCAACGATGTTTGCTAAATCTTTAACTCGTTTATTTTACGATCAGATCGTCAAATAATTATTCTATGTGGGATGATGATTCTCTTTGTGTTGAAACAGTTTTGAACATATTCAAAATTTCAGAGTTTACGTCTTGTCTAAATATTGGTATATCTATACAAGTCATTGTCACAAAGTTTTATGTAATGTACCGTTTATTGGTTCTTCACACATCGATATGTGTTATCACCAATAGTTTACTAAACACTTGAACAATTCATTTAATAAATGATTTTGTATATTAGAAAAATATTGCATGTGTCAAACGACTCAAAGTCAAGAGATTGAATGACTTCATCAATATGAAGCTTTCGCATGCGCTTTATTCTAATTTGACTAAGTCATTTATGCTACTATAATTTTAGCATTATCATCACATAATTTAATTTATTTAGCAATCAAGGAAATATACATAATATCAAGATTTCAACTTAAATAATTCACCATGAAGGGTGAAATTCAGAGAATATTTTGAAAAACCATTATTGAAAACCGTGGATGACACATCCACTGTGTAGACGACATAATACGATATTAACATTTTTACAACTTCTGAATCAAATAAGGTCTATTGAACTCTAAGATAAATCCTGATAGACGAATGCGGACGGCCTTGGGTGACTTGGGCACCACTTCCTACGTGGACTTCTACTTCATTCGCTCTTCTCCTTCGAATTCTGATAATTCCCTGTATCGAGTTGCAAATCAAGTGCAATCGATATGGTATCAATTATACCTATGAAGGTGAAATAATGAAATTGTCTATTAAATTAGTATAACTTATTTATACCCATGGTGATCAGACCATTCTTCAGATTCCCAGGTACTTCTTGCAATCTCTCTTCCAGTTTCCCTTGTTACCACCATCATATGGTTTGTATCCTTCTGCATAGATGCTTCCACAATCTTAAGCATAGAGAACAATTCGTGCTGGTCTTGTCAAGCCCATTCATGTTGTAATTCATGATAAAGCCGTTGTAAGACGGGGGGAGTGACGCAAGGAGAATGTCAATGCCGAGTGTCATTGGGATCGCAAATCACAGAGCACTCAGCCTCTGTGCGTAACCAACAAGTTTGATCATGTTCTCACTTATTGAGCTACCTTCTTCCATATTTCATTCCTACAGTTGATTCATTATCTCGTAATGTTCAGTTTCTAGCTTGCTTCATATACAGAGCGTTCAGTTGTGTCAGTATGTCAAAAACGGTGAAGTTCTCAAAACGTTTTTGGAGCTCAGTATCCATGCATGTAAGCATCAAGCATTGTATTGCGGTGTGGTCATCCACTTTAGTCACATACACGTTCTTATCGTCCTGCTACACATCCTCGATGGGAGCTGTTGGAAGAGATTCTTTGAGAACATAGTCCATTTAAGCAACTTTCAGGACAAAACCAAATTGCGGAACTAGTCCGCATATTTGCCTCTATTTGCAGCAAGCATTTCTTTTCAAACATCGGTCCTAAGAAAAAAGAGTTATTGTTGTGGGCCATCTCTCTACAATGATATAAACAGATATATTTAGACATGGTTCACATCTCTCTACAATTGATCTTAGGGTAATCAAGATCCGGATCAATACAACTGCCACCGGTGTAACACTCAGCCATGGAGGAGATCAACCCGGTAGGTCTAACAAAACTAATCATAACCATTTTATGACTCTTGTATTAGTCTTTCGACACTTGTGCTCCGAGCTTAGATCCGATAATCTAGAACGTCAAGACAACCAAGCGCTATTGTTGTGGAGACAACTCGATCCACCCACATCTTTGTTACCTTTCCGTTGGTACTCATGTGACACGATGCACCGCGGGTGGCGTTTATTTCAGACGGTTGCACGGTTGGGAGAGCACGAACTTCTTGATATTTTAAGAGAGATCTACCTATTAAAACACGACTACCTGCGC
The DNA here is from genome assembly GCA_950022295.1 of Bromus sterilis. Classification (NCBI taxonomy): domain Eukaryota; kingdom Viridiplantae; phylum Streptophyta; class Magnoliopsida; order Poales; family Poaceae; genus Bromus; species Bromus sterilis. The sequence goes on along the minus strand of OX465598.1, from coordinate 212,626,772 downwards.
ATTCAAACAGGCAATGAAAAGGATTAACATCACAGGCAATTTAATGTATGTGATATGGTATGGCCCTTTTCTTCAAGAAGCTCCAAGCACCATGTTTTTCTTTCATCATCTTCTTTTGGCGGACAACATCACCTCCACTCACGGAATGTCGTCAAGCACCATGACGTATGATCATAATCTTCATGTAGATACTACAACTATTGCTAGCATCTAAACTACTAAAAGAAAATTACATGAAGTTTGGCACGCGGGCCGAATAAATGACAATCATATGGCTCCAGTCATCATGCCGTACTATGACATGCAAGTCATGCAAATTTAAAATGTACAAAGTACAATCATCTCATACAACTTTTATCATGACGAAGACTATACCACATCACATGTTCCTACAAAAACAAGTTAGACATCCTTCTACTCGTTCTTTGCATCTTTTACGTGGCTACTAGGGTTTGCATGGAAAAACATTTTGCTAGCTACGTAACCACAAAAGGCAAAATCTTCAAGTTGCTAGATTAACACTTGGGGCATATCAACCATGAGACTACAATTTAATCTCATGACTCATACTGAACAATCGTTAATACGCGTGATCCCCGTGCTAGATCAACAATCTAACACGCCCCTTTTGTTACACAATTTCTCCACACCAAGAGCAAGACCCAAAGCATCTTCACGCGACCAGCATACTCAGGAGCAACATAGAAGGACCGAGATGGGCAAGATGTTTGTAACAAAATCAAGCAATATAGGAGGGATCCACTTGTGCAATTAGAGGGGAAGCAACTAGAAGATTTCGTTTAGATCTATTATCAAAAAACCGTGCACAATAAAAATTGTGTGCAATGCCAGTTCATCACTACGAACTCTAGATAAAACTTGCATCTATTAATAGAACTAGCTCATGATACCGCTGTTGGGATTCAGAGTAGAAAACAAAAAATTCCGGCACTACGAAGCCAAGTCTCAAGATTGGTTATAGTAAGATGCATACAAGAATAGTGATCTAGTTACCTTACAACCGTTCAACGGATGTACTCTCGCAGCGGAAGGTGTTGATGGAGAGTTTGAGAAGCTTGAAGAAGCGCAACCCCATGAAAAGATCTGTTCCATGTGAAGTCCCTCGAACAAAGATCGAACGCACGATCTCTCTATGGTAGATCCACACGTACGGTGTAGATGATCCGGCAGGGCTGCACCGTCCAGAGCTCGACGCCAACAGAGTAGAGAGGAGGGAGGATCAGCCCTTCGGGGATATGGTGGTGTTTATATCTAAAGAGAAAGAGAGAGGGGCAGCCCAGGGGAAAAAGATCAATCTCAATTGTCTCCTTGGGCTGCCCCCTTCTCATATATTTATAGAGGGAGAGGAGGGGAGGCCACCTTGGAGTAGGGGGCATCCCTGTGGTTTCCCCTCCCTTAGGGTGCGCCAGAAGGGGGGAGGATTCTTCCTCCACTTGGAGGAAGCATCCTCCTAGGCGCCTCCACCACTCGGGCCTCCTTGGACCATGTGCTCCCTCCCCACTTGGGCCTTCCAAGTGTGAAGGGGGCCATTGATATTATATTAATTTTATTAATTCCAAATTTTTAGGAATTCACAATAAATAAATATTGATCATATTTAGACCATGCCAGAACTTTTCCGTCCCTCCAGTTTTACCCGCACTACAGGAAACATGAGTTTTGCAAACATATGAAAAGCTGACGGCAAACCTGTTGTCAGCTCATCAGTCGGCAGTGAGCTGCTTTGCCGTCAGCTTAAGATCGACCGACAGCAAAGCTTTCCCGTCAGCCTTTTTGTACTGGCTGACGGAAAAGCCGCTCGTACGACCAACCCCTGACTTAACCCCGTGGGCTGAGTTAACGGCGTGCATTGCCGTCAGCTAGCCTTCTGGCTGACGGCAAAGCCCTTGCCTGGGCCCACATGTCAGCTGTTGCCGTCGGCTTATGGTGGGCTGACGGCAGCCAGCCTACTCTTTGCCGTCAGTCAGTGGAAGGCCGATGGCAAAGCCGTGACCAAATGGTCCCTGCCTCAGCCCAGATTGCACAGGCTGCCGCCACGTGTCCTCTTTGCCGTCAGTTTGTTGACGGCAATGACTTTGCCGTCAGCAAGCGGACGGCAAAGTACCATGTATTTTACTTTTCTGTTCATATTTTCTATATTCCCTGCATTTGTAAAATAATAGACATATATAATAGCCAGTAGCATATAAAATCACAATAACATCATATAACAACCATCACAAGTGCATCAACCATATAATTAACAACCATCACAAGTGCATCAACCATATAATATTTACAAGTGCATCAACAAAATCTACAAAGTTTACAAGTTCAACATCCATCCATATGACAAACACTAAAAGTTCAACATCCTATATCTACAACACACTCCAAAGGTAGCATCCATCCATGCATATAGCCAAAATCTACAAAATGTGAACATAATCATGTTAGTTACGGAAAATAATAAATCCAAAATGAAGTTTATATTTGAAACTAGCTAGAGGTATGCCACTTTTTTCCTTTATAAGAAAAGAATAACAAGGAGAAGGATAAGGAGAAGAATAGGAAGAAGATGGAGAAAAAGAAAGAAGAGAAAAAGGAAGAATAAGAAGATATTTTCTTCTTCCTCTTTCTTTTTCACCTCTTCCTTCTTCTCTTCTTTCATTTCCTCCTCTCCTTCTTATTCTACTTAGGTATTAAAAGAAGCTAAGTATATGTTAGTTTTGGTCTTTATAAGCTAAGTATAAAAAAAAGAAAAACAAGGAGAAGAAGAGTAAGGAGAAGAAGAGGAAGAATAAGAATAATATGAAAGGAAGAAGAGAAGATGGAGACAAAGAAAGAAGAGAAAAAGTAAGAATAAGAAGAACTTTTCTTCTTTTACTTTCTTTTTCACCTCTTTCTTCTTCACTTCTTTCTTTTCCTCCTCTCCTTCTTATTCTACAATACTTGTTCTTCTTAGACCTCAAGAGCTAAATATATCTCATTTTAGATCTAACTAAGTCATTAATTCATTTTTGAGCTTTATATGCGAAGTATAAGTCATTTTTAGGTTTATAAGCCACTTAAGCTAGTAAATTCATTATTGAGCTTTTATAAGAAAAGTATAAGTCATTGTTGAACTTAATAAGCTTATAAAATCTAATTTGAGCTTTAAAAGCTTATAAAGCCAAGTTTGAGCTTTATAAGCTTATAAAGTCACTATTGAGCTTTCTGAAGCCAAGTATAACTCAATTTTCATCGAACTAAGCTATTAACATCATTTTTCAGCTTTATGAGCTTATGAAGTCATTGAGGAGCTATTATAAGCCAAGTATAAGTCATTTTTGAGGTTTACAAGCTTATAAAGCCAAGTATAAGCTTTATAAGCTTATATAGTCATTTTTTAGCTTTTATAAGCCAAGAATAAGTAAATATTTATGTAACTAAGCTATTACTACCATTATTGAGATTTATGAGCATATAAAGTCATTGATGAGCTTTATGTAACTTACCGGAGGCCACCTCAAGGCTGAGAAGCGCCGCCACGTGGGTTGCTCGGGGATTCACTAGGAGATTCTTGTGGGTTGTGAGATGCAGCTCCGGAATTATGCTGCAACAAAGGATGAGTTGCAATGTGGTAAGCATGATGACACTTGATGGTATAAGACCGGGCTATATTGATCATTGAAAGAAACTTACCGTTCCGGGAGGAGAAACGATAGGCGTCGGCATCGGTGGAGGGGTAAGACCTTGCTTCTCCCACATACTCTGCGAGTTAGTTTTTGAGGACTCGAGCATATTAGAAAGTGAACCAAACATATGCATATGCATTCTTGGCGGATATATGCAAAAGTAGTAACTTATCGAGAAGAGGTCGTAGATGGCCTTCGTCTGGGCATTATTGCGTGCTCTCTCCTCCTCGAGTATCCTCTGGGTCCTCTCCTCCGCCAGCCGGTCCCTCTCCGCAAGCTGCTCCGACAACATCTCTTGTGTCTCCTGTCTCTCCCTCTGAATGGCCTCCTGCGAACACTCAACAATATAACAATTATTGTCATCATCGCTACGTAGTCTAAAGAACGGAAAGAAAAATTGAAACAAAGTTATACCTGGATAGCAATGTCCACTGGCCGCGGGCGAGGTCGTACAGCAGGAGCGGAGCTCGTTTGCCTCGCCTTGATCTGAGGTAGAGTCTCCGGGCAATGTACGAAGCCATTGCACATGGAGGTGCTGCCATGATGCTTACCACCACCAGAAATCAACAAGGCCTACGGATCCATCTCCTCTTCGCTCGGGTCAAACTGAGGACCGCGTAGCTCTTTCGCCACATCAGAATAGGCCATCATCTTTTGGTAGGCTGCAGCGCTGGTGTACGCCTCAACACCGTCGCCCTCGGAATATGCCTTCACCGTTTTGTACTTTCCCTTAGGCACAGGCTGATTATGGTGTTTCCCCTACAATGAAAAGAAAAGAAAAGTCATGAAACAAATCAATTGATTAATGATGAAAGGACATGAAACTGAAAACAAAAAGGCACATACCCATTTTTTTGCGTACTCGTTGACGTTGAGATTGCCTTGGTGGTGTGCCACACCTACCATTTGTGCACGCCTAGCCTTGGCGCTTTTGTGGGTGGACAGCCAGGCATCACTGAGCCATTTGTCCACTATCGCCTCAAAGCAATCCATCTTATTTGCACACCATCTCGGGGCGCCTATGAATTAATAATCTTATAAAGTCATTGAATAGCTTTTTGAAGCCAAGTACAAGTCAAGTTTTATGTAACTAAGTTATTATTATCATTTTTGAGTTTTACAAGCTTATAGAGCCAAGTTTGACCTTTATAAACTTATAAAGCCAAGTTTGACACTTATATGCTTATAAAGAAAAGTTTGACACTTATAAGCTTATAAAGCCAAGTTTGAGCTTCATAAGCTTATAAAGAAAAGTTTGACACTTATAAGCTTATAAAGCCAAGTTTGAGCTTCATAAGCTTATAACGAAAAGTTGGAGCTAACTAGGCCTTACTTAAGTGTAGGAATTTGAATTAGTTAGTAATTTACCAACAAGTATTCTTCCTTCTTAAGGGAAACTTTTCTACACTTCTTCTTGGACTTCTTCACGCCCTTCTTGGCGTACCAATCTCGAACACACTGAACACGCATCTCGTGCCTAGTTGTCAGAACCCTCTGTTAGATAATGTGCTAGGGTTAGCCAGTACTCTTGGATCATGTTAAAATTTCAAAAGAAATCTTTGAAATCAAAATCAAAAGCAAAATGGGAGAAGGAAACCCCCCCAGATGAATTAATTCAAAAGGCCAGATAAAAATCTTCTCCAAAAATTCATGTTAGATTTTTGAAAAGTCTTATAAATGAGTGTGATCACATATCAAGTGATGTGGGACCCACCCCATGCTCATAGATTTTTCAAATATTCAAACAGTGCCTTGGAATTAATTAAAAACCCCTATTTGAGTTAAGATTCAAACTATTTGAATTTTAAAAATGTTGAAACTTTATAAGTGGCTAGTCTATATTATTATGAGGCCATATAAATTTTTTCAGCATTTAATAAAATGCCTAGCTATTTATTTTAGCTCAGCAAAACAGATGTCAGAAAAGAAAACAGAAAAAGAAACAGAAAAACTTACCTGTCGCCCAGGCGAGGGCGGCCCAGCCAGCCCAGCCGGCCCACCAGGGGCAGCAGGGTCTTCTTCCCCCTCCCCGCGCCTCCAAGCTGCTCGGTGGAATGCCCACCGAGACAGCCGAGCACGGCGTCGTCCCTCTAGTCGCCACCTGCCCCTCCGGAGACGTCTAGCCACGCCACGCAGATCCTGGTCGAGCCACGCAACCATTCCCCCCATCTGGAGACGCCCACACCCTCTCTCTCGCCAAGCTCGACGAAGACCCGAGCGCCGCCGTCGCCATGTCGTGAAGAACTCGTGGCCACCGTCGTCCCCGAGCCACGCCAAGGTGTCCATCGCCTCCGCCGTCCTCGACTACGTCAACATGCAGAAGGAATCATCGCGAGGAGCTTTGTAGCCGCCGCCCCCTTCATCTTCCCCAACTCCGGCCGTCGACCGTCACCGTTCAAATACTCCACCGTTCCATCCTCCCAAGCCACACCGTCACAACCATTGGATTCAGGGTGAGTCACTCGTTCGACCCCACCCAGCCATGGCCCTTTATTCTTCCTCGTTCGGGATCCGCCATGGGAGCCGAGCTCGGCCTCCGCCATGGATGAGCCCAAGCTCGTTCTCGTGAGCTCCAGCTTGCACCAGCGCGCGCACCGTGATCCCCGTGCTCCACTGCTTCGAACCATCCTAACCCCTCTCCTTTTCGCGACTTGTAGCGAAAACCAACTCGCAGCCGTAGCTCCATCGCCGCAAATCTCGACGCCGGCGAGGCTCCGGCCCCTCCCGAGCCTCCCCGTTGGTGCTGGGTGAAGCGGGCGTGCACGGGCCGCCTTTTGGTGGTCGCAACGCGCCAGATGGTGGCCGGATGCGCAATCCCGAGCAGCGCCGCCGCGTTTCTGGTCACCGGCGGCTAGCCGCCGGCAGGTCCGACGTGGCCGGGTTAAGTTAACCCCTAATTCCCCCCCAGTGAGGCTGACAGGTGGGGCCCTGGACCCCTAATCCCTCTGTTAGTTTAAATCAAAAAGGGGATTAACCCCAAACCCACTGACAGGGTTGGCCCACTCGTCAGACCCCTGCTGACGCCATGCTGGCGCAGTGCTGACGCAGTAAACCTTTTTCCAGAATTTGAAATGAATTAAAGAAATTCCAGAAAATCCAGAAAATAGCTCAAACTTTGGAAATTCATAGAAAATTCATATTAACTCCAAATTGGACAAATAATATGTCAAAACTTATCAGAAAAATACAAGGATTATGAATATGCAAATTGTTTTCATGTTTGACCATTTTAAAATGGGTGAACAGTAGCAAACATGCATATGGATCCTTTTCAAATTCAAATTTGGAGTGATTTTGCAAATGATTTTGCAACACCCTTAATTCCAATGGATTCATCCACACATCAGAGACATTACTTCAACTATACCACATCACTTCATGATCAACATTTTCAAATGAACTTTCATGCATTCAAATGCATTTGAAATTCATCGATAAATCAAATGGAGTTTGAATTTGCATTTCAAATACAATATACTCCTTTTAAAAAGAATGCTCAACACATCAGTACCATGAACATCACCATTACAATCTTATTCATGTGCTTGTGCATTGTACATTATGTTGATCCTATGATTGTCATGTTGCTGATAGACGTGCAACCGGAATCGGAGGCCACCCCCTTCGTTGAGTTGGCTGTGAGGTAAAAGTTGTGGGAATTATCCTCGCCGGCACCTCTTGAACGGTGTCGAGTACAAAGGCGGTAACTGATAGTTTCATGTGTGTAGCAGTACACCCCTGCAGGGTTAAGAAAACTATTCGAATAGCCGCGTCCGCGGTAAGGGACTACTTGGAGAGCTGTGCTCGATTGTTAGACAACTTGAACCGGATACTCCTAAAATACACCAAGATAAGTGTGAGTGCTATGGTGTGCTTCTCATGGGGAAGTCGAGGAAGTAACCATAGTGGTGTAATTGGTTGAAGAGATGTAGTGGACTCGTGTACTCTTCTTACGTCAAGTCTGGTACTCGTAGTTCAGGACTAGCCAAGTCAAAGCTGGCACTTCTGCAAGTGAAACCCCACCTCCCTTTACCTTGATACATATGCATGAGTAGTATAGCTCCTATGTAAGTCCTGCTGAGTACGATTTTGTACTCACGTTTGCTTAATCTATGTTTTAGATGAACCCACCGACCCCGATGGTGGAATTCTAACCGAAGCTCGAAGAATGAAGACTCAGACCAAGACCAAGCTAGTGTAGTCCCAGTCAGATGACTGGTTCCCTCGTGGAGGGCTTATTTTTAGATAAGGCTTCTCTAAGCCATTTGTTAAACTTGTCTGTACTCAGACCTACTTTGCTTCCGCTTGTCTGTTGTAATGTTGGATCACATGCTTCTGATCTCTGTGTGCACTCTGTAAGAGTTATTAATAAAGAAGTATACATTGTAGAGAATTACAATGATACCTGCTGTTCATACTAGACATGTGTGCTGCGTGTATGTTTATAACATGCATGTCTTAGTATGGGTTTTCGAGACCTTAGTTGTGATCTGGCTGGCGGTCTTTTATACACCAAGTGGCCCTTAGATGTGCGAAGCTTGGGGCATCGCGATGCGATTGTTCGTGACTCCGTCACGTGCACACTTTGATGTATGATCGAGCCCGCCCTAGACCCCGACTAAGTGATCGGGCTGGAGTAAGTCTATGTAAGGGTTATAATACAATCGATAGTATGGTTGAGGCGACTTGTCTATGAGTATGGGAGTTCACCACCCATATCATTTAGACTTGTGTGCGGACGATGAGGACCCATTTTAGTTGATCATCCGGCCTGGATGGGATGCCCCTCACGTTCGATGCTTTCCGAGAATGTTTTGTGCTTGGCCTTGTCTGCTTGGACAAGTGGGTACGGTTCTCGGCTCTCCATATGATTGTGTTGTAGCGAGGCTTGCATACGCTAACCCCGGGTCCCGACAGACTTGGTATCAGAGCAGGACTGACTGTAGGATTATCAGCCTTGGCCGAAGTCGAGTCTAGCCTTCTATAGTTATATAGTTACTCTGGGTATATAAGGGAACAACGTAAGGCTTCTTTTTCTCCTTACCCTCATCGATCTGAGTTCTGAGTCACCCTCATCTTATTCTACGGGAAGATAGGACTAGGCTCATCTATGTCTTACTAGAACATCTTGTTGATTGCCTCCTTATAGCCGTAGGATTGTTGTGGATGTCCACAGTCTCCGTATTTTGAGTTCCTTGAGGAAGTTCTGTCCAATCTCCTCGAGGTTGTCTTGTTTTCCATCCCGGTGTAGCCGTTATGCTGCCGGAATTATCCCGTGTTTCTTTGAATCATTGCCTTTGCATTATAGTCTTCTCCTTCTGAAATCATATCCTTTAATCCTTGACTCCATCGTACAACCTGTTCTGATTGTTGATTTTTATCACACAGGATGTCAGGTGGAACTCATAGTGCTGTTCTTCGGAATCGAGACCGTGATTAGAATCGAAATGATGATGAACTTCCACCCCCGCCTTCTGCGGCGGAAATCATGATGGAAGCCGAGCGGAATAGACGTGATCAAACACGCCTTCTGGAGCTCATCGATCAGAATACCGCCCACCATCGTAATGTGGTGGTCAGCATTCAGGACTTCATCCTCCTCAAGCCACCGGTATTCCGATGTTCTTCTGAGCCCCTTGAAGCTGATGATTGGCTCCGTTCCATCGAGCGTAAGCTTGATACATCACATGTTGCTCCCGATGACCGAGTTATTTTCGCGGTATACTTCTTGGAAGGTGCTGCTCTTTAGTGGTGGGAGAACTATGTTGCAATGCAGCCAGATGGTCACGTAGTGAATTGGCAAGAGTTCCGTGTTGCCTTTCGAGGGTACCACATTCTGGATGAGTTGATTGAGCGCAAGAAGGAAGAGTTCTGCAATCTGAATCAGGAAGAGATGTCCATTCATGAGTATGTGAGGGAATTCAACCGTCTTGCTCGTTATGCCCAAGATGAGATCACCACCGATGCCAGAAAGCAGGCAAGGTTCCGCAAGGGACTTAGCCCCATCCTCCGTCATGATCTTAACCTCATCAAATTTTCCACCTTTGAGGATTTAGTCAACAGATCCTTCAGAGCTGAGCATGGCAATGAAGTTTTCGAGAAGTCTCGCAAACATGCTCTTGAGCTTGCCCCTTCTTCCAGTTCACGCCCTCAGAAGCGTATGATCTGGATTCCTAACAGTTTGTTTCCCCAAAACAACCCACCGAGGCCATCCCTTGTGCCGCCTCGTCCACCAGCTCCACCAAACAACCCAGCTCCCCGCACTATCTTTGGAGCCTGCTTCAGATGTGGCCAGCCTGGTCACTATTCTCGTGAGTGCCCCGTCAACCAAAATGCTCCACCCCATGCCAAAGGAAACCCCACTGTACATGCCAAACCACCCCCGAAGGTTTCCACCGCTAAGCCATCCACCTCAGAAAATCTTGGACGTGTGAACCAAATCTCAGTTGAGGAAACTGATAGTACTTCCGACGTCATTCTTGGTACACTCCCAGTCAATTTTGTTCCCACTTCTGTTCTTTTCGACCCAGGAGCATCTCACTCATTCATGTCGGAGAGTTATGCACTTCGGCATGATGTATCCTTATAAGAAATGTTCACCCCTATGATCATTCAAACTTCTGGTTCCAAGTGGCAAACTAATAGAGTAAGCCATGGTAATCAAATTTCCATTAAGGGTTTAGTATTCCTTGCTTCACTCATAGCCCTCAAGTCTTCAGACATTGATGTCATCCTTGGTATGGATTGGTTATCAAGACAACATAAAGCCAAGTCAGTTAGACTTACACATCCTTCAGGCCAGACAATAGTTTACTCCTCACCAAGAACAAGAACCCAGGTGCATTCTTTGAATGTGCTTCCCCTTCCTGACCTTGAAGATGTTCCGGTGGTTCGTGACTTCCCGGATGTCTTTCCTGAAGAGCTGCCGGGAATGCCACCCGACAGATGTGTATAGTTCATAGTAGATCTTGCCCCAGGAACCGCACCAATTTCCAGACGCCCATACAAAATGGCCCCACCTGAGTTAGCTGAGCTTAAAACCCAACTGGAAGCTTTGTTGGAAAAAGGCTTCATCCGCCCTAGCTCATCGCCATGGGGTTGCCCCGTTTTGTTCGTAATGAAGAAAGATGGAACAGAAAGGATGTGCGTAGACTATCGCCCGCTAAATCTAGCAACAATAAATAACAAGTACCCACTGCCCAGGATCAATGATCTTTATGATCAACTTGCAGGATCCTCTGTCTTCTCCAAGATGGATTTGAGATTAGGTTATCATCAAATCAAAATCCGAAACGAGGACATTCCCAAAACGGCTTTTACTACTCGTTATGGTCTTTACGAGTTCACCGTCATGTCCTTCGGTCTAACCAATGCCCCCGCCACTTTCTCACACATGATGAATTTGATCTTCATGGAGTACTTAGATAAATTTGTTGTGGTTTATCTCGATGATATTCTCATCTACTCGAAGAACGAAGAAGAACATGCCGAACACCTAAGGTTGGTATTGATGAAACTTAGAGAGCATCGCCTGTATGCTAAATTCTCCAAGTGTGAATTTTGGCTACCAGAAGTGACCTACTTAGGCCACGTGATTTGTGAAAAAGGCATTGCTGTGAATCCCGAGAGAGTTCAGGCCGTCCTTGACTGGACTCCACCTGAATCGGTTAAGCAAGTTAGGAGTTTTCTTGGCCTAGCCAGCTATTGTCGTCGCTTCGTCGAGAACTTTTCTAAAGTTGCAAAGCCTCTGACTGAACTCCTCAAGAAAGATAAGAAATTCCAATGGACTTCCAAGTGCGAGGAAAGCTTTCAAGAGCTAAATAGAAGATTGACTTCTGCACCCGTACTTGCACCTCCAGACACCAAAAAGGATTTCGAGATCTATTGTGACGCATCACGGCAAGGGTTAGGATGCATACTTCTGCAAGATCGACATGTGGTAGCTTATGCTTCACGCTAGTTGCGGCCACATGAAGAAAACTATCCTACCCATGACCTTGAACTCGCTGCCGTAGTTCATGCCCTAACAACTTGGCGACATTACCTCCTTGGTAATCGTTGTGAGATCTATTCCGACCACCAAAGCCTCAAATACATATTCACGATGCTGGATTGAGTTGATAAAATATTACGACGTAGAAATTTCTTACACCCCAGGCAAAGCCAATGGCATGGCTGATGCACTAAGTCGTAATTCGTATTGTAACAACCTCATGTTACAACAGTATCAACCACTTCTTCATGAGGAATTTCGAAAACTCAATCTCAAGATTGTTCCTCATGGCTATCTTTCTACCTTGGTGGCGAAACCAACCCTTGAGGATAAAATCATAGCCGCCCAGAAACGTGATAGTGGTATTCGAGAGATGAAGAAGAACATTGCTAGCGGAGTTGCTAAATGTTTCTCCATAAATCATCAAGGTGTTGTTTTCTTTGGCACTCGATTGGTTGTACCACGAAAACACAATCTTAGGAGGCTAATCCTCAAAGAATCTCATGACACACCCCTCTCAATTCATCCTGGTAGCACAAAGATGTACCGAGACCTACGCCAGAGATTTTGGTGGACTAGGATGAAGAGAGAAATTGCTAAGTTCATTGCCGAATGTGATGTTTGTCGTTGCATTAAGGCAGAACACCAAAGACCTGCTGGTACACTTCAACCTTTGCCTATTCCCGAGTGGAAATGGGACAAAGTCGGTATGGACTTCATCACCGGCTTTCCAAAAACCCAGAAAGGAAACGATGCCATCTTCATTGTCATAGATAGGCTTTCCAAAGTTTCTCATTTCCTTGTAGTTCGCGAGTCTATAACTGCTAGCCAGTTAGCGGACTTGTACGTCTCTAGAATTTTATCCCTTCACGGTGTTCCTTTGGAAATCAATTCTGATCGTGGTAGCCTTTTCACCTCTAGATTTTGGGGAAGCTTCCAACATGCTATGTGAACTCATCTCTCCTTTAGTACAGCTTTCCATCCTCAATCTAGCGGTCAAGTCGAAAGGGTTAACCAAATTCTTGAAGACATGCTCAGAGCTTGTGTTATCTCATTCGGAAAGAATTGGGAGAAGTCTCTTCCATTTGCCAAATTTTCTTATAACAATAGTTTCCAATCTAGTCTGAACATGGCTCCTTTTGAACTCCTTTATGGACGACGATGTCGAACACCACTAAACTGGTCAGAAACCGGTGAAAGACAATTCTTTGGACCGGACATGATCAAGGAAGCAGAAGAGCAAGTTCACATTGTTCGTGATCAATTGAAAGCAGCCCAGTCTCGTCAGAAAAGCTACTATGATCGTCATCATAGGCAAGAAAGCTACAATCTGGATGAGAAGGCTTACCTTCGGGTTACTCCTCTGAAGGGAACCCAACGTTTCGGTATCAAAGGCAAGTTGGCCCCACGTTACATTGGACCTTTCCGCATTCTTGCTAAACGTGGAGAAGTTGCCTACCAACTTGAACTACCCCCGCACCTTTCCCGAGTACATGATGTATTCCATGTGTCCCAACTCAGGCGTTGCTTCAAGGACACCATCCGCGAAGTCGACCATGAAACGCTTGATCTCCAAGATGACCTTTCTTATCGAGAATACCCCGTTCGTATTCTTGATTCCGCAGAGCGTGTCACTCGTCGTCAGAAGATTAGGTTTCTGAAAGTGCAATGGTCACACCACTCTGAGAGAGAAGCTACGTGGGAAAGAGAAGACCGTCTCAGTGCTGAGTATCCCTCCTTCCTCCCGCAGACTTCTGAATCTCGGGACGAGATTCTGTTGAGTGGGGGCGAGTTGTCAGAACCCTCTGTTAGGTAATGTGCTAGGGTTAGCTAGTACTCTTGCATCATGTTAAAATTTCAAAAGAAATCTTTGAAATCAAAATCAAAAGCAAAATGGGAGAAGGAAACCCCCCCAGATGAATTAATTCAAAAGGCCAGATAAAAATCTTTTCCAAAAATTCATGTTAGATTTTTGAAAAGTCTTATAAATGAGTGTGATCACATATCAAGTGATGTGGGACCAACCCCATGCTCATAGATTTTTCAAATATTCAAACAGTGCCTTGGAATTAATTAAAACCACTATTTGAGTTAAGATTCAAACTATTTGAATTTTAAAAATGTTGAAACTTTATAAGTGGCTAGTCTATATTATTATGAGGCCATATAAAAATTTTCAGCATTTAATAAAATGCATAGCTATTTGATTTAGCTCAGCAAACAAATGTCAGAAAAGAAAACAGAAAAAGAAACAGAAAAACTTACCTGTCGCCCAGGCGAGGGCGGCCCAGCCAGCCCAGCCGGCCCACCAGGGGCAGCAGGGTCTTCTTCCCCCTCTTCGCGCCTCCAAGCTGCTCGGTGGAATGCCCACCGAGACAGCCGAGCACGGCGTCGTCCCTCTAGTCGCCACCTGCCCCTCCGGAGACGTCTAGCCACGCCATGCAGCTCCTGGTCGAGCCACGCAACCATTTCCCCCCTCTGGAGAGGCCCACACCCTCTCTCTCGCCAAGATCGACGAAGACCCGAGCGCCGCCGTCGCCATGTCGTGAAGAACTCGTGGCCACCGTCGTCCCCGAGCCACGCCAAGGTGTCCATCGCCTCCGCCGTCCTCGACTACGTCACCGTGCAGAAGGAATCATCGCGAGGAGCTTTGTAGCCGCCGCCCCCTTCATCTTCCCAAACTCCGGCCGTCGACCGTCGCCGTTCAAATACTCCACCGTTCCATCCTCCCAAGCCACGCCGTCACCACCATTGGATTCAGGGTGAGTCACTCGTTCGACCCCACCCAGCCATGGCCCTTTATTCTTCCTCGTTCGGGATCCGCCATGGGAGCCGAGCTCGGCCTCCGCCATGGATGATCCCAAGCTCGTTCTCGTGAGCTCCAGCTTGCACCAGCGCGCGCACCGTGATCCCCGTGCTCCACTGCTTCGAACCAGCCTAACCCCGCTCCTTTTCGCGACTTGTAACGAAAACCAACTCGCAGCCGTAGCTGCATCGCCGCAGGTTGCTCCTGAGCATCTTCGACATTATTGTTGTAAGCATGTCCGCGAGTGTGAGAAGAAGACCCAGTGTTATAGTTGGGGGTCCTGTTGTTGCCACGGCCATTTCCACGGCCAGCAGGGTGAACTACCAGTTGATTCTGTCGCTGGGGGCAGTCTCTGGAAAAGTGACCTGGCTGATGGCACTTGAAGCACATGCCATCCTGAGGACGGAGGGGTGCAGTCTCATTCTTCGGCTGTCTCGGCGGGGGCGGAGGCAGACGAGGTGCAACATACGACGGCCTTGGTACAGGGGCATTTGGACGATACACACTGTGTGGAAGCCACACGCGTTGCTTCTGTGCTGTGCCCGATGATGAGCCAGCATCACGGGGGCGCTTCGCCGAACCACCGAACTTAAGCTGAGCGGTCTCAAGGGTGATAGTCTGATTCACCATGGTGGCGAAGTCGGGGAAGACGTGCAAAGCCAGTGCAAGCTGGAGATCTGCGTTGAGTCCATCACGGAACTTCTCTTGCCTACTTGCATCATTGGGGAGGTCACTTGCAACATAGCGGGAGAGGCGGAGGAATTCCCTCTGGTATGCCTCGACAGTTTTGTTGCCCTGAACGAGGTTGCGGAACTCGGCCTTCATACGGTTCATAATCGCCTGGGGGACATAGCGAGCACGGAAGGTAGCCTTGAAGTCATTCCAGGTGACGACAGTCCCTTCCACTAGCGAGCCCTTGTAAGTGTCCCACCACTGAGCAGCGGGGCCACGCAGGAAATAGGACGCAAAGTTGACGTAATCAGCAGCGATCACATTAGCGAACTCCAGCTGTCGAGTGATGTCACGAAGCCAATCATCAGCATCCAGCGGCTGTTCAGGCTGGTGGAAGAGAGGGGGATTGAGACGCATGAAATCCCGCAGAGTAACCACAGGCGGCTGATGCTGGTGCTGGTTCTGGTTCTGATTCTGGTTCTGGAGCTGATCTATGACTCCTTGCATAAACACTTGGTTCATCTGAAACTGCTGCATCATCGCGGCCATGTAGTCCGGCGGTGGAGGTGGATCGTTGGCACCACGACCACGACCACGACCACCACGACCAGCCATCCTGCTAGAATTTAACAGGGGTATTTCAGCGATGAACATCTTAACGAAATACCGGAAATGAGTAAGAGGTAAAGCGACAACAAAGAGGAGGCACGGATATATAGGAGTAGTCATATAAGACATACACATCCACACATAGAATCAATCGAAAATCGGGCAGCGTAACGTCGTAGAAATTAAGGAAAAAGGACACACTAGGTGGCGCGCAGACCGCGGTAAGGATTACACGACGCGACATAGATTCCACTATGTCAATCACGCCGCAAGAAAACTGTTGGCCACAGGAGTTGATGCCAGAGAACGCGCGGCCTGCCTAGAATGAGAATGGGATCCGCGGTCTGGGATCTGGCGTACGACGCCTGCGACACGACTCAATCAATGGGGGGAAGCACCAAAAACGCCGGGTGGAATCAAGAGAACGTGATCCTAATGTCAGATTTTGTAAAACTTACCAGCAAGGATAAGAGAGCAGATTCCCAGAACATAGGTAAGGAGAAAAGGATCCTAATACCATAGATATCACACTTAGTGACATCGATGTGGGCCCGTAAGCCAAATATTAAGTTAGCAAAATAGTTTTTTCAAAGTCTAGACTCAACTTCGACCAGGTAGTGGTTGGGTGGCTTCCTACAGGCAGTCGGCTCTGATACCAACTTGTGACGCCCCTAAAATCAATCCGTGTAAAGTAATCATACACGCAGGGTACACGACTTAGATTAGGGTGCCACGGTGAGAATATCACAGCACAACACTAAACACAAAAGGATAAACCAATATGTTACAATAAAGGGGGGTCACGCGGACCCGAATACATAAGTTTTACAAGCCATAATATCTGAGTACAGACATAGTTAGTCAAGTTTTGCCTTAAGAAGGCTAGCACAAATAACATCAGAGATACAGATCGAAAAGGCAAGGCCTCCTGCCTGGGAGCCTCCGAAACTACTCCTGGTCCTGGTCAGCGGGGGTCTCGACGTAGTAGTATCCGCCTCCGGGGTACTCCTGCTCCTAGGCTCCAACGTCGACTGCAGCGGCCGATCAGGAAAAACAGTAAAGGAAATAAAGCAGGTGAGTATCTAGTATACCCGCGAGTCTTACGTCCGCTACTAAGCATTATGCATTGTATCAACGGAAAGAAGAGGCTGTATATAGTGGACTACAAGATAGAAATCAGAATAAGGGTAAGAAGCTAGGCCTATCGAAGACTAGCATCTTCCGACGATGTCTTGCAGCATGAGGTAAGAATCAGCCAACAGTTCATATAAAGCATAAAGTAACAACGAAGCAGAAGTTGCTGCAACATTGTATAATATAAGTTGTAATGATTAACAATAATAATAATGCCTCCGAGTTCACCTCCTCGACATCCCCGCGAGGAAGAAAACCCGGAACCATACAGTTTAATAATAATAGTTTCTAGTGGTAAGTTCCAGCTTCAGCATAAAGCGTCCTGTTACCGTGGACACGGCTATCGATAGATTAATCTTCCCTGCAGGGGTGCACTGGCGTGACTCTACGACGCTCGGATCTCCAGGGTGGCGGGAACCTTGTCAGGGAACGCTCCACCAAAGCTATCCGACACAAAGTAGCCCATCCTTCGGCAATCAACAGAGAGGTCATCCGCCGGACTATATCCTATGTACGCCGGGATTTGGACCCTAACCCGAATGTACTCCTGCACGGTGCGTGACTGGCCGGTGAAGCAAAATCAAAGCAAATACAAACACACCTGCTGCAGCAAAGAGAAGACAACACCACTTCCCGGCAATCAGCCCGCGGTACTGCTGACGTCTGAAGACCCTCGAACGAGACTACGATGCAGGGGAGCCCACACTCGTCATCCCACGTGTAGGTAGTGCGTACAAGCCAAAAGGCTACTCAAGACATCCGCCGAACAATTTAGCATTTTAATTAACCTGCGGGACAACCTTTATGGTTGCCTCGACTTAACCGACCCGCCGTCAATGACAGCAGTCAGGTCCACCAGTACAACGGTGCCTGCCCTGTCGTCCCACCAAGTCACTGCGGTTACCAACAAGGTGAACCGTCTCCTTACCTTGTCTCGCGTTTGCTCTTGGTAGAGCTCGACTTTCGTGGTTTGGTAACTCTCGCGAGATACGAGCAGGGGCCAAGCACGCCAGTAACGTCGGTCGTACCCTCCCTGTCGCTCCCGACAATATACCTCTCGCGGGCACCGTTGGGTCGCCCGACTCTTACCTTTAAGGACACCAGTTGATTCGAGTGCCTACCATTAAGTGAAACCAGGAGGTATCACCCTCGATGGCACACTTAAAGAGGTTTGACAGAGACAACAGCGGAATGAACTAAAGAGGTAAACCTCGTATCATTCCGGTGATGCTACGCTACTGAGCCGATGAGAGTGAAATACGAGTCCATTCCACTCGTAAGTGAAACTCGAAGCGACTCGGCAGAGTCTCGCCGTTGTAGGTTCCCTAGGGCGTCTACATTGATCCGTACCTGTTACAGTTGTATATAATTTGCATCCGCGTCACTCCCCTGAGTGGCCACGACCCGCTATCTAATCCTAGCTAACAATGCGCAGGGCTCACTGCTGAATATAATGCATAGATATAGCAGGCAGCATAGGATAAGGAAGGTACATCAAGGGGCAACAAAATCAGGCTATGCAGTTGAATAGGATTGTAACGTAGCAGCAACAGTAACAATGCCTAGTGCAAGAAAGTACGGAAAGGTAGGCGATATCTGGGGAAGAGAATGGCTCTGCTTGCCTGGAAGCTCGACGGTAGGGGTCGGGTCGTCGACGAAGTAGTCGTACCCGGCAGCGGTGTAGTCGGCGGTAGCAGCGAGGTCTACCGGAGATTAAGGGGGGAGGAAACAGTAAATACACAGCAATAATATACAAACATATGCATGACATGATAGATGAAATGTTAACAGTGTTCTAACGCAGTGCAATGCACGTTGCTCGGAGCGGGGATTCATCCGGGGATGAACTACCGGCTCCGGGTGATTACCGGACAGGGTGACCGGAGGGGGAAGTGTTCATGCCGGAGGTGTCGTGGACATCCGACAAACGTATGGAGGGTGTATCCGTGTTAGTTGAACCATTCCGAACAACTTTCGCGTTCGGAATAAATTCATCCGGGTACCTTTTATCGGTACCGGAAATTATCGACAGACAGCCCGGAGGGGGGAATGTCGATGATCGGTGTGTTAGGGGGGTGGGGTAGACATACGGATAGCGTATCTGTATTCGTTATAATTTTCTGATCAACTTTGATGTATAAAGTTTTTTGATCTGAGCTACGGTTTAAAAGATATTGAATTTATAAGTTTAAATCAATTTAAATGAATTTTGGAATTTATTTTAATATTTATTCCAACATTATCCATAAGGTTGACTGGTCAAACAGACCAGTGGGACCCCACTGTCATACACAGTATTCATAAAAAATGGTTTAATTAAATCTAATTAATCAAGTGGGGCCTACATGTCATACTCTAATAATAAATCAAATTCATTTTATTTATAAAACTCTGACAAGGGGGGCCCAGGTGTCATACTCAGGGGGGGGGGGGTTTATTTCACTGGTTTTATTTTAAATGGGGTTTAAGTGGGGGGTGGCCCACATGTCATGGACCCAAGGGAGTGCTAATAACTGGTTGAATTAAGCTAATAGGGGGGGGTTATCCCTAATCATAACCCGACCGACCCCACCGGTCAGGGACACAGCCTTGCCCCTTGGCAGGCCACCACGGCAGAGGCTGCCGGAGGCCATGGCCGGCATGTCCAGCGCGGCGGCGACGGCTGGAGGCGGACCACGGGCGCGCGGGTATGCCGCCCCCACCGCGGCGAGGCGCGCGCAAGCCTGGGCGCGGCCAGGCAAAGCAGCGGCGGGGCGAGCACGAAGCTCCAGCCCCCGTCAATGGCGACCCGGCAGGGGGAACGGGCGCAACATCGGCGATTTCGGCCGGAAAAGAGGGGGAATCGATGGGGGGTGCTCACGGGGAGCGCAGGGAAGCGGTCTGGGCGGCCGGGGAGGTCGGAGGGCGGCGAATCGGAGGCTTCTCCCCGGCGGGCTCGAGGTTGAAGATGGTGGCGAGGGGTACGTTGCAGGCGGCGCGGGCTCGATCCCTCCACGGTGAGGACGAAGGCGACGACGAGAAGGCGGCCGGGCACGTTGGTTGGGGCTGTGGTGGTCACAGGCCGCGCCGGTGACGCCGACGTGCCCACGGGCGGGCTCGGTCCGAGCGAGGGGAAACGACGAGGGGCGAGGCGTGAGGGGGGGTCTGGAGGGGATGGGCTAGGGTTAGGGTTCGGGGGAGGGGGCGCCGCAATTGTAGGCCGCCGGGGAGGGCCTCGATGGCCGGCACGGCGACGGTGCCCGCCGTGGCACCGGCCGATGCGCGCCACGCCATGGAGGCGTACGGGAGGTGGGGGATGAGTGGGATGGTGGGCTGGCTGGGGCCGGCCCAGGGGGGTTAAGGAGGGGGTGGCCTGGTGGGCTTCGCCCCCAGGCGTAGGTTTAGGTTTTCCCATTTTTCTGTTTTTGTTTTTATTCTTTTCTGTTTATTTATTTTTGTAATAATTTTTATTCATCTAGGCATTTTTTTAAAATGTTGTAAGTGTACCATAAATATTGTTATACCTAGGGTTAGTGCCACAAAAGATTTGGGCACTTTTAAAAGTCATTTAATATTTACTTTAAATATTAAATGATTTGTTTGGGGTTTTTGGCCTCTGTTTATATTTGTTTAGAATTTTCTATAACTCAATAAATACCCAAACCCATATGGATTTGGTCCAGTGATTATTTGGGATTTTATAAAAGTGGTTGCAAGATTTTTGGAAAATATTTATTGTCACCATAATTTTAATATTCATTAAAAGGTATTTAGGGTTGGTTTGAATTTCAATTCAAATGGCTTGGACTTGTTTGGATTCCTGATGATCCAGATCCATGATCACATTGCAACCAAGAACAACAAAGCAAAATATCAAGTTTGAGATGAACCACATTGATCAGACAAAAGTTTTGAACAGTGCTGGGGAACAGTAATGGTGATTACTGTTCATCTGACAGTGAGGGTGTTACAAATCTCCCCCACTATAAGAATTCTCGTCCCGAGAATCTAAGCGGTAGAGGGGAAAAGATCGGGGTATTCCTCACGAAGGCGATCTTCGCGTTCCCAAGTGGCTTCATCTTCAGAATGATTCGACCACTGAACTTTGAGGAACTTGGTTGTCTTGTTGCGGGTTTTGCGTTCAGACTGATCGAGAATGCGGCTTGGATGTTCTTGATAAGTCAAGTCCTGCTGCAATTCAATCATATCATGTTCCACTTCACGAATAGGGTCTTTGAAGAAGCGTCGGAGTTGCGACACATGAAATACATCGTGGACTTGAGAGAGGTTTGCCGGCAATTCCAATCGGTATGCCACTGGTCCACTCCTGGAAAGGATACGGAACGGGCCAATGTAGCGAGGAGCTAACTTGCCTTTGATTCCGAAGCGGTGGGTGCCTCGCATCGGGGTGACACGAAGGTAAGCATATTCGCCAGGTTGATCGACCATTTCCTTGTGCTTGCGGTCATAGTTGCTCTTCTGACGAGACTGAGCAGCTTTCAAGTGTTCACGAATAACGCGAACCTGATCTTCGGCATGCTGTATGATGTCCGGACCAATGAGAGTTCGTTCTCCAGTTTCTGACCAATTCAGAGGGGTTCGACACTTACGTCCATAGAGAACTTCAAAGGGTGCCATCTTCAAACTAGCTTGATAGCTATTGTTGTATGAGAATTCGGCAAATGGAAGAGATTCCTCCCACTTCTTACCGAATGAAATGACACAAGCTCGGAGCATATCTTCAAGCACTTGGTTGACTCGTTCGACTTGTCCTTGCGACTGGGGGTGATAGGCGGTGCTGAAATTCAGATGTGTGCCCATAGCTTCTTGGAAACTATCCCAGAATCTGGAGGTGAAAATACTGCCACGGTCTGAACTAATCTCCAACGGAATACCGTGGAACGACACAATTCTCGAAACATATAAGTCTGCCAACTGACTAGCAGAGATCGTCTCCTTGACAGGGAGAAAATGGGCAACCTTGGAGAATCGGTCGATGACGACAAAGATCGCATCGTGACCCTTCTGTGATCGCAGAAAACCGGTGACAAAGTCCATTTCAATCTTGTCCCATTTCCATTCAGGGATCGAGAGTGGTTGCAGAGTTCCAACAGGTCTTTGATGTTCTGCCTTGACGCGACGGCAAACGTCACATTGAGAAACATATCGGGCAATGTCTTGCTTCATGTTAGGCCAGCAGAATTGCTGACGAATGTCTTGGTACATCTTGGTGCTTCCAGGATGAATGGACAACGGGGTATCGTGAGCCGCTCTCATGACCTTCGGGGTCATATCCAGGTTCTCATGCCTGCCCTTGCTATGAGTAACCACTAAACGGTTCTGGTAGAACGACGCACCTTTGCTATCAACGGTGAAGGGTGAGGGTCTCCCATTGGCGATATCGCGCTTAATCTTGTGTACGAAATCATCATAAAACTGTATACCCTTGACGGACTTGACGAGATCCGGTTCGATAACCAGGTTATTTGCATAACCCTGAGGAACAATCTCGAGGTTTAATTTTTGAAAATCTTCATACAGAAGTGGTTGTTGTACTTGAACTTCAAGTTCACTACAGTAAGATTTACGGCTTAAAGCATCGGCCACCACATTAGCTTTGCCAGGGGTGTAAGAAATTCCCATGTTGTAGTCGGCTATTGTCTCGAGCCATCTCTGCTGGCGGAGATTCAGGTCGGGCTGAGTAAACAAGTACTTCAGACTTTGGTGGTCGGTGTAGATCTCGCAACGATTACCGACGAGGTAATGCCTCCACAGCTTCAATGCATAAATTACTGCTGCCAATTCAAGATCATGTGTTGGATACTTATCTTCGTGAGCACGCAATTGACGAGAGCCATAAGCAATCACTTTGCGCTCTTGCATTAGGACACAGCCTAATCCTTGACGAGACGCGTCGCAATAAATCACGAAGTCCTTCTGAGTATCAGGGGGAGCTAGCACTGGGGGAGAAGTGAGCTTGTCCTTGCGGGCCTGGAAACTTCCCTGACATTTATCTGTCCACTCAAACTTGACCCCTTTTTGAAGAAGGTTAGTCAGAGGCCTGGCAATCTTGGAGAAGTTCTCGACGAAACGGCAGCAATAGCTGGCGAGTCCGAGGAAACTCCTGACTTGCTTGACAGTCTTGGGAGGAGTCCAGTCAAGAATAGCCTGGATACGTTCTGGGTTGACGGCAATGCCATCCTTGGAAATCACGTGACCATGGTAGGTCACTTCAGGAAGCCAGAACTCACACTTAGAGTACTTAGCATAGAGTTTGTGTTCTCGAAGCTTTTCCAGAATAAGGCGAAGATGTTCAGCATGTTCTTCTTTATTCTTGGAGTATATTAAGATATCATCCAGATAAACCACGACAAACTTGTCGAGGTATTCCATGAATATATAGTTCATCAGCCGGGAGAAAGTGGCTGGAGCATTCGTCAAGCCAAAGGACATGACAGTGTACTCATATGACCCATAGCGAGTAATGAAAGCGGTCTTCGGAATGTCCTCTTCACGGACTCGGATCTGATGGTAACCCAACCTCAAGTCAAGTTTCGAAAACACCGTGGATCCAGCAAGTTGATCATACAGATCGTTGATCCGAGGGAGGGGGTACTTGTTCTGTATCGTGGCCTAGTTGATAGGTCGGTAATCTTGGACCAAACGGTTTGTGCCATCACTCTTCTTGACAAAGAGCGAAGGTGCTCCCCAAGAAGAGGAACTTGGGCGAATGAATCCTTTGTGAAGTGCTTCGTCGATCTCCTTCTTCAGTTCAAGGAGGTGGTGAGGTGGCATCTTATAGGGATGCTTGGCAATAGGGACGGTGCCAGGCTTCAGGTCGATGACAAATTCCACCTCTCGGATCGGGGGTATTCCCGGGAGTTCTTCTGGGAAGACGTCGGGAAAATCACGAACGACTGGAACGTTCTCGATCCCGTCAAGAGGTGAGACATTCAGAGCATTCATCATATAGATATGCGTTTCAGCATCACGGGTAATCCGGGTGGTGTGGTTAACAATCTCGCCGGAGGGGTGAAAAAGTTGGACAGAACTGGTGCCACAATAAAGTGCGGCATCGTGGACTTTCAACCAATCCATGCCCAGAATGAGGTCTATAGTGGAAGACTTCAGGAGGATGGGGGAAGCAAGGAACTCAATTCCTTCAATTTCGACAATGGTTTTGGGCACTATCTTGGAGGTGTGGCAATGACCTATCGGAGTGCGGACAACCATCGGTGGATCCATCTTTTCTACCATGAAGTTATGCGACAATGCAAATGCTTCCGACATGAATGAATGCGATGCTCCTGTATCAAATAAAACAGTAGCAGGTACTGAATTAACAAGAAGGGTACCCATCACGGTAGCAGGTTGCTCCTGAGCTTCTTCGACATTAATGTTGTAAGCATGTCCGCGAGTGTGAGAAGAAGACCCAGTGTTATAGTTGGGGGTCCTGTTGTTGCCACGGCCATTTCCACGGCCAGCAGGGTGAACTACCAGTTGATTCTGTCGCTGGGGGAAGTCTCTGGAAAAGTGACCTGGCTGATGGCACTTGAAGCACAGGCCATCCTGAGGACGGAGGGGTACAGTCTCATTCTTCAGCTGTCTCGGCGGGGGCGGAGGCAGACGAGGTGCAACATACGATGGCCTTGGTACAGGGGCATTTGGACGATACACACTGTGTGGAAGCCACACGCGTTGCTTCTGTGCTGTGCCCGATGATGAGCCAGCATCACGGGGGCGCTTCGCCGAACCACCGAACTTAAGCTGAGCGGTCTCAAGGGTGATAGTCTGATTCACCATGGTGGCGAAGTCGGGGAAGACGTGCAAAGCCAGTGCAAGCTGGAGATCTGCGTTGAGTCCATCACGGAACTTCTCTTGCCTACTTGCATCATTGGGGAGGTCACTTGCAGCATAGCGGGAGAGGCGGAGGAATTCCCTCTGGTATGCCTCGACAGTTTTGTTGCCCTGAACGAGGTTGCGGAACTCGGCCTTCATACGGTTCATAATCGCCTGGGGGACATAACGAGCACGGAAGGTAGCCTTGAAGTCATTCCAGGTGACGACAGTCCCTTCCACTAGCGAGCCCTTGTAAGTGTCCCACCACTGAGCAGCGGGGCCACGCAGGAAATAGGACACAAAGTTGACGTAATCAGCAGCGATCACATTAGCGAACTCCAGCTGTCGAGTGATGTCACGAAGCCAATCATCAGCATCCAGCGGCTGTTCAGGCTGGTGGAAGAGAGGGGGATTGAGACGCATGAAATCCCGCAGAGTAACCACAGGCGGCTGATGCTGGTGCTGGTTCTGGTTCTGATTCTGGTTCTGGAGCTGATCTATGACTCCTTGCATAAACACTTGGTTCATCTAAAACTGCTGCATCATCGCGGCCATGTAGTCCGGCCGTGGAGGTGGATCGTTGGCACCACGACCACGACCACGACCACCACGACCAGCCATCCTGCTAGAATTTAACAGGGGTATTCCAGCGATGAACATCTTAACGAAATACCGGAAATGAGTAAGAGGTAAAGCGACAACAAAGAGGAGGCACGGATATATAGGAGTAGTCATATAAGACATACACATCCACACATAGAATCAATCGAAAATCGGGCAGCGTAACGTCGTAGAAATTAAGGAAAAAGGACACACTAGGCGGCGCGCAGACCGCGGTAAGGATTACACGACGCGACATAGATTCCACTATGTCAATCACGCCGCAAGAAAACTGTTGGCCACAGGAGTTGATGCCAGAGAACGCGCGGCCTGCCTAGAATGAGAATGGGATCCGCGGTCTGGGATCTGGCGTACGACGCCTGCGACACGACTCAATCAATGGGGGGAAGCACCAAAAACGCTGGGTGGAATCAAGAGACCGTGATCCTAATGTCAGATTTTGTAAAACTTACCAGCAAGGATAAGAGAGCAGATTCCCAGAACATAGGTAAGGAGAAAAGGATCCTAATACCATAGATATCACACTTAGTGACATCGATGTGGGCCCGTAAGCCAAATATTAAGTTAGCAAAATAGTTTTTTCAAAGTCTAGACTCAACTTCGACCAGGTAGTGGTTGGGTGGCTTCCTACAGGCAGTCGGCTCTGATACCAACTTGTGACGCCCCTAAAATCAATCCGTGTAAAGTAATCATACACGCAGGGTACACGACTGAGATTAGGGTGCCACGGTGAGAATATCACAGCACAACACTAAACACAAAAGGATAAACCAATATGTTAAAATAAAGGGGGGTCACGCGGACCCGAATACATAAGTTTTACAAGCCATAATATCTGAGTACAGACATAGTTAGTCAAGTTTTGCCTTAAGAAGGCTAGCACAAATAACATCACAGATACAGATCGAAAAGGCAAGGCCTCCTGCCTGGGAGCCTCCGAAACTACTCCTGGTCCTGGTCAGCGGGGGTCTCGACGTAGTAGTATCCGCCTCCGGGGTACTCCTGCTCCTGGGCTCCAACGTCGACTGCAGCGGCCGATCAGGCAAAAAAGTAAAGGAAATAAAGCAGGTGAGTATCTAGTATACCCGCGAGTCTTACGTCCGCTACTAAGCATTATGCATTGTATCAACGGAAAGAAGAGGCTGTATATAGTGGACTGCAAGATATAAATCAGAATAAGGGTAAGAAGCTAGGCCTATCGAAGACTAGCATCTTCCGACGATGTCTTGCAGCATGAGGTAAGAATCAGCCAATAGTTCATATAAAGCATAAAGTAACAACGAAGCAGAAGTTGCTGCAACATTGTATAATATAAGTTGTAATGATTAACAATAATAATAATGCCTCCGGGTTCACCTCCTCGACATCCCCGCGAGGAAGAAAACCCGGAACCATACAGTTTAATAATAATAGTTTCTAGTGGTAAGATCCAGCTTCAGCATAAAGCGTCCTGTTACCGTGGACACGGCTATCGATAGATTAATCTTCCCTGCAGGGGTGCACTGGCGTGACTCTACGACGCTCGGATCTCCAGGGTGGCGGGAACCTTGTCAGGGAACGCTCCACCAAAGCTATCCGACACAAAGTAGCCCATCCTTCGGCAATCAACAAAGAGGTCATTCGCCGGACTATATCCTATGTACGCCGGGCTTTGGACCCTAGCCCGAACGTACTCCTGCACGGTGCGTGACTGGCCGGTGAAGCAAAATCAAAGCAAATACAAACACACCTGCTGCAGCAAAGAGAAGACAACACCACTTCCCGGCAATCAGCCCGCGGTACTGCTGACGTCTGAAGACCCTCGAACGAGACTACGATGCAGGGGAGCCCACACTCCTCGTCCCACGTGTAGGTAGTGCGTACAAGCCAAAAGGCTACTCAAGACATCCGCCGAACCATTTAGCATTTTAATTAACCTGCGGGACAACCGTTATCGTTGCCTCGACTTAACCGACCCGCCGTCAACGACAGCAGTCAGGTCCACCAGTACAACGGTGCCTGCCCTGTCGTCCCACCAAGTCACTGCGGTTACCAACAAGGTGAACCGTGTCCTTACCTTGTCTCGCGTTTGCTCTTGGTAGAGCTCGACTTTCGTGGTTTGGTAACTCTCGCGAGATACGAGCAGGGGCCAAGCACGCCAGTAACGTCGGGCGTACCCTCCCTGTCGCTCCCGACAATATACCTCTCGCGGGCACCGTTGGGTCGCCCGACTCTTACCTTTAAGGACACCAGTTGATTCGAGTGCCTACCATTAAGTGAAACCAGGAGGTATCACCCTCGATGGCACACTTAAAGAGGTTTGACAGAGACAACAGCGGAATGAACTAAAGAGGTAAACCTCGTATCATTCCGGTGATGCTACGCTATTGAGCCGACGAGAGTGAAATACGAGTCCATTCCACTCGTAAGTGAAACTCGAAGCGACTCGGCAGAGTCTCGCCGTTGTAGGTTCCCTAGGGCGTCTACATTGATCCGTACCTGTTACAGTTGTATATAATTTGCATCCGCGTCACTCCCCTGAGTGGCCACGACCCGCTATCTAATCCTAGCTAACAATGCGCAGGGCTCACTGCTGAATATAATGCATAGATATAGCAGGCAGCATAGGATAAGGAAGGTACATCAAGGGGCAACAAAATCAGGCTATGCAGTTGAATAGGATTGTAACGTAGCAGCAGCAGTAACAATGCCTAGTGCAAGAAAGTACAGAAAGGTAGGCGATATCTGGGGAAGAGAATGGCTCTGCTTGCCTGGAAGCTCGACGGTAGGGGTCGGGTCGTCGACGAAGTAGTCGTACCCGGCAGCGGTGTAGTCGGCGGTAGCAGCGGGGTCTACCGGAGATTAAGGGGGGAGGAAACAGTAAATACACAGCAATAATATACAAACATATGCATGACATGATAGATGAAATGTTAACGGTGTTCTAACGCAGTGCAATGCACGTTGCTCATAGCGGGGATTCATCCGGGGATGAACTACCGGCTCCGGGTGATTACCGGACAGGATGACCGGAGGGGGAAGGGTTCATGCCGGAGGTGTCGTGGACATCCGACAAACGTATGGAGGGTGTATCCGTGTTAGTTGAACCATTCCAGACAACTTTCGTGTTCGGAATAAATTCATCCGGGTACCTTTTATCGGTACCGGAAATTATCGACAGACAGCCCGGAGGGGGGAATGTCGATGATCGGTGTGTTAGGGGGGTGGGGTAGACATACGGATAGCGTATCTGTATTCTTTATAATTTTCTGATCAACTTTGATGTATAAAGTTTTTTGATCTGAGCTACAGTTTAAAAGATATTGAATTTATAAGTTTAAATCAATTTAAATGAATTTTGAAATTTCTTTTAATATTTATTCCAACATTATCCATAAGGTTGACTGGTCAAACAGACCAGTGGGACCCCACTGTCATACACAGTATTCATAAAAAATGGTTTAATTAAATCTAATTAATCCAGTGGGGCCTACATGTCATACTCTAATAATAAATCAAATTCATTTTATTTATAAAACTCTGACAAGGGGGGCCCAGGTGTCATACTCAGGGGGGGGGGGTTTATTTCACTGGTTTTATTTTAAATGGGGTTTAAGTGGGGGGTGGCCCACATGTCATGGACCCAAGGGAGTGCTAATAACTGGTTGAATTAAGCTAATAGGGGGGTTATCCCTAATCATAACCCGACCGACCCCACCGGTCAGGGACACAGCCTTGCCCCTTGGCAGGCCACCACGGCAGAGGCTGCCGACGGCCATGGCCGGCATGTCCAGCGCGGTGGCGACGGCTGGAGGCGGACCACGGGCGCGCGGGTATGCCGCCCCCACCGCGGCGAGGCGTGCGCAAGCCTGGGCGCGGCCAGGCAAAGCAGCGGCGGGGCGAGCACGAAGCTCCAGCCCCCGTCAATGGCGGCCCGGCGGGGGGAACGGGCGCAACATCGGCGATTTCGGCCGGAAAAGAGGGGGAATCGATGGGGGGGGGGTGCTCACGGGGAGCGCAGGGAAGAGGTCTGGGCGGCCGGGGAGGTCGGAGGGCGGCGAATCGGAGGCTTCTCCCCGGCGGGCTCGAGGTTGAAGATGGTGGCGAGGGGTACGTTGCAGGCGGCGCGGGCTCGATCCCTCCACGGTGAGGACGAAGGCGACGATGAGAAGGCGGCCGGGCACGTTGGTTGGGGATGTGGTGGTCACAGGCCGCGCCGGTGACGCCGACGTGCCCACGGGCGGGCTCGGTCCGAGCGGGGGGAAACGACGAGGGGCGAGGCGTGAGGGGGGGTCTGGAGGGGATGGGCTAGGGTTAGGGTTCGGGGGAGGGGGCCTCGATGGCCGGCACGGCGACGGTGCCCGCCGTGGCACCGGCCGATGCGCGCCACGCCATGGAGGCGTACGGGAGGTGGGGGATGAGTGGGATGGTGGGCTGGCTGGGGCCGGCCCAGGGGGGTTAAGGAGGGGGTGGCCTGGTGGCCTTCGCCCCCAGGCGTAGGTTTAGGTTTTCCCATTTTTCTGTTTTTGTTTTTATTCTTTTCTGTTTATTTCTTTTTGTAATAATTTTATTCATCTAGGGATTTTTTTAAAATGTTGTAAGTGTACCATAAATATTGTTATACCTAGGGTTAGTGCCACAAAAGATTTGGGCACTTTTAAAAGTCATTTAATATTTACTTTAAATATTAAATGATTTGTTTGGGGTTTTTGGCCTTTGTTTATATTTGTTTAGAATTTTCTATAACTCAATAAATACCCAAACCCATATGGATTTGGTCCAGTGATTATTTGGGATTTTATAAAAGTGGTTCCAAGATTTTTGGAAAATATTTATTGTCACCATAATTTTAATATTCATTAAAAGGCATTTAGGGTTGGTTTGAATTTCAATTCAAATGGCTTGGACTTGTTTGGATTCCTGATGATCCAGATCCATGATCACATTGCAACCAAGAACAACAAAGCAAAATATCAAGTTTGAGATGAACCACATTGATCAGACAAAAGTTTTGAACAGTGCTGGGGAACAGTAATGGGGATTACTGTTCATCTGACAGTGAGGGTGTTATACTCTTGAACGGTGTCGAGTACAAAGGCGGTAACTGATAGTTTCATGTGTGTAGCAGTACACCCTTGCAGGGTTAACAAAACTATTCGAATAGCCGCGTCCGCGGTAAGGGACTACTTGGAGAGCTGTGGTCGATTATTAGACAACTTGAACCGGATACTCCTAAAATACACCAAGATAAGTGTGAGTGCTATGGTGTGCTTCTCGTGGGGAAGTCGAGGAAGTAACCACAGTGGTGTAATTGGTTGAAGAGATGTAGTGGACTCGTGTACGCTTCTTACCTCAAGTGTGGTACTCGTAGTTCAGGACTAGCCAAGTCAAAGCTGGCACTTCTGCAAGTGAAACCCCACCTCCCTTTACCTTGATACATGTGCATGAGTAGTATAGCTCCTATGTAAGTCTTGCTGAGTACGATTTTGTACTCACGTTTGCTTAATCTATGTTTTAGATGAACCCACCGACCCCGATGGTGGAATTCTAACCGAAGCTCAAAGAATGAAGACTGAGACCAAGACCAAGCTAGTGTAGTCCCAGTCAAACGACTGGTTCCCTCGTGGAGGGCTTGTTTTTAGATAAGGCTTCTCTAAGCCATTTGTTAAACTTGTCTGTACTCAGACCTACTTTGCTTCCGCTTGTCTGTTGTAATGTTGGATCACATGCTTGTGATCTCTGTGTGCACTCTGTAAGAGTTATTAATAAAGATGTATACATTGTAGAGAATTGCAATGATACCTGCTGTTCAGACTAGACATGTGTGCTGCGTGTATGTTTATAACATGCATGTATTAGTATGGGTTTTCGAGACCTTAGTTGTAATCTGGCTGGCGGTCTTTTATACACCAAGTGGCCCTTAGATGTGCGCAGCTTGGGGCATCGCGATGCGATTGTTCGTGACTCCGTCACGTGCACACTTTGATGTATGATCGAGTCCGCCCTAGACCCCGACTAAGTGATTGGGCTGGAGTAAGTCTATGTAAGGGTTATAATACAATCGATAGTATGGTTGAGGCGACTTGTCTATGAGTATGGGAGTTCACCACCCATATCATTTAGACTTGTGTGCGGACGATGAGGACCCATTTCAGTTGATCATCCGGCCTGGATGGGATGCCCCTCACGTTCTTTGCTTTCCGAGAACGTTCTGTGCTTGGCCTTGTCTGCTTGGACAAGTGGGTACGGTTCTCGGCTCTCCATATGATTGTGTTGTAGCGAGGCTTGCATACGCTAACCCCGGGTCCCGACACTAGTGTTCGTGAGTAGCCTCACTATCTCCTTCTCGAGATTCTTCTGGGCCGCCGGCTCCATCCCCTCCTCAACCCTATAGTGGCCCTGAAAAATCCATCGAACATATGCTTAGATGAGTGAAATGATTCCAACGCTAATAAATGATTGCAATGCTTAGAATACTTACCCAAAAAGTAGCCACCACCATGTCGGCTTTGGTACGGCATTCAACGTTGTTGATGCGTTCATCTGGCGGGGCCGGCGCGGCTTTGTAGTGTGGCCAAGTGAGCCGGGCTCAGGAACCCTACCCTCAACAGGAAACTGGACTAGCCCGGGGAACTGCTCCTTAAGCACGGCACCAAGGAGGCAGTTCGGATTCCGAGCACCTTTCGGGTAAGTCCACGCCCTGCAAAATAAGAACACAAAGAAATTAGTTCTTATTGGACCATATGTACATGTATGATATATATATACAAGGAACACAAAAAATTCATCAACTTACTTCTCCCCATCTGGCGCAATCAATGTCATCTGCGCAGGGTCCGGACGTGGTGGGAGCCGTGTCATACCACGCTGGTACACCGGCTTCTTGGAAGAGGAGCTCCCCTCACCCCCATCATCCCCCTCACCCCCTCAGCCCCGTCGTCATCACTATCATCATCCCCATCAGCATCATCATCATCCGTGCGAGCACGCTCTTCCCAAGGATCATCCCAACGAGGCTCCGTCGACTGCCTCGGTGCCTCCGGTGTCTCCGACTGCACCGATGGTGTCCGCTGCTCCGGTGCCTCCGACTGCACCGGCGGTGGCCGCTTCTCCGGTGCCTCCGACTGCACCGGCGGTGGCTCATGCACCGGTGAGACTGTCCTGTGAGTGGGTGAGTCGGCTAGGGCGCCACCTGCTCGACCACCTCCTCGACCACCGGGTTTAGCTCTCTTTTGGCCTATTCCCCGACCTCTCCCACGAGGCTGCTCAGCACGCGCCGGCGGTGAGCTGGCTGTGACAATACCCGCCAGCAACACTCTCCGTAGAGGTAGAGGTGGTCGATACTCCACCGGTGGGTCCCTACGGCTCGCCATGTGTCAACACCTGTTACGGAGTAAAGATGAATTAGTAAAGTAAGGAAATAAATAATACAAATTCATATATACAAAAAACAAACATATGCATATAAAGATGAATTAGTACATTAAGGAAATAAATAATACAAATTCATATATACAAAAACAAAAGAAAGTTGGGATGCATACAACTAATAGTCGGGATCATCTGTATCTTCTCGAGGATCAAGAAAAACATCATCGTCACTATCACGCGTGTCGTCATGAATGATCTCTTCTCCGGGATCGGGTTCAGCGTCAACCACATTTCGAAAGCCTTTTTGTAACCGGTCAAGCAATGATAGGTCATCCGCATCGGTAACCTCTTCGTGTTCCACTTCTTCATCTTCCTCCTCATCATCATCGGTAACCTCTTCGTGTTCCACTTCTTCCTCTTCCTCCGCATTGTCATTATCTACTTCCATGTTTTGACCAAACGTAGAGGTTTTTCCGAATTTTTTTTGGCCACACGTGTTTCTTGGAAGAATTCTCCGTCATATGTGTATGGGTCTACGTGAGGTTGATAATCCTCTTCTTCATTGGGGTCAGGTAGTTTACCATGTGGCGGCACGTCATAGACGACATACCAATCTTCGAGATTCTTTACACTTTGGCAGGCCCATGGAAGATAGAAAACTTGTGTGGCCTGTTGAGCCACAATATAATCTTTGGCAACATTTAAATGGTTCTTCTGTTTAATTTCAACTAGCCCAACATGCTCATGAGTTCGTCTAGTTTCCTTCGGATCGAACCAATGACATTTGAAGACAACGACGTTCGGAGGATTTTCACCATAATATAGCAGTTCGTATATTTCTTCAACTATTCCATAATACTCGACTCCTCCATCTATAGCGGACACACCGGAATTCGTTGTTTTCCGATCGGGCATCGTTTGCTCTTTCATACCAGTACGAAAGCGATACCCATTGATGTCGTATTTTTCATATGTATGGACCTTAAAGTCAAAACCATTTGCGATTTGTCTCAATTCAGCGTCCATCGACTCTGAATTAGCCTACAAGTTGAAACGGAAAGGCTTGTTGTATTAGTCGGTACTGAGACGACGAAGAAATAAAAATGGCATGTATATCATATAAGAAGTACCGTTTGTGTAAACCAAGAGATGAAACCTGGATTGCCGCCTCCCCGCTTCTCAAGAAGATTAATCTCTTCGATGGAGTCTTTTTCGATCGCCACTCCATTCGAGAATTGCGCGACGAATCGACTGTATCAAATAATTAAGAGAAGTTAGACACATAACTCGTCAAGAAGTTGCAGAACAATTAATATGTACCGCACACTTACTCGATGTATGGCCGCACTTCGGTCATGTTGGTCAAGATATACAATGTAATGATGTCCCATTCCTTGAAGGTCAACGTCTTTGTCTTCATAACCGCACAAGGTGCGAGGCTCCCTTTAAAGAGTTTGAACTTGGAATCATGTCGCTCGGGGTCGCTAGTATTGTACCGAGGCTTTGGATTATGCAAACTGTAATTAGTGGCAGCATAGTGTGCTGTCACGAAGTTTGCCGCTTCCTCGACAACGAATGCCTCAGCCATTGATGCTTCAATTCTCCGTTTATTTTTACATTTTGCTCGAAGCGTCTTCTGCATTCTCTCGGTTGCATAGCACCAACGGTTTTTCACAGGGTCACCCAATCTTGCCTCCATCGGTAGATGCAAAATCATATGCTGCATCGGATTAAAGAAACCCAGTGGAAAGATCTTCTCTAACTTGCATATCAACTCCGACGCCAGTTTTTCCATCTCTTCTATCACAATAGGCGATAATTCTTTAGGACAAAGAACACGAAGAAATACCTTAGCTCTGCCATTACTAGCCATTCATCCTCGGGTATGTAGCCGCGCAACATCACCGGCATTATCCGCTCAAGCCATATGTGCCAATCGTGACTCTTCAGCCCAAAGATTTTCAACTTTTCAAGACTTGCTCCCCTTGCTAGATTCGCTGCATACCCATCGGGGAACATCATCTTTTTTTCACCCAGATGAGGATTTCCCTCATGTGTTCCCTTTTAAGATTGAACCATGCCTTTGGCTTCTCCCAATTCTTCTCCCCTTTCGGTTGTCGCATGTTCAGTGACTTCCTATTACACAGACTCTCCTGATCGACTCTAGCCTTAACATTATCTTTCCCCTTCTCAGTGCCGAACAATGTACCAAAAAGGGCCTCACCCATATTTTTTTCAGTGTGCATCATGTCAATGTTGTGTGGAAGAGCAAGGTCTTTGAAATAGGGGAGATCCCAAAAGCATGGCTTGTGGGTCCAGGCTAGTTCCGTATTATATCCCAAGAAATACCCTGGCCGGTTCGGATCAGGCTCTAGTGAGTTCAACTGATCAAGAATTTGTGCGCCCGTCATCATAGGTGGTGCCTCGTGCTCGACAACTTTACCTTTGGTGAAATTCTTCTTGTCTTTTCTGAATCCATGGTCCAGAGGCAGGAATTGTCTATGCAAGTCGAAGCAAGAATACTTGCGACCCTCCGGCAGCCAATGAAACTTATGAGCAGACTTGCATTGCGGGCATGGGAACCTTCCGTGCATGCACCATGCAACAAAAAGTGCAAACCCTGACAGGTCATGCATGGAGTACATCAACCAAGCATGCTTTTGGAAGTTTGTTTTGCTAGCTGCGTCATATGTCCAGATCCCATTATCCCAAGATTCTTTCAACTCATCCATCAGTGGTTGCAAATGCACATTCATATTTTTCCGGGATAGTTGGGCCCCGGAACTATCAACGTCAAGAAGATGTGTTTTCTTTGCATAAGTACTCCAGGGGGCAGACTGAGGGGCATGATGAATACGGGCCAACAACTATACTGGGTTGCCGTCATACCGAAAGGATTGAACCCATCGAGGCTAATGGCGAGTGCCACGTTTCTTGGGTCTTTGGCTTTACCTTCTTTATGTATTTCATTGAACATCTTCCACGCTTCACCATCAGAGGGGTGGGTCAACATCAAATTCCCGTATTCATCTGTAGCACGTCTAATTCCATCTCTGTGCCATGTCATTTGTTTTGCTGTTTCTTCAAGCATGTAAAGCCGTTGAAGTCTTGGTAAGATTGGTAGGTACCGAAGAATGTTTACGGGTATTTTTCTCTGCGTCTTCTCACCAAGACCGTTGTCTACGACAATATACCTGGAGGACTTGCAGCGTGGACAATAATTATCATCCTCATACTCATGCCTAAATAAGACGCATCCTTTCTCACAAGCATGTATCCGCTCGATGGGCATCTTCAATGCACCGAGTATTTTGTCTGAGTGGTATAGGTTTGCAGGCATAATATGACCGTCCGGTAGAAAGCGCCCGAATAAGGTCATCATCGCATCATAGCACTCTCTGGGCAAGTTGAATTGTTCCTTAAGAGCCATTGTTTGTGCGATGGCATCTAGTTGACAAAGCTTGGTGTGCGCATGCAGTGGGATTTTTGAAGACTCTAGCATGGCATAAAAGGCCTTGGCAGTTTCCTCCGGTTCTTCGTCCTCATGACGAGCATCGTTGTATTCATTGACCATGTCTTCGATCCCTGTACCACAATCCTCAATGCGCTGACGCACTACCTCATGTCTGTCACGTTGGGCCGACTCGCCATGAAATGACCACAACGTATAATCAGGCATGAAACCACGCATTTGCAGGTGTTTACCCATTACATCCTTTGTCTGTTGTGAATAGTTCTTACATCTAGTGCAGGGGCACCATGTTCTTGGTTGGCCAGCACTAAATGCAACCTCTAGGAACTCCTTGGTCTTGGTCAACCATTCCTCAGTCATATTTTTCTGACTAGGGTGACCGGTGTACATCCACGCACGATCATTCATTCTGGCTAGCTAGCTAGTACTCCCTCCGTAAAGTAATATAAGAGTGTTTAGATCACTATTCTAGTTATCTAAACGCTCTTATATTTCTTTACGGAGGGAGTACAAATTAACACCAGAAGGCATATAATTAATTACGGTGATACGACATATGCACACTAGCTAATAGGTAAAGATAGGTCCTAATCCCACCCGAGTATGTGCAGATTGGATTCATTTCCCCATGCTCTCCTCCCGATCCGACGGAAAATTTCGACAGCACCTCCCCGCTGTTCTCCTGATACATGTCTCAGCATAAACCGAGAGGATGTGTACCCGGAGAACAACAAGGTGGCGCTGACGAAATCCTGCGTCCAATCCGGAGGAGAGCATATCTGGGGAAATGAACCCAATCTACACATACTCGAGCTGTCCATGGATAACTTTGGACAATTCGAAAGAATCCAATTATAAATATGCAATTGAATGCATATTTATAAATGGAATCTTTCGAACGGGAGACGCATATGGGTTACATGACTTGCATGAGTTGAGAAGGAAAGAACTAGCTACGCCTATCTTCTAGGTAGGGTGAAACTAGAGGAGGGAAAGGCACACAAATGTGATAAAATACAAGTGTGGCAATAAACCACACAAATGCCACCTAGCTTAGAACAACTTGGGTTCTTGAGATTAGGATATGCTTTCTCAATTTGAAAAAAAGGACTTGATACATCGAGCATTGTATTTGGAGACAATAGGAAGGGAAAGGGGGTTTGTCAAGGTGGTTGTTTCTAATGATATCTATGTATAGAATGTTATGCTAGTCCAATATCCATACTATAATCTTATTGGTTTGGGGGAAGGTTGAAGGCAAGCTACATGTTGTAATATTTTCAAAATAAAAAGGAAAGTTTGAAATAATTTAATCAATTGTTATTTACAGGTTTACATGTTGTAATATCATCTGCCCTACTTTTCTTTTCATTAATTTCACTTTACTAACAAATTTTTTTACTTACTAATAAATTATTTCTTTCTTTCCCTTTACTTTGATTCTAACATAATTAAACTTACTAACTGACTAAATAATAATAGAACAAAACTAACTAAAAGATTCTGCCAAACTAGTAGTAACAACCCTAGCTATAACAACTAACAATAACAAAAACAGATTCTATATATATATATATATCTAACCTTAACTAACGTAACAACTAAAAATAACTAAAATTACTAACAACTAATTTCTTACAAGAACAAACAATAAACAGAAATCTACACTAACAGATGTAGATCTACACTAAGCTAACTAAAATTCCATGCCACTAAGAGATCTACACTAAGCTAACTAAAATCTATTTAAACAAATAAAAAAATGGGCAACCGTGGGTAGCCGTGGGCTCATCGGAGAGCAGCGGCGGCAGTGGCCCGGACGAAGTTCGGCGGTGGCGGCCCGGACGTAGTGCGGTGCAAGGGGTGCATCCTCTCCGCTGGCAGTGGCGGCGATGGCCCGGACGAGGCGGCGGCGACGGGTTGGACCTGCAGAGGAGGAGAGGAAGAGCGGGAGAGAGAGAGAGAGAATGGGGAGTGGGGGAAGGGGCGGCCGGGGTGGCGGCGGCTCACCGGTGACGGCGGAAAGACGCGGCCGGTGCGGCAGGGGAGCTCAGATGGCGGAGGCGGCTTGGATAGGGGAGGGGTTGAGAGCGGGCTCGAGCGGGGTGAGAGAGAGAAGTGGCGGCTAGGTCTGCCCGGGCCGAGATAGTGGCCCGCTGCTTGGCCGTCAGCCAGCTGACGGCAACGCGACGGTCCGTTATCCCACAACTGCGTGGTGGGGTCTGGGCATACGTTGCCGTCAGTGGGGCTTTGCCGTCAACTGTTCTGCGCGTTGCCGTCAGCTAACTGACGGCGTTGCATGGGCTGACGGCTAAAGTTTCTTTTGCCTACAGTTGTTTCTTTGCTGTCAGCATTTCTGCTAGCTGATGGCAAACCATGGTTTGCCGCCAGCCCCGATGGAAAGCTGACGGCAAAACTCCTGTTTCCAGTAGTGCTGGTTATTCTCAAAACTCTTCTTGGTACCGTACCGGGTCTCCGAAAGGATTCCGGTTTTCTCACCGATCATAACCCGATCACTCCGAGACTTTCGCCGTGTCCCATAACCTAGTGGCAAAGAGAAAAACATCGATCCCATAACCACACGGTTCCAGGCCCTCCGCCGGGATCCGTCTAACTAGTCGTTGTTGAGTCTCCACGTGAAACGTCGGTCACCATACATGTTGTCGATCAAGAAGCCTGAAAAGAGTTTGGGGGTAGTATCATGAGTACAGAGGTACTCAGCATCCAACTGTAGTGGTCATCTGACCCAGCAAGTACTTCATCACTCGTCATTCTAGGACAACTAGTAGTTTACGGTAAGGATGAGGTAAGTGGTGAGGTTGTTGCCGCACTAGCATTTATGAAGTGGCTAACGATCTACAGAGTAAGATAAGAAGCCAAGGATTCGATGAGGAATCGCCTCCAACAAGTCTTGCTATCAACTAATTACGCAAACATAACACCTATCCTATCCTTGTCCTCCTCTTCGCATCCCGACGAAGAAGAAGCAATCAAGGCACACACACACGTTGATCAAGTTATATTAAGATTATCTCAGTTGTTGTTGTCTATGAACAAGGAGTAGGTCTCAAGTCGTCCATAACCGTGGACACGGCTTCTCGAAAAGATTTAACCCTGCAGGGGTGTACCAACTTCCCATTACGAGGCGTCGCATGCTCGCCCATCTCTCTCAGTTGGTACCCATTATAGGCAACCATTTTATGATTTAGTTCCAAGTGATCCGAAATGACAGGTCCCTCTAACTAACAACGAACAAATCTGGGTGGCCCCCGGGGAGTCGACACCCAATCCAAAAGCTGGGCAAGCTCTCGGATCGGACTCTTCCGTATGGCCAAGGTCGGGGTTAGTCGCCTATATAACAGGGGACTTCCCTAGCTCACCAAGTGTGGACCAACAGAGGAACTAAGTCTCCGCTGGCCCGAGTTGTTTGAAAACTACTGGAAGCTGGCCAGCACACACACGGTTTCAAATGGTAAATCAGCTTGGGCCACCTCTAGAAATGTTTGAAGCTAGGTAGGTAAGAAGAGGGGACCCCATAAAATCCCACACGCGATTAGGCACGCTCAGTCTTAAAACCAATACCCGGAACTTGGATCCTAAGTGACTCGAATGGAACAAAGCGTCGGGGCGGGATAGCCTAGACCTTCCATCCTTCGTCGAATATAGTCAACATTATAATAATCATATCATCAACAAAAAAATAATAATGTGATATCCCAAACCAAGGAGTAACAGGGTAACATCGTAGCATCCTAAGCATGCATACTAAGAAGGGGCTGAGCAACGAGCAATAGTAACATAGCAGTACAAGGTTTGCTAGGAAGGGACATGGCTGTATCGTTTTGAAAGAGGCTGTAAACATGTGGTAGGACCAAACATCGAACCTATCCTATACTAGCATGAAAACGGCTGGTTGAAATAGAATGGATCATAAGTAATGCATAGTCCTTGCCTGTTGATAAGTCGGGTTCCGAAGGTGTAGTTGATCGCAAGCTCGCAACGTCTCCGAGAGGTACCCGCGGAAGCACACAAGACGGAAACACTGGAAAGAAACCAACGAGCAAGCATCTATTACTACGAGGCAAACACGATCAAGAAGGCAACACATAGCACGACAACGCGATACGGATCTATCGTCGAGAACGACTACTAACAGTTTAAGTGGGGTATCGGTCACACACTGTAGCGTTACACCCCTGCAGGGTTAACAAAACTATTCGAATAGCCGCGTCCGCGGTTAAGGACTGCTTGGAAAGCTTAGCTTGATTATTAGACAACTTGAATTGGATACTTATAAAACTCACCAAGATAAGCGTGAGTGCTATGGAGTGCTTTCTCGTGGGGAAGTCGAGGAAGGCACCATAGTGGTGTAATTGGTTAGAGAAAGTAGTGGACTCGTGTACGCTTCTTACCTCAAGTCTGGTACTCGTAGTTCAGGACTAGCCAAGTCAAAGCCGACACTTCTGTAAGTGAAACCCCACCTCCCTTTATCTTGATACATGTGCATGAGTAGTATAGTTCCTACGTAAGTCTTGCTGAGTACGATTTTGTACTCACGTTTGCTTAATCTATGTTTTAGATGAACCCACCGACCCCGATGGTGGCTTATACCCGAAGCTCGAAGAATGAAGACTCAGACCAAGACCAAGCTAGTGTAGTCCCAGTCAGACGACTGGTTCCCTCGTGGAGGGCTTGTTTTTAGATAAGGCTTCTCTAAGCCATTTGTTAAACTTGTCTGTACTCAGACCTACTTTGCCTCCGCATGCTTGTTGTAATGTTGGATCACAGACTTGTGATCTCTATGTGCGCTCTGTAAGAGTTATTAATAAAGATGTATACATTGTAGAGAATTGCAATGATACCTGCTGTTCATACAAGGCATGTGTGCTGCGTGTATGTTTAGAACATGCATGTCTTTGTATGGGTTTTCGAGACCTTAGTTGTGATCTTGCTGGCGGTCTTTTATACACCAAGTGTCCCTTAGATGTGCGCAGCTTGGGGCATCGCGATGCGATTGTTCGAGACTCTGTTTCGTGCACACTTTGATGTATGATCGAGCCCGCCCTAGACCCCGACTAAGTGATCGGGCTGGAGTAAGTCTATGTAAGGGTTATAATACAATCGATAGTATGGTTGAGGCGACTTGTCTATGAGTATGGGAGTTCACCACCCATATCATTTAGACTTGTGTGCGGACGATGAGGACCCATTTCAGTTGATCATCCGGCCTGGATGGGATGCCCCTCATGTTCGATGCTTTCCGAGAACGTTCTATGCTTGGCCTTGTCTGCTTAGACAAGTGGGTACGGTTCTCGGCTCTCCATATGATTGTGTTGTAGCGAGGCTTGCATACGCTAACCCCGGGTCCCGACAGACTTGTTATCAGAGCAGGACTGACTGTAGGATTATCAGCCTTGGCCGAAGTCGAGTCTAGCCTTCTATAGTTATATAGTTACTCTGGGTATATAAGGGAACAACGTAAGGCTTATTTTTCTCCCTACCCTCATCGATCTGAGTTCTGAGTCACCCTTATCTTTTCTACGGGATGATAGGACTAGGCTCATCTCTGTCTGAATAGAACATCTTGTTGATTGCCTCCTTATAGCCGTAGGATTGTTGTGGTTGTCCAGAGTCTCAGTGTTTTGAGTTCCTTGAGGAAGTTCTGTCCAATCTCCTCGAGGTTGTCTTGTTTTCCATCCCGTTGTAGACGTTATGCTGCCGGATTTGTTCCGTGTTTCTTTGAATCATTGCCTTCACATTATTATCTTTCCACCTAAATCATGTCCGTTTATCCTTGCCTCCATCGTACAACCTGTTCTGATTGTTGATTTTTTATCACACAGGATGTCAGGTGGAACTCGTAGTGTTGTTCTTCGGAATCGAGACCGTGATCGGAATCGAAATGATGATGAACCTTCAGCACCGCCTTCTGTGGCGGAAATCATGATGGAAGCTGAGAGGAATAGACGTGATCAAACACGCCTTCTGGAGCTCATCGAGCAGAATACCGCCCACCATCGTAATGTGGTGGTCAACATTCAGGACTTCATCTTCCTCAAGCCACCGGTATTCCGATGTTCTTCTGAGCCCCTCGAAGCTGATGATTGGCTCCGTTCCATCGAGCGTAAGCTTGATACAACACATGTTGCTCCTGATGACCGAGTTGTTTTTGCGGTATACTTCCTGGAAGGTGCTGCTCTTCAGTGGTGGGAGAACTATGTTGCAATGCAACCAGATGGTCACGTAGTGACTTGGAAAGAGTTCTGTGTTGCCATTCGAGGGTACCACATTCTGGATGAGTTGATGGAGCGTAAGAAGGAAGAGTTCTGCAATCTGAATCAAGGAGAGATGTCCATTCATGAGTATGTGAGGGAATTCAACCGCCTTGCTCGTTATGCCCAAGATGAGATCACCACCGATGCCAGAAAGCAGGCAACGTTCCGTAAGGGACTTAGCCCCATCCTCCGTCATGATCTCAACCTCATCGAATTTTCCACCTTTGAGGATTTAGTCAACAGATTCTTTAGAGCTGAGCATGGCAATGAAGTTTTTGAGAAGTCTCGCAAGCATGCTCTTGAGCTTGCCCCATCTTCCAGTTCACGCCCTCAGAAGCGCATGATCTGGATTCCTAACAGTTTGATCCACCAAAACAACCCACCGAGGCCATCCCTTGTGCCGCCTCGTCCACCAGCTCCACCAAACAACCCAGCTCCCCACACTATCTTTGGAGCCTGTTTCAGATGTGGCCAGCCTGGTCACTATTCTCGTGAGTGCCCCATAAGTCAGAATGCTCCACCCCATGCCAAAGGGAACCCCACTGTTCGTGCCAAGCCACCCCCGAAGGTTTCCACCGCCAAGCCATCTACCTCAAAAAATCTTGGACGTGTGAACCAAATCTCAGCTGAGGAAGCTGATGGTACTTCTGACGTCATTCTTGGTACGCTCCCAGTCAATTTTGTTCCCACTTCTGTTCTTTTCGACCCAGGAGCATCTCACTCTTTCATGTCGGAGAGTTATGCACTTCGACATGAGATATCCTTTTAGGAAATGTTCACCCCTATGATCATTCAAACTCCTGGCTCCAAATGGCAAACTAATAGAGTAAGCCATGGCAATCAAATTGCAATTGAGGGTTTAGTATTCCTTGTTTCACTCATAGCCCTCAAGTCTTCCGACATTGATGTCATCCTTGGTATGGATTGGTTATCAAGACAACATGCTTTTCTTGATTGTAAAGCCAAGTCAGTTAGACTTACACACCCTTCAGGCCAGACAATAGATTACTCCTCACCAAGAACAAGAACCCAGGTGCATTCTTTGAATGTGCTTCCCCTTCCCGACCTTGAAGATGTTCCGGTGGTTCGTGACTTCCCGGATGTCTTTCCTGAAGAGCTGCCGGGAATGCCACCCGACAGGTGTGTAGAATTCATTGTAGATCTTGCCCCAGGAACAACACCAATTTCCAGACGCCCATACAAAATGGCCCCACGTGAGTTAGCTGAGCTTAAAACCCAACTTGAAGCTTTGTTGGAAAAAGGCTTCATCCACCCTAGCTCATCTCCACGGGGTTGCCCCGTTCTGTTCGTAATGAAGAAAGATGGAACAGAAAGGATGTGCGTAGACTATCGCCCGTTAAATTTAGCAATGATAAAGAACATGTACCTACTGCCCAGGATCAATGATCTTTATGATCAACTTGAAGGATCCTCTATCTTCTCCAAGATGGATTTGAGATTAGGTTATCATCAAATCAAAATCCGAAACGAGGACATTCCCAAAACGGCTTTTACTACTCGTTATGGTCTTTACGAGTACACCGTCATGTCCTTTGGTTTAACCAATGCCCCCGCCACTTTCTCACGCATGATGAATTCGATCTTCATGGAGTACTTAGATAAATTTGTTCTGGTTTATCTCGATGACATTCTCATCGACTCGAAGAACGAAGAAGAACATGCCGAACACCTAAGGCTGGTATTGATGAAACTTAGAGAGCATCGCCTGTATGCTAAATTCTCCAAGTGTGAATTTTGGCTACCAGAAGTGACCTACTTAGGCCACGTGATTTCTGCAAAAGGCATTGCTGTGAATCCCAAGAGAGTTCAGGCCGTCCTTGACTGGACTCCACCTGAATCGGTTAAGCAAGTTACAAGTTTTCTTGGCCTAGCCAGCCGTCCTTGACTGGACTTCTGCACCCGTACTTGCACCTCCAGACACCAAAAAGGATTTCGAGATCTTTTGTGACGCCTCACGGCAAGGGTTAGGATGCATACTTATGCAAGATAGCCATGTGTTAGCTTATGCTTCACGCCAGTTGCGTCCACATGAAGAGAACTATCCTACCCACGATCTTGAACTCGCTGCCGTAGTTCATGCCCTAACAACTTGGCGACATTACCTCCTTGGTAATCGTTGTGAGATCTATTCCGACCACCAAAGCCTCAAATACATTTTCACCCAGCCAGATCTTAATCTCAGGCAAAGACGCTGGATTGAGTTGATAAAAGATTATGACTTAGGAATTTCTTAC
Organism: Bromus sterilis; assembly: GCA_950022295.1. Classification (NCBI taxonomy): domain Eukaryota; kingdom Viridiplantae; phylum Streptophyta; class Magnoliopsida; order Poales; family Poaceae; genus Bromus; species Bromus sterilis. The sequence goes on along the minus strand of OX465598.1, from coordinate 212,582,090 downwards.
ACCCCATGCAAAGCCAATGTCATGACTGATGCACTAAGTCGTAAGTCGTATTGTAACAATCTCATGTTACAACAGTATCAACCACTTCTTCATGAGGAATTTCGAAAGCTTAATCTCGAGATTGTTCCTCGTGGATCTCTTTTCAACTTGGTGGCGAAACCAACCCTTGAGGATCAAATCATAGTTGCCCAATGGCGTGCACGAGGTGTTCGCCGGATCAAGGAGAACATTGCTAGCAAAGTTGCTAAATGTTTCTCCACAGATATTAAAGGAACGGTATTCTTTGGAAATCATTTGGTAGTACCTAAGAATAGGGAACTAAGGCAACTCATCCTCAAAGAAGCCCATGACACACCCCTCTCCATTCATCCCGGTAGCACAAAAATGTACCGAGATCTACGCCAGAGATTTTGGTGGACTAGGATGAAGAGAGACATTGCTCAATTTGTTGCCGAATGTGATGTTTGTCGTCACATTAAGGCAGAACATCAAAGACCTGCTGGTAAACTTCAACCTTTGCCTATTCCAGAGTGGAAATGGGACAAAGTCGGTATGGACTTCATCACCGGCTTTCCGAAAACTCAGAAAGGAAACGATGCCATCTTCGTTGTCATAGATAGGCTTTCCAAAGTTGCTCACTTCCTTCCCGTTCGCGAGTCTATAACTGCTAGTTAGTTGGCGGACTTGTACGTCTCTAGAATTGTGTCTCTTCACGGTGTTCCTTTGGAAATCAATTCTGATCGTGGTAGCCTTTTCACCTCTAGATTTTGGGGAAGCTTCCAACATGCTATGGGAACTCATCTCTCCTTTAGTACAACTTTCCATCCTCAGTCTAGTGGTCAAGTCGAAAGGGTTAATCAAATCTTGGAAGACATGCTCAGAGCTTGTGTTATCTCATTCAGAAAGAATTGGGAGAAGTCTCTTCCATTTGCCGAATTTTCTTATAAAAATAGTTTTCAATCTAGTCTGAACATGGCTCCTTTTGAACTGCTTTATGGACGACGATGTCGAACACCTTTAAACTGGTCAGAAACCGGTGAAAGACAATTCTTTGGACCGGACATGATCAAGGAAGCAGAAGAGCAAGTTCGCATTGTTCGTGATCAATTGAAAGTCGCCCAGTCTTGTCAGAAAAGCTACTATGATCGTCATCATAGGCAAGAAAGCTACAATCTGGATGAGAAGGCTTACCTTCGGGTTACTCCTCTGAAGGGAACCCAAAGATTCGGTATCAAAGGCAAGTTGGCCCCACGTTACATCGGACCTTTCTGCATTCTTGCTAAACGTGGAGAAGTTGCCTACCAACTTGAACTACCCTCGCACCTTTCCCGAGTACATGATGTATTCCATGTGTCCCAACTCAGGCGTTGCTTAAAGGACCCCATCCGCGAAGTCGACCATGAAACGCTTGATCTCCAAGATGACATTTCTTATCGAGAATACCCCGTTCGTATTCTTGATTCAGCAGAGCGTGTCACTCGCCGAAAGAAGATCAAGTTTCTGAAGGTTCAGTGGTCACACCACTCCGAGAAAGAAGCCACGTGGGAAAGAGAAGACCGTCTCAGTGCCGAGTACCCCTCCTTCCTCCCGCAGACTTTTGAATCTCGGGACAAGATTCTGTTGAGTGGGGGCGAGTTGTCACAACCCCAAGTTAGGTATGTTCTAGGTTAATCTTAGGCCTTTGCATCATGCAAAAATTCAAAAGAAATTCAAAAATGGGGAAGCAGAAAGCCCTGAGAAATTAATTCAAATGGCCAGATAAAAATCTTTTTCCAAAAATCTTTTGAACATTTGTAAAATTCCTATAAATGATGCTGATCATTTTAAAAGTAGTTTGGGTATTTTCCCATGCCCATGGAATATCCAAAAATTCAAAATGTGCTCTGGAAATTAAATTTGACTCCTATTTGAATTGAAATTCAAATGTTTTGAATTAAAAAAATGCTCAAATTCTACAAGTGACTTGCTACTAGTCACCTAGGATTTATAAAAGTATTTGGGAATTTTTATAAAATGCCTTGCTATTTTTTTATTTGGGGCAAAAGAAATAACAGAAAAAGAAAACAGAAAGAAATAACAAAAGAAAAGGGAAAAGAAAATCCCAGCCCACCCCACAGGCCACATGCCCAACTAGTTTACCGCAGCCCAGCCCATCTCCTCGCGTGTCGTCTTCCTCCCCGGCGCTCGAAGCAGCTCGGTGGCGAGCTCACCGCCGCACACGCCACCGAGGAGCTTCCAGGGGCCCCACTTCTTCCCCAGGATGCCACGGAGACGCCCAGAGGTCGCCACACACTTCCCCCCCTCCTCCAGCTCACTCTCCCTCTCTCCTCGCGTCGGATTTCTCCATGGCCGAAAGCTAGGTCTCGCTGCCGACGAGTGTTCGCGTGGCCACCGTGCTTCTGGAGCCGCGTATTCATGTCCATCGTCCCCGCAGCAACCGTCTCCGTCGAAGAGCGCATTCAATTGAGCCCGAGGGCGCCCTGAGCCGTCGCTAACTTCACCGCTTCCCGCCGACCGCCGTGGAAGATCTCCATCGAATTCGCCGCCGTCCCAGCGCCTCCGGCCTCCTCTCCAACCTCTTCGTCCTCCCCACGCTCTGGTGAGAATTTTCCCCCATCTCCTGGTCTCCTCCGTGCACCGCAGCGCGATTTCGTCTTCACCCGACGCCATCTGTCGCCATTGACGACGTTGATGTCGCTCCCGTGCTCCTGTTGACCCCCTGCGTGCTCTGCTAGACGCGGGCGAGCACGGGCTACGCCCCAGTGCTCCCCTTTCTCACCCCCGTGGCCTCTAGCTCATTCCGGCGAGACTCCAGCGGGGTGCAGAGGACGCCGGCGAGCTCCTCCATTAGGGGGCTAATCCCCCTGTTAGTTAACCCTTGGGTCACTGACTGGTGGGCCCTGGCCGCCCCTAATGACCCTTATTAGTTTAACTAAACCGGGTTTAAACCCCCCCCCACTGACAGCAGGGCCCCACTCGTCAGCTGCCCTCTGACGTCAGCACTGCGCCAGGCTGACGCAGTAAAGGATTTAAATCGATTTAATTAATTCAGAAAAATCCAGAAAATGCTTTAAACTTTGAAATTCAATAACTAATTTATTTCAACTCCAAATTGGACAAATAATATGTCTAAAATTATCAGAAAAATACAAGGATTATGAATATGAAACTTGTTTCTATGTTTGACCATTTTAAAATGGGTGAACAGTAGCAAACATGCATATGGATCCTTTTCAAATTCAAATTTGGAGTGATTTTGCAATTGGCTTTGCAACACACTTAATTTGAATGGTTTCACCCCCACATCAGAAACATTATCTCAACTATACCACATCACTTCATGATCAACATTTTCAAATGAACTTTCATGCATTCAAATGCATTTGAAATTCATCGATAAATCAAATGGAGTTTGAATTTGCAATTCAAATGCAATATGCTCCTTTTAAATGAAATGCTCAACACATCAGTACCATGAACATCACCATTACAATCTTATTCATGTGATTGTGCATTGTACATTATGTTGATCCTATGATTGTTATGTTGCTGATAGAAGTGGAGCCGGAACCCGAGATCACCCCCTTCGTTGAAGACCCTGTGACTGAACCTCGTCAGCACGGCAAGCAAACCCCCATTGATCATGTTGATAAAATCCCACTTCCCTCTCATGTCTCGCTTATGCATTGTTTAGGATGATCACCATGATAACGTTTCTACCGCATAGTTGAACCCATATCCGTTGCATGACCTATCATCTTGTCATAGTGGTAAGCAAACCACAATCCTATCAGATGTAGGAATTGGTTGATATCATGTGGCCCTTGCAACTGTTACTTCTTATTGCATTCTTAGTGGTACAACGAGGTTGATTTTGATGTGAGTCGGGATGATGATAAACATGGTGTTGATGAAAGTGAAATGTGTTGGTGAATCTACCCTAATACAAGGTGAACGATGAGAGGCTGTCTAGGAGTATACAGTGGGTTGTCTCGTTGAACACCGCCTTAAGTCCGAGTTCTTGTGTGGTGATCCAAGAAGAAGAGTACAACCACACATTGGGCTCATTGACCCCTCTCGACCTAGTACCTCACCCCGTTCGAACCCCAGGAGTCGCATTAGTTCGGAGTTCTGGTAGGGCTGTGGCACGGTCTGCGAAGTGGATGAACGGCTTTTCAAGACCGGCTTGGGACCCTGCACACATCGTTTGAGGCTGTACTGGAACCTCGGCCGGACTTCCATACGGCCCCCCCTCAGATAGGCGACTCTCTGGACTAGAACGGAGCTGTGGGCGAAGTGTCGTGGCAACATCCTCGCCGGTACCTACTTGAAGGGTCCCACTCCCAGGCGGTAACTGATGAATGTGTGTGTGTAGCGGTACACCCCTGCAGGGTTAACAAAACTATTCGAATAGCCGCGTCCGCGGTTAAGGATCGCTTGGAAAGCTTAGCTTGATTATTAGACAACTTGAATTGGATAATTATAAAACTCACCAAGATAAGCGTGAGTGCTATGGAGTGCTTTCTCGTGGGGAAGTCGAGGAAGGCACCATAGTGGTGTAATTGGTTGGAGAAAGTAGTGGACTTGTGTACGCTTCTTACCTCAAGTCTGGTACTCGTAGTTCAGGACTAGCCAAGTCAAAGCCGGCACTTCTGCAAGTGAAACCCACCTCCCTTTATCTTGATACATGTGCATGAGTAGTATAGTTCCTACGTAAGTCTTGCTGAGTATGATTTTGTACTCATGTTTGCTTAATCTATGTTTTAGATGAACCCACCGACCCCGATGGTGGCTTATACCCGAAGGTCAAAGAATGAAGACTATGACCAAGACCAAGCTAGTGTAGAGTCAGTCAGACGACTGGTTCCCTCGTGGAGGGCTTGTTTTTAGATAAGGCTTCTCTAAGCCATTTGTTAAACTTGTCTGTACTCAGACCTACTTTGCTTCCGCATGTTTGTTGTAATGTTGGATCACAGACTTGTGATCTGTGTGTGCGCTCTGTAAGAGTTATTAATAAAGATGTATACATTGTAGAGAATTGCAATGATACCTGCTCTTCATACAAGGCATGTGTGCTGCGTGTATGTTTATAACATGCATGTCTTTGTATGGGTTTTCGAGACCTTAGTTGTGATCTGGCTGGCGGTCTTTTATACACCAAGTGGCCCTTAGATGTGCGCAGCTTGGGGCATCGCGATGCGATTGTTCGAGACTCTGTCTCGTGCACACTTTGATGTATGATCGAGTCCACCCTAGACCCCGACTAAGTGATCGGGCTGGAGTAAGTCTATGTAAGGGTTATAATACAATCGATAGTATGGTTGAGGCGACTTGTCTATGAGTATGCGAGTTCACCACCCATATCATTTAGACTTGTGTGCGGACGATGAGGACCCATTTCAGTTGATCATCCGGCCTGGATGGGATGCCCCTCATGTTCGATGCTTTCCGAGAATGTTCTGTGCTTGGCCTTGTCTGCTTAGACAAGTGGGTACGGTTCTCGGCTCTCCATATGATTGTGTTGTAGCGTGGCTTGCATACGCTAACCCCGGGTCCCGACACACACGACGAATACCGCACGTTTACGGAGGTTCAAGTTGGTTAGCTACAGGTGATCAACAAAGGTTGTTAACATGGAAAATCAAGCAAGCATGGCATAACACACAAACATGTCAAGAGGTGAAGCACAAAGTAAACTATCTATACTAGTCAATTTAAGTGAGGCACAACCTAAACATGGCATAACACTAAGTGCCGCACGATGATTAAAACATTTGGTACTGTTCTGTCCTAAACCATATTTTAGGTTGTTTAACAACAGCAAACAATAGCATAAACACAAAGTACACGAAAAACTAATCAAGTTACATATAAGGCACACTCCAAACGGAGTTATGGTTAAAAAGATATAAGCAAAACAAGTTACGGGCACAATCTGCCAACATCACGAAGCACACTTTAGAGCAATGCATAAACAGGATAATCAATGCAAACATGCTCACAAATGATATGGAACTAAAGTAGACATGACATGGAAGGCATGGCAAAAATAATCATGCAAATAGGCATCACAGATCAAAAGATATTAAGCAAACAACATGGCATCGCAAAGTAACAGACTTTGAGAAAAACAGAGGTGGCTGTCAAAAACAGCAGCATAGCAACTTTGCAGCTCAATAACTATATGACCAGCAAGCATATCATGAAAATTCAATTCGTGGGATGAAAGTAGACATGATTCTTAACAATATGCAATTGGAATCACTCAATTCCGATAAACAGTGGAGAAACACTCGTCGACCGAAGTTGCAACAAAATAACAGTTTCAGCAACAGCAGCACATTAACATCAGGATCACCACTTTGGAGCAAGATTTAATATAGCTAAAGCACCCAAACATGACAAGTTAAAGCATGGAAATGAAGTACACATGATGCTTAACACATAGGAAAAAGAATCAATGCAATAGGCCTCATGGATGTGTCACAATCATCATGCAAACTTGCAACAAAATAATAACAGCAGCACTTAACAGGAATTAGTAGCAGTTTAACAGCCTGATGCCCACTTTGGCACACAATTACACAATCAAGATGAGCTCAAACGGAAAAACTTTCTACATACGAATGCTAGAGCACGCAAAACTGAGCAACTTTCGTTTTGGGGGCACGTTCATCGGAGCTACGGATCAACGGGAAATCGCAACACGATATTGAATCAGCAGAAATTTCATTCCAGACTTAGAAAAATTACAGGGTGCTGGAAAAATAAAAATAAAAAAAAAGAGATAAAATAAAAAAAAGGGGCTAGGGTTTCGAGTTTGTGGGTAAAATTGGAGCAAATCTGGGAATTTGGAGGGGGGTGGCAGCAATTTTTGGACTAGGGAAACCCTAGAAAGAGGTGGGAGTGTGGTGGTCTTTATATAGCCCCGGTGGCTGGCAGTTTGCAAAAACATCCCCGGTTTCTCTCTCGCGCACGCGGTGCTCACGTTTTTGATCGCCTGGGGTCCGCAGGACCTCCGATTCGGGTAAAACTTCGAACCGCGCGATCAGTGCGTCGAGCCGGAGGCGTTCACCTCGCGCTGGAACCGTTCCGAGAACACTTTCCGGCGCGCTATAAAAATATCCCGTTTAATTATTAAACGGGGTTTTCGTTCCGTTGGCGATGGCTGTACTTGTGCCGGTTTTCGCGACGGTGATCGGGTGAAACCCGGTGTCGCAAGGTCGTGTGCCGTGGTGGAAAAGGGGTCGGCCACGCATCCGATACGAGAATAAGGGGGGGAAATATTCACCGATAATTATTTCGGTGAAGCAAACACTGCAAACAACTCAGACAATCAATCAATTCACACCGATTTTTTTTTTGTAATTTTTCTTAAAACTGGGCTGTTACATGCTCGTCCTCGAGTAGGTAAATGACAAGCAAGATAATTTTTGTGGTGAAAAGCTATCAACAAAGATTTGAACTTTAAAGTACAACAAGCAAGAGATGCAATTCAAGTCATGATAATAACAAGCAAGAGTCTATATCTAGTATTGAAACTACTAAAGTAAGACCATAAAGGTGCAAGAGCTCTTGTTGTCCATGAATCGAATGTATCCAATCGGTTTTCCCGTGCAGAAAGTGGGAGATGGGTTTACGGCATAAAAATACTTAATAGTTGTTGAGAACTCAATCTACTAACTTTCACATTTGGTCTCTTTTGAAATCTTATTATGACTCATCCCCACACCGTCGGCCTGGTACATGTCAATTCGATCCTCTCCCTTTCCATTTCGAGCACTCATGCAATGAATGAGCGCGAGAAAAATTAGTTGGCACTTAGGATGGCGAAGAGAATAAATAATGGGGAAAGGAAGTAAAAAAGTATGAAAGTATCATACCAATGAGGGCAACTTTAGGCGAGCGTAAGCCTAATGGTAGATATGGTGTGAGGAGTAGGGATTGCCATGCAACGGATGCACAATGAGCTATGAGTACATGAAAGCTCTCCAATGGAAATAGTGGGGGTGCATCCAACTCCCTTGCTCACGAAGACCTAGAGCTCTTTTGAGGAGGCTCATCATTGGAATATACAAGCCAAGTTGTATAATGTGAAGGTCCCCACTTAGTTATGCATGAATGATAAGAAAACTCTCTATCAAGTACAAGTGTTACTTTGAAGCACAAGTGTGGATCTTTCAAAAGGAATAGTAGTGTTGCCCCCTTCTCTTTTTTTTCTATTTTTTTGCCTCTTTGAATCTTTCTATTTATCCCTCATTTGTCCTGTTTGGGATATTTTCATGTGTCCTCTTTTGGGATCTTTTATTTGTGTCCTCTTTGGGGTCTTTTCCTCACTTTAAGGGAAACACCCTATGTATTACAAGGATGAAGAAGATCAACACACTTTTACAAGGTACTCACAATAAAACTGAAACTATGTCATGATGTATGCCAATGTATGCCTCCGCCAGTGTAGAAGGATATGAAATGATACTAGCACGTCATGTAGCAATTATGTAAGGGCAAATCCCTACTATCATGCGGCTCTAAGATCAAGCAAAAGCATGTATTACAATGACAGATCAAGTCATGAGAAGATGGATGTTGCATGGCAATATATCTCGGAAAGGCTATGGAAAGGCCTTGATAGGTAGATATGGTGGAAGTTTTAAGGAAGATGTCATGCCAAGTATTTGGATGCATCGGCGAAGTTTGCACCGACTTATTATCAGTAACTCTCTATCTAGTCAGGAGATTCACAAATAAACAAGCACCCTAAGAGGAGTGTTTGGGGGCTTGGTTATCCTTGCACATCCTCGACCCATGATACGTGAGGGTACTCTTTTACAACCCCACACGAATTAGTGATCTTTTTAGTAGCTAGAGTTCTCAACTAATTTTTGTAGTTTTAAGAATAAGCACATTGAACCAAAATACAACACCTATCACTAATAGGATTAAGCTCTTGACACACAAAATTTCTAACATTACTTGAAACAACACCTCAAAACTATTGCAAGTTACTACTAAACCTAGCATAGCAACTTTGATTACCTACTCAAAGCAAGATACACACCCAGTGCAACAGGGAAACCCTCTCAATAAAACAAGAATGCAACTCAAGATAGTCCTAAAAATTATTATTCTCATTTCCTAGAAAATAAATAAACATGAAGAACAAGAGCTAAACATGAAAGCAGCTAGAAGCAAATAACGAACAGACACAAAGATAGAAGTGAAACTATGAGCATTCAAGGCAAAAGTGGAGCATGTTTCTCTCCTAAACAAGGCATGCTAGGATCCAACATGTAGACAAACAAAAATAAACTAAGAAAAAAAAATGAAAAGTAAAGAGCAAGACGCTCCAAGCAAAGCACATGGCATATGAAGCGATAAAAATATAGTGTGTAGAAGGACGAACTAATAATTGTCCATGAAGACGGGGATGCACGGGGGCATCCCCAATCTTAGACGCTTGAGTCTCCTTCAATATTTCTTAGGGGTGTCAGAGGAATCCCCAAGCTTAAGCTCTTGGCACTCCTAAATCTTCTTTTATCATCTTCCTTCGCACGCTTGATAAACTGATTAGAGCGGTTAGTGCCAATAATAAATTAATTGTACCTGGCCTTGTTGGAAATACTAATTTTTAATTGTGGCTACTGTTTTTCAAGATTGCCAAAAGGTTTTTGGAAAGAAAAAGCTAGCGCAGGAATTCCGAAATTGAAGAAGCGCAAAACAGCACAAAATCTGGGAAAAACATAACAACATATAGTAATCAATTTTTCGGAGGCACTTCTATAACTCAAATAAAAAAACTCAGAACTGGAGAAAGTTTGCCAATTGTATATAGCATGTTGTCAAAAAATCGAATCAAAAAGAAGATTTGGTGATTTTATACGAATTTTCTTGTGGAGCAAACATAATTTATTTTTGGACAACATGCACAAGTTTTGGTTCACTTATCAACAGAGGCTAAAACTTGGCACAAAGCTTGAAAATAAAGGTACAATGATGTTTCTATAGTAGTACCAAACATCAAGACCACTAAACTGAAAGTAAAAACATTTTGGGTTGTCTCCCAATAAGTGCTTTATTTTATGACTTTAGCTAGGGATGAAGCAACAAGATCAAGTTTTATCAATATCAATATCATAGCTTGCCCGTATAACGGACTCAAAAGGTAACTTCATCATCTTTATAGTGAAATGTTCCATGCCCTTCTTGGGGGGAATTGGAATCTTATAATCCCTTCTTTCATATCAATGATGGCACCAACGGTGTGAAGAAAAGGCCTTCCCAAAATAATAGGATATGAGGGATCACACTCAATATCCATGACCAGAAAATCAACAAGAACATAATTATCATTGACCAAGATAAGCACATCATCTATTCTTCCTTAAGGCTTTTGAACGGAAAAATTAACAAGGCAAACGCCCAAAGAACAAGGATAAAAAGATTTCAAATCAAGCATATCATACAATCTTTTGGTCATAACGGAGGCACTAGCTCCAACATCAGATAAAGCGAAGCAAGAAGAGTTATTCAACTTGATCTTGACCATAGGATCCCAACGATCTTCTAGTTTTCTAGGAATAGAAACTTCTATTCTAAGTTTTTCCTCCCAAGCTTTGATAACAACATTAGTGATATGCTCGTCCAAGGCAATATTAAGTGAACTAGTGTGGGGGTCTTTGACAATCTTTTGTAAAAACTTAATAACTTCGGAGAGCTTCTAATTGTCAAAGTCAAGTTCATTGACATCAATTAACGTGATAGTCTTACTAACGTGGTGTGACAACGACAAATCCTATGGTAAGGTACCCTGGGTTGACTGAAGGGGAGGAGTGCAAGGTTGGTGATCTCGTCGGATAACATGAGACATCGATTTACCAAGGTTCAGGGCCCCCGATCGACAAAACCCCTAGTAGATACTCGATGTATTATATGATGGAGGCAATTACAGTGGTGGTTATGGGAGATTGCTCAAGCCAGAGATGTTGCAATGAGTATTGGATTGTCCTAGACATCCACTCTACCAGCCTTTATATACTAGGCTAGGTCTCGAGGAGTCCGTCTAGGTTTACAAGGAGACTTTCCTATTCTATCTAATCTTGGCCGCCAAGTCTTGGACTCCAGGTCTTCTTGGACCCCATGTCGGTGCAGTCGTCGGTGCTTCGGGTGGGCTGATATTGGGCCTTTTGAAGCTTCTAGCGGGCCACCAGTCTTGACACACACCGGGTACCCTCACGATGAGGAGTCATGGGGGTATCCCCTCGTCAGTAGCACCCGAGTGCCTGAGGGACTCGAACGGTCGTGCATGGAGTCCAATCTGCATTAGCTGTTTAGTGTGTCTCGTTTGACGAGTTTTATGACACTTATATGGTGTATTTTTCAATTTTTAGAGGGATGTTAAACTAAAGGGCCAGAGGCACTCGATGGATCGAGCCTCAGTGAATTGCACTAGCGGAAAATATCACAGTAGTCCAATCAAGCTCGAGTCCCCCGACGCGAACTTGGAGAGACTGGTGTCAGTATGGTCCAGGCCGTGGAGGGCTTACAGAATCAATACCGCCAGTTATAATGCTTAATCGACCCAACGCGTCCGTCGGGACTTTCTTCACATACCTGGGTATGGTAACAATGGGAGTGACATCGCGCTATGTCAACTCCCGGCCCGCCGACGAATCAGCGGGGTCTTACCTATACATTCGCGGACGTGGCTTCTAGGGTGCTTTGTTTCGCACCCTAGGCGATAGTTGGGGCGTGTGCCATATAGATGCATCCAATCAGGAAACGATGGAGTGAAATTTTGTGTGAGTAGTTACCCATTAAGAGTGCGAGTAATCACTTAATGTACTAGTCGAGTGGATACAATAGCTTGTTTTCTTGTGTCAACTTGCGAGTCAGGACTCAAGCATCAGGTCAAATTCTGGTTGCTGGATACGCCGAGGCGAGTGAGTGCTCGATCCTTTGTGAAGTGCATTGGGTTGCCTTTGAACCTTTAGGAGAAGTGATGCGCTCTCGATTGGAGTTTATTTCATGAAATCACAAGAAAACTAAAAATGATTAGTGAAGAATAAGTTCAGTAGAGGAAAGGTAAAGATTCCTTCCTGTGTCATTGTTGTGGTCAGCATTGATGGCATTTCTATGTCATGTCTGTTCTGCGTAGATGTGATTGTACAAGGATACCTGAGGCGTCAATGACATATTGTGACGCTTCTAGTCAGGCATGACCTGTCATGTCTGTTTATGAAAAGACTTGTGCTATGATGACGCTTTGGGTAATGCGCATGGTCGACATCATGCTAGCCACGCCTGTTGGCTTCCGGGGGTGTGTGAATGCGCTATTCACTGCTGTATTAAACGGGAGCAGATACCAATGGCCACCTTTGTCTTGGAATCTGTAGGTTATCTCTCTTTAATATTTGGCAAACTTTGTCGCTTCCTCTTCTTTTATGCTGACATAAAAAAGAACCATTTACCCTTGAGGGGGTGTATATATATAGGCGGATACTTTGCTACTTTGGGCAATGCTTCTTCTTTTCTTCCTTATTATTACTCCCAACTTCTCCCATGGCTCCTAAATTCCGTTCTCGTGGTGATGCTGGTGCCGGTGCTACGTGTGGTGCTATCGTTAGTGGTCGTCGGGGTCGTGGTGGATCCTCAAGGGGTTCACCGGCCGAGGCTGCGGATGAGGGCGATCTTTCCCATGAATTTGTTCCTCACATCCGTGGCCTTATTTCTCGGAGAATTTCTCTTCCTTCTTCCTTGGCTGCTATTGTCTCTGAGTTGATCCTGAAGGGCCTATGGCTTCGTGCCCAGGGTTATCCATATTGCCTACAATGGGTCAAGATCCGCATTGAGGGCTCTGCGTCGGTGTTCTTGGAGGTCGTCTGGAAGGTTTTTGCTCGCCAATTTAATCCGCGCAAAGCGGATAGCCTTTGCTGTCGGGTTGACAGAAAGGAGACCCTTTCCATTAGGGCTTTTGACGCTGACGATAATCGTATGGAGCCTTGCTGGGAAAGCTCGAGTGAGAGTGACTCTGGTGGCGCTGATGGCACTGAAGTAGTGCTCCTCGCTGGTTACCCCAAATTGAAGGTAGAGATGTAGATAGCGGCTAATTTCCCTTACATGAGGACTGTAAGGTTTATCGAATCTAGGAGGATTCCAAGGATCTACATGTAGGTGTCAACGGCGCCAGAGATTATGCTTGATGGCACGAGAGTTGACGTGGACCTGCACACAGAAATAAATAACTTTTCTCCCAACGAATCCCTCCAGCCTTGTCGTTTACAACGGATCAAACGCAAGAGGTAATGATAATTATAATTGCAACGGAAAGTAAAAACAGGAAATAAAAGTCCAGGGGTAAACATTGGTGGAAAGATGGACCGGGGTCCCATGATGTTCACTACTGATGTCTCTCTCCCAAAAGATGATAAAAGCTAAGCTAGGTGAACAAATTACAACTGGGCAATTGACAGAATTATAAACGCACCGCAATGCTAACTATGCTACTTGAGAGTAAGAGGCTCAAAAGTATGGGAAGTACGCCAAGACAAGTAGACCGAAATCCATCTGCGTCTACTACTAATCATCCATCTTGAGATATCTATCCAAAAGATCTCGCTGGTATTAAGTTGAGAGCCCCACCCAAAGTGTAAACTCATAGCAACAGACAATTGCATTAACAATCTATGCATAAGGTAAACAGTCCTTGCCACCGCGGTTACAAGCACCGTTGTTTTCTCCCTGGTGGCAACAACACATCCCCTAGTCTCATGTTTCTGTCACTCAAGCTAGACATTGGGGGGCTTGAACCAACAATCATGCATAACGCTCCCTCTTGGAGTTACTATCTACTACTTGGCCAAAGCAATAAAAAGCAACGGAGAACATGCAAGAATTACTCAAGAACAAAATATAAAAGGTAAATGAAATATATAACTCATCACGATTTTAACATAATCTCATAATCCATCGGATCCCAGCAAACACAACATAGAAATAGCAAGAAAATTACATAGGTACCTTGATCATGTAGGGCAGCTCACAAGTTCTAAACATTGAAGAACAAGGATGGAGAGAAGACACCACATTTCTACTGTTCCTGGACCCATAGTACAAGTTAAACTACTCACGGCACATCCGGGAGGCGTCCATGGTGGTGGAGAATCTCCCGGAGGTCAATCCTCCCTCCGGTAGGGTGTCGGGAAGGGGTCTTCTGGTGCTCCCGATCTTGGAAGCGTGGCGGCAGAACAGAGAGGTAATTCGCGCGGCGGCAGAACAGAGAGGTAATTCGCGCTGCGGGATTCTCCTCGAGGTTTTCTATGACAAGGGATAAAAATAGGCGGAAGGGGGGCACCAGAGGTGGGGCCCACTTCTCAGTCACCCTGGTGGCATGGCCAGGGGTGGGGCCGCGCAACCTGGCCGCCTGGGAGGGGGTGGCCCCCCTCCGACACTTCTTCGGTGGTTCCGGAAGCTTCCTTGACGTTGATTTTTATTCTGATTTTTCTGGCATTTTAAATTGGGGAAAATCACTGAAACTAAAGACATCAGCAGAAAGGAACTTGTACTGGGTGCACTAAGTTAGTAGGTTAGTCCAAATATGTGTAAAATGATATGAAAGTGTAGAAAAACATGTAGCAATGTCACATAAAAGTGCATGGAACAAGTAGAAAATATAGATACGTTTGGGACGTATCAAGCGCGGAAGGCTCTCAAGGCTCTTCATCTCGTGGAGGCTCACCCGGTCGGGGCATCACTAGCACTGGATCCCTCAACCTGCCATCTGAGGGTGGTGATAGCTACTCCAGTTTTGAGGAAGGTGCTGAGGACATCTCGCCAACCCTTAAGCGAGCTTGCAAGTAGACTTAGGGTTTATTTTTCCTTTGTCTATGATGATGCCCAATGAGGTGTCGAGTGAAAACTTTCGTGTAAAGAGCACTTTATCAACGAGAAACTTTTTCTTAATAGTACTCGAGTCATTTATCCTTATTTTCCCGTTGTTTGACTTGAATGATGTATCGGGTGCTCGACAACGCTCTCGATGTGAGTAGCTCCCGAGGCTTCGTTCAATCATGTGTGATTTGATTGAGGCTCTAATCCCGTCGAGGCTGCTCACAATTAATTTTTGACGGGTCTAGGCTCATGAGTTGTGATGATGGACTGGATCTTTCTCGTGCTTGTCTGAGCATACTTTGCTTTTTGCTATTTTGAGGCGCAAACCCCGAGTGTCGAGTGCGGTCTGCTTTTGTGTTATCAACATGCTCTTTCAAGTGGGGAAATGTACTGGTTTCCCGATGTGAACCCTTTTCTTGTGAGATTTTTGAGCAGAGGGATGCAATGTTCTCTTGGGATGGGTGATCGGGCCTCCACATCACCTTTTGGCTCCGATCATCATCTCCGGCGTCTCCTCCTCCTTGCATACACCCCCATATCATCGTGGTGCATGCATCCCTCCAAATGGGTTTGGATTTGGCACATGGTAAGGTGTTTTCAGAGGAGGTTCGACGCTCATTTTTCTCCATGGTTCATCCAACTAAAGAATCCGGTCACTTCACCATGGTGGTGCCTTTTGGCCGTACTTCATTTCGGTTGGATGAGGATGCGGCGGCTATTACATTGGAATCTATCACCATTGGGCATTGCCATGCACTTAAGGTTTGCTTCATACGTGATCACATTTTTTATTTATTGTTGCCAATAAGAAGGTTGGATTCATCTTGTTAAACAAAAAGAAATTTGTCTCTCCAAAGTTTATCTGCTATTTCTATCTCTGGGGTTATAGAGGGCCAAACTGGTTATATGAATTCAAGTTGTGGCAACGTCAATGCCAGGAGGAATGGACACTGGTTTGTCCCGATCGACGTAGGGTGCAGCTAGGGTTAAAGGCATTGCATGCAAAACCCAGCAAGTCTTCTCTCAGATCAGGGACAACAAATTCCAAATCCTTACGGTTTGCAACGATCATTGAATATAAAATTTGCAAAGGCTATGTATTCCGAGTTGATCCGGCACTTAGAGCGGACTAGATTGAAGGTGGCTATGATGTACTGCCTGAGGAGTGTCTCCCTCCTTCACCTAATCACCCGGCTATGTCGTTGGATAGTCCAACTCCGGCGACCTCTTGGAGGGCGGCGCTACCTAGTATCCGATTTCGAATGGTCCCGTTGATGACGAATGAGTCTGTTTTGGCATCTACCAATCAGTGAGATTCACCGGTTTCTTTGGGGGATAATGCAACTGATTTGGAATCTATATCCAACCAAAGTTGTGCCCGGACACGTGTGTTCGATAGGGATGTCTCTTCATCTATTACTGCAGGTAATGATTACGGTCACGTCGCCACACCTGATGATGTTCTGCCCGACGAGTCGATGCAAGAGACATAGGGGACGTCGGTTCCCAATGCAAGCACTTTTCATGACCTGTTCTTCATGTAACGTCCAGGGCCACCTATCATACAGTTTCCCGCAGAATTTGATTTGCATTACATGCAACAAACCTGGCCACCATCGACGTGACTGCGGTCCGATAGCAATCAAGTAAGGCTTGGTTTGGAAGAAATCTTACAATATTAAGGCAAATCTGACGGCTGGTATTGATAATCGTGCCAACCCCTCGCCTAGCTCTGCCGCTTCGTGCTCCCAGCAAAAAACCCCACCACAAGCACCTCCGCCGCTAGATCGAGCTCCGGACGCTGCAACTACTGCACCGTCGCCCTCTGAGAAGCAAAGGATGGCGGTCTGCGAGCTTGATCCGCATCGCTTTCTGTCGGCGGGCCATCAGATCATCGATGGTGGTCCGGCAGGGCTGCTGTGGGCACCCCGGATTATATGTCCGAAGCGGCCAGCTGTGCATACCGTCATGCTCCCATGATCAGTGTCGCATGACGCACAACTCGACAATGGATATCACAGTCACAAGTTCATACAGTACCGAATACAAAGTCATACATAAACATAGTCTTACACAGCCTCATCGGGCTCAAATGGCAGCGGAATAAGCAAAAGCAAGATAGATAGCAGGATCACAATCCACAGGCAAAGTTCAGAGCGTAGCACATCCTAGTACTCGTCAGTCGCGTCATCGTCAAATACCTGCTCCTCCAAGCCTGGCCGATTGAATAACCAGGGACAAAGCCGTGAGTACATACAAAGTACTCGCAAACCACCTAAAGAAAGGAACAAAGATTTTTGTACAAGAAAATAATGGGATGGCTATATGGTGGGGTTTAACATGGGGAACCTAACTACTCAATATTAGTTAAGTTGGAAATATTTTACTCTTGACAAGTTTTAATCCCACAATTTATATTTGATTAAATAATGTCCAACCCTTTTCACAATACCAACATCATCATCGTGAACCATAATCTCAGTACTAGAATTTCTCAGCTATTCCCCACAAAGTGTGGCCTCACTAGTTGTCCATGACCGTGGACTCCGGCTACTCGAATAGTTTTCACTCTGCAGAGGTTGTACACTTTACCCACAACATTCGATATATCCGCCGGGAGTTCCCACGGTTCGTCATACCTCAGTATGCGGTTTTCGGATAATCGACCGTAGTCTTCCCCTTGCCTACCCTAGTACAGGTGATCTACCCGATGCCCACATCCTGAACTGTCCGCGTGCAAGGTCATGCTCCTCGTGGACGCAATCCTTCACCGTAGTAGAGGTGCGGCAAAGTTCCGTACCGACACTGATATAGTCCAGCGTATTACACCCCCGACGCATCGGCAGGATTCCGGCTTCTGGGTACCATCGTGTACCTCACTCATGTAGTTATGAGATCCCCGTACTAAGATAAGCAAGCTTCCAACTAGCCCTGTCCCATACCAGAGTATTGTGGTTGTACTGTAATACTAGGTTTTGGCGGCACTTATAGAGAGTCCCTCTAGACTTTGAATAAGTTCAACGATGTTTCCAACAACCACAACCTTGGCCATCACATCTTCTTAGATGTATGCCAATATATTAGGGGGGGGAGCAAGATTAACCAAATTATTATGTTGTCACTAGTTCATTAGCAAGGCTTGTAATAGTACCAAGATTATCGGTGTCTAGTTTATTTCTCCCAAATAGGTAGGCTTACAAGGTATGTGGGGTTTCACCTAAACTAGTACAAATCCCAACCCAAAATGACATAATAGTAGCATGATATATAATATGGTACAAAGAAAGTAAAATGTAGGACAAGGGTTTGAGTTTTTGAAGATGGCTTGCCTTCCTCGGCGGTGTCTCCCGGTACGGCTTCTTCGGCTTGGAAGGAGTCTTCACCTGCAACGTCAGGCGTTTCGTCTACACGTTGCGGGAAAATAACACCCATTACTATCACATTAATTCCAAGCAACACTCAACTAACATAACAATCACTTGGCACCCAATCAATCAACAAATGAGGCATACCAATCAAACATATTAGGATTAACACATGTGAGCAAAAATTTTAGTGGTGATGTAACAAGTTCATAGGGCTAAGCAAAATTTATGCCATACACCACAAGGGATTTTACACAAGTTACTTTTGTATAACTTTAGATCATGCTTAAATTTATTTCAATACAACCATAATTAGCTACTGTCCAAAATACAAGTGTAATTAATTTTTAGCCTATTTGATTGATTAACAAAGAATAAACTAAAATTATCCTAACAGTATAATAAGTAGCTACTGTTTACAACATTATCATAGTAATTTTATATCTAACTTATTTAATTATTAACAATTGACTTAAATGTAAATGAGACATTAATATGTATAACTATAGATAAAATACTCTGTATACTTTTATTAACATCATTAATAATATCATTAAACTATAACTGAATTAGATAATTAAACAAAGATAATACTATATTATTATTATTATTTTGTTTTTCCTAAATATTTAACAGAAAGTTTAATTATATTATCTAAGCACAAGTTAAGCAATAATAATTCCACCAAAATTGATCACTAAAATATTTCTGTAAATAATAAATCTATCTAACCAAAAAAAAATAGGGCATAAATCTAGGAGCTCAACAAAATTTGTTTCACTGGTTTTGGAGTTGTATTTATTTTTCTATAAGTAAAACAGTGTTATAGTTTAAAGGAAAAAACAAAAAAGAACAGCAGGCCGGCCCGGCTAACAGGTGCCCACGGCGCTCCCTTTATTTTTATTTTTATTTTAAACGGGCCGAGCCCACTGTAGCGCAGCGGCGGTTTTTTTTTCTTTTCTAAAATCGAAGGGGTATTGGCCTCCCCAGGCCGTTGGATCTAAGTGGGATCCGATGGCCAGGGGGCCGTCTTCCTCCTCTCGCACAGGCCAGGCACGGGAGCCCTCCCATGGCGGCCAGAGGCCAGCATGGCCGCGCCGGTGGCCCTCCGGTGGCCGGAGGCCGACGGCAAGTGGCGGCGGGGCTAGGAGAGGTCGAGGGGGCTCCATTTTTGCCCTAAAACCCGACATGCAACGCGGAAAAAAAACGGGCCATGGTGACAGCAGGGAACGGAGCTCACTGTGGGGGGGGGGGGGGGCGTTCCGGCGGCTGCAGGCGACGGCGAGGTGTGGCGGGGGCGCGGCGCGACGAGGGGGTTCCGTTTTTGGGGCTCGGAGGCGGCTGCGGACGTCGGAAGCGGCGTCGGCTCGGGGTAGGCGTCGTCGGGGTAGCACGGGCTCGGGGTAGGGCGTCGCCTCCTCGTCCTGGCCGGCGGCTCCGGCGTGAGCGAGGCAGAGGGGTGGGCTCGCCGGCCTCCCCTCCTCTTCCTCCTCCGGTCTCCCTCTTCCTCCTCTTCTGGTCTCCTTCTTCCTCCTCTTCGCCTCCCTCTCTTCCTTCTGTTCGGGCTGGAAAAACAGACGAGCAGGGGGGTGTGGCTGGGTGGTGCTGTGGTGTGTGGTGAGTGGGGAGAGGAGAGCCGGGGTGGCCTCCTTTTATAGCCGAGAGGAGCGGGGCTGCAACGGGAGGGAGAGCCATGGGGCGATCCGTGTCCTCGGGCGCCATTGGAGAAGGTGGGCGGTGGGAGAGCTCGTGAGGGTGCTCCGGTGGGTCGGTTCCGACGTGGGAGCTCGCCGGTCACATCACAGATGGGGGTTGGGGGGTATAATCGGGGTGCCAGGCCACGGGGGCGATCCTTGGGTTCGTCTCTGGTTGGGCAGTCGGGGCATGGTGCATGGGTGGCTGACAGGGGGCTCGGGAGAGAGAGAAGAGAAGAACGAGAGAGAGAGGTTATGAGAGGGAGAGAGACTCTCTCTGCGTGGGGAGAGGAAGAGAGAACGTGAGAGAGAGGGAAGTTAGAGGGAGAGAGATTAGGGAGATTAGGGGGGGTGGTTAGGATTAGATTTTTTTAAAGCACCAAACACCCATTAAAAAAAATAGATATATAACTCTCTCAATATTAGTATTATTGTTATTGTTGTTATTATTATTAGGTTAGATATAAAGATCATGCATGCATTTCCTTATGATTTTATGTAGTTAGGAAATCTTATTGATAAACATTTTAGTTATTAGCAAACAACCAAAAAGGTTGATGCCAAAGGATTTTTGTGGTGGCTAAAACTTTTAGTATTAATACTCTACAGAAAATTTACTAGGTGTTAGCACCAAGGGTTTTTAAAATTTGACAAGTTACCATTTTTAAGATAATCTCAAGAGGAGTTGCATGCATGGCAGACATTAGGCACATGCAACACAAAATGACCATCATCATAAGTGCATCATCAAGCAACAACATGACTAACCCTAAGCACACAAGTTCAAGCATTGAAACACAACCTAAGATTTCATGCAAGGTTTTTGTTGGCTCTAATTTTTGGTTAACTAGGTTAACAAGAAGAGTAAAAGTTGGGATGTGACAGACCTTCCCCCCTTAAAAGAATCTCGTCCCCGAGATTCACAAGCTAGTGAAGAGATGCGGGAACTCACGCTTGAGGTAGTCCTCCCGTTCCCAGGTGGCTTCCTCCTCAGTGTGGTTGGTCCACTGGACCTTGTGGAACTTGATCGCGCGTTTTCGGGTGACTCGGGTGGCTTCTTCCAGGATACGAAGGGGTGTCTCGCGGTATGTGAGATCCTGGTTGATATCCACCGTGCGGTGATCGATGTTTTGGAAAACATCGGGCTTGTCCGGCACTTCCAGACACTTCCGGAGCTGCGAGACATGGAAGACGTCGTGCACATCGGATATTTCTGCTGGTAGTCTCAACTGATAGGCAACTTGACCTCGTCTGGCTATCACCTCAAATGGTCCGATGTATCGTGGTGCTAACTTCCCCTTCACATGGAATCGCTGCATTCCCTTCAATGGGGTGACTCGGAGATACACAAAGTCTCCAACTACAAAAGTCACCTCTCGACGCTTGGGGTCGGCATAGCTCTTCTGACGGGACTGAGCGGTCTTGAGGCGCTCACGAATCAACTGGACTTGTTCCTCAGCTTCCTTCAAAACATCGGGTCCAAAGATCTTCCCTTCCCCGGTTTGAGACCAGTTTAGGGGCGTGCGGAATTTCCGTCCATATAATGCTTCAAATGGGGCCATCTACAGACTCGACTGATAACTGTTGTTGTAGGAGAATTCTGCATACGGCAAGCAATCCTCCCACTTGGAACCATATGCTAGAGCACATGCGCGGAGCATATCCTCTAATATCTGGTTCACTCGTTCGGTCTGGCCTCCAGTCTGCGGGTGATAGGCTGTGCTGAAAGTGAGCTTAGTGCCGAGTGCCTCCTGGACTCGCTTCCAGAATCTTGAGGTAAACTGGGTGCCTCGGTCAGACACAATCTCCTTCGGAACTCCATGCAGACAGACTATCCTTGACATGTACAAGTCTGCCAGCTGGTCTCCTCGATAGGTGGTTCGCACTGGAATAAAGTGTGCTACCTTGGTGAGTCGGTCGACGATGACCCAGATAGAGTCATGACCCTTGCTCGACCGCGGTAGTCCTGTGATGAAGTCCATGCCTATCTGTTCCCACTTCCATTCAGGAACTCGGAGTGGTTGCAGCAATCCTGCAGGTCTCTGATGTTCTGCCTTCACCCTTTGGCAGATGTCGCACTTGACAACATACAAGGCAATCTCACGCTTCATACCGTGCCACCAAAACAAGTCCTTCAGGTCTTGATACATCTTAGTCCCTCCGGGGTGGATGGAGTAAGGTGTATCGTGAGCTTCCTTCAGGATAGTGAGCTTCAACTCCTCCACATCAGGCACACATAATCGGCCATCAAACCAAAGAATTCCTTCATCATCCGTCGTGAACTTCGGGGCCTTGCCGAGGGGCATCTTCTTCTTGATTCCCTCGATACTGTCGTGTCCTTTCTGTGCCTCCTTGATCTGGTCAAATAGAGTCGGAGTCAGCTCGAGGTGAGCCAGAAAACCGGGTGTAACAAGTTCCAAACCCAGCTTCTCGAACTCCTCGTGCAGAGCTGGCTGCGTCTCTCTGATTATTGCATTAAGTGTGCACGGCTTGCGGCTGAGGGCATCTGCTACCACGTTGGACTTACCAGGATGGTAATGGATTTCGAGATCATAGTCTTTGATCAGCTCGATCCACCTCCTCTGCCTCATGTTCAACTCCTTCTGTGAGAAAATGTACTTCAGGCTCTTATGGTCTGTGTATATGTCGCAACGGTGACCCATCAGGTAATGTCTCCACCTTTTGAGAGCAAGCACAACTGCGGCTAGCTCCAAATCATGGGTGGGGTAGTTCAACTCGTGCGGCTTCAACTGTCGAGACAGGTACTCAATCACCTTGCCCACTTGCATAAGGACACAACCCAAACCAATCTTTGATGCATCACAATACACATCAAAGCTCTTGGTCAGGTCAGGCATAGTCAACACTGGGGCAGATACCAATCTCCTCTTCAACTCCTGGAAACTGGCTTCTCACTTTTCTGTCCACACAAACTTCTGGTCCTTCTTCAACAACTGGGTCATGGGACGGGCAATGCTGGAGAAACCTTCCACGAACTTGCGGTAGTATCCCGCTAGTCCGAGGAATCCTCTCACTTCGGTCTGAGTTGTCGGAGCTGTCCAGTCCATGACAGACTGAATCTTGGCGGGGTCGACGGATATTCCTCCTTATGACAATACATGTCCCAAAAATCCAACTTCCTTGAGCCAGAACTCGCACTTGCTGAACTTGGCGTACAGCTGGTGCTCTCGCAATGTCTCGAGGACTAAGCGTAGATGCTCGGCATGCTCTTCCTCCGTCTTGGAATATATCAGGATATCATCAATGAACACCACTACAAACTTGTCAAGGTACTTCATGAAGATCTTGTTCATGAGGTTCATGAAATAGGCCGGGGCATTGGTAAGTCCGAAGGACATCACAGTGTACTCAAACAATCCATAGCGGGTTGTGAAGGCGGTCTTGGGGATGTCCGACTCACGGACCTTCAGCTGGTGGTATCCGGTCCTCAGATCGATCTTGGAGAAGACTCGGGCTCCGTTCAACTGGTCGAACAGATCCTCGATCTTGGGGAGCGGATACTTGTTCTTGATGGTTACTTCGTTCAGCTTACGGTAGTCCACACACATACGTATGGTGCCGTCTCTCTTGTCCACGAAGAGAACTGGCGAACCCCAGGGTGAAGCACTGGGTCGAATCAGTTCCTTCTGGAGCATGTCATTCAGCTGCTTCTTCAATTCAACCAGCTCTTCGGCATTCATCCGGTAGGGTCTCTATGCTATTGGGGCTATGCCAGGCACTAACTCGATGATAAACTCGATATCCCGATCAGGCGACATACCGGGTAACTCCTCGGGAAAGACATCCGGGAATTCACATACCACCTTCACTTCTTCAAGGGATGGCACCGAGACACTCTGATGACAGCAGGCTCGAGTCTTGCCGGTCAGGTCTGAGTACTCTATCCTACGTCCTTCAGCACTGGTGAGGGTGACTGTCCTCTCTGCGCAATCTATCCGACCTCGGTACCTGGACAACCAGTTCATGCCAAGTATCACCTCTATCCCTTCTGTTCCCAGCACAATCAATTCTGCCGGAAACATGACTCCTTGGATCTCTACGGGTACACCATAACATGTGCGAAATGCCTTGACTCTAGACCCTGGAATTTGCACGCTCATGGACCTCCTCATGGGCTCGGACCACATCCCACTTCTATTCACAAATGACGTCGTAACAAACGAGTGGGATGCACCAGAATCAAACAATACTTGGGCAGGTACTGAATTAACTGAGAACGTACCCAAGATGACGTCTGCGGCCTCCTGGGCTTCCTCGGCTTGCACATGATTCAGACGTCCCTTCGCGGCGTTAGACGTACCGCGTGGGGCATTGCTGCGGCCGGGGTTCCCTCTAGCTGGCGCTGGTGCATTGGGGCGTGGAGCAGCATTCTTCTTGTTGGGACACTCTGTCGAGTAGTGGCCCTTTTGACCACATCCAAAGCAGATCACTCCAGGGTTGCGGGGAACTCCGCCTGCTGGACGAGGAACTCCAACAGGGCGGGTAGGAGCATTGGGGCATGGCGCTGGGTAAGGGCTCCTCTGAGGCTGTGGTGCTGGTCTTGGCGGCTGTGTCGGACGCAGTCGGGGGTTGCTGGATCCACCCTGCTGCATCATGCGGCGCTTGCGGTTTTCAGCGGCCATCTTGAGTTTTCCCTCCATCATAATAGCAGCATCAGCGAGAGACTCAAGATCAGGGAACTGCATGGCCACCAGAACAACCTGCAACTCATCGTGAAGTCCATCCAAGAAACGGTCCTTCCACTTCTCCTCGGTGTCCACCTCCTCCGGGGCATACCTCGACAGCTGAGTGAATCGGTCAAGATAACCGACCACAGTCATACCCCCTTGCTTGAGGTGGCGGAACTCATCCTTCATCCTCCTGATCAGTGCGGTGGGGATGTGCGCCTTCTTGAACTTGGCGGAGAACTCCTCCCAGGAGAGTACTTGCCCTTCAGGAAGACGGGCACGCACTCCTTCCCACCAGCTCCTAGCGGTGCCGGAGAGGTAGTGGGTGGCGTACAGGACCTTCTCGTTGTTGCCAACAGCGGCGACAGTAAGGTTGTTCTCCATGGTGCGGAGCCAATCCTCAGCATCCAGAGGCTCCTTCGTCTGCGAGAACACGGGCGGGTTGGTGTTATGAAAATCTCGGAGCCGAGACCTTGGCTCCTCATTCCCACCAGCTCCTCCACCTCCTTGATTGGCATTGGTGGCGGCCTGGACTAGCTGCTGGAGTGCAGCCATGTTCGCCTGACGCTCGTCACGAGCAGCCTGGCGCTCCTCCATCAGTAGTCGCAGAAGTTGCGCCATGTTCGGGTCGGGTGGTGGCGGTGGCACATCACCGGATCCACTCGGGTTGCTGCGGGTGTGCCTCGACATCCTGAGGTTATGGCGTAAGATAAGAGGGAATTTAGTCTATAAGGGGGGGTAAGTCCCTAACAATTTAGTTATCATACACAAGCAAGACATATTAGATAGACAATAAACTTGCAACTAGCAAATCAGCACATAGTAGCATAACGGTAGCATAAGTCTCATACATAACCAAGTCTTACAGATAACCAACCACACAATCATCAAACCGAGCCACGACTAAACCCAAAAGTGGCAACTACTCAATGGGACACCTCCTACGCGTCACTCTCCTCCTCATCGTCGATGAAAGCACGATCCTCGGAGTTCGAGACGTCCTCCTCCTCGTCGTGGTCCTCGTCAACACTAAGGTAGGCATCATCCTCCTCTCGGATGTCCTCGCCATCATCCAGAGCGGTAATCTCGTCCTCCAAATCTGCGCACTTGCGCTTCAGGCTCCTGGTCCTCTTCCTCAGCATCTCATTACTCCCCTCCAGACGGACGACCTGGCCCTGCAGCTCCTCTATAATCCAGTCCCGGGACTCTAGGTCAATGGGGTCGATGGGGGCGTGACCCCCTGTTTGGAGGTTGTAGTCGTGCTTAAACCGGGCTTCATCCAGCTGAGCCTCAGTCAAAGCCAAGTGCTTCTCCATAGCGATCAGGTGATCCCCCATGATCGGGTGAGGAATGCCGGGAGTGGGATCTCCGTCGCCATCACGCATCCCGTAGTGACGGAACCGCGTGGATCTCAGCTCGTACTGGTGGAACCTCACAAGGCGAGCAATTGCCTCCTGACAAGCTCGACGCAGACCCTCTTCCCAAGTACGGGCGTACAGCACAAAGGCGATGGTGTCCGACCGCGGAGTAACCTCCGATCCTCGGAGCGCACATCGCACCACTAGGCAAGCCTCCACATCCGTCCTCCCGGAGATCTCGTAGGCCCAGAACTCTGCAACGGGGAGGTGAACAAGCTGAAGCAGCTCGATCAGATCCTGAGCAAAGAGCGTGTCCCCAGCCTGAGTCAGCTGCAGGTGGTGCACCGGAACTCCAGCCATCTACAATTTTTATAAGTTTAAGTTAGATGACAGGTGTGCAATATTTTTAACATAACAAAACAGTTATAAATGGTTTACTATAGAAGGGATAAGAGAGGTAAGCATTTTATACTATGCAGATTACCATCTCTTTATTTTAGAAAATAGTTTTTGATTTCCCCCGATCCTATCTATCGTCCATTCTAACTAGGCTGCTACGGTCGGAACAGGGGCTCTGATACCAAGTCTGTGGGCACCCCGGATTATATGTCCGAAGCGGCCAGCTGTGCATACCGTCATGCTCCCATGATCAGTGTCGCATGACGCACAACTCGACAATGGATATCACAGTCACAAGTTCATACAGTACCGAATACAAAGTCATACATAAACATAGTCTTACACAGCCTCATCGGGCTCAAATGGCAGCGGAATATGCAAAAGCAAGATAGATAGCAGGATCACAATCCACATGCAAAGTTCAGAGCGTAGCACATCCTAGTACTCGTCAGTCGCGTCATCGTCAAATACCTGCTCCTCCAAGCCTGGCCGATTGAATAACCAGGGACAAAGCCGTGAGTACATACAAAGTACTCGCAAACCACCTAAAGAAAGGAACAAAGATTTTTGTACAAGAAAATAATGGGATGGCTATATGGTGGGGTTTAACATGGGGAACCTAACTACTCAATATTAGTTAAGTTGGAAATATTTTACTCTTGACAAGTTTTAATCCCACAATTTACATTTGATTAAATCATGTCCAACCCTTTTCACAATACCAACATCATCATCGTGAACCATAATCTCAGTACTAGAATTTCTCAGCTATTCCCCACAAAGTGTGGCCTCACTAGCTGTCCATGACCGTGGACTCCGGCTACTCGAATAGTTTTCACTCTGCAGAGGTTGTACACTTTACCCACAACATTCGATATATCCGCCGGGAGTTCCCACGGTTCGTCATACCTCAGTATGCGGTTTTCGGATAATCGACCGTAGTCTTCCCCTTGCCTACCCTAGTACAGGTGATCTACCCGATGCCCACATCCTGAACTGTCCGCGTGCAAGGTCATGCTCCTCGTGGACGCAAGCCTTCACCGTAGTAGAGGTGCGGCAAAGTTCCGTACCGACACTGATATAGTCCAGCGTATTACACCCCCGACGCATCGGCAGGATTCCGGCTTCTGGGTACCATCGTGTACCTCACTCATGTAGTTATGAGATCCCCGTACTAAGATAAGCAAGCTTCCAACTAGCCCTGTCCCATACCAGAGTATTGTGGTTGTACTGTAATACTAGGTTTTGGCGGCACTTATAGAGAGTCCCTCTAGACTTTGAATAAGTTCAACGATGTTTCCAACAACCACAACCTTGGCCATCACATCTTCTTAGATGTATGCCAATATATTAGGGGGGGGGAGCAAGATTAACCAAATTATTATGTTGTCACTAGTTCATTAGCAAGGCTTGTAATAGTACCAAGATTATCGGTGTCTAGTTTATTTCTCCCAAATAGGTAGGCTTACAAGGTATGTGGGGTTTCACCTAAACTAGTACAAATCCCAACCCAAAATGACATAATAGTAGCATGATATATAATATGGTACAAAGAAAGTAAAATGTAGGACAAGGGTTTGAGTTTTTGAAGATGGCTTGCCTTCCTCGGCGGTGTCTCCCGGTACGGCTTCTTCGGCTTGGAAGGAGTCTTCACCTGCAACGTCAGGCGTTTCGTCTACACGTTGCGGGAAAATAACACCCATTACTATCACATTAATTCCAAGAAACACTCAACTAACATAACAATCACTTGGCACCCAATCAATCAACAAATGAGGCATACCAATCAAACATATTAGGATTAACACATGTGAGCAAAAATTTTAGTGGTGATGTAACAAGTTCATAGGGCTAAGCAAAATTTATGCCATACACCACAAGGGATTTTACACAAGTTACTTTTGTATAACTTTAGATCATGCTTAAATTTATTTCAATACAACCATAATTAGCAACTGTCCAAAATACAAGTGTAATTAATTTTTAGCCTATTTGATTTATTAACAAAGAATAAACTAAAATTATCCTAACAGTATAATAAGTAGTTACTGTTTACAACATTATCATAGTAATTTTATATCTAACTTATTTAATTATTAACAATTGACTTAAATGTAAATGAGACATTAATATGTATAACTATAGATAAAATACTCTGTATACTTTTATTAACATCATTAATAATATCATTAAACTATAACTTAATTAGATAATTAAACAAAGATAATACTATATTATTATTATTATTATTATTTTGTTTTTCCTAAATATTTAACAGAAAGTTTAATTATATTATCTAAGCACAAGTTAAGCAATAATAATTCCACAAAAATTGATCACTAAAATATTTCTGTAAATAATAAATCTAACTAACCAGAAAAAAAAATAGGGCATAAATCTAGGAGCTCAACAAAATTTGTTTCACTGGTTTTGGAGTTGTATTTATTTTTCTATAAGTAAAACAGTGTTATAGTTTAAAGGAAAAAGAAAAAAGAACAGCAGGCCGGCCCGGCTAACAGGTGCCCACGGCGCTCCCTTTATTTTTATTTTTATTTTAAACGGGCCGAGCCCAGTGTAGCGCAGCGGCGTTTTTTTTTTCTTCTAAAATCGAAGGGGTATTGGCCTCCCCAGGCCGTTGGATCTAAGTGGGATCCGACGGCCAGGGGGCCTTCTTCCTCCTCCCGCACAGGCCAGGCACGGGAGCCCTCCCATGGCGGCCAGAGGCCAGCATGGCCGCGCCGGTGGCCCTCCGGTGGCCGGAGGCCGACGGCAAGTGGCGGCGGGGCTAGGAGAGGTCGAGGGGGGGTCCATTTTTGCCCTAAAACCCGACAGGCAACGCGGAAAAAAAAAACGGGCCATGGTGACAGCAGGGAATGGAGCTCACTGTGGGGGGGCGTTCCGGCGGCTGCAGGCGACGGCGAGATGTGGCGGGGGCGCGGCGCGACGAGGGGGTTCCGTTTTTGGGGCTCGGAGGCGGCTGCGGACGTCGGAAGCGGCGTCGGCTCGGGGTAGGCGTCGTCGGGGTAGCACGGGCTCGGGGTAGGGCGTCGCCTCCTCCTCTTGGCCGGCGGCTCCGGCGTGAGCGAGGCAGAGGGGTGGACTCGCCGGCCTCCCCTCCTCTTCCTCCTCCGGTCTCCCTCTTCCTCCTCTTCTGGTCTCCTTCTTCCTCCTCTTCGCCTCCCTCTCTTCCTTCTGTTCGGGCTGGCAAAACGGACGAGAAGGGGGGTGTGGCTGGGTGGTGCTGTGGTGTGTGGCGAGTGGGGAGAGGAGATCCGGGGTGGCCTCCTTTTATAGCCGAGAGGAGCGGGGCTGCAACGGGAGGGAGAGCCATGGGGCGATCCGTGGCCTCGGGCGCCATTGGAGAAGGTGGGCGGTGGGAGAGCTCGTGAGGGTGCTCCGGTGGGTCGGTTCCGACGTGGGAGCTCGCCGGTCACATCGCAGATGGGGGTTGGGGGGTATACTCGGGGTGCCAGGCCACGGGGGCGATCCTTGGGTTCGTCTCTGGTTGGGCAGTCGGGGCATGGTGCATGGGTGGCTGACAGGGGGCTCGGGAGAGAGAGAAGAGAAGAACGAGAGAGAGAGGTTATGAGAGGGAGAGAGACTCTCTCTGCGTGGGGAGAGGAAGAGAGAACGTGAGAGAGAGGGAAGTTAGAGGGAGAGAGATTAGGGAGATTAGGGGGGGGTGGTTAGGATTAGTTTTTTTTTAAAGCACCAAACACCCATTAAAAAAAATAGATATATAACTCTCTCAATATTAGTATTATTGTTATTGTTGTTATTATTATTAGGTTAGATATAAAGATCATGCATGCATTTCCTTATGATTTTATGTAGTTAGGAAATCTTATTGATAAACATTTTAGTTATTAGCAAACAACCAAAAAGGTTGATGCCAAAGGATTTTTGTGGTGGCTAAAACTTTTAGTATTAATACTCTACAGAAAATTTACTAGGTGTTAGCACCAAGGGTTTTTAAAATTTGACAAGTTACCATTTTTAAGATAATCTCAAGAGGAGTTGCATGCATGGCAGACATTAGGCACATGCAACACAAAATGACCATCATCATAAGTGCATCATCAAGCAACAACATGACTAACCCTAAGCACACAAGTTCAAGCATTGAAACACAACCTAAGATTTCATGCAAGGTTTTTGTTGGCTCTAATTTTTGGTTAACTAGGTTAACAAGAAGAGTAAAAGTTGGGATGTGACTGCTGCCCCGCACCTACGTTACTCCGGCGGTGAGGCCAACCTGCACCCATGAAAATTACATGGTGGCTGAGGTGATACCGGTGCCTTACCCTGCTGATATGGGAGCCTTCAGAGAGGAGGTGGTCGAGATCCTCCATGAGCGCGGCGTGCAAGTTAGGTCCACCCAACCTCGGTTCACCGGCGTCGGGTTATTCGAGGTTCGGAGTCCAGCCGTGCGGTACTCCCTGACGCAGCAGCCACCTTCTCCTTTGGGACAAAATCACTTTGTTCGGTTCTTCAATCATGAAGAGGGTGAAGGCTTCCGCGCTGCTGCTGATCATCATTCAGGCTGGCTCATGTTGATAGGAGTACCCCTGTATCTTTGCAATGCCAACAATCTCAGAGAAGTTGTCAACACTTTTGGAAAATTTCACTTCTGGGATGACCAAGACCCATACATGGTACGTTCTATGGTCTTCGCATCCTTTCCAGATGTTTCTCTTGTGCCCAAAGATGTGGTGTTCAATGATTATGCTGCTTACGGTGGTTCTCGAGTTAACTGGAGTGCTACCTATTATGTTTTGGGAGCAAACTGGGATAGTTGGTTCACAATAATGTGGATTTTGTGTTGCCTCCCTATCCAATGATGGGCTGGAATGATGTACCCCCTCATGTTGCAGAGCATCAACCCCAAGACCATCAAGCAGAGGAAGCTCAAGATCCAAACTGGAACATGCGGTGTGGCGTGCTGAGAACAATGCCAATGAGCCAGTGCCCGAATAGTAGCATTCCATGGTGCTAGACCACCCTGAAGATTCAGGCTCTGTAGAGCAAGTTGTAATCATCCCCGTTATACAGGTTGAGGATGAAGAACCTGAAGTTCTAGAGGAAGCATCACCTATTTGGGACATTGTTCCTTCTGTCCCACCTCCTGTACCTCAGCACAATGTGATTTTGGGCATGCTTCGCGTTCCAGCTGGACCCCCACTGCCACCTGAGATGATCTCACACCTGTCGGGACCCGGGGTTTGCATATGTAATTCCAGTCACAACTCAATCATATGGAGAGCCGAGAGTCGTACCCACTTGTCTAAGCAGACAAGGACAAGCACAGAACACTCTCAGAAAGCATCGAACGCGAGGGCCATCCCATTCAGGCCGGATGATCAACTGAGATGCCTCCTCATCGTCCGCTCCCAAGTCTAAATGATTATGGGTGGTGAAATCCCATACTCATAGACAAGTCGCATCAACCACATTATTGGTTGAATTATAACACTTACATAAATAGACTCCAGCCCGATCTCTTAGTCGGGGTCTCGGGCGGGCTCAATCATACAACAAAGTGTGGCACGTGACAGAGTCACGAGCAATCGCATCGCGATGCCCCAAGCTGCGCACATCTAAGGGCCACTTGGTGTATAAAAGACCGCCGGCAAGAACTCAACTAAGCTATCGAATCCCACACTAAGACATGCACGTTATAATCATTCACTCAGCATACATGTCTAGTGTAAACAGAAGGTAACACAACACGAACTCTACAAACTCATAGTTTTATTGCATCTGCTATACAGAGTAGATATAGTAGTGTTACAAGCAGAGATCACATAACTGTGACCCAACATTACATCATACAACAATGGAAGAAAATTATGTCTTAGTAAAGACAAGGTTAACAAATGGCTTAAGAATCCTTTAAGAAAACACAACGACTCTCCAAGGGACCAGGCTGCTGTCTGGGACTACATTACTTCGTCGGCGTCGAGCTTGAAGGGGAGGCCACCATCAGGGTCAGTGGTCTCGTCTCTAAAACATAGAATAAGAAATCGTGAGTACAAAGTCGTACTCAGCCAGACTTACGTCAGAACTATACTACTCATGCTCAGGTATCAAGGTAAAGGCAAGTGGGGTTGTAATGCATAAATCTTTGACTTGGCTATCCTGTACTACGACTACATAGAGTTCAGATGAGAGGCGCACACGAGTCCATCTAATCTTGATCACCACATCAATACACAACCATGGATCCTTCCTCGACTTCCCCAAGAGGAAGCAACCCGAAATACTCACACTTATCTTGAGATTTTTTGAGTATCCAATTGAGTTATCTAGTAATCAAGTAAAGATCTCCAAGTAGTCCATAACCGCGGACACGGCTATTCGAATAGTTCATTAACCCTGCAGGGGTGTACTTCTTCACATACGTAGCTACCACTTACCGCCTAGAACTCGTCACCTTCAAGCGGTGTAGATGAGGATAGTACCACGACACTTACCTCACGGCTCCAACTCTAGTCCAGGGAATCGCCTATCTGAGTATGTACCCCAATCGGGAATCCGGCCGGGGTTTCCGTTCAGGACCCAGACGATGTATGGACGGTCCGACAAGCCCACCTCGACGGATGGTGCTGCGCTTGCCTAAAACCGTGCTACGTTATGAAATCAAATAGAAGAAAATTAACCCATCCGAATCCTGGACCATAGTCGGGGTGAGTTAATAGGTCGAGAGGGGTCAATGAGCCCAACATGTGGTAGTAATCTATGTCTTGGATCACAACACAAGAACTCGGGGCCTAGGGCAGTGTAAATGAGACAACCCACTGTGTACTCCTACACAGCCTCTCATTCTTCACTTATATTAGGGTGACTTCATCAACACGTTACCACCTTGTTGCATGTGTTCACTACCATCCCGATACATCACCAGATGGATCAACTTCATTGCAAACAACTCTAGCATGGCATAGCATATCATGGATGAAGGGCCACATGATGAACACAAACAATCTTGTATCTGCTAGGTTGAGGTTTTCTTAATACTGTGGAAGCAATGATAGGTCATGCAAATGATGGGTTCAACTAGCGGTAGAACGGTAACATGTGAATCACCTAATCATGCATAAGAGAACAATAGGGAAACTGGGTTTTTATAGATATGATCAAACGGGGTTTGCTTGCCTTATTGTCGAGACTCGGGGGTGCTACTCTTCGGAGAAAACAGGGACTACGTCCGGCGATGGATCTATCGTCAAGAAGCAAACACCGAGACAACAACAATGTAAACATCACATTGCAATGCACATTCAAGAATGAATCATGGCATGGTACTGATGTGACCTATGTTCAATTTGTCACATGTTAATTGAAGTTGATTTGAAAAA
This sequence comes from Bromus sterilis, assembly GCA_950022295.1. Taxonomy (NCBI): domain Eukaryota; kingdom Viridiplantae; phylum Streptophyta; class Magnoliopsida; order Poales; family Poaceae; genus Bromus; species Bromus sterilis. Next base: position 212,548,342 of record OX465598.1, on the reverse strand, counting down.
GAAATTCAAATTCAAACTCCAAATGTTGTTCAAATTATCCCAAGTTGCATTTGCTAATGTTTGGAGATGGTAAACCATGTTGTCATGTGTATGATATGCCTCTGATGTTCATGTGATAAGGTTGGCATTGCAAAAATTTAATGTGAAATGATTTAAACATTTATTTTGAATTATTCCAAATAACCCAAATAGCTAAATGCTACTGGTCCATCATCATAGCTAAATCCCCGTTTTAATTAGCCTCTGGTTAATTAGAGGGGAGCCCTGGGCCCACCTGTCATTGACCTTGGGTCAAATGAACACGGGGTTAGCCCCCTAATTAACCAGGCCGACCGACGTTTAGCCGCCGGTGGCCACGGGAGGCGGCGGCGCTCTCCGCTGCCGACGATTCCTGGCACGGGAGGCCACGGCAGGGGCACCAAAACGTGCCCCGTGCACGTGCGCGTCCAGGGGTGCCATTGCGCGCACCGGTGGAGGCCGGAGGCCATGGAGGGGACGAGCTCCCGTGGCGGCGCTGCTCGGGCTCCGCTGAGCTCAGCGACGGAGTTCTTCCGGAGGAGAACGGGGAGGCTGGGAGGGAAGAAGAGCTCACCCTGAGCACGCGGGAGGGGGCGAGGAGACCGGAGGGGCAGCGGCGGTGGTGCAATTCCTCGCCGGAGCTCGGATGCCGTGGTGGAAGAAATGGTCGCTGGCGTCGTTGTTGAAGCCGCTCCGCTCGAACTGAAGGTCCGGGGCGACGAAGACGACGGCGGCGCGCGTCTTGGACAACTCGGTGAGGCGGGTGAAGGCCAGTGGCCGCGGTGGCGCGAGCCGGCGAACTCGCAGCGCTCCGGAACCTTGCGGGTTCTCGTCGGGGAGAGAGAGGAAAGGGTACAGGGGAGGGGGATTGGAAGGGGGGCTTCTTGGGGGCGTCCACGGTGCCGGATAAGGGAGTGGGGGCAGCCAGGCAGCTGCCTGGCGGCCATGCCGTGGTCGCCGGCGAGCTGCCTGCCTGCCTGTCCAGGGGTTGAAGACGCATGTACCCCTGGCGGGCTGGGCCGGTTAGCTGGGCCAGGTGGGCTAGGTAAGTGCCCTTTGGCCTTTTGTTCTTTTTTTTGTTTTCTGTATTATTTTTTTTGAATTGAATTAAATATCAATTCATTTTATAAAATCCTCAAATATTTATCTTGGACATAGGTGACATAGTACTAGCCACTCCCAAGTTTTGAAGATTTTTGAAATTCAAAATATTTGAATTTCAATTCAAATAGCATTTAAATTTAATTTCCAAGCCTCTGTTTGAATATTTGAAAATTCCTTGAGCATGGGTTTGACTCCAAATCATTTTCAAAATGATCACACTCATTTATAGGACTTTTCAAAATTGTTTGGAGCATTTTTGGAAAAACTTTTTATCTGGCCTTTTATTTAAATTCTTTTTTAGGCTTTTCCAAATCCCCAATTCTTAAACCATAGAATTTAAACATGATGCAATTATTTCTAGTAATTAAAGCACATACCAAAACTAGGGTTGTGAAAACACCGCACTTTGAAGACTCTGTATGAGGATATCTGCTCCAGGAACATTCCTAGGCCTTTGCTCCTCCAGCCTCTGTCCCCCATTATCTGTTCTAAGAGATCCTGGAGTCTCGCCTTTGATAAAGAACTTCTAGCCCCTACTCTTGTGTATATTGAGGATGAGGATAAGATAGCCCCACTTGCAATGGATGAAGCTCAGGAGGAACATATGCCCATCAATACCCAGGTTAATATGGATGATGTACTTCAATTTAATATGGATGTTCTGGATCTCCCCAACCCTGTGATTTTCACTGCTACTGCTCCTATCACTGGTACCAAGAGGAAAGGTAGGCGAGCAGCTACTCCCATTGTGGATACTAAGGTTAGGAGGTGCACACGCAATGCTGCTAGGCGGGATGGTTTCAAACATGACGTTTTTGTGGAGCTATCCACACCTCCAAGGAAGAAAAGGCCCAGAACCAAGCCTCTTCCCCAAGTGCAACAACCCTTCTTTGAAGATGAGTCCCAACATGCCTTCCAAGAGATTCCACCAACTCTTCTGCAAGTGCTGCAACACATTGGTGGTGACTTGGAGATTGATCCTGCTCTGCTGACAAAGGAAAAGCTTACAGCTGATCCATTTTCTCACCATGCATCTCCATCATCTACTAATGACTAATCACCCTTCTTTGATTTGGGTTTTGCAAGCCCCTAAATTGGCTAGTTGTAATTCAGCACTCCTTGGGAGTTATATCTTCTGCTACTATTTTATTTTGTTAGGTTTAACTGTAATGCTTTCAGTTTGTGATCTGCTACATCTCTATGGTTTTAAAAGAGGAGTGATGTTACAAGAGATTGGAATGTGCTGTGCTGGAATATGAGGGGAATAAATTCTACTGCTAGGAAGAGGGCAGTCAGGGGGAAAACTGATGAGAGCCAATGCTCTGTTATATGTTTGCAGGAAACCAAATGCCCTGACAGAGGCTGCAACTTTATTAAATCCTTTTTCCCTACAAGGTTTGATCAGTTTGCTTTTGTTCCTTCAATTGGCCCCTCTGGGGGTATTCTCACTATCTGGAACTCTGCTATATTCTCTGGTACTCTGGTGGCTAGTCAACAGTTTCCCTGGTCATTAATTTCACTTCCAGGCTGAATGCTGAATCCTGGACTTTGGTAAATGTTTATGGACCCTGTGATCAGTCTAGAAGGGACAATTTTGTTCACTGGTTATATAATCTATTTATTCCCTTTGATGCAAACTGGTTATTGCTAGGGGATTTTAATTTTATAAGGTCCATGGACAACATGAATATGCCTGGGGGGATATCAATGATATGTTTATCTTTAATGAGATTATTTGTCATCTTGGTTTGTCGGAGCTTCCAATCAAAGGAAGAAGGTACACTTGGTCTAACATGCAAGATAACCCATTTCTGGAACAACTGGATTGGTTCTTCACATCCTCCAACTGGATTTCATGTTATCCTCTGTCACAAGTTGACCCTCTAGCCAAGACAGCTTCTGATCACCTTCCATGTGTGGTCTCCATCTCCACAAATATCCCTAAAGCTAATATTTTTCGTTTTGAAATTTTTTGGGTGGAGCAGGAGGGTTTTTTGTATTGTTTGTCTAGCAACATGAATATTCCATCCCATAAAGGACACATAATGGCTCAAATTGTTCATAAACTGAAAAGGTTGAGAGGAGACATAAAGGCATGGCAAAAAAATAAATCGAGGATTAAAGTTCTATTACAGAAGAGAAACATAATGGTTTTTGTGCTAGACTGCTTGGAGGAGCACAGAGTTTTAACTTGCCCTGAGTCCATCTTCAGGAAAATAGTTAAGTTGCATATTGAGAAGCTGTTGCATTGGCAAAGTTTATACGGGAAGAAAAGATCCACAAAGAGATACATCAAAGTTGGGGAGGAAAATTCTAAATTCTTTCAGGCCATGGCCTCTGAGAGACTTAGAAGAAACTCCATCTCTGCTATGCAATTAGCTAATGGCACACCTTTCTCTGATCACAACATTTTGGCCGCTGCATTTTGGTCTTCTTTTAAGAACAGGATGGGTATCTCCCATGGAATTCATATGGGCTTTAATTTACCCAGGCTGCTGCAGGTTGTACCTAATCTCCATGTTCTTTCTATTCCTTTTGAGAAGAAGGAACTGGATGATGTGGTTAAACATATGCCTATTGACAAGGCACCAGGACCAGATGGTTTTAATGGACAATTCTTGAAGAAATTCTTGAGCATTGTTGGATCTGATTTCTTATGCTTATCTTAGGAGTTCCATGCTGGCACTGCTAAATAGGAAGGCCTAAATGGTTCCTATATCACTCTGGTCCCTAAGAAGTTAAGCCCTGAATCCATTAATGACATTAGACCTATCTCCTTGACAAGTTTGGGAATCAAATTGCTCACCAAGATGGCTGCTAATAGGTTTCAAAATAAAATTATGAGGTGCATCCGTAAGAATCAGTATGCATTCATAAAGGATAGATCCATTCAAGATTGCATTGCGTGGACACTTGAATATTTGCATAAGTGACATCAGTCCAAGAGACCCATGTTAATCATGAAAATTGACTTTGAGAATGATTTTGATTCCATTGAACATGAGGCTATCCTTAAGATTCTCAAATACAAGGGTTTTGATCAAAGATGGATTAATTGGGTCTCTGATTTTCTTGCTTCGGGTTCATCTACTGTGCTGCTTAATGGTGTCCCTGGAAAAATTTTAGGTGTAAAAGGGGGTCAGACAAGGGGATCTCCTCTCACCACTTTTGTTTATTTTGGCTGCTGACCTTCTGCAATCAGTGGTCAATGATCTGCTCAGACAAGGGTTATTGAATTTACCTTTGCCATCACATGACTTGGACTTTCCTATAGTCCAATATGCTGATGACACTTTGTTGATAATGAAAGTAGATGTGGATCAGTTGAGGGTTCTCAAAGATGCACTACAAGTGTTCTCTCAGTCCACTGGTTTGGCAATCAACTACCATATGTCCTCAATGTATCCCATCAATCTGGATGATGCCAACCCGAACACACTGGCCACTGCTTTTTGATGTCAAACTGGCTCTCTTCCATTCACCTACCTGGGCTTAACTGTGAGAACTACTAGGCCTAAAATGGTGGATCTCTTGCCTTTGGTAGATTGCATGGAGAGAAGACTCACTGCTAGCTCCTCCTTTCTCAATCAGGGGGGGGGGGAATTACAACTGCTCAACTTAGTGATCTCTTCTATGCCTATATATTTCCTATGTTCCCTCCACATACCAGCTGGGATAATCAAGCAACTGGAAAGAATACAAAGAAAATATCAGTGGAAAAAATATGGGAAAGATTCTGGCAAATCTATGGCTGCCTGGGACCTGGTCTGCAAACCAAAAAACAAAGGTGGCCTGCGGATCATGAATCTCAGTTTGCAAAATGAGGCTCTGTTGATAAAACATTTGCTCAAATTCTATAACCAGCATGATGTCCCATGGGTAAAGCTCATTTGGGAGACATATTATTATCAAAGAGTGCCCCATGCAACTGATCTCTGTGGTTCCTTCTGGTGGAACGACATCTGCAAGCTCATGGACAAGTACCTAGCAGTGTCCAAGTGTACCATTGCTGATGGTGCCACTTCTTTGTTCTGGACTAATTGTTGGATTGACAACTCTCCATATATATTAGCTCATAAATTTGCTAGGCTTTTCTCTTTTGCTCATGACAAACTGATCTCCACCAAAGAGGTATGTGCTACCAGAGAGCTAGTCACACTGTTCTATCTGCCACTCTCTGAGCAAGCCTTCTCTGAATTGCAATCAGTGCAGTCTCTGTTACTTCAGTATCATGACAGAAAACTAACCCACGATAACTGGACTTGGAAGTTTGACAAACAAGGGGCCTACTTCGCCAAAAAGTTCTACACACATGTCCCTGAGCCTATGATCTCAAATCCCTTGTTATCTTGGATTTGGAAATCCTGTTGCACACTCAAACTGAAAGTTTTTTCCTGGCTGGTCATCATGGATAGAATCAAAACCAAGGGCATGTTGATGAGAAGACACTGGCAGATTGAAGATGGACCTGAATGTGTGCTATGTCCCACTCAGCAGTTGGAATCCAGAGATCACCTGTTCTTCCAATGCAATTTCAGTGCAAGGATCTGGAATTACCAGCAGATAGATTGGACTGGGGGACAGGATATGGTGCTGGTTGCCAAGGCAGCCAGGGAGGCCTTTCATAAACCCTTCTTTGCTGAAGTGGTGTTTACTGCATGGTGGAACATCTGGATGGTGAGAAATGCCAAATGATTCAAGCATGAAAGGCAATCCTTTGCCAAATGGAGAGTAGGTTTAATCAATGACCTCACTCTGCTTAGTTACAAAATTAAGCCTAGGTTTAAGGATGAGTTACTTAGATGGATAGACTTTTTGCCCCCTTGAACGGCAATTTTTTTGAAGCTTTTGTTGTAGATTTGTAAATATTGTGGCTAAAGGGATAAAATGTTGGGGGGTGCTTTACCCTTCGGTCTTAAATCTTCAAAAAATGTTCTGTTGGGATGGGTCCTCAAATGTCGGGAGATAACCATCGCCACTTTGGTGAATACCTTTAGGTACGAGGTGTGATGGAATGATGCGCAAGCCTCCGAGTCTGTATTTTGTGAGGTTTGTAATAGGTGTTTTATGGTGCTACGAGTGCAGTAGGTCCGATGTTGCTGCCCGATTCTCGAATGTTGGGGTATGCATCCGTTGCGAGTGCGATTTAATGCATCAAGGTGAGCGGTGAGATAGAGTGCTCAAGCCCCCGCGTGCCTATGTATAGAATTGCCGGGAGTGCGGTTAACGCCACGAGGGGAGCGGTGTGATAGCACGCTCAAGTGGTAGGTCCCAAATGTATCTATAATTTATGCTTGCTCCTTCTTATTTTGGTGATATTGCTATATGTTTTGATGCACTTTCATATCATTTACAACATATTTTGGACTAACCTACTAATTCAATGCCCAGTGACAATTTTTGTCTATTATTGTACGTGCATTGCAGAAAAATTTCATAAATAAAAGTGCTCCAAAAATTCCAGAAAAGATACCAAAAAATATCCAAGTCGGAAGACTCCAAAAGCCCGAAGAGGGCCCTGAGGGGGGCCACCCCCAGCCAGGCGCCTTGCTGGCGCGTATAGGGGGGGTGGTCGCGCCCTCTTGCTGCTTGGGCCAGGGGGCCACCCCTCTTGCATGTTCTCCGTTGCGTTTGTTACTTTGGCCAAGTAGTAGATTTCAACTCCAAGAGGGAGCATTATGCATGATTGTGGGATTATGCCCCCGATGTCTAGCTTGAGTGACAGAAACATGAGACTAGGGGATGTTTTGTTGACACCAGGGAAAAAACATCGATGCTTGTAACTGCTTTTGCAAGGATTGCTTACATTACGCATAGATTGTCAAGGAAATTGTCTGTTGCTTTGAGCATACAATTTGGTTGGGGTTTACAAGTTAATACCATCGATATGTTCTTGATAGATATCTCAAGGTGGAGGATTAGTGAGTAGATGTTGATGGATAAACGGTCTACTTTTTTGGGTGTAATTCCCACTTGATTGATCCTCTTTACTTAATAGTAGCATAATTAGCACTGTGGTGCGTTTATAATTCTTTAAATTTCCTAGATGTATTTTGTTCACCCACCATATTTGTTTATCGTATTTTGGTAGAGAGACATCACTAGTTAAAGTCATGACACCTGGGTCCATATTTCCACCATAGTTTACACCAATCTTATTTACTGCTTCTACTTCCTTTCCTCTGCACCAATTATTATTCCCCCAGTGTTTTGATCCTTTGTAAACAGCAAGGCCGGAGAGATTGACAACCACTCTGAACTCGTTGGGAGAAAAGTTACTTGTGTTCTTGTGTGCAGTACCACGTCAACTTATCCATCAAGTAAACTTCAGGCGCCGTTGTCACCTACTTGTAGCTCTTGGTATCCTACTGGATTGATAACCTTGGTATCTTCACCGAGGGAAATTTACCGCTAGTTGCATCATAACCTTCCACTTGGGGTTATCAACCAGGAGGTGTTATCTGCACCCATCATCAAGCCCCTGAGTGCATAAGTATGGAATTTCCGCGAGTGCGATTAACGCCTAGAGGGGAGTGGTGTGATAGCATGGTCAAGCCCCTGAGTGCCTAAGTATGGAATTTCCATGAGTGGGATTAACGCCTCGAGGGGAGCTACTGATGACCCACAAGTCTAGGGGATTGCAACAGTCTTCGTGGGTAGGTATAACCCAATTTATTAATTCGACACAAGGGGAGCCAAAGAATACTTATAAGGCTTAGCTGTTGAGTTGTCAATTCAACCACACCTGAAAAAGCACTAGACAAGAATATTTTGTAGCGACAGTGCGTTGAAGGGTGTAGCCTTTAAAAATTCCGCAATCACGAACACCACAAAGTAGTAACAAAGTAGTAGCAGCAGTAATGAGAGAAATAGTAACAACAAAAGTAATGAAGATTAAAGATGAACTTGGGTTCAAGGTTTCACTAGTGGTAACTGTTGACACCCGTTTTTGGCAAGACAATATTCATATACAAGATGGCCTCAAATGAAGAAGTTCTCTACATAAAAAAGTTGGGTATTATTGAGGTGAACATCTTTGTAGTTCGAGCCATCGCCATCCGATTCCATCTCAAAGGCTGAAACTATGTTTGAGGCAGTAATATCATGACATTCGAAGCACTATTTTTCCAATTAGGCCATCAAGACTTTTCAAAATTGTTTGGAGGATTTTTGGAAAAACTTTTTATCTGGCCTTTTATTTAAATTCTTTTTGAGGCTTTTCCAAATCCCCAATTCTTAAACCATATAATTTAAACATGATGCAATTATTTCTAGTAATAAAAGCACATACCAAAACTAGAGTTGTGACAACACCGCACTTTGAAGACTCTATATGAGGATATCTGCTCCAGGAACATTCCAAGGCCTTTGCTCCTTCAGCCTCTGTCCCCCATTATCTGTTCTAAGAGATCCTGGAGTCTCGCCTTTGATAAAGAACTTCTGGCCCCTACTCTTGTGTATATTGAGGATGAGGATCAGATAGCCCCACTTGCAATGGATGAAGCTCAGGAGGAACATATGCCCATCAATACCCAGGTTAATATGGATGATGTACTTCAAGTTAATATGGATGTTGTGGATCTCCCCAACCCTGTGATTTTCACTTCTACTACTCCTATCACTGGTACCAAGAGGAAAGGTAGGCGAGCAGCTACTCCCATTGTGGATACTGAGGTTAGGAGGTGCACACGCAATGCTGCTAGGCGGGATGGTTTCAAACCTGACGTTTTTGTGGAGCTATCCACACCTCCAAGGAAGAAAAGGCCCAGAACCAAGCCTCTTCCCCAGGTGCAACAACCCTTCTTTGAAGATGAGGCCCAACATGCCTCCCAAGAGATTCCACCAACTCTTCTGCAGGTGCTGCAACACATTGGTGGTCACTTGGAGATTGATCCCGCTCTGCTGACAAAGGAAAAGCTTACAGCTGATCCATCTGCTGACCCTGCATCTCCATCATCTACTAATGACTAATCACCCTTCTTTGATTTGGGTTTTGCAAGCCCCTAAATTGGCTAGTTGTAATTCAGCACTCCTTGGGAGTTATATCTTCTGCTACTATTTTATTTTGTTAGGTTTAACTGTAATGCTTTCAGTTTGTGATCTGCTACATCGCTATGGGTTTAAATAGGGAGTGATGTTACAAGAGATTGGAATGTGCTGTGCTGGAATGTGAGGGGACTAAATTCTACTGCTAGGAAGAGGGCAGTCAGGGGGAAAAATGATGAGAGCCAATGCTCTGTTATATGTTTGCAGGAAACCAAATTCTCTGACAGAGGCTGCAACTTTATTAAATCCTTTTGCCCTACAAGGTTTGATCAGTTTGCTTTTGTTCCTTCAATTGGGCCCTTTGGGGGAATTCTCACTATCTGGAACTCTGCTATATTCTCTGGTACTCTGGTGGCTAGTCAACAGTTTGCCCTGGTCATTAATTTCACTTCCAGGCTGAATGCTGAATCCTGGACTTTGTTAAATGTTTATGGACCCTGTGATCAGTCTAGAAGGGACAATTTTGTTCACTGGTTATATAATCTATTTATTCCCTTTGATGCAAACTGGTTATTGCTAGGGGATTTTAATTTTATAAGGTCCATGGACAACATGAATATGCCTGGGGGGGGATATCAATGATATGTTTATCTTTAATGAAATTATTTGTCATCTTGGGTTGACGGAGCTTCCAATAAAGGAAGAAGGTACACTTGGTCTAACATGCAAGATAACCCATTGCTGGAACAACTGGATTGGTTCTTCACATCCTCCACCTGGATTTCATGTTATCCTCTGTCACAAGTTGACCCTCTAGCCAAGACAGCTTCTGATCACCTGCCATGTGTGGTCTCCATCTCCAAAAATATCCCTAAAGCTAATATTTTTCGTTTTGAAAATTTCTGGGTGGAGCAGGAGGGTTTTTTGTATTGTTTGTCTAGCAGCATGAATATTCCATCCCATAAAGGACACATAATGGCTCAAATTGTTCATAAACTGAAAAGGTTGAGAGGAGACATAAAGGCATGGCCAAAAAAGAAATCAAGGATTAAAGTTCTATTACAGAAGAGAAACAGAATGGTTTTTGTGCTAGAATGCTTGGAGGAGCACAGAGTTTTAACTTGCCCTGAGTCCATCTTCAGGAAAATAGTTAAGTTGCATATTGAGAAGCTGTTGCATTGGCAAAGTTTATACGGGAAGAAAAGATCCACAAAGAGATACATCAAAGTTGGGGAGGAAAATTCTAAATTCTTTCAGGCCATGGCCTCTAAGAGACTTAGAAGAAACTCCATCTCTGCTCTGCAATTAGCTAATGGCACACCTTGCTCTGATCACAACATTTTGGCTGCTGCATTTTGGTCTTCTTTTAAGAACAGGATGGGCATTTCCCATGGAATTCATATGGGCTTTAATTTACCCAGGCTGCTGCAGGTTGTACCTAATCTCCATGTTCTTTCTATTCCTTTTGAGAAGAAGGAACTGGATGATGTGGTTAAACATATGCCTATTGACAAGGCACCAGGACCAGATGGTTTTAATGGACAATTCTTGAAGAAATTCTTGAGCATTGTTGGATCTGATTTCTTATGCTTATCTTAGGAGTTCCATGCTGGCACTGCTAAATAGGAAGGCCTAAATGGTTCCTATATCACTCTGGTCCCTAAGAAGTTAAGCCCTGAATCCATTAATGACATTAGACCTATCTCCTTGACAAGTTTGGGAATCAAATTGCTCACCAAGATGGCTGCTAATAGGTTTCAAAAGAAAATTATGAGGTGCATCCGTAAGAATCAGTATGCATTCATAAAGGATAGATCCATCCAAGATTGCATTGCGTGGACACTTGAATATTTGCATAAGTGACATCAGTCCAAGAGACCCATGTTAATCATGAAAATTGACTTTGAGAATGATTTTGATTCCATTGAACATGAGGCTATCCTTAAGATTCTCAAATACAAGGGTTTTGATCAAAGATGGATTAACTGGGTCTCTGATTTTCTTGCTTCGGGTTCATCTACTGTGCTTCTTAATGGTGTCCCTGGAAACATTTTAGGTGTAAAAGGGGGTCAGACAAGGGGATCTCCTCTCACCACTTTTGTTTATTTTGGCTGCTGACCTTCTGCAATCAGTGGTCAATGATCTGCTCAGACAAGGGTTATTGCATTTACCTTTGCCATCACATGACTTGGACTTTCCTATAGTCCAATATGCTGATGACACTTTGTTGATAATGAAAGTTGATGTGGATCAGTTGAGGGTTCTGAAATATGCACTACAAGTGTTCTCTCAGTCCACTGGTTTGGCAATCAACTACCATATGTCCTCAATGTATCCCATCAATCTGGATGATTCCAACCCGAACACACTGGCCACTGCTTTTTGATGTCAAACTGGCTCTCTTCCATTCACCTACCTGGGCTTAACTGTGAGAACTACTAGGCCTAAAATGGTGGATCTCTTGCCTTTGGTAGATTGCATGGAGAGAAGACTCACTGCTAGCTCCTCCTTTCTCAATCAGGGGGGGGGGGAATTACAACTGCTCAACTTAGTGATCTCTTCTATGCCTATATATTTCCTATGTTCCCTCCACATACCAGCTGGGATAATCAAGCAACTGGAAAGAATACAAAGAAAATATCAGTGGAAAAAATATGGGAAAGATTCTGGCAAATCTATGGCTGCCTGGGACCTGGTCTGCAAACCAAAAAACAAAGGTGGCCTGCGGATCATGAATCTCAGTTTGCAAAATGAGGCTCTGTTGATAAAACATATGCTCAAATTCTGTAACCAGCATGATGTCCCATGGGTAAAGCTCATTTGGGAGACATATTATTATCAAAGAGTGCCCCATGCAACTGATCTTTGTGGTTCCTTCTGGTGGAACGACATCTGCAAGATCATGGACAAGTACGTAGCAGTGTCCAAGTGTACCATTGCTGATGGTGCCACTTCTTTGTTCTGGACTAATTGTTGGATTGACAACTCTCCATATATATTAGCTCATAAATTTGCTAGGATTTTCTCTTTTGCTCATGAGAAACTGATCTCCACCAAAGAGGTATGTGCTACCAGAGAGCTAGTCACACTGTTCTATCTGCCACTCTCTGAGCAAGCCTTCTCTGAATTGCAATCAGTGCAGTCTCTGTTACTTCAGTATCATGACAGAGAACTAACCCACGATAACTGGACTTGGAAGTTTGAAAAACAAGGGGCCTACTTGGCCAAAAAGTTCTACACACATGTCCATGAGCCTATGATCTCAAATCCCTTGTTATCTTAGATTTGGAAATCCTGTTGCACACTCAAACTGAAAGTTTTTGCCTGGCTGGTCATCATGGATAGAATCAACACCAAGGGCATGTTGATGAGAAGACACCGGCACATTGAAGATGGACCTGAATGTGTGTTATGTCCCACTCAGCAGTTGGAATCCAAAGATCACCTGTTCTTCCAATGCAATTTCAGTGCAAGGATCTGGAATTACCAGCAGATAGATTGGACTGGGGGACAGGATATGATGCAGGTTGCCAAGGAAGCCAGGGAGGCCTTTCATAAACCCTTCTTTGCTGACGTGGTGTTTACTGCATGGTGGAACATCTGGATGGTGAGAAATACCAAATGCTTCAAGCATGAAAGGCAATCCTTTGCCAAATGGAGAGTAGGTTTAATCAATGACCTCACTCTGCTTAGTTACAAAATTAAGCCTAGGTTTAAGGATGAGTTACTTAGATGGATAGACTTTTTGCCCCCTTGAACGGCTATTTTTTTGAAGCTTTTGTTGTAGATTTGTAAATATTGTGGCTAAAGGGATAAAATGCTGGGGGGTGCTTTACCCTTCGGTCTTAAAGCTTCAAAAAATGTTCTGTTGGGATGGGTCCTCAAATATCGGGAGATAACCATCGCCACTTTGGTGAATACCTTTCGGTACGAGGTGTGATGGAATGATGCGCAAGCCCCGAAGTCTATATTTTGTGAGGTTTGTAATAGGTGTTTTATGGTGCTTCGAGTGCAGTAGGTCCGATGTTGCTGCCCGATTCTCGAATGTTGGGGTATGCATCCGTTGCGAGTGCGATTTAATGCATCAAGGTGAGCGGTGAGATAGAGTGCTCAAGCCCCCGCGTGCCTATGTATAGAATTGCCGGGAGTGCGGTTAACGCCTCGAGGGGAGCGGTGTGATAGCACGCTCAAGTGGTAGGTCCCAAATGTATCTATAATTTATGCTTGCTCCTTCTTATTTTGGTGATATTGCTATATGTTTTGATGCACTTTCATATCATTTACAACATATTTTGGACTAACCTACTAATTCAATGCCCAGTGCCAATTTTTGTCTATTATTGTCCGTGCATTGCAGAAAAATTTCATAAATAAAAGTGCTCAAAAATTTCCAGAAAAGATACCAAAAAATATCCAAGTCGGAAGACTCCAAAAGCCCGAAGAGGGCCCCGAGGGGGGCCACCCCCAGCCAGGCTCCTTGCCGTTGCGTTTGTTACTTTGGCCAAGTAGTAGATTTCAACTCCAAGAGGGAGCATTATGCATGATTGTGGGTTCATGCCCCCGATGTCTAGCTTGAGTGACAGAAACATGAGACTAGGGGATGTTTTGTTGACACCAAGGAGAAAACATCGATGCTTGTAACTGCTTTTGCAAGGATTGCTTATATTACGCATAGATTGTCAAGGAAATTGTCTGTTGCTTTGAGCATACAATTTGGTTGGGGTTTACAAGTTAATACCATCGATATGTTTTTGATAGATATCTCAAGGTGGAGGATTAGTGAGTAGATGTTGATGGATAAACGGTCTACTTTTTTGGGTGTAATGCCCACTTGATTGATCCTCTTTACTTAATAGTAGCATAATTAGCACTGTGGTGCGTTTATAATTCTTTAAATTGCCTAGATGTAATTTGTTCAACCATCATAGTTTTTATCGTATTTTGGGAGAGAGACATCACTAGTTAAAGTCATGACACCTAGGTCCATATTTCCACCATAGTTTACACCAATCTTATTTACTGCTTCTATTTCCTTTCCTCTGCACCAATTATTATTCCCGCTGTGTTTTGATCCTTTGTAAACAGCAAGGCCGGAGAGATTGACAACCACTCTGAACTCGTTGGGAGAAAAGTTACTTGTGTTCTTGTGTGCAGTACCACGTCAACTTATCCATCAAGTAAACTTCTGGCGCCGTTGTCACCTACTTGTAGCTCTTGGTATCCTACTGGATTGATAACCTTGGTACCTTCACCGAGGGAAATTTACCGCTAGTTGCATCATAACCTTCCACTTGGGGTTATCAACCAGGAGGTGTTATCTGCACCCATCATCAATCCCCTGAGTGCATAAGTATGGAATTTCCGCGAGTGCGATTAATGCCTCCAAGGGAGTGGTGTGATAGCATGCTCAAGCCCCTGAGTGCCTAAGTATGGAATTTCCATGAGTTGGATTAACGCCTCGAGGGGAGCTACTGATAACCCACAACTCTAGGGGATTGCAACAGTCTTCGTGGGTAGGTATAACCCAATTTATTAATTCGACACAAGGGGAGCCAAAGAATACTTATAAGCCTTAGTTGTTGAGTTGTCAATTCAACCACACCTGAAAAAGCACTAGACAAGAATATTTTGTAGCGACAGTGCGTTGAAGGGTGTAGCCTTTAAAAATTCCGCAATCACGAACACCACAAAGTAGTAACAAAGTAGTAGCAATAGTAATGAGAGCAATAGTAACAAAAAAAGCAATGAAGATGAAAGATGAACTTGGGTTCAAGGTTTCACTAGTGGGAACTGTTGACACCCGTTTTTGGCAAGACAATATTCATATACAAGATGGCCTCAAATGAAGAAGTTCTCTACATAAAAAAGTTGGGTATTATTGAGGTGAACATCTTTGTAGTTCGAGCCATCGCCATCCGATTCCATCTCAAAGGCTGAAACTATGTTTGAGGCAGTAATATCATGACATTCGAAGAACTATTTTTCCAATTAGGCCATCAAGACATCATCAAATGAAAAGAACCTTCTACTTGGAGCGGTTTGGTCTCGTCGAAGCGGTCGATTTTGATATTTGAAACGTCCAAATCCGAGTTCGAGGGACCAGTCGTCTGACTGGGACTACACTAGCTTGGTCTTTAGTCGTCGAGCTCGAGGAAGAATCCACCTTCAGGGTCAGTGGGTTCATATAAACATAGAATAAGCAAGCGTGAGTACAAAGTCGTACTCAGCAATACTTACATAGGAACTATACTACTCATGCACATGTATCAAGGTAAAGGGAGGTGGGGTTCATAAGCAGAAGTGCCAGCTTTGACTTGGCTAGTCCTGAACTACGAGTACCAGACTTGAGGTAAGAAGCATACACGAGTCCACTACATGTCTCCAACCAATTACACCACTATGGTGCCTTCCTCGACTTCCCACGAGAAAGCACGCCATAGCACTCACGCTTATCTTGGAAACTTTTATAAGTATCCAGTTCAAGTTGTCTAATAATCAAGCTAAGCTTTCCAAGCAGCCCATAACTGCAGACGCGGCTATTCGAATAGTTTTGTTAACCCTGCAGGGGTGTACCGCTACACACACACACACATCAGTTACCGCCTAGGAGTGGGACCCTTCAAGCCGGTACCGGCGAGGATGTTACCACGACACTTCGCCCACAACTACTTTCTAGTCCGGAGAGTCGCATATCTGAGGGGGATCCATATGGAAGTCCGGCCGACGTTCCAGTACGGCCTCAAACGATGTGTGCAGGGTCCCAAGACGGTCTGAGTAGCCGTTCATCCACTTCGCAGACCGTGCCATAGCCCTACCAGAACTTGCGAACTACTGCGACTCCTGGGTTTCGAAACGGGGTGAGGTACTAGGTCGAGAGGGGTCAGTGAGCCCAATGTGTGGTTGTACTCTTTATCTTGGATCACCACACAAGAACTTGGACTTAGGGCAGTGTTCAACGAGACAACCCACTGTGTACTCCTACACAGGCTCTCATCGTTCACCTTGTATTAGGGTAGATTCACCAACACATTTACACCATCATCATCAACATGATCACTACCATCCCGACTCACAAAATAGTAACCTCATTGTAACTCTAAGCATGCAATAAGCAGTAACAGTTGCAGGGGACACATGATATCAAACAAATCCTACATCTGCTAGGATTGTGGTTTTCTTACTATTGTGACAAAATGATAGGTCATGCAAAGGAATGGGTTCAACTATGCGGTAGAAACGCATCATGGTAATCATCCTAAACAATGCATAAGCGAGACTGAGAGGGAAATGGGTTTTTATGGACATGATCAATGGGGGTTTGCTTGCCTTGTTGACGAGGTTCACACACGGTGTCTTCAAGGAAGGGGGTGGTCTCGGGTTCCGGCTCCACTTCTATCCGAGCAAACAATACAAACAAAGTGATCAACCTAATGTACAATGCACAAGCACATGATCAATTGTATAAAATGATGTTCATGGTACTGATGTGTTGAGAATTCCATTTAAAAGAAGTGGGTTGCAAAGTCATTTGCAAAATCACTCCAAATTTGAATTCAAATTAATGCCATATGGACAAATGCTACTGTTCATCCAATTTAAATTGGTCAGACATCAAAAGAAAGTCCATATTCAGAATCCTTGTATTTTTCTGATAATTTTTGACATATTATTTGTCCAATTTGGAGTTAAAATGAATTAGTTATTAATTTCAAAAGTTTTAGATATTTTCTGGCTTTTTCTGAATTTCTTTTAATTAGAAAAACCCTTTATTGCGTCAGCATGATGTCACTGTGACGTGGGGGGGGGTCTGACTAGTGGGGCCTCTTTTCCATTGTCTCTGTTAATCAAACCGTTTGGTTTTATTTTAACAGGGGGATTAAGCGCCCTAGGCCCACTGGTCAGTGGCACTAGTTGTGGGGTTAGGGGCTAATCACCCCGGCCATGTGGACCTCGCCGGCGGCGAGTCTCCGGCGACGTCCAGAGACGGCGGAGTCCACGGGGACGACAGCTCAGTGGCCCATTTGACGCGCTACAACCACCAGGCGGCATCTCAGTCTCACGCGCGTCTCCTCGTGCAGGAAGGCGTCCACGGGGAGGTCCAGGGAGACGGCGGCGAGCTCGTCGGCGGAAGCAGAAGTGTGACACCCTGGATTTTGGAACTTTCTTTTTCTGAAAACTTTTCTTATTTATTTCTGGATTTGCTTTTGAGCACCTCGCTGGACTTGAAACTTGAGCATATTTTCTTTCCATGCTCAAGTGACCCTTGATTTCAAGCCTTTCCCATGTCATTCCATGGACCCATCTCATCCAAGCCACCATTCTATTCAAGCCTTATATTCTTTTTTCCATTAAAAGGGATATTCCAATTATTTGAGTTTTGTGAAGCAACCCCTATTTATGTTGCTCCATAAATTCCCAAATAATTCCCACATGACATTGACATCATATCTTGCCAATTTCTTCAAAAACATTTCATGGCCCAAGTGGATTTTTCCTCTAGAAAAATTCATTTGTCTGTGGGGGCAGAATGGAGCTTTGTGAAGGGAGTGCCATCTCCATTGATCCATTGCTGGTGAAACTTTTTTTGCAACCTCATATGATCATATCATTGATCTCCACCAAATTCCACCACCATTTGCTTAGCCAAACTCCCACACTAAATTCCCAAAGTTTGGATGCAGCAAGGGGGCATTGTGAAGCAAGTGCATGATAGGGGATCCCATTTGCCTTGAAACTATTTGAGCATGATCCTACCACCATATAACTCCACGAAACCAGATTGGAGCCAAATCCCATTACCCATGTCAGTGCATTGTCATGTTTAAGTTTCTGACCAGTGGGCCACATTGTGAAGAAAGTGCTAGCTATGTGTGTCCAATGGCTATGAAATTTTATACACATGTGCACTATGCCAAATAACCTCAGTGCACCAATGTTCAGCCAATTACACAAATTCTATAAGATGCTAGCATCAACATTGCATTTCTGGTCCAATTGGACATTTACAAAGGAAGTGCTAGCTAGCTTACACCAAATGAGATGAAACTTGGTGTACATACTCATCCTAGTGTATGACTGAGCTATGAAAAATATCATGCCTAGGGGAGCAATGTAAAAGACACAACCCAGTACAAACACCTTCTGCAGCATTGTGCCATTTACAAAGGATGTACCATGTACATTGATCATTTTGGCCCCAAACTTTCCAGATCATTAGTACCTCCTATCCTATAGCCAAAAGACAACTTGACCCTATCCAAACCCCCACCATGTGTGCACAACTTAAGCTCCAAGTTTGCTGTATCCAACTTTGTGGTGAGCCAGAGATCACACTGTTCACTCTTTTGACCATCCAGCTGTACCACTGTGCTAAGCTTGTGAAGGACTAGCGACTGGACATGTTTGGCCACGATGGAACCTCCCCCAGATGAAACTCCCCTTGGTGGCCACGCTCCAGGACAGCAGCAGGCGTGCTCAAGTTGCGCTCCACGAGTGCCCGTCACGTCCACCTCGCACTGCAGTGCTCCCCCGTCGTCTTCATGTTGCCTAGCCGCGCTGCCCGGCTTTGCTGAGCACGTGTGCTCCACACCGCCTCGTCCCGTCGCCCTCAATGGCCGCCATCTCGCCGCACGCCTCGGTCGCACCTCTCTGTTGCGGCCTGGAGCTCGAATCCATCTCCCCCTATAAAATGGAGTGCCTCCGAGCCCTTCAGAGCACACCCAGCATCTCCCCACAGCTCCTAGCCCCAAACCCCCCCCCCCAATTTCTCGCCGGAGCCCGCCCTCGCGCCTCACGGCCACCATTGCCGCCGGCCGCCTCCTCTGGAATTCCGGCCACTAGAGCCCCCTTCTCTCCTCAATCTGCGGCTGCAGCCACCCCAGGAAACCGTGCCTCCGACGCCACCCCGCTGGCACCCCACCTCAGCCCCGCCGCTGAGCACCAGTAGGCTGTGGCGGTCGCTCGTCGCGGCCACAACGCGCTCACCTCGCCCCGGCCTGCGGGAACGGGTGAGGGAGGTGCCGCTCGTGACCTGGAGCGACCAGGCGACCGCGGTCCGACCGCTGTGCCCTCCCCCTGCCGGCGCGGGCTCCGGCCTCGCCCCCCCCCCTCCTCTGTCCCGTTGCGAGAGGTAGAAGAAAGCAGAGGAGGAGGAGATTGACGTGCGGGCCCCTTTTGTCAGCAGCCCCGAGCCCGTTTTCCATTTCTGGAGGCACATTCCGTGAAATACGCTTTCCCTTCCGGGAAGCGTATTCTGGTTTCCTTCGGGCTGAAATACGCTTTCAATCACCGAAAGCATTTTCTGTCTTTTGCGGCCAGAACTACGTTTTCGCTTTCAGAAAGCGTATTCTCTCCAAAACCAGCCCTCCCGACAACGTTTCAAGAATATCTCCGCACCCGTATCTTCGATTGAGGTGATTCTTTTTGCGTTGTTTTCGTATCGAGGTCCTCTTCATTTTGGCATAGGTTTCATGCCATATTTTGATGTTGTCATTTTCTGGTCGAACCAAAGATGATGTTTGACTTTTTTCCCGTTGCTCTATTTGAAATATATTTGTAGGGCGTTGTCGGTTTCCAAGACCGAGGGTGTTTCACACCACTCTAGTGAAAGTCAAGCCACAATAACCTTTGCACCCTTGCAAAGCTTTGACATGCTGCTAAAAATTTTGTTCGATTATATGCTTATATCGGTGACCGTGATCCTGTTGCCATGCTATGACTGATGTTGTCATTGCCATGTCATACTCTGCATCATCGTAACCACGCTATACCAGCATCATGATTAATTTGCTCATGTTATGCTTAACTGCATCCACGTTTTCGCCAAGTTAATAAACTTAATCTTTGTAACACGGATAAGTTCACCATCTAAATTGTTCTTGATCATATATGGAATTGTTATACTAGCATGTTATGCATTGTTATGATCTGATGCTACTCATGTTGCACCTAATACTTGTGTTTGCTGTTGGAGACATGCTTCATGACAAGTTGATTAGGTGCCACCGAACCGGACTTATCCGTGCAGCCACATTTGCCTGTATGGGCGGGCCTTGATTCGGTCTGCTGGTGGGTTCTCTTGCGTGTATCACCAAAGTAGGGAAGGCTACGCGCGCGGGGCTTCCCTGATCAGGCAGGCGGCGGTAGTCTTGACAGGAAAGTATGTTTTGCGTGCGGTCCCTGACGAAGGACAAAGTTTAAGGACCAAGTGATGGTCAGGGCCAAGTGATAGTCAGAGTGGTTGGGTGGTAACGGAGGACACCTAACCACAGGGCTACCAAAGACGGGATGTCGGTGATACGGTAAGAGGGACACGCGGTAGCATCGGTCTCGTTGGAGAAGTCCTATTTCACTCCTGTGGTGCTAGTTCCAAGGATCCTTTGGGAAAAGTACCGGGTTCCTAGATGGAGGAAGAACTCCATAGTGTGGGTAACGTGCACAAACTCTGCAGAGTCACACAAATCTATTCGAATAGCCGCATCCACGGTAATGGACACAGTTCGTACTAGGTCACACCATATGATCAACATGAGTTCGGTGGTATATTTTTGGTAAGTGGATTGGTTATGCGATAAGTGGATTGGTTGGGTGGTAAAGAGGGACACCTAACCCGTTGAATGGTCGTGCGATGACCTGTTTGGTCACGCGACGACCCGTGAAAATGATTGGTCACGAAGTGACCCGGTGCTTGAGTCTGTAAGGACTCCAAGGTAAGCCACGTGATCAAGCGACGATCATGTGGGGTCCATTGTGTGTGCATTAGTCTTAATGCTGATAATATGCTTGATGAATATTCGTTTGCATGATATTTTTGCTCACTTGTTTAATTTACTAATATACTTGAACCTGTTGCCATGTTATTGTTTTGCCTTGTTGCATGGTTGTTGTGAGCTTGTAAGTACATTCAATGTACTGACCTGGCGTGTTATGCCAGATTTGCAGGCCGTGCTTTGGATGCATAGGACGGCGTTCCTAGTGTTTGCGAGCTAGGAGGTGTGCCAGCCAGTGTCCCTGTGAATTGGAGTTCATCATCACCGTTATTGTTCCGCCGCCGTCGTTATTCCACTGCTAGAGAGTTATGCTGCTGCTTGGTGTAGTGCTGAGGCTAGCCTGAGGAGCAAGTTGTGTCTCCGCTAGCGTTGTAATAGACCTCGTGTACCCGTTTATTCGTTAATAGAAAGCTGTTCAGTTCTATATCAATCAGTGCCGTGTTCTAGAAGACTTGATCTCTGGGCTGGTGCATGGGGCGTTCCGGTCCTCTGAGCCGGAGTGCCACAAGAAACACGGTGACGATGCAAGTGATGCTGCAGTGCACGGTTCAATGCGGGGAGTAGCCCGTTCGAACACTGGGAACTCCAGGAGTAAAACGGGCGCGCTGGGAAGGTCGTGGGCGCACGAGAGCGAGCGCAGGTTCAACCTTCGCGGCCGCCTTGCTCGGATCCCATGGCAGATCGATCTAGAGAACGAAAAGGAAGGGGGAAACAACGGGAAACGATGCGCCTTCTCACCACGGATGAGACGGACACGACGGCGAGGTAGGGGGTGCCTTGACGGTGACGAATTCGTCAATGGCGCGCGGCGTCCATGGACGAAGACGACGACGGGTTTCGGCTTCTCTGGTGCTATCAGGTCGATTCCTTCTGCAACTCGGAGTAGTCGACGTTGCGCAAGACGATGGAAATCACGGCGGAGCTCGAGGAGGTCACTGGCCATGCTTGCTCGGAGCCATAGCGACGACGGCGTTCGGTTGTCGACGGAATCCGAGGAGGGAGGTTACGGGGGTGACCGGGAGAAGGGGGAAATGGTTTGGGAGGCTTCCATACGCCTCCAGGTGCGAAGAGGTGGATGCGGGAAGTTGCTGCATGGCCACAGCTCGTCGGCGGCGTCGGTGGAGTGCTGCATGCATTCCACCGAGCATCTTGTGGGCGCGGGGAGGAAGACGCCAAGGAGGGGGGTGGGCTGGGCTGCTGCTGGGCCGGCGGGGGTTAAGTTGGGCCTCTTCGATAAGCTCTCTCTCCCTTTTCTTTTTCTGTTTTTCTTCTGTTATTTGTTTTGGCACTGCTAAATAAAATAGCAAACCATTTTATAAAATGCTGAAACTTTTTACATGGCCTCATAATATATTAGACTAGCCACTTATAAAGTTTGGCACTTTCTAAATTCAAATCATTTGAATTTTAAATCAAATAGGGGTTTTTGATTAAATCCAAGGCCTTGTTTGAATTTTGCAAAATTCTATGAGCATGGGAGTTCTACCACATCACTTTTCATGTGATCACACACATTTATGTGACTTTTCAAAAGTCAAACAAGAATTTTTGGAGACAATTTATTTCTGGCCATTTGAATTAATTCATCTGGGGGGTTCCTTCTCCCATTTGAGTTTGAATTTGAATTCCATTTGATTTTCTTTGATGAATGCAAGGTGACTTTGATCCTAGCACATTACCTAACAGAGGGTTCTGACAACTCGGCCCCACTCAACAGAATCTCGTCCCGAGATTCAGAAGTCTGCAGGAGGAAGGAGAGGTACTCCGCACTAAAACGGTCTTCTCTTTCCCTCGTTCCTTCTTTCTCAGAGTGGTGTGACCATTGCACTTTCAGAAACTTAATCTTCTGACGACGAGTGACACGCTCTGTTGAATTAAGAATACGAACAGGGTACTCTCGATAAGAAAGGTCATCTTGTAGATCAAGCATTTCATGGTCGACTTCGCGGATGGGGTCCTTGAAGCAACGCCTGAAGTTGTGACACATGGAATACATCGTGTACTCGGGAAAGGTGCGGGGGTAGTTCAAGTTGGTAGGCAACTTCTCCATGTTTAGGAAGAATGCAGAAAGGTCCAATGTAACGTGGGGCCAACTTGCCTTTGATACCAAAAGCGTTGGGTTCCTTTCAGAGGAGTAACCCGAAGGTAAGCATTCTCATCCAGATTGTAGCTTTCTTGCCTATGATGACGATCATAGTAGCTTTTCTGATGAGACTGGGTTGCTTTCAATTGATCACGAACAATGCAAACTTGATCTTCTGCTTCCATGATCATATCCGGTCCAAAGAATTGTCTTTCACCAGTTTCTAACCAGTTAAGGGGTGTTCGACATCGTCGTCTATAGAGGAGTTCAAAAGGAGCCATGTTCAGACTAGATTGGAAACTATTGTTATAAGCAAATTCGGCAAATGGAAGAGATTTCTCCCAATTCTTTCCGAATGAGATAACACAAGCTCTGAGCATGTTTTCGAGAATTTGGTTAACCCTTTCGACTTGAACACTAGACTGAGGATGGAAAGTTGTACTAAAGGAGAGATGAGTTCCCATAGCATTCTGAAAGCTTCCCCAAAATCTAGAGGTGAAAAGGCTACCACGATCAGAATTGATTTCCAAAGGAACTCCATGAAGAGACGCAATTCTAGAGACATACAAGTCCGCTAACTGGCTAGCAGTTATATACTCGCGAATGGGAAGGAAGTGAGAAACTTTGGAAAGTCTATCAACGACAACGAAGATGGCATCATTTCCTTTCTGGGTTCTTGGAAAGCCAGTGATGAAATCCATACTGACTTTGTCCCATTTCCACTCTAGAATAGGAAAAGGTTGAAGAGTGCCAGCAGGTCTTTGGTGTTCGGCCTTAATGCGACGACAAAAATCACATTCGGCAACAAATCGAGCAATGTCTCTCTTCATCCTAGTCCACCAAAATCTCTGGCGTAGATCTCGGTACATTTTTGTGCTACCAGGATGAATCGAAAGGGGTGTATCATGAGCCTCCTTAAGAATTAGCCTCCTAAGATTGTGCTTTCGTGGTACAACCAATCGAGTGCCAAAGAAAACGACACCTTGATCATTTATTGAGAAACATTTAGCAACTCCGCTAGCAATGTTCTTCTTGATCTCTCGAATACCACTATCACGTTTCTGGGCAGCTATGATTTTATCGTCAAGGATTGGTTTCGCCACCAAGGTAGAAAGATAGCCATGAGGAACAATCTCAAGATTGAGCTTGCAAAATTCCTCATGAAGAAGTGGTTGACACTGTTGTAACATGAGGTTATTACAATACAACTTACGACATAGTGCATCAGCCATGACATTGGCTTTGCCTGGGGTGTAAGATATTCCTAAGTCATAATCTTTTATCAACTCTATCCAGCGTCTTTGCCTGAGATTAAGATCTGGCTGGGTGAATATGTATTTGAGGCTTTGGTGGTCGGAATAGATCTCACACGATTACCAAGGAGGTAATGTCGCCAAGTTGTCAGGGCATGAACTACGGCAGCGAGTTCAAGATCATGGGTAGGATAGTTCACTTCATGTGGACGCAACTAGCGTGAAGCATAAGCTACCACATGTCGTTCTTGCATAAGTATGCATCCTAACCCTTTCCATGAGGCGTCACAAAAGATCTCGAAATCCTTTTTGGTGTCTGGAGGCGCAAATACGGGTGCAGAAGTCAATCTTCTTTTCAGCTCTGGAAAGCTTTCCTCGCACTTGTGAGTCCATTCGAATTTCTTATCTTTCTTGATAAGTTCAGTTAGAGGCTTTGCAACTTTAGAAAAGTTCTCGACGAAGCGGCGGCAATAGCTTGCTAAGCCAAGAAAACTCCTAACTTGCTTAACCAATTCAGGTGGAGTCCAGTCTAGGACGGCCTGAACTCTCTCGGGATTGACAGCAATGCCTTTGGCAGAAATCACGTGGCCTAAATAGGTCACTTCTGGTAGCCAAAATTCACACTTGGAGAATTTAGCATACAGGCGATGCTCTCGAAGTTTGATCAATACCAACCTAAGATGCTCGACATGTTCTTCTTCATTCTTCGAGTAGATGAGAATGTCATGAAGATAAACTACAACAAATTTATCCAAGTACTCCATGAAGATCGAATTCATCATGCGCGAGAAAGTGGCGGGGACATTGGTCAAACCAAAGGACATGACGGTGTACTCGTACAGACCATAACGAGTAGTGAAAGCCGTTGTTGGACTGTCCTCATTCTTGATTTTGATTTGATGATAACCTAATCTCAAATCCATCTTGGAGAGGACAGAGGATCCAGCAAGTTGATCATAAAGATCATTGATCCTGGGAAGTGGGTACTTGTTCTTTATCGTCGCTAGATTTAGCGGGCGATAGTCTACGCGCATCCTTTCTGTTCCATCTTTCTTCGTTACGAATAGAACGGGGCAACCCCATGGATATGAGCTAGGGCGGATGAAGCCTTTTGGCAACAAAGCTTCAAGTTGGATTTTAAGCTCAGCTAACTCACGTGGGGCCATTTTGTATGGGCATCTGGAAATTGGTGCGGTTCCTGGCATAAGATCCACTATGAACTCTACACATCTGTCGGGTGGCATACTCGGCAGCTCTTCAGGAAAGACATCCGAGAAGTCACGAACCACCGGAATATCTTCAAGGTCGGGAAGGGGAAGCACATTCAAAGAATGCATCTGGGTTCTTGTTCTTGGTGAGGAATAATCTATTGTCTGGCCTGAAGGATGTGTAAGTCTCACTGACTTGGCTTTACAATCAAGAAAAGCATTTTGTCTTGATAACCAATCCATACCAAGGATGACACCAATGCCTGAAGACTTGAGGGCTATGAGTGAAGCAAGGAATACTAAACCCTCAATTGCAATTTGATTGCCATTGCTTACTCTATTAGTTTGCCACTTGGAACCAGGAGTTTGAATAATCATTGGGGTGAACATTTCATCCAAGTATATCTCATGCCGAAGTGCATAACTTTCCGACATTAATGAATGAGATGCTCCTGGATCGAAAAGGACAGAAGTGGGAATATAATTGACTGGGAGCATACCAAGAATGACGTCAGAAGTACCATCAGTCTCCTCAGCTGAGATTTGGTTCACACGTCCAAGATTTGCAGAAGAAGATGGCTAGGTGGCGGAGACCTTCGGGGGTGTCTTGGCACGAACATTGGGGTTCCCTTTGGCATGAGGTGGAGCATTCTGATTTATGGGGCACTCACGAGAATAGTGACCAGGCTGGCCACATATGAAGCAGGCTCCAAAGACAGTGCGGGGAGCTGGGTTGTTAGGTGGAGCTGGATGGAACGGAGCTGGTGTACGAGGCGCCACAAAGGATGGCCTCGGTGGTTTGTTCTGGCGGAACATGCTATTGGGGATCCAGATATTGCGCTTCTGAGGGCCTGAACTGGAGAACCCTCATCTCTAGGGTGCTTGCGGGAATCCTCGGGAGTGATCATATCCTTCGCCTTGATGGCCTTGTTGACAAGGATCTGGAATGTGGCGAAGTCATGAAGATTGAGCTCACGACGAAGTCCAGAATTGAGTCCCTTGCGGAACCTCTCTTTCTTCTTAGAATCAGTGGAGACCTCCTCGGGAGCATAGCGGGCAAGACGGTTGAACTCCCGACTAAACTCATCAACGGACCTTCTTCCTTGGGTGAGATTGCAGAACTCCTCTCTCTTGTGGTCCATGAGTCCCTTAGGAATGTGATGCTCGCGAAAAGCTTCACAGAACTCATTCCACAAAGTCAACTGTCCAGTTGGACGCATGTTTAGAAAGTTCTCCCACCAAGAGCTAGCTGCACCCTCGAGGTTGTAGGTGGCATAGTTGACTCTGTCACCATCTGCAACATGTCCAGAATGGAGTTTTCTCTCGATGTTGCGAAGCCATTCATCGGCGTCAAGGGGCTCAGTGGAATAGCTGAAAACTGGGGGATGAAGCTGGATGAAGTCATTCAACGACACAAGCTCATTCCGCTGCGGGGCAGTGTTCCGAGAAATGACTCCCACAAACTCATGAGAGTCCCTTCGGTTTCTTTCAACCTCAATGAGAACTTGAGCCATCGTGGGTGACGGTGGAAGATTGCCTTCCTCCGGATCATCCCCACGAGCTTGGGCACGACCAGGGTGGCCACGAGTTCCTTGAGACATCCTGAAGGATAAGATCAATGTCAAACAGAGTTGAATGAGTTTGCAAATGCATCAGATTATGAAGATAACTGGAATGACCCGGACAACATAACGGCTGTAATTGCAAGAGAAAACAATTTTCTTACAACATGGAAACAGAACTTACATACGATGTAAGAAATCAGGAAGCATAACAACTATAGCAAACCGAACACAACTCTCCTACGGCTACAAGGAGGCAATCAACGAGATGTTCTAGTAAGACATAGATGAGCCTAGTCCTATCTTCCCGTGTAATAGATGAGGGTGACTCAGAACTCAAAACGATGAGGGTAAGGAGAAAAAAGAAGCCTTACGTTGTTCCCTTATATACCCAGAGTAATTATATAACTATAGAAGGCTAAACTCGACTTCGACCAAGGCTGATAATCCTCCTGTCAGTCCTGCTCTGATACCAAGTCTGTCGGGACCCGGGGTTAGCGTATGCAAGTCCCATTACGACACAATCACATGGAGAGCCGAGAGCCGTAGCCACTTGTCTAAGCAGACAAGGCCAAGCACAGAACGCTCTCGGAAAGCATCAGACGTGAGGGGCATCCCATCTAGGCCGGATGATCAACTAAAATGGGTTCTCATCGTACGCACACAAATCTAAATGATATGGGTGGTGAACTCCCATATTCATAGACAAGTCGCCTCAACCATACTCTCGATTGTATTATAACACTTACATAGACTTACTCCATCCCGATCACTTAGTCGGGGTCTAGGGCGGGCTTGATCATACATCAAAGTGTGCACGTGACGGAGTCACGAGCAATCGCATCGCGATGCCCCAACCTGCACACATCTAAGGGCCACTTGGTGTATAAAAGACCGCCAGCCAGATCACAACTAAGGTCTCGAAAACGCATACTAAGACATGCATGATATAATCATACACGCAGCACACATGTCTAGTATGAACAGCAGGTATCATTGCAATTATCTTCAAAGTTTACATCTTTATTGATAACTCTTACATAGTGCACACAGAGATCACAAGACCGTGATTCAACATTAAAACAAATAGGCGGAAGCAAAGTAGGTCTGAGTACAGACAAGTTTAGAAAATGGCTTAGAGAAGCCTTATCTATAAACAAGCCCTTCCACGAGGAACCAGTCGTCTGACTGGGACTACATTAGCTTGGTCTCCAGTCGTCGAGCTCGAGGAAGAATCCACCTTCGGGGTCAGTGGGTTCATCTAAAACATAGAATAAGCAAACGTGAGTACAAAGTCGTACTCAGCAAGACTTACGTAGGAACTATACTACTCATGCACATGTATCAAGGTAAAGGGAGGTGGGGTTCATAAGCAGAAGTGCCAGCTTTGACTTGGCTAGTCCTGAACTACGAGTACCAGACTTGATGTAAGAAGCGTACACGAGTCCACTACATGTCTCCAACCAATTACACCACTATGGTGCCTTCCTCGACTTCCCACGAGAATGCACGCCATAGCACTCACACTTA
Source organism: Bromus sterilis (assembly GCA_950022295.1). Taxonomy (NCBI): domain Eukaryota; kingdom Viridiplantae; phylum Streptophyta; class Magnoliopsida; order Poales; family Poaceae; genus Bromus; species Bromus sterilis. The sequence continues at coordinate 212,519,830 of OX465598.1, read as the reverse complement.
TCTTGGCAAGTCTTATAAGTATCCAGTGCAAGTGTCTAATAATCAAGCTAAGCTTTCCAAGCAGTCCATAACCGCGGACGCGGCTGAAGTGCAACATTCCAGTCAACAGTGAACAGTAAAGGTCTCTCAATATCTCCCATGCCAACTACATTAATGCTTTTTTCTTACACTTTTGTTCCCTTATCCATACATCATTTGGCGTTCTATGGTGCCTTTTTATTTTGCCTCAAGTATGGAAGGAAGTTTTTCTCGTTCCATCTATCATTCACAGCATTTGGCCCATTTCATTCCATCATCAAGTATGGGGGAGGTGTAACTCTTTTTTTTATGAATTTGACTAGTTAAAACTTTGTCAAAATATTTTTGGCATGGAAGATACTGATTTTCCCTCACCGCACCATGAGCTTGTACATTTACAAAAGGGAAGCTTTTGAATAAATTTCGAGATGGAACAAGAAAGTCTAAGTTAGGGATGGCCGGTAAGTACCATATATAGGAAGGTATGGTGGACTCAAGTGGAATAACTATTTTTAAAAAGGAGTTGGATGCACAAGAATAATTCCGCTTAGTGCGAGTGAAGTCTAGCAAAAGACTGGGAAGCGATCAACTAGAGAGTAATAATGGGTGTAATCATGCAGAGGGACAAAGCAACATTGAATCAGGCATGAAAGTGATATAACTATTCTCAAATAAAAAGATCATCAAGTCATGATAGAATTTTTAGTCATAAACATGTGTGAACATGTGCCAAGTCAATCCAAGAATTCTCCGAAGGGAAATACCACTTCAATATGCCAAACCATGAACAATGCAATGCATGCAAATCATTTCACCAACACATTATGCACTCTAGCTATTTGAGATCAGCCACAAAGAAAGCATGAACACTGGGAAAACATTGTAAACATCGAACTATGTCGCTACAAGCTGGTCTCTAGATCATAAGTACAGGCATATGTACAAAATAAGAAACAAGAAGAGTTCGTACCGGTTTTCCTTGTTGCTTCCCTTTCGCCGATCTTCATCATTACTGCCTTGTCACTTGCACGACCGAACATGGGAAATATAATCAAATGTCATCACAGACTTGAGCTGAACTCTGAAAACAAAGCAAACTAAAGAGAGAACGTAAATATTTTTGGGCTTTTCAAAGGTTTAACGAAAGCAAAAGAAAAAGGAAATCTTTTTGTTGTTTTTGAAAATTAAAAGAACAAGGAAGAACGGGCAAAAACTTCGAAATGATCAAAGCGAACAAAATAAAACGGATAATACAATGGAAAAGGGAGAAGGGTAAGTACTCCCCCAAGCTTAGGCTTTTGGCCTAGGTTGGTGACAACTACTGCGATCCCCAGGAGCCTCCTGCTCCGGGGTGGTACGGGTGAGTCCAAGGGTCGTACGAGGCTTCATGTGCGTACACCGGAGTCCTCGGATCCTCCCACGAAGAAGGCTCCGCGCTCCAAGCAGAAGAAGCTCCTCCCGAAGGGGTGGAAACTCACCGTCCTCCTCCTCATCGGGCACAACCACCTCCACGGGGTTGTGAAACTGCTGCTGGAAAAAAAACTCGTCGAACTGGGTATCATTGAAGGACCATCCGCTCCGTCCAGAATAATCAAACAAAAACATGCAGGTAGACGAATCTCCCGAATAGTGGTCAATCTGAATCTCAAAATATAGTTATGGTTACCAAACTCGGAAGTCCTGGTAACAAACTCATGCCTCTTCATAGCAGAAAGATAAAAGCTTAAATAAGTAAAAGGCTTATCGTGAGGGTGTGGGGTGCTATTAAGAGACTGAAGGATAAGTGTGGCGTAAACGCCACCAAATAGATCCCCCTCGTTACCATTGGTAGCAAGACGACGAGCAATTAATGCACCCACTTTATACTTACTCTCCCCTGAGAGGCCGTTCACAAAGATAGCAATATCTGGTGCAGAACAGTTGCTCGTGTTGTCACGAGCTAACACCCCTCTAGCAATAAAATATGAAAAATACCTGAGGTGGGGGTATATGATGCTGGATATCTTCGAACGCCGGATATCCTTCGTGTCTTGAGTGCAAAGAGAACTGAAGATAGTTCTCAGCTCAGAGGGTTGAGTGTGCATCTTTGTCGTCTGTCCAGCGTTGGCAAACCTATTATTTCACAAAATCTTGCCAAAAACATGGTCAAAAGATCATTGTAAATTTTAAACTCAATAATTCCAGCATCATGATTATATTCGAAACTATTAATAAAACAGGAGGTGAGTTTATGATACTGAGCAACACGACATGTTGATAGCCATGTCAAACCTGCATTGGCACCAAGGCCGTAAAATTCCGCCTTAATTCCTGCCGCTTCGAGGAAAGCATCAGAAGGATATGTCATTGCGCGTTCTGAACTCGTGTCTTCCAACTACTCTAGGGGCACATGATCTTAATTATAGCTCACCCTTGCAGCTGAGGGTAAAGCTGCAGCTCTAGTGACTCGATCAGAGCGCTCGTGCTTCTTCTTCCCAAGCCACCCCTTTGCTTTTCCTAGCAAACTCATTTCTGAAATTTTTGAAAATTCACAAAAATAAGGATTTAAGAAAACTGAGTTGAGGCAAACTATTATACTCACTTACCTAAGGCATAAACTTTCATCAAAACTTGGTAAATAAATTTCTACACATGCATGCAAGATCATATGAACAGCACCAAGGACTACAAAATACTCACAAATGAAGCCACCAATCAAAAATCTAATTGGAGGGATGGAGGAGGTACATACCAGGGAGTATCTTCTCAAAATCTGATCTCAAATGACGGGTTGTAGAGATAGATCGAATATCGCCTCCAAGAAGAGCAAGAACGCAAGTGCAAGTGCAGAACTCGTGTTATTGGAGAGAACGAGAGAGAGAGGAAGAAGAAGTACTTGGACAGGGGGCCTGTGGGCCCCAGGCGCCCTATGGGCGCGGACAGGGGGCAGGCTGCGCGAGCTGGCCGCCTGGGCCACTGGTGGCCCCCCTGGTCAGCCCCAGGTGCCCCTAGGTCACTTTTGACATGGTAATTTTTATTTTTATTTTTCTGGAATTTTTCTGACAACTTCACTGTTGAAACTTTTTCGAGGTTCAAAAAGCTGCAAAACTTTCTGAAAACTTGAAACAATGGTTAGAAATGTGAAGCTTAAAAAACTTAAAAACTTGGTACAACAAGGAGAACAAAAGCTAAAGCAAATGAAAACATAAAAAGCTCCACTTTTTACCTATATAAAACATGCTAGCTAGCAAGGTTGATCAAGTCTTACCAACAAACCGGCGATATATAGAGCAGAAAGTCTCACCTCTTATGAAGTGATCATTGCACCTTTACTTTAATAGACATTGTTCCCACCATAATGATTTTGCATTTGTGGTGCATATGTAGAGGACAATACCATTCTCCAATCTTCACGGTCTCGGTATTCTCTATAGAGTTAAGGCCATGCCTTTTGTGGATCTTCTTTGGAAATTACACCGTGTGTTCTTTATCATCAACAATTGAAGTTAACCTTTCCTTTATAGCAATGAATAATAGCACCTGCGGTGTTAAGAAAAGGTCTACCAAGAATAATGGACATGCTCCCATCCTTGGGCATGTGAAGAACAACAAAATCAGTAAGGATTAAGCAATTAGCAACTTTAACAGGAACATCCTCACAAATACCGATCGGGACGGCTGTTGACTTGTCAGCCATCTGGAGAGAGATATCTGTAGGGATTAGTTTATCTAAATATAGCCTCTTATAAAGAGAAAAAGGCATGACACTCACTCCTGCTCCGAGATCACATCACTACTAGAGAAATAGCTATACATGGAAACCTTATTAGTGGCGCATATCTTGTGCAATGCTCCACCATATGTAAGGGGTGGCGCACTGCTGCAGAATACGCCACCAATAAGCCCTTAGGGGTGGCGCGTTATTTTGTTGTGCGCCACCCCTAAGAGTGGGCCAGCCTGGATGAGCTTATATGTGGCACATTTGGATAAATGCGCCACCCCTAATAAACTTATAGGTGGCGCATTTTGGAAATGCGCCACCCCTAAGAGATTATGGGTGGCGCATATTGAGAATGCGCCACCCCTAAAATCTTAGGGGTGGTGCATTCCCAATATGAGCCACCCCTAAGAGCTTAGGGATGGCACATTTCCAAAATGCGCCACCACTGAGATGCAATATGCGCCACTAAATACCTGGAGCTTCCCTTATCTACTCCACCCCACCTACCACCTCTCATTCACTCCACACACTTCTCAAACTAGATCTACTTTCTCACTCTGGATCTATTCAGTTTTCTCCTCCTCCCCATCTCATTTCTTCCATTTATCCATCGAGAATTGGCATTAAATCTACTTTGTTTCATATTACAGTAAGTGGACCTCCTTGCCAACTCTTTTCTTCCATTTATCATCCATATACTTTCCTTTATTAGCTTGGGGTTTGTTGTATATGTGAAGCTTGGGTTTGATGTATATGTGAAGTGTATATGTGAAGCTTGTGGTGGTTTGATGTATATGTGAAGTGTATATGTGAATCTTGTGGTGGTTTTGATGTATATGTGAAGTGTATATGTGAAGCTTGTGGTGGTTTGATGTATATGTGAACTGTATATGTGAAGCTTATGGTGGTTTGATGTATATGTGAATCTTGAGTTGCCAATGTTTTGCCGAAATGTCGATTCATTTCCGTTTCGGAAAATTTCTGGCGCACTCTGCGCATGCTCTCATGCATTATTAGGGAAGGTCATGCCGAATTTTTCCGGCGACGACTGTGATATATAATTGTGTTTCTCTCTCTGTGCTCGCAGATGATCATGGTCCGCGAGATGCTGAGCGATATCACCGTGGCTCGGTGAATACATTGTGCGACAAACGACATGCTACAGAATAATAGGACGGACATAAGATGTTCGTGTCGTAGATGAAAACTGCAGTGTGTGACCGAGCCTGATTCCAGAATATTGCAAAGACACCTGAAGTGTAATGGTTTGATGGATGGCTACACATGGTGGATAAGTGATGTAGCTGGTGAGGAGGAGGACGTCAATGGTGGGGCGCCAGTAAATGAGGAAGGGCAACCAGACATCAACGGCAGGCGAGAAGACGAAGAACATCCCGTACATGATCATGAAGAAGATGCCGAATCGGATCATGTAGAGATGCCGGACATGAAGATCAAGATGTCGGACATGAGGATTCAAGCTGGGTGCGGGACCCTCATGTTCAAGAGCTGCTTGTCAAAGAGGCGTTGAATGCATGAGGTGCAGGTAGAGAGAAAGCCAAGATGGCGCAACTCGAGAAAGACGTGGTTACGAAGTTGTATGAAGGATGCAATGACGGGGATACCCGCTTGAGTGTAACACTTTGGTCTATGGAGATGAAGCAAAAACACAAATGGACCGAGGAAAGCTTCGATGATAACATGGCATTCTGGCACGATCATCTTTCGAAGGCAACACGTGCCCAACTAGTATCGCTGAGGCCAAGAATGTCTGCATAAATGATTGCATGATCTATCGGGGTGAGGACGAAGAGAAAACCACATGCTCGGTGTGCGGTGTTAGTCGATACAAGAGAGGGAAGAAAGTTCCTAGAAAAGTGGTATGGTACTTTCCGATCACGCCTCGTCTGCAGAGGTATTTCGAAGATCCCGAGGAAGCAAAACTCATGACCATGCACGCAGATAGAAAGAAGCTAAAAGAGGATGACCCGAACCCGGATCCGGAAATGGAGGACATGCTGAAGCATCCTTCAGATGGTAGCCAATGGACTGCGTTGGACCTTGAATACCCAGATTTTGGGAAAGAACCAAGGAACCTCAGGATTGGTGTGAGCGCCGATGGAGTCAAATCGTTTGGCGGCCAGAGCAGCACACACAGTACCTGACCCGTGTTTGTATGCATATACATCCTTCCCCCCTAGAAGTGCATGAAGAAAAAGTACATAAGAATGTGTCTGCTAGTTCAAGGGCCGAAAGAACCAGGTACGGACCTCAACCTGTATATCCAGTTGTTGAAAGAGGAGCTAGAAATATTATGGAAAGAAGGAGTCAATACATGGGACGCCACCGCAAAATAATATTTCCCAATGAAAGCCGCGCTGATCACGACGGTGCACCACTATCTCAGACACGGATATTTCTCAGGGCAGGTGGTCCAAGGATTCTACGCATGCGTTAGGTGCATGGATAATACAACGTACCATCAGCTAGAGAAAGATCCCGGATCTTCAAAAACCGTGTTCCAAGGGTCTCGGAGGTGGCTTCCCAAGAAACACGCGTGGAGAAAATAGGGACATCTGTTCGATGGAAGCAAGGAGCTCCGAGCACCCCCAGCTCGAAGGAGCGGCAAATAAATCGACAACTTTTTGAAAACTTGGAAAGAGTGCCGCGCGCCGGGGAAAAAAAGCCGTTGATGAGGGTATGGAAAGCGAGGTCTGTTTTCTGGGATTTGGAATCCTGGAGTCTCCTCTGCAGTCGTCATAGCCTTGATCTCATGCATATCACAAAGAACGTGTGCGAGAGATTGTTTGGCACGCTGCTCAACATGTCGGAGAAGACCAAGGATGGGCCAAAAGCAAGGAATGACTTGAAATTTATGGGCATAAGGAGGGAACTTCACCCCCTAGTGACGACGATGATGAGCCAGAGGAGGAGGAGGAGGAGGATATGGAAACGCAAAACTCTCGCAAACGAAAAAGGGCGACCAGAAAGAAGACCTGTATTGATCACTCCCCCCCCCGCATGCTTCACTTTGTGCGAGGAGGAGATCAAGCGGTTTATCCACTGCCTCATAGGAGTAAAATTTCCGGACGGCTACGCGGGGAAGATAAGCAGATACCTAGACGAGGCGAAGCAGCGTTTCAGCGGGATGAAATCTCACGATTGTGCCGTGCCGATGACGCAGATTCTCCCGGTTGCGATCCGGGGGATAATGGACGAGTACGTCCGTAAAACGTTGTTTTTCCTTTGCAACATTTTTTACGTCGTCTCTCAGAAGTCGATTTGCGCTACGAAACTCAAAACTCTACAGGAGGAGATCGTGCTCATACTATGAGAGCTTGAGATCTATTTCCCGCCCGCGTTCTTCGACATTATGGTGCATCTGCTGATCCATGTCGTGGAGGATATCGTCCAACTCGGGCCTGCGTTTCTGCGCAGCATGATGCCGTTCAAAAGGATGCATGGACACATCAAAAAATACGTTCATAACAGGCCCCGTCCAAATGGAAGCATAGCGAAGGGCTTTCCAACCGAAGAGTGCATCACTTTTTGCACGAATTATCTCAACACCGAGAACCCTGTTGGTCTTCCCGTCAACAAGAACTTTGGCAAGACCGATGGGTGTGGTCACCACGAGGGAAGCCGCGCAATGCATGTCAACTTTGAGGGTCGAGACATCGAATTTGAAAGAGCAAGCCTAGTCGCGCTACAACACATCCAGTTGGTCGATCCTTGTATAGTAAAGCACAAGGATGTAATCAGGAAGAAGTAAAGTGACCAGGGCCTGCGGATAATAGATCGAGATCCACGGCTAATGAAAGAGCACACCTCCATGTTCATGACTTGCTTCAGGGACGAGCTTCGTGCCAATCCCCCGCGAAGGAATGCTTCCGAGGACGAAAATATGATATTCACCTTGTCACGGGGTGCGGCACACAACCTGATGACCTATCAAGCGTATGATATCAACGGCTACACATTCTACACGGAGGAAAAGGACAATAACTGCGATTACCAGAACTCAAGGGTAACGGGGATATTATACAACGATGACGTCAAGGAAAGATTCTACGGAAGGATCGAGGACATATGGGAGCTCAACTACCTTGGAGAGAAGGTGCCGATGTTCCGTGTGAGATGGGACAAGAGTCGTAAAAGAAGACCGGTACTTCACCACCATGGTTATACCCGAAGCCAAATCCAAGTCTGCGGGCGCAAACATCACCGCAAAAAATGAGCCATGGGTGCTGGCTAGCGAAGTGGACCAAGGCTTCTTCATTACCGACCCATCAAAGCCGAGCCGAGCTAGTGAGGAGAGGCAAAATAAACATCATCGGAATGGATGGAGTCGCCAACGAGCAAGACTTTGACAAGTACGGCGACCTGAAGATGGAAGATGACTACGCCGCTCAGGATACATACACCACAACCCTACCGAAGAAAGGTCTCCCATTCAAGAGGAAAAGTGAAGGCGTCCCGGGCCTAAATTATTCAACCACGATAAAGAAGGGAAAGATGAAGATCGTGAGGAAACGCTAGCTAGATAGCTAGCTCAAAATTTAAGAAAATATTTTGTAATTCATGATCACTTTGTGTATGCATGGATTTAATCTGCACTTTGTAATTGATGATCACATTCTTATGTTTCCAAATGTCTCTACACCTTGCGTTTGTGGAGCTTGGTTCGGCGAGGACACGGTTAAGGCATGGTACGTGGATCGATAGGATGGGTAACACACCCATGGGAAGGAAGGCCATGGCCTCGCTAACAAAACCAGATATATAGTAGCGATAAAAAAACTAGTAGCGATAAAAAAACCAGATAGATAGCTAGGACAATTATTTCAATTTTTTTTAAAACTCTTAGGGGTGGCGCATTATGTACAAATGCGCCACTAAGTGCGCTTAGGGGTGGCGCATTCTGCCAGAATGCGCCACCAAGAGGTTTCGTATGCGTCGCGCATTTTGCCAAGATGCGCCACGCATAAGAAACCTCTTGGTGCGCCACCCCTAAGACTTAACCTCCATGGCCCCTCCCCTTGCTCGTGCACATTACCCATTCGCTCGAGCCCTTCCCCATTCGAGCCCTAGAGCCACCGCACCGGAGCCGCACCGGAGCCGCCCCGCGCCTCCGGAGCTGCCCCGCGCCAACGGAGGAGGCCCTCCTCTCCTCGCCGATGGCCACCACCAGAGCCGCCCCCGCCCCCGCCGTTCGAGCCATCGCTGCCGTCCAGCGTCTGACGACCCCTCCCCGTCGTCCCACAACTGTACAACCAGGTACTCCACCTCCCCCTCCCTGCTCCCCCCTCCCCTGCTCCCCCTAGATGTTCACCTTCCTCCGCATGGTTTAAATTTAGCTTATACTGGCTAGTGGGTACTGTGGAGAAATTTTATCATTGGAGGAGAAGAATTCTGATTATATTGGCCACTGTATCTTGGTAGTTTGTGTGTTGTGGTTTACTCCATGGCCAATTTTTCCTAGGTTCCCTGGTTTGGTTATGGTGATCTGATAAGAACAAATGCTATGTTGATGTCCCAGTTAATTGTATAAGGACAATTGCTATGCTTGGATGGTTGTACTTAATAAGAACAAATACTGCACTTGCTTAGTTCACTCTCTTGTTTGATGCAATTGCATCAAGTGGTAAACAATCTCTTAGTTCACAAAGAGAGAAATTTGATAAATGTCATTTTAAACTAACTAGTAAATCAATTTGATATGACAGAAAATTGCTTTTGATAAATGTGTAGTTACTCTCCTTTTGCTTTTCATGACAGAAAAATGCTAGGATTATTTGATGCATATAGAACAAGCCATTTTCTGGCCCAAACTGAGCACTTTCTGTCTTGTATCATGAGTGCTAAAATATAAGCAATTGCTTCTAATTTTGGTATTTTCAAAGGCCGCAATATGTGAGCTTTCTTTCTGTCTCATGCCATAGATCCCACTGTTGCCATGCTCAACAGATGGCACAACATATGGTATGAATCACCCAAAAGAGAATCCAGTAGGCTCTTTCTTCACTTGGGTGCTTTGTCTAAGTTTTCTGAGTTCTTGACAGTGCCCTAGGTCCAAATTTTATGTTTTTTACGCGTTGCAAAGTAGAAATTGCAAGTATAGATAAATTCAGACAAATGAAGTTTCTGTTTTCACTCTTCTTTGCTTTAGAATTTTCTGGTTTGACTCTTATATGCTTTATAAAAAATTCTAAAGTTACTTCCATCAAATGAAGTTTATAGCTTAATGAAAACTTTTCTAGATAAATGGATGTATATGAAATTTTGGGAAGATCTACTGATATTTTTTACCATATGAAAAAATCCAAGCAAGTGTAGAATTTGTTCTTAACAGAATTAAAAGAGAGAGGAGGAAAACCAGTAGGTAAGCATTTGTTCTTATGAACATAATGATGAAACCAGCAAGTGTAGAATCTTTTCTTCGATAGTTTTATATTTTGATGTGCCATTGTTACATGATCTCATCATGTTTATCTCATCATGTTTGTCCACTGTTTTAGTCAAGCTCATTTTTTATCCAGTTCCAAGTAAACAGAATTTGCAATGCATTGTTTACCATATGAAATTTACCTATATATATGTTGTTTGAATATCTATTTTAGTGCATTGTTCTACACTATATATGTGTTGGTTGTGCCTACATGTAGGCATTTGTTTTGTGCAGGTACAAATCATTATCCCCTTTCTCCCGAAATGTTGATTAGCTTCCGTTTCGGTTGAGAATGGGGCACTGTCATGTTAAGAAAAATAGCAAAGGTCATGACGAATTTTTCCGTGAATTCGTGCATGACGTACCTTTGCTATTTTTCTTTACATGAGATTAGTTGCATTGATTTATTGTGATAATTAATTAAGTAGTTTCATTTCTTAATATTGTACTAGTGCAAACATGTCGACCGGAGCCGACGCGAGTCCTTCTTCTCAGCCGGGAAAAAAGGTAGCAATTTTGGGAATACTCCAGGAGGAGGTCGAGGAGCACTGAGAAGAGGAAGTACCTCCGGGAAAGGAGGAGTTTGAGGAGGAGATAGAGTGGGAGTCCGACTCATCGGATGATGACATGGAGTAGTACGCCGGTATAGACGGCGAGAGGAACACCGGCGAGGATGATACGACGATGCCTCCAACACAGATGGTAGCTAGTCGAACAAGCGGAATCGGAAACCGACCAAGGTAGGCACCATCAGGAAAGAGTTTACTGTGACCGCCGTTGGGATTCCTACACAGCCCAAACGTTTTTCGGAAGGGTACGACCGTCAAATCGCAGAGATCCTCCGCAACACCGTGCCGATCACTATGATTAACCTCAGGAGTCGTGAGAATAGTCATTATTGTCAGCTTCTTATCAACAAGCTGCACGGACGATGCAAGTTCACGGAGCCGTACAATAACACCAAACTCAAAGGGAACAAAGTAAATGTAAGGCTCGATATGCGGTACTGTTCCAGATCTAGGTGTTTCCACCCAGATCCGGGGACGAAGCACATATCGGTCCCACCGCGACATATGACAAAGCCATATGCCCCGAATTTCCAACATGATATCACAACATTACAGATACAATGATACAACATCTCATACAATCGGCATACATATGCCTCAAATACAATACAACAGCGGAAGGTACATGTCCGAGTACAGACTACAATCAAATGCCTAGTGGCAAAGAGAAAAACATCGATCCCCATAACCACACGAGTCCAGGCCCTCCGTCGGGATCCGCCTAACTAGTCGTCGTCGAGTCTCTAGGTGAAACGTCGATCACCATACCTGTTGCCGATCAAGAACCCTGAAAAGAGTTTGGGGGTAGTATCATGAGTACAGAAGTACTCAGCATCCAACTGTAGTGGTCATCTGACCCAGCAAGGACTTCATCACTCGTCATTCTAGGACAACTAGTAGTTTACGGTAAGGAAGGGGTAAGTGGTGAGGTTGCTGCCGCACTAGCATTTATGAAGTGGCTAACGATCTAGAGAGTAAGATAAGAAGCCAAGCATTCGATGAGGAATCGCATCCACAAGTCTTGCTATTAACTACTTACGCAAACATAACACCTATCCTATCCTTGTCCTCCTCTTCGCATCCCGACGAAGAAGAAGCAGTCAAGGCACACACACACGTTGATCAAGTTATATTAAGATTATCTTAGTTGTTGTTGTCTATGAACAATGAGTAGGTCTCAAGTCGTCCATAACAGTGGACACGGCTTCTCGAAAAGATTTAACCCTGCAGGGGTGTACAAACTGCCCATTACAAGGCTTCGCACGCACGCCCATCTCTCTCAGTTGCTACCCATCACAGGCAACCATTTTATGATTTAGTTCCAAGAGATCCGAAACGACATGTCCTTCTAGCTAACAACGAACAAATCCGGGTGGCCCCGGTGAGTCGACATCCAGCTCAGGAGCCGGCCCCTCTCTCGATCTTGTCTCTACCATCTGTCGCAGGTTTGTATAGCCGGTTAATCACACATGGGAAACCGGGTCCTCAGCCGGACAAAGTGGGCCAGCAAGGGAACTATGTCTTCACTGGTCCGGGTTGGTAAGAAAACTACTGGCAGATGACCAGCACACACACGGTTTCAAATGGTAAATCAGCTTGGTACACCACTAGAAATGTTTGAAGCTAGGTAGGTAAGAAGAGGGGACCCCATATAATCCCACACGCGATTAGGCACGCTCAGTCTTAAAACCAATACTCGGAACTCGGATCCTAGGTGACTCGAATGGAACAAGGCGTCGGGGCAGGATAGCCTAGACCTTCCATCCTTCGTCGAATATAGTCAACATTATAATAATCATATCATCAACAACAATATAATAATGTGATATCCCAAACCAAGGAGTAATAGGGTAACATCGCAGCATCCTAAGCATGCATACTAAGCAGGGGCTGAGCAACGAGCAATAGTAACATAGCAGTACAAGGTTTGCTGGGAGGGGACATGGCTGTATCGGTTTGAAAGAGGTTGTAAACATGTGGTATGATCAAACATCGAACCTAACCTAGACTAGCATGCAAACCACTGGTTGAAATAGAATGGATCATAAGTAATGTATAGTCCTTGCCTGTTGATAAGTCGGATTCCGAAGGTGTAGTCGATCGCACGCTCGCATCGTCTCCGAAGGTACCCGCGTAAGCACACAAGACGATAAACACTGGAAAGAAATCAACGAGCAATCATCTATTACTACGAGGCAAACACGAGCAAGCATCAACAAGAAGGCAACACGAGACATCGCACCTACCGTCGAGAGCGGTTACTAACAGGTTAAGTGGAGTACTCGTCACACACGACGATACCACACATTTAGAAAGGTTCAAGTTTTTTAGCTGTAGGTGATCAACCAACGGTTATTAACATGGAAACTCAAGCAAGAATAGCATAACACACAAACATGGAAAGAGGTGAAGCATAAAGGAAACTATCTATGCTAGTCAATTTAAGTGAGGCACAACCTAAACATGGCATAACACTAAGTAACGCACGATGATTAAAACATTTGGTACTGTTCTATCCTAAACCGTGCGGGATTGGTGGCACTCTCGGGCTCCTCCCGTGCGGGGCAGGTAGGCGGCGGCCTGTGCCGTTGACCTCCGGCGAGGCGGCGAGGGCGGCGAGGGTCCTAGGGCGGTGGAGGCGCGTGGATCCAACGCCCTGCTGGGTCCGGGTTGCGGCGGCGCCCTGCGCCTGGTCCTGGGGCGGTTCGAGCCGGGCGACTGTGAGCTCCTTGCTCGGCCATGGCCATGGCTTCCCGTCTGCACGGCGACGCCCCTACGTGCAGAGAGGAAGAGGGAGGTAAGAGAGAGATGTGAGGAGGGGGAAGGGAGAGAGCAGAGGGGTGCCGGCGGCGGCCTGCTGGTCGACGCCGGCGACGCGGCGGCTCGCCGGACTGGAGGCAGTGGGTGCGCGCGGCGTGGAAGAGATGGGAGGAGAGATAAAGTGCGGTTGGTGGCGAGCTAGGTGAGATCTGGGCCGTCGGATCTCCGGATCTGACGGTCCAGATCGCCTGGAGCTAGAGTTGGACGAAAAAATTGGGTATTGGGCAAATTTGGAAGCAGATCTGGGGGTGTGGCTGCAATTTTGTGGCTAGGGAAACCCTAGAAATGGGTGGGAGTGTGGTGGTCTTTATATAGCCCAGGTGGCTGGCAGTTTGCAAAAACATCCCCGGTTTTTCTCTCACGCGCGCGGTGCTCACGTTTCTGACCGCCGGGGGTCCGCAGTACCTCCGATTCGGGTAAAACTTCGAACTGCGCGATCAACGTGTCGAGACGGCGGTGTTCACCTCGCGTTGGAACCGTTCTGGGAACATTTTCCGGCGCGCAATAAAAATATCCCATTTAATTATTAAACAGGGTTTTTCATTTCGTTGGCTGCGGCTGGTCTCGTGCGGTTTTCGCGACGTGATCGGGTGAGACCCGGTGTCGCAAAGGTCGAGTGTCAGGGTGGCAAGGGTCGGTCTCCGTCCGGTACGAGATAAGAGGGGGTAAAAATAATCGTCGGTCGATAAATCGGGGATGCAAACACCGCAAACAATTCAGACAATCAAGCAATTCACACCGAAAACAATTTTTTTAATTTTTGTGAAATCTGGGTTGTTACAGTAAACACATGGGCCCTCAGGAAGATGAGCAAGGCCTTGTCCAGTTGGAAAACCCGGGTGAAGGAGGCAATTATTGAAAAGAACAAAACCTGGGAGGATCTCAAGGAGAAAGAGTCGTTGATCGACGAAGCTACCTACAACCTTTTCAAGGCTAGGTGTGAGTCTGAGGCAGCCAAGGCCGCGAGTGCAAAGGGCAAGGCAATGCGGTCGCAGGTCATAGGTAACAACCGTCTCGGAGCCGGTGGATACAGAAATTCCAAGACTAAATACGACAAGGAGGATGTCGAGTACGCCGCTTCGGGCAGACCTAACCCCTTCGAGCAATACGAAAAAATGATCCGCAGACCGAATTCTTTGTGAGGTCCCGGAGCTATAATGACAAAGCAACCTCAAAAATAGTTTTGGATCCTAAGATTCAGGAGTTAACGACTGCCGTGGTAAGTAGTTTACCAAACAACCTTGTCGATTGAATTCTCTAGTGAAGTTCACAATTTCTTAATGTTTCACATTCATTCTGCAGCAAGCGGATATGAAAATCACCTCATCGCAGGATTCGTCGGTTAAGCCGGCTGGCCCGTGGGTCACCACCTTTAACAGGGCATTGAACATGGTCAAGAAGGTTGATAACGTGGCGGCAAAGCCATCTTCAGCCGGCCGTGTGGACGGATTTGGTGTAGACCTAAATTGGTCCGAATATTATGGGAAACTGGCAGAGTAGTCGGGTTCAAGGGGGCGCAAGGAGAGAAGGACCGAAGAAGACGCCGCTTATGTTCGTGGACTGGAGGAGAAAGTGAACATGCTTCCGTAACTTGTCCAGGACAAAGTGGCGAAGACGATGAACGCCCTCCTTCCCGATATGATGTAGTCACTCGCGAATTGGAAAGCGTGTGGTGGACAAGGGCCCATACTGGTCCCCAGCATTGTCGGCAGCAACTCGGGCACCGTGGCGCCTGCATTCCCGACTCCCGCCGTATTGGTGGCTCCCGCACCGACTCCCGGCTTATTGGTGACTGCGTCCACCAACACCGCGGAGGCGGCACCGGACGTGATGGTAACTCATCCAACCACGATTGAGTAACCGGGGCATAACAATAATGCACCAGGCGGCAGCGAACATAGGGCAATCGACGCCACGGGAGGCAGCGCACCCTCCGTCTCTTGCATGCCCGCCGTCGTCGGCGGGGTCTCTTCATTGGCCGACCTCGACGCCCTCAAGGTAACTATAAGCGCTGCAACTCAAACAAGGACTTCATCTCCTTGCCTTTTTTTACTGGAATCTCTTTGATGCCCTACATGCATATATCTCTTTCACAGGAGGACACTACATGCTTCTATTACAAGTCGTGGACGGCGAGTTGAATAATGTTTCCAAAGGTAAGATCCTTCAACCACAAAATCAAATCATGCACAATATGCCGATGCACCGGAGATGCATACGGTTCAAATCTCTCGTGATTTCGGACTACGAGAGAGTTGAACCTCCCACTCAACCCTCGGGATATGATGAGGACGAGCCGGCAGTCCTCAGTGATTGTTTCAGCCAAATATGCCTATGGCCGAAGACCCAAATGCGTTTAATGACGGGGGAAAGGGGCACCACACCTAGGAAAACACCGGTAGTCGTCATGCTGGCGCCACATGATCCCATCGGCGCACAACAAGGAGACAATGATCTTGATGATGATATCAATAACGCCGACCAGTTCATCAACACTTTATTTGACGAAGGTGATGACTTATTCATGCCTCCTATTGAAGGAGCCTACCAACATGGCGAGGAATCTCGCGGTCTAACTGATCCTGTGGCGAAACCTGCTTGGTCCACGCGTCTCTTCGCCGCTTCTCAGGAAATGTCTCCAGCAGCTTGCGCCTTCACCGAGCCTCAAGCGGATGTCACAAGGAGATCTATTCTCAGCTCGTCCACACTCCATAAGGCGGCCACTGAGCAGATAAAGGCCGGTGACTACTCGAAATCAGAAAAGAAGAAGGGACAGAAAAGAAAGAAGAGAACTTCGAGCAGCCAACCTTCGATGCCGGTCCGAGCTCAAGACAGGCCACGAAGACCTAAGGATCTCTCGTTTGAAATCCATGTGGCGAAGATGCTTCTTCGAGAACAGAATCCCTCGTACCCGTTTTTCATGGCCAAGGTGCCACTCAACATGGGCTTCATCAACACTATCCCCGCGGATATGATAATCCTGTGGTTTTCGGAGATCTTCAATTTGTATCATCACAAGCGGCTGGACCATAGCCTTATCCGTCTGTTCTCGCTCAGCCTTTCTATGAGTATCAGGAGAGATAAGACCCCGAGCGTCACGATATTGGACCCCTTCTACATGCTTGAAAGCATATTGATGGACGACGGGGATGCGGCTCTCGCGGCGCGGTACATCAAATACTTCATGCTATAGAACCCCGGCAAGGATCCATTTCTTATGACCTACTCTCCCATGTAAGTCATTCGCTCGCCGCCATAGCATATATGCTTTCTTAGCTTTCCATTTTCCTCTTCCAACATTACTTTTGGATTTTTTAATTATGCAGTGAGGATAAAGACTGCGTGCTCATCTGCTTTTCACCGCAACACTCGCATGTCGTATAATTAGACTCGGGGAGTGTGTAATAGACCGGAAATTTCACCCTAATTAAAAAATTTGTTTGTTCCTTTATTCTCTTGATTGCTAGAGTTGTTCGCAGCATTTGATTCGCCGAATTATTTAACCGGTGAATATTCTCCCCCCTCTTTCTCGTACCGGCATGCGTGACTAAACCTTTTTCCCAAACGGTACACGACCTTTGCGACACCGGGTTCACCCGAGCACCGTCGCAACTTCCGGCATAAGACCAACCATCTCCATCGAAACAAAACCCCCCATTTAATAATTAAATGGATTATTTTATTGGGCACCAGAAAATGTTCTCGGAACGTTATCAAAGTGAGGTTGAATAGACGGGCTCGCCGCACTGAACGCTTGGTTCAAGATTTCTTCTGAATCGTAGGTCGTATGGGCTCCCGGCGGTCAGAAACGTGGAGTATCGGACGCGAGAGAGAAGACCCGAGGGTGTTTGCGTAAACCTGCCATCCAGGACAGCCTATATAAAGACCACCACCCTCCCCTACCATTTTTTGGGTTTCCCCTAACACAAAATTTGCAGCCACCCCCTCCAATTGTCGAAATCTGCCTCCCAAAGCCTCCAATTTCGAAACCCTAGCCTCCCTCAAATCTGGACCGTCAGATCTGTGATCTGATGGCCGAGATTTGTGCCATGTCACCCCAACCGCACCACCAGCCAGCCTCCCAATGCCTCGGGCCCCGCAGGGCCGAGCGCCGCCCCCCCCCCCCAGTGCCCATCTGGAGCTCGCCGCCTCAGCGCCGCCTCCGGCCGACGCCTCTACGCTCGCCGCTGCCTGTCTTCTCCGGTGAGCTCGCCGGCCTCCCCCTCTCTCCTCCCCTCGCGTCACGCCTCCGCCCTCTCCTCCATAGGAGCCGCCGTGACGCCATGGCCGGGGCGGCGTCCAAGCCCGCGGTCACTGCCGCCACCGAGCTCCGCCGTGACGCCCGCACGCCGCCGACGACCGCCGCACCTCCCCTGCGTGCCCCTCCCGCAACGGATCCGCGACACCCAGCCGCCTCCTCGCGCCGCTCCGCGCCCCTCCTTGCCGGAGCCAGCCTCCGCCGGCATCCCTTCGGGATCAGGACGGTTTCCAGCCGCCGCCACCGTTGCCTGCTGGTCCGGGCACGCCCCCTCGTCCCATCTCCAACCATCACCTCGGCCAAGCACGACCCGACCGCCTTCTCAATCCCAGGGGCGCACCTGTGCAATCTACCGCCCCCTCTGCGAGATGGGCCATGCCCACTCGATGAGCCTCTAATTTTTTCCCCTCTGTATAAATTCTTCTATGTCCCCAGGTTTTTGTTATTTTGTGTTGTGTTGCGACATAATTTGCGAGTAATCCGTAGCCCGAATCACGATGCACCCAAAATTAAAAGTGTGCTCCATGATGTTCTCTAACTTTTTTGCTTTAGTGAGTTAATTGTTTTGAGGTCATCTAGATGTTGTAAATCATTGTTGAAGTGGGCACCTGATCGTTAACTGCTGCTACTTTCTGTTAGTTGTTGCTGCTGTTATTTTCTTGCAACTTTGGTTGATGATTGTGTCACATCCGTGAGGCTTATGCTATTGATTCTTTCTTGTATGTGTTAAGCACCATGTGTACTTAAATTATATGCATCCTTTTTACATGTTTACCTATTGTACCTATTTTATTTCTTGCTCCAAAGTGGTGACCCTAATAACATGTGTTGTTGTTTGTATAAAGTTGCTACTTTGATGCCTTATAGTTAGTGATACATGCCTCATATGCTTTAGCTCCAATGTAATTATTTGCTCCTTGTTATGTGTACTTTGATGCCATGCTTTGATTTTTTTATGATATCTTTGCTGTAAATATAGTTATCAAGCTCCCAAAGTGCAACCTTGGTGTTTGCTGTCACATGCCCTGATTTTCACCAAGTCCCTAGACGAGTAGTATTTTCTTGCCTTTTGCATGGGTTAGAATTACTTATTCCTGATGCTCATATACATGAAACTTTGTTTCCATTCCTTCCTCATCATGTCTACTGTTGATCCACATCATTTTGGTGCATGTTTTCATTAAGTAGCTAATTGTTTCATTGCTTTAAAGTATGCTCCCTGATGTTAACAACATGTACCCGTAAATTTTGATGATTGTATCTTTTTAACCGTAACTCCGTTTGGAGTGTTCTTTATATGTAACTTGATTAGAATTTCATGTACTTTGTGTTTATGCCATTGTTTGTTGTTGCTAATCAACCGAAAATATGGTTTAGGGCAGAACAGTACCAAATTCTTTAATTATTGTGGGGTACTTAGCAATATGCCATGTCTAGGATTTTACCTCACTTAAATTGACTAGCATAGATAGTTTACTTTGTGCTTCACCTCTTGTCATGATTCTGTGATATGCCATGATTGAGTAGGATGTCATGTTAACAACTTTTTCTCATGTTGTGTAGCTAAACAACTTGAACCATTGTAAACGTGTGGTATTGTCGTGTGTGACGAATACTCCACTTAACCTGCTAGTAACTGCTATCGACGGTAGATGTGATATTATAGTGCGTTGACTCTTCTTTCCTTGTTGTTGATTGCTGGTGATTTCTTCATAGTAAAGATGCTTGCTTGCCCTTTCCAATGTTTACCTCTTGTGTGCTTCCGCGGGTACCTCTCGGAGACGATGCGAGCTTGCGATCGACTACACCTTCGATTTTGTCTTCTCATCAGATAAGGGGGGGCATATATCATTCTTATAAATTAAAGCTCACTCGCGCATAGGTGTAGGATAGAACGATTTCTTGATCCTACCACTTCATATTCATGCCTCTCAAATAAACCCAAACAGCCATGTCCTCCACATCCCAGCAAACCTTGTTCGGCTATGTTACTATTGCTCGTTGCTCAGACACTTCTTAGTATGCATGCTAGGATGCTATTAACTGTTATCCTGTTACTCCTTGGATTGGGACATCACATTATTATATTGTTGTGGATGATATGATTATTATAATGCTGTCTATATTCGACGAAGGAGGGAAGGTCTAGGCTATCCCGCCCCGACGCTTTGTTCCATTAGAGTCAGCTAGGATACGAGTTCCGGGTATTGGTTCTAAGACTGAGCGTGCCTAACCGTCTGTGGGATGCTATGGGGTCCCCTTTTCTTACCTACCTAGCTCCAAACGTTTCTAGAGGTGGCCCAAGCTGATTTACCATTTGAAACCGTGTGTATGCTTGGTTGGGCCCCTAGAATTTTTAAAACAACTTGGTCCAACGGAGACAGAGTTCCTCTGTTGGTCCACACTCGTGAGCTAGGGAAGCTCCTGAGTTCAGGTGAGGCTAGCCCTGACCTTAGCCATATGGCAGAGTCCGATCCGAGGGCGCGTCCGACTTTTGGATTGGGTGTCGACTCCCCAGGGGGCATCCGGATTTGTGCGTTGTTAGTTAGAGGTACCTGTCATTCTGGATCTCTCGGGACTAAATCATAAAATGGCTGCCTGTGGTGGGTAGAAACTGAGAGAGATGGGCGTGCGCGCGGAGTCTTGTAATGGGAAGTTGGACCACCCCTGCAGGGTTAACTCTTTTCGAGAAGCCATGTCCACGGTTATGGACGACTTTGAACCTACGTCTTGTTCATAGATAACATCAACTGAATCATAACCATAACTTGATCAACGTGTGTGTGTGTTCCTTGACTACTTCTTGGTCGGGATGCGAAGGGGAGGACAAGGATAGGATAGGTATTATGTTTGCGTAAGTAGCTGATAGTAAGACTTGTTGGAGGCGATTCATCATCGAATGCTTGGTTCTCATCTTACTCTAAAATTAGATCGTTAGCCACTTCATATATTGCTAGTGCGACTGTAACCTCAACCACTACCCCCATCTTACCGTGAGAAGTTAGTTACAAGACTTTTTTATATAGCTCACCCCTTCTTTTCTCTTTTACACACGTTATGCGAACGATCTTGGACTTCAGAGAAGCTCGACGACCCTTCTTCTGGCGCCTTCGTGAAGACTCGTCGACGACTAGTTAGGCGGATCCCGGCGGAGAGCCTGGACCCGTGTGGTTACGGGGATGGTGTGTTTTACCTTTGCCACTAGGCATTTGATTGTAGTTTGTACTCAGACATGTATCTTCCGCTGATGTATTGTATTAAGGAAGTTGTATGCCGATTGTAGCTGTAATGTTGTTGTATCATGTTGGAAATCCGGGGCATATGTCATTGTCATATGTCGCGGTGGGAGCGATATGTGCTTCGTCCCCGGATATGGATGGAAACATCTAGATCTAGAACAGTACCGCATATCGGGCCTTACAGAGTGTGAACAAGAAAGATTACAAGTATATCATGAGAGTTTTGGATGATGCTCTCCCCGACTACCAAAAAGCCGGAGGCAAGATCGTGAAGCACAAGTTCAGGAAGAATCAGCCTGGCGTGAGCGTGGTCAACCATGTAACGCAGTTCCCGTGCGTCAAGCAGTCGGTTGGCAATGTGAGGGATGTGTACTACACCCTCCATCACATGCGGGCGATTGTACAGGAACAACGCAACCTTACGCTGCCAAGTCATCTCAAAGCGTGGGCAGAAAGGAAGGCGGAAATCGCCGATGCAAATCTTAAGGAGGAGTTCTTTCACATCCAAGCGTAGATGGCGACTATCATCCGTCATGAAGTAAAAATGAAGGGGTCGATCTTCCACTCCAACATTGAACCATCCAATGGGGAGATAGAAGCCCGCCTAAAGGCCTTGCGTGACACAAGGCCTTTCATGACGAAAGAAGGATGCTGCCCACTCCCTGAGCTGAGTCAGAACAAGTGATCAATTTGTGTAATATATGACAGTCGTTTGATGAATGTGTGCCCTACATGTAATTTGGATGTACTCTTTGTGTAGTAGATGGTAGTGTCAAATACTCTTGCTGCTCTTTGTGTATAAAGGTCACTGCATATGCATTTTTATGCATATGTGCATTCTCCTGCCCATTGATCGATTTGCTTTATGTTGTTGATCATAAGAATAGATGCTATATTGTGTTGTTGTCCTTTTCTATGAATTCATATGGATGTGGCCTCTAAATCTTTGTTTTGTGCAGGTTGAAGATCAAACAAGAGATGATGAAGAAAGTAGATTTCTGTTTTCAATAATTGTTGGGATCATTGCAATATTGTGATAGATGTAATCTTGTGAATCTTGTTGGCCTCTAAACCTTAGACGATGATGGATGTAATCTTGTAAATCTTTGTAATAAGAAATGTAATGCAATTCTTTTGTATCAATAATTGTTCGTCTCATTGTAATATTGTCTTTTGAATTTCTGTAATATGATAAAAATATTTGTAATGTTTGTAATTTTGTACTGTTTTATTGTAATACATTTAGTGGCGCATTATGTCTAGTTTTAGTGGCGCACTAGGAATGCGCCACCCCTAAGGATCCTTAGGCATGGCGCATTTCAGAATGCGCCACCCCTAAGAGCTTAGAGGTGGCGCATTCTGAAATGCGCCACGCCTAAGAGCCTTAGGGGTGGCGCATTTAGAATGCGCCACCCCTAAGCCCATATTAGTGGCTTGATTTTAGTGGCATATCCCTAATGTGCCACTAAAGCCCTAAAAAGAACTCCACTAAAAGGGCTTTTCCAAGTAGTGCATAAAGCAGTTTTGACATAATTATTCTTTATGGATCAAGGAATGGTGGGTATACCTGGATCACCAAGCTTCTCAGGAATCTTGCCACTGAAAGATTATTTAGCAAGCATAGTATATATTCACTCATTAGGGACTTTTCTTTTATTAGTAACAATATCTTTCATATATTTTGAATAAGGAGGTAACTTAATATCATCAGTCAAAGGAATTTGAAGAAAAAGAGGTTTCATCCATTCACAAAATTTATTATAGTGCTCTTCTTCTTTGGTTTTGAGAGACTTACTTGGAAAGGGCATGGGTTTCTGTACCCATGGTTCTCTTTCCTTCCCATCTCTTCTTGCAATAAAGTCTTCTCTAGTATATTTCTTGCGTTTATCGGGTGCTTCTTCTTCCCGCACCTCAGGAGGATCATCTTTCTCCTTATCTTTTTCGGGCTCAGCACCGTCTTTGATTTCAGCATCGGAGGTGGATATGCTATTTGGATCAACAACATGCTCTTCTTCTACTATGGGATCATTTGAATTGTCAGCTTCCTTGTGTTTCTTCTTCTTCTTCTTCTTCTTCTTCTTCTTTGGAGAGCTAACAATTTCCTCTTCCTGCATTTGAGAATCTTTCTCGATCCTCTTTGGATGCCCCTCTGGATAGAGAGGGTCTTGGGTGTGTGTTCCACCCCGAGTCTTTATACCATAAGCCTGTCTATCATGTTTGGCATTATTAGCAAGCAAATCTTTTTGCACATTAGAAATTTGTTCAAGCTGAGTTTGAACCATATGAAAATGCTTAACAAGACATTTAACATCATTAACTATTCTACCTAGAACATCAAGTAAAATTTTGATAGCAAGGGAATTATCATGCAACTGATTTCTTATCCTCTCATTAAAGTGGTTTTGCTAAATAATAAAATTATCAAGCTCATATAAACATTGGTCAGGAGGCTTACCTTTAGGGATGTCACTTTCATTGAAATCTAAAAGAGAGTGTACCTCTACCAAGGGAGGGTGAGTAGTAGGCTCACACAACTTCTCAAAAGGAGGTAGGTTCTTCACTTCTTCAGCTTTAATACCTTTCTCCTTTATAGACTTCTTTGGTTCTTGCATATATTCGGGGCTTAGACAAGCATGCCCCTCTTCTTTGGTGGTGGAGGTGGTTCAGGGACGGACCAATCTTCGTGGTTCTTGGCAATCTTGCCCATTAATTCTTCAGCATCGTCCGGTATTCTTTCCCTGAAAACACAACCAGCACAACTATCCAGAACGGATCTTGATTCATCGGTTAGACCAACATAAAATATGTCAAGTAATTCATTTTTAGGGACTCCATGTCCCTGTCTAGCCTTGATTAAACTGCAATACCTCCCCCAAGCTTTAGGGAGGTGCTCATCCTGCAACTGTTTAAAGTTATAATTCTTTGTAAAGCAGCATGTTGCATATGAGAAGGAGAATATTTATCAACAAAAGATTGAGCTAAGTCTTGTGGACCCTTAATGGAACCATAGGGTAGTGCATCATACCATGCTTTAGCGTCTTCCTTCAAAGAGAAAGGAAAAAAGCTTAGCCACATAAAAGTTTCGTATTCTCTAATCAGTAGTAAACAAGCCACCTAACTCAGTGAGTTTGGTCAGGTGTGCTATAGCATCATCATTTTCTCTGCCATAAAAGGGGTAACCTTCAGTTATAGATATAAGTGAAAGATCAACAAAGAAATCATAATCAGGATCAGTAATGCATATAGGAGATGTAGCAAATTCAGGATCAGGAGTAATCTTGTTCTTCACGGAGTGCTTTTCAAGCAGCTTCCTAACAGCACCAGGGTCAGAGTCGACACACTCTGTAAGTTCCATGCATAAATCATCATCAAGAATAACATAATTATCTTCAACGAGTCTCTCCTTGAGTTTATCTAAGTCTGGGTAACCAAAGGCTTTGCAAGTAGGAAAATAGGTAGCAGGAGTTTCATTCTCGGACTATGCTGCAACCCTAACCATTTGAGTTTCAAGATAGCGACCAAGATAACCAATTTCCTTAAAATTAGTAGAAGCATCATCAGAAGTATCGGACATAGTAACAGACTCAGTGGCAGTAGGATTTGGTGGTGGTGGTGATGCAAACTTACTTATAACTGAAGGTGAATTAAGAGTAGCACTAGTTCTCAGAACAGTACCTTTTCTTTTAGAGGATGGTAAAATCGGAACCTTGGGGTCTTCTTTCTTACCCATAGCGGATAAAGTGCAGCAGGCAGAATACTTCAAGTATACTTGTAAATAAATCTATACTCCCCGGCAACGGCGCCAGAAAACAGTACTTGATGACCCTCAACTGTAGGGGATCGAGATAGTCTTCGTGGGTAAGATAACCCAATTTATTGATTCGGCACAAGGGGAGCCAAAGAATATTTATAAGATTTAACGGTTGAGATTTCAATTCAAATGCACTTGAAATATACTTTCTTGCAACGAGATATTAATAGCAACGGTGATATGATAGTGATAGTTCCAACAGCGAAAGTAAAACAACAAAAGTAAACTACTAGTAACCAACAACATTAAAATATTGTAGGCTAGGGAGATGGATGGTTAGGCGCTGTTTGGATAAGAGTGAACATGTAATAGATTTTAACACAAGACAAGGCACACAGAAAAGAAAGGATAATCTAGGAAAATATCAAACATCAGGCATGTATCCCGCAGGTAGTTGTACGTGCTTGCAATAAGAACTTGCACAACATCTTTTGTCCTACCATCCCGCTATGAATGGGGCCAAAAGGAACTTATGGAGATTAAGGTGCTCCTGTGAAAGAGCACCATAACAAAGCATTAACACTCAATGGATACATGAAATCCTCAAATCATAGTCCATCCCCTTTGGTGTCCCAAGCTGTCACCTTTGGGATCGCCGGTTCCGGACCATAATAGGTGCATACAACTCATAGATAGGATCAAGAACATAAATATATTCATGAAAACACAAGTGGTTCACATCTCAAAACATGGCACTCGGGCCCAATGTGACAAGCATTAAGAGAAACACGTTGTAGCAAAGAGGATAAACACCAAAGTAAATGATAGGCAACATGCCCCCAACAATCTGACTAACTATTACATGATATAACTCATCCAATCCCTACCATCCCCTTTGCCTACAACAGGGAATTACTCACCCATGACAAGAGAAGTCATGGAGGGATGATGGATTTGAGATGGTTAGGATGATGGCGATGATCTCCCCTCACCGGAGGCCAAAACATCCTGCAGATTAGCCCTCCCGGAGAAGAACAGAGGGTGGCTACGGCTCCGCGACGGAAAACAAGAAAACGACTTCTGTTCTGGGGTTTCCTCGCCACGGGAATAAATACGAGCCAAGGTAGGGCACCAAAGGAGGTGGGAACCCCCCCAGGCAGCCTCCCGGCGCGGCCAGGAGTGGGGTCGTGTCAGCAGGGTGCCTGGGGCCCCCTGGCTGCCTTCTGGCTCCACATCTGGCACAATGGCCCTTCGGGTGCGTGGATTTTCTATGAATTTTCCTGGAATTTTCCGAGACACCTAAAAATCCATTTTCCTGCACATAAGAAAACCATACAGGTAGCTCTGCTGAAAACAGCGTCAGTCCGGGTTAGTTACGTTCAAATCATGCAAGAATGAGGTCAAAACAATAGCAAAAGTGTTTGGAAAAGTAGATACGTTTGAGATGTATCAATCACTAACCTTTGGAGGGGTTGTAATATATAGAGTACCCTCACGTTATCATGGGTCCAGGATGCGCAAGGATAACCAAACCCCCATACACTGCTCCTAGGGGTACTCGTCTCTTTGTGAAACTCCTGACTAGATAGAGAATTACCGAGAGTAAGTGGATGAGTTCCTTTGACTAATGCGAGAATTCGATTGTTTTCACTTCCACCATACATATTTTGCTAGCCTCTTCAGTACCGTGCATTGCCCTTTCTCATCCTCAGAGTCGGTGCAAACTTCGTCGGTGCATCCAAACCCTTGGCATGATACGCTCTTTCATCATAAGCCTCATTATATCTTCCTCAAAACAGCCACCATACCTACCTATCAAGGCATTTCCATAGCCTTTCCGAGATACATTGCCATGCAACATCCATCTTCTCATGACTTGATATTTTCATTGCCATACATGCTTTTGCTTGATCATAGAGCCGGATGCTATTTGGGTATTGCCCTTATTGTTGCTACATGACTGATACGGTGAGGATCTCTCACTCCTCGTTGGTTACCCCAAGTGGAAGGTGAGATGTAGCGTAGCAGCAAATTTCCCTCGGTGAAGATACCAAGGTTATCGAACCAGTAGGACTCCAAGAGATACAAGAAGGTGTCACGGCGCTTGACGTGGACCTGCACACAGATACAGATAACTTTGCTCCCAACGAGTACAAAGGAGTTTTCAATTCCTCCGGCCTTGCTGTTTACAAAGGATTAACGCAAGAGATAATGATAGTGATAACAACTGAAAACTAAACTAAGGATGTAAACAGTGATATGAAGATGAACCGGGGTCCCGTGATTTTAACTAGTGATGTCTCTCTCCCAAAATAAGATTAAAGTGCTAGCGAGGTAAACAAATCACAGTTGGGCAATTGACAGGATTATGAAGGCACCGCAATGCTAACTATGCTGCAAAGAAAGGAAGGGCTCAAAAGCAATGGGCAGTACGCCAAGGTAAGTAGACCGAAATCCATCTGCATCTACTAAGAATCATCCACCTTGAGATATCTATCCAGAACATCTCGCTGGTATTAAGTTGCGAATCCCACCCAAAGTGTAAATCCAAAGCAACAGACAACTGCATTAAAAGAACTTTGCGTAAATTAAACAATCCTTGCATCCGCGGATACAAGCACCGTTGTTTTATTCCTGGTGGCAACAGCACATCCCCTAGTCTCATGTTTCTGTCACTCAAGCTAGACATCAAGGGGCTGAATCCACAATCAAGCATAACGCTCCCTCTTGGAGTTGCAACAAATCACTTGGACAAAGTAAACTACGGCAACGGGGAACATGCAAGAATTTACTCAAGAACAAAATATAAAAGAGAAGAACCAAATATATTACGCATCACAATCTGAACATAGTCTCATAATCCATCAGATCCCAACAAACGCAGCATAGCAACGGCAGAAAATTAAAAAGGTGCCTCGATCATGTGAGGCAGCTCACGAGGTCTCGAAAGTGGAGGCACAAAGAGGGGAGAGATAGGTCACATAGCTACTGGTCACGGACCCATGGTCCAAGGGGAACTACTCACGGTACATACGGGAGGCGTCCATGGCTATGGATGGTCTCCCGGAGGGGGTAGCTTCTCCCGGCAGGGTGCCGGAGCAGCTTCTCGAGGCAGCCCTGATCTAGAAACGGTGGTGGCGGCGGTACAGAGGCGAGATCGCGAAAAAGGGATTCGTCGTAGGGGTTTCCGTCACGGGGGGTAAATATGGGTGAAGGGGGGAACCGAGTGGGGCCACAGGGCATCCAGGAGGCCCCCTGGCGCGGCCTAGGGTGGGGCTGCGCGAGGGACCCTTCTGGAGTCCTTGTGGTGGCCCCCCTTCCCTCCTTTGGTGTTTCCGGAAGCTTCCGTGTCGCTGATTTTTTATCTGATTTTTCCGGATTTTTTGGAGCACTTTTAATGGCCTAAACCTGAAATACAAAAACAGAAGAAAACAACAACTGGTAGCTGGGTGCACTGGGTTAATAGATTAGTCCAAATATGCTCAAAAGTGTATGAAAGTTCAAGCAAATCATGTCAAAGTCATACAAAACATGCATGGAGCAAGCAGAAATTATAGATACGTTTGGGACGTATCAACATCCCCAAGATTAATTCGTGCTCGTCCTCGAGTAGGTAAATGATAACAAACATAATTTCTGTGGTGACATGCCACACAACCATATAAGTAATTTTAAGTAAGGCAATTAAAGCATGCAGTTCAATTCAAGTCTTAACAAGCAAGAGTCTATATTAGCATTGACACAAGCAACAAAAGAACAAAAGGTGCAAGAGCTCTCGCTGTCCGTGACTCGAATCTCTCCAGATGGTGTTTGCGTGCAAGCAGGGGATAGGGAAATACGAGATAAAAAAGTTATTGTTGAGAACAACTATCTACTAAAGTTTCACACTTAGTCTCCTTTGGATTCTTATCTTGACTCGTCCCCAGACCACTAGCCAGGTACAAGTCAAAATGATCTAATCCCTTTTGATATTTTGAGCACTCATGCAATGGATGAGCGTGAGAAAGAAAGTTGACACCTAAAAGGTGAAACAGAAAGAAGGTGGAGGAGGAAGACAAAAAGGTGTGAAAGGATCACATCAATGAGGACAATCATAGGCGAGAGAAGGCCATATGATAGATATGATGTGAGGAGTCCGGATTCCATGCAACGGATGCACATGCGAGCTAAAAGCTCTCCAAGGGAACTAGTGGGGGTGCATCTAACTTGCTTTCTCAAGAAGACCTAGAGCTAGTTTGAGGAGGCTCATCATTGGAATATACAAGCCAAGTTCTATAGTGTGAAGGTCCCCACATAGCTATATGCATGATGATGATCTCTATGGAGTACAAGGGATAGAGGATGAAGTGCTAGTGTGGATCTATCAAAAGGAATAGTAGTGTGCCCCCTTCTCTCTTTTTATTTCTTTTTCTCTTTTTTCTATTTTTTGTATTTTTTTGGTGGCCTCAATGGCTCTTTCTATTTAACTCTCATTTGTCCTATTTGGGATCTTTTGATTTTGTCCTCTTTGGGATCTTTTCCTCACTTAGGGGAAATACTCTATATTTTACAAGAATATAGGAGATCTTTCACACTTTACAAAGGTACTCACATAAAGAAGATATAACTATCATGATGCAAAGGTATGACATGAGGATCAAGTCATGAGAAGATGGATGTTGCATGACAATGTATCTCGGAAAGGCTATGGAAATGCCTTGTAGGTAGGTATGGTGGCTGTTTTGAGGAAAGATATAAGGAGGCTTATGATGACAGAGCGTATCGTGCCAAGGGTTTGGATGCACCGGCGAAGTATGCGCCAACTCTCAAGGTGAGAAAGGGCAATGCACGGTACCGAAGAGGCTAGAAAAAGTAAAGGTGGGTGGAAGTGTCAACTTTCGAATACTCACATTAGTTTGAATAACTCATGCACTTATTATCGGTAACTCTCAATCTAATCAGGAGGTTCACAAAGGGACAAGTACCCCGAGGAGGAGTGTATGGGGGTTTGGTTATCCTTGCGCATCCTCGACTCATGGTACGTGAGTGTACTATAATATTTGAACCCTCCATAGGTTAGTGATCCATCTATTAGCTAGAGTTCTCAACAGGGGTTTTTGGTTTTCGAAAAACACATGGATTTCCAAAAATACGACATCTATCACTAATAGGCTCGATCTCTTGACACCAAAAGTTCAAACATTACTCTAGTCAATACCTCAAAACTATTGCAAGTTACTATTACAAAGAGAAAAGCAACTTCAACTACCTACTTCTAGTCAAGACACAAAACTCAGTGCAACAGGAAAACTCTCTAACAAGATAAAACATGCAACCTATAGAAAGTTCAACCTAAAACAAAAGAAAATATCTAGAAAAACTAAAGCACTACAACTAAACAGAGCAGCAACTAAGAAAAGAAAAAGAACAACTCATAGCTAAAAGAATAAGCAAGAAAATCCTATGAGGAGTTCTAGTTCAAGCGGAGCGAGTAATTCTCCCACACAAAAGAAAGTAAGCTTGGATCTAACTTGTTACTACAGTAAACAAAGCAAAAGAAAACTAAAAACAAAACCTAAGAGCGAGACGCTCCAAGAATAGCACATAACGCATGAAGTGATAAAAATATAGTGCAACGAGAGACGAACTGATAATTTTTGATGAAGAAGGGGATGCACGGGGGCATACCCAAGCTTAGACGCTTGAGTCTCCTTGAATATTTATTGGGGGTGCACATGGGCATCCCCAAGCTTGAGCGTTTGACACTCCAGGATCTTGTTTCATCATCTTCCATCGCACACTTGAAAACTCCCTTCATACATAACTCATTGTAGACTGATTAGAGAGGTTAGTACCCTAATAATATTAATTTTTCTCCACTGGAAATACAGATAATCTTGAAGAGCTACTGTTTCCCAAGATTTCCAAAAAGTTTTTGCAAAGAAAAAGTAAGCTTAAGGTTTGCAAAAGTGAAGAGAGACAAAACGTGGCAGAATCTGTGAAAAACAGAACAGCAGATAGAAACGAATTTTTTAGGGGTACTTCTGCAACTCAAATAGAAAAACTCAGAACATACGCAAGTTTCGTAATTGTATAGAGCATGCTGTGTAAACATTTCAGCTCAAAAAGATGAACTAGGATTTTTCCATGATTTTTGTAGTCACAAGGACAGAATCTGTTTTCTGGACAGCATGTCACAACTTTCACTTCCCTTGTCGTATGAGGCTATAAAAGGCACGAATCTTGAAAAGTAAAGATACAATGATGTTGCTACAGTAGTAACAATCATCAAGACCACTAAGAACAGAAGAAAAGCAAAAGAAAAACCTAAATTCGTTACGGGATGCCTCCCGAAAGCGCTTCTTTAGAGCCATTAGCTAGGCTTAAAGTAGAAGATCAAATTTTTCAGGAGAATCATCGGAAGGTTCACCAAGGATCTCAAAAGGGTTTTCAATAAGCTCATCCTTGTTCTTCCGAGGGAAAAGGTACTTACCTTTTGCTTTACCACGCAAACGTATTTTTCCTTTACCTATATCAATGAAGCCTTTCATGGCTCGGAGGAAGTCCCTTCCAAGCACTATATTTCCTTGATTGGCCTTCATGATGGAGAAGTCAATCTCCACACTCCTTTTTAGAAACATGACCTGGACATCTTTCAATCTTCCCTGGATCTCATAAATATCACCATTAGAATGTTCATGGAAAGATGGAAATTTGTCCATGCTTGCAAGGTACAAAGAATCATAAATAAAGCTAGGCATTATAGAAACTGTAGATCCAATGTCGCAAAAAGAAAGGAAGTTTTGATTAGAGATAACAATCCTAACAAAATTCTCCCAGTCATTTTCTATTTCCAAAATCTCCTCTCTAGGAGGATTTAGTTTTTCTACTTTTAAGTCTAGAGCATCAAGTTTCTTCTCAATAGTAGCAATTCTATCTATAACAGTATCAAGACCATCATAAACAAAATAACTAGATAAACCATGTATAATTTCAAGATCTCTAGCTTCATCACACTCTAAAAAGTCTCCTTCGGCTATAAGATCAAGAGAGTGCTTACACCACTTAAAAGGCCAAAGTAAAAATTTCTAAGCACAATTCTTATAGGTAACCAAGGCATATTTGCCTTATGTGCTTCAGAAATTCTGTCCCATGCCTTCTTCATATTCTCCCCGTTCCTTTGGTGGAAATCCAAAACCTCGAATTCCCTCATAGTACCAGCTCCTAACATACTTGACCACACAAGAAAGGTAACAGGTATTTTTGGTATTTTTGATAAGGGACACAAAAGAAAAAACTAAAAGGTAAACTAACAAGACTAAAAAGCAAAGATAAAAGATAGTGTGCAACTCCCCTATCTTGTAGACTGGAGTCCCCTGCAACGGCGCCAGAAATTGGCTTGATACGGTGAGGATCTCTCACTCCTCGTTGGTTACCCCAAGTGGAAGGTGAGATGTAGCGTAGCAGCAAATTTCCCACGGTGAAGATACCAAGGTTATGGAACCAGTAGGACTCCAAGAGATACAAGAAGGTGTCACGGCGCTTGACGTGGACCTACACACAGATACAGATAACTTTGCTCTCAACGAGTACAGAGAGTTGTCAATTCCTCCGGCCTTGCTATTTACAAAGGATTAACGCAAGAGATAATGATAGTGATAGAAACTGAAAAGTAACCTAAGGATGTAAACAGTGGTATGAAGATGGACCGGGGTCCCGTGATTTTCACTAGTGATGTCTCTCTCCCAAAAGACGATAAAAGTGCTAGTGAGGTAAACAAATCACAGTTGGGCAATTGACAAGATTATGAAGGCACCTCAATGCTAACTATGCTGCAAAGAAAGGAAGGGCTCAAAAGCAATGGGCAGTACTCCAAGGTAAGTAGACCGAAATCCATTTGCATCTACTACGAATCATCCACCTTGAGATATCTATCCAGAACATCTCGCTGGTATTAAGTTGCGAATCCCACCCAAAGTGTAAATCCAAAGCAACAGACAACTGCATTAAAAGAACTTTGCGTAAATTAAACAATCCTTGCATCCGCGGATACAAGCACCGTTGTTTTATCCCTGGTGGCAACAGCACATCCCCTAGTCTCATGTTTCTGTCACTCAAGCTAGACATCAAGGGGCTGAATCCACAATCAAGCATAACGCTCCCTCTTGGAGTTGCAACAAATCACTTGGACAAAGTAAACTACGGCAACGGGGAACATGCAAGAATTTACTCAAGAACAAAATATAAAAGAGAAGAACCAAATATATTACGCATCACAATCTGAACATAGTCTCATAATCCATCAGATCCCAACAAACGCAGCATAGCAACGGCAGAAAATTAAAAAGGTGCCTCGATCATGTGAGGCAGCTCACGAGGTCTCGAAAGTGGAGGCACAAAGAGGGGAGAGATAGGTCACATAGCTACTGGTCACGGACCCATGGTCCAAGGGGAACTACTCACGGTACATACGGGAGGCGTCCATGGCTATGGATGGTCTCACGGAGGGGGTAGCTTCTCCCAACAGGGTGCCGGAGCAGCTTCTCGAGGAAGCCCCGATCTAGAAACGGTGGTGGCGGCGGTACAGAGGCGAGATCGCGAAAAAGGGATTCGTCGTAGGGGTTTCTGTCAGAACCCTATTTAGGTTTGTGCTTTTCTAAGCTTGCATTTTGCATCATGAAAATTTTTGCAAAAAGAAAAAGAATTGGGGAAAAGAAAAGCCCTAAGTGAATTAAATAAAAAGGCCACAAATAAATCTTTTTCCAAAATTCTTTTGGATATGTTGAAAAATCCTAAAAATGAGTGTGATAATTTTAAAAGTGATTTGGGATTAATCCCATGCTCATAGATTTTTCAAAATTCCAAACAGTGGCTTGGAAATTAAATAAATATTGTATTTGCAAATGGAATTTAATAAAGAAAATTCCAATAATTCTGAAACTTTGTGAGGGGATTTATATATGTCCTCTAAGCTCACATAAAAGTTTTGGGATTTTTATAAAGTGATTTGGTTTCGAAATCAAATCAAAACTAAAATACAGAAAAGAAGTAAAAAGAAAAGCAGAGAAACACTTACCTCTCGCCTAGGCGAAGCCCATCAGGCCCATCTGGCCCGGCCAATCCCCTTGTCTTCTTCCTCCTTGCC
This sequence comes from Bromus sterilis, assembly GCA_950022295.1. Lineage (NCBI taxonomy): Eukaryota > Viridiplantae > Streptophyta > Magnoliopsida > Poales > Poaceae > Bromus > Bromus sterilis. The sequence goes on along the minus strand of OX465598.1, from coordinate 212,485,903 downwards.
AGAAGGAGCGCTGGGTGCGCCGTGCACTGCGCATGGACACCAGCTCCTGCTCTTGGCCAGCGCAGAGGCCTCCCCTGCCTTATCTCCTCGCCGTGGTCACTCTGGAGACGCCCTCTCCATTCCCCCCCTCCTCTGGTCACCCCCTTCCTCTGCCTCGCCGAATCCCGCGCGACCCAAGCCCCAGCCGGAGTGGCCTCCGTGCCCGACGTGGCCACCGTGCTTCCCTCGCCGCACCGTTGTGTCCAGAGACGCCGCAGATGTCGACTTCGTCGATCCCGGCTTCCAATTCGAGCAAAGGAGTCACCTAGGCGATGCCCGCATCTACTCTTCACCACCGGCCGCAGCAACTCCGACGACGAATTGCTCGCCACCAGCTCCTCCCCCAGCCTCGATGCGCGCACCATCGATCTTTAGTGAGATTTCCGGTTGCTCCACCCCACCCCGTGCTCCTCCTCGAGCACCAGGTGATCTCCTCACCGTGAGCAGAGCCCAGCCGCCGCGGGTTTCATCGCCGACGTGGCCTAGGGCCTCCCCATGACCCCCCACTGGAACCACCCGATGCGGGTGAGCACGGGCTACGCCCCAGTGCCATCCAAACCCCTCCCCGTGGCCCCTAGCCGATTCCGGCGAGAGCACCGCCGTGGCAGAGCCGCCGGCGACAAGCAGCCGGCCTGTTAGGCCTAAACCCCCCCTCTAATCCCTCTCTCTCTCACTGACAGGTGGGCCCAGGGGCCCCCTAATTAACCGTGGGTTAATTAAACAGAGGGATTAACCCCTGAGCCACTGACCAGTGGGACCCCCCCTATGTAACATCCCAAAATTCTTCGAATTTTGGAATGTTAATAAATTAAATAGATAATGATTGTTCGATTGATTTGTTTGATTTTTCTCTGGGATTTAAAACTTTTGGGGTTTATTGAATATTAAAAAGAGAGGGAATAAAATGACTTTCCCTAATATTCACCGTTGGTGTTTTGGAATTTATTATTTAAAAACAAAACCAACAAAATAAAATGAGAGAAGGTAATATGACTCCTTCAACATTTTAAAAGTTTGGAAAAGGTTTTAAATCTTTATTGGAATTCTTTTAAAATATTTTTAAACATTTTTCAACACATGGCAGTTCGCTGGAGAGGATATAAAAGGACTTATCCCCATTTTTAATTCGTTGAAGAATAGTTAAAACATTTTTAGGGGACTTTTTAATTTTACTTTGGAGTTATAAATATTTTCTAAAATTATTTTTGGAATTTATTTATCCTCTGGAAAAGTTTTTAAATCAATTTTCGGAGTTTTCGGTATTTTTAAAATGCCAGAAAAGTATTTAAAAATATTTAAAAATAAGTTGCAAAGTTTTTATTTTATTTTATTATTTTGGTCAAGCCAAAAATTCAATTTTATTATTTTAAAAATATTGGCGAAGACGGAATTTTAAAATAATTTTCTGTGATTTTTCTAATATTTTTTTGGGCCTATTGGGCCTGGTCTGTTTTTTTTTCAGCAGACCGAATTTGTTTTTATTTCGGATTTAAAAAAAAAGAGGGATTAGAGGCTGGCTATAAATAGCCCCGATTAGGGTTAAGTTTATTTTCGCCAGCGTTTTAGGGTTAGACTAATCTAATCCGCGGGACCCGCCGCCGCCGACGTCATCGCCGGAGTTCGCTGGAATCTCGCCGGAGCATCGCCGGAGTTGCGCTTTTCGCGTTTTTTCGAGGTAAAACTTTGTGCGGATCGTCGGTTTTTGCGCCTAGTCGTGCCGCCGGAGCACCCCGCCGCCTAGCCCGCCGGAGCTCCACCGCCGCGACGCCGCCCCACTGGCCGCCGCCGCCCCGCTGGCCGGCCGGAGCCGCCGCCGCGCATGGCCGCCGCGCCGCCGCGCTCACGGCCCACGGCGGCGCGCCGCACCAGCGGCACCGCGTCTGCGCCCCCGCCCCGTCGGCCCTCCCGCGGCAGGCCGCCGCCGCCCCGGCCCTGGCCGCCCGCTCGCTCCTGGTCGTCGGCCGGAGCTGTGCTCCGAGCCAGGCCATGGCCCCCTGCAGCCGCGCCCGTGCGTGAGGTTGAAGGAGACTTGAAAAAAAAATTTGATTAGAAAACGGTTCGCGAAAAAAAAAATTTTCTCTCAGATCTGAATCCAAACCGCCAGGGACCCGATCGCGTTTTTTTGCAAAATTTTTATTTATGTATCGGTCCTTTTTACAGTAGAACCCCCCCGGTACCCCCGTTTTTCACCCGAAACCGTTTTCGCGAGTACTTTTTAACCGTAACTCGGAATTGGGCGATTCCAGTTGCGTTGCGACCGTGTAGAAATTATCTAGCCAGTAGAACTAGTGTTACAGAAGTTTGAAGTATTTAAATTTGGATCCCAAGCTGATCCAAATTTGGACTTCCGGCAGCCGTAACTTTTTACCGGTGCACCCGTTTGCGCCGTTTCTTTTTGCGTTAGATCACTCGTGTCATGTACCTTCTATTTATACCATGTGTGCACAAAAATTCACAAGTTTATTGATCTGTTCAAATTCAAATTCAATTCAATGTTGCAATTGCTATGACCTGCGTTGTAGTATTTCGTTTCACGTGATTCTTTTTGCATATTGAATCATATGAGACATCTTATCGGCAATATCCACATACCATTCATATTGCGATGATCTTCACCTTGATTTCATAATGCCTTGCTCATAATTTTTGTATCGACAATTCCTTATCCGTTGACTCTCTCGAGTTCACGTTCCACCGATCACCTTTGAGCACATCCACACCCTTGCACTTCAAAACCTTTTTGTTTTGTTGCTAAAACTTTAGTGATTGTTTTGTTGATCTTTGGTTTGTCCTTGTGGTGTGATTGCTTATTGAGTTATTTCGTTGACGATAGATGGCTCGGAGTGTGACGAGTAGAGTTGACTGGAACGTGAGAGCGAAGATCTTCATCGAATGTATAAGGCAAGTGATGCTTTGATCATACTCATACCTATATTTTCTATATGCATTATGTTAGGAAATACCACTCTATTGCATTGATAGGTAGTTTACTTTACTGTTGTTGCAAAACCAGTTAGGATAGCCACATGTTTTGACTTTTCTACCGTAGATCAACCTAGCACGTGTTGTTACTTTATTGCTATGCTTTATAGACGTGGTTTGGGTTGTGAGAATTCATGGAGTGCATGTGAGCTATTTAATAAACTGTGTAGCAACTTTATAATAAATAAAAATCACTTCTGGACGGGCGGGTTGCATCCCGGTAGTTGTGGCTCGGTTGAGGAAAGTGCCGGGGTTAAATGCACCCAATGGTTGTTTCGTGGTGAACCGGGTGCGTCATGGTGGCTACCCTCTCACGCAGTGGGCGCCGTCCAGGCTCAAAAAGATCAGACATGCAATATTACTAGTAGCTTCCGTGTACAGCCACTGGCTATATGGGCTCTGGCTTAGATGAGTAAGTTGTGGGGAACCTGGCCCTGGTAGCTAGCTGATGTAGAATTGTGTTAGGTGTACCGGCTACCAAAGGGTGAAGGCAACCTCTTCAGAAAGTCTTTGTCTCAATCTTCGGGTTGAGTCCAGTGGGGAACGTGTACAACCTCTGCAGAGCGTATAAACTGATCATGATTAGCCGTGTCCACGGTTACGGATGAACTTTGAGCAACTAGTCAGTACTGTTGATGAATGATCTTGACAGATGAACACTTAATAATAATTTGGTTGGGACAAGAGTAGCATGGGTTGCTGTGTGTTTCAGGTAGAACTCAACTTAAAATTTTGACTAGTTTAGTTTAGGAGAAAATTGGCTTTCTGCAAAACAAAACCATAAGCCTTTCCTTTGACTTACCTTGCATGTAGTTGTAGGTCCTTTATATAACCTTTTTCGTGTCACTTGTCGTACAAATCAGATGTACTGACCCGTTGTCGGGCTGTAACCTTCGGTGTTGCAGGTTTTTCAGACGACCAGTAAGGTGCGTTTAGGGGTTGCGAGTCTACACTCAGCATGTTCGCATGTGGCTGTTGATGGGACTCCATGTTATTTGCTTTTGCTTCCGCTATATTTATATTGAATAAGCTAGCCTTGAGCTATGCAACTTGTTATTTATTTACTCTGGACCATACGTTGTAATAATGATGCACTTGTACTTTGATATACATCTATTATACTGTGTGTGCCAGCGAGTTCGATCCAGGGACTGGCACTTGAGCACAGAGACTTCAATTCGGTGTGAATTGGGTCGTTACAGATGGTATCAGAGCAGTGTGTTGACTGTAGGACGTGACCTAGAAAATGGATAGGAAAAGCCATAGGAACAAAAATATTTTATCACTCCTTGACCCCTTACTCTCTCACTATTATTTCTCATCTATTATTCATCTTCTAAAACTTCTCATCTTGTTTTATTATGAATACCCCTTGAGTTGCTTATACCTTGGAAGACAAGACATTTGAGAAGAACATCATCACCCTTGGGATCAACTGGAGTTATGATTACTGGAACTAGAAGGAATAACCTACGGTGATCAATAAGTTTGACACTGTGAGAGGAACCTTTAAGATCAGCTTAGCTGAGAAGGATGAAACTTAGAATCTGACCACCACCTTTTATGTGAAGTTAGATGAACGAATTTCGAGTAGTATGATGAGATCGTATGTCTTGCACATATGACCTTACCCTAGGAGTTGTTTGTGGCCTTGACCCTGTTATGCCTTGTTTTGATTGATGTTGTGTGTGACCCTTTGTGTTTCTTCTATGCGGGTAGAATAAGTTTACGTTTCATTAGACCCTCATCTATTTAGTATGCTTCAAGACTAAAGAAGACACAACAAAAGAAGAATAACTTGACGAGTGACTCAACGATGTGAAGATTTCTCGACGATATGAAGATTGTTTCGACATTTCAAAACTGGAGCTACCAGCATTGAAGACTTGAAGACCTGGAAGATTCAAGTTTCTACCGTTAGATCGTTTCTGTGAGCTGTCATTTCTTGTTTTACCGACAGCTACACATCAAAACTTATGTTTCAAAACTAGTGTGATGTTTGTATGGGTATCTCTCCCTATCTCTCTCTACCTCGCTATCTACATTCTGTTCCCTCTCACCTCAAACCCTACACTGAAGAAGCTACTACAATGGCGGCAAAAGTCAAGACTGGAATGAAGATGAATGCAACCGATGTTGAGATCAAGGATAAACCACGGGTCCCAGGATCTTACGACAAGAGGGCACAATCTTGCTGAAGGACGAACTCTGGAGGAAGTTGTAGTCCACCAGTGCACGTTTTATAGCAGGCTACGTAAACCTGAGTGTTGAGGAAACGATAGATCTTTTGTGTGGCTTGCAGAACCATGGATTTATCTGAACCCAGTTCAAGATAAGGAGGACTTCTGCAATGCTTGTGAGGATGACCGAGTGTTAGATTGCGAGATTCGCTAAACCATATACAAGGTAATGATTTGGGTGCGTAATGGATTGGCCCCCATGACGATTACCCTTATTATTCGCTCTTGCTATGCAGGATAGTAAATCTTGAGTGACCTACCTATGTTTGAGAGACGACGATGTTAAAGCCTGAACCATAGAATGGTACGATGTGTGACCCCTGTAGGAGATTACCGTTTGTGTTATACGGTGAGTATAGACCAAGACCTTTTTCTGCAGGTATCCCGTAGAAATATTCTTGATGACCACCATGAGAAAATCGATAGTTGCTTAGTATGGGCGTCTGACCTGTCAGCCATGAAGTCTCAGTACTTGGAAAACCACTCTCTTGCTAAGCAAAGGAGGAATTCGTGAAACCTCGAAGACCGAAGGTGAAATCCGTACGAAGAATGTCATCGATGGATTAAGATACTTGAAGCCCACACTCGTGATGAAGAATTCAATGCCCCAACTGAGTACGAAGAGTAGGTGTGAGGAGCTCGCTGAGGGAGCAAGCTTTTGAAGACCAAGTCACATTCCTTTTAAGGGTGGTAGCACCCTGGACCGTCGGAGGATCGATTGACTGTCATGAAGACCCGAACCTTAACCTTTCTTTCTAGCCTTCTCGAATCTCGAGGACGAGATTCCTTTTAAGGGTGGTAGTGTGTAACATCCCAAAATTTTTCGAATTTTGGAATGTTAATAAATTAAATAGATAATGATTGTTTGATTGATGTGTTTGATTTTTCTCTGGGATTTAAAACTTTTGGGGTTTATTGAATATTAAAAAGAGAGGGAATAAAATGACTTTCCCTAATATTCACCGTTTGTGTTTTGGAATTTATTATTTAAAAACAAAACCAACAAAATAAAATGAGAGAAGGTAATATGACTCCTTCAACATTTTAAAAGTTTGGAAAAGGTTTTAAATCTTTATTGGAATTCTTTTAAAATATTTTTAAACATTTTTCAACACATGGCAGTTCGCTGGAGAGGATATAAGAGGACTTATCCCCATTTTTAATTCGTTGAAGAATAGTTAAAACATTTTTAGGGGACTTTTTAATTTTACTTTGGAGTCATAAATATTCTCTAAAATTATTTTTGGAATTTATTTATGCTCTGGAAAAGTTTTTAAATCAATTTTCGAAGTTTTCGGTATTTTTAAAATGCCAGAAGAGTATTTAAAAATATTTAAAAATAAGTTGCAAAGTTTTTATTTTATTTTATTATTTTGGTCAAGCCAAAAATTCAATTTTATTATTTTAAAAATATTGGCGAAGACGGAATTTTAAAATAATTTTCCGTGATTTTTCTAATATTGTTTTGGGCCTATTGGGCCTGGTCTGTTTTTTTTTCAGCAGACCGAATTTGTTTTTATTTCGGATTTAAAAAAAAAGAGGGATTAGAGGCTGGCTATAAATAGCCCCGATTAGGGTTAAGTTTATTTTCGCCAGCGTTTTAGGGTTAGACTAATCTAATCCGCGGGACCCGTCGCCGCCGACGTCATCGCCGGAGTTCGTCGGAATCTCGCCGGAGCATCGCCGGAGTTGCGCTTTTCGCGTTTTTTCGAGGTAAAACTTTGTGCGGATCGCCGGTTTTTGCGCCTAGTCGTGCCGCCGGAGCACCCCGCCGCCTAGCCCGCCGGAGCTCCACCGCCGCGCCGCCGCCCCACTGGCCGCCGCCGCCGCCCCGCTGGCCGGAGCCGCCGCACCCACGGCCCACGGCCGCGCGCCGCACCAGCCGCACCGCGCCTGCGCCTCCGCCCGCGCGCCTGCGCCCCCGCCCCGCCGGCCCTCCCGCGGCAGGACGCCGCCGCCCCGGCCCTGGCCGCCCGCTCGCTCCTGGTCGCCGGCCGGAGCTGTGCTCCGAGCCAGGCCATGGCCCCCTGCAGCCGCGCCCGTGCGTGAGGTTGAAGGAGACTTGAAAAAAAAATTAGATTAGAAAACGGTTCGCGAAAAAAAAAATTTCTCTCAGATCTGGATCCAAACCGCCAGGGACCCGATCACGTTTTTTTGCAAAATTTTTATTTATGTATCGGTCCTTTTTACAGTAGAACCCCCCCGGTACCCCCGTTATTCACCCGAAACCGTTTTCGCGAGTACTTTTTAACCGTAACTCGGAATTGGGCGATTCCAGTTGCGTTGCGACCGTGTAGAAATTCTCTAGCCAGTAGACCTAGTGTTACAGAAGTTTGAAGTATTTAAATTTGGATCCCAAGCTGATCCAAATTTGGACTTCCGGCAGCCGTAACTTTTTACCGGTGCACCCGTTTGCGCCGTTTCTTTTTGCGTTAGATCACTCGTGTCATGTACCTTATGTTTATACCATGTGTGCACAAAAATTCACAAGTTTATTGATCTGTTCAAAATCAAATTCAATTCAATGTTGCAATTGCTATGACCTGCGTTGTAGTATTTCGTTTCACGTGATTCTTTTTGCATATTGAATCATATGAGACATCTTATCGGCAATATCCACATACCATTCATATTGCGATGATCTTCACCTTGATTTCATAATGCCTTGATCATAATTTTTGTATCGACAATTCCTTATCCGTTGACTCTCTCGAGTTCACGTTCCACCGATCACCTTTGAGCACATCCACACCCTTGCACTTCAAAACCTTTTTGTTTTGTTGCTAAAACTTTAGTGATTGTTTTGTTGATCTTTGTTTTGTCCTTGTGGTGTGATTGCTTATTGAGTTCTTTCGTTGACGATAGATGGCTCGGAGTGTGACGAGTAGAGTTGACTGGAACGTGAGAGCGAAGATCTTCATCGAATGTATAAGGCAAGTGATGCTTTGATCATACTCATACCTATATTTTCTATATGCATTATGTTAGGAAATACCACTCTATTGCATTGATAGGTAGTTTACTTTACTGTTGCTGCAAAACCAGTTAGGATAGCCACATGTTTTGACTTGTCTACCGTAGATCAACCTAGCACGTGTTGTTACTTTATTGCTATTCTTTATAGACGTGGTTTGGGTTGTGAGAATTCATGGAGTGCATGTGAGCTATTTAATAAACTGTGTAGCAACTTTATAATAAATAGAAATCACTTCTGGACGGGCGGGTTGCATCCCGGTAGTTGTGGCTCGGTTGAGGACAGTGCCGGGGTTAAATGCACCCAATGGTTGTTTGGTGGTGAACCGGGTGCGTCATGGTGTCTACCCTCTCACGCAGTGGGCGCCGTCCAGGCTCAAAAAGATCAGACATGCAATATTACTAGTAGCTTCCGTGTACAGCCACTGGCTATATGGGCTCTGGCTTAGATGAGTAAGTTGTGGGGAACCTGGCCCTGGTAGCTAGCTGATGTAGAATTGTGTTAGGTGTACCGGCTACCAAAGGGTGGAGGCAACCTCTTCAGAAAGTCTTTGTCTCAATCTTCGGGTTGAGTCCAGTGGGGAACGTGTACAACCTCTGCAGAGCGTATAAACTGATCATGATTAGCCGTGTCCACGGTTACGGACGAACTTTGAGCAACTAGTCAGTACTGTTGATGAATGATCTTGACAGATGAACACTTAATAATAATTTGGTTGGGACAAGAGTAGCATGGGTTGCTGTGTGTTTCAGGTAGAACTCAACTTAAAATTTTGACTAGTTTAGTTCAGGAGAAAATTGGCTTTCTGCAAAACAAAACCATAAGCCTTTCCTTTGACTTACCTTGCATGTAGTTGTAGGTCCTTTATATAACCTTTTTCGTGGCACTTGTCGTACAAATCAGATGTACTGACCCGTTGTCGGGCTGTAACCTTCGGTGTTGCAGGTTTTTCAGACGACCAGTAAGGTGCGTTTAGGGGTTGCGAGTCTACACTCAGCATGTTCGCATGTGGCTGTTGATGGGACTCCACGTTATTTGCTTTTGCTTCCGCTATATTTATATTGAATAAGCTAGCCTTGAGCTATGCAACTTGTTATTTATTTACTCTGGATCATACGTTGTAATAACGATGCACTTGTACTTTGATATACATCTATTATACTGTGTGTGCCAGCGAGTTCGATCCAGGGACTGGCACTTGAGCACAGAGACTTCAATTCGGTGTGAATTGGGTCGTTACACCCTGTCAGGCCAGCCCCTGCTTCATCATGACGTCATGCTGATGCATTAAAGAGAAATCAATTTTATTAATTACAGAAAATCCAGAAAATAACCCAAACTTTGAAATTGAATATCTTTTAATCTATAATTCCAAATGCAAAGTGTAATATATGAAAAATTATCAGAATAATATTCTCTATCCAAATATCAAACTTTCAACCATGTTTGAACAAGTTATCTAGATGAACCAGTAGCGTTTTTCTATTTGGATCATTTGGGTTAAATCAAATAAAATACAATGCTCATTTGAAATTCAACCAATGCAATGCAAAGGTGATCACATACACTTCAGAAGCATTTCACACACATGACCAATTGATTTTCAATAAACAAACTTTAGCAAATGCAACTTGGACCAATTTGAATACATTTGGAGTTTGAATTTGAATTTACTTTTCAAATCAACTTCAATTAACATGTTGCAATTCAAACATAAGTCACATCAGCACCTTGCCATGCTATGTTTTTCATATTGCTTGTGCATTGTATTATCTTGATTGTGCTTTACTTCCAGTGCTTCGGTGATTGCATCTTCTCGGTAGAGTTGATATCGGAGACGAGTTCAACCTCACGTCAGAAGAGTGTTACATCGTGATCGTCAGCAAGGCAAGCACCCCCTCTTTGATCATGTCGATAAAATCCTAGTTCCCTCTCATTCTCGCAAATGCATGTTTAGGATGTCACCATGATACGTTCTACCGCTAGTTGAACCCATTCCTTTGCATGACCTATAATTTTGTCACAGTAGTAAGCAAACCACAATCCTAGCAGATGTACGAGTTGGTTGATATCATGTGGGCCCTGCAACTGTTATGGCCTATTACATTGCTTAGAGTTGTTACCTGAGGCTACTTTGTTGTGAGTCGGGATGGTAGTGATCATGTGAATGATGGTGGTAACGTGTTGGTGAATCTACCCTACACAAAGGTGAACGATGAGAGGCTGTGTAGGAGTACACAGTGGGTTGTCTCGTTGAACACTGCCTTAAGCCCGAGTTCTTGTGTTGTTGTCCAAGACTAAGAGTACGACCACACATTGGGCTCACTGACCCCTCTCGGCCAAGTACCTCACCCCGGACCAGTCCAGGAGTCGCAAGTAGTTCGCCCTTTAACAATCTCAAGCAGGTGGAACCAAGGTAAGTGGTTGGAGTAGGTTGTGGGCAAGTTGAATCAAGTGATCATGATCGAGTTGAGCTTGATGGCGGTCACACAAAGTTTGAGTCCGCATCGGAAAAATCGGCCGGATTCCGATCGTGGTCCCAACTCAAATAGGCGACTCCCTTGGACTAGAGATGGTGCCGTGAGTGAAGTGTCATGGAAGCATCCTCGCCGGTACTTACTTGAAGGGTCCATCCCCAGGCGATAACTGATGAGGCGTGTGTGTAGTACTACACCCCTGCAGGGTTAATGAACTATTCGAATAGCCATGTCCGCGGTTATGGCCTACTTGGAGACCTTTACTTGATCATAAACAACTTCAATGGTTACTCTTAAAACTTTCCAAGATAAGTGTGAGTGCTATGGCGTGCTTCCTCGTGGGAAGTCGAGGAAGTATCCATAGTGGTGTATTTGGTTGGAGACTTGTTACTTGGACTCGTGTACGCTCCTTACCTCTTTCTGGTATTCGTAGTACAGGACTAGCCAAGTCAAAGCTGGCACTTCTGCAAATGAAACCCCACCTCCCTTTGCCTTGATACATGTGCATGACTAGTATAGTTCCTATGTAAGTCTTGTTGAGTACGACTTTGTACTCATGTTTGCTTATTCTATGTTTTAGAGATGAGACCACTGACCGTGATGGTGGCCTCTACCTCGAGCTCGACGTGGACCAGGTCATATAGTTCCAGACAGCAGCCTGTGCCCTTTGGAGGGTCGTTGTATTTTTCTTTCAGGCTTCTTAAGACATTCGTTAACCTTGTCTTTACTAAGACATAATTTGCTTCCGTTGATGCTTGATGTAATGTTGGATCACATCCATGTGATCTCTGCTTGTAATATAACTACTATGTCAGCTCTGTTTAGCAGAAGTTATAAAGACTGAGTTTGTAGAGTTCATGTTGTGATTACCATCTGTTTATACTAGACATGTGTGTTGTGTGTATGTTTATAACATGCATGTCTTAGTATGGGTTTTCGTGACCTTAGTTGTGATCTGGCAGGCGGTCTTTTATACACCAAGTGGCCCTTAGATGTGCGCAGCTTGGGGCATCGCGTAGAGATTGCTCGTGACTCTGTCACGTGCACACTTTGTTGTATGATCGAGCCCGCCTTAGACCCCGACTAAGTGATCGGGCTGGAGTAAGTCTATGTAAGGGTTATGATTCAATCGATAACATGGTTGAGGCGACTTGTCTATGAGTATGGGATTCACCACCCATAAGCATTTAGACTTGTGAGCGGACGATGAGGACCCATCTCAGTTGATCATCCGGCTTGGATGGGATGTCCCTCACGTTCGATGCTTACCGAGAGTGATCTGTGCTTGGCCTTGTCTGCTTAGACAAGTAGGTACGGCTCTCGGCTCTCCATGTGATTGCATTGTGACCGGAATTACATACGCTAACCCCGGGTCCCGACAGACTTGGTACCAGAGCAGGATTTTCTGTAGGATTATCAAACCCTTGGACGATGTCGAGTCTAGCGTTCTATAGTTATATAGTTACTTTGGGTATAAGGAAACAACGTAAGACTTCTTTTTTCTCCTTATCCTCATCGATCTGAGTTCTGAGTCATCCTCATCTTATTCTACGGGAAGATAGGACTAGGCTCATCTATGTCTTTACTAGGACATCTCGTTGATTGCTTCTTTGTAGCTGTAGGAGTGTTGTGGTCTTCTAGAGTCATCATTCCATAGTGTTCCTGTGGAAGTGATGTCTGTCATCCTGTTGGTTTTCTCAATTTCCATTCCGGTGCATCCGTTATGCTGTCCGTTTGTGACTTCGATGCTGTCGCATTATATTCTTGTTGTCTTAGCATAGAATTGTGTCCTAAATCCTATTCTGATTGTTGATCCTTATCACACAGAATGTCTGGTGCAAATCAAGGTGTTGATCCCAGTACCGGTAACATAGACGGTGAAGAACCTCCACCACAAACCTCAACGGCAGAAATCATGATGGAGGCTGGGCAGAATCGTCGTGATCAGACACGTCTTCTCGAGCGTATTGAGCAGAACACTTCTCGTCAGCATCATAGTGTTGTTACCATCCAGGACTTCATTCTCCTCAACCCACCAGTTTTCCGATGTCCTTCCGAGCCCCTTGATGTCGATGATTGGCTTCGTTCCCTCGAGCGTAAGCTTGAGACAGCTCATGTTTCTCCCGGTGATCGTGTGCTCTTCGCGGCATATTTTCTGGAAGGTTCTGCTCTTCAGTGGTGGGAGAATTTCATAGCAATGCAGCCCATAGGTCACGTGGTGACTTGGCAAGAGTTCTGTGATGACTTCCGAGGATATCATATTCCAGATCAGCTGATGGAGCGCAAGAGAGAACAATTTTGAAATCTGACCAAGGAAAGATGACTGTTCATGAGTATCGGACTGAGTTCACTCGTCTAGTAGGTTATGCCCAAGAAGAAGTATCCACCGATGCCAAGAAACAAGCAAGGTTCCGCAAGGGACTTAGCCCCGTCCTTCGTCATGACCTGAATCCTCACGAGTTCGTCAACTTCAGGGACTTGGTCGACAAATCCGTCAAGGCCGAGTATGGAAATGAGTTGTATGAAGAGTCTCGCAAGCGTGATCGTGAGTTTGCACAATCTTCTGGCCCAGTTTCTAGAAAACGATGTGTATGGATTCCCTTCAGTGACGTCAGTCATGCTGTAAGTGCTTCTAGACCACCAACCATCATATATCGTCCACCTCAACCCAATCTTCCTCCTTGGAATTTTGTTGGACAATCAAGTGCTCAAGTTCCTTTCATTCCACGTGGTGTTTGTTTCCAATGTGGACAATCAGGCCACAATGTTCGAGAGTGTCCCCAAAATCATGTCGGCACCACACCTAATCCCAAGCAAGCTTTTCGTCGTGGTAAGACACTACACAAAACTTCCAATGTCAAGCCTCCTGCCTATGAATATGGTTATGTGAATCATGTATCCATTCTGGATTCCCACAAGTCAACCGATGTTGTGCTCGGAACCCTTTTTGTCAATTCCTCCCCAGCTTCAGTTCTGTTTGACCCAGGAGCATCTCATTCATTCATATCCCAGGATTTTTCACTGTCACATGACATCTCTTTTTCGATGTTATCCACACGCTTAGTTGTGCAAGCCCCTGGATCCAGATGGCACACCACCATGGTGAGTCATGAAAATGAAATTGCAATTGAGGGTTTAGTATTCCTTGCCTCACTTATAGCCCTCAAGTCTTCAGACATTGATGTGATCTTAGGAATGGATTGGTTATCAAGACAGAATGTTGTCCTTGATTGTAAAGCCAAATCATTTAAACTAACCCATCCATCAGGCCAGACAATCAAGTAAACCTCACCAAGCTCTAAAACCCAGGTGCATTCTTTAAATGTGCTTCCACTTCCTGATCTAGAAGATATTCCGGTGGTTCCTGACTTCCCGGATGTCTTTCCAGAAGAGCTGCCAGGCATACCACCTGACAGATCTGTAGAGTTTGTTGTAGATCTTATTCCAGGAACCGCCCCAATATCCAAACGCCCATATAGAATGGCCTCACGTGAGTGAGCTGAGCTCAAAATCCAACTTGAAGCTTCGTTGGAAAAAGGCTTCATCCGCCCTAGCTCATCGCCATGGGGTTTCCCTGTTCTGTTCGTAACGAATAAAGATGGAACAAAAAGGATGTGCGTAGACTATCGCCCGCTAAATCTAGCGACGATAAAGAACAAGTACCCACTGCCCAGGATCAATGATCTTTATGATCAACTTGCTGGATCCTCTGTCTTCTCCAAGATGGATTTGAGATTAGGCTATCATCAAATCAAAATCTGAAACGAGGACATTCCCAAAACGGCTTTCACTATTCGTTATGGTCTTTATGAGTACACCGTCATGTCCTTCGGTTTAACCAATGCCCCCGCCACATTCTCGCGTTTGATGAATTCGATCTTCATGGAGTATTTAGATAAATTTGTTGTAGTTTATCTTGATGACATTCTCATCTACTCGAAGAACGAAGAAGAGAACGCAGAACATCTTAGGCTGGTATTGATGAAACTTAGAGAGCATCGCCTATATGCCAAATTCTCAAAGTGTGAATTCTGGCTACCAGAAGTCACCTACTTAGGCCACGTGATTCCTGCAAAAGGCATAGCTGTCAATCCCGAGAGAGTTCAGGCCGTCCTTGAGTGGACTCCACCTGAATCGGTTAAGCAAGTTAGGAGTTTTCTTGGCTTAGCAAGCTATTGCCGCCGCTTCGTCGAGAACTTTTCTAAAGTTGCAAAGCCTCTTACTGAACTCCTCAAGAAAGAGAAGAAATTCGAATGGACCCCCAAGTGCGAGGAAAACTTTCAAGAGCTAAAAAATAAGATTGACTTCTGCACCCGTACTTGTGCCTCCAGACACCAAAAAGGATTTCGAGATCTATTGTGATGCCTCACGGCAAGGGTTAGGATGCATACTTATGCAAGATCGACATGTGGTAGCTTATGCTTCACGCCAGTTGCGTCCACATGAAGAGAACTATCCTACCCATGATCTTGAACTCGCTGCCGTAGTTCATGCCCTGACAACTTGGCGACATTACCTCCTTGGTAATCGTTGTGAGATCTATTCTGACCACCAAAGCCTCAAATACATTTTCACCCAGCCAGATCTTAATCTCAGGCAAAGACGCTAGATTGAGTTGATAAAAGATTATTACTTAGGAATTTCTTACACCCCAGGCAAAGCCAATGTCATGGCTGATGCACTAAGTCGTAAGTCGTATTGTAACAACCTCATGTTGCAACAGTATCAACCACTTCTTCATGAGAAATTTCGAAAGCTCAACCTTGAGATTGTTCCTCGTGGATCTCTTTTCAACTTGGTGGTGAAACCAACCCTTGAGGATAAAATCATAGTTGCCCAAAGGCGTGCACGAGGTGTTCGCCGGATCAAAGAGAACATTGCTAGCGGAGTTGCTAAATGTTTCTCCACAGATAGTAAAGGAACGGTATTCTTTGAAAATCGTTTGGTAGTACCTAAGAATAGGGAACTAAGGCAACTCATACTCAAAGAAGCCCATGACACACCCCTCTCGATTCATCCCCGTAGCACAAAAATGTACCGAGATCTACACCAGAGATTTTGGTGGACTAGGATGAAGAGAGAAATTGCTCAGTTCATTGCTGAATGTCATGTTTGTCGTCGCGTTAAGGCAGAACATCAAAGACCTGCTGGTACTCTTAGACCTTTGCCTATCCCCGAGTGGAAATGGGATAAAGTCAGTATGGACTTCATCACTGGCTTTCCAAAAATCCAGAAAGTAAATGATGCCATCTTCGTTGTCATTGATAGACTTTCCAAAGTTGCTCACTTCCTTCCCGTTCGTGAGTCTATAACTGCTAGCCAGTTAGCGGACTTGTATGTCTCCCGAATCGTGTCACTTCACGGTGTTCCTTTGGAAATCAATTCAGACCGTGGTAGTATTTTCACTTCTCGATTTTGGGAAAGTTTCCAGAATGCTATGGGAACCCACCTCTCCTTTAGCACCGCTTATCATACAAAATCAAGTGGTCAAGTAGAAAGGGTCAATCAAATTCTTGAAGACATGCTCAGAGCTTGTGTTATCTCTTTCAGAAAGAAATGGGAGAATTCTCTTCCTTTTGCCGAATTTGCGTATAACAATAGCTTCCAATCTAGTTTGGGCATGGCTCCTTTTGAATTTCTCTATGGACGGAAATGTCGAACGCCCCTAAACTGGTCAGAAACCGGTGAAAGACAATTCTTTGGACTGGATTTGATTCAGGATGCAGAAGAGTAGGTTCGCATTGTTCGTGAGAAGTTGAAGACAGCCCAGTCTCGTCAGAAAAGCTATTATGATCGTCATCATAGGGAAGAAAGCTATAATCTGGATGAGAAAGCTTACCTTCGGGTTACTCCTCTGAAGGGTACCCATCGCTTCGGTATCAAAGGCAAGTTGGCCCCACGTTACATTGGTCCTTTTCACATTCTCGCTAAACGTGGAGAAGTTGCCTACCAATTGGAACTACCCCCTCACCTCTCCCAGGTTCATGATGTCTTCCACTTCTCTCAACTCAGGCGTTGCTTCAAGGACCCCATCCGCCAAGTAGACAACGAAACGCTTGATCTCCAAGATAACCTTTCATATCTAGAGTACCCTGTTCGTATTCTTGATGAAGCCGAGCATAGCACCAGACGTCAGAAGATCAGATTCCTCAAAGTGCAGTGGTCACATCATTCAGAGAAAGAAGCTACCTGGGAACGAGAGGATCGTCTACGAGCTGAGTACCCCACCTTCCTCCCGGCGACTTCTTAATCTCGGGACGAGATTCTTTTGATTGGGGGCGAGTTTTCAGAACCCTATTTTTAGGTTTGTGCTTTTCTAAGCATGCATTTTGCATCATGAAAATTTTTGCAAAAAGAAAAAGAATTGGGGAAAAGAAAAGCCCTAAGTGAATTAAATAAAAAGGCCAGAAATAAATCTTTTTCCAAAATTCTTTTGGATATGTTGAAAAATCCTAAAAATGAGTGTGATCATTTTAAAAGTGATTTGGGATTAATCCCATGGTCATAGATTTTTCAAAATTCCAAACAGTGGCATGGAAATTAAATAAATATTGTATTTTCAATTGGAATTTAATAAATAAAATTCCAATAATTCTGAAACTTTGTGAGGGGATTTATATATGTCCTCTAAGCTCACATAAAAGTTTTGGGATTTTTATAAAGTGATTTGGTTTCAAAATCAAAACAAAACAAAAATACAAAAAAGAAGTAAAAAAGAAAAGCAGAAAAACACTTACCTCTCGCCTAGGCAAAGCCCATCAGGCCCATCTGGCTTGACCAACCCCCTTGTCTTCTTCCTCCTTGCCAGAAGGAACGCTGGGCACGCCGTGCACTTCGCATGGACGCCAGCTCCTACTCTTGGTCAGCGCAGAGGCCTCCCCTGCCTTATCTCCTCGCCGTGGTCGCTCTGGAGACGCCCTCTCCATTCCCCCCTCCTCTGGTCACCCCCTTCCTCTCCCTCGCCAAATCCCGCGCGACTCGAGCCCCAGATGGAGCGACCTCCGTGCCCGACGTGGCCACCGTGCCTCCCTCGCCGCACCGTTGTGTCCAGAGACGCCGCAGATGTCGACTTCGTCGATCCCGGCTTCCAATTCGAGCAAAGGAGCCACCTAGGCGACGCCCGCATCTACTCTTCACCCTCGGCCACAGCAACTCCAGCGACGAATTGCTCACCACCAGCTCCCTCCCTAGCCTCGATGCGCGCACCATCGAGCTCTGGTGAGCTTTCCGGTTGCTCCACCCCACCCCGTGCTCCTCCTCGAGCACCAGGTGATCTCCTCACCGTGAGCAGAGCCCAGCCGCCGCGGGTTTCATCGCTGACGTGGCCTAGGGCCTCCCCGTGACCCCCCACTGGAACCACCCGATGCGGGTGAGCACGGGCTACGCCCCAGTGCCATCCAAACCCCTTCCTGTGCCCCCTAGCCGATTCCGGTGAGAGCACCGCCGTGGCAGTGCCGTCGGTGACAAGCCGCCGACCTGTTAGGCCTAACCCCCCCCTCTCATCCCTCTCTCTCCCACTGACAGGTGGGCCCAGTGGCCCCTAATTAACCGTGGGTTAATTAAACAGAGGGATTAACCCCTGAGCCACTGACCAGTGGGACCCCCCTGTCAGCCCAGCCCCTGCGTCATCATGACGTCATGCTGATGCATTAAAGAGAAATCAATTTTATTAATTACAGAAAATCCAGAAAATAACCCAAACTTTGAAATTGAATATCTTTTAATCTATAATTCCAAATGCAAAGTGTAATATATGAAAAATTATCAAAATAATATTCTCTATCCAAATATCAAACTTTCAACCATGTTTGAAAAAGTTATCTAGATGAACCAGTAGCATTTTGCTATTTAGATCATTTGGGTTAAATCAAATGAAATACAATGCTCATTTGAAATTCAACCAATGCAATGCAAAGGTGATCACTTACACTTCAGAAGAATTTCACACACATGACCAATTGGTTTTCAATAAAAAAACTTTAGCAAATGCAACTTGGACCAATTTGAATACATTTGGAGTTTGAATTTGAATTTACTTTTCAAATCAACTTCAATTAACATGTTGCAATTCAAACATAAGTCACATCAGCACCTTGCCATGCTATGTTTTGCATATTGCTTGTGCATTGTATTATCTTGATTGTGCTTTACTTCCAGTGCTTCGGTGATTGCATCTTCTCGGTAGAGTTGATATCGGAGACGAGTTCAACCTCACGTCAGAAGAGTGTTACATCGTGATCGTCAGCAAGGCAAGCACCCCCTATTTGATCATGTCGATAAAATCCCAGTTCCCTCTCATTCTCGCAAATGCATGTTTAGGATGTCACCATGATACGTTCTACCGCTAGTTTAACCCATTCCTTTGCATGAACTATAATTTTGTCACAGTAGTAAGCAAACCACAATCCTAGCAGATGTAGGAGTTGGTTGATATCATGTGGGCCCTGCAACTGTTATAGCCTATTACATTGCTTAGAGTTGTTACCTGAGGCTACTTTGTTGTGAGTCGGGATGGTAGTGATCATGTGAATGATGGTGGTAACGTGTTGGTGAATCTACCCTAAACAAAGGTGAACGATGAGAGGCTGTGTAGGAGTACACAGTGGGTTGTCTCATTGAACACTGCCTTAAGCCCGAGTTCTTGTGTTGTTGTCCAAGACTAAGAGTACGACCACACATTGGGCTCACTGACCCCTCTCAGCCTAGTACCTCACCACGGACCAGTCCAGGAGTCGCAAGTAGTTCGCCCTTTAACGATCTCAAGCAGGTGGAACCAAGGTAAGTGGTTGGCGTAGGTTGTGGGCACGTTGAATCAAGTGATCCTGATCGAGTTGAGCTTGATGGCGGTCACAGAACGTTTGAGTCCGCATCGGAAAACTCGGCCGGATTCCGATCGTGGTCCCAACTCAAATAGGCGACTCCCTAGGACTAGAGATGGTGCCGTGAGTGAAGTGTTGTGGCAGCATCCTCACCGGTACTCACTTGAAGGGTCCATCCCCAGGCGATAACTGATGAGGCGTGTGTGTAGCAGTACACCCCTGCAGGGTTAATGAACTATTCGAATAGCCTTGTCCGCGGTTATGGACTACTTGGAGACCTTTACTTGATCATAGACAACTTCAATGGTTACTCTTAAAACTTGCCAAGATAAATGTGAGTGCTATGGCGTGCTTCCTTGTGGGAAGTCGAGGAAGTATCCATAGTGGTGTATTTGGTTGGAGACTTGTAACTTGGACTCGTGTACGCTCCTTACCTCTTTCTGGTATTCGTAGTACAGGACTAGCCAAGTCAAAGCTGGCACTTCTGCAAATGAAACCCCACCTCCCTTTGCCTTGATACATGTGCATGAGTAGTATAGTTCCTATGTAAGTCTAGCTGAGTACGACTTTGTACTCACGTTTGCTTATTCTATGTTTTAGAGACGAAACTACTGAACCTGATGGTGGCCTCTACCTTGAGCTCGACGTGGACCAGATCATATAGTTCCAGACAGCAGCCTGTGCCCTTTGGAGGGTTGTTGTATTTTTCTTTCAGGCTTCTTAAGCCATTCGTTAACCTTGTCTTTACTAAGACATAATTTTATTCCGTTGATGCTTGATGTAATGTTGGATCACATCCATGTGATCTCTGCTTGTAATATAACTACTATGTCTGCTCTGTTTAGCAGAAGTTATAAAGACTGAGTTTGTAGAGTTCATGTTGTGATTACCATCTGTTTATACTAGACATGTGTGTTGCGTGTATGTTTATAGCATGCATGTCTTAGTATGGGTTTTCGTGACCTTAGTTGTGATCTGGCTGGCGCTCTTTTATTCACCAAGTGGCCCTTAGATGTGCGCAGCTTGGGGCATCGCGAAGCGATTTCTCGTGACTCTGTCACGTGCACACTCTGTTGTATGATCGAGCCCGCCCTAGACCCCGACTAAGTGATCGGGCTGGAGTAAGTCTATGTAAGGGTTATGGTTCAATCGATAACATGGTTGAGGCGAATTGTCTATGAGTATGGGATTCACCACCCATAAGCGTTTACACTTGTGAGCGGACGATGAAGACCCATCTCAGTTGATCATCCGGCCTGGATGGGATGTCCCTCATGTTCGATGCTTACCGAGAGTGATCTCTGCTTGGCCTTGTTTTCTTAGACAAATGGGTACGGCTCTCGGCTCTCCATGTGATTGCATTGTGACCGGAATTACATATGCTAACCCCGGTTCCCGACAGTTTTCGTCACAGGGGGTAAATATAGGAGAAGGGGGCACCGAGAGGGGCCACAGGGCAGCCAGGAGGCCCCCTGGAGCGGCCTAGGGTTGGGCCGCGCCAGGGACCCTTCTGGAGTCCCTGTGGTGGCCCCCTTCCCTCCTTTGGTGTTTCCGGAAGCTTCCGTGTTGCTGATTTTTTATCTGATTTTTCCGGATTTTTGGAGCACTTTTAATGGACGGAAAACCTGAAATACAAAAACAGCAGAAAACATCAACTGGTAGGTGGGTGCACTGGGTTAATAGATTAGTCCAAATATGCTCAAAAGTGTATGAAAGTTCAAGAAAAACATGGCAAACTCACATAAAACATGCATGGAGCAAGCATAAATTATAGATGCGTTTGGGACGTATCAATGACGCTCTAGTATCATTGCATATCCTTGAGTACTTCCTGTAAAGTGTGTGATCTTCTATATCCTTGTAAAATATACAGTGTTGCCCTTAAGTGAGGAAAAGATCCCAAAGAGGACACAAATAAAAGATCCCAAAAGAGGACAAAATTAAAAGATCCCAAAGAGGATAAATGAGAGATAAATAGAAAGAGCCAAAGAGGCCACAAAAAATACAAAAAAATGGGAAAAAGAGAAAATAAATAAAAAGAGAGAAGGGGCAACACTACTATTCCTTTTGAAAGATTCAGACTCGTGCTCCAAAATACTATTTGTATTTCATAGAGAGTTTCATATCATTCATGCATAATTATGTGGGGATCCTTACACTATAGAACTTGGATTGTGTATTCCAATGACGATCCTCCTCAAATGAGCTCGAGATCTTCATGAGCAAGCAAGTTGGATGCACCCCACTAGTTCCATTGGAGAACTTCGCATAGCTCATGTGTGCATCTGTTGCATGGAAATCCCTACTCGTCACATTATATCAATCATTTGGCTTTCTCTTGCCTATGATTGTCCTCATTAATGTGAGCCTTTCACACCTTTTTGTCTTCCTTACCCATCATTTATTCTATTCTCCCTCCTAAGTGCCAACTAATCACGCTCATGCTCATTCATTGCATGAGTGCTCAAAATCGAAAGGGAGAGGATCAGTTTGATTTGTACCTGGCCAGTGGTCTGGGAACGAGTCATAATAAGATTCCAAAGGAGACCAAGTGTGAAGTTTTAGTAGATTGAGTTCTCAACAACTACTAGTATTTTTATGCTCTAAACCCATCTCCCACTTTCTGCACGGGAACACCGATTGGAGACATTCGAGTCACAAACAGCGAGAGATCTTGAACCTTTATGTTCTTACTTTACTAGTTTCAATACTAGATATAGACTCGTTCTTGTTATTGTCTTGACTTGAATTGCATACCTTACTTGATGTACTTTAAAGTTCAAATCTTTGTTGGTAGCCTGTCACCAAAGAAATTATCTTTGCTGTCACTTACCTACTCGAGGACGAGCAGGAATTAAGCTTGGGGATGTTGATACGTCCCAAACGTATGTATATTTTCTACTTGTTCTATGCTTATATTGGTGATATTGCTATATGTTTTGATGCACTTTCATGTCATTTACAATATATTTTAGACAAACCTATTAACTCAATGCCCAGTGCCAGTTTTTGTCTGCTGTTGTTCATGCCTGTAAGGCCCGATATGCAGTACTGTTCTAGATCGAGATGTTTCCATCCAGATCCGGGGACGAAGCACATATCGGTCCCACCGCGACATATGACAATGCCATATGCCCCGGATTTCCAACATGATATCACAACATTAAAGCTACAAGGATCCAACATCTAATACAATCGGCATACAACTTCCTTAATACATTACATCAGCGGAAGATCTATGTCTGAGTACAGACTACAATCAAGTGCCTAGTGGCAAATGCAAAACACACCATTCCCGTAACCACACGGGTCCAGGCTCTCCGCCGGGATCCGCCTAACTAGTTGTCATTGAGTCTCCACGAAGGCGTCGGAAAGAAGGGTCGCCGAGCTCCTCTGAAGTCCAAGATCGTTTGCATAACGTGCGTAAAGAGAAAAGAAGGGGTGAGCTATATCAATAAGTCTTGTAACTAACTTCTCACGGTAAGATGGGGTAGTGGTTGAGGTTGCAGCCACAGTAGGATTATATAAGTGGCTAATGATCTATTTAGAGTAAGATGAGAACTAAGCATTCGATGAGGAATCGCCTCCAACAAGTTTTTCCATCATATACTTACGCAAACATAACACCTATCCTATCCTTGTCCTCCCTTTCGCATCCCGACGAAGAAGAAGTAGTCAAGGCGCACACACGTTGATCAAGTTATGAAGATTATTTCAGTTGTTGTTGTCTATGAACAAGGAGTAGGTCTCAAGTCGTCCATAACCGTGGACACGACTTCTCGAAAAGATTTAACCCTGCAGGGGTGTACCAAATGCCCATTACAAGGCTCCGCACGCACGCCCATCTCTCTCAGTTGCTACCCATCACAGACAACCATTTTATGATTTAGTTCTGAGAGATCCGAAACGACAGGTCCCTCTAACTAACCACGCACAAATCAGGGTGGTCCCCGGTGAGTCGATATCCAAGGAGTAACAGGGGAACAGTTGATAGCATCCTAGCATGTATACTAAGCAGTGAATGAGCAGCGAGCAATAGTAACATAGCCGAATAAGGTTTGCTGGGATGTGGATGACATGGCTGTTTGGGTTTAATTGAGAGGCATTAATATGAAGTGGTAGGATCAAGCAATCGTTCTATCATATACCTAGGCGCAAGTGAGATGAAAGTTATAACCATGATATATGCTCCCCCTTACCTGATGATAAGACGAAACCGAAGGTTTAGTCGATCGCAATCTCGCATCGTCTCCGAGAGTAACCGCGGAAGCACACAAGAAGGAAACACTGGAAAATGGAATCGACGATCAAGCATCTATTACTACGAAGCAATCACGAGCAAGCAACAACAACAAGAAGGAAAAACGAGGCAACGCACGGTATCACATCTATCGTCGAGAGTGGTTACTAACTGGTTAAGTGAAGTACTCGTCACACACGAAGATACTGCACATTTACAATGGTTCAAGTTGTTTAGCAGCACAAGATGAATAAAGGTTGTTAACATGGCATCTCACACAAGCATGGCATGTCACGCAATAATGAAAAGAGGTGAAGCATAATTAATCTACCTATACTAGTCAAGTTAAACGAGGTAAACTCCTACACAAAGCATATCACTAGGTTACCCCGCGAAAATTATAAAGTTTTGTACTGTTTTTCGCTAATCTATATTTTATTATTTTTATTAGCAAGCAAGAGCAGCATATTGACATTCCACACGAAATTCTAGTCAAGTTACATGTATGAAAAATTTTATCGGAGCAACGGTTAAAAAGTTATTTAATAAACAGTTTACGATGGCATGCACTGTAAATACCAGGTAAACGGCATGTAAACAAGTGGAAACATGGAAAAGAGCAACATTTTATGAATCTACACAAAAAACTAAGCAAGTTTCATGTATAACGCGTCGCGATCCGACAAACGGGTGAAAAGATATCGCCGTCGCAAAATACAAACACATTCTGGCATTTTATTAAACTAGAAAAATAGTTAAAAGCGTTACTGGGCCGAATCTAAACTAAACGGGCCTAAAAAGGGGCGGCTCGAAATACTAAATAACGCATCGGGCGGTAAATATCAACAACAAGTAGATGGGCCGATCCCACTTCAACAGAAAAAAGGGTGAGGGGGCGCTCACCTCATGGGCCTCGACCCAAGAAGCGTCGTGGACGGAAGTTAGCAGATCTGCGCCCGGTGTGGGGGATAGGCGCGGTATGGGCTTCTAGTGATGCTGGTCCGCGGGACGCGCTGCGGTGGGTCGCGTGAGCGTCGCCGGCCCAGGTGGCCACAACGGTTGGTGGGGGCGCCGCTGGATCGGGCTCCTCCCGATCCTGATGAGGTAGGCGGCGACGGTCGTCGCACCGACGGGCAGGGGCGGTGCTAAGAGGCCGGAGGAGGGGCGCAGGGTCGGATCTGGAGGTGGGGACGACGGCCGGGCGTCCATGGCGAGCAGATCGAGCGCGGCGGCGGAGCTCCTGCATCGGGCTTCCATGGCAGCACGGCTGTGAGAAGAGACAGAGGTGAGGTAGGAGGAGAGCAGATCAAGAGGAGAAGGGAGGCGCGGCGAGGAGGGAGCTCACCGGAGGGTTGCGGTGCTCGTCAGCGGACGACGGTGATGGCCGGTGTGGAGGCGCACGACGGCGGTGGCTTGGGAGGAGAGGAGATCCACGGGAGGCGGTGGCGCCGATCTGGGAACGGCAGGCAGTGACGACTGTCTCCAGGCCCAGCGGGGCCCAAACCGGCGGTGGAGATGGCTGAGGCCCCGTGGACGATTTCTGGCCCTTGATCTGGAGATCTAATGACCTGAATTTTTTGGGAGCTACGGTTTCGGAAAAT
This sequence comes from Bromus sterilis, assembly GCA_950022295.1. Taxonomy (NCBI): domain Eukaryota; kingdom Viridiplantae; phylum Streptophyta; class Magnoliopsida; order Poales; family Poaceae; genus Bromus; species Bromus sterilis. The sequence goes on along the minus strand of OX465598.1, from coordinate 212,460,531 downwards.
TGAGGCTTTTGGGGTAAATCTGGATGTTTTGTGAGGGGGATGGCTGCAAATTTTACATGGGGAAACCCTAGAAGGGATAGGGGAGAGTGGTGGTCTTTATATATGCTGGCTTGGCTGGCGGGTTTACGCAAACGCCCTCGGGTTTTCTCTCTCGCGTCCGGTACTCAACGTTTCTGACCGCCGGGAGTCCATACGACCTCCGATTCGGGAGAAACCTTGAACCACGTGCTCAGCGCGGCGAGCCCGTCAGTTCTACCTCACTTTGATACCGTTTCGAGAACATTTTTATGGCGCCCAAAAAAATAATCCGTTCATTAAATAAACAGGGTTTTTCGTTCCGATGGCGATGGCTGGACTGGTGCCAGAAGTTGCGACGGTACTTGGGTGAACCCGGTGTCGCAAGAGTCGTGTGCCGTGGTGGAAATGCGTTGGTCATGCAAACAGGTACGATAAAGAGAGGGGGAGAATATTCACCGATTTATAAATCGATGAAACAAATACTGCAATCAATTCTTACAAGCAATAAAATAAATCAGCAAACAAATTTTTTAATTTGGGTGAAAATCCCGGGCTGTTACAGTACAACAGCACCAACAAGGGATCTCGTCCTGAGATCCTGGACGATTCGTGGGAGAGGGGGGAGAGAAAAGAGAGAAGAAAATCTTCAACACCACCAACAAGGGAATCTGCTCCATGTCGACGACGAACTTCCGTCGAGATAAATTTTCGCAGAGAGACGACAATGTTGCAGAACGAAACCATCAGGTGATCAAGAGAAAGAATGACATCGAGAACCCCAAATCTTGGTGTCTTTCCCAACTACGACAACACGGGTGCCATTGCTAATGCGAGAGAACCAAGAACTCACTCTACAGCCAAGCACATTCTCCGAAAGTTCCATGTGACGCGAGACTACGGCAGGGATGGTCATACTAGGATTCACAAAATACATACGGATCTAAACGCAGTAGACCCGATGACTAAACCTCTTCCACAGGGAAAGTTTGAAGAAAACCGAGAGACTATTGGTGTTAGATACATACCTAATGTAAGCTAGTGTAATTTGTACTCTAGTGCGAGTGGGAGACTGTTGATTATGTCCCCTAGAGTAAAATTAATAAAGATATTTGTCACATATCCGTTTTTTTCATAATACGTTTTATACCGTGCTAATAACTGTATTACAGGGAAACACTAATACACGCGTAGTATAAAACACAAGTCCCTAGTTTTTTCTCAGGTATACTAGCTCATTGGGCAATTGATTGATCAAGGTTTCTTGATCATGGCGACACTTAAGTCCATTGACAATGAGGTCATATCATTGGGGAATGATGTGATGGACACATACCCACCTAAAGCATTGTAATGTGATCGAGTCACATAGTTCAGCATTGCGATGACTTTGTAACATATGGCTTAGTCCTTAGACCGTAATGATCATACATAATTGTCATCTATGAGGTGACTTTGATTTGTATCCCATCGCCTGACTGAAATATGCTGGCTATAACGGTGCACTTTGGGTATTCCGAAATACATGGTTGATGAGTATGTTAATACATAAGAGCGGGATTTTTCAGTCCAAGTGACGGACAGGTACTCTGGGCCCACTCGGTGATATTGCATCAATATCTTGCAAGCAAGTGACTAGGTCACATGAGATGTAATAAGACCAGATGAGTAAACCTGTTTTTTGTGAACGAGATGTGAACCCGGTATGTTGGATACCGACGATCAAACCTCGGACAAACAAAGTACCGCAGCACAAAGGGATTATGTCGTATCGTTAACAGTTTCCAAAAGCGATTGAAGTTCATTCGATGGATGCGCAGGGGCTGTCAAGGATTGTAACCAAGTCCAACTGACTAGCCATTGGTCAATGAGAATGTCTCGATCATGTCTGATGTTTCCCGGACCGTAGGGTGTTACACTTAAGGTGCAATCGATGCATTGCGATAGATACGGGATCATAGGTGAAATAGAGATACCACCGGAATAGTTCCGGGGGAGAACGAAAGTTGTTCCGGATATTTTGAAAGGTTCAAAATAAAGTTTAATTGTATTTAATAATTTTTTATTATTTAATTATCTGAATTAAATATTAAAATATAATTAAATTAATTAAAAAAGTGGAAAAAGGCTTAGTGGGCCACATGGGCCCATTAGGGGAGGAGGGGGTTTCCCCCCTTGGGTTTGGCGCCAAGGATGGGGCCCATCCCCCTTCCCTGGTCGGCGCACCCCCCCCCTCCCTTGGGAGTTTAGTCCCACCTCAGGGAGGGGAGGAGGATGGCACCCCCGCTTGGCCTATATAAGGAGGGGTACGCCCCCCTTTCTCCACCATAGCAGGCCGTCGCTCTTCCGGAGTCGGGATCCGTATCCGTCTTTCTTTCGCTGCTCGCCCTGTTCGGGGCCTAGAGGGAACATCGATTATACTGTACGTGTATAATCTTTTCGAGGCGCTACACCTGTGGCACTACTTCATCGCCAGAGGTCAACCGGGAGTCTCCATCGCCGGTGGTCTTCAACATCACAGGGAGGTCGTAGTTTCGAGTCTACTCCAGCCACTTTCGCAAGAACGTTTCCCTCTTTCGGTCTTCAAAGGTATGAACTCTGATTCCCTCCGTTACTTTACATCGCCATAGCATAGATCTTGGGTTCGAGTAACGTAGGTATGAAAAATTTGTGTTTTCTTCCCCATATCCCAACAGTGGTATCAGAGCTAGCTATGCGTAGATGTATTGTACGGATAGAACACATCTAGGATCTGGGAATCGAATCTTCATTCGTTACACTCCCATGTGCACTCATTTAGCATTGCGGCAATGTCCTGATGAAGCGGCCCCGACCGACCTTACGCGTTTACGCGAGACTGGTTCCACGCTTGACATATGGCTTGTACCATATAAGTGGCCGGGGTTTTTTTCTCTCTAACATTGGCGATGTGAAGATGTTTGCAACGGAGGGCCCCGACAGGGGTGTAATAGAGACGATTGGGGAATCGATGGTGTGGCATGTTTTCCGCAGGATAGAAACGGTTCTTTCTCGAAACCCCTAGCAGCCACGTAAAACTTGCATAAGCTAACGTAGAAAGGCATTTAACTTTGCTTTGCATAAAGGGGGATCATAGCTTGTATGATTTACAGTTTTACTACCTGTTTCTGCTAGTATGCTAGATATATCGACAGTAGCATAAATAGGACCATCTCTCACAATACCAACATTGTGTTCTCCCTTGGTGGGCACCGCCTGGAAGGATCTCCCATATGTCCGACATCCTATACATATTGGGTGTCACACATATTAAATGGCGTTCGCATGAGGCTGGGTTCCGCAAGCCTGGCTATGCAGATATGGCCTTGCTGAACAACTAACATAAAGGTTGGATTGGTGATACGTCCCAAACGTATCTATAATTTCTGCTTGCTCCATGCTTGTTTTGTGTGATATTTCTATGATCTAGATACACTTTCCTAAACTTTTGATCATATTTGGATTAACTTATTAACTCAGTGCACCACAGTGCACGTTCCTGTTTTTTGCTGTTTTTCTATTCTAGGTTTCCCCCATATTAAAAGTTCTCCAAAAATTAAGGAAAAATCGGATAAAAAATCAGCGCAACGGAAGCTTCCGGAACCCCGAAGGAGGGCTGGGGGGCCACCAACAGGGACCCAGGCGGCCACCTGGCGCGGCCTAGGGTCTGGTCGCGCCAGTGGGGAGCCTAGACTCCTGGTAGCCCACCTGTATGCCCCCATCGCCTATTTATTTCCCGTGACGTGAAACTTCCGGAGAGAGAACCCGTTTCCGTGATCTCGCCTCTCTTCCTCCGCCGCTACGCTTCCAAGATCAAGAGCTCCAGCAGACTTCTTCCCGGCACCCTGCCGGAGGAGGATCGACGTCCGGGAGCTTCCCCTCCACCATGGACGCTTCCCGGATGTGCCGTGAGTAGTTTCCTTTGGACCATGGTCCATTATCAGTAGCTATGTGATGTTCTCCTCCCCTCTTTGTTCTTCATGGTTTAGACCTCGTGAGCTGCCCTACATTATCGAGGAACATATGTAATCTTTCTGTTGTTTCTATGCTGAGTGTGATGGGATCTGATGGATTATGAGATTACGTTCAGATTGTGATTGAGTAATATATTTGGTTCTTATCTTTTATATTTTTGTTACTAAGTAATTTTTGCATGTTCTCCATTGTTGTTTATTGCTTTGGCAAAGTAGTAGGTAGTAACTCCAAGAGGGAACGTTATGCTCGATTGTGGGTTCATGCCCCCTGATGACACGCTTGATTGACAGAAACATGAGTCAAGGGGATGTGCTGTTGCCACAAGGGGGAAAACAACGGTACTTGTAACCGCGGTTGCAAGGATTGTTTACTTTACGCAAAGTGCTTTTTAATGCAGTTTCTGTTGCTTTGGGTGGGGCTCGCAACTTAATACCAGCGAGATTTTCTGGATAGATATCTCAAGGTGGATGATTAGTAGTAGATGAAGTTGGATTTCGGTCTACTTAGTTTGGCGTACTTCCCAAGCTTTTGAGCCTCTTCCTTTCATTTGTAGCATAGATAGCATTGCGGTGCGTTCATAATCCTGTCAATTTCCCTTCTGTAATTTGTTTACCTCGCATAGCAGTTTTATCGTCTTTTGGGAGAGAGACATCACTAGTGAACATCACGGGACCCCGGTCCATATTCTCATCACTATTTACACGCTCATTTACTTTCTTGCTTTTTTACTTTCAGTTGCTATCATTATCATTATCCCTTGTGTTTTGATCCTTTCTTAACAAAAAGACCGGAGAGATTGACAACCTATCTGAACTTCGTTGGGAGGAAAGTTATTTTTGTATGTGTGCAGGTCCATGTCAGTTGTGCTGCTGACTCCTACTTATCATCTTCGGAGTCCTACTGGAGACAAACCTCGGTATCTTCACCGAGGGAAACTTGCCGCTACGCTGCATCTCACCTTCCACTTGCGGTAACCAACGAAGGGAGAGAAGCAATTTTGATCTCTCGCGTATCAAGTAAATTTCTGGCGCCGTTGCCGGGGACTCCGATTGATAAGATAGGGGAGTTTCCCACTACCTTTTACCTTCGCTTTTTAGTCTTGTTAGTTTACCTTTCAGTTTTTATCTTTGTGTCTTATATCAAAAATCACAATTTTTTTTATTATTTATCATGCTAGTAGCTGTCATTATGTCTGGTCCTTTTGCCTTTGTTGAGACAGAGGTTCTCACCTTTAAACAAAAAAGGGGTGAAAGTTTAAAAGATGCTTGGTATAGAATTAATGATTCTCAAAAAAGAGCCACCAAGAAGCAATCCACTACTATCCTTCTTAGAATTTTTTATGTTGGGATTACTCCTTGGAATAGGTTCATATTAGATACCGCTCAATGGGAATTTCCTAGAAGCCCTAATTTGGGAGTCTCTTAATGTTATTGAAAATCTTGTTGGAAATCTCCCTGTTGCTAGCATACAAGAAGATATAACTCTAGCTCAAATTATGAAAAAACTTGAAAAAATAGAGTTAGAAATACCAAGTATAACTAGGATAAATGAGTTGGATCGCAAAATTCAAGGGAATTTGAATAGGCTTGATAGCTCCATGCTTAAAATTATTAAAACCTTGGAGACCATCAAATTCCATGATATGGATCCTTCTAGGATTGATAAGATTGAGGAATTCATTAATACTCTAGGAACTACTTTCTCCTCAATCAAACCAAAAAAATTAGAGACTCCGGCAAGTAAGGAACCTAAGTTCAAATATGTCGCTAATATTCCCCGACCCAAAAATAATGCACCCATTGCCAAGGAAGTTGAAACCGTGAAAAATCTGGAATAAATACCTCTTTTTGATAAATTTATGAATGAAACTCCCATTGATTTTCCGCCTTTTGGTTTTATCCCTAGAAGTATCTTCATTAGGGTTTTATTTGAAAGACCTCTTAAGACTAGTTGTACAATTGAATAACTTTTTGATGATCTTGATGATGATTCGATTGACACGACTTGATATTTTGCCTTATCCCTAGCTTAAAGGCGTAAAAGAAAGCTCTTGTTGGGAGGAAACCCAAAATGTTTTTACTTCTATTCTTAGTGACATGCTGTCCAGAAAACAGATTATGTCTTCTTGACGGACAAAAATCGGAACAAATCACCAGTTCATCTTTTTGAGCTGAAATTTTTACACAGCATGCTCTATACAATTGTGAAACTTTCGTATGTTCTGAATTTTTTTATTTGATTTGCATAAGTACCCCGAAAAAATTCTCTACTACATGTTGTTCTGTTTTTCACAGATTCTACCACGTTTTGCCTCTCCTTACTTTTGCAAACCTTAAGCTTGCTTTTCTTTGAAAAAACCTTTTGGAAATCGTGAGAAACAATAGCTCTTCAAGAATATCTTTATATCCAGTGGGGAAAAATTATTTTATTAAGGGTACTAACCTCTCTAATCATCTTATGATGAGTTATATATCAAGGGAGTTTTCAAGTGTGCGATGGAAGATGATGAAAGAAGATCCGGGAGTGTCAAGCGCTCAAGCTTGGGGATGCCCCCATGCATCCCCATTAAATATTCAAGGAGACTCAAGCGTCTAAGCTTGGGTATGCCCCCGTGCATCCCCTTCTCCGTCAACAATCATCAGTTCGTCCTTCGTCTCACTATATTTTTATCACTTCATGCGTTATGTGATATGCTTGGAGCGTATCGCTCTTAGGTTTTATTTTTAGTTTTATTTAGCTTTTCTTTCTGTTCATAACAAATTAGACCCCAGCTTACTTTGTGTGGGAGAGAAACACTCTCCACTCCAATCTAGAACACATCATAGGATTTTTCATGCTTATCTTTCTGCCATTGTGTGTTCTTTATCTTTTCGTAGCTACTGCCATGTTTAGTTTTAGTCTTAGTTTGTCTTTAGCAAGAGCCTTGGCTTTTGTTAAGTTTTTTGCTGGAACTCTCTTTAGTTTTCATGTTTATCTTGTTAAGAGAGTTGGTTGTTGCACTGAGTTGTGTCTTGTCTTGAGAGTAGGTAATTGAGGTTGCTATTTAATTTTAGTAGTAACTTGCAATAGTTTTGAGGTATTGTTGTGAGTAATGTTTGAACTTTTGGTGTCAAGAGCTCTAGCCTATTAGTGATAGGTGTCGTATTTTGGGCAATCCATGTTTATTTTTAATAACCTACAAAACTAGTTGAGAACTCTAGCTACTAGATGGATCGCTAGTCCTTGGAGGGATCGGATATTAGAGTACAGTCACGTACCATCAGTCGAGGATGCGCAAGGATAACCAAACCCCCATTTACTCCTCCTCGGTGTACTTGTCTCTTTTTTAACCTCCTTATTAGAATGAGAGTTACCGATAATAAGTGCATGAGTTATTCGGACTAATGTAAGTATTGAAACTTGACACTTCCACCTCATATTTTCTAGCCTCTTCCGTGTCGTGCATTACATTCTTCTCACTCCGAGAGTAGGCGTCCACCTTCGACGCTACATCCAAACCCTTGGCATGATACGCTCTGTCATCATACACCTCCTTACATCTTTCATCAAAACAGCCACCATACCTACCTATCAAGGCGTTTCCATAGCCTTTCCGAGATATATTGCCATGCAACATCCACCTCTTCATTACTTGATCTTCATGTCATACAGGTTCCTGCTACACTGGCAGCGGCATACATTGCATACATCATGATAGCTACATCTTCTTTATGATTTGAGTACCTTGTAAAGTGTGAAAGATCTTCTATACCCTCTTGTAAATTAGAGTGTTTCCCTAAAGTGACGAAAAGATCCCAAAGTGGACAAAATAAAATATCCCAAAGAGGACAAATGAGAGTTAAATATAAAGAGCCATTGAGGCCACCAAAAAAATACAAAAAAATAGAAAAAAGAGAAAGAAAAATTAAAAGAGAGAAAGGGGCAACACTGTTATCCTCTTGAAAGATCCACACTAGTACTCCCTCTTATCCTTGTACTCCATAGAGATGATCATACATGCATATAGCTATGTGGGGACCTTTACACTATAGAACTTGGCTTGCATATTCCAAGGAGGAGCCTCCTCAAAAGATATCTAGGTCTTCATGAGTGAGCAAGTTAGATGAACCCCCACTATTTTCATTGGAGAGATTTTTAGCTCATATGTGCATCCATTCCATGGCAATCCCTACTCCTCACATCATATCTGTCATTTGGCCTTCTCGCCTATGATTGTCCTCATTGATGTGAGCCTTTCTCACCCTTTTTTTCTTCCTCCTCCACCATATTTCTCTCTTTGCCATCCTAAGTGTCAACTCTCGTGCTTACGCTCATCCATTGCATGAGTGCTCAAAATATCGAAAAGGAGTGGATCAAATTGACTTGTACCTGGCTAGTGGTTTGGGGACAAGTCAAGATAAGATTCCAAGGAAGACTAAGTGTGAAACTTTAGTAGATTGAGTTCTCAACAAAAATATTTTTTTCTCGTATTCCTATCCCCTTCTTGCACGCAAACACCATTTGGAGATATTCGAGTCACGGACAGGGAGAGATCTTGCACCTGATGTTCTTTTGTTGCTTGTTTCAATGCTAATATAGACTCACGCATGTTATGACTTGAATTGAATCACATACCTTGATTTGTTTAATTTTAAAAAGTCCTTATATGGTTGCTAGCATGTCACCACAAAAATTATGCTTGTTATCATTTACCTACTCGAGGACGAGTGATACGTCCAAAATGCATCACTATTTGATATAGTAATTTTAGAAAAATCACGGATAATAATTTTTAATTTCCGTTTTCACCAAACATTTTAAAATAATAAAATTGAATTTTTGGCTTTACCAAAATATTAAATAAAAATAAAAACTTTGCAACTTATTTTCAAATATTTTTAAATACTTTTCCGGCCCTTTAAAAATACCGAAAACTCCAAAAACGATTTTAAAACTTTTCCGGAGCATAAATAAATTCTCAAAATATTTTTAGAAATTATTTATAACCCCAAAGTAAATTTAAAAAGTCTCCCAAAAATATTTTAAACTATTTTTCAACAATTTAAAAATGGGGATAAGTCCTTTTATATCCTCTCCAGCTAACTGCCATGTGTTGAAAAATGTTTAAAATATTTTTTAAACTCCAAAAAAATGCGGAAACAGCATGAGACGCATATGATGATCTATTAACATCCGAATTTAGAGAATTGGGATGTTACACCGCGCCAAGTGGCCACCTGGGCACCTTGTGGCCCCCCTCTGGCCCCTCTTCGGCGTGTCTTCGTCATTCGTCTGAAAAATACCCTCCGTCGATTTTCAGGTAATTTGGAGGTATTCTTCTTCAGCGACTCAGCGTCCACTTTTTACCGCTGAATCCTGCGTCTGCTGCTTCGGCACCGGAAAGTTGAAAACTCTGTAAATTAAGCCAAAACAACATAAGAACAACATCATATCATGAAATATATCAATGAATAAGAAAGAATTTTGGGCCTAATGGGCCTGTTCTGTTATTTTTCCGCCTGACCGAATTTGTGTTTATTTCGGATTATAAAAAAAATTCGCGGAGCGGGTTATAAATACCCGCGTACTCGTGGGTTTTAGGGTTTTCGCCCGCGAACCCGATCTGCCAAGCGCCGCCGCCGGTGAGCCCCGTCGCGCCTCGCCGGTGAACCCCGCCGCCCCACCGTCCCGCCGCCGCCGGCCGGCCCCCGGAACTCCGGCCAGATCCGTTTTCGGATCCGTGCAGGGACCCGATCGCTTTTTTCACGTTATTTTATTTACGGTTGGGTCCTTTTCGCAGTTTAGACCCCGATTTCGCCCGGTACCGTTTTCGCGAGTACTTTTTAACCGTAACTCGGAATTGAGTGATTCCAGTTGCGTTGCGGCCATGGTGAAATTTTCTAGCCAGTAGACCGAGTTTTACAGAAGTATGAAGTTTTCAAATTCGAATCCCAAACAGATCCAAATTTGAACTTCCGGTAGCCGTATCTTTTTAACGGTGCGCCCGTTTTCACCGTTTCTTTTTGCGTTGGTTTTATTTTGTCAAGTACTTTAAGTTTGGCTACTGTTAGGCAAGTTTTTCTACTGTTATTTGTATGTTTATTACTTTTTGTGCATAATTGTATTGAATATATGTTGATTGGTGCTATGTTTGCTCGTATAGATTGTCCGGAGTGTGCCGCCTCATTTTGTGAGGATTGTGACCGTCAGGAACAGGAAGAAGGCAAGTGATGATTTGACCATACTCATACCTATATTTTCTATATGCATTATGTTAAGAATATCACCCTATTGCATGATAGGTAGTTACTTTACTGTTGCTGCAAAACCAGTTAGGATAGCCACATGTCTTGACTTGTATTTGTAGATCAACCTAGCCGTGTTGTTACTTTATTGCTATGATTTGTAGACGTGGTTGGGTTGTGAGAATTCATGGAGTGCATGTGAGCTATTTAATAATTTGTGTAGCAACTTTACAATAAATAGAAATCACTTCTGGACGGGCGGGTTGCATCCCGGTGGCTGTGCCTTGTCTAAGGACAGTGCCGAGGTTAAATGCACCCAATGGTTGTTATGGTGGTGAACCGGGTGCGACATGGTGTCTACCCTCTGAGCGCAGTGGGCGCCGTCCAGGAAAAAAAAGATCAGACATGCAATATTACTAGTAGCTTCCGTGTACATCCACTGGCTATATGGGCTCTGGCTTAGCACGAGTACGTTGTGGGGAACCTGGCCCTGGTAGCTAGCTGATGTAGATGTGTGTTAGGTGTAACGGCTACCAAAGGGTGGAGGCAACCTCTTCGGAAAGTCTTTGTCTCAATCTTCGGGTTGAGTCCAGTGGGGAACGTGTACAACCTCTAGAGAGCGTATAAATTGATCATGATTAGCCGTGTCCACGGTTACGGACGAACTTTGAGCAACTAGTCAGTACTGTTGATGAATGATCTTGACAGATGAACACTTAATAATAATTTTGGTGGGAAAGATTAGCATTGGGTTGCTGTGTGTTTCAGGTAGAATTCAACATAAAACTTTGACTAGTTTAGTTCAGGAGAAAATTGGCTTTCTTCAAAACAAAACCATAAGCCTTTCCTTTGACTCACCTTGCATGCAGATGTAGGTCCTTTATATAAACTTTTTCGTGTCACTTGCCGTACAAATCAGATGTACTGACCCGTTGTCGGGCTGTAACCTTCGGTGTTGCAGGTTTTTCAGACGACCAGTAAGGTGCATTTAGGGTTGCGGGTCTACACTCAGCATGTTCGCTTTTGGCTGTTGATGGGACTCCACGTTACTTTCTTTTTGCTTCCGCTACATTTATATTGAATAAGCTAGCCTTGAGCTATGCAACTTGTTATTTATTTTATTTTGGATCATACGTTGTAATAATGATGCACTTGTACTTTGATATACATCTATTATACTGTGTGTGCCCGCGAGTTCGATCCAGGGACTAGCAATTGAGCACAGATACTTCAATTCTATGTGAATTGGGTCATTACAGATGGTATCAGAGCAGTGTGTTGACTGTAGGATGTGATCCTAGAAAATGGACTAGAAAAGCCACAGGAATAAAAATATTACTTTACATCACTCTGTCTTGTACTTACTTACCTTCTCTATCTCGTATTCATACCTTTTCTAATCTTGCCTTACCTCTCTTTGATTATAGATGACCACTTTGTCATACTGCGCTATGGCGTTTGGACCTGAGCTCAGGGGAATTTGCCATTACCTGAACATCTACGCACCAGTCTTTCAGCCGGACATAGTGGAGACAAGGGGAGCTGATGACTACTGGCAAGTGGAGACTTTTATCCTAGGGAGCATGACGAACGAGGAAAGGGTGATCACGGAGTCATTCGACGTGCATGCCCAGGAGAAGGAGCAGTGTGTGTGCATAGCCGCTCACATAGCTCTTGGACGCATTGTTGAGACGTATGCCGGCCGGCTAAAGGGTACGGTGTACGCGGAGATGGCCAAGATCCTTCCATCGGGGAACATATGGCCAAAGAAGTTCAGGTATGTGCCTGGGGCCATTTGGACAGGTACAACCAGCTACATCATCCAGAGCCTGGAGAAGCACATTCACTGCCTGGAGAAGTACACTCAGTCAGAACTCTACACCATCACTGAGTTGCCGCAGAAGAACACTAGGCTCAAGAGGTACAACAACAAGCTGAAGAAGGAGAGGGTGGAGATGCAAGCAGAGATAACGAGGCTGAAGGAGAAGATGAAGGCCAACGGAATTGAAGAACAAGAAGAGGAGCCAGAAGTAGAGACCTCGGCAGAAGAAGAGGAGCTGAGTCCCAAAAGGCGCAACCGCATTAGCGGGCGCGAATACCGCATGCTGTTTAGCAAAGACAGCATTCGGAATTACTTCACCGGCAATTAGTTTGCTATCATTATCGTGTTAGCATATTTGACCATGTCGACTTATTCGGTATGGCAATATTAGGTTTCTTGATATACTCTTATGTTATTCGTGGTTATGTTGAGGATCTTATATTACCCGTGGTTGTTTTGAGGATCTTATATCAGTTATACAATATATTTTAAAACTATATGGTGTGATATGTGATGGTTTTTCGTATGAGTGCATTGGTTGATGATTGTTATATGTTTGATGCTATGGTGATATTGTTTGGTGAAGTTGATTGGTGATATATGTATTGTATATATAATGCTTGCCATGATCATAATAAGCATATGGGGTAGGATATATTTCCCTAGCTACTTTCTGTCTACAACTTATCTATTCTTGCCCAACAGATGCCGCCGAGACGTGATCCCACGGGGAATGAGAACAACAACAATGGAGTGCCAGCTTTCATGCAGCAGTTACTTCAGGGACAAGCTCAGTTGATCCAGTTGCTCACTCAGAACATGGGCAACAACAACAATGCGCCGCCACCACCACCTGTGGACACACTTGCGAGGTTCCTGAGGTTGAATCCTTAGAGCTTCTCTAGCACTCCTGAGCCCATAGTGGCAGATGACTGGCTTCGTTCAGTGGGCCGGAACTTGGAGACAGTTGGGTGTACTGAGGCAGAGAGAGTGAGGTTTGCCTCACATTTGCTAGAGGGTCCTGCCGCAGCATGGTGGGACAACTACTTGGTGACTTATCCCATCGACACCATCACTTGGGCGCAGTTCCAGTCTGCCTTTCGCGCCGCACATGTTTCAGCAGGCGCCATGAGCTTGAAGAAGAAGGAGTTCCGCAGTTTGCGTCAGGGAGGACGTTCAGTGGCCGGGTATGTTGAGGTGTTCAACAAGCTTGCAAGATATGCTCCAAATGATGTCAGGAATGATGCAGCAAGGCAGGAGAAGTTCTTGGAGGGGCTGAATGATGAGTTGGGACTCCAGTTGACAGTGGCTACTTTTGCTAACTGCCAGGGGCTCATAGACAAAGCTATCGTGTTGGAAGGCAAGCAGCGGGCCATTGAGAACCGCAAGAGGAAGTATGTCACAACCCCAAGTTAGGTATGTGCTAGGGTAAGCTTAGGCCTTTGCATCATGATAAAAATTTCAAAAGAAATCATTTTAAATCAAATTCAAATTCAAATGGGAGAAGGAACACCCCCCAGATGAATTAATTCAAAAGGCCAGAAATAAATCTTCTCCAAAAATTCATGTTTGATTTTTAAAAAGTCTTATAAATGAGTGTGATCACATATCAAGTGATGTGGGACCCACCCCATGCTCATGGATTTTTCAAATATTCAAACAGGACCTTGGAATTAATCAAAAACCCCTATTTGATTTAAAGTTCAAATAATTTGAATTTTAAAAATGTTCAAACTTTACAAGTGGCTAGCCTAGTATTTTGTGAAGCGACATCAAAAGTTTCAGCAATTATAAAAATGCCTAGCTATTTTATTTGCTAAGCTAAACAAAATTGCAGAAAAGAAAAAGAAACAGAAAAGGAAAAGGAAGGGACTCACCTGGCTTCTAGCCCAACTTAAGCACCAGGCCCAGCTAGCCGGCCCAGCCCAGCCTCACCCGCTTGTCTCTTCCTCCCCGCGCCCCGAATGTGCTCGGTGGAATGCATGCATCACTCCACCGACGCCGCCGACGATCCTGGCCATGCAACTGCTTCCCCCTCGTCCCTATCGTGCTGTCGTGGACGTCTAGAAGCCTCCCGAGCCACTTCCCCCTCCCCCAGCTCACCCCGTGCTCTCCCTCTGCGAAACCCGACGACTATCGAGCGCCTCCGTCGCCATGGCTCCGAGCCCACGTGGCCAGTGAGCTCCTCAGGGCGAGACGAGGTGTCCGACGTGCTCCCTGACGACGACTACATCCCCTTGCAGAAGGAATCGAGCCCCGGAGCTCTGTAGCCTCCGCCCCTCTCTTCGTCTCCGTCGACGGCCGCCGCACGCCATCGTCGATTTCGTCGCCGTTAAAGCATCCCCGACCTCCTCATCGCATCCGTTGCAATCGTGGTGAGCAGGCGCACCAAACCCCTTTGTTTCCTCGTTCGATTGCGTCTCCTAGCAACTTCCGCCATGGGAGCCGAGCTCCGTCGCCGCCGTGGACTGCCATACGCGCGCTCCCGTGTGCCCTTTTCCTCCCCAGCATGTCCGTGCTGCTCCTGGGGACGCTGGCATCCAAACGCGCGCATGTATGCATCTTCCCGTGGACATTTTGCAAGAAGTGCTCGAAGCCGAAGCTCCGGTCGCCGCCGCGGTCGAAGCTGCCGTCGTCTATGACCTCCCCGGCGACGCGCAGGTGGTGCTATCGACGCGGCTCATCACGGGCTTTCGAATGGTGGTCCGGGCGCAGAGAATGGAGGCCAGGAGGAGAAGTTACCAGAGCGCCGCCGCGATGGATGCCACCGGCGGCTAACCGCCGGCGAGGCACACTTAATTAGGGGCTAACCCCCCTGTTAGTTGACCCCAGGTCAATGACATGTGGGGCCCCCAGGCCTTAACCCCCCCCCCTCTGTTTAATTTAAACAGAGGGATTAAGCCCTGTCTCACTGACAGCCTGACCCCACCAGAAAGACCCCCCCCCACGTCAGCATAACCTCATGTTGACGCAATAAACCTTTTTCCAAATTAAAAGAAATCAGAAAATTACAGAAAATAGATTAAACTTTAGAAATTCATAGAAAATTCATATTAACTCCAAATTAAACATATAATATATGAAAAATTATCAGATGTTGCAAGGATTAATAATATGCAATTTGTTTTCATGTTTGACCATTTTAAAATGGGGCAACAGTAGCAAGTTTGGATATGGCTTAATTTGAATTCAAATTTGAAGTTTGAATTTGCAATTCTTTTGCAATACACTTCAATTAAATGGAATTTTCAACTCATCAGTACCATGTACATCATGTTTTCACAACTTATCATGTGCTTGAGCATCGCATTTATATTTATCCCTTGATTGCTTTGTTTGCTCGATAGAAGTGGAGCCGGAACCCGAGATCACCCCCTTCGTTGAAGACCCCGTGACTAAACCTCGTCAGCAAGGCAAGCAAACCCCCATTGATCATGTCGATAAAATCCCACTTCCCTCTCATGTCTCGCTTATGCATTGTTTAGGATGATCACCATGATACGTTTCTACCGCATAGCTGAACCCATATCCTTTGCATGACCTATGTTTCTGTCACAGTAGTAGGAAAACCCCAATCCTAGCAGATGTAGGAGTTGGTTGATATCTTGTGACCCCTGCAACTGTTACTGCTTATTGCATGCTTAGAGTTACAATGAGGTTACTCTTTTGAGAGTCGGGATGGTAGTGATCATGTTGATAATGGTGGAAATGTGTTGGTGAATCTATCCTAATACAAGGTGAAGGATGAGAGGCTGTGTAGGAGTACACAGTGGGTTGTCTCGTTGAACACCGCCTTAAGTCCGAGTTCTTGTGTGGCGATCCAAGAAGAAGAGTACAACCACACATTGGGCTCACTGACCCCTCTCACCCTAGTACCTCACCCCGTTCGAACCCCAGAAGTCGCAGTAGTTCGGAGTTCTGGTAGGGCTATGGAACGGTCTGCGAAGTGGATGAACGGCTTTTCAAGACCGTCTTGGGACCCTGCACACATCGTTTGAGGCTGTACTGGAACCTCGGCCGGACATCCATACGGATCCCCCTCAGATAGGCGACTCTCTGGACTAGAACGGAGCTGTGGGCGAAGTGTTGTGGTGGCATCCTCGCTGTCACCTCTTGAACGGTGACACGCAAAAGGCGGTAAATGATGACACGTGTGTGTAGTAGTACACCCCTGCAGGGTTAACAAAACTATTCGAATAGCTGCGTCCGCGGTTAAGGATTGCTTGGAAAGCTTAGCTTGATTATTAGACAACTTGAACCGGATAATTATAAAACTTGCCAAGATAAGCGTGAGTGCTATGGCGTGCTTTCTCGTGGGGAAGTCGAGGAAGGCACTATAGTGGTGTAATTGGTTGAAGAGATGTAGTGGACTCGTGTACGCTTCTTACCTCAAGTCTGGTACTCGTAGTTCAGGACTAGCCAAGTCAAAGCTGGCACTTCTGCAATTGAACCCCACCTCCCTTTACCTTGATTCATGTGCATGAGTAGTATAGTTCCTACGTAAGTCTTGCTGAGTATGAATTTGTACTCACGTTTGCTTATTCTATGTTTTAGATGAACCCACTGACCCCAAAGGTGGATTCTTCATCGAGCTCGACGACTGAATACCAAGCTAGTGTAGTTCCAGTCAGACGACTGGTCCCTTGTGGAAGGGCTTGTTTATAGTTCAGGCTTCTCTAAGCCATTTGTTAAACTTGTCTGTACTCATACGTACTTTGCTTCGGCATGTTTGATGTAATGTTAGATCATAGACTTGTGATCTCTATGTGCACTCTGTAAGAGTTATCAATAAAGTTGTATACTTTGTAGAGAATTGCAATGATACCTGCTGTTCATACTGGACATGTGTGCTACGTGTATGATTATAACATTCATGTCTTAGTATGGGTTGTCGAGACCTTAGTTGTGATCTGGCTGGCGGTCTTTTATACACCAAGTGGACCTTAGATGTGCGCAGCTTGGGGCATCGCGACAAATCCAAATACACTTGCTGCAGAAAAGAAGACAACACCGCTTCCCGACAATCAGTCTGTAGTACTGCTGACGTATGAAGAGCTTTCGGACAAAACTACGACGCGGAGGGCCCACACCGTAATCCCACGTGTAGGTAGTGCGTACAAACCAACGAGCCTCTCAAGTCATCCACCGAACCATTTAGAATTTTAATATTATCTCGCAGACAACTGTTATCGCTGTCTGACTAACAACACAACGGACAACGAACAACAAGAAGGACAACCAGTACGTCGGGGCCTTCCCTGTCGTATCGTCAAAGCACGCGGTTACCAACAAGGTGAACCATCTTCTTACCTTGTCTAGCGTGTGCTCTTTGCAGAGCTCGACTTTTCGTGGTTTGGTAACTCTCACGAGATACAATTAGGGGCCAAGCACGCTAGTAACGTTGGTTCTACCCTCCCTGTCGTTCCCGACGTAATACCCATCACGGGCACCGTTGGGTCGCCCGACTCTTACCTTTAAGAACAACCGTTGCTCAGGTACCTAGAGCGGCTATACAGAGTCAGCAACGAGTGGAGTACAAGGATTACTCCTTGATAGCTCACACTTGATGGTGGCTCGGCAGAGCCGAGCTAGGGGGCCTTAGGCGGTGTCTGCATTGTACCGTACCTGTTACAGTTAATATATTGTTCCGCGTTCACTCACTAGAGTGATCACGGCCCGCTATCTAATCCTAGCTAACAATTCAGAGCTATTATATTCAGCAGTAAACCCTGCGCATTTTTAGCTAGGTTTAGAATAGCGGGTCGTGATCACTCTGGTGAGTGAACATGGATTACAAAAAATTATAACAGCAATAGGTACTGATCAATGCAGGCGCCCTAAGGAACCTACAACGGCGAGACTCTTCCGATTCGCTTCGAGTTTGACTTACGAGTGGACAGACAGGTATTTCACTCTCGTCGGCTCAGCAGCGTAGCATCACCGGGATGATACAAGGTTTACCTCTTTAGTTCATTCCGCTGATGTCTTTGTCGAACCTCTTTAAGTGTAACATCGAGGGTGATACCTTCTGGTTTCACTTAATGGTAGGGACCTGAACCAAGTGGTGTCCTTAAAGGTAAGTGTCGGGTGACCCAACGGTGCCCGCAAGAGGTATTGCTTCGGGAACGACAGGGAGGGCACGACCGATGTTACTGGCGTGCTTGGCCCCTGCTCGTATCTCGCGAGTGTTACCAAACAACGAAAAGTCGAGCTCTACAAAGAGCACACGCGAGACAAGGTAAGGAGACGGTTCACCTTGTTGGTAACCGCGCGCTTTGACGGGACAACAGGGCAGGCCCCAACGTTACTGGTGGACCTTGTTGTTGTTCGTTGTCCGTTGTGCTGTTAGTCAGACAGCGATAACGGTTGTCTTCGAGATAATAATAAAATGCTAAATGGTTCGGTGGATGACTTGAGAGGACCGTTGGTCTGTACGCACTACCTTCGGGTGGGATAAGGAGTTATGGGCTCCCCTGCGCCGTAGTTCATTTGAAAGCTCTTCAGACGTCAGCAGTATCGCGGCCTAATTGCCGGGAAGTGGTGTGTCTTCTTCATTCGGACAGTGTATTTGGATTTACTTTTTCTTCACCGGCCAGACTCGCACCGTGCAGGAGCGTGGAAGGGTGAGGGACCTAGACCCCTGAGCGCATAGGATATAGTATGGCAGATGACCTCTCTGCTGAGCCTTGGATGGATTGCGACGTGTCGGATAGCTTTGGTGGAGCGTTCCCTAACAAGGTGCCCGCCACCCTAGAGATCCGAGCATGCAAGTTGAACAGTAGTGCACCCCTTCAGGGAGTTTAATCTATTCGAATAGCTGTGTCCACGGTAACAGGACGCTTTATGCTGAAGCTGGATCTTACCACTATAAACTACTACTATTAAACATTTTGTTCCGTGTTTTCTTCCTCACAGGGAAATCGAGGAAGGGTACTCGGAGGCATTTATAAATTGTTAATTAATACAACTTAATATTATACAATGCTACATCAACTTCTTCTGCATTGTTACTTTATGCTTTATATGAACTGTTGGATGTTCTCTTCTTGTGCTGCAAGACTCATCGTAAGAGGCTAGTCTTCGATAGGCCTAGATTCTCATCCTTATTCTGATTTCTACCTTGCACTCCACTATATACGACCTCCCCTTTCCATTTGATACAAATGCATAAATTCTTAGTAGAGGACGTAAGACTCGTCGGTATGCTAGATACTCACCCTTTCTTTATTCCCCCTTTTTGTTTTGCCTGATCGGCCGCTGAAGTCGATTTTGGAGCCTAGGAGCAGGAATACCCCGGTGGCACCTACTACTACGTCGAGACCCCCATTAACCAGGACCAGGAGTAGTTTGGAGGTTCCCAGGCAGGAGGCTTCGCATTTTCGATCGTTTTTGTTTTTGTTCTATCCTTCTTAAGCCAGATCATGTTTACCTTGTGTCTGTACTCAGATACTTTTGCTTCCGCTAACTTTGTGTTCTCGAGTTGTTGTATTCGAGCCCTCCTGGCCCCTGGCTTGTATTAAACAGCTTGTACTATTTGATTTGTAGAGTTGTGTTGTGATATCTTACCATTACTCCCTGATCTCGATCGTGTACCTTGCGTGTATGATTACTGTACATGATTGAAATTAGGGGCGTCACACGGTCATAGTTGCTCTTCTGGCGGGACTGAGCAGCCTTCAAATGTTCACGAATAACACGAACCTCATCTTCGACATGTTGTATAATGTCCGGACCAATGAGGGTTCATTCCCCAGTTTCTGACCAATTCAGAGGGGTTCAACACTTACATCCATAAAGAACTTCAAAGGGTGCCATCTTCAGACTAGCAAGATAGCTATTGTTGTACGAGAATTCAACAAACGGAAGAGAATCCTCCCATTTCTTACCGAATGAAATGACACAAGCTTGAAGCATATCTTCAAGCACTTGATTGACTCGTTCGACTTGTCCTGGCGACTGGGGTGATAAGCGGTGCTGAAGTTTAGGTGAGTGCCCATAGCTTCTTGGAAACTATCCCAAAATCGTGAGGTGAAAATGCTGCCACGGTCTGAACTGATCTCCAACGGAATACTGTGGAGGGAAACAATTCTGGAAACATACAAGTCTGCTAACTGACTAGCAGAGATCTTCTCCTTGACTGGAAGAAAGTGGGAAACCTTGGAGAAGCGGTCGATGAAGACAAAGATGGCATCATGACCCTTCTGTGATCTAGGAAAACCAGTGACGAAGTCCATCTCGATCTTGTCCCACTTCAATTCAGGAATAGAGAGTGGTTGCAGGGTTCCAACAGGTCTTTGATGTTTGGCTTTAACGCGACGGCAAACGTCACATTCATCAACATAACAAGCAATGTCTTGTTTCATGTTAGACCACCAGTACCACTAACGAATGTCTTGGTACATCTTGGTACTACCAGGGTGGATAGACAAGGGTGTATCATGAGCTTCTTTCATGACATACGGGTCGTAATTCAGGTTGTGCCTGTTTATGAGTACCACTAGCCAACCCTTTAAGTACAACGTACCATCATCGGCAATAGTGAAGAATGAGGGCTTTCCACTTTCGACATACTGCTTAATCTTCAGAATTTCAGAGTCACATTTATGTGCAAACTTCATGCGGTTGTATAAGTCTGGTTCGACAACCAGGGAATTCACATGTCACTGTGGAACAATCTCGAGGTTCAGCTTTCGAAGCTCTTCATACAGAAGTGGCTGTTGTAACTAGACTTCAAGTGCAGAAAAGTAGGCTTTGCGGCTTAAGGCTTCGGACACCACATTAGCTTTACCAGGGGAAAAAGAATTTCCCATCTCATAGTTGGCTATTGTCTCGAGCCATCTCTACTGGCGGAGATTCAGGATGGGCTGAGGAAACATGTACTTCAAGCTTTGGTGGTAGGTGTAGGTCTCGCAATGATTACCAACAAGGTAATGTCGCCACCGCTTCAATGCATAAATTACAGCTGCCAATTCAAGATCATGAGTTGGATACTTATCTTTGTGAGCATGCAACTGACGAGATCCATAAGCAATCACTTTGCGCTCTTGCATTAGAACATAGCCCAATCCTTGACGAGACGCGTCCATTATATCACAAAGTCATTCTGAGTATCAGGGGCAGCAAGCACTGGGGGTAAAGTGAGATTATCCTGGATGGCTTGAAAACTTTCTTGACATTTATCAGTCCACTCAAACTTGACGCCTTTGTGAAGCAGATTAGTCATAGGCTTGCCAATCTTAGAGAAGTTCTCGACGAAACGACAGCAATAGTTGGCGAGTCCGAGGAAACTTCTGACTTTTTTGACAGTCCTTGGCGGAGTCCAGTCAAGAATAGCCTGAATACGTTCGGTGTTGACGGCAACGCCATCCTTGTAAATCACATGACCAAGGTAGGTTACTTCTGGAAGCCAGAATTCACACTTAGAGTACTTAGCATAGAGTTTGTGTTCTCGAAGCTTTTCCAGCACAAGCCGAAGATGTTCAGCATGTTCTGCATCGGTCTTGGAGTAAATCAATATATCATCCAGATAAACCACGACAAACTTGTCGAGGTATTCCATGAATATATAGTTCATCAATCGGGAGAAGGTGGCTGGTGCATTGGTCAAGACAAATGACATGATAGTGTACTCATATGAACCATAGCGAGTAATGAATGCGGTCTTCGGGATGTCCTCATTACAGACCCAGATCTGATGGTAACCCAACCTTAAGTCGAGTTTTGAAAACACCATGGATCCAACAAGTTGATCATAAAGATCATTGATCCGACGGAGGGGGTACTTGTTCGGTATCATGGCCTGGGTGATAGGTCGGTAATCTTGGACCAAACGGTTCGCGTCATCACTATTCTTGACAAAGAGCGAAGGTTCTCCCCAAGCAGAGGAATTTGGACGGATGAAGCCTTTGTCGAGGGCCGTGTCAATCTCCTTCTTCAATTGAAGGAGGTGGTGAGGTGGCATCTTATACGGACGCTTGGCAATAGGGACGGTGCCGGTCTTCAAGTCGATGACGAATTCAACTTCTCTAATCGGGGGTATCCCCGGCAGTTCTTCTGGGAATACATCGGTAAATTCACAAACGATTGGAACTTTCTCAATCCCTTCGAGAGTTGCGACATTCAAGTCATTCAGAGCATATATACGATCTTCTGCATTCATCGACACAATGGTAGTTTGACTCAAAATCGCGCCAGAAGGATGAAAGAGTTGGATGACCTTGGTGCCACAACAAAGTGCGGCATCATGGGATTTCAGCCAATCCATACCCAAGATAAGGTCAATAGTGGATGTTTTCAGAATATGTGGGGAGACAAGGAACTCAATTCTTTTGATCTCGACGGTGATGTTAGGTGCCAGCAGGTCAACATGATACATGTCGCCGGGTGTTTTAATGGACAAGGGGGTGTGCATCTTTTCGTGGTATACGCCATGCTTAGATGAAAATGCTCCAGACATAAATGAATGCAATGCTCCTGAATCAAATAAAACAGTAGCAGGTATTGAGTTAACAAGGAGGGTACGCATCACAGTAGAGGGTTGTTCCTTAGTTGCTTCAACATCAATGTTGTAAGCATGACCATGAGCATGAGTATTTGACCAAGTATTATAGTTGGGGGTCTCGTTGTTGCCACGGCCATTTCCGCGGCCAGCAGGGTGAACTACCAGTTGATTCTGTCACTGGGGGCAGTCTCTGGAAATATGACCTGGTTGACGGCACTAGAAACACAGGCCATCTTGAGGACGGAGGGGTGCAGTCTCAGTCTTCGGCTGTCTCGGCGGAGGCGGAGGAAGACGGGGTGCAACATACGACGACCTTGGTGCAGGGGCAGGTGGACGATACACGATGTGCGGAATCTAGATGCGTTGCTTCTGCGCTGTGCCTGAAGATGAACCAGCATCACGGAGGCGCTTCGGCGAACCCCCGAACTTAAGTTGAGCGGTCTCGAGAGTGATAGTTTGGTTCACCATGGTGGCGAAGTCGGGGAAGACGTGCAAACCCAGTGCAAGCTGGAGATCTGAGTTGAGTCCATCAAGGAACTTCTCTTGTCTACTTGCATCATTTGGGAGGTCACTTGCAGCATAGCGGGAGAGGCAAAGGAATTCCCTCTGATATGCCTCGACAGTTTTGTTTCCCTGAACGAGGTTGCAGAACTCGGCCCTCAAACGGTTCATAATCTCCTGGGGTACATAATGAGCACGGAAGGCAGTCTTGAAGTCATTCCAAGTGACGATAGTCCCTTCAGCTAGCGAGCTCTTGTGGGTGTCCCACCACTGAGCAGCGGGGCCACACAGAAAATAGGTCGTAAAGGTGACGTAATCAGCAGCGTGCACCCTAGAAAACTCCAAATGACGAGTGATGTCACTAAGCCAATCATCGGCATCCAGCGGCTGTTCGGGTTGGTGGAAGGTAAGGGGATTGAGACAGATGAAATCCCGTAGAGCAACCACAGGCGGTTGGTTCTGGAGCTGATCTATGACTCCTTGCATAAACACTTGGTTCATCTGAAACTGTTGCGTCATCGCGGAAATGTAGTCTGGCAGTGGAGGTGGATCGTTGGCACCACGACCACGACCACCACGACCAGCCATCCTGCTGAAATTTAACAGGGGTATCCCAGCGATGAAAAATTCAACGAGATACCGGAAACAAGCATGAGTTAAAGCGACAACGAAGAGGAGGCGCAGATGTATAGGAGTAGTCATATAAAACATACACATCCACGCACAGAGTCAATAAAAAATCGGGCAGCATAACGTCATAGAAATTAAGGAAAAAGGACACACTAGGAGGCGTGCAGACCACGGTAAGGAATACACGACGCGACATAGCTAATGTTATGTCAATCATGCCGCAAGAAAACTGTTGGCCATAGGAATTTGTGCCAGAGAATGTGCGTCCTGCCCTGAATGAGAAAGGGGATCCGCGGTCCGGGACCTGGGTCAGAACTCCTGTGACACGACTCAATAGAGGGGTAAGAAGAAGAACGCTGGGTGGAATCAACAAGATCGTGATCCTAATGTCAGAGTTAGTAAAACTTACCAACAAGGATAAGAGAGCAGAGTTCCAGAGCATAGGTACGGAGAAAAGGATCCTAATACCATAGATACCACAACGGGTGATAATAATGTGGGCCCGTAAGCCAAATGGTAAGTTAGCAAAATAGTTTTGCAAATACTAGACTCGACATCGACCAAGGAGTGATTAGGGGGTTTCATACAGGCAGTCGGCTCTGATACCAACTTGTGACACCCCTAAAATCAATCCATGTACAGTAATAATACACGCAGGGTACACGACTGAGATTAGGGTGCCACGATGAGAATATCACAGCACAACACTAAACACAAAAGGATAAACCAATATGTTACAAGATAAGGGGGGTCGCACGGACCCGAATACATAAGTTATACAAACCATAATATATGAGTACAAACATAGTTAGTCAAGTTTTGCCTTAAGAAGGCTATGACAAATCACATCAGAGAGACAGATCGAAAAGGCAAGGCCTCCTGCCTGGGAGCCTCCGAAACTACTCCTAGTCCTGGTCAGCAGGGGGTCTCGACGTAGTAGTATCCTCCTCCGGGGTACTTGTCGGGGGGATGGACTAAGCCCAAACCCGGCATTAGGTCTATGGGCCGACTCACCTACTGAAGGCCCACGAAGAAGACCCGACCACGGGCCGTCTGCGCCAAGGAAATAAGATCGAAGCCATAGAAGGAATTCGACTTACCTTGTATAGCACATAGTATATTTTTTAAAGTAGAATAGGACTCCACCTCGTGTCGGAGTCGGACTCACGGAATCCCGGGACCCGGTGCCTTTATAAGCCAAGGTCCATGGGATCCAGGGCCAGGGAACAATCTCAACCTAAGATAGGACTAGATACTTGTCGGCAAAACCTCGATCTCATCGAGACTAAGTTTACGAGCCGACTCTCTTGTAATCAATCAATCGACTCTTCTTTCGAGAGCCGGAACCCATAATAATAAGAAGCAAGAGTAGGTTTTACCTCGCGACAAATAGAGGTTGAAACCTGGGTAAATCGCCGAGTCTCTTGTCTATGTCGACTCTCTCCATGAAATCGCCTCGCAGCAAAGGTCCCACGTCAAGTTCGACTATTCGGACATCTGTCGTGACTTTCCCACGACAGTTGGCTCCCACCATGGGGCCTGCGCTCGCAGGTGTTGAGATTCTGGAGGGATCTTTGCACGGCATGGAGGGATTCATCGCTGCATGAATCACCAGAAGCCGGCGCGGGAAGCTCTGCATCAATGACTCAACGTCGGGCCCTGAAGCCTATTCAGTCGAATCAGGATACCGGGTCCCGATCGGGTCTATCCACATCTTCATCGGCACGAGGACGGATCTGAGCCAGAGCCGAATCCCGAAGTTCCCATCGAAACTTAAAGTCGGCGGCATGCCGGATCCAAAAGCACCTTCGTCGGATTCATTGGTGAGACTCCAGAGCCGGAGCGCTCTGTCGAGTCCCCAATGTACGATACCTCGGAAGAGCTGACTGAGATGGACTCATATCCAAGTGAAGGAAGCTTCTCAGACGAGGGGTCCATTCGGTCTATGGGAACAGTCAACTCGGCACTGGTATGCAAGAGTATAACCCGGACTACCCTCTCTTTGAACCTCCGTATTGCGCCACGGTGTTCATGGCCGACGTTGGAGGACTGGAGAGCCAGGCAGCCCAACACCAAGGCGCAGAGTCGTCAGCCGTTGGGGCTCCTAATGCAAATAGGGAGCCGGCAGCTCGCCCGTCAGTACAAGTTCCCACTCGAGCCGAAGCCCTTGCAGATGCCATAAACTCCCTCGATGAGGCACTCGCCACAACGGTTACAACTGAAAATCAGGAGGCTTGGAAAACAAGGGTTAACAAGCTCAGGGATCGGATAGCAACTTTACGGACGGAGGTCAACGTTGAAAAAGACAAGATGATTGAAAAATAAGCTTGACTCGTCCAGGTAGCCAAACGTCTCCGGGGAGAGTCATATCTGATAAACGCTCAGATATTGAGCCTCGCTCATAAGAACCCACGGAGATACACGAGTCGGGTCCCCCTTGATTACCAAGGACGAACACTGTTTAACAGTCCTGACCAGTCGACTCCCCCAGGATTTACGCCTCCTAGACAACCGACTTCTTCATCATGCCAAGATTGCTACCACACACCTCCTCACCACTTCGACAACCCCATGGCTAACGTCATGGCGGCAACTCATTTCCTGATCAACGCGCCAATTAATGGAGACACTCCAGTAGATAGTGCCGCCCGAGATGCCGCCGACTTCCTCAAGACAGCGATCACGCAGCAGGGCCAATACTCACAAGGGGTCCCATACATACATGGAACTCCATATCGAAGCATGAGCCGGCAAGCAGAGTCACCGGCTCCAGCAGCCTCAGGCAGCTAGCGCCACCATAAAGTGCCTCTGACCCCTTCGGGAGGACTAAGAATCATGGACCTACCGGCTCCCGACACCAACCAACGCGTAGAACCGGTGACCCAACTTCCCCCACAGGAACCAAACACCGAGTTCGTCAGCCGATCTCTGGGTAACCGATGTCTAGTGTCAGCTTTAAGAAATACACGCTTGCCCCCAGACTTCAAAGGACCACGTAAGATCCCAAATTACACGGCTGACATGGACCCGGCAGCTTGGATCGAAAGTTGCGATCTCTCCATGGATATGTTGCATGCTAGAGAAGAAGTCTGTGCCCGATATTTCACAATGATGTTGGAAGGGCTAGCTCGCACATGGTTCAAAACCCTCCCAGATAATTCCATCACCTCTTGGACAGATCTCAGAGAGAAGTTCGTCAAGAATTTCCAGGCCACCTGCCGGCGATCCACAACAATAGTCGACTTGGAGCACTGCATCCAGAAAGAAGTAGAGTCGGCCCTAAGCTGGGCGCAACGAGTTGCATATATAATTCATTCCTCGTACACTATTACTGCACAGACATCAGTGATCGTCCTGGAAAGAAACTGTAAATTCGAGCCTCTAGTACACAAGCTTGGCCGGCTCAAGAGGATAGTCAGCAACATAGGAGAGCTCATGAACGCGGTCATCAAGTATGTCGAGTCTGAAAAAACCAAGGATGCTGATCTGGAAGAAACAAAATTTCCCAGAACAAAAAGAACAATGGCAAGGGGTCTCAGAGCCAGAACCAATAGACCAAGGCAGAAGAAGGGGGGCAACAACTACCATAAGCCGGAACGAAGTTTCCAACCCCCTGTCACCTTTGAAGAAGCCGTGAAAAGACCTTGCCCAATGCACAGCAAACCCGGCCGTCCAGCCAGCCACACTTGGGAACAACGCAACTTCATGAAAAAGTACGCACGTCGTGGAGGTCAGGGCCCCCCTTGGGTCAGGTGCGGAGCCTTCCAGAACAACAATAACCAAAACCAAAATTTTGGCCACCAAGGGGCCGACGCTACACCACAATACCAAGGACCCCAGGGAGGAGGACAGCAGAACCAATCGGGACTCACCGACATCCAATCAAACCCAAAGAAGATCCAAGATCATTCAGCTTATCATGTCTTCACCACCAGCAGTTGTCGGCGGGACAGGAAGTTGCAGCAGAGAGCCGCCATGTCTGTGGCCACAGAGTCGGCTTGTCCCAGGTGGCTTAACTGATCCGAGCAACCGATCACTTGGACGAGGGATGACCACCCACCAGTGGTAGAAAACCCGGGTTCTCTAGCCTTGGTAGTTTCTCCACAAGTCGGGTGCTACACAGTCGACAAAGTACTCATGGATGCAGGAAGTAGAATCAACATCCTCTACTACGAGACGTTGCGAAGGATGGGATTGACTCATAAACAGCTGCAAACCTCCAACACCGTGTTCCATGGTATAGTTCCAGGGAAGTCGGCACGCCCAATAGGTAAAATCTACCTGGAGACGGCCTTTGGGACTACTGAGAACTTTCTCTCTGAAATCATATCTTATGAGGTGGTGAAGCTTGAGAGCCCATATCACGCCATCCTAGGCAGACGGCTTACGCTAGGTTCATGGCTCGTCCGTGCTACATTTACTTGAAGGTAAAGATGTTGGGTCCCTTCGGCCCAATCACGGTAGACAGAAGCCGGTCCAGAGCCGCGGAATGCGACGAACGACACGTCAAGTTTGCCGACGCAGCATGTGCAAAAGAGGACCTGTCTGCATACCAGGAGAAGGTAGATCCAACCGACTCTACCATCTTGAAGAAAACGAATCATGACAACAAACCCAAGTTCCAACCGGCTCAGGACACGAAGAAAGTCGACTTTGTCCCTGGTGATGCTTCCAAGCAGTTCATCATTGGAACAGAGCTCTTTGACTAATAGGAAAGCGCGCTAATCCAGTTCCTCCGTGAGAATCGGGACATTTTTTCATGGAAACCTTCTAACATGCCAGGTGTCCCGAAGGAACTCGCTGAGCACCACCTAAATATCTACTCGAAGCTGAAGTCGGTCAAGAAATTCCTTCGTCGTTTCAATGACGAAAGGAGGAACGCCATTGGGGAAGAGATAGCTCGGCTCCTTGCCGCCGGGTTCATCATGGAAGTTTTCTATCCGGAGTGGCTTGCAAACCCGGTCCTCGTTTTGAAAAAGAACGGGACTTGGCGTATGTGCATAGACTACACCGACTTAAAAAAGGCACGCCCAAAGGATCCCTTCGCACTACCACGCATTGATCAAATCATCGACTCTACTGCAGGATGGGAGCTCCTGTGTTTTCGCGATGCCTATTTAGGTTATCACCAAATCAAGATGGCCCTCGGGGACTAGGAGAAAACAGCTTTCATCACTCCCTTTGGGATATACTTGTACACTTCTATGCCTTTCGGCTTGAAGAATGCAGGGGCTACATACCAGGGAACGGTGCAGAATTGCGCATGTAGGATCTGCGCATAAGAGACCTTTAGGAAACCTTCAAGAATCTGCACATGTACCAGATGAAGCTCAACCCGGCCAAGTGCACCTTTGGGGTCCCTGTAGGAAAACTCCTTGGATACATAGTGTCGGAGAGAGGAATTGAGGAAAACCAAGAAAAAATCAATGCTATCATGGCTCTCCAGAAGCCAGCCTCGGTGAAAGGAGTCCAACGGCTCACTGGGTGCGTAGCTTCTCTAAGTCGGTTCATAAGCTGGCTTGGATAAAAAGCGATCCCACTATAGCGACTCTTGCGAAAGTTGGGGAAATTCGTGTGGGACGATGAAGCTAATCAAGCTCTGGAAGCATTGAAGAAGAAACTGTACCAGGCCCCGATCATGGCGGCTCCCAAGCCAAAAGAGTCGATGCTACTCTATATTTCATCCAACAATCGAGCAGTCAGTGATGTGGTTGTGGTTGAACGTATGGAAGCCGGCAAAGAGCACCCATTGCAGAGGCCAGTCTATTATGTTAGTGAGGTCTTGACTTAATCAAAACAACACTACCCTCATTGGCAGAAGCTGGTCCTCGGTGTGTTCATGGAGAGTCAGAAGCTCTAGCATTACTTCCAGGAGCACCCAATAATTGTAGTCAGCGCAGCACCGCTTGCGGATATCATCGAAAACCGTGAAGCCACGGGAAGGATTGCAAAATGGGCTATAGATTTGGGGGCTTATCGCATCAAAGATGCACGGCCATAAAGTCCCAAGCGCTAGTCGACTTCATCAATGATTGGACATAAATCCAAGCGCCTCCAGAGAAGCCGATCACTAAATACTGGACGATGCACTTCGATGGGAGTCGGCAGCTCCAAGGGTCAGGAGCCGGCGTGGTCCTAACTTCTCCCAAGGGAGAGAAATTCTGCTATGTCTTACAACTACAGTTCACTTCACCAACAACGCAGCAGAATATGAGGCCCTACTCCATGGGCTACGATTGGCTCGTGAGATGACCATAAGCCGGATACAATGCTATGGTGACTCTGACCTTGTTTCTCAACAAGTATCAGGGAGGTGGAATTCGAAGGACGCCACCATGGCAGCTTATCGGCGAGAGGTGGAAAGACAAGCCGGTTTCTTTGTTGGATATCAAGTAGACTACGTGGAACGCAAGATAAACGAAGATGCAGATGCTCTGTCTCGGCTCGGCTCTCAACGAAAGCCGGTTCCTCCCAATGTGTTCCTTGATGTTCTGACAAATCCTTCTGTACAAATTCCAACAGAGCAAGACATAGCAAAGCCGGATCCAGAACTGGCTCTGGTGGCTGCAATACATGCTACCCCCTCATGGGTTGCGCCATACTTGGACTACAAGACCCGGGGAATATTACCAGATGATGAGGTAGAGGCCAGACATATTGTTAGGAGATCAAATCTTTTGTGATCATCAACAGTGAGCTACATCGACGAAGCCCTGCAAATGTCTTTCAGATATGTGTGTCACCAGAAGAAGGCAGAGAAATCCTCAATGAGATACACTCTGGAGACTACGGGCATGACGCCGGCTCTCGTTCGCTGGTGGCTAAAGCCTATAGACACGGGTTTACTGGCTCACAACACATGCGGATGCAGAGGATATAGTCAGGAAGTGCGATGGATGCCAACGCTACGCAAAGAAAGCACATGTGCCGGCTCAAGAACTCGGGATGATCCCAATCACTTGGCCCTTCCCGGTGTGGTGGCTTGATATGGTGGGACCTTTCAAAAGGTCACCCAACAAGACTACACATTTTCTTGTGGCAGTTGAAAAGTTCACCAAGTGGGTCGAGGCAGAGCCGGCCAGTAAGTGCGATGCAGAGACGGCACTAAAATTCTTATAAAAGATAATATACAGATTCGTCTACCCCCACAGCATCATCATTGATAATGGGTCTAACCTATCAGAGGGGGTTATGCAGCGATTCTGTCAAAGAGAACACATCTGACTCGACCTTCCCTCAGTGGCACATCCACAGACCAACGGACAAGCCGAAAGAGCCAACCAAGAGCTACTCTGAGGCATCAAACCCCGACTCTTTGTTCTTTTGGAGAGGACGTCGGGTTGCTGGGAGGAAGAATTGCCCTCAGTATTGTGGAGTATCAGGACGACTCCTAACAGGTCAACAGGCTACACGCCCTTCTTCCTGGTCTATGGAGCCGAAGCCATTCTCCCAAGTGACATTCTTCACGACTCACCACGAGTCATAGCTTATGTGGAAGCTGATAATGAGAAAGCAAGGCAGGATGCCTTGTATGTTCTTGATGAAAAACGTGAACTGGCAGTAGCTCAATCGGCTATCTACCAACAAGATTTGTGGCGATATCATAGTCGTCGCATCAGATGTCGGACTTTCCAGGAAGGTGAACTGGTGCTCCGTCTCATCCAGAAGAAAGACGAAATGCACAAGTTGTCCTCTCCATGGGAAGGACCGTTAGTGGTCAGCAAAAACCTGTACAACGGATCCTACTACTTGGTTGATTTACGCAAGAAGGAAAAGCCACACACCTCGATGGAGGAGACTCCCAGACTGTGGAACATCGCACAACTCCGTCCGTATTATTCTTAGGTACTACAGGAAACATTATTGTACAAAGTAGACACTCGTCGCACCGTCTTTCTCCATATATATATAAGTCGACATTTGTCGCACCGGCTATCGCCGCATAATGAAGTTGATCTTAATCGCATTTAGTCCATCGCCATACTTTAACATATAAAGTCGAATGCAAACAGGCTATCGCCATAATTCTGATTCTATCGCACCAGGCTTTCGCCACATCTCAAAGTCGACTTCGTCGCACCGGCTCTCTCCACACTTGATTTTCATATTGCATAGTCTTTCATACATATTGCATCATATAGCATCATGTTGCATCACATTGCATATTGCATCATAAAATTCTCAGAGACCTAGGGGCTTGATCAACCCTCTATCGGCTCTGATCATGTATATTGCTTTGATAAGGTGAAACGGGGGGGCTTGATGATACTCATCGACTCCTACCAGAAAAGCCGGCATATATATGTAAAATTTCACATTTGTTTGTTTAGATATTGGGTTAAAGGGGAGTTTGATGGTTCCCATCGACTCTTAAAAACCGAAGAAACCCCGTCATACACATTATTTGGCCACCATGCCGCCCGGCCTGTACAGTTTAGAGTTTACATAACTAACACGCAACCGTTTAGTCTAAACTTCAAGGTTTACTATCGAATTTAGTCCTAAGAGTCGGGCACGCTATTTAGTGAAAAACCAGCTCTACATAGATGTTTCGACTCGTCAAACCAATAATCTCTCTCAACGCGAGAAGATGAGGTCTAGCTTTTGCATAACATTCTTGCATATAAAGCATCATGCATAATCACATTTTTTCTCAAAGATTAAAAGTTAGACCTATGTGACTCGGCACAAGCACCCCAGTGCATATACCGACTCATGGGGACTACACTTCAAAAAAATATTCTCAAAGACTCGACACGACGCAATGATGATCGTGCCGACTCTTGGGGACTACACTTCGAAGTTTCTTCTCAAGCAAAGATTCTGTATAGCACACAAAATGCATACACCGACTCTTGGGGAGTAAAACTTCAAAAAAATCATTCAAACGTTTGGCACGACGCCATAATGATCATACAAACTCTTGGGGAGTATGACTTCAAAAAATATATATGACCTGGTACGGCACACAAACGGGACCACACCAACTCATGGGGGTTACATCCTATTAGTCGATTTCCGATACGCAACTATTCTGAATCGACTCAGGGGGCTACAGGTACAGAAATCATCAGAAGATACCGGCTCTCATGCACTGAACAAAAACATTCAAAGACAGGTATAAAACCGACTTCAAGACTCGATGGAAATTAAAAAAGTTCATTCATCCAACAACCGAGTCTTACATCAAAAGAGGAGACTTACATTACAGAAAGGTAAAAAGCCAAAGTCGGCAAATTACTACTAAAAGTAAAAAAACTAAAGCTTCAGTCGTCGCCTTTAGAGTCGGCTTTATCTTCAGTGGAAGAGATGTGGACTTCTTCTTCATCATTGTGGAAATCTTCATCGCTAATGCTAGAACTTTCCATATAGCAGCAGGCTCGGTCACCATCCGAGTCAAAGATTATAGCCCACAAAGTATCATCACCATCATATCTGAAGACAATAGTGTCTCCTCTTGAGATGTTCCTGGAGCGAAGAAAAGTTTTCCAACCTTTCTCAAAAAACATGGAGTTATGACTAGAAAATATAGTAGCCACCTAGACAGGGCAATGAGGATATCCCTCAGATCGGAGCCAAAGACCCGAAGGCTTTGAATCAATAACAAGATGAGTGAAAGACTCAGGGAGTTTGATCCAACGATGAACCGTCTGGATATGAATCAAGAACTCACCCCTCTCAGGAGAAGAAGGGGGAGACTCCGAACGAGAAGCGGCGCGAGCACTTCGTCCCCTACCTCTGCCACGACCATGACCTCGCCCACGACCACGACCGCAGCCACGGCCTCGACCACAAGCACCTGCACAAAATCCAGGGTCAGTGGTCGCCGAAGGGACGCGAGCTTCAAGCTTGGGTGCCATGGGGAAAACTTGTAGAAGGAGAAGAGGAAGAGGAAAGATGCGGGCACTCGAAGTACAAACCACCCAAAGGGGTACTTATAGCAAATATGAGGAGAAGATCAATCAATGCCATAAAGACGTAGGTAAACTACCCATGGTAGGTAATATTTATGGAAAGACTCCTCGATGCCCACAACGAACATCAATGACTGCAACCGGCGTTTCGGGCAGTGCAATCATAAAAGAAAAATCTGAGTCTTTGACTGAAAAAGTCAAAGGAAGTTTTCTAGTTGGAAGACGAAGTGAAAGGACAAGAAGATTGGCACCGACTCCCCACAAATCCTAAAAAGGATGGAAGTCGGTTTGTTCAAACTAGGGAGTCGACAACCATGATGGTAACAAGAAGCTTGCTGCAGATACTAAAGCATCACGCAAATTCTGGGGGCTAATGTTGGGGGGGGGGGGATGGACTAAGCCCAAACCCGGCATTAGGTTTATGGGCTGACTCACCTACTGAAGGCCCATGAAGAAGACCCAACCACGGGCCGGCTGCGCCAAGGAAAGAAGATCGAAGCCGTAGAAGGAATTCAACTTACCTTGTATAGCACATAGTATATGTTGTAAAGTAGAATAGGAATCCACCTCGTGTCGGAGTCGAACTCGCGGAATCCCGGGACCCGGCGCCTTTATGAGCAGAGGTCCAAGGGTTCCAGGGCCAGGGAAAAATCTCAACCTAAGATAGGACTAGATACTTGTCGGCGTAACCTAGATCTCAACGAGACTAAGTTTCCGAGCCGACTCTCTTGTAATCAATCAACCGACTCTTCTTTCGAGAGTAGGAACCCATAATAATAAGCAGCAGGACTAGGATTTTACCTCGAGACAAAGAGGGGCTGAAACCTGGGTAAATCTCCGAGTCTCTTGTCCATGTCGACTCTCTCCACGAAATCGCCTCGCAGCAAAGGTCCCACGTCAAGTTTGACTCTTCGGACATCTGCCGTGACTTTCCCACAACAGTAATCCTGCTCCTGGGCTCCAACGTCGACTGCAGCGGCCGATCAGGCAAAACAGAAAGGGGAAATAAAGCAAGGGTGAGTATCTAGCATACCCGCGAGTCTTACGTCCGCCACTAAGCATTTATGCATTTGTATCAAATGGAAGGGGAGGCTGTATATAGTGGACTGCATGGTAGAAAGTCAGAATAAGGATGAGAAGCTAGGCCTATCGAAGACTAGCATCTTCCCACGAATCTTGCAGCACAAGAAGACAATAGCCAACAGTTCATATAAAGCATAAAGTAACAATGCAGCAGAAGTTGCTGCAACATTGTATAATAGTAAGTTGTAATAATTAACAATAATAAATGCCTCTGAGTTCCCCTCCTCGACTTCCCTGCGAGGAAGAAAACCCAGAACCAACAGATTAATAGTAGTAGTTTGTAGTAGTAGGATCCGACTTCAGCATAAAGTGTCCTGTTACCGTGGACACGGCTATTCGAATATATTAAACTCCCTGCAGGGGTGCACTACTATTCAGCCTACACGCTCGGATTTCCAGGGTGGCGTAAACCTTGTTAGGGAATGCCCCACCGAGGCTATCCGACACATAATAGGCCATCCTACGCTCAGCAGAGAGGCCATCCGCCGGACTATATCCTATGCTCTCAGGGGTCTAAGTCCCTCACCCTTCCACGCTCTTGCACGATACGAGACTGGCCGGTGAAGCAAAAACAAATCCAAATACACGTGTTGCAGCAAAGAAGACAACACCGCTTCCCAGCAATCATCCCTTGGTACTGCCAACGTCTGAAGAGCTTTCAGACGAAACTACGACACGGAGGGCCCACACCGTAATCCCACGTGTAGGTAGTGCGTACAGACCAACGGGCCTCTCAAGTCATCCACCGAACCATTTAGCATTTTAATATTATCTCACAGACAACCGTTATCGCTGTCTGACTAACAACACAACGGACAACGAACAACAACAAGGACCACCAGTACGTCGGGGCCTGCCATGTCGTT
The DNA here is from genome assembly GCA_950022295.1 of Bromus sterilis. NCBI lineage: Eukaryota > Viridiplantae > Streptophyta > Magnoliopsida > Poales > Poaceae > Bromus > Bromus sterilis. Next base: position 212,424,982 of record OX465598.1, on the reverse strand, counting down.
CCATCAAAGCCAGCGGTTACCAACAAGGCGAATTGTCTCCTTACCTTGTCTCGCATGTGCTCTTGGTAGAGCTCGACTTTTCGTGGTTTGGTAACTCTCGCGAGATACGAGCAGGGGCCAAGAACACCAGTAACGTCGGTCGTACCCTCCCCGTCGTTTCTGACGCAATACCGCTCGCGGGAACCGTTGGGTCGCCCGACTCTTACCTTTAAGGACAACCGTTGCTCAGGTACCTAGAGCGTCTATACAAATTCAGCAACGAGTGGAGTACTAGGATTACTCCTAGATAGCAAACACTTGATGGTGGCTCGGCAGAGCCGAGCTAGGGGCCTTAGGCAGTGTCTGCATTGTACCGTACCAGTTAAAGTTAATATATTGTTCCGCGTTCACTCACCAGAGTGATCACGGCCCGCTATCCAATCCTAGCTAACAATGCGCAGGGTTTACTGCTGAAAATAATATTTATTTATGAGGTAGCTTAGGATAAAGTCAGGTTCATCAAGGGGTGATAATGACAGGCTATGCATTTGAATAGGATTGTAACATAGCAGCAGCAGTATCAATGCCTAGTGCAAGAAATGTACGGAAAGATAGGTGATATCTAGGGAAGGAAAATGGCTCTGCTTTCCTGGAAGCTCGGCGGTAGTGCTATGGTCGTCGACGAAGTAGTCGTACTCAGTAGCGGTGTAGTCGGCGACAATAATGGATTCTAGCGGAGATTAAGGGGGGAGGAACAGTAAATACAAAGCAATCATATACAAACAGATGCATGACACGACAGATGCAATGTTAACGGTGTTCTAACGCGGTACAAAGTGTTTTGCTCGGAGCGGGAATTCATCCGGGGATGAAATACCAGCTCCGGGTGATTATCGATAAACGGCCCGGAGGGGGAATGTCTCGTGTTCATTGTGTTAGAGGGGGTGGTTGATATACGGGTAGTGTATTCATATTAGCTATATTTTTCTGATCAATTTTGATGTATAAAGTTCTTTAATCCGACTTACGGATTAAAAGATATTGATTTTCTAATACTTAAATGACTTTTGGAATTTCTTTTATTAATAAAATCAACATTATCCAGAATAGTGGCTTTGACAGGTCAAACTTACCAGTGGGCCATGTCTGTCATATACACAGTGGCTAATCAGAGTTAGTTAAATTAAACAATGTAATTAGCAGCAGGGGACCCACATGTCATACACATTACTGATTGATAGTCCAATTTATTTAATAAATTGCAAGCGGGGCCCAGCTGTAAGTCACACATGTGCAAATTAACCAATTATAAAAAGCAAGGAATTATTCTAATGGGTTGGGGCCCATCTGTCATTGCCTAGGGGGTTTATTTTTAGTGTTTAAGTGAGCCAGGGTTAGTCTTAATAGGGGATTACCCCTAATCTAAACATGCCTAGCCCCAAGTGACAGTGGCACCAAGGCACACAGCACGTGCACGCCGGTGGCAAGATGACGCACGGCGTGAGGCCAGCCCGGCCAGGGGCGAGGGCAAGGCGGCGAGTGGCGGGGCGCGACCGCGGGTGGGCTGGCGCGCAGGCACGGGGACAAGCAGTACCGCAGCGGCAAGAACGAGCAGACCGGGAGATTAAGCTCCAGCAACCACGGGCGTGGAAGCTCCTGGAGCAGGGGGTATGGCGGGGGATCGGGGTCGTGGCCACGTGCGTCCGGGCTCGCGCGTGCCCACACGGAGCGCGGCTAGAGCGCTCCCTCTACGGGCAGAAAGCACGGCAAGGGCGGCCAAGGGTGCGGCCGTGGTGCGCTCCGGCCATGGCGGGCACGGCGGCGAGGCATAGCTCTCCTCCGGCGACCATTCCAGCAACGAAAGACGGGGATCGAGTAGGTCAGCGCCGCGCACCTATTTCTATACCAGGCGGGCGTCGAGGACGACCAAATCGATCGCGGCGAGGAGGGCCGACGGCGACCGGAGTACGGCCGAGGCAGGGGTGGCGTTCTACTGCATCAAATCGAGCGCGGAGTTGGGGGAATCAGAGTTGCGCTCACCGTGAACACGTGGAGGTGGGCAGCGGGCACGATGGAGGTGTGGGGTGGCCGGATTTCGACTACAATCACGCCGGGGTCGAGGAAGAAGATGACGTCGAGGAGCTCGTTGTAGGGGCTCCGGGATCGATTCCTTTCGCATGAAGATGAAGACGGCGACGACGATTCCAATGGATGTGGTGGCGTGGTCTAGGGCGGCCGGTAGCCACGCCGGTGCGCGGTGGCGCCCACGGCGGAGCTCGGGCGAGCTCGAGGAGGAGCAGGGGCGGCGCGAGGGAGGAGAAGGGGATGGGCACCTGGCACTAGGGTTTGAGAGGGTGCGCAGGGGGTGGGCTTGGGGTCTTAATCCTGCCGGCGGCCGCGGGATGGATGCCACGGCGACGGCCACGGCGTGGCCGACCGGGATGGCCTCCACGGGCGTGGGGTGAACAGTGGAGGAGGAGGACAAGTGGGAGGGGGCTGGGCTGGGCCCGGAGTGGGCTTCGCCCTATGCGTAGGATAGTGATTTTCATTTATTTTTGTTTTCTGTTGGTAATACTTTTAGATGCTTTTGTATTTTTGTAAAATGTGGAACATGCACCACAATTAGGGTTGCACTATATAATAGTGCCATAAAAAGATTGGGCCATTGATAAATACATTTAGGATTTGTTTTAATTATGCCATTGATAAAAATGGACTTTTGGCTACTGTTTTGATTTGTTGGAATTATTTCAAATCTTAATAAATTCCAATTGTCACATTGACATGATCCACTGATTATTGGGAATTTTACAAAAAATGGTTGCAAAGTTTTTGGTTGAACTTTTATTAGACACATTGTTTTTAATATCAAACCCAGGGAAATTTTGAAATGATCAACGCAAAGATGATTAGGGTGAGTTTAGCAAAAGTAATCTTCATTAACCAAAGTGATTAATGTTTCATGACAGTGAGGGTGTTACAGTTGTGCAAGGGTTCCTAAAGGTTCAACCGGAAGGTTGTGCTTCAGGATAGCAGGTTGCCTTAAGAATATGTCATCTACCTCATTTCTTTCCTGCATATGCATATCATTCTTGTGGTCCTCCATATATTGCTGCAAAGGATCATTAGGAGGAATAACAATAGAAGCAATATCTTCAATAATTTTGTCATCACTAGATAAATCAGTACCACGAGGTTGCTTAGAGAACTTAGTAAAGCTAAATTTATAAGGCTCACCATTGAATTCAACAGAAACTTTACCTTTAGCTCCACAAGTTTTGAGGAAAGGTCTACCAAATATAATAGCGCAAAAACTATCTTGCACTGAACCAAGTACTAGAAAGTCGGTAGGATACTTTACCTTTCCACATAGAACTTCAACATCTCTCACAATTCCAATAGGAGAGATAGTTTCTCTGTTTGCTAGATAAATAGTAACATCAATCTCTTCAAGTTCACAAGGTGAAATCTCACCCATGATCTCCTGATGGATTGAATAAGGAATAGCGCTAGCACTCGATCCCAAATCGCATAGCCCATAATAATTATGATCTCCTATTTTAACAGATGCAACTGGTGTACCTGAAATTGGGCCTTTATTCTTGGCTGTAACAATGTTAGTGGAAACAACACAAAAATTTATATTGGAATCTAAAACATCATTAGTAATGTCGTGGGAATGACCCCCGGGTAGGGACACCGAGGAGAAACATTACTTCAAAGCAGAGATCACCGATCTAATGATCGCTGATCTAAGTGAGACCGAGCTAATTTGGGTCGGCCTGAAGATCAACATTCGGAGAAAGGCCAATCTGATCAAGGCCTTGTCGGGACTCGGGGTTAGCGTATGCAAGCCTCGCTACAACACAATCATATGGAGAGCCGAGAACCGTACCCACTTGTCTAAGCAGACAAGGCCAAGCACAGAACGTTCTCGGAAAGCATCGAACGTGAGGGGCATCCCATCCAGGCCGGATGATCAACTGAAATGGGTCCTCATCGTCCGCACACAAGTCTAAATGATATGGGTGGTGAACTCCCATACTCATAGACAAGTCGCCTCAACCATACTATCGATTGTATTATAACCCTTACATAGACTTACTCCAGCCCGATCACTTAGTCGGGGTCTAGGGCGGGCTCGATCATACATCAAAGTGTGCACGAGACGGAGTCTCGAGCAATCGCATCGCGATGCCCCAAGCTGCGCACATCTAAGGGCCACTTGGTGTATAAAAGACCGCCAGCCAGATCACAAATAAGGTCTCGAAAACCCATACAAAGACATGCATGTTATAAACATACACGCAGCACACATGTCTAGTATGAACAGCAGGTATCATTGCAATTCTCTACAATGTATACATGTTTATTAATAACTCTTACAGAGTGCACACAGAGATCACAAGCATGTGATCCAACATTACAACAGACAAGCGAAAGCAAAGTAGGTCTAAGTACAGACAAGTTTAACAAATGGCTTAGAGAAGCCTTATCTAAAAACAAGCCCTCCACGAGGGAACCAGTCGTCTGACTGGGACTACACAAGCTTGGTCTTGGTCTGAGTCTTCATTCTTCGAGCTTCGGGTATTTTCCACCATCGGGGTCGGTGGGTTCATCTAAACCATAGAATAAGCAAACGTGAGTACAAAGTCGTACTCAGCAAGACTTACATAGGAGCTATACTACTCATGCACATGTATCAAGGTAAAGGGAGGTGGGTTTTCACTTGCAGAAGTGCCAGCTTTGACTTGGCTAGTCCTGAACTACGAGTACTAGACTTGAGGTAAGAAGCGTACACGAGTCCACTACATCTCTTCAACCAATTACACCACTATGGTTACTTCCTCGACTTCCCCACGAGAAGCACACCATAGCACTCACGCTTATCTTTGTGTATTTTAGAAGTATCCAGTTCAAGTTGTCTAATAATCAAGCTAAGCTTTCCAAGCAGTCCTTAACCGCGGACGCGGCTATTCGAATAGTTTTGTTAACCCTGCATGGGTGTACCGCTACACACACGTGTCATCATTTACCGCCTTTTGCATGTCACCGTTCAAGAGGTGACAGCGAGGATGCCACCACAACACTACGCCCACAGCTCCGTTCTAGTCCAGAGAGTCGCCTATCTGAGGGGGATCCGTATGGAAGTCCGGCCGAGGTTCCAGTACAGCCTCAAACGATGTGTGAAGGGTCCCAAGCCGGTCTTGAAAAGCCGTTCATCCACTTCGCAGACCGTGCCACAGCCCTACCAGAACTCCGAACTACTGCGACTCTTGGGGTTCGAACGGGGTGAGGTACTAGGATGAGAGGGGTCAGTGAGCCCAATGTGTGGTTGTACTCTTCTTCTTGGATCACCACACAAGAACTCGGACTTAAGGCGGTGTTCAACGAGACAACCCACTGTGTACTCCTACACAGCCTCTCATCGTTCACCTTTGTTTAGGGTATATTCACCAACACGTTACCACCATCATTCACATGATCACTACCATCCCGACTGACATCAAAGTAGCCTCAGGTAACAACTCTAAGCATGCAATAAGCTGTAACAGTTGCAGGGGCCACATGATATCAACCAATTCCTACATCTGCTAGGATTGTGGTTTGCTTACTACTGTGACAAAATGATAGGTCATGCAAAGGAATAGGTTGAACTAGCGGTAGAACGTATCATGGTGACATCCTAAACATGCATTTGCGAGAATGAGAGGGAACTGGGATTTTATAGACATGATCAAAGAGGGGGCTGCTTGCCTTGCTGACGGGGTTCAGTCACGGGGTCTTCAACGAAGGGGGTAATCTCGGGTTCCGGCTCCACTTCTATCAGCAACATGACAATCATAGGATCAACATAATGTACAATGCACAATCACATGAATAAGATTGAAATGGTGATGTTCATGGTACTGATGTGTTGAGCATTCCATTTAAAAGGAGTATATTGAATTTGAAATGCAAATTCAAACTCCATTTGATTTATCGATGAATTTCAAATGCATTTGAATGCATGAAAGTTCATTTGAAAAGGTTGATCATGAAGTGATGTGGTATAGTTGAAGTAATGTCTCTGATGTGTGGATGAATCCATTTGAATTAAGGGTGTTGCAAAGTCATTTGCAAAATCACTCCAAATTTGAATTTGAAAAGGATCCATATGCATGTTTTCTACTGTTCACCCATTTTAAAATGGTCAAACATAGAAACAAGTTGCATATTCATAATCCTTGTATTTTTCTGATAATTTTAGACATATTATTTGTCCAATTTGGAGTTAAAATGAATTTTCTATGATTTATTGAAGTTTTGGCCATTTTCTGTAGTTTCTGGAATTATATAAACATATATTCGAATTACTGCGTCAGCACTGCGCCAGCATGGCGTCAGCAGGGGGCTGACCAGTCAAACTGACGAGGGGGCCCCACCTGTCAATGACACAGGGGGGTTAATCCCCTGTTTAAATTAATCTGTGATTAATTAGAGGGCCCTGGGCCCAGTCGTCAGTGGCTCAGGGGTTGGATTAGGGGTGGGGTTAGGCTTGGGCTAAACTTCCCACCAGCGTTTAGCCGGCGGCGACCACAGTGCGCGGCGGAGGATCGCCGGAGGGGCTTCCGGCTGCCATTTGGAGCGCCAGGAGCACGTGGAGGAAGCTCTTGAGGAGCCGCATCACATGCGCTACGCGGGGGTCACCGGGGAGGCCGCAGTCGTCGACGGCGAGCACTCGTGGCGGCGGCCGGAGACGGTGCACGGCGGCGTCGTCTATTGCGGGCACCAAATCGCGCGCTGGGAGAGGGGAAAGAAGCAGGGGCTCACCCTGATTGTGATGGAGTAGTCGAGGAGGTCGGAGGAACTGCGGCTGCGCCGGAATCGACGACGAGCTCTTGCGGGTCCAGCGGCGGTTCGGCGAAGAGGACGGCGTGCTCGGGGCACCCGGCCTCGATTGCTTGCACACGGAGATGAAGACGATGACGGCGCGTGCCCTGGATAAGTTGGTGAGGCGAGAAGAGGCCGTTGGCCACGTCGATGCGGCGGCGTGGTCCGCGGCGAGCTTCGGGCGGCGAACCGAACGGCGAAAGGAGAGGGGGGAGATGACCTAGAGGAGGGGGAAATGAAAGGGGGCTTTGAGGCGGCCTCCGTGGCGTGGAGAAGGAGCAAGGGAGGCTGCGGGGAGGCCACGACGACAAGGGCGGCATGCCGGGCACGCAGCTGTGTGCTCGTGCCCGGAGGAAGACGACAGGAAGTCCCAGGTGGGCTGGGCCGGCTGGGCCTTCGCCCCTGGGCGCAAGGTAAGCCTTCTCTCTTTCTGTTTTTATTTTTCTTTTCTGTAATTGGTTGACCTAGATAAATAAAATAGCTAGGTATTTTAGTAAAATGCCCAATATAATTTTAAAAACCCAAGTGACCAGTAGCAAGCCACTTTTAAAGTTTGGGCATTTTTGAAATTCAAAACATTTGAATTCCAATTCAAATAGGGGTCAAATTTAATTTCCAGGGAACCTTTTGAATTTTTGAATATTCCATGGGCATGGGAAAATACCCAAACCACTTTTAAAATGATCAGCGTCATTTATAGGAATTTTCCAAATACTCAAATGATTTTTGGAAAAAGATTTTTATCTGGCCATTTGATTTAATTTCTCAGGGCTTTTCTTTTCCCCATTTTTGAATTTTCTTTTGAATTTTTGCATGATGCAAAGGCACAATAAAACCCTAGCACCTACCTAAGTTGGGGTTCTGACAACTCGCCCCCACTCAAAAGAATCTCGTCCCGAGATTCAGAAGTCTGCGGGAGGAAGGAGGGGTACTCGGCACTGAGACGGTCTTCTCTTTCCCACGTGGCTTCTTTCTCAGAGTGGTGTGACCACTGAACTTTCAGAAACTTGATCTTCTTTCGGCGAGTGACACGCTCTGCTGAATCAAGAACACGAACAGGGTATTCTCGATAAGAAAGGTCATCTTGTAGATCAAGCGTTTCATGGTCGACTTCGCGGATGGGGTCCTTGAAGCAACGCCTGAGTTGGGACACATGGAATTCATCATGTACTCAGGAAAGGTGTGGGGGTAGTTCAAGTTGGTAGGCAACTTCTCCACGTTTGTCAAGAATGCGGAAAGGTCCGATGTAACGTGGGGCCAACTTGCCTTTGATACCGAATCTTTGGGTTCCCTTCAGAGGAGTAACCCGAAGGTAAGCCTTCTCATCCAGATTGTAGCTTTCTTCCCTATGATGACGATCATAGTAGCTTTTCTGACGAGACTGTGCGGCTTTCAATTGATCACGAACAATGCGAACTTGCTCTTCTGCTTCCTTGATCATGTCCGGTCCAAAGAATTGTCTTTCACCGGTTTCTGACCAGTTAAGGGGTGTTCGACATCGTCGTCCATAGAGGAGTTCAAAAGGAGCCATGTTCAGACTAGATTGGAAACTATTGTTATAAGCAAATTCGGCAAATGGAAGAGAATTCTCCCAATTCTTTCTGAATGAGATAACACAAGCTCTGAGCATGTCTTCAAGAATTTGGTTAACCCTTTCGACTTGACCACTAGACTGAGGATGGAAAGCTGTACTAAAGGAGAGATGAGTTCCCATAGCATGTTGGAAGCTTCCCCAAAATCTAGAGGTGAAAAGGCTACCACGATCAGAATTGATTTCCAAAGGAACACCGTGAAGGGATACAATTCTAGAGACATACAAGTCCGCTAACTGACTAGCAGTTATAGACTCGCGAACTGGAAGGAAGTGAGCAACTTTGGAAAGCCTATCTATGACAACGAAGATGGCATTGTTTCCTTTCTGGGTTTTTGGAAAGCCGGTGATGAAGTCATACCGACTTTGTCCCATTTCCACTCTGGAATAGGCAAAGGTTGAAGTGTACCAGCAGGTCTTTGATGTTCGGCCTTAATGCGACGACAAACATCACATTCGGCAACAAATCGAGCAATGTCTCTCTTCATCTTGGTCCACCAAAATCTCTGGCGTAGATCTCGGTACATTTTTGTGCTACCGGGATGAATCGAGAGGGGTGTGTCATGGGCTTCTTTGAGGATGAGTTGCCTTAGTTCCCTATTCTTAGGTACTACCAAACGATTTCCAAAGAATGCCGTTCCTTTACTATCTGTGGAGAAACATTTATAAACTCCGCTAGCAATGTTCTCCTTGATACGGCGTACACCTCGTGCACGTCTTTGGGCAACTATGATTTGATCCTCAAGGGTTGGTTTCGCCACCTAGTTGAAAAGAGATCCACGAGGAACAATCTCGAGATTAAGCTTTCGAAATTCCTCATGAAGAAGTGGTTGATACTGTTGTAACATGAGGTTGTTACAATACGACTTACGACTTAGTGCATCAGCCATGACATTGGCTTTGCCTGGGGTGTAAGAAATTCCTAAGTCGTAATCTTTTATCAACTCAATCCAGCGTCTTTGCCTGAGATTAAGATCTGGCTGGGTGAAAATTTATTTGAGGCTTTGGTGGTCGGAATAGATCTCGCAACGATTACCAAGGAGGTAATGTCGCCAAGTTGTTAGGGCATGAACTACGGCAGCGAGTTCAAGGTCATGGGTAGGATAGTTCTCTTCATGTGGCCGCAACTGGCGTGAAGCATAAGCTACCACATGTCGATCTTGCAGAAGTATGCATCCTAACCCTTGCCGTAATGCGTCACAATAGATCTCGAAATCCTTTTTGGTGTCTGGAGGTGCAAGTACGGGTGCAGAAGTCAATCTTCTTTTTAGCTCCTGAAAGCTTTCCTCGCACTTGGAATTCCATAGGAATTTCTTATCTTTCTTGAGGAGTTCAATTAGAGGCTTTGCAACTTTAGAAAAGTTCTCGACGAAGCGACGGCACTAGCTGGCTAGGCCAAGAAAACTCCTAACTTTCTTAACCGATTCAGGTGGAGTCCAGTCAAGGACGGCCTGAACTCTCTCTGGATTCACAGCAATGCCTTTTGCAGAAATCACGTGGCCTAAGTAGGTCACTTCTGGTAGCCAAAATTCACACTTGGAGAATTTAGCATACAGGCGATGCTCTCTAAGTTTCATCAATACCAGCCTTAGGTGTTCGGCATGTTCTTCTTCGTTCTTCGAGTAGATGAGAATGTCATCGAGATAAACCACAACAAATTTATCTAAGTACTCCATGAAGATCGAATTCATCATGCGTGAGAAAGTGGCGGGGGCATTGGTTAAACCAAAGGACATGACGGTGTACTCGTAAAGACCATAATGAGTAGTAAAAGCCGTTTTGGGAATGTCCTCGTTTCGGATTTTGATTTGATGATAACCTAATCTCAAATCCATCTTGGAGAAGACAGAGGATCCTGGAAGTTGATCATAAAGATCATTGATCCTGGGCAGTGGGTAATTGTTCTTTATCGTTGCTAGATTTAGCGGTTGATAGTCTACGCACATCCTTTCTGTTCCATCTTTCTTCGTGAAGAACAGAACGGGGCAACCCCATGGCGATGAGCTAGGGCGGATGAAGCCTTTTTCCAACAAAGCTTCAAGTTGGGTTTTAAGCTCAGCTAACTCACATGGGGCCATTCTGTATGGGCGTCTGGAAATTGGTGCGGTTCCTGGGGCAAGATCTCCAATGAACTCTACACATCTGTCGGGTGGCATTCCTGGCAGCTCTTCAGGAAAGACATCCGGGAAGTCACGAACCACCGGAACATCTTCAAGGTTGGGAAGGGGAAGCACATTCAAAGAATGCACCTGGGTTCTTGTTCTTGGTGAGGAGTAAACAATTGTCTGGCCTGAAGGATGTGTAAGTCTAATTGACTTGGCTTTACAATCAAGAAAAGCATGTTGTCTTGATAACCAATCCATACCAAGGATGACATAAATGTCTGAAGACTTGAGGGCTATGAGTGAAGCAAGGAATACTAAACCCTCAATTACAATTTGATTGCCATGGCTTACTCTACTAGTTTGCCATTTTGAACCAGGAGTTTGAATGATCATAGGGGTGAACATTTCATCAAAGGATATCTCATGTCAAAGTGCATAACTCTCCGACATGAATGAGTGAGATGCTGCTGGGTCGAAAAGAACAGAAGTGGGAACAAAATCTACTGGGAGCGTACCAAGAATGACGTCAGAAGTACTATCAGTTTCCTCAACTGATATTTGGTTCACACGTCCAAGATTTTCTGAGGTGGATGGCTTAGCGGTGGAAACCTTCGGGGGTGGTCTGGCACGAACAGTGGGGTTTCCTTTGGCATGGGGTGGAGCATTTTGGTTGACAGGGCACTCACGAGAGTAGTGACCAGGCTGGCCACATCTGAAGCAGGCTCCAAAGATAGTGCAGGGAGCTGGGTTGTTTGGTGGAGCTGGTGGACGAGGTGGCACAAGGGATGGCCTCGGTGGGTTGTTTTGGTGGATCAAACTGTTAGGAATCCAGATCATGCGCTTCTGAGGGCGTGAACTAGAATAAGGGGCAAGATCAAGAGCATGCTTGCGAGACTTCTCGAAAACTTCATTGCCATGCTCAGCTCTGAAGGATCTGTTGACTAAATCCTCAAAGGTGGCAAACTCAAGGAGGTTGAGATCATGACGAAGGATGGGGCTAAGTCCCTTACGGAACCTTGCCTGCTTTCTGGCATCGGTGGTGATCTCATCTTGGGCATAACGAGCAAGACGGTTGAATTCCCTCACATACTCATGAATGGACATCTCTCCTTGATTCAGATTGCAAAACTCTTCCTTCTTGCGCTCCATCAACTCATCTAGAATGTGGTACCCTCGAAAGGCAACACAGAACTCCTGCCAAGTCACTACGTGACCATCTGGCTGCATTGCAACATAGTTCTCCCACCACTGAAGAGCAGCACCTTCCAAGAAGTATACCGCGAAAACAACTCGGTCATCGGGAGCAACATGTGATGTATCAAGCTTACGCTCGATGGAACGGAGCCAATCATCAGCTTCGAGGGGCTCAGAAGAACATCGGAATACCGGTGGCTTGAGGAGGATGAAGTCCTGAATGCTCACAACCACATTGCAATGACGTGAGGTATTCTGCTCGATGAGCTCTAGAAGGCGTGTCTGATCACGTCTATTCCGCTCAGCTTCCATCATGATTTCCGCCGCAGAAGGCGGGGGTGGAGGTTCATCATCATTTCGATTCCGATCACGGTCTCGATTCCGAAGAACAGCACTACGAGTTCCACCTGACATCCTGTGTGATAAAAATCAACAATCAGAACAGGTTGTACGATGGAGTCAAGGATAAAAGGATATGATTTCAGAAGGAGAAGACTATAATGCAAAGGCAATGATTCAAAGAAACACGGGATAATTCCTGCAGCATAACGGCTACACCGGGATGGAAAACAAGACAACCTCAAGGAGATTGGACAGAACTTCCTCAAGGAACTCAAAATACGGAGACTCTGGACAACCACAACAATCCTACGGCTATAAGGAGGCAATCAACGAGATGTTCTATTCAGACATAGATGAGCCTAGTCCTATCATCCCGTAGAAAAGATAAGGGTGACTCAGAACTCAGATCGATGAGGGTAAGGAGAAAAAAAGAAGCCTTACGTTGTTCCCTTATATACCCAGAGTAACTATATAACTATAGAAGGCTAGACTCGACTTCGGCCAAGGCTGATAATCCTACAGCCAGTCCTGCTCTGATACCAAGTCTGTCGGGACCCGGGGTTAGCGTATGCAAGCCTCTCTACAACACAATCATATGGAGAGCCGAGAACCGTACCCACTTGTCTAAGCAGACAAGGCCAAGCACAGAACGTTCTCGGAAAGCATCGAACGTGAGGGGCATCCCATCCAGGCCGGATGATCAACTGAAATGGGTCCTCATCGTCCGCACACAAGTCTAAATGATATGGGTGGTGAACTCCCATACTCATAGACAAGTCGCCTCAACCATACTATCGATTGTATTATAACCCTTACATAGACTTACTCCAGCCCGATCACTTAGTCGGGGTGTAGGGCGGGCTCGATCATACATCAAAGTGTGCACGAGACGGAGTCTCGAGCAATCGCATCGCGATGCCCCAAGTTGTGCACATCTAAGGGCCACTTGGTGTATAAAAGACCGCCAGCCAGATCACAACTAAGGTCTCGAAAACCCATACAAAGACATGCATGTTATAAACATACACGCAGCACACATGTCTAGTATGAACAGCAGGTATCATTGCAATTCTCTACAATGTATACATCTTTATTAATAACTCTTACAGAGTGCACACAGAGATCACAAGCATGTGATCCAACATTACAACAGACAAGCGGAAGCAAAGTAGGTCTGAGTACAGACAAGTTTAACAAATGGCTTAGAGAAGCCTTATCTAAAAACAAGCCCTCCACGAGGGAACCAGTCGTCTGACTGGGACTACACTAGCTTGGTCTTGGTCTGAGTCTTCATTCTTCGAGCTTCGGGTAGAAGCCACCATCGGGGTCGGTGGGTTCATCTAAAACATAGAATAAGAAAACGTGAGTACAAAGTCGTACTCAGCAAGACTTACATAGGAGCTATACTACTCATGCACATGTATCAAGGTAAAGGGAGGTGGGGTTTCACTTGCAGAAGTGCCAGCTTTGACTTGGCTAGTCCTGAACTACGAGTACCAGACTTGAGGTAAGAAGCGTACACGAGTCCACTACATCTCTTCAAACAATTACACCACTATGGTTACTTCCTCGACTTCCCCACGAGAAGCACACCATAGCACTCACGCTTATCTTGGTGTATTTTCGAAGTATCCAGTTCAAATTGTCTAATAATCATGCTAAGCTTTCCAAGCAGTCCTTAACCGCGGACGCGGCTATTCGAATAGTTTTGTTAACCCTGCAGGGGTGTACCGCTACACACACGTGTCATCATTTACCGCCTTTTGCATGTCACCGTTCAAGAGGTGACAGCGAGGATGCCACCACAACACTTCGCCCACAGCTCCGTTCTATTCCAGAGAGTCGCCTATCTGAGAGGGATCCGTATGGAAGTCCGGTCGAGGTTCCAGTACAGCCTCAAACGATGTGTGCAGGGTCCCAAGCCGGTCTTGAAAAGCCGTTCATCCACTTCGCAGACCGTGCCACAGCCCTACCAGAACTCCGAACTACTGCGAATCTTGGGGTTCGAACGGGGTGAGGTACTAGGATGAGAGGGGTCAGTGAGCCCAATGTGTGGTTGTACTCTTCTTCTTGGATCACCACACAAGAACTCGGACTTAAGGCGGTGTTCAACGAGACAACCCACTGTGTACTCCTACACAGCCTCTCATCGTTCACCTGAGCGCAGATCCAGCCGTGGCTCACGCCGAGCTGGAGAAGGCTCACCAAGCTTTGAAGGAGCAATCAGATCGGATGGACGTTCAAAAACGTCTTCTGGAAGCAACAGTTCGGGAGTACAATGATGTGCATGGCGTCAGACCACGCGTCGTCCCACCCCCAGTGTTAGATGAGCTCCGTATTGCTGGTCGGGAGGTCGGTAGAGAGCTGGCAGGAGCCCAGCAACGAGCAGCATCCACCGTCATCGATCCATATATCGCATACAGCTCCCCTGTGAAGAACATTAGAGCTACCGAGCAGATCGCCAACGAGCTGGAGCATCTCGAAGGAGAAGAGCTACGAGAGAGGACGCGCCAAATGCACGATCTCATAACAGCAGCAAGCTAACAGCAAAGGGAGGCCACCGAGCAGCAAGGGCCAGTGGCATCAAAATTAGCTCGGGCAACTGCGAGTGAAAACCAGCCGAATGTGCCACCTCGGCAGTAGAGGCAAGCATCTTCGCCGCACGGTAGTTTGCGCCGCAGTCGGAGGAATCAAGGGGCTGCAGGAGTCAGTCGGAGGGATGAACCAGCAGTCAACAGCAGGCACTAAGAGCAACCGGCAGAAACAGTTCGGCCGGCGATGAGTCAGCGTCTAGGTCCCCAAGCAATCGCGGAATGATGGAAGGCACCGCATTGAGCAGCTGCAGCAAGATAAGCATCCAGAAAATGATGCACCAGCGGGTCCAGCATGTTTCAGGCCGCTCATTCGACAAGATCAATTCCCCAAAGGCTTCACATTTCCCAGGGACACCCTCAAGTACAAAGGATCAGTCAGGCCAGAGGATTGGCTGATCGATTATATGGCCGCAGTCGTCATCGTAGGAGGCAGTCGGCGTGTGTCATTTCTCTAGCACCACTCATGCTCCAAGTTTCAGCTCGGTCCTGGTTGAACAGTTTGCCAAACAATAGCATAAATTGCTAGAAGGATTTTGATGATGCGTTTATTCGCAACTTCACTGGCACGTATGAGCGCCCGGGTCTACCACGTCACCTGGCGTTGTGTGTACAAGGAAAGGACGAGCCCCTTCGCGATTACCTTCAGCGGTGGATCAATCTCAGAAAGACTAGCAAGGGAGTTCATGAGATCCAAGCCATCCAGAACTTCACTGACGGTTGCTTGGATGGGTCACTGTTGAAGCACAAGCTCCGGCGCAAGGAGATCACATCTTTGGCTGGTCTGATGAGAATAGAGAATTCATTCGCCGCGTCTGATGCAGCAATTCACCCGATCCAGTTGAGTGCCAGTGGTTTCATCCAAGGCAGTCCTTTGGACTGCAGCAGCAGCAATCGGCAGAGGAAGGAGGCCAAGGTCCCAATCGGCGCGAGAGGCGCGAGATACAGCGGAACAATAACTTCAACAACAACAATAATACCCCCAACTTCAACAACAACAACACATGCTTCAATAAGTGGAAAGATGAGCAGCCGGATGCTCAGTATGGAAATCGGCAAGCGGAAGTAGTTCAACAGCAGGATGAACAAGGGTCTGCGGGAGGTAGTCGGAGGCAGAAACCTACAGAAAGACCACAGGGCCCAATCCGGCCACCATACACCTTCGAGGACATGATGAACCAGCCATGCAAGATGCACAGTGGAGTCGGCAAGCCCGCATCCCACACCACTCGACAATGCATTTGGGTAAAGCGTCTGTCTGAAGGAGGAGCCGGAAACCTCCCACCACCCCCAACCCCACCCCCAGGTCCACCACCACCACCAAATGCGCGTCAGCAGTTCCCGCGCCAACATGCGGCGTACATGATTTTCACTAGTGAGTCAGACGACAAGGGAAGTCGGAGAGCCCGAGAGTAGGCAGTCAATGCCACCATGCCAGCGGTCCCCCAGTTCATCACATGGACCAGAGAGGACCATCCAGGCGTAATGCAGAACCCAGGAAGCTATGCGCTTGTGGAGATGCAATTGTGGCATCACCCATTTATTAATGCAAGTTCACAAGAACTCTCATTGATGGAGGTAGCGCCATCAACACATTCTGTAATGTGATACAATGATTAAGCTCGGCATCAGTGAGAGCGAGTTGGAGCCCAGCAGGACCATCTTTCATGGTATTGTTCCCGGCCTTTCATGTACTCCTTTGGGCCGCATTCGGCTGGAGGTAGTGTTTGGTTCGGAGGAAAATTTCCGTCGCGAGCCGATCTGGTTCGAGGTGGCCGATATGAGCAGTCCATACCATCTTATTCTCGGATCGCCTGCAATCTCCAAGTTCATGTTCAACGTTTTCCAGCCCTACCTGAAGATGAAGCTTCCAGTGCCGAATGGTCCCATCACTATGTGTGGCGACTACAAGAAGAACCTAGAGTGTTCATCCGCCGGCTCCAAGCCAGCCGATTCCCTGGTCATTGAGGCAAAACGGCGCCGACTCGACAAGGTCGTAGCAATGGCCCAAGCTCAGATGAAGGCACCCATGCCGAGCACGAAGACCAAGAGATTGGACGATGAGACTGTGTTCCAGGTAGCAAAGGACAGCAAGAGGATTGCTTTGGACCCCCTCCGACCCAAGCAAGTGCGTGATTATCGGAGCCAAACTCAGCAGCAAATAGGAAGGCGAGCTCGTCGAGGTGCTCCGTGAGAACCAGGACATCTTTGCATGGTCTCCAAAAGACATGCCTGGAGTACCGAGGGAACTTGCCGAGCACAAGCTTCACATCTGACCTGGATCCAAGCCGATGAAGCGGCCACTTTGGCGTTTTTCAGAGGACAAGAGAAGAGCAATCGGTGACGAGGTCGCCAAGTTGCTCGCAACAGGATTTATCATGGAAGTATTCTATCCGGACTGGTTAGCAAACCCAGTTCAGGTTTCGAAGAAGAATGGAACATGGCGCATGTGTATAGATTACACTTGCCTGAATAAGGCCTGCCCCAAGGATCCTTTTGCTTTGCCCTGTATCTATCAAGTGATTGATTCTATGGCTGGCTGTCAGCTCTTATGTTTTCTGGATGCCACAGCTGGCTATCACCAGATCAAACTTGTTGTAGAAGATCAAATAAAGACTGCATTTATCACCCTTTAGGGGCTTATTGCTATGTCACCATGCCCTTTGGCCTAAAAAATGGCGGCGCGACTTATCAGCGTACTATGCAGCGATCTGCCCGATCTCATCTAGGTCGGAACATTCATGTATATGTAGATGACCTTGTGGTCAAGTCGGTGCAAGGGTCAACCTTATTGGAAGACCTCAAGGAAACATTCGCAAATCTGCGCGCTTACGAGATCAAGCTCAATCCAGAGAAGTGTGTGTTCGGCGTGCCGACCGGCAAGCTGCTCGGATTCTTGGTATCTAAGAGAGGGATCGAGTGCAACCCCGATAAGATCGCAGCAATCGAGCGGATGAACAAGCCCATAAATCTTAAAGACGTGCAAAAGTTCACCGGATGCTTGGCATCGCTCAACCGATTCCTTAGTAGGCTAGGAGAGAAGGCAATTCCCCTATACAAACTGATGAAGAAGACGGACAAGTTCACATGGATTCCAAAAGCAGACGAAGCATTCAAAGAGCTCAAGCGCATGCTATCCACTTCTCCAGTGCTAGCAGCTTTGATGGAGAAAGAGCCAATCATGTTGTACATCGGAGCCACCACTCCGGTGATCAGCATTGTCATGGTGGTCGAACGTCTTGAAAAGGACAGGGAATAGCTGGTTCAGAGGATAGTATACTATGTCAGTGAAGTGCTCTCGACCTCCATGAAAAACTACCCCCACTACCAGAAGATGTGCTATGGTGTGTACATGGAGGCCAAGAGACTGAAGCCCTATTTCCAAGCGCATCCAATCACAGTTGTCAGCTCGGCGCCGCTGGCAGAAATCATAGGAAATCGGGATGGATCTGGCAGGGTAGCAAAATGGGCCATTGAGATTGCAAAACATGGTATCAAGTATGAGTCGCGCACTTCAATCAAGTCCCAAGCATTGGCAGATTTCCTCGTGGATTGGGCAAAAACCCAATATGAGCCCCCCCCCTGTCTGGATTCTCAGTTCTGGCAAATGCACTTTGATGGCTCCAAGATGATGACCGAACTAGGGGTTGGCATTGTTCTCACTTCCCCGAAGGGTGATCAGCTCAGATATGTGTTGCATATCCATTTCGCTGCATCGACCAACGTGGCCGAGTACGAAGCACTGGTCCACGGTATCTGATTGGCCAAAAAGATCGGCATTCGGCGGATTTTGTGTTTTTGAGATTCCGATCTGGTGGTACAGCAATGCACTGGCACTTGGGATGCAAAATACACAAACATGGCAAGCTACAGATTCCTTGTGCAGCAACTTTCTGGTTTCTTTGAAGGGTGTGAGTTCCATCATGTCCCCTGAGCTGAGAATGAAGCAACAGATGCACTATCAAAACCATGGTCCACCCGAAAGGAAATTCCATCAGGCGTTTCATTGGAAAACATTCAGAAGCCATCTATCAAGCCCTCCCCAGAATCAGAGTCCATCTTTATTACGGCCGACCTGAAGATGGCAGAACTCGAAGAACAAAGATCAGCCAAGAAGCAGAAGCTGACGGAGCATTCGGCCGCACCAGGGGCTGCCGATTGCGAACCAGGGGCTGCTGTCGTCAGCTCGGGGACTGAGGTAGTCATGCAAGATGCAATCGGCCCTTCCTCCTCCGAGCTTCCAGTAGCAGAAGCAGAGCAAGCAACACCAGAAGTCATTGCCGTAATGGTGATAGTCACTGCGCCTTCATGGGAAGAGCTTTTCCGTGATTTCTTGGTCGATGGCATTTTACCAGCGGATGAAGTGGAAGCTCGGCAAGTTGATACGTCCCAAACGTATCTATAATTTTTGCTTGCTCCATGCATGTTTTGTGTGATATTGCTATGTTTTTTATATACTTTCATATATCTTTATAACATATTTTGGAACTAACCTATTAATGGTTGCAAGAGTGCACAAGTTCTTGTTTTTCTACTTTATGTGTAGGAATTACTTGGATAAAGGAAAGATCACAAAAGGAAGCCTTGTAAGAGTCGGACTCTAACTTTCCCGAAATCTGTCCCCACCAGATGGGTTTTAAAGATCGCCTCGGAAACGCTAGAATACGGCCTCAAACGGAACAAGTTAAAACTAAAAAGTTGAAGAAAAAAAATTCCGGACGATTTAGACATAAAATTCGGCCCAATCGGAGTTCGTATGCTTCCAGAAACCCCGAAATACATAAGACGTAATCTGGATGACGGGAATCCTAGAGTCTATATAAAGAGAGGAAACCTAGGTCAAAGGGCACCACGAAATTTCCTCCCCCTTGGCAGCCGTCTTGAGGGAGAGATCAATCTCCATAGCAGAACTATCTCCAAGGAAGAAGAAGGTGCCAAGGGCCGCTGCCCCCAAGGGCCGTGGCCGTGGCCGTGGGCGCCGCCGCCGCCGTGGCCGCCGCCGTCGCCGTCTCCTTCATCTCCTCCGGGCTGCACCTCTCCATCAACAACTCTCCCTCTCACCATGTCCATGTGTGAGTAGTTACCCTCGGGGCTCAGGCTTATATCTTGATCTGTGTGGTTTCTCTCTCCCATGATGTGATCTTTGTTGTGATCATAGGCTATTTAATCTAGGGTGATCCCATGATATTTCTCCTTCCTCTATGTATTGGATTGATGTACTCAATTGATCTTATCTAGTATAATCTCCGAGACCAAGGTGACAGCGGTCTATTGGACATTGGTTAGAAGAATATTATCATGAGTGATTTCCTCTTTTGTGTGTGGATTGAAGATTGAGAGTCTCTTGGTGCTTGTCTTTGACTATTCTTTAGATATGTTGTGGTGATTGTGGTACTCTCTTTGGATGGCCGCGGTGACATTGGGAAATCCATAGATTGAGAACTACGAACTCTGAGGTGTGCTTTTGTAGCCCTACATAATTCTCGTCCTCTCTTGACCACAAAGGAATGACCTCCGAGTACGTCTCCATTACATGGTTTATGGGAAATATTATGTTATTAGACTATGTTAATGTTGTTGGGAGTTGCCACTAGTGAAAGTATGAAGCCTAGGCCTTGTTTCCATCATTGTTACACCGTTTGCACTCACTTTTGTTACTTGTTTCTTTGCTGCACTTTTTATTACAGATTTATATTACTTCGTTTTATCACACCTATCACGCATATTTTACCATCTCTTCGCCGAACTAGTGCACCTATACAACTCCTAGTTGTATTAGGTGTGTTGGGGACACAAGAGACTTCTTGTATCTTAATTGCAGGGTTGCTTGAGAGAGACCATCTTCAACCTCTACTTCCCTGAGTTCGATAAACCTTAGGTCATCCACTTGAGGGAAATTGCTGCTGTCCTACAAACCTCTGCGCTTGGAGGCCCAACATAGTCTACAAGAATAGAAGCATGCGTAGACATCAAGCTATTTCTGGCGCCGTTTCCGGGGAGGTGAGTGCTTGAAGGTATATCTTTAGATCTTGCATTTAATTCTTTTTGTTTCTTGTTTTTATTTTCAATAGTTAGGCTTTACGGAAAACAACAAAAAAATTATGAGAGTGCTTTATGAGCTCTATCTTGAGTTAGGACATGAAGTGTTTGAGGAGGAGATCAAAAAGCCTATGGAGCTTTATTATTTGAACAACACTCATCATAGTAGTAATGTTATTAGCATGTCTTTTTTGAATACTTTTGATACTAATGAGATGCAAAGCCATAAGCTTGGGGACGCTACGTTTTATGAAGATGATCTTTTTAGCTCCCCAAGTTTTGATGAGGAAATTTATTTTGATGATACTTTACCTCCTATCTATGATGATTATTGTGATGACACTTATGCTATAAAGAATAAATTTTTACAAGTGCATCATGATAAGAATGATTCATGTGATAGCTATTTTGTTGAGTTTGCTCCCACTATTACTAATGAGAAGGATTTTGCTTATGTGGGGAGTAACAAATTTTATATGCTTGTGGATCATGATAAGAAAGTTTTACGTGATACTTATATTGTTGAGTTGATTCATGATCCCACTGAAAATTATTATGAGAGGGGAACATATGCTTATAGATATTTCAATAATATCAAGTTCCCTCTCTTTATGTTGAAGGTTTTGAAGTTGCACTTATTTTGGCTTCCTATGCTAATATCTTTATGCTTCCATGAGTTATTTCTCTACAAGATCCCTTTGCATAGGAAGCATGTTAGACTTAAATGTGTTTGATATTTTCTTCTTGATGCTCTCTTTTGTTCTTCAAATCTTATTCCTACGAGAGCATCACTAAAATCTTAAGCCTAGCTAATGGCTTTAAAGAAGCGCTTTCGGGAGGCAGACCGCAACGAATTTAGGATTTCCTTTTTGTTTTTCTTATGTTTTTAGTGGTCTTGATGATTGTTACTACTGTAGCAACATCATTGTATCTTTACTTTTCAAGCTTTGTGCCAATTATAGCCTCATATGACAAGGGAAGTGAAAGTTGTGATATGCTGTCCAGAAAACAGATTCTGTCCTCGTGACGGGAAAAATCACAGAAAAATCCCAGTTCATCTTTTTGAGCTGAACTTTTTACACAGCGTGCTATATAAAATTACGGAACTTTTGTATGTTCAGAGTTTTTTGATTTGAGTTGCAGAAGTACCCCTAAAAAATTCTTTACTACCTGTTGTTCTGTTTTTCACAGATTCTGCCACGTTTTGTCTCTCCTAACTTTTGCAAACCTTAAGCTTGATTTTTCTTTGCGAAAACTTTTTGGAAATCTTGAGAAACAGTAGCTCTTCTATAATATCTTTATATCCAGTGGGTAAAAATTATTTTATTATGGGTACTAACCTCGCTAATCAGATTATGATGAGTTATGTATGAAGAGAGTTTTTAAGTGTGCGAGGGAAGATGATGAAAGAAGATTCGGGAGTGTCAAGCGCTCAAGATTGGGGATGCCCCCATGCATCCCCAACAAATATTCAAGGAGACTCAAGCGTCTAAGCTTGGGGATGCCCCCGTGCATCCCCTTCTCCATCAACAATCATCAGTTCGTCCTTCGTCTCACTATATTTTTATCACTTCATGCGTTATGTGCTATACTTGGAGCGTCTCGCTCTTAGGTTTAATTTTTAGTTTTCTTTAGCTTTGCTTGATGTTCATAACAAGTTAGATCCCGTCTTACTTTGCGTGGGAGAGAAACATGCTCCACTTTCAAAATCTAGAACACATCATAGAATTTTTCATGCCTATCTTTCTCTGTTGTGTGTTCTTTACCTTTTCGTAGCTACTGCCATGTTTAGTTTTAGCTTCAGTTTGTCTTTAGCAAGAGCCTTGGCTTTTGTTTAGTTTGTTGCTGGAACTCTCTTTAGTTTTCATGTTTATATTGTTAAGAGATTTGGTTGTTGCACTGAGTTGTGTCTTGTCTTGAAAGTAGGTAATTGAGGTTGTTATTTAATTTTAGTAGTAACATGCAATAGTTTTGAGGTATTGATGTGAGTAATGTATGAACTTTTGGTGTCAAGAGCTCTAGCCTATTAGTGATAGGTGTCGTATTTTGGGCAATCCGTGTTTATTTTCAAAACCTACAAAACTAGTTGAGAACTCTAGCTACTAGATGGATCACGACTCTTCTGAGGGGTCGGATATTAGAGTACACTCACGTACCATGAGTCGAGGATGCGCAAGGATAACCAAACCCCCATACACTCCTCCTCGGGGTACTTGTCTCTTTGTGAACCTCCTTACTAGATTGAGAGTTACCGATAATAAGTGCATGAGTTCTTCGGACTAATGTAAGTATTGAAAGTTGACACTTCCACCTCCTCATATTTGCTAGCCTCTCTAGTGCCGTGCATTTCTTTCTTCTCACTCCGAGAGTTGGCGTCCACCTTCGCCGGTACATCCAAACCCTTGGCATGATACGCTCTGTCATCATAAACCTCCTTATATCTTTCCTCAAAACATCCACCATACCTACCTATCAAGGCATTTCCATAGCCTTTCCGAGATGTATTGCCATGCAACATCCACCTCTTCATGACTTGATCTTCATGTCATACATGTTCCTGCTACACTGGCAGAGGCATACATTTGCATACTTCATGATAGTTACATTTTCTTTATGATTTGAGTACTTTGTAAAGTGTGAAAGATCTTCTATACTTTTTGTAATATATAGAGTGTTGCCCCTAAAGTGAGGAAAAGATCCCAAAGAGGACAAATGAGAGAAATAGAAAGAGCCATTGAGGCCACCAAAAAAAATTAAAAAATAGAAAAAAAATAGAAAAAGAAAAATAAAAAGAGAGAAGGGGGCACACTACTATTCCTTTTGAGAGATCCACACTCGTACTCCATCTTATATCTTGTACTCCATAGAGATTATCATTCATGCATATAGCTATGTGGGGACCTTCACACTATAGAACTTGGCTTGTATATTCCAATGATGAGCCTCCTCAAACGAGCTCTAGGTCTTCTTGAGAAAGCAAGTTACATGCACCCCAACTAGTTTCCTTGGAGAGCTTTTAGCTCACATGTGCATCCGTTGCATGGCAATCCCTACTCCTCACATCATATCTATCATATGGCCTTCTCTCGCCTATGATTGTCCTCATTGATGTGAGCCTTTCACACCATTTTTGTTTTCCTCCTCCACCATATTCTCTCTTTTCCATCCTAAATGTCAACTTTCTTGCTTACGCTCATCCATTGCATGAGTGCTCAAAATATCGAAAAGGAGTGGATCATTTTGACTTGTACCTGGCTAGTGGTCTGGGTATGAGTCAAGATAAGATTCGAAAGAAGACCAAGTGTGAAACTTTACTAGATTGAGTTCTCAACACAAAAATATTTTTTCTCGTATATCCCTATCCCCTTTCTTGCACTCAAACACCATTTGGAGACATTCGAGTCACGGACAGCGAGAGATCTTGCACCTTTATGTTCTTATGTTGCTTGTTTCAATGCTAATATAGAATCTTGTCTGTTATGACTTGAATTGAATTACATGCCTTGATTGCTTGACTTAAGAGTTCTTATATGGTTGGTAGCATGTCACCACAGAAATTATGCTTGTTATCATTTACCTACTCGAGGACGAGCAGGAATTAAGCTTGGGGATGTTGATACGTCCCAAACGTATCGATAATTTCTGCTTGCTCCATGCATGTTTTGTGTGATATTGCTATGTTTTTTATATACTTTCATATATATTTATAACATATTTGGAACTAACCTATTAATGGTTGCAAGAGTGCACAAGTTCTTGTTTTTCTACTTTATGTGTAGGAATTACTTGGATAAAGGAAAGATCACAAAAGGAAGCCTTGTAAGAGTTGGACTCTAACTTTCCAGAAATCTGTCCCCACCAGATGGGTTTTAAAGATCGCCTCGGAAACGCTAGAATACTGCCTCAAACGGAACAACTTAAAACTACAAAGTTGTAGTGAATTTCTTCCGTTGGATTTAGACATAAAATTCGGCCCAATCGGAGTTCGGATGCTTCCAGAAACCCCGAAATACAGAAGACGTAATCTGGATGACGGGAATCCTAGAGTCTATATAAAGAGAGGAAACCTAGGTCAAAGGGCACCACGAAATTTCCTCCCCCTTGGCAGTCGTCTTGAGGGGGAGATCAATCTCCACAGCAGCACCATCTCCAAGGAAGAAGAAGGGGCCAAGGGCCGCTGCCCCCAAGGGCCGTGGCCGTGGCCGTGGGCGCCGCCGTCGCCGTCTCCTTCATCTCCTCCGGGCTGCACCTCTCCATCAACAACTCTCCCTCTCACCATGTCCATGTGTAAGTAGTTCCCCTCGGGGCTCAGGCTTATATCTTGATCTATGTGGTTTCTCTCTCTCCCATGATGTGATCTTTGTTGTGATCATAGGCTATTTAATCTAGGGTGATCCCATGATATTTCCCCTTCCTCTATGTATTTGATTGATGTACTCAATTGATCTTATCTAGTATAATCTCCGAGACCAAGGTGACAGCGGTCTATTGGACATTGGTTAGAAGAATATTATCATGAGTGATTTCCTCTTTTGTGTGTGGATTGAAGATTGAGAGTCTCTTGGTGCTTGTCTTTGACTATCCTTTAGATATGTTGTGGTGATTGTGGTACTCTCTTTGGAGGGCCGCGGTGACATTGGGAAATCCATAGATTGAGAACTACGAACTCTGAGGTGTGATTTTGTAGCCCTACACAATTCTCGTCCTCTCTTGACCACAAAGGAATGACCTACGAGTACGTCTCCATTACATGGTTTATGGGAAATATCATGTGATTAGACTATGTTAATGTTGTTGGGAGTTGCCACTAGTGAAAGTATGAAGCCTAGGCCTTGTTTCCATCATTGTTACACCGTTTGCACTCAGTTTTGTTACTTGTTTCTTTGCTGCACTTTTTATTACAGATTTATATTACTTCGTTTTATCACACCTATCACCCATATTTTACCATCTCTTCGCCGAACTAGTGCACCTATACAACTCCTAGTTGTATTAGGTGTGTTGGGGACACAAGAGACTTCTTGTATCTTAATTGCAGGGTTGCTTGAGAGAGACCATCTTCAACCTCTACTTCCCTGAGTTCGATAAACCTTAGGTCATCCACATGAGGAAAATTGTAGCTGTCCTACAAACCTGTGCGCTTGGAGGCCCAACATAGTCTACAAGAATAGAAGTTTGCGTAGACATCACAAGTCCAGCGCCGATCTGGAGTATACACCATCGTTAACAATGAGCTAGTGCATCGCAGTGCGACTGGAGTTCTCCAACGCTGCGTTGAAGAGGACAAGGGGCTGGAACTGCTGCGGGACATCCACCAAGGAGAGTGTGGTCATCACGCATCAGTGATGTCTACGCACACTTCTATTCTTGTAAACTATGTTGGGCCTCCAAGCGCAAAGGTTTGTAGGAGAGCGGCAATTTCCCTCAAGTGCATGACCTAAGGTTTATCAAACTCAGGGAAGTAGAGGTTGAAGATGGTCTCTCTCAAGCAACCCTGCAATTAAGATACAAGAAGTCTCTTGTGTCCCCAACACCTCTAATACAACTTGGAGTTGTATAGGTGCACTAGTTCGGCGAAGAGGTGGTAAAATATGGTTGATAGGTGTGGCAAAACAAAGTAATATAAATCAGTAATAAAAAGTGCAGCAAGCAAACAAGTGGTAAACTAGAGAAAAAACGGTATTGCAATGGTGGAAACAAGGCCTAGGCTTCATACTTTCACTAGTGGCAACTCCGAACAACATGAACATAGTCTAATCACATGATATTTCCCATAAAACATGCAATCGAGACATACTCGGAGGTCATTCCTTTGTGGTCAAGAGAGGACGAGAATTATGTAGGGCTACAAAAGCACACCTCAGAGTTCGTAGTTCTCAATCTATGGATGTCCCAATGTCACCGCGGCCATCCAAAGAGAGTACCACAATCGCCACAACATATCTCAAGGATAGTCAAAGACAAGCACCAAGAGACTCTCAATCTTCAATCAACACACAAAAGAGGAAATCACTCATGAAAATACTTTTCTAACCCATGTCCAATAGACCGCTGTCACCATGGTCTCGGGGATTATACTAGATAAGATCAAGTGAGTACATCAAGTCCAATACATAGAGGAAGGGGAAATATCATGGTATCACCCTAGATTAAAATAGCTTATAATCACAACGGAGATCATATCATGGGAGAGAGAATTGACCACATAGCTACTAGTAGAAACCTCAGATCCGAGGAGGGACTACTCCCGCGTCATGGAGGGAGGAAGCAACGTCGATGGATATGAATCCGTGTGGACTTCCCCGTCCCGGCAGGGTGCCGGCACGGGAATTCTGGTCCCCCGAAGCTTATTGGCGATGGCGGCGGAGATCAGAATTGCTGCTGGAGAAAAGGGTTCCAGAATCAGGGTTTTCATGACGCGAGTATAAATGAGGGCCAAAGGGGGGCACCGCGGGAGGTCCCAGTCGCCCAAGCAGCCACCCGACGCGGGTGGACCCCTGGCCACACCAGGAGGGCGCCTGGGGGCTGTGGGCCACCCCAGGGCCCCATCCTCCAGCTGGAGGACTCTTCTAGAACGCTGATTTTTATATATTTTTCCCGGAAATTTCTGAGCACTTTTAATAAAGGGAAAACCTGAAATACAAAAACAGCAGAAAACAGAAATTGGCACTAGGGTGCGCTGAGTTAATAGGTTAGTCCAAATATGATCAAAAGTGTATGAAAGTGTATCTAAAACATAGCAATATCAGAGAAAACATGCATGGAGCAAGCATAAATTATAGATACGTTTGGAACGTATCAACATCCCCAAGCTTAATTCTTGATCGTCCTCGAGTAGGTAACTGATAACAAGCATAATTTCTATGGTGACATGCTAACAACCATATAAGAACTTTTGTAAGTGAAACAATAAAGGTGTGTAATTCAATTCAAGTAATAATAGGCAAGAGTCTATATTAGCATTGAAACAAGCAACATAAGAACATAAAGGTGCAAGAGCTCTCGTTGTCCGTGACTCGAATGTCTCCTAATGGTGTTTGCGTGCAAGAAGTGGGAGATGGAATAAGAGAAAAAATATTTATTTGTTGAGAACTCAATCTACTAAAGTTTCATACTTAGTTTTCTTTGGAATCTTATCTTGACTCGTCCCTAGACCACTAGCCAGGTACAAGCCAATTTGATCTACCCCTTTCGATATTTTGAGCACTCATGCAATGGATGAGCGTAAGCACGAGAGTTGGCACTTAGGATGGCAAAGAGAGAAATATGGTGGAGGAGGAAGACAAAAAGGGTGAGCAAGGCTCACATCAATGAGGACAATCATAGGCGAGAGAAGGCTAAATGATAGATATGATGTGAGGAGTAGGGATTACCCTGCAACAGATGCACATATGAGATAAGAAAAGCTCTCCAATGGAACTAGTGGGGGTGCATCCAACTTGCTTGCTCATGAAGACCTAGAACTCGTTTGAGGAGGCTCATCCTTGGAATATGCAAGCCAAGTTTTATAGTGTGAAGGTCCCCACATAGCTATATGCATAAATGATCATCTCTATGGCGTACAAAGATAAGAGGGAGTACGAGTGTGGATCTTTCAAAAGGAATAGTAGTGTTGCCCCTTACTCTCTTTTTATTTTATTTTTCTCTTTTTTGTATTTTTTTCTATTTTTTTGGTGGCCTCAATGGCTCTTTCTATTTAACTCACATTTTTTCTCTTTGGGATATTTTAAATTTGTCCTCTTTGGGATCATTTCCTCACTTAAGGGCAACACTCTATTTTACAAGAAGTCTACAAGATCTTTCACACTTTACAAGGTACTCAACATAAATAAGATGTAGCTATCATGATGTATGCAAATGTATGCCTTTGCCATTGTAGCAGGAACATGTATGACATGAAGATCAAGTCATGAAAAGGTGGATGTTGCATGGCAACATATCTCGGAAAGGCTATGGAAATTCCTTGATAGGTAGGTATGGTGGCCATTTTGAGGAAAGATAAAAGGAGGTTTATGATGAAAGAGCGTATCATGCCAAGGTTTTGGATGCACCAGCGAGGTGGACGCCAACTCTATGAGTGAAAAGAGGGCAATGCACGGTACCGAAGAGGCTAGGAAATATGAGGAGGTGGAAGTGTCAACTTTCAATACTTACATTAGTCTGAAGAACTCATGCACTTATTCTCGGTAACTCTCAATCTAATGAGGAAGTTCACAAAGATACATGTACCCCGAGGAGGAGTGTATGGGGGTTTGGTTATCCTTGCGCATCCTCGACTCATGGTACGTGAGTGTACTCTAATATCCGATCCCTCCGAAGATTAGTGATCCATCTAGTAGCTAGAGTTCTCAAATAAACACAGATTGCCCAAAATACGACACCTATTACTAATAGGCTAGTGCTCTTGACACCAAAAGTTCAAACATTACTCACAACAATACCTCAAAACTATTGCAAGTTACTACTACAATCGAATAGCAACCTCAATTACCTACTTTCAAGACAAGACACAACTCAGTAAAACAACCAACTCTCTTAACAAGATAAACATGAAAACTAAAGAGAGTTCCAGCAACAAACTAAACAAAAGCCAAGGCTTTTGCTAAAGACAAACACTAAAACTAAAACTAAACATGGCAGCACTACGAAAAGATAAAGAACACACAACAGAGAAAGATAGGCATGAAAATCCTGTGATGTGTTCTAGATTGGAGTGGAGCGTGTTTCCCTCCCAAACAAAGTAAGCTGGGGTCTAACTTGTTATGAACATCAAGCAAAGCTAAAAAAACTAAAAAGGAAACCTTAGAGCGAGACGCTCAAGCATAGCACATAACGCATGAAGTGATAAAAATATAGTGAGACGGAGGACAAACTGATGATTGTTGATGGAGAAGGGGATGCACGGGGGCATCCCCAAGCTTAGACGCTTGAGTCTCCTTGAATATTTATTGGGGATGCATGGGGGCATCCCCAAGCTTGAGAGTTTGACACTCCCGGATCTTCTTTCATCATCTTCCCGCGCACACTTGAAAACTCCCTTCATACATAACTCATCATAAGCTGATTAGAGAGGTTAGTACCCTTAATAAAATAATTTTTCTCCGCTGGATATAAATATATTCTTGAAGAGCTACTGTTTCTCAAGATTGCCAAAAGGTTTTTGCAAATAAAATGCAGCTTAAGGTTTGCAAAATTAAAGAGAGGCAAAACATGGCAGAATCTGTGAAAAACAGAACATCAGGTAGTAAAAACAATTTGGGGGTACTTCTGCAACTCAAATCAAAAAACTCCGAACAGACGAAAGTTTCAAAATTGTATAGAGCATGTTGTGTAAAAACTTCAGCTCAAGAAGAGGAACTGGTGATTTTTTTTTATTTTTTTCCGTCAAGCAGACATAATCTGTTTTCTAGACATCATGTCACAACTTTCTCTTCCCTTATCATAAGAGGCTAGAACTTGGCACAAAGCTTGAAAATAAAGATACAATGATGTTGCTACAGTAGTAAAAATCATCAAGACCACTAAAAACTGAAAGTAAAAACTCGAAGTAAAGATAACAAGGGTTGTCTCCCTAGAGCTCTTTCTTTATAGCCATAAAGATAGGCTTAAGATTTTAATGATGCTCTCGTAGGAATAAGAGTTGAAGAATAAAAGAGAGCATCAAGAAGAAAATACCAAACACATTTAAGTCTAACATGCTTCTTATGCATATGAATATTGCAATAGAATAATTCATTTAAGCACAAAACAATAAGCATAGGAAGGCAAAACAAGTGCAGCTTCAAAACCTTCAACATAAAGAGAGGGAACATGATATTATTAAAATATCTAAGCGTATGTTCCCTTCTCATAATAATTTATAGTGGGATCATGAATAAACTCAACAATATAAGTATCATATAAAGCATTGTTACCATGATCCACATGCAAAAGGGTACTCTTACTCTCCACATAAGCATAATCTTTCTCATTCGTAATAGTTGGAGTACGACTATCATAAACAACTTGAACACTATAGATTGATTGTGTATTAGGAAGATGGTGTTAAACAAGGGAGTAATTCCCTCCATGATGATGAAAAGTTTCATAAGGGTAATTTCTCCTTATGTCATAGGTACCTTTACAATCACTATAGATAGGAGTTATAACATCATCATAGAAGCGAAGAGCATTATCATTGCTAGCAACTATATTTGTAAACATGTTGTATTTATTCTTACTAGAAAAAGAATTATAAATTCCCACATCACTAATGGGTAAAAGACTTGCAACCCTATCATCCCCAAGCTCAGAGCTTTCCTTATCATCACTCTCAGAGTTGGTACCAAAAAGATTTTCAAGATCATAAGTAGCATTATCATCATTTTCCCAATCGCAAAAAGTAACATGCATATCATAATCAAAATCATCTTCAAAAGTGCCTATGGACTTAACATCAGGATAATAATGAATGCAATCAAGCTCACCATCCTCCAAAAATTTCTTTTTGTTAGGATAAAAATTGATGCGAGGAATATGCTCAGGCCAGGTTGATACCCATTCTTCTTCCTTCTTGCTCCTCTTCCTCCTCCTCTTCTTTTTCTTCTTCTTCACCTTAGGAGGGAGTGGTTGGAGATGAAGCTTCTCCACATATCCTGGTTTATCATTACAAACAATAGGGGAAACTTGGGAGAAACACTCCTTTTTATTAGTAGAAATATAAGAGACATTTTTATACTTTGGTAAAGTTCCCCCTTTCTAATCTCACTTATCTAATCATTTTCATGGTAATTAACAACACAATGCAGATGTCAGTTTCGCAAAGTGTTATTTATTCCTAAGGCATTAACATCTAGCAAAGAAGTTTTTTCTGATAGCTCTTCACACATAAAAAATAACATAAGTTCATCATAAAGATCAGAAGTGATCATGATCTCACACAACTGATTACCAGTTATGCTTTGAAAGTTCATGCATTGAAAATTAAAGTGACCCTCTATACAACAAAGTTCACAAGTAAAAGGATAAAGGTCACACAATTCTCTAGCAATTTCATTTAAATATTTGACCCAAGTGATTATTCTTTCATGCTTATGTTGCTTAAAATACTTCTCTTCTTCAATCATAGGCCTTTCACAAGGTCTATCCACTCCACAAAAATTAACATGCTTATATAAAACTTCATTTTCAGGAATTGGATCATGCATGTTGCAGTCATCATGAACATTTTCATTTTCTTTGCAAATCTCTTTAAAAGGTTCATGATGCTTGATCCAATTCTCCTTAGGGATATTAAGATGTGAAGCAAAAGATTTGAAGAAATCAACAAGGAGTTTAGAATCAATCCCAAACTTTGCACTAAACTTATTAAAACTTGCAGTTTCAGCAAAGAACTTAATGCAATCATACTCATAATTTATACCTAACTCTTTACCTTTGTCGATCTCGCAATCTTCAGTATTGTGTTGGATTCTTTCAAGGAGTTCCCATTTAGCATCAATCTTTTCGTTTGTGAAAGAACCCATAGAGGAAGCATCGAGCGAGTCTTTGTCCTGTCGAGAGAGCCTCGCATAAAAAGTAGTAATAATTATATCTTTTGGGAGCCCATGGTTCAGACATTTTAGCATTAAAGTTTTCAGTCTCCCCCAAGCTTGAGATATGCTCTCTGCATCATGAGGATAGAAATCTATTAAATAATTAAAACAGAAGACAAACAAAGCACTACATTCATCCACATATATTAAATTATCTCAACCATTAATTTTGAAGATCAACGGATAAGATTTAAAAATATAAACGTTACACACAAATATTATGTATATACCTTTTTGCACATAGCAAATCTGTCACGTACATATATTATGATGAAAAAGATGCAAAGAACAATAGTATTGGACAAGGAAACCGAGATATACTTCTAAAAAAAGAGACCCGGATGTACTTTCAAAAAAACAGGAAACGAGATGTGTAAGAGGAGATATTTATGGCCTTATTTTGGTATTGCAAAGTAAATCAATCAATTAAGCCGAGTCCAAGTGAGCGGTTCAAAAGGAAAAGGTGTACGGTTTAGAAAGAAAGAATAAAAACAATTACGGCGGCAGCAAGCGAGCAGATCATGTCAAATACAGAGTATTATGTTTTTTTAAGGTCAAATATTATGTTATGTATTCGTGCATGCACGCTAGCTGTGGGCCAGCAGCCCAAGTGGAGTACGGAACGGAGAGACACTGTGTGGTTTGTTGCTGCACGGACTGCCTAACATAAAATAGTAGTCCGCCTCTATTTTTTTCCTAAAAGGCTTGGCTTTAGTGTATGCATGCATGAGAAGCACGTCCATACTAAGCATCCCATGCATGATGCATATTTTCTTAGGGTATTAAACAGACTGAACTCGATGCACAAGAATTTTCTATGTGCCCGATACATAAATATATATTGCCAAATAATGAGAGCCAATTTTAATTCACATGATTAATAATAAGTAGAATATTATACTGTTGAATTTTACCTAACGACATGAAAAAGAAAGTTATTTTCGAGAAATTTTGTGTCTGATGGAACGTTATCTTTGAAACGTAAAGTGAATCGTTAGGTAAAATTATGATCTTCCAAAGTTTAAACAAAAAATATCAAAATCAACGGGTTTGTATGAAAGAGAGAAAATTTGACAACGCGATATAGAAGATTAAATCTAAAAATTAATATTTGTGCCGTGCAAGCAAACCTAATAACAGTAATGTATACTACCTGCATCAAAATAAAGACTCTTATTTTTGAACGGAGTGAGTAGAAGAAAAAAAAGTAGAAATTTACATAGCAAGAATAGATTATGTATGGATGAGTCATAATTTAAAGGATGCACTTGAAATACATTTAATAATAAACGAATTATGGGGTTAAAATTTCCAAATTTTAATTTGATAACAACTCAAATTCTACACGGTTGAATATGTACAAAATTTATTGTAATGCAACATAGCAAAAATAAAAATTCTTCTTGAGAAATGTAAAAAAATGTTATAAAAAATTCTAACCCTTGCAAATTTAATAGATTTTTTTTGAATCAAAGGGTTTGTATGATAGAAGAACTGACTGTCTCGCGCAAGAAAAAAATGATGATACAATGCATAAGTTTTAAATAAAAAAACAGAAGTCGACGCAATTGATAATATGGACTTGAGATACTTTCGACAATGAATGAATTATGGGTTTCATATAGCAGTGGACAATTTTTAATGAATATAATTCAAACAGAAAATCAGGTCTTCTAGACCAACAACTGAGGGATGAGGTTTGTTTCATAGAAATATTACAATTTAATATTTCTTACATATTTACGACATCAAATTGCATATAAATAATAATAAAATTCATAAATGTAGAACATTGCGGTTGTGATAGAAAAAACCATTTCAGAGCATGCGAGAGGCAGTATTTATCATTTTTTGTGAATTAAAGTCAATAGTTGCACCGTCTTAGATGAAAAATATTTCATTGGATGATATTGCAAAATAATAATACATAAATGCATACAACCAATTAATTTATGCAGAAGCTAGCTATTAGGATTTTTAGTGTTCCATGGAAACATAAATACAATTGAATGATTGAAAAATCCAAAGTGAAAGCCAAATCAGAATGTTAGATAAGCTATTAACATAGTGTTTTCTTCCACGTTGAAATTTCATAATCATTAGCATTAAACTCATACAACTGATGAAAATATTTTAACTAAAGTTCAATAATTGATCACATTGTAAACATGTTGTCTCTATTATTCTAACATACTGAAAGATAAATAAACTATGTTATAAACAACTTAATTTAAAATAGTTTTATGACAGAAATATTCGGCTAAGATATAGCAAAATAAGTATTCATACGGTGTATTTAGGCTTAAAAGTTCTCTCAAAATCTTATATATTTTAACTACAAACTAATAATAAAATAAATTTGCAAAAGCACAAAAGTATCTACATATAAATCTAGCCGCGCAAATGCGCGGGTGACCTTGCTAGTTATAAATATAATTCAAATTCTCATGAACTTCATGAAGAGGATAAAACTTGGAGTAAAAGAGAGACTGGATCTCTTCCCAATCCAGCAGGTGAGAATCATCTAGTACCCTATACCATTCCAATGCTTTTCCTTTTGGTGACAAGGCAAAAAAGTTCTTCATGACTCCATCTCTTGTGAAACCTGAAATCTTAAATAACTCACAAAGTTCTGTAAGTTTCAACAAATGAATACTAGGATTGACTGTCCCATCATAACAATCATTCCTAATTATATCAATTATGCTAAGTGGTATTTTGAATGTGATACATTTAGTAGGTGGAGGAGACTTCTCTACCATGGGTGTGGTAAAGCGGCCTTCCCCAAGCAGCGAACTAAAAGTGCAGTTTTCCATAAGCATAACTAGTGAAAAATAAAAACAAGAAACGAAAAGATTTAATTGCAAGATCTAAAGATATACCTTCAAACCTTACCTCCCCGGCAACGGCGCCAGAAATAGCTTGATGTCTACGAACGCTTCTATTCTTGTAGACTATGTTGGCCCTCCAAGCGCAGAGGTTTGTAGGACAGCA
The DNA here is from genome assembly GCA_950022295.1 of Bromus sterilis. Lineage (NCBI taxonomy): Eukaryota > Viridiplantae > Streptophyta > Magnoliopsida > Poales > Poaceae > Bromus > Bromus sterilis. The sequence goes on along the minus strand of OX465598.1, from coordinate 212,389,701 downwards.
GCAATTTCCCTCAAGTGGATGACCTAAGGTTTATCGAGCTCAGGGAAGTAGAGGTTGAAGATGGTCTCTCTCAAGCAACCCTGCAATTAAGATAAAAGAAGTATCTTGTCTCCCCAACACACCTAATACTACTAGGAGTTGTATAGGTGCACTAGTTCGGCGAAGAGATGGTAAAATATGGGTGATAGGTGTGGCAAAACAAAGTAATATATATCTGTAATAAAAAGTGCAGCAAGAAAACAAGTGGTAAACGTGAGCAAAAACGGTATTGCAATGGTGGAAACAAGGCATAGGCTTCATACTTTCACTAGTGGCAACTCCCAACAACATTAACATAGTCTAATCGCATGATATTTTCCCATACAACATGCAATGGAGACGTACTCGGAGGTCATTCCTTTGTGGTGAAGAGAGGATGTAAATTATGTAGGGATACAAAACCACACATCAGAGTTTGTAGTTCTCAATCTATGGATTTCCCAATGTCACCGCGGCCATCCAAAGAGAGTACCACAATCACCACAACATATCTCAAGGATAGTCAAAGCCAAGCACCAAGAGACTCTTAATCTTCAATCAACACACAAAAGAGGAAATCACTCATGAAAATATTCTCCTAACCCATGTCCAATAAACCGATGTTACCATGGTCTCGGGGATTATACTAGATAAGATCAAGTGAGTACATCAAATCCAATACATAGATGAAGGGGAAATATCATGGGATCACCCTAGATTAACATAGCCTATGATCACAACGAAGATCACATCATGGGAGAGAGAATTGACCACATAACGACTGCTAGAAACTTCAGCCCCGAGGAGGGACTACTCCCGTATCATGGAGGGAGGAAGCAATGTCGATGGAGATGAATCCGGGGGCACTTCCCCGTCCCGGCAGGGTGCCGACACATGAATTCTGGTCCCCCGAAGCTAGTTGGTGATGACGGCAGAGATCGGAAGTGCTTCTGGAGACCAGAATCAGGGTTTTCGTGACCCGAGTATAAATAAGGGCCAAATGTGGGCACCGGGGGAGGTCCCAGTCGTCCAGGCGGCCTCCCGGCGCGGGTGGACCCCTGGCCCCACCAGGAGGGCGCCTGGGGGCTGTGGGCCACCCCAGGGCCCCATCCTCCGGCTGGAGGACTCTTCTAGAACGCTGATTTTTATATATTTTTCTCGGAATTTTCTGAGCACTTTTAATAATGGGAAAACCTGAAATACAAAAACAGCAGAAAACAAAAACTGGCACCGGGGTGCACTGAGTTAATCGGTTAGTCCAAATATGATCAAAAGTGTATGAAAGTGTGTCTAAAACATAGCAATATCACACAAAACATGCATGGAGCAAGAAGAAATTATAGATACATTTGGGACGTATCAACATCCCCAAGCTTAATTCTTGCTCGTCGTCGAGTAGCTAAATGATAACAAGCATAATTTCTGTGGTGACATGCTAACAACCATATAAGAACTTTTGTAAGTAAAGTAATCAAGGTGTGTAATTTAATTAAAGTCATAACAGGCAAGAGTCTATATTAACATTGAAACAAGCAACATAAGAACATAAAGGTGCAAGAGCTCTCGCGGTCCGTGACTCGAATGCCTCCAAATGGTGTTTGCGTGCAAGAAGTGGGAGATGGGAATACGAGAAAAAATATTTATTTGTTGACAACTCAATCTAGTAAAGTGTCACACTTAGTTTTCTTTGGAATCTTATCTTGACTCGGCCCCTGACCACTAGCCAGGTACAAGTCAATTTGATCTACTCCCTTTCGATATTTTGAGAACTCATGCAATGGATTAGCGTAAGAACTAGAGTTGACACTTAGGATGGCAAAGAGAGAAATATGGTGGAGGAAGACAAATAGGGTGAGCAAGGCTCACATCAATGAGGACAATTATAGGTGAGAGAAGACCAAATGATAGATATGATGTGAGGAGTAGGGATTTCCATACAACGGATGCACATATGAGCTAAGAAAAGCTCTTCAACGGAACTAGTGGGGGTGCATCCAACTTGCTTGCTCATGAAGACCTAGAGCTCGTTTGAGGAGGCTCATCCTTGGAATATGCAAGCCAAGTTTTATAGTGTGAAGGTCCCCACATAGCTATATATCCATAAATGATCATCTCTATGGAGTACAAAGATAAGAGGGAGTACGAGTGTGCATCTTTCAAAAGGAATAGTAGTGTTTCCCCTTTCTCTCTTTTTATTTTATTTTTCTCTTTTTTCTATTTTTTGTGTTTTTTGGTGGCCTCAATGGCTCTTTCTATTTAACTCTCATTTGTCCTCTTTGGGATCTTTTAAATTTGTCCTGTTGGGGATCTTTTCCTCACTTAAGGGCAACACTCTATTTTACAAAAAGTCTAGAAGATCATGGGAGACAGAATTGACCACATAACTACTGGTAGAAACCTCAGCCCCGAGGAGGGACTACTCCCGCATCATGGAGGGAGGAAGCAACGTCGATGGAAATGAATCCGGGGGCACAGGAATTCTGGTCCCCCGAAGCTTGTTGGCGATGGCGGCAGAGATCGGAATTGCTTCTGGATAAAAGGGTTCCGGAATCAGGGTTTTCGCGATGCTAGTATAAATAAAGGCCAAAGGGGGGCACCGGGGGAGGTCCCAGTCGCCCAGGCGGCCACCTGGCGCGGGTTGACCCCTGGTCGCGCCAGGAGGGCGCCTGGGGGCTGTGGGCCACCCCAGGTATCCATCCTCCGGCTAGAGGACTCTTCTAGAACGTTGATTTTTATATATTTTCCCGGAATTTTCTGAGCACTTTTAATAATGGGAAAACCTGAAATACAAAAACAGCAAAAAACTGAAACTGGCACTGGGGTGGACTGAGTTAATAGGTTAGTCCAAATATGATCAAAAGTGTATGAAAGTGTATCTAAAACATAACAATATCACACAAAACATGCATGGAGCAAGCAGAAATTCTAGATACGTTTGGGACGTATCAATCAGCTACATCAATAGTTGCCTAGGCTTTTCGCCATGGTTTCTATTGGCCGACTGCAAAAGTAGCGGAAGAAGAGCTATTAAAGCATTGCAATGGTTGCCAGAGATTTAAAGCCCAGAGCCACCTACCAGCCTCAGCACTCAAGACTGTTCCGATCACGTGGCCATTTACAGTTTGGGGACTGGACATGGTCAGACCGTGCAAAACAGCTAGAGGTGGCATGCACATTTGCTGGTGGAAGTGGAAAAGTTCACCAAGTGGATCGAGGAAAGGCCGATCAAGAAGCTGGATGGACCAACTGCGGTCAGGTTCATAGCAGATATTGCAACCAGATATGGATTGCCGCACAGCATCATCACGGACAATGGGACAAACTTTGCAAAAGGGCACTAGCTCGGTATGCGTCTGAATAGGGCATTCGGCTGGATGTAGCATCCGTAGCTCACTCCCAATCAAATGTTCAAGCAGAGCGAGCAAATGTCCTCATTTTATCTGGGATCAAGCCAAGATTGGTCGAGCCACTTGAGAGAGCACCCGGAGCATGGATTGACGAGCTGCCAGCCGTGCTTTGGAGTTCGCGCAGCACACCAAACCGCTCAACATGATTCACTCCCTTCTTCCTCGTATATGGCGCGGAGGCAATCATTCCCTCTGATATTGAGTTCGACTCACCTCGTCACTCCATGTACACGGAGGCAGAAGCCAAGGAAGCTCAAGAGGACGGCGTCGATCTACGAGAAGAAGCATGTCTCCTGGCCCTGTATAGGTAGGTAATATATCAGCAGAAGTTGCGCCAGTACCACAACAAGAAGATCCCTCCCCTACTTTTCGTGAGGGTGACTTGGTGCTCCGTCGAATTCAGAAATCGGCGGGCTAGCACAAGTTATCCTCTCTATGGGAAGGTCCATTCATCGCCAGTCGGGCGCTCAAGAACAATGCATACTACCTCATCGATTGCAGAAAGCCGACCCGATATGTGGACACTTCAGGACAAGAAACGGAGCGTCCCTAGAACGCCGAGCAATTGTGCCCGTTTTACAGTTGAGCAGTATCGTTGTATGTTCCCTTTGAAATGTTATCAATGAGAATGGTCGTGCATCCATGAGACTGCATTCTGCAGGAATTATAAAAACATGTGCATTCATTTCCCAGTCCTAAGGTCGGCAAAAGTGGACTCGGGGACTAGTCGGTTGTCCCAAAAATGGGTATACTTGAGAAAAGAGCAAGAAGAACGATGGGTTTGTGAATGTTCGTTCGAACCGGATGCAGACCGCAGGTCGGCTGTAATATCGGGTGAACGTGGCCGAGAAGAACCATCAATCGGAAAGTTCGTATTCTAGAGTATATTTAGTTCGAACCTAGCCGACAGCAGACGCTGCCGATCGTGACCAGACCGGCTGCCCCTCTGTAAAACCTTACCTTTACGGAAGAATTGAGAACCTAGAAGTTCCTGTCAAATTTCCTTCGAAGTCTATTCTCTGATCCAACCACAGATCACAGGTCGGCTGTAGGATTGGCAGGAATATCGACTAAGGAAGAAAATAGGCAAAGAAAAAGTCAATCGGTTTGAAAATTCAAAGGCAAGAGCATATATAGCCAAGCAAGAACCAAGTTCACAAGCAAGAATGGCCGATTGGCCGAATGTTGATTTTTACATGAAAGTGGCCCTCACCGGGCGCACTTGAGTTTGACCGACCTGTTTTTCAAAGTAGAACAGGTAAATAAAGGCATGCCAGGCTCAGGCAGTCGGCACAGCTAGAGCAGTCGGAGCATCGGTAGAAGTTGCAGTGCCTCGGGAGCAGGGGTAGCTGAAGCAGTTGGAGTGGTGTTGGTGGCGCCTCCTGGAGCTGAAGTGGCAGTGGCTTCGGGCTGGTTGATCGGAGGTTCATGAGCCGAGCTCTCCGATTGCTCATCAGACGAGTCTTCACCCTCCTCAGAAGTTTGGGCGTACTGGGAAGAAGTGGAAGCTACAGTTCGGCGGCGAGCAGGCCGAGATTGAGTGTCGTCCTCACTGGTGGTGTAGAGCAGGTCGCTGAGTGATGCCTGTGGGACCGGAGAACCATTGTCATCAAGATAGGGAGTGTGGTCCAAAGGGTCAATGGCCGCCACAATCTTTTCAGCAACCTTGCAGATCTGCGGCCAAACCTCGCCAACACTGGCCTCCGACCCAGCCCGCAGGGCATGCATCAAATCCAGGTCCACATCAGGGTACCAGCTCATGACAATGGAGAGAGCAGCCTGCACTCCGGATCGGACGGCAGAATCAAGCAGAACTTCAAGTTGGCAAGGCGCGGCCTTGAGGTTCCGAGCTACATCAGTAGTAGTGTCACCAGCAATTGGCTTCGTCCGCGACTTCCAGAGAATATCATTGAGCTTCTGGACCCCAGTCTTGAAGGTGCAGAGAGAACCCTTGACAACGGGCAATCGGGCGTACAGAGATACCACAAAGTCTCCAGGGCCCCAACCTGCATCAGCATCAACTTCCACACCTCTAGTTCGGCGGGCTTCAGCTACAGCTGCAGTAGCAGCAGTGGTGGAGTTGGGCCAGGCTTCTGGCAAACAGGCAGTCAGAGAGAAAGTGAGATCGGGGTACAAGAAAATCAGATCGGAGAATCAGGAATAAGCAGAAAGAAAAGATACCAGCAAGGGCAATGTCCACTCTATACAGGCCGGCAAGCGCAAGGTCGACGTGGGCTTGGGCAGTTCGGAACTCATTCTGGTGTTGGACGACCATGACCTCGGTGCGTTTGATGGCTAGATACTTTCCCTTCATCAGATGGCCTTCAACTTCAATCCGAGCATCGACCAGCCTCTGCATCTCAGCAGCATGAGCAGCCTTCACAGCGGCGAGGTCACTTGTCATATTTTGGGCCTTGGCTTGCAGCTCGGCTTCGACAGTGGCCAGATGGTTGCGCTCCTTTTCAGCATTTCCGAGCTGAACGTTCTTCTCACCGAGCTGACTCTCCAGCTCTGCTATCTTCTTCTGGGCGGCCTCCAGCTCAGAGGTGCGGGCAGCAACAGCTAAGGATAGAAATACAACAAGGTCACAAAGCAGTAGTAGTCGGAAATAACCAAGTAACAAGCAAAGGCTCACCGGTCAGCTCTTGAACCTTGACAGTTGGAGCGTCAAAAAAATTCTTCAGAGCAGCAAGAGATTTCTGGCCCGCTGAATAAGCGGCCAGCAGCTCGTCAAAAACAAAAGATGGCATGATCAGATCCAAAGAGCATCAAACAAAAAGATTAGATCCGAGCCGATTGCAAGCAATCGGCTCGAATCTCAGGGACTACACCCAGTGGGTGCGATGACGCGCCCCCGCAGGAAGATAAACTTACTGAGGCAGAGTGCTCGGAGGCAAGGACTTGGGTAAGAGCTCCAGTGGAAAAATTCTTAATGTGGGTGGCAAGGACATCCAATCTGCGCTGAAGATGGGCTGGGATCTGGTCTTGGGATCCAACGGGAGGGGGAGTAGCGGAATCGGCAGAAGGTCGCATCGGCGCAACATCCAGATCGCTAGTGTACGCCAGACGAAACCAGTTGGCCCACGAGAGATGGCGGTTCGTGGAAGGCGGTTGGGTCACTATGGCGCTAGAAGATTGGGGCACATGGGTACTAACCTGAGTAGGAGTGTGGGACGCAATCGGATAGGACACTTCAGGAGGAGGAGCATTCGGGTCGGCGGGGAAGCAGTGGCGCTCTCCGATCTGGCTGCAGGAGCTATGTCTTTAGGAATAATGCACTACTAGGATAATGGTCATACAAGAATGACGATTAGCAGCACGGGGCCAGTGGCACGCGCTGCAGGTAAAAAATATCAGCGTGCGCCAGTTGAGCGCGCTGCAACTTCCTAGCAATTAGCAGGGTGGCAGGACTCAACCCACGCTACAAGTATGTGGGGACACCTGTGATGCCCTTGGCTAGCAAATGTAAAAGCGCGTGGCAGCCCCGCGCTGCTAATGTGGGTAGCAACCGGCCAGTTATTTTGGGCCCACATATCAGCAGCGCGGGTCAGCGCCCCGCGTTGTAGAAGATCTGCCCATCTACAGCGCACCCGCCACGACCCGCGCTGCAGATAATGTGCTATAGCACTGCATCTGGATCTAACTAATCCCACTTCACTCACCCTCCCGTGCCCTCTTCTCCTTGCCTCCTCGCCGTCACCGTCGCCCGCCGCCCTCTCCTCCCCATCGCCCACCCGTTCCCGAACCCGAGCCCTCCTCGTCGTCGTCGTTGTCGTCGCCCTCGCCCGACCTCACCCGCCCGCGCCCTCGTCGCCATCGCGCCGTCGCCAGCCACCCCTTGTGCGGTGAGTTGCTCCCTCCCCCTTCCTCAATTAGAATTGCAAAAATAGGATTTTTGTTGAGGCAATTTGGTGAATGTAGTGACATATGCTATAATCATTTTCCTACTTTTAGCAATGACATGATGCAATTAGGATTTTTGGTTAGCATATTGAGGTAATTAGGATTTTTGTTAGCATATTGAGACAATTAGGATTTTTGTTGAGCAAATTTAAATTAGGAAATGTCATATCAAAATTTTCAGGGTTATGAGTGACCAATGTTTTGCTGGAATGTCGATTAATTTTTGTTCCGGCAAATTTCTGGCGCTCGGTATGTCCATTTTTTAGCAAATGGCATGCCGAAAATTTCCGTGGATTTCGGCATGACTTTTGCTAGAAAAGTAGGACATATCGAGTGCAAGAAATTTGTTGAACGAGAGTTAAATGGTGTTTCGTCATCAAATTACTTTTTACCATCACTTTTTCTATTTTTTTAGAATGCCGATGATTTAAATATATTGTGACACTATGTGACATCGAGGAGAGTGTGAAGCGAACCCTTGTGATATGTACAAGTACGCAACTTGTGCATCCTATTTGGGTTCGCTGCCACACTCTCCCTGGAATCGCTTATGTGTCCAATCTAAATATGAGGCACTATTTCTCCTTTTTTAGAATGCCGATGATTTAAATATATTGTGACACTATGTGACACCGGGGAGAGTGTGAAGCAAACACTTGTGATATGTACAAGTACGGAACTTCTGCATCCTATTTGGATTCGCTTCCGCACTCTCCCTGGAATCGCTTATGTGTCCAATCTAAATATGAGGCACTATTTCTCCTTTTTTAGAATGCCGATGATTCAAATATGAGGCACTTTTTCTTATTTTGTTAATTTGTTAGTTAGTATAATTGTTCACTCGTTCATTTTAATAAAACTTTGTATATTAAATAAGTTCTCGGCAACGATGCCTGGACCGCATCCCTGTCGTAGTGGCGGAGAGCACCTGCTCGATGGGATGCGCAATGTCCGGGACTGGGCTCCCCTGGACTGGCATTGGGAGGTGGTTTCTGGGGCGCGCCGCTTGGTGAGGATTCTGGGTCCTGTCGTCGACCGGGAGCTTCTTTGGTGGCGGTCACGTGGGCCACAGTCAATGCAGAGGGAGCCGACCCCCGAGGAGGTGGTACGCCGCTGGGTCAAGGAGGAGGACAAGCACGTCTGTCGCTACTTGGTTGTGTTGGACGCCGGGTTCTCCATGGCCAATACCTGGCAGATTCTTCATGGCTCTCACCTGATCTATGTTCATGTGGCGGTTCCTTATCTTTGGGTGTTTACCGCCCGCGGCTTGGCTCCGGGTCGTCGTGGAGTTTGATTTTTCGAGATGTAGTAGTGAATTTCCTAGATATTGTAGTCGAGATGTAGTAATGATATTATTGTTGCATTGACTGAATTATTCGAGATATATTAGTGACATTATATGATGTGGTTTATATGTGTGTAATTCTACTTTGTATATAAATGTTATGTGTGTATGCTGGAAATTTATAAAAAACTGTATAAACAAATAATATTGCACAATAAAGAAAAATGCCAGCGCTGGCTGGCTAGACGCGCTGCTAGTGTAAGTTCAGTTCTACAGCGTGGGTAGCCACACACGCGCTGCTAGCTGTTCTGTTAGCTATAGCTCGGGAGACCCGCGCTATAGATGGAAGTTAGCAGTAGCGCATTATCTACAGCGTGGATACCCCGCGCTGCTAATGGGCCTTTACCCCGCGATGTTGAAGGCCATTATCCTAGTAGTGGTGGACCGGACTCGAGAAGTCATGGGCAAAGCAGCACCTGCATTAGTCAAGTCCACGACCGGCACGTCAGAGTGCACGATCTCGGACTGGTCGATCAGGATCAGAGCAGCAGTGGTGGCCGCAGCAGGAGCAGCTGATTGCGAATCAGCAATCGGACCTGCAGCGGCTGCGGAGGTCGGAGGAGGAGCAGTCGGCTTCTCTTGCTTCGCAACGGCGGCATCTTTCTGTTTCTTAGTGCGCTCGGCCTTGGAGGTCTCCGCGGCAGCCCTCTTGCGCGACGCCACGGGCACGGAGTAGGTAGCGGAGGTGACGGGCGCACAGTCGGTGGAACCCCGGGCACCACATGGGCAACAGCTCGGACAACCCTGCATGGAGAAAAGCATAAGTTAAAAAGAGTAATCAGACAAAATCAGATGAAGCAAGAAGGAACAAAAGGAAATACCCGGCAGCTCGGGGGAACTGAGAAGCAAAGTTGGCCATGGTGAAGCGTTGGGAAGCAATGTTCAGGGGTGCAGGAGCCAGCACATGGCCGGGTGGCTTAGGAGCAGTCAGAGGAGGAGCCTGGCGCCACGGACCTTTAGAGCGCTTCTTCTTGGGGACCTTGGAAGTGCCAGGAAGATCATCTATTTGGGGGTGTTTTCCCTCGTCCATCGTTTCGCAGCCGGGCGGGACTCTGTGTCGTAGTCACCAAGCGCATCAGCATCGCTACTACTCCATTCGGCCATGAAGCGTTTGATGGAGAAATCGGACTCGCCCGGCCAATTTAAGCCAAGTCCCAAGATGGCGGTGCGGGCCTCAGTTTCAGTCTCCGATTCCGGCAAAAGCTCCAAGTCTTCGGCGTCTTCATCCGTGCGGTCGGGGTGCTAGGTAGAGAGGGCTTTCCCATCTTGCATAGCCATGGAGCCGATAAATTTCTGCAAGAGAAAATTGATCAGAATCAACCAAGGGTGCAGAGAAAAAATGAATGCGAGATCAGAAGCAGAAGCATACCACGGGAGGAGGTCGGAGCCGACTGTACGCTGATACGTCCCAAACGTATCTATAATTTCTGTTTGCTCCATGCATGTTTTGGGTGTTATTTCTATGTGTCTGCTACATTTTCATATATATTTATAACATATTTTGGAACTAAACTATTAATGGTTGCAAGAGTGCACAAGTTCTTGTTTTTTTTACTTTATGTGTAGGGATTATTTGGATAAAGGAAAAATCACAACAAGGAGCCTTGTAGGAGTTGGACTCTAACTCTCCCAAAATCTGTCCCCACCATACAGGTTTTAAAGATCGCCTCGGCAACGCTAGAATACGGTCTCAAACGGAAAAACTTAAAACTACAAAGTTGTAGAGAATTTTTTTTCAATGGATCTAGACATAAAATTTGGCCCAATCGGAGTTCGGATGCTCCCTGGATCCCCGATATACCGAAAACCCTAAAAAAACTATCTTTCAGTTCCTGCAACTATTTCTTTACCAAATCACTTACCAATACCTTCTGCTCCTCGTTGGGTTCGACACTCTTATTTATCGAAAACGCTACAAACGGTCCCCTACAGTTGAGGGACATCAGTTGCCACTAGTGAAAGTATGAATCCTAGGCCTAGTTTCCACCATTGCAATACCGTTTGTGCTTACGTTTACCACTTGTTTGCTTGCTGCACTTTTTATTACAGATTTATATTACTTTGTTTTGCCACACCTATCACCCATATTTTACCATCTCCTCGCCGAAGTAGTGCACCTATACAACTCCTAGTTGTATTAGGTGTGTTGGGGACACAAGAGACTTCTTGTATCTTAATTGCATGGTTACTTGAGAGAGACCATCTTCAACCTCTACTTCCCTGAGTTCGATAAACCTTAGGTCATTCACTTGAGGGAAATTGTTGTTGTCCTACAAACTTCTGCGCTTGGAGGCCCAAAATAGTCTACAAGAATAGAAGCGTGCGTAGACATCAAGCTATTTTTGGCGCCGTTGCCGGGGAGGTGAGTGCTTGAAGGTATATATTTAGATCTTGCAATTAAATCTTTTTGTTTCTTGTTTTCATTTCACTAGTTAGGCTTATGGAAAACAACAACAAAATTATGAGAGAGCTTTATGAGTTCTATCTTGAGTAGGGACATGAAGTGTTTGAAGAGAAAAACAAAAAGCCTATGGAGCTTTATTATTTGCACAACTCTCATGATAGTAGCAATGTTATTAGTATGTCTTCTTTGAATACCTTTGATTCTAATGACATGCAAAGCCATAAGCTTGGGGTGCTATGTTTTATGAAGATGATCTTTTTAGCCCCCCAAGTTTTGATGAGCAAATTTATTTGATGATACTTTGCCTCCTATCTATGATGATTATTCTGATGAAACTTATGTTATAAAGAATAAAAATTTTCAAGTGGATCATGATAATAATGATTCATGTGATAGCTATTTTCTTGAGTTTGCTCCCACTATTACTAATGAGAAGGATTTTTCTTATGTGGAGAGTAATAAATTTTCTATGCTTGTGGATCATGATAAGAATTTTTTATGTGATACTTATATTGTTGAGTTTATTCACGATACCACTTAAAATTATTATGAAAGGGGAACATATGCTCATAGATATTTCAATAATATCAAGTTCCCTCTCTTTATGTTGAAGGTTTTGAAGTTGCACTTGTTTTGCCTTCCTATGCTTATTTCTTTGTGCTTCAATGTATTATTTCATTATAATATTCCTATGCATAGGAAGCATGTTAGACTTAAATGTGTTTGGTATTTGCTTCTTGATGCTCTCTTTTGTTCTTCAACTCTTATTCCTACGAGAGCTTCATTAAAATCTTAAGCCTATCTTTATGGCTATAAAGAAAGAGCTCTAGGGAGACAACCCTTGTTATCTTTACTTTGAGTTTTTACTTTCAGTTTTAGTGGTATTGATGCTTGTCACTACTGTAGCAACATTATTGTATCTTTATTTTCAAGCTTGATGCCAAGTTTTAGCCTCTGATTGCAAGAAAGTTCAAAAGTTGTGACATGATGTCCAGAAGCAGATTTTTCCCCTTGACGGAAAAATTGGCAATAAATCACCAGATCATATTTTTGATCTGAATTTCTTTGACAGCATGCTCCATACAATTGGCTTTAGTGCATCTGTTCTGAGTTTTTTGATGTGAGTTGCAGAAGTACTCCGAAAAAATTATTTACTACCTGCTGGTATGTTTTTCACATATTCCGCCACGTTTTTCATTTTCTTAGTTTTGCAAACCTTAAGCTTGCTTTTTCTTTTCAATTTTTTTGGCAATCTTGAGAAACAGCAGCCCTTTAATAAAATCTTTATTTCCAGTAGAGGCAAAAAAATTTATTGTGGGTACTAACCTCTCTAATCAGCTTATGATGAGTTATGTATGAAGGGAGTTTTCAAGTGTGCGAAGGATGATGATGAAACAAGATCTGAGAGTGTCAAACGCTCAAGCTTGGGGATGCCCCCAAGCACCCCCCAAGAAATATTCAAGAATACTCAAGCGTCTAAGCTTGGAGATGCCCCCGTGCATCCCCTTCTCCATCAACAATCATCAGTTCGTCATTCGTTCCACTATATATTTATCACTTCATGTGTTATGTGCTATGCTTGGAGCGTCTTGCTCTTTAGTTTTCTTTAGCTTTGTTTTCTGTTCATAACAAGTTAGAACCCAGCTTACTTTGTGTGAGGCAGAAACACGCTCCACTTCAAACTAGAACACATCATAGGATTTTCATGCTTATCTTTCTTCTGTTGTGTGTTCTTTATCTTTTCGTAGTTGCTGCCATGTTTAGTTCCTAGTTTTCGTGTTTATTTTTCTCAAGAGCCTTATGTTTTGTTTTGTTTGTTATTGGAACTCTCTTTAGTCTTCATGTTTATCTTGTTAAAAGAGTTGGTTGTTGCACTGTGTTGTGTCTTCTCTTGAAGTAGGTAATTGAAGTTGCTATTCAATTGTAGTCGTAACTTGTAATAGTTTTGAGGTATTGTTGTGAGTAATGTTTGAACTTTTGGTGATAGGTGTCCTATTTTGGGCAATCCGTGTTTATTTTCAAAAACTACAAAACTAGTTCAGAACTCTAGGTACTAGATGGATCACTAATCTTTCGAGGGATCGGATATTAGAGTACACTCACGTACCATGAGTCGAGAATGCGCAAGGATAATCAAACCCCCATACACTCCTCCTCGGGGTACTTGTCTCTTTTTGAACCTCCTCATTAGTTACCGATAATAAGTGCTTGAGTTCTTCGGACTAATGTAAGTATTGAAAGTTGACACTTCAACCTCCTCATATTTTCTAGCCTCTTCGGTACCGTGCATTGCCCTCTTCTCACTCCGAGAGTTGGTGTCCACCTCGCCGGTGCATCCAAACCCTTTGCATGATACACTCTTTCATCATAAACCTCCTTATATCTTTCCTCAAAACAGCCACCATACCTACCTATCAAGCCATTTCCATAGCGTTTCAGAGATATATTGCCATGCAACATCCACCTTGTCATGACTTGATCTTCATGTTATACATGTTCCTGCTACACTGGCAGAGGCATACATTTGCATACATCATGATAGCTACATCTTCTTTATGTTGAGTACCTTGTAAAATAGAGTGTTGCCCTTATGTGAGGAAAAGATCCCAAAGAGGACAAATTTAAGAGATTCCAAAGAGGAAAAATGAGAGTTAAATAGAAAGAGCAATTGAGGCCACCAAAAATGAAAGATCCACACTCGTACTCCCTCTTATACCTTGTGCTCCATAGAGATGATCATATGCATATTGCTATGTGGGGACCTTCTACACAATAGAACTTGGCTTGTATATTCCAATGATGAGCCTCCTCAAATGAGCTCTAGGTCTTCTTGAGCGAGCAAGTTGGATGCACCTCCACTTGTTCCATTGGAGAGCTTACCTTAGCTCATATGTGCATCTGTTTCATGGCAATCCCTACTCCTCACATCATATATATCATTTGGATTTCTCTCGCCTATGATTGTCCTCATTGATGTGAGCCTTTTACACCTATTTTGTCTTCCTCCTCCACCATCTCTCTCTCTTTTCCATCCTAAGAGTCAACTCTTGTGCTTACGCTCATCCATTGCATGAGTGCTCAAAATATCGAAAGGGGGCGAATTAAATTTACTTGTACCTGGCTAGTGGTCTGGGGACGAGTCAAGAAAAGATTCCAAAGAAGACTAAGTGTGAAACTTTAGTAGATTGAGTTCTAAAGAATATAAATATTTTTCTCTCTCGTATTCCCATCTTCCACTTCTTGGACGCAAACACCATTTGGAGACATTCGAGTCACGGTGTCAGAACCCTAATTTAGGTTTGTGCTTTTCCAAGCTAGCATTTTTGCATCATGAAAAGTTTTGCAAAAGAAAAAGAAATGGGGAAGCAAAAAGCCTCAAAATAATTTAATAAAAGGCCAGACAAAATCTTTTTCCAAAAATGCTTTGAGATTTTTGAAAAGTCTCATAAATGGGCATGATCACGTTTCATGTGAAGTGGGTCCCACTCCATGCTCATGGATTTTTCTAAAAGTCCAAAATTCCCTTGGAAATTAAATAAATATTGTATTTTCAATTGGAATTAAATAAATAAAATTCAAACAATTCTAAAACTTTGTGGGTGGAGTTATATCTATATCTTAAGCCCACATAAAAGTTTTTAGGATTTTATAAAATCTTTTGATTGCAAAATCAAATCAAAAAAAAATAACAGAAAACAAAAGAAAAGGGCAGAGCCCACCTACCTTCTCGGCCCAGCCCACCAGGGGCCTCCCTGTCGTCTTCCTCCCCTGGCCCCGATGCTGCTCGGTGGCGAGCATGCGCCGGCCGCCACGCCACCTCCCTGCCTGGCCCTCCCTTGCCCCTATCTCCTCGCCACCGAACTCCTGGGGACTTCCTCCCACATTCCCCTCCCCTCGCGACCTCTCTCCTCTCCTCTGCCGCCATTTCCCTAGCCGCCCCGAGAGCTCGCCGGAGCGAGCCCGTGCGCCTGCTTGGCCAACGGAGACGGGCCGCCGCGCCACCGTGTCCACGCGAGTCCCCGTCGTCGACTTCATCGAGCTGCGCCATTAATTTGGGCCAAGGCACACCGGAGACGTCTTTGTCCTCACCATCTTGCCGCCAGCCGCCGCAAATCCGGCGAGCAATTTCTCCAAGGCCACCTACTCCCCTTCCTCTCCGAGCTCCTCAACACGCTCCGGTGAGCTTCACGGTTCTTCCCCCCTCCCATAGATCCTCCCCACACCGTGCTTCGCCTTCCCCGCCACCACAGTGCGCGCACCGCCGCCGGTCTCATCGCCGTGGTTGTCACGGACCTCCCCCGAGACCCCCGTGTGTACTGGGAGATGCACACGAGCGTGAGACACCCTCCAGTGGCCTCCTCCGCCCTTCCCGTGGCTGGAACGCCTCATCCGGCGAGGCGCCGCCGTGGCCGAGCCACCGGCGTCAAGCCGTGGCCATTAGGGTCTTAACCCCCTCCCTAATCCCCAACTAATTACCCCTTGAGCCACTAACCAGTGGGCCGAGGCCACCAATTAAACATAGTTTAATTTTTATCAGAGACAGTTTAACCCCCTCTCACTAACAGCCCTAGCCCACCAGTCAGTCCCCCCACGTCATGCTGACGCAGGCATGACGCAGTAAAGCTTAAATCATTTAATTAAATCAGAAAATCCAGAGAATGTTCAAAACAATAAATATTAATATCTTTTAAACCATAACTCCAAATGAAAAGATTTATATATGAAAAATGATCAGCAAACAATTCTCTATCCAAATAACCAACTTTCAACTATGTTTGAAATGTTTACAATGATTGATTAGTAGCATTTTCTATTTGGTTCATTTGGTTTAAATCAAATAAATTTCTTATGCCATTCCAACTTTAACCATTGCAATACAAACTTTATCACATGGACATAAGAAGCACAACAAACCTATGATCATCATCACATCATGCCATATTGTTAGACCATTGTAATTTATCAATTGTGTGTTTTACTTCCAGTGCTTCGGTGATTGCTTCTTCTCGGTAGGAGTTGATCTCAGAGACGAGTTCAACCTCACGCCAGAAGAGTGTTACATCGTGATCGTCAACAAGGCAAGCACCCCCTCTTTGATCATGTCGATAAAATCCCAGTTCCCTCTCATTCTCGATTATGCATGTTTAGGATGTCACCATGATACGTTCTACCGTTAATTGAACCTATTCCTTTGCATGACCTATCATTTTGTCATAGTAGTAAGCAAACCACAATCCTAGAAGATCTAGGAGTTGTTTGATTTCATGTGGCCCCTGCAACTGTTACAGCTTATTGCATGCTCAGAGTTTACAATGAGGCTACTTTGATGTGAGTCGGGATGGTAGTGATCATGTGAATGATGGTGGTAACGTGTTGGTGAATTTGACCTGAACAAGGTGAACGAGGAGAGGTTGTGTAGGAGTACACAGTGGGTTGTCTCGTTGAACACTGCCTTAAGCCCAAGTTCTTGTGTTGTTATCCAAGACTAAGAGTACGACCACACATTGGGCTCACTGACCCCTCTCGGCCTAGTACCTCACTGCGGACCAAGTCCAGGAGTCGCAAGTAGTTCGAACTTTAAATGATCCCAAGCAGGTACATCAAGGTAAGTGGTGGACGTAGGTTGTGGCCTAGTTGAATCAACTGATCATGATCGAGTTGAGCTTGATGGCTGGACACACAACGTTTGAGTCCGCATCGGAAAAATCGGCAGGATTCCGATCGTGGTCCCAACTCAAATAGGCGACTCCCTAGGACTAGAGATTGTGCTGTGAGTGAAGTGTCGTGGCAACATCCTCGCCGGTACTCGCTTGAAGGGTCCACTCCTAGGCGGTAACTGATGCGTGCGTGTGTGTCGCAGTACACCCCTGCAGGGTTTGCAAAACTATTCGAATAGCCGCGTCTGTGGTTATGGACTACTTGGAGACCTCTACTTGATCATAGACAACTTCAACGGTCACTCTAAAATTTCCAAGATAAGCGTGAGTTCTATGGCGTGCTTCCTCGTGGGGAAGTCGAGGAAGTATCCATAGTGGTGTATTGGTTGGAGACTTGGTACTTGGACTCGTGTACGCTTCTTACCTCAAGTCTGGTACTCGTAGTACAGGACTAGGCAAGTCAAAGCTGGCACTTCTGCAATGAAACCCCACCTCCCTTTGCCTTGATACATGTGCATGAGTAGTATAGTTCCTATGTAAGTCTTGCTGAGTACGTCTTTTGTACTCACATTTTCTTATTCTATGTTTTAGATACGAGACCACTAACCCTGATGGTGGCCTCTACCTTGAGCTCGACATGGACTAATTCTTATAGTTCCAGACAGCAGCCTTTGCCCTTTGGAGGGTCGTTGTATTTTCTTTCAGGCTTCTTAAGCCATTTGTTAAACTTGTCTTTATTAAGACATAATTTGCTTCCGTTGATGTTTGATGTAATGTTGGATCACAACCATGTGATCTCTGCTTGTAATACAACTATTATGTCTGCTCTGTTTAGCAGAAGTTATAAAGACTATGAGTTTGTAGAGTTCATGTTGTGATTGCCTTCTGTTTACACTGGACATGTATGATGCGTGTATGATTATAACGTGCATGTCTTAGTGTGGGGTTCGATAGCTTAGTTGAGTTCTTGTCGGCGGTCTTTTATACACCAAGTGGCCCTTAGATGTGCGCATCTTGGGGCATCGCGATGCGATTGCTCGTGACTCTGTCACGTGGCACACTTTGTTGTATGATTGAGCCCGCCCGAGACCCCGACTAGGTGATCGGGCTGGAGTCTGTTTATGTAAGTGTTATAATTCAATCGAGAATATGGTTGAGGCGACTTGTCTAAGAGTATGGGATTTCACCACCCATAATCGTTTGGACTTGTGAGCGGACGATGAGGATCCATCTCAGTTGATCATCCGGCCTGGATGGGATGCCCCTCACGTTCGATGCTTTCTGAGAGTGTTCTATGCTTGGCCTTGTCTGCTTAGACAAGTGGGTACGGCTCTCGGATCTCCATATGATTGTGCTGTAACAGGAATTACATACGCAAACCCCGGGTCCCGACAGACTTGGTATCAGAGCCAAGACTGTCTATAGGATTATCAAACCCTTGGACGATGTCGAGTCTAGCATTCTATAGTTATATAGTTACTTGGGTATAAGGGAACAACGTAAGACTTCTTTTTTCTCCTTACCCTCATCGATCTGAGTTTTGAGTCACCCTCATCTTGTTCTACGGGAAGATAGGACTAGGCTCATCTATATATTTACTAGGACATCTCGTTGATTTCTTCTTTGTAGTTGTAGGAGTGTTGTTGTCTTCCAAAGTCATCATTCCATAGTGTTCTTAGGAAGTGATGTTTGTTATCTTGTTGGTTGTCTCATTTTTCATCCTGGTATAGCCGTTATGCCGTCCGACTGTGACTTTGATGTTGTTGCATTATAGTCTTGTTGTCTTAGCTTAGAAGTGTATCATAAATCCTATTCTGATTGTTGATTCTTATCACACAAAATGTCAGGTGGAAATCGTTGTGTTGATTTCAGTCTTGGTAATAGATATGATGAAGATCCTCCACCACCGCCTTCTGCGGAGGAAATCATGATGGAGGCTGAGCAGAATCGTCGTGATCAGACACGTCTTCTCGAGCGTATTGAGCAGAACACTTCTCGTCAGCGAAATAGTGTTTTCACCATCTAGGACTTCATTCTCCTCAACCCGCCAGTATTTCGATGTTCTTCTGAGCCCCTTGATGCCGATGATTGGCTTCGTTCCCTCGAGCGTAAGCTTGAGACAGCCCATGTTGATCCCAGTGATCGTGTGCTATTCGCGACATACTTTCTGGAAGGTGCTGCTCTTCAGTGGTGGGAGAATTTTGTAGCAATGCAGCATGTAGGTCACGTGGTGACTTGGCAAGAGTTCTCTAATGATTTTCGAGGATATCATATTCCGGATCAGCTGATGGAGCGCAAGAAAGAAGAGTTTTTCAATCTGACACAAGGAAATATGTCTGTTCATGAGTATCGGACTGAGTTCACTCGTCTAGCACGTTATGCCCAAGAAGAAGTATCCACCGAGGCCAAGAAGCAAGAAAGGTTCCGCAAGGGACTTAGCCCCGTCCTTCGTCATGACCTGAATCTTCACGAGTTTGTCAACTTCCAGGATTTAGTCAACAAATCCTTCAAGGCCGAGTATGGAAATGAGTTGTACGAAGAGTCTCGTAAGCGTGATCGTGAGTTTGCACCATCTTCTAGCTCAGGTTCTTGGAAACGCTGTGTATGGATTCTTTTCAGTGACGTTAGTCATGTTGTAAGTGCTTCTAGACCATGAACCACCATATATCGTCCACCTCAACCCAATTTTCCTCCTTGGAATTTTGTTGGACAATCAAGTGCTCATGTTCCTTTCATTCCACGTGGTGTTTGTTTTCAATGTGGACAATCAGGTCACAATGTTCGAGAGTGTCCCCAAAATCATGTAGCCACCACTTCTAACCCCAAGCGGGCCTTTCGTCGTGGTAAGCCACTACCCAAATCTTCCAATGTCAAGCCTCGTGCTTATGAACATGGTTATGTGAATCATGTATCCATTGAGGATTCCCATAAGGCAACCGATGTTGTACTCGGAACCCTTCCAGCCAATTCCATCCCATCTTCTATTCTTTTTGATCCAGGAGCTTCTCATTCATTCATGTCCCAGGGTTTCGCATTGTTGCATGACATCTCTTTTTCAATGTTATCTACTCCTTTAGTACTGCGCACCCTAGGATCTGAATGGCGCACCACCATGGTGAGTCATGAGAATGAAATGGCAATTGAGGGTTTAGTATTCCTTGATTCACTTATAGCCCTCAAGTCTTCAGACATTGATATCATCCTAGGAATGGATTGGTTATCAAGACAGAATGTTATCCTTGATTGTAAACCCAAGTCAGTTAAACTCACCCATCCTTCAGGCCAGACAATTGACTACACCTCACCAAGCTCTTGAACCCAGCTGCATTCTTTGAATGTTCTTCCCCTTCCTGACATTGAAGATATTCCGGTGGTCCTTGACTTCTTGGATGTCTTTCTAGAAGAGCTGCCAGGCATACCACCTAACAGATCTGTAGAGTTTGTGGTAGATCTTATCCCAGGAACCGCACCAATTTCCAGACGCCCGTACAAAATGGCCCCACGTGAGTTAGCTGAGCTCAAAATCCAACTTGAAGCTTCGTTGGCAAAAGGCTTCATCCGCCCTGGATCATCGCCATGGGGTTTCCCCCGTTCTGTTCGTAACGAAGAAAGATGGAACAGAAAGGATGTGTGTAGACTATCGCCCGCTAAATCTAGCGACGATAAAGAACAAGTACCCACTTCCCAGGATCAATGATCTTTATGATCAACTTGCTGGATCCTCTGTCTTCTCCAAGATGGATTTGAGATTAGGCTATCATCAAATCAAAATCAGAAACGAGGACATTCCCAAAACGGCTTTCACTACTCGTTATGGTCTTTACGAGTACACCGTCATGTCCTTCGGTTTAACCAATGCCCCAGCCACTTTTCGCGCTTGATGAATTCGATCTTCATGGAGTATTTGGACAAGTTTGTCATAGTTTACCTCGATGACATCCTTATATACTCGAAGAACGAAGAAGATCATGATGAGCATCTTAGGCTGGTATTGATGAAACTTCGAGAGCATCGCCTATATGCCAAATTCTCAAAGTGTGAATTCTGGCTACCAGAAGTGACCTATCTAGGCCACGTGATTTCTGCCAAAGGCATTGCTGTCAACCCCGAGAGAGTTAAGGCCGTTCTTGAGTGGACTCCACCTGAATCGGTTAAGCAAGTTAGGAGTTTCCTTGGCTTAGCAAGCTATTGTCGCCGCTTTGTTGAGAACTTCTCCAAAGTTGCAAAGCCTCTAACTGAACTCCTCAAGAAAGATAAGAAATTTGAATGGACCCCCAAGTGTGAGGAAAGCTTTCAAGAGCTAAAAAGAAGATTGACTTCTGCACCCGTAGTTGCGCCTCCAGACACCAAAAAGGATTTCGAGATCTATTGTGATGCTTCACGGCAAGGGTTAGGATGCATACTTATGCAAGATCGACATGTGGTAGCTTACGCTTCACGCGAGTTGCGACCACATGAAGAGAACTATCCTACCCATGATCTTGAACTCGCTGCCGTAGTTCATGCCCTGAAAACTTGGCGACATTACCTCCTTGGTAATCGTTGTGAGATATATTCCGACCACCAAAGCCTCAAATACATATTCACCCAGCCAGATCTTAATCTCAGGCAAATACGCTGGATTGAGTTGATAAAATATTATGACTTAGGAATTTCTTTACCCCAAGCAAAGCCAATGTCATGGTTGATGCACTAAGTCATAAGTCGTATTGTAACAACCTCATGTTACAACAGTATCAACCACTTCTTCATGAGGAATTTCGAAAGATCAATCATGAGATTGTTCCTTATGGATTCCTTTCCACCTTAGTAGTGAAACCAACTCTTGAGGATCAAATCAAAGCTGCACAGAAACGTGCTCGAGGTATCCGGTACATTAAAGAGAACATTGCTAGTGGTAAGGCTAAATGTTTTACCCTAGACAATGGTGGTACTGTATACTTCGAGAACCGGATGGTAGTACCGAAGAATAAGAACCTTAGACAACTGATCCTTAAAGAATCCCATGAATCTCCCCTCTCGATTCATCCTGGTGGTACTAAAATGTACCAAGACCTACGCCAGAGATTTTGGTGGACTAGGATGAAGGGAGAAATTGCTCAGTTCATTGCTGAATGTGATGTTTTTCGTCGCGTTAAGGCAGAACATCAAAGACCTATTGGTACTCTTAGACCTTCGCCTATCCCCGAGTGGAAATGGGATAAAGTCAGTATGGACTTCATCACTGGCTTTCCAAAAACCCAGAAAGGAAATGATGCCATCTTCGTTGTCATTGATCGACTTTCCAAAGTTGCTCACTTCCTTCCTGTTCGCGAGTCTATAACTTCTAGTCAGTTAGCGGACTTGTATGTCTCCCGAATCGTGTCTTTTCATGGTGTTCCTTTGGAAATCAATTCAGACCGTGGTAGTCTTTTCACTTCTCGATTTTGGGAAAGTTTCCAGAATGCTATGGGAACCCACCTCTCCTTTAGCACCACTTATCACCCGCACTCCAGTGGTCAAGTAGAAAGGGTCAATCAAATTCTCGAAGACATGCTCAGAGCTTCTGTTATCTCTTTCGGAAAGAAATTGGATAATTCTCTTCCTTTTGCCGAATTTTCGTATAACAATAGCTTCAAATCTGGTTTGGACATGGCTCCTTTTGAATTTCTCTATGGACGAAAATGTCGAACACCCCTAAACTGGTCAGAAACCGATGAAAGACAATTCTTTGGACCGGATATGATTCAGGATGCGGAAGAGCAGGTTTGCATTGTTCATGAGAAATTGAAAATAGCCTAGTCTCGCCAGAAAAGCTATTATGATCGTCATCATAGGGAAGAAAGCTATAATCTGGATGAGAAGGCTTATCTTCGGGTTACTCCTCTGAAGGGTACCCATCGCTTCGGTATCAAAGGCAAGTTGGCTCCATGTTACATTGGTCCCTTTCGCATTCTCGCTAAACGTGGAGAAGTTGCCTACCAATTGGAACTACCCCCTCACCTCTCACAGGTTCATGATGTCTTCCACGTCTCTCAACTCAGGCGTTGCTTCAAGGACCCCATCCGCGAAGTAGACCACGAAACACTTGATCTCCAAGATAACCTTTCATATCGAGAGTACCCTTTTCGTATTCTTGATGAAGCCGAGCGTAGCACTAGACGTCAGAAGATCAGATTCCTCAAAGTGCAGTGGTCACATCATTCAGAGAAAGAAGCTACATGGGAACGAGAGGATCGTCTACGAGCTGAGTACCCCACCCTCTTCCCGACGACTTCTGAATCTCGGGACGAGATTCTTTTGAGTGGGGGGGTTGTCAGAACCCTAATTTAGGTTTGTGCTTTTCCAAGCTAGCATTTTTGCATCATGAAAATTTTTGCAAAAGAAAAAGAAATGGGGAAGCAAAAAGCATCAAAATAATTTAACAAAAGGCCAGACAAAAATCTTTTTCCAAAAATCTTTGAGATTTTTGAAAAATCTCATAAATGGGCATGATCACATTTCATGTGAAGTGGTCCCACTCCATGCTCATTGATTTTTCTAAAAGTCCAAATGCCCTTGGAAATTAAATAAATATTGTATTTGCAATTGGAATTAAATAAATAAAATTCCAACAATTCTAAAACTTTGTGGGTGGAGTTATATATGTATCTTAAGCCCACATAAAAGTTTTTAGGATTTTATAAAAAAAATTTATTGCAAAATCAAATCACAACAAAATAACAGAAAACAAATAAAAAGAAAACAAAAGAAAAGGGCAGAGCCCACTGATACGTCCAAAACGTATCTATAATGTTTGCTTGCTTCATGCCTCTTTTGTGTGATATTGCTATGATATTGATGAACTTCCATACACTTTTGATCATATTTGGACTAACCTATTAACTCAGTGCACCCTAGTGCCAGTTCTTGTTTTCTGCTATTTTTCTATTTCAGGTTTCCCCCTTATTTAAAGTGCCAGAAAAATTCCGGGAAAATATAGGAAAAATCAGCGTACGGGAACCTTCCAGAAGAGCCAAAGTGGGGGCCGAGGGGAGCTAGGGGGGCCCAGGCGGCCAGAAGGCGCGACCCCACCCCTGACCGCGCCAGGGGGGCGCCTGGAGCCCCTGGCCCACATCTGGCTGCCCCCTTTCGCCTATTTATTCCCCGTGACGAGAAACACTCGGGGAAGGAACCCTTTTTCGCGATCTCTCCTCTGTTCCGCCTCCGCCGCGCTTCCAAGATCGGGAGCACCAGAAGACCTCTTCCCGGCACCCTGCCGGAGGGAGGAATCACCTCCGGGAGCTTCTCCACCACCATGGATTCTTCCCGGATGAACCGTGAGTAGTCCACCTTGGACCATGGGTCTATGATCAGTAGCTATGTGATGTTCTCCTCCCCTCTTTGTTCTTCATGTATTAGACCTCGTGAGCTACCCTACATGATCTAGGCACTTATGTAATCTTTCTGATGTTGCTATGCTGAGTTTGCTGGGATCCGATGGATTATGAGATTATGTTCAGATTGTGTTTGAGTTATATATTTGATTCTCTTCTTTTATATTTATGTTCTTGAATAATTCTTGCATGTTCTCCGTTGCTGTTTATTGCTTTGGCCAAGTAGTAGGTAGTGACTCCAAGAGGGGGCGTTATGCATGATTGTGGGTTCATCCCCCCCGATGACTAGCTTGAGTGATAGAAACATGAGTCTAGGGGATGTGTTGTTGCCACAAGGGGAAAACAACGGTGCTTGTACTTGCGGGTGCAAGGATTGTTTACTTTATGCAAAGTTCTTTAATGCAGTTGTCAATTGCTTTGAGTTTACACTTTGGGTGGGATTCGCAACTTAATACCAGCGAGATGTTCTGAATAGATATCTCAAGGTGGATGATTAGTAGGTAGATGCAGATGGATTTCGGTCTACTTGTCTTGTCGTACCGCCCATTCTTTTGAGCCTCTTCCTTTCTTTATAGAATAATTAGCATTGGTTTGCGCACATAATCCTGTCAATTGCCCAGCTGTAATTTGTTTACCTCGCATGGCTATTTTATCATCTTTTGGGAGAGAGACATCACTAGTGAACATCATAGGACCCCGGTCCATATTTCCAGTACTGTTTACACCTTCAATTTACTTTTAGTATTTACTTTTCCGTAGCTATCACTATCATTATCATCCCGTGCGTTTTATCCTTTGTAAACAACAAGGCCGGAGGAATTGACAACTCCTCTGTACTCATTGGGAGCAAAGCTATCTGTTGTGTGTGCAGGTCCAGGTGAAGTTAGCAACCTAGGTTGTAAACGGCGCCATTGTTCACTTCACCACCTACTTGTCGACCTTGGAGTCCTACTGGAGACAATCTAAACCTTAGCATCTTCGCTAAGGGAAATTTGCCGCTACGCTACATCTCACCTTCCACTTGGGGTAACCAACGAGGGGCGAGTAGTATCTCGTGTATCAAGCAAATTTATGGCGCCGTTGCCGGGGACTCCACTCTTCAAGATATGGGAGTTGCACACTATCTTTTATCTTTGCTTTTTAGTCTTGTTAGTTTACCTTTCAGTTTTTGCTTTAGTGTCTTTTATCAAAAATCCAAAAAATTGTTACCTTGCTAGTAGTTATCATTATATCTGGTCCTTTTTCCTTTGGTGAAGCAGAAGTGCTCACTTTTAAACAGAGAGGTGGTGAAAGTCCGAAAGATGCCTGGTATAGAATTAATGATTCTAAAAAAAGAGCCACCAAGAAGCAATCCACTACTATCTTGCTTAGAAAATTTTATGTTGGACTTACTTCTTGGAATAGGTTTATTCTAGATACTGCTATCAATGGGAATTTCATAGAATCCCTAGTATGGGAAGCTCATAGTGTTATGGAAAATCTTGTTGGAAATCTCCTGGTTGCTAGCATTCAAGAGGACATTACCCTAGCTCATATTATGAAAAAACTTTAAAAGGTAGAGCTGGAGATGCCAAGCATTAATAAGATAAGTGAGTTGGATCGTAAGGTTCAAGGGAATTTGAATAGATTAGATAGCTCCATGCATAAAAAATTTAAAACCTTGGAGACCATCAAATCCCATGACTTGGACCCTTCTAGGATTGATAAGATTGAGGAAATCCTTGACACTCTAGGAACTACTTTCTCCTCAATCAAAACCAAAAAGGTGGAAACTCCGGCAAAGAAGTAACCTAGGTTCTTTTACGTTCCAAAGGCTCCTCGTTTCAAAAATAATCTATCCATTTCCAAAGGGGTTGAAACTGTGAAGAGTTTGGAAGAGATACCTCTCTTTAATAGAATAAATGATACTCCAATTGATCTTCCACCTTTTCTTTTATTCCTAGAAGTATCTTTATCAGGCCTTTTGAAAGACCTCTTAAGAGTGGTTGTATTATTGAAGAGATATTTGATGATCTTGATGATGGTTCAATTGATACAACTTGATCTATTTGCATTAAGCCTAGCTAATGGCTTTAAAGAAGCGCTTTCGGGAGGCAGCCCGCAACGAATTTAGGATTTCCTTTTTGTTTTCCTTCTGTTTTTAGTGGTCTTGATGATTTTTACTACTGTAGAAACATCATTGTGTCTTTACTTTTCAAGCTTTGTGCCATTTATAGCCTCATACGACAAGGGAAGTGAAAGTTGTGACATGATGTCCAGAAAACAGATTCTGTCCTCGTGACTAGAAAAATCAGAGAAAAATCCCAGTTCATCTTTTTGAGCTGATTTTTTACACCGCGTGCTCTATACAATTACGAAACTTTCGTATGTTATGAGTTTTTTTATTTGAGTTGCAGAAGTATCCCTAAAAAATACTTTACTACCTGTTGGTCTGTTTTTCACAGATTCTGTCCTGTTTTGCCTTTTCTTCGTTTTGCAAACCTTAAGCTTGATTTTTATTTGCAAAAACATTTTGGAAATCTTGAGAAACAGTATCCCTTCAAGATTATCTTTATTTCCAGTAGAGAAAAAATATTTTATTATTGGTACTAACCTCGCTAATCAGATTATGATGAGTTATGTATGAAGGGAGTTTTCAAGTGTGCGAGGGAAGATGATGAAAGAAGATTCAGGAGTGTCAAGCTCTCAAGCTTGGGGATGCCCCCATGCATCCCCAAGAAATATTCAAGGAGACTTAAGCGTCTAAGCTTGGGGATGCCCCCGTGCATCCCCTTCTCCATCAACAATTATCAATTCGTCTCTCGTTTCACTATATTTTTATCACTTCATGCGTTATGTGCTATTCTTGAAGCGTCTCGCTCTTAGGTTTTATTTTAGTTTTCTTTAGCTTTGCTTTCTGTTCATAACAAGTTAGAACCCAGATTTCTTTGTGTGGGAGAGAAACACGCTCCACTTCCAAAATCTAGAACACAACATAGGACTTTTCATGCTTATCATTGTTGTGTGTGTTCTTTATCTTTTCGTAGCTGCTGTCATGTTTAGCTCTAGGTTTTCATTTTTATATTTTCAAAGAGCTTTTGTTTAGTTTGTTGCTGGAACTCTCTTGAGTTTTCATGTTTATCTTGTTTAGAGAGTTTGCCTGTTGCACTGAGCTGTGTGTCTTGACTTGAAGTAGGCAATTGAGGTTGCTATTCTTTTTGTAGTAGTAACTTGCAATAGTTTTGAGGTATGGTTTTGAGTAATGTTTGGACTTTTGGTGTCAAGAGCTTTAGCCTATTATCGATAGATGTCGTATTTTGGGAAATCCGTGTTTATTTTCCAAAACTTAAAAATAAGTTGAGAACTCTAGCTACTAGATGGATCACTACTCTTCTGAGGGGTCAATTATTAGAGTACACTCACGTACCATGAGTCGAGGATGCGCAAGGATAACCAAACCCCCATACACTCCTCCTCGGGGCACTTGTCTCTTTGTGAACCTCCTTATTAGATTGAGTTACCGATAATAAGTGCATGATTTCTTCGGACTAATGTGAGTATTCGAAAGTTGACACTTCCACCTTCCCATATTTTTCTAGCCTCTCCTGTGCCGTGCATTGCTTTCTTTTCACTCCAATAGTTAGCGTCCACCTTCGCCGGTGCATCCAAATCCTTGGAACGATACGCTCTTTCATCATAAGCCTCATTATATCTTTCCTCAAAGTAGCCACCATACCAACCTATCAAGGCATTTCCATAGCCTTTCCGAGATACATTGCCATGCAACATCCATCTTCTCATGACTTGATCTTCATGTCATACATGCTACTTGCTTGATCGATGAGCCGCATGCTAGTTGGGCCTTGCCCTAATCATTGCTACATGACGCGCTAGTATCATTGCATATCCTGCTACACTGGCATAGGCATACATTTGCATACTTCATGATAGTTACATCTTCTTTATGATTTGAGTACTTTGTAAAGAGTGAAAGATCTTCTATACTTCTTGTAATTTATAGAGTGTTGCCCCTAAAGTGAGGAAAAGATCCCAAAGTGGAAAAATTAAAAGATCCCAAAGAGGACAAAATTAAAAGATCACGAAGAGGACAAATGAGAGAAATAGAAAGAGCCATTGAGGCCACCAAAAAAATAGAAAAAAATAGAAAAAAGATAAAAAGAAAATAAAAAATAGAGAAGGGGGCACACTACTATTCCTTTTGAGAGATCCACACTCGTACTCCCTCTTATATCTTGTACTCCATAGAGATTATCATTCATGCATATAGCTATGTGGGGAACTTCACACTATAGAACTTGGCTTGTATATTCCAATGATGAGCCTCCTCAAAAGAGCTCTAGGTCTTCTTGAGCAAGAAAGTTGGATGCACACCCACTAGTTACATTGGAGAGCTTACCATAGCTCATATGTGCATCCGTTGCATGGCAATCCCTACTCCTCACATCATATCTATCATTTGGCTTTCTTTCGCCTATGATTGTCCTCATTGATGTGAGCCTTTCACACCTTTTTGTCTTCCTCCTCCACCATATTCTCTCTTTGCCATCCTAAGTGTCAACTTTATTGCTTACGCTCATCCATTGCACGAGTGTTCAAAATGTCTAAAGGGAGTGGATCATTTTGACTTGTACCTGGCTAGTGGTCTGGGGATGAGTCAAGATAAGATTCCAAAGAAGACCAAGTGTGAAACTTTAGTAGATTGAGTTCTCAACACAAAAATATTTTTTCTCTTATATCCCTATCCCTTTTCTTGCACGCAAACACCATTCGGAGACATTCGAGTCACGGACAGAGAGAGCTCTTGCACCTTTATGTTCTTATGTTGCTTGTTTCAATGCTAAATATAGACTCTTGCCTGTTATGACTTGAATTGAATTACATGCCTCGATTGCTTTACTTAAAATTTCTTATATGGTTGTTAGCATGTCACCACATAAATTATGCTTGTTATCATTTACCTACTCGAGGACGAGCAGGAATTAAGCTTGGGGATGTTGATACGTCCAAAACGTATCTATAATTTCTGCTTGCTCCATGCCTCTTTTGTGTGATATTGCTATGATATTGATGAACTTCCATACACTTTTGATCATATTTGGACTAACCTATTAACTCAGTGCACCCCAGTGCCAGTTCCTGTTTTCTGCTGTTTTTCTATTTCAGGTTTCCCCCTTATTTAAAGTGCCAGAAAAATTCCGGGAAAAATATAGGAAAAATCAGCGTACGGGAACCTTCCAGAAGAGCCAAAGAGGGGGCCGAGGGTTCCAGGGGGCCTAGGGGGCTAGAGGGCGCGGCCCCACCCCTGGTCGCGCCAGGGGGGCGCCTGGAGCCCCTGGCCCACCTCTGGCTGCCCCCTTTCGCCTATTTATTCCCCGTGACGAGAAACCCTCGGGGACGGAACCCTTTTTCGCGATCTCTCCTCTGTTCCGCGGCCGCCGCGCTTCCAAGATCGGGAGCACCAGAAGACCTCTTCCCGGCACCCTGCCGGAGGGAGGAATCACCATGGATGCTTCCCGGATGAACCGTGAGTAGTCCACCTTGGACCATGGGTCTATGATCAGTAGCTATGTGATGTTCTCCTCCCCTCTTTGTTATTCATGGATTAGACCTCGTGAGCTTCCCTACATGATCGAGGCACTTATGTAATCTTTCTGCAGTTGCTATGCTGAGTTTGCTGGGATCCGATGGATTATGAGATTATGTTCAGATTGTGTTTGAGTTATATATTTGATTCTCTTCTTTTATATTTATGTTCTTGAGTAATTCTTGCATGTTCTCCGTTGTTGTTTATTGCTTTGGCCAAGTAGTACTTAGTGACTCCAAGAGGGAGCGTTATGCATGATTGTGGGTTCATGCCCCCCGATGACTAGCTTGAGTGACAGAAACATGAGTCTAGGGGATGTGTTGTTGCCACAAGGGGGAAAACAACGGTGCTTCTACTTGCGGGTGCAAGGATTATTTACTTTACGCAAAGTTCTTTAATGCAGTTGTCCGTTGCTTTGAGTTTACACTTTGGGTGGGATTCGCAACTTAATACCAGCGAGATGTTCTGGATAGATATCTCAAGGTGGATGATTAGTAGGTAGATGCAGATGGATTTCGGTCTAGTTGTCTTGGCGTACCGGCCATGCTTTTTAGCCTCTTCCTTTCTTTATAGCATAATTAGCATTGGTTTGCGCACATAATCCTGTCAATTGCCCAGTTGTAATTTGTTTACCTCACATGGCTATTTTATCATCTTTTGGGAGAGAGACATCACTAGTGAACATCATAGGACCCCGGTCCATATTTCCAATACTGTTTACACCTTCAATTTACTTTCAGTATTTACTTTTCCGTAGATATCACTATCATTTTCATCCCATGTGTTTTACCCTTTGTAAACAACAAGGCCGAAGGAATTCACAACTCCTCTGTACTCGTTGGGAGCAAAGCTATCTGTTGTGTGTGCAGGTCCAGGTGAAGTTAGCAACCTAGGTTGTAAACGGCTCCATTGTTCACTTCACCACCTACTTGTCGATCTTGGAGTCCTACTGGAGATAATCTAAACCTTAGCATCTTCGCTAAGGGAAATTTGCCGCTACACTACATCTCACCTTCCACTTGGGGTAACCAACGAGGGGCGAGTATTATCTCGTGTATCACCCACCTACCTTCCCAGTCCAGCCAGCCTGGCCGGCCCAGCCCACCAGGGGCCTCCCTGTCGTCCTCCTCCCCTGGCCCCGATGCTGCTCGGTGGCGAGCATGCGCCGGCCGCCACGCCACCTCCCTGCCTGGCCCTCCCTTGCCCCTATCTCCTCGCCACCGAACGCCCGGGGGCTTCCTCCCACATTCTCCTCCCCTCGCGACCTCTCTCCTCTCCTCTGCCGCCATTTCCCGAGCCGCCTCGAGACCTCGCCGGAGCAAGCCCGTGCGCCTGCGTGGCCAAAGGAGACGGGCCGCCGCGCCACCGTGTCCACGCGAGTCCCCGTCATCGACTTCATCGAGCTGCGCCATTAATTTGGGCCAAGGCACACCGGAGACGTCTTCGTCCTCACCATCTTGCCGCCGGCCGCCGCAACTCCGGCGAGCAATTTCTCCAAGGCCAGCCACTCCCCTTCCTCGCCGAGCTCCTCAACACGCTCCGGTGAGCTTCACGGTTCTTCCCCCTCCCATAGATCCTCCCCGCGCCGTGCTTCGCCTTCGCCGCCACCACAGTGCGCGCACCGCCGCCGGTCTCGTCGACGTGGTCGCCTCGGACCTCCCCCCGAGACCCCCGTGTGCACTGGGAGATGCGCACGAGCGCGAGACACCCTCCAGTGGCCTCCTCCGCCCTTCCCGTGGCCGGAACGCCTGGTCCGGTGAGGCCATTAGGGCCTTAACCCCCTCCCTAATCCCCAACTAATTACCCCTGTGCCACTGACCAGTGGGCCCAGGCCACTAATTAAACAGAGTTTAATTTTAATCAGAGACACTTTAACCCCCTCTCACTGAAATCCCTGGCCCACCAGTCAGTCCCCCGACGTCATGCTGACGCAGGCATGACACAGTAAAGCTTAAATAATTTAATTAAATCAGAAAATCTAGAAAATGTGCAAAACTTTAAATATTAATAACTTTTAAACCATAACTCCAAATGAAAATATTTATATATGAAAAATGATCAGCAGAAAATTCTCTATCCAAATAACCAACTTTCAACTATGTTTGAAATGTTTACAATGATGGATCAGTAGCATTTTGCTATTTGGTTAATTTGGTTTAAATCAAATAAATTGCTTATGTCATTCCAACTTTAACCATTGCAATACAAACCTTTTCACATGGACATAATAAGCACAACAAACCCCTGCTCGTCATCAAATCATGCCATATTGTTTGAGCATTGTAATTTATCTATTGTGTGCTTTACTTCCAGTGCTTCGGTGATTGCTTCTTCTCGGTAGGAGTTGATCTCGGGGACGAGTTCAACCTCCCGTCAGAAGAGTGTTACTTCGTGATCGTCAGCAAGGCAAGCACGCCCTCTTTGATCATGTCGATAAAATCCCAGTTCCCTCTCATTCTCGCTTATGCATGTTTAGGATGTCACCATGATACGTTCTACCGCTAGTTGAACCTATTCCTTTGCATGAC